>OX422207.1:156093092-157566310 GCA_949130495.1 Sambucus nigra | reverse complement strand
GGAATTAAAGTTGATCGAGAAAAAATTAACGTAATAACTGAGTTACCCCGCCAAAATCACTTAAAGATGTGAGGTCCTTTCTAGGCCATGCTGGATTTTATAGAAGGTTTATCAAAGACTTTAGCGCCATCGCTAGACCTTTGAGTAATCTTCTTATGAAAGACACTCCATTTGAGTTGAATAAAGCATGTCAAGAAGCTTTTGATAAACTTAAAAGCATGCTTATTTTCGCTCCTATCATGCAAGCTCCTGATTGGTCACAACCATTTAAGTTTATGTGTGATGCAAGTGATTACGCGATTGGGGCTGTTCTTGGACAGAGGAAAGACAAGAAAGCTCATGTTATTTACTGTGCTAGCAGAACATTATCTGTCCCTTAGCTTAATTACTCTACCACAGAGAAAGAGTTACTAGCAGTCGCTTTTGCTCTCGACAAATTTTGCTCTTACATTGTTGGGTTGCCTATCATTTGCATCACTGATCATTCGGCACTGAAATATCTCTTGAGTAAAAAAGATGCCAAACCCCGTCTAATCAGGTGGATCCTACTCTTACAAGAGTTTAATCTCTCGATTAAATATAAGAAAGGAGTAGAAAATGTTGTCGCTGACCATTTATCACGCCTCTCGTCCGACATGCCTATTGATCTCATTCCCATAGACGAGTATTTTTCGGATGAAAATTTATTTGCTACTTCTTTTCTTTCTTGGTTTGCGGATTTAGTCAATTACCTTGTCACTAAAGTTCTTCCATCTAATTGGACTCCGCAAGAGAGAATAAAGTTCATTACATGGTCACGCATGTTCTTTTATGATGATCCATATTTGTTTAAGTATTGTGCTGATCAAATCATCCGGAGATGTGTACCCGATGAGGAAATCCAAGGGGTAATTCGATTCTGTCATTCGGAAGCATGTGGAGGTCATTTTTCTAAAAATAAAACTGTTGTGAAAATCCTTCAAAGTGGTCTTTATTGGCCCACAATCTTCCGGGATGTGAATTCTTTTTGTAAATCATGCGATAGATGCCAAATAATGGGAGCTATTACTCGCCGTGACATGATGCCATTAACCCCAATTCTTGTATTGGAGTTGTTTGATTGTTGGGGTATTGATTTCATGGGCCCATTTCCACCTTCTTTTTGTTTTCTATACATCCTCGTTGTTTTAGATTACGTCTCCAAATGGGTTGAGGCGATAGCTACAAGGACGAATGATAGCAAAGTGGTGATAAAATTCATTCAAGAAAATATACTTTCTCGTTTTGGTATGCCTAAGGTCATAATCAGTGATAATGGAACTCATTTTTGTAATAGGACTATGGAAAAACTAATGCGGAAGTATGGCACTGTTCATAAAGTTGGAACAACTTATCACCCTCAATCGAATGGCCAAGCCGAGCTTGCTAATCGGGAAATCAAAAACATTTTGGAAAAGATAGTCGATCCTAATAGGAAAGATTGGTCTCTCAGATTGAATGATGCGCTCTGGGCTTATAGAAACGTATATAAGAATCCCCTTGAGATGTCCCCATTTCGATTTGTGTATGGAAAATCTTGTCATCTTCCGGTTGAGATCGAACACAAATCGTATTGGGCTATCAAAAGGGTGAACTTCAATATGGATAAAGCCGGTGAAACAAGGAAACTTCAGTTGAATGAGTTGGAAGAAATACTCAATGATGCGTATGAAAGTGCTAAAATATCCAAGGACCGAATGAAACGAGCTCATGACGGAATCATTCGTAAGAAAGAGTTTCATTCGGGACAAAAAGTACTTCTCTACAACTCGAGGTTGCACTTGTTTCCCAGAAAATTGCGGTCAAGTCCATTCATTGTGAAAGAGGTATTTCCCCATGGAGCTGTTGAACTCAAAGATGAGAAAGGGGGAAACACATTTAAAGTTAATGGGCATCGTCTCAAGACCTATTTGGAAGAAATTGTCAAAGAAGCCGACACAATCTGGCTGTCGGACCCCATTTATGGGGATTGACTGAACAAAGAGAGGTGAGGTCATCGCACCCCCGACATGTATGGGGTGATTGTAGTACATAGGAGTCTTAGGAGTTCGGAGTCGTAGGATTGAGTCAGTCCCGGGGTTGAGAATCCGAAGGGTGAGGGGTGTTTCTTTTTCGATGAGCATTGAGGATAGTCTAAAGTGTGAGCAGTGGAAAACTCATGTTTGGAAGGGACAATAGAAGCATTTTTGGAGAAAAGAAGAGAGAGGAAAAATTCAGAAATTCAGCAGATCGGATCGGTCCGGAGGAATTAAAAGAACCGATCTGGTAAGGCAGATCGGTCCAGTCCCAAAATCGGATCGGTCCGGTTGTCTGCAGAAATTCATTTCCCGAGGGACACCTCTTCAATCCACACCTCTTCACTTCCCCCAATCCATTCACTTCCTTCAAAAATTCGTCCCCCCATTTCCCACCCTTTCATTCACTCCAATTTCCCAATCCATTCCTATAAATACACCCATCCCCCACCCGCCCCTTAGGATGCCCCTCTTCCCCTTAGCTATGTTTGTTTTTGATTTTCTTTTTACTTACCCGGTGGTGTCACAGTTTGAAATATACAGTTTTAGTATGATATTTGCTTGTTTTATTTATCGCACTCTTTATGTTGTCTTCTTTATCTCTCTTATCCATTTGATCGAGGACAATGCAAATCACTGAGTTAGGGGGGATGACAGGTGCGTATTCATAAAACTTCGCTTGTATTCATATATATATGTGTATCTAAAAAAAAATTTGAAAAATTTTGAAAAAAACAAAAATATTTTTCATCAAAATAAATAAAAATTGGAATTTAAATTTTTCAAAAATGTCACCTTTATTCTATTTGAAGTCTCAAATTGTTAAATCTCAATTGCACTAAGCCAAAATTGACCAAAGATGGAAATTGAAAGAAAATTGACGACTTAATGAATAAGTGTGGAGATTGATCAAACCCGGTGAGATTTCGAGCCTTTCATTTTTTTACGAGTTTTTAAATCAATCCGAGTTTATGATTAACTCAAAGTTCTTTTCAGCATGTTAATAAGTCGTTGATGATCTCAATCCTTTATTTTGATCGGTTATGGGAAATGTGTGAAATGTTGTATCGAAATTCGTGCTAAATATATCTCTAAACT
Source organism: Sambucus nigra (assembly GCA_949130495.1). Taxonomy (NCBI): domain Eukaryota; kingdom Viridiplantae; phylum Streptophyta; class Magnoliopsida; order Dipsacales; family Adoxaceae; genus Sambucus; species Sambucus nigra. The sequence continues at coordinate 157,563,179 of OX422207.1, read as the reverse complement.
TAATTAATCTCGAGATGCATATGGTAATGTGATTAGTAATTTGGAGAATGAAGTAGGCCTTCGTTTGTTACCAAAAAATATTAGCCATAAAAAGTTGTGAAAAACAAAATTATTCCTTTGATAACCCGAAAAATCCAAATAGCCCGGAATTGTGAAAAATTGAGAAAATTCATCAAGTCAGTCCAAATGGTGCAATTAAAAGGGGCAAGAGAAAAATAGAAAAAAATGCTTAAAAAAAAGAGAAGAAAAGAAAAAATGAGAGAAAAATGAGCAAATGCCCGAAAAAGCACTAATGGACATCATAAGGACATTTTCCAATTCCGAACAACCCTTCCATTCCCATTTTTACCCTTTACACTTTTTAACCCGAAAAGTCCTAACTGAGTCCGAATGGCGAAACTAATTACTGCATGGAGAGCTAAGACATGAAAAGATAATATGAGAGATTAAAATGGTGTGATTAAGAGATGATGTTTCCCGTTTTCTAATAACTGTATTCCGATGATGAGATCTTTTCACCATATATTTCCTTCTTTTCAATTTTGTATGCATGAATTTGTGTCTGTTATATTTACGCTTTATATCATGCATACCAAGAGAAAATAGCCACAATTCGAGTGATTCGTTTGTGAGTGCAATCCGTGAGAAGTTTAAATCAAAACGAATTTTTGGAAAGTAACGTAATGCTCAATCGGTGGAAATTTGAGGTTGAATTTTTGGCTTTGCACACACACACTATGGTTTGAGACATTTGAATATGAATTTATGGTGATTATTTTTTGAAAAGTTTAAATTGTACAATTTTTAAATATTTTGATTTTTATTTGAGTCAATAAAGAATTTTGTGGGTAAATTCACTGCAAACCCTCACGAGACAAAACTCGTCCTACTAGGGTAACCTAGGGGTTTAAAGGCTTGTTGCATACGCTAAATGCAATCGCTTGCCCGCGAAAAAGGTATTCTATCCCAATAAAAGAATTTTCAAGAGTTGAACTTTAAACTAATTTCTTTTACATTGCTCGGGACTCGAAAAGTTCTAAGTTAGGGGGTGTGATTAAGCACACATTCTTCACATTTATTCCCTTAATTTCGATATTTTATGATCCCGTGCAGTGTAATTAGCTTGGATTTGTCTCATATTTATGATACTAACCCCTTTTGGCAAGTATTTCGTGTTTTGTGTATATCTCATATGTTTTACAGGTATTTCATGCAAGTTAGTGCAAAGAAGAACTCAAAACAGTGAAAGAAACCAAGAAATGGAGAGTTGAAGGGTATTTTCGTAATTTTCCAGCCTTAGTCCGGAGGTGGGACCAACTAGAAAGTTGAAGAGATCTAAATTACAAGAATACTAGAAAAAACGGCACCTCAATCCGAGCTACGTGAATAAGTTACGATATTTTGAAGTTGCGCGATAATGAAGAGACACAGACTAGTCTGGATGTGCGAATTCCTGTCATTAATTATGCAGATTTTATGGTGATTGGTTGGCAAAAACTTGTGCCACAAGCGAAATTTGATGTCAACTTCGTGCAACTTGGAGCTATAAAAGAGAAAGCCCTAACTCATTCAAAGGGGGACTCTAAATTAGAGTGAGAAATTCATTTTTTAGAAATCCTTTTTAGTTTTTCATACTCTTAGAAAAGCCCTAGTTTGTATGTTTGAAGATTCAAGTTCATCTAGTGCATATTTCAAGTATCAATTCTTCAATTCAATTCAAGTATCAAATTCCCTTCTCTTATTTAGTCTCAATTCTATTTTCAATTTTCAATTGTTTTGCAATTTGTTATCAATGTTTGTTAGATCCATAATTCCATGTATAGGTATGAATTTGTTTTCTAGAAAAATCATGAGTAGCTAAATTCCTTAGGGCTGGGGTACATGAACTCAATCCAAGGCAAATTATTTATGTAGAAAACAGAGGTTAAATTAAAATATTGATTGAATCGTGAAAGAAACTCATACAAACATTGTCAATCTTTTAATCTCTCTTGCCCTAGGTACTTGAGATGTTTAAGAACGCTTTGCGAGTATGATTTATCATTCACCGCTTTATATCTATCTTTGATTTCATATGATGCGGGCTAGATCCCTCATATATGTAATGCTTAGAATTTATAAAGACTGGATCTAGTCAATAATTTTAATTTACAATTCTAGTATTCTATAAGGTAATTTGTTAAGGATTGAGGGATTGTACCTTACCCTATTTTCTCCCATTTGTCAGATCTAAATCTTTTTGCAATTTTCAGGTTGTTTTTCTTAAGCAAATTTTTATTTCACTAGAAATTTACCCAACCATTAATCATCTTTTTTTTTTCTTTTAAGAAATCATTTCAAGATTTAATAATTTTTCTTGTTATAATTTGGCAATCTAGATCCTTGTGGATACGATCCCGATTTACCGGGTTACTACTTGAGCGACAGGCTTGCACTTGAACCTAGAGTAAAATGCACTTTTGAGACAAAATCTTAGTCGCGTCACTTTTCTCAAGTTCACCTATCCTAGATTCAATTAAGTGCCTAGAATCCTCAAAAATCAATAAGCTCCTTTCTCATGGCTTCCATCATGCCTCGAAGATCATCTCTCTCACCTTGACATATCCAAGCTTCTCTCTTAAAATTTTCTCTCGTGCCATAATTTCTTCAACCAAAATATCATTATCATCTTTAAGGCACTCTCTTGCAAATGAGTTTTCAATTTGAAATTTTCTTTCTTTATTTTCAAATCTTTAGCATAAAGTTCATTGAAAGCTATTTACAAATCATGCTCATCCTCAATCCCGTGACCCTCACTATCATCACTAATCACACGGGTGGGAAGATCCTGCCTTGAACGAAAAAAAACTTCTTCTTCCGATTATCTCTCACTAAGGGTAGAAATATGAGATGTCATAAATTTGTGGCACACTAATCTATCGTGTGACCAATTCCCTCACTTCTCGAACAGCTTTAAAAATTGTTTTCAACAGAAGATATAAAATAGGAGTTCGTGTGAATTTTCCAATTAGGCTTTTCAAAAATTTGACATCGAAAATCATTAAAACCTCCAAAATCCATTTTTAAGAAAAACGGGATCAAACACAATAACTTAGTGCAATAGTCTCTAATACTAATTTGAGAGTGCTGCAGTGGAATAAATGTGACTTCTCAAGTAAATCAATTTTAATTATGTGCCAACCAAACAAGTTTTAATGAAACCCAAGTTTTAATTCAGTCCTAACACATGCATCTAAGTGATATGAAATCATAAAGCAATAATCATGCAAAGGAAATCGAATAACAGGATAGTCACAATATGAGGAAAAATCCCCCACATGGGTAAAACCTTTTATTTCACTATAATTGTTAATCACAACTTACACGGTTATAATCAAACATATTTTTGACACACTAATACCCTAAGGTGTCGGTTGATGTCGTCAATAATGGAACAATCGTAGTTACTCCACAAGAACACATAGTTCTATCTTCAGCAAAGATCTAGACTCAACGAACCTCAATGATCGTAGTCTTTAGAAATGAATCCACACGAAGTGAATCCACATGGAACCGCATTCCAAATATCAGTGTAGGTTATCATCCCTACATGAGTAAACTTCAATAAGATTGTATCTTGGGTTCCAAAATAATTCACTAAAGATTAGGATGTTTCGTGAATTGGAACCCTAAAATTGAAGAAGACGAAGTGTTCTGCTGTTAGCATATTACTGATATCGAAAATAGTCAGGTCTCCAACTTGAAAACATAATGATTTAACGCGCTTTATATAAAAAATTTGAGTCGGTGCGTCATTCGAACGAGATCCCATTTCGTTCGAAGGAGATCTACTATCGTTTGAATGACCTATCAAATGAGATTTCAGACCCTGATTGTAGATAATTTCTATACAAATGCGTGGCCACCAGTTTCATATTTTTCTATTTTTTTTTTAAATTAGGTATGATTTTTCAATGGAAAGGTGTCCGAGAACAAAATCTTTAGATAGTATGAATTCAAACAAATTTAATAAAAAAATTTAAAAAACCCAAACACTTTTAAATGGATCAAAAAGGGACTTAAATACGTTCTCGCAAAAATTCATCTTGTATAGGTTTGAATGTTGAAGAAACTTGACATTCATATTTGTCTCGATGCTTGAATGAACTTGGATAATTCTTCAACAATTGTAGCAGTATACGACATACTAAATTATGAACGGACAATGTAAAATAATGTCCTTACAAATCTTCCCCTATGTCTATGCTTAGTACAAAATAAAAAGAATATAAATTATCAAATCAAAATTCCTATACAAATATAATACCCTCCCAAGGACTCAAAAGTGAAAAGGTATCAATTGTACATCCTTGAAACTTTTTGTTCAAAAATCTTCAACTTCAAATCTTCAAACCTTTAAGTTTTTCTCATCAGGGTGTGTAACATAATGATCATCAATCTTCGTACCAACATACATTAGATAGAGAAAATACCATCTTGATGCATTGAGCTTAAAATTATATAAGAAGAAATTAATCAATATAATCAAATCTCCCCCTTAATGCAAAGTCCCCCAAAAATTCATAATTCATTGTCCCCCTTTTTATTTATCCGAAATAGACAAGGAAAATAATAAACAAGGCTAAACATGGAGTTTCATGATCCACAACATAAATATGGATCTAACTACGCGCATGTACAGAATATACTCAAAGGTTCCACAAACTATTTTTCAATTTTTTAATTTTTTCAAAGAAAAAAATTTACAAAAATAAACACACCATGAATAACAGTAAGACAACCAAATCATAGATATGGAATGAATGGGTGTGAACAAATTCAATAGGTAATAAAACTCAATAAAGCATATGTGCACGATGTGTAAGTGTACTCCTATAGATTGAACATCAAAAATATCCTTAGGTGTAAAATTGTTTAATTTAGATGATATCGACTAAATCAAATCAACAAATCAAAGCCTAAGTTATTTTCACACCAATAACATCCAAAACTTTTTACTGCCGTTTCGGGAACTTTTCAAATAACGTGCAAACCCATTGATTACTTTCCAACCAAACTCCATCATATATTATAAAACATTTTTTTATATCTAATGAAGTACTAAATTCTCAACTTAGGGAAAACCAATTAGCCCAAATTTTGGCATAGTTCATATTTTTATTGCCTTAATTTTTTGTCCGGGCTCTTTTCAAACGGTGGCTATCACGACGTGATAGTTATTCACTCGCAGCCTTTTCCCATGTCACTCACCATTTTTTCAAATTTAAATAAATTCCTCAGGGTCAGTGGTTTTTACATGCACTTCTTTTATTACTCTCGTATTATTGCGCGTGGTTCATTTTAATGACATGATTGAGATGAAAACACTCGACCAAGATGTGATAGACAAGTATAATAATCAAACAAATCCATGCACGTGTGCAGTAAAGGATATAATGAGTCAAACATGTAGGAAGTATCATCTAATAACATCTCAAAGACACCAAACATTGTTAAGCACATGGATGACGTGATATATTGTCTCAAAACACTATCAAATTGTCACATGGATAAATTGAGTGATTTTGTGAATTGGTCATAAGAAATGTCCATTCATAAATGGTGTCAACAAAATACACAACCCTTTTTGAATTTTTCAATTTTTTCCGAAAAAATGAATTTTTTTTGTATTTTTCCAAAGATTTGGGAAAAAAAAGGAATAAATACAAACATGGTACACACTAGAAATAGTCATAATATCGACATGAGCAACATCCTATGCTAGAAAATAGTAATCACACAAATGAATCATCAGCCAAAGAAGGTGTAATTAAATGAACAATCCAGTATTAGCAATTAAGCATGAAAACTAAGAATAAATGCATATAAACTATTCTAGAAGCAACCAACAATACCAAAAATGTAATCAATGAACACAGGGTACTGTAAATAGAATGGTCAAAGTTAACTATGTCGCTCGAACGACACTGCCTATCATTTAAATTAAATAGCACCTTGTGAGAAGGCTTCACGCAAGATCAGAAATCGCTGGAACGAAAACTTATCTCGTTTGAACGATAAAAGAAATTTTCAAATACACCCCATAATGGTAAACAATGTTGCCCAATGAAATTTTTTTGAAAAAATAGTACCAGGAAGGGCCTGACAGATCCAATATAGTGTTAAAACAGTAGTTGAAACTCATAAAACAATGTAAACTACTACAAAGCGAGTCAGAACACTAGTAAGAATGTAACATGGAGCATTGCTAGTGTCCCAAAAATATCAACATAATCAACCAAATAATCTCACATGGGGTGAATCACGTGCAAGCAAATGAGAGTCTTGAACAATTAGACCATAAGCCTCTAAATCCGATTTCCTAACCTAAATCGATGTGTAATGAGGTGTGGGAATTTTAGGACTCGGTATGACTCTCTCTTTAAGCTTCCTATGTCCATTTAAAATTTTGTAACATAAATGCCTATGATGACTTTATATACCGCAATGTGTGCAAGTGTAAATCGGGCGGTGAATGTTACCTAACAGTGGCCCTCTCCTCAAATTCCTAGGTGGGGCTCTCCTTAAATTCCTAATTTCCTCTCGCACGATCTTCCTAGGTGGATCTCGCTTGACAACCCTCAGTGTCTCTCTCTTAATAACCCTAGGTTACTCTCTCCTAACACCCCTATGAGGATCTCTCACACGTGTGGGTTTGTCTTAGGGAATGAGTGCGACACTCTCATCAAAGCCTATACCACCCCAATCCTCCTTAATTTGGACAGTCCCTAAAATTTTATCAAGCTCTTTAAACCTAGCCTCCAAATCAAATTTCACTTCACTCGAATCTCTCAAACTTTTCTCAAGTTCACTTATCCTAGATTAAAGTAAGCACCCTGAAACCTCAAACTTAAGAATAACTTTTTTCATAGCTTCCATCACGCCGCGAAGATCATCTCTCTCACCCTCGACATATCCAATCTTCTCTCTCAAAATTTTCTCTCGTGCCCTATGTTTTTAAACCAAAACATCATTGTCATTTTTTAATGCACTCTCTTGCAATTGAGTTTTCAATTTCAAATTTTCTTTCTTTATTTTCAAAGCTTTAGCATAAAGTTCATTGAAAGTCATTTGCAAATCAGGATCATCCTCACTCCCGTCACCCTCACTATCATTACTAATCACACGGGTGGGAAGCTCTCGCCTAGAAGCATAAAATACTTCTTCTTATGAATCACTCTCACTAAGGGTAGAAACATGAGATGTCAATTTTTTCAATTGCTTCCTTAAATTTTTGGGACACTCATATATCGTGTGACAAATTCCAAAACATCTCGAACACCTCTCAGAATTGTTTTCAACAGAAGATATAAAACAGGTGTTCATGTAAATTTTCCAATTACACTTTTCAAAAAGTTGACATCGAAAATCATCACAACCTCCAAAAGCCATTTATAAGAAAAATAGGATCAAACACAATAACTCAGTGCAACAGTCTCTGATACCAATTTGAGAGTGCTACAGCGGAATAAATGTGACTTCTCAAATAAATCAATTTTAATTGTGTACTAGCCAAACCAGTATTAATGAAACGCAAGTTTTAATTCAGTCCAAACACATGCATCTAAGTGATATGAAATCATAAAGCAATTAGAATGCAAAGGAAACCGAATAACAGGATAGTCACAATATGAGGAAAAATCCCCTACAGGGGTAAAACCTTTTATTCCACTATAATTGTTAATCACAACTTACACGGTTATAATGAAACATATTTTTGATACACGAATACCCTCAGGTGTCAGTCAATGTCGTTAGCAATGGAACAACCACAGTTACTCCACAAGAACACACATTTCTATCTTCAGCAAAGATACACACTCAACGAACCTCAATGACCGTAGTCTTTAGCAATGAATCCACACAGAGCGAATCAACATGGAACATCAGTCCAAATATCGGTGTAGGTTATCCTCTTTACATGAGTAAACTTCAATAAGATTGTATCTTGGGTTCCAAAATAATTCACTAAATATTGGGATGTTTCTTGAATTGGAAGAGAAGGTTTGAAACCCTAAAATTGAAAAAGACGAAGTGTTCAGCTGTTTGCAGATTACTGATATCGAAAATCGTCAGGTTTCCAACTTGAAAACAGAATGATTTAACGCGCTTTATATTAAAAATTTGAGTCAGTGCGTCGTGCAAACGAGATCCCATTTAATTCGAAGGAGATCTGGTGTCGTTTGAATGACCTATCAAATGAGATTTCAGGCCATGATTATAGATAATTTTGATACAAATGCATCGCCGCCAGTTTCATATTTTTCTAATTTTTTTTTAATTAGGTATGATTTTTCTATGGAAAGGTGTCCGGGAACAAAATCTTTAGATAGTATGAATTTAAACAAATTTAATAAAAACATTTAAAAATCCCAAACACTTTTAAATTTATCATAAAGGGACTTAAGTACGTTCTCACAAAAATTCATCTTGTAGAGGTTTGAATGTTGAAGAAGCTTGACATTCAGATCAAAATGTCAAATCGAAATGAAAAGAATCCAAATTATCAAATCAAAATGCCTATAAAAATATAATACCCTCCCATGAACCCAAAGTGAAAAGTTATCAACTATACAACTCTTGAAACTTTTCATCAAAAATCTTTAACTTCCAAACTTCAAACCTTTAAGCTTTTCTCATCAGGGTGTGCAACATAATGATCATCAATATCAGTACCAACACACATGACATAAAGTAAATACCACCGTGACGCATTGAGTTTGAAATGATATAAGAATAAATCAGTTAATATAATCAAATCTCTCCCTTAATGAAAACTCCCCCCAAAAATCATAATTCGTTCTCCACCTTTTGATTTGTCCGAAATAGACAAGGAAAAGAATAAACAAAGATAAACATGGAGTGTCATGATACACAACATAAATATGGATCAAACTATGCACATGTAGAGAATATACTCAAAGGATCCACAAACTACTTTTCAATTTTTCAATTTTTTCAAACAAAAACAATTTACAAAAATAAAAACACCATGAATAACATTAAGACAACTAAATCATGGATATGGAATGAATGGGTGTGAACAAATTCAATAGGTAATAAAACTCAATCAAGCATATGTGCACGACGTATAAGTGTATTCCTATAGATTGAACATCAAAAATATCCTTAGGTGTAAAATTTTTTAATTTAGATGATATCGATTAAATCAAATTAACAAATCAAGGCCTAAGTTATTTTCACACCAATAACGTCCAAAACTTTTTAGTGACGTTTCGAGAACTTTTCAAATAACATGCAAACCCATTCATTACTTTCCAACCAGACTCTCTCATATATAATAAAACATTTTTTATATCTAATGAGCTACTAAATTCTCAACTTAGAGAAAACCAATTAGCCCAAATTTTGGCACATTTCATCTTTTTATTGCCTGAATTTTTTGTACGGGCTATTTTCAAACGTTGGCTATCACGACGTGATAGTTATGCACTCGCAGCCCTTTCCCGTGTCACTCATCATTTTTGAAAATTTAAACATATTCCTCAGGGACAATGGTTTTTACATGCACTTCTTTTATTACTCTCGTATTATTGCACTTGGTTCATTTTAAGGACATGATTGAGATGAAAACACTCGTCCAACTTGTGATAGACAAGTAAAATAATCAGATGAATCCATGCATGTGGGCAGTAAAGTAAATAACGAGTAAAACATGCAGGAAGTATCACCTAATAAAATCTCAATGACTCTAGACATTGTGAAGCACATGGATGACATGATATATTGTCTCAAAACACTATCAAATTGTCACATGGATAAATGAAGTGAATTTGTGAATCGGTCATACGAAATGTCCATTCATAAACGGTGTCAACAAAATACACAACTCTTTTTGAAATTTTCAATTTTTTCAAAAAAAATGAAAATCTATTTGTCGTTTTCCAAAGTTTTTAAAACAAAAAAAAACATAAATACAAACATGGTACACACTATAAATACGCATAATATCGACATGAGCAACATCCTATGCTGGAAATAGCAATGACACAAATGAATCATCAGTCAAAGCAGGTGTGATTAGATGAATAATGCAGTATTAGCAATTAAGCATAAAAACTAAGAATAAATGCATATAAACTATTCTAGAAGCAACCAACAATACCAAATAATGTAATCAATGAACACAGTGTACTTCAAATAGAATGGTCAAAGTTAACCATATCGCTCGAACGAGACTACATGTCGTTCAAATGACATAGCACCTCGCGAGAAGGCTTCGCGCTAGCTGAGAAATCGGTCGACCGAAAACTTATCTCGTTTGAATGAGAAAATAAATTTTCAAATACACCCCATAATGTTAAACAGTGTTGCCCAGTGAAATTTTTTCCAAAACATAGTGCCAGGAAGGGCCTGACAGATTCAATATAGTGTTAAAACAGTAGTTGAAACTCATAAAATAATGTAAACTACTACAAAGTGAGTCATAACACTAGTAAGAATGTAACATGCAGCATTGGTAGTGTTTGACAAATATCAACACAATCAACCAAACAATCTCACATGGGGTGAATCACGTGCAAGCAAACAAGAGTCGTGACCTATTGGACCATAAGCCTCTAAATTCGATTTCCTAACCCAAATCGATGTGTAATGAGGTTTGGGGGGTTTAGGAATCGGTTTGATTCATTCTTTAAACTTTCTAAGTACATTTAAAAGTTTGTAACATAAATTCCTCATATGACCTTGTGACGCGACCATAAATGTGTCTAGTGTGTGTGTTATATAGGCACAAGTACAAGCCTGTCGCTCAAGTAATTATCCGATAAGTCGGGTATCGATCCTCAGGGAAAAAGGACGAACGCAGTCGTAACGACGTTGGAAAGATGAGGGTAACCTAACTTTGACTTTAAAAAAAAGAAAAAGATGAATTAGATTGCGAAACAACTACGGCTCGATGCAATTTTGAAAATGAGTATTTAATGAAGCTACGAATAAATGAAGTGAAATTACTCTAATTAAGTGCAGAATTAATAACGAAAAGTTTTACAACTAAAATATTAAATGAGAATGATAGGTCGGGTTACAATCCTCCACACCCTAGTAATTTAGTTCGTAGGATACTTGTGTCAGAATTAAAATTTTAAATGAACCCGGTCTTAGTTCTCCTAAGTATTACATATATGAGAGATCGTAGTCTGCACAGTATCTAAGCAGAGGACGAATTAAAACCTGGTCTTTAATACTCCTAAGTATTATATATATGAAGGATCGTAGCCTGCACAGTATGTAAGCAAAGGATGAATTAAAGTAGTATCGCATTATCCAATACTCACGTTGATTTCTTAAGCATCCCGGTTACCTAGGGCAAATGAGATCAAAAGTCTACAACAGGTGTACTAGTTATACAACACGATTAACCTAATATTTTAATTCAAACTTCTATTTCGACTATCATGAATTACATCGAGTGGAGTTCATGCACCCCAACCCTTGAAAACTTAGAAGAACATATTAAAATGAGAAGAAAACATGTTCTTAGGAAAAGAAAACATTTTAACTACAAACTTAAGATGAAAAAGAATGAAATTAATAAATAAAGAATTAACTACTGCAGTAATGAATGTAGGAATTAAAATAAATTTACTTGAATTGCAGAACTGGAATACATAAAAACTAGGGTTTCTTGTTATTCTTTCCTCTAAACTAATTACAAAGCTTCTCTAAACGGATTAGACACCTCCTTAATGTCTGGGAGGTGTTTCAAATTTATACCCCACAAAAATTATAAGAGTTGGATGCAAACAAAACTCTATCAAGAAGAAGATAGCACCAAATCTCGAATCCCGAATCGATCCGGTCAAGATATTTCGGATTAGTCCAGGTGACAACCGAATCGATCCATTTATTTTGGAAAACCGATTGGTCCGCTAGACAGGATTTATGCAGTGAAATTTTGGGGGCGGATCAATCCATTTTTTGGGAGGACCGAATTGGTCAGATAAACGCATTCTTATTCAGTGATTTCTAGTACCCGAGCTGGTCCATTTTTCATATAAGATGGATTGGTCTGGATTGTCTTCTCAATTTCTCTGATTTTCTCTTCAAAATCTCTTGATTATCTAACACCTTCGATTCTTCGTAACTTATATTTCAAAATTCGAATTAGGACATTGTTTCTTCCTACGCATTCATAAACCCGAGATCTTCGACTTCTATTTTGGGCCCTCAATCCGATTCCTGATGAAAATTACTCTTTTTCCCTTTTGATTCGTCTTCTTTATTTTATCTTGCTTATTCCGGTTCCTTTCTCTATTTCATGTAATAAATACCTGTAAAATCAATAAGAAATACACCAAACTCGGGATACTTGTTATACGAAGCCATTAGGAATGATATGAGATAAACCAAATCATTTTACAATGTTCGGAGTAATAAAGCCTCTAAATTAAGGGATAAATTTGGAAGAATTTATGCCTAATCAAACCCCCCTAACTTAGAACTTTTATCGTCCCGAACAATTAAAAAAAATCAAAACATGATCAAACTTTAAAATGGGATAGAATATATTTTTCACGGGAAAGCGATTGTAAAGCCTCTAAATCCCTAGGTTACCCTAGTAGGACGAGTTGTGTCTCGTGAGGGTTTTCCAGTGAATATACCCACAAAATTCGACTCAAGGAAAACTCAAAATACGCAAAAATTGTATAATTCAAACTTTTCCAGAAAATAGTCATCATTAATTCATGTTAAAGGGTCTCAAATCATAGTGCGTGTGTGTGAAGCCAGAAATTGAACCGCGAATTTCCACCGGTTGACCATTACGATACTTATTCGAAAATTCGTTTTGATTTCAAAATCTCATGGGATGCTCTCACAAACGAATCACTCGGAATGTGGCTATTTCCTCTCGGTATGCGTGATTTATAAGAGTAAATGCATTGGAACCAAGTTCACACACATAAATCGAAAGACGAAATTTTATGGTAACTGGATCTCATCCTCGGATTACAGTTATAGGGAAACGGGAATGTTGCCTCTAATTCATACCTTTAATCTCTTTTATTATCTTCTTGTGTTTTAGCTCTCCACACGGTAACCAATTTCGCAATCTGGACTCGATTAGGAATTTTTCGGGTTAAAGGTGTATTTTTAAAATGGGAAATGGTAGGGAAAGTCAGAATTGGAAAATTCATTTATGATGTCAACTTTTGCTTTTCCGGGCCTTTGCTCACTTTTTTTCTTCTTTTACTAATTTTTTTTCTATTTTTCATGCTTTTCTTTTCTTGTTATTTTTGTTGAGCATTTTTATTCTTTTCTTGCCCCTTTTATGAACTATTTGGACTTAATTTTTTGGTATTATCAACTTTCACAATTTCGGGCCAATTGGGGGTTTTCGGGTTATCAAACGAAAGGGGAAAATTTATTCGGCTCAATTTTGGTTTACAAAAGGGATAATTTTTTACTACTTTTCTGGCCAATATTTTTGGGTGACAAATGAGGGCCTACTTCATTGTCCGAAATACTAATTACGTTACCATATGCATTTCGAGATTAATTTAATTTAGAGATTTTTAACGCATTTTTCAAGGCAACTTCACACACACTTCCCATAACCGATCAAAGTGGAAGAATTGAGATCCTTGACGACTTATTAAAATGTTGAAATGAACTTTGAGTTAACAATTTAACTCGGATTGATTTAAAAAACTCACAATAATGAAATGATCGAATCTCACCGGGATTGTTAATCTCCATATTTATTCGTTAAGTCGTCTATGTTCACTTATTTGGTCAATTTTGGCTTTGTATACTATGTTTTTTCAATTTGAGACTTCAAACCAAATTTTAATGATATTTTTGAAAATTTTGAATTCCAATATTTATTTATTTTGAAGAAAATATTTTTGGTTTTTTAAAAAAAAATCGATTTTTTTTTGACATTTTTTAAAATTTGTAAAGTTTTCGAAAGATGCACTTGTGATCCCCCGAACTTAGACTTTTTCATTGTCCACAAGAAAAAAGGACTAAAATCTAACTCAAAGAGAATTAAAAGTACGAATACATAATATGAACAAACTATGGAAAATGCAGAATTTTATAGAATGGATCAACATATGTTACAAACGGAAAGGAAACCAAAAAAGCATGTGATAAAAACCAACACTTAGACAACCACTTTTTAGAAAAAACAACTGGGGCGGGAGATTGGTTCTTCTGGGCGCGCTGGGGTTCTACGAGTCATAGAAGAAGCTTGGAGGGGGTGTACCAAAGTTGAGTTCGTACATGTGAGTTTGGAGATGGTGCATCTTGAGAGTATCCCTACGGTAGGCCACTTGATCCATATTGTATTGCATGAGGAATCTATCAAAGTGGGTTTCCACCGCCGAAAGATGACGATTAATTTCTGTATTGGTTGGTGAAAAATCAGAATCCTCCTCACTATCATAATCTGCGTCGCCCTCACCCATTATAATACCCTCTTCTTCTTCCTCACTGCTCTCTTCATCACCTCCTTCTTCCTCTTCTTTGTCACTATCCTCCTCTTTGGTATCAATATCCTCATGTGCCAATTGGGCTTGGATGAGATCTTGTTGTCATTCATGTTTAGTCTGGGTGGTGGACGCAAAAGGAGTTGGGAGGTGCGAAAAATCTTGTGGGTCAGCAATTTCGGCGTCGGCTAGCATGGATGTGAGTAGCCGGGCATAGGGGAGAGGAGTGACCACCTTTTTATCCTTGGCGGCGAAGAATATGTCTTTATAAATGCAAGCAGCCAGGATGATGGGGGTGTTGTGGCCAAAGAGGTGGTATACGAGTGTGGCTCGACGCGGGCACATTGCTGAGTTATTTCCCATTGGGAGAATGTTTGCGCCCACGATTTTGAAAGTGAGGCTCGTTTTGTCACTTAGCTGGCCCACCGAGTAGGTTTCGGTATTCCAGTTAGCATTGGGGTCGATGCGAGACATGCACACGTCTTTTTTAAGCAGGGCAAGAGGGTTTGGGTAAGTGTATTGACGTGGGGTCGGGACATCTTTGGCAGGCAACTTTTGTGTCAGATGTTCCAAAGAAAATGGGACGTGGATGCCGCTAATGTAAGCTTCATTCATGTGGTGCTCGGTGCGAACAAGGGATCCATAAAAGGCGCATACCGCGTAGGGCCAAACCGCGTCATGAGGTTCGTTAAGGAAAGGAAACCAACCCTGAGCCATGAAAAGAGTGATGACAGAATTAAGCATGTCATTCCAAATGACTTGGAGCTCTATTTCTAGTTTGCGAGGTTGGCCGAAGAACTATTCACACCACCGTTGCTCTTGAAGGGAGCTGTAGCCGGCGGCTCCGTCGCAGAGAATTTTGACTGAATCGTATTTTTGGGGAGGTGGTTGGTTGGCCATGGTTTTGGGAGAGAGTAATAGTTATGGACAGAAATAGTGAAAGAGAGCAGGGGAGTGAGTAGTGGTGGGGGAAATGGGGTGGGTGAGGTGTAGATTTTATAGGCGGTGAGGGGATAGGGTAGGGTAGAATTTGGAGGGAAAAGGGGGAGGTATTTGGGAGGGAAAATGGGTGTTGGGAAGGGAGGGGCGGAAAATGGAAGGAATTTTAGGTATGGGGAAAAAGGGGGTGAACCAAAGGAAAGCCAAGAGTTGCAGACACCGGACCAATCCAAGTCCCCAGGACCGGATCGATTTGTTCCCTGTATTTTTTTTTATTTCGATTTTCCCAAACTGGACCAATTCAGATGCCCGTGATCGGATCGATCTGGTCCCCAAAATGGCTCTAGTCCACCTATGGGATGGTATGCTCTCCTCCTACGAATTTCAGTTGCTCCTACCTACGATCCGACACCTATGTGACTTCATTACCTCTCACCTCAATATTGTGGTTCTAAAATGCTTGCCTCGTACAGCGTACTGGTGCTCGAATTCCTATTCTTTTGTGATGTGATCATAAGGACTCCACCTATCCTAATCTACATGCAGCTACTATACACAAGAATTCACCCCATACATGTCGAGGGTGTGACAACCTCTCAGTTCAAGCTCACTCTACCCCATAAAGGGGGTTCGCTAACCAAATGGTGTCGATCTGTTCTACGCACGCCTCAATATATAGCTTTAGGCGCTGTCCATTTACTTTGAACACGTTCACCCTTTTGGATCTTCCAATTCTACGGCTCCGTGGGGGAATACACTTTTCACAACGAATGGACCTATCCATCGAGACCGCAATTTACCCGGAAATAGATTAAGCCGAATATTTGATATTTTGGCATTCTCATATGCATCATTGCGTATTTCCTCTAGATCATCTAGTTGAATCTTTTGTTCTTCAATGTCTTTGTCCATGTCGTAATTTAACCTCTTAATTGCCCAATACATTTTGTGCTCCAACTCAACGGGAAGATGGCAAAGTTTTCCATACACAAAGTGGAATGGGGACATTCCGAGTGGGTCGAATCTTTCAATCGAAGGGACCAATCTTTCTCGTCGGGATTGACAGTCTTCTCAAGTATGTTTTTGATTTCACGATTTTCAAAATCGACCTGTCCATTCATTTGTGGGTGATATGTTTGTAATACCCCGTAATTTTATTTATTTTTATTTAAGGGATTAATTAAATTAAATTAAATTAGAATTAATTGGGAATTAATCCGGATATAAATACTAGTGAGCTGTGAGTTGGTATTTGATTATGATGTTAAAATTGAAAATTTCATGAGTTTTGAAAATATTAAAACTGTCGCGAGGCAAAAATACGACAATTTGGAAATTTAGTTGGGACGCGCGTGCCAGTCGCATCAGGAATGAAAATATTTGAATTAAAAAGTGAATTAATTTTTTATCAATTGAAAGGTAATTTTGAGTGCGCCAACGTGTCTGGAAGGGTCGAAATTGTCAGAAAACACTAGTTGGGGATTTAGTTGGGTCCCGGTGCATTTTTAGGCCGTACCGGCAACCCAAAAGGGTAGTTTGTTAATTTTAAAAATAGGGGAATTAAAACCCACGAATTTTAGAGGTTAATTTTATATTAGTAATGAACCCATTAAGTCCATTATCAGCATTCATCAAGTAGCGGGCTACGGGAGTTATAGGGAGAGTCCTAAGAGGTTCCAAAAGAAACCCCTAGCCACCACCACCATCTTTGGGAGAAATCTGTAGAGAGAAAGAGGAGAATCAACCTTCATCCTTCAATGCTAGATCAGAACATCTAAGGCAAGTGGTTTAATTACATGAATTCAAGTGAATGTTTCGTCAATGCTTAGAATTGAATATATGTCTTGGAGATAACCCATGAAATTGGAGATAAAAATTGGAGATAAAAATTGTAATCTTAATCAAATGTAGAATAGTCAGGGATAAATTTAATATCCAAAATATATATTGATGCTTTTTAAAAACGGATTTATAAGAAGTAGTTGTAGACACTAAAATTTTGTGTTCATGTTTATAGGGTTTGGGATAAAATTTGGGGATTTATGATGATTACATGTTGTTTTGGAGGATTTGACCCCATAAATATGTTAATAAACGACCTAAGAGGATTTATAGGAGTTTAAGAACATTAAAATGCTATTGAGATGATCCTAGGATGAGTTTAGAAAAGAGAAAAATTGAGAAAAACAAATTGGGAAAATTTCTGGGCGCAAACTTCCATCTCGTTGGAAGACCTGCACAGGTCTTTCGAACGACCTCATTCGAATGAGTTTCTAACGAGATGATAGTATCCCTTCTAACGAGTTGGTAGTTCGTTCGAACGACACTCATTCGAACGACCTCGTTCGAACGAGACTTCTAACGAGTTGACAGAATGGCCTTTTAGGCCTGATTTTTATTTCAATTGTCCCGTAGACTTATTTAATGGAGTAATAACCTTTCCTTATTGACTGGTGGGTATATTTGGGAGATTGTAGTACGTTGAGGTGTAAAACTTAGAATCTTGTAGTAAATCCAATGACCTTTATGAATTAGGAAACGAGTACCTAGTTACGACGTGAGAATAGTTGACAGCTTTAATGTATATAAATCGGGGACTTATAAGGGTATGACATTTAAATGATGATACAAGAACGAGAGGTATACCTCTATTAAAATATTGTGATATCTAAGATGTGCGAATGCTTAGTATATGTAGTTATCTTTGTATAACATACCTACCGTACTTGCTATCATGGGAAGTCGGCGTTCGATCAGAGCCATCTAATGTTTGTGTGCCTACGGGGGGATTTAGATTGGTACCTCGAGGACATAGGTAAGAGAAGGAATTATTGAGAAGTTAATAAGTCTGCTGATCATGGGAGCGTAGGTATGTGCGTGACCCATGTGATGTGAACTATGTTCGCCTCCATTGTTTGTGATTGTTGTTTATTGAAAACGATTTCTGAGAGATTCGGAATACGTGGTCCTTATGTACGCGATGTACCGGGATTGGATAACAGAGTATGTGTGCACTGCAGCTTAGTCTCGGGGTGCTAGTTTTGTATATTTATGATGAGAATAATATACTGTTAATTGGAATGAACTGTCATGTATATATGTGAGTATAAATAATTGCAACGTTATGTAAAGATAAGATCTTTAGTAAGTAGTATTACTAATATGGGAAACCGAGAATAAATGTAAAGCTCTCTGTTTAAATGAAGATGTCGGAATTAAATCGTGAATCGTATAGTAATGTTAGATTTTTTTGTATTGGACTAGTTAGAAATGGGAATAACTAAAATGGGTACGGATATGTTAGGAGTGCACAGATAGTCGAGAGGTGAGTATTTCATGTGAGAGCACGTCCAAACATGTATTTTGCATTCATTGTTTTATGTCATTAAAACACTTGCTATTTTAAAACTGTTTCCAGAATCGGGCTCTGACGCGTTTGCTTCCAAATCTTTTTTTTTTGTAAAACCTTTTAGGTGCCCAGCCACAAGGATACCATGCATAGGAGTTCCATTCCGGCGACGTACTGTAGCTGGTGGAAGTTACAGGACCTTGATAGTAGACACCTCCACTTCCAATCTTGACTCTGTAATATCAGATTATCTCATTTGGGGGGCATGTCGCCCCATTTCCTTTAGAGACATTTTATCTATTCAGTTATTTCAGAGTTTGGGTTGTAATTAATTTAGTGATGTAGACTTGGTATTTATTTATTTCAGTATTCGGATTATTGTGAGAAGTATTCCTCCAGATTCATTATTATTTTATGGCTATTCTATTGTGACTATGTTGTGGTGGTTATGTTAGCATTTCATAATCTACTTATTGCATGTTAATCGGATTTAATTAAAATTGACAACTAACTTTTTAAATATTAGGTAGCTAGTAATTGTTAAAATGCTTTCGACAGTGATGCTACGAACTGAACCAACTTGACATTTTGAACTAATTTGAATAAAGGACTAGCTACCCGGTATTTAATTAGTCGGGGTGTCACAGGTGGTATCAGAGCATCAGGTACTAGTGTCCTTTGGATATGTAAGGCTTATTATGTTTCCGCTGAGCTTTCTTTGATGTAGAGCCCTATAATATAGGATTGTTGTATTCTTTTGCGTATGTTTCGCTCTTCAGCTATATTGAGATAATGACTGCGAACTTATAAGACTTTACTCTCATTTCAGATGCCTCCACGACGTGCATAGCAAGTTCCTAGGGATGCTCAGCCCGAGCCACAGCCTACACCAGTTCAGGGCATCAAGAATGTCGTAGAGGTTGCAGCTATTGTAGCCCAAGTGGTAAAGTCCGCCCTCGCAGTTGTGCAGCAGGCACCACCCCAGGCACCGGAAGTAGCACCAGTTCAGGGTCTTGCATTCCCGTCTGCTTGGGAACGTGTTCGTGATGCTTTTCCAAAAGCACACCCTCTGGAGTTTACAGGTAGCTCCGATGTTGTTGTGTCCAGTCAGTGGAGGAAGTAAATTCAAAGGCACTTAAGGATGTACGAGTGCACAAATGTTCAGAAGTAGATATTGGCTACTTTTAAGCTAGTAGGATCAGCGTTGCAGTGGTGGGAGTCCATTACCACCGCGGAGGAACGATACGCCCTTTCGGTTTAAGAGTTCTGGGTGCGGTTTGACCGCAAATATTTTCCATCACCTGTTCACACTGAAATGAGGAGGAAGTTAATGAACCTCAAGAAAGAGAGGAAGACCGTGGCCGAGTATGAGGCCGAATTTACTAATCTCTTGAACATCATTCCTGATGAGATTCCAACCGAGGAGAAGAAGATTAGGAAGTTCATGGATGGGTTGACATGGAGGATCCGTCAGCACTTCCAGGGAAATCTCTCGCTGGCCACTTATTCTGATGTGGTTAACGCAGCACTGCTTCACTTCCAGGATCATCAGTTCCACATGTCTAAGGGTAAGAGATCAGGGGAGTCTAGCCATCAGGGCAGGACAGGAGGAAATGGTGCCAGCGGGGCACAATCTGCTCAGGGTCAGTACAGATAGGGTGAGCAGGGTTTTCAACAGGGGGATCCTAAGAGATTCAGATCTGGGGGTTTTAGGAATGGTCAGGGAGGTTTCAGACATGGCCATTAGGGTCATCAGGGCCAGCAGGGCCAGAATGGTCAACAATAGCAGTTTCAGCAGGGCCAGTATGGTCAGGGTAGGAATGGTAACGGCCATCAGGGCCGTGGACAGCAAGGACAGTGAGGGGGAAACTTCCCGGGGAAGTTCTTTGTTTGTGGCAAGATTTTCCACAAATGCCAAGATTGTCCTGATAGGGGCAGGGTCCCACAGCAGCAGCAGTAGCAGGGTGCTCGATACGAACCAGAGAGGCCTATATTTCTCGCCGCCCTCCCAGCACCACCACAGATGGAAGCATTACCACCCATTCCAGCAGTCCTAGTCCAACAGGGACAGCTTCAGTATGGGAGAGTGTATCAGCTCCAACATGTCGCAGTCCCATAGGATCCACCTGCTATTGAGGGTATGTTCTCTATTTAGGGGACTATGGGGCGTATTTTATTTGATAGGGGGGCCACACATTGTTTCATTGCAATGAGATTTGCACGCACTATTGGGTTGTTAGACACCGCAGAGAGCACGGTTACTTGTGTAGATTCACCGTTGAATAGGGGTTCCATGATTTCCCTTATTTGTAGAGGTGTGGGTATAGAAATCGGGAGATTTACTTTACCCGCTGATATGTTAGTATTAGAGATGACTGAGTACGATGCGATTGTCGGTATGGATTGGCTAGTTGCGTACCGATCCATGATTGATTATTTCAGTAGGAGTATTATTTTTGCCATTCCCGGGTAGGAGATGATTTTAGTGGCGATGCCTCGCCCTGAGGGAGGATCTTCCACTCACATGTACTATATAGAGGAGGAGACCTCTAAGGAAGTGGCGATACCACTCGATTCGATTCCAGTTGTTAGGGAGTTTGTCGATGTATTTCAGGATATCCCTAGACTACCTCTGAGTAGAGAGATAGATTTTGTGATCAATTTGACGTCGGACACTCGGCCAATCGCCCACGCACCTTACCGTATGGCTCCAGCGAAGATTATAGAGCTAAGGGATCAGATAGAGCAGTTGTTGGGTCAGGGATTCATCTGAAGGAGTACTTCATCGTGGGGTGCTCCTGTGTTGTTCGTAAAGAAGAGGGATGGATCGTTGAGATTGTGTGTAGATTACTGAGAGTTGAATAAAGTCACGATACAGAATAAGTATCCGTTTCCCCAAATCGATGACTTATTTGACCAATTGAGAGGAGCTTATTTTTTATCAAAGATTAATTTGCGATCGGGATACCATCAGTTGCGTATCAGGGAATAGGACGTCTCGAAGACTGCTTTCTTGACGAGGTATGGTTCCTATTAGTTTTGGGTTATGCCTTTTGGCTTGACCAACGCTCCAGCCGTGTTTATGGACTTGATGAATAGGGTGTTCAGACAGTTCCTAGACCAGTTCGTCATTGCCTTTATTGATGACATTCTGCTTTACTCCCAGATAGAAGAGGAGCACGCCGAGCATTTGAGGCAGGTTTTGCAAACACTACGTCAGAACAAGCTTTATGCAAAGTATGAGAAGTGTGGGTTTTGGCTGAATGAGGTTCAGTTTTTGGGACATATCATTTCAGACCGGGGGATATCTGTTGATCCGGGGAAGTTATCGACGGTGAGTGATGATACGAGAAATCGTACACAGGTAGATATCGTGCCAATAAATCAAGTATGAAGTGTAGAATAAATAGATAAAGCAAGCAAACAGAGAGCAGACAAGATATAGAGTGGTTCAGCCCCTAAAATGGGCCTACATCCACTGTGTTGCTCCCTTCTCATTATGTGTGTGTTGATTCGTACAATACAATCGTGCCTATAGAGGCTTACAAGTATGAGAATGAAGGAGAGTACATGATAATATTAGGTATTCTGGTGAGCCCGCGAGGTGGCTGTGATGTAGATTCTGGGCCTCCAAAAGCTTATGTTGGGGTGGTGTAGAGAGAATCTGTGTTGTAGTGCCTCGGGTCTGTCTGGAACCGATTAAAAAAGAATCCCCATATCTCGAGGTGTGGACCCTTATTTATAGGAGGTCTGTGTGTTGAATCACGTGCCCTGAGCACGTGGCGTACACCAAGTCTGCAGTAGATGTGGATGAAGGCATGCGCCAAGAGCAGCAGCGCTGCGCTGCTGGAGGGGCTCCGCGGAACCTGAGCTGAGGTCATTGGGGTGCCGCGGCTTCTTATGGAGAGGCCTCACCCTACAGAAGTTCTAGCCACGCCTCAGATGAGATACAGGTCGCGGCATATATGGCTTGAATGCGATTATAGAAGTACTGCCACGACAGGGTGCTATACTTGTACTATCAGTGAGGGAGTGGGGATAGCCCATGACACCGACTGAGATCCATTGTTTCTTGGGCCTAGCAGGATACTAAAGGAGGTTTATTCGGGGTTTCTCAAAAATAGCAGGTCTTTGACACATCTGACTGGCAAAGGTGTGCCATTCATCCGGAGCAATGCCTGTCAGTTGGCATTCGATGAGTTGAAGGACATGTTGATCTCAGCACCTGTGTTAGCATTATCGAGACCGAGAGTTGAGTGTCTAGTCTACACTGATGCGTCCTTACAAGGACTTGCAGGTGTATTACAGCAGGAGAGTCAGGCAATAGCTTATGCTTCCCGTAAGCTAAAGCCTCACGAGAGGTATTACCCTGCCCATGACTTGGAGTTAGCGGCAGTCATATTCACTCTTCGGATTTAGAGACACTATCTCCTGGGGGAGAAATTTTGGTTGTTCACGGACCACAAGTCTCTACAATACCTCTTCACGCAGAAGGGACTGAATATGCGTTAACGTAGGTGGCTTGAGTTTGTGAAGGATTATCAGTTTGATATCCAATATCACCCAGGGAGGCTAACGTGGTAGCAGACGCGTTGAGCCGTAGGCCAGTGGATGAGGTGGTCGAGGGGTGTAAAGCTAAATGGAAGGAGTTGGGACACCAGGATGCAGTGGCCCGATCATTCATATCTTTGATGACTATTACACCTCATATTGTTATGAGAGTGATAAAGGCTAAGGCAAATGACTCGTTCTGTCAGGAGCAGATAGTTTGATTACTAGCAGAGGGAGCCGAGTCTTATACCATTAGCTCAGATGGGGGATTATGCTTCAATAGGAGACTGGTCGTTCCGAAAGGGGAAGACTTGCGACATGATGTAATGGCAGAGTCGCACGGCTCACAGTTCTCGGTACACCCTGGTGGGGATAAGATGAACCAAGACATGAGACGTTAGTATTTGTGGGGCGGGATGAAGAGAGATATTATCGTGTTTGTTTCTAAATGCGCCACTTGTCAGCTAGTAAAGGTGGACCATCAGAAACCGATAGGACTTCTATAGCCCTTAGAGGTTCCGGCGTGGATATGGGAGAGCATATATATGGACTTTATCACGGGGTTACGTACGTCACAGAGGGGTCACGACTCCATATGGGTAATTGCGGATAGGTTGACCAAAGTTGCTCATTTTCTACCCATAAGGACAAAATACACTACGGGACAGTATGCCGAGATTTTCATTGCAGAAATAGTGAGACTTCACGACGTGCCTCTAAATATTGTGTCCAACCGAGATAAGATATTTATTTCACGATTTTGGGAGAGTTTCCAAGAGGCCATCGGTACGGAGTTACGGATGAGTACGACTTATCACCTGCAGACTGATGGGCAAACAGAGCGGACAAATCAGATGTTGGAGGACATGTTGCATATGTGCATCCTAGACTTTAGAGGTGGTTGGGAGAAGTACCTTCCACTGGTGGAGTTTGCTTATAATAACTCCTATCAGTTCACCATTGGCATGCCTCCATTTGAGGCATTGTATGGTGGACCTTGTCGTTGCCCAGAATGTTGGTTAGAGGTGGGGGATAACAAACTCCTTGGGTCGGAAGTGATTCAGGACACTTCGGCAAGAATAGAGATGATACGGATCCGTATTCAGGTAGCTCAGGACGGGAAAAAGAGCTATGCTGATGCCAAGAGGTTCTTCAAAGAATTCAAGGTGGGAGACCAAGTATTACTCAAAGTATCTCCTATGAATGGGATTATGCATTTTGGGAAGAAGGGGAAACTGTCACCAAGATACGTGGGGCCATTCCCTATCATCGAGAGGATTGGGCCAGTCGCATACAAACTTGGGTTACCGGAGCACTTGCATATGATTCATGATGTGTTCCATATTTCCTCGTTAAGGAAATATCTTAGGGACGATTTGGCACATACTCAAATTGCATTAGAGGACATCGATCTTCAACCTGATAGTTCCTACGAGGAGGGGCCGATTGCTATTTTGGACCAAAGCGAGCGGAAACTGAGGTCAAGGATAGTACCATTAGTACGTGTTCAGTGGCGGCATCATAATGCTGAGGATTCCACATGGGAGCGTGAGGATGAGATGCGCGAGCTATATCCAGAGTTTTTTTGACCATGTATTCTTTAGTTTCGAATTTCGAGACGAAATTCTGTTATTAGGGGGGAGTATGTAATACCCCGTAATTTTATTGATTTTTATTTAAGGGATTAATTAAATTAAATGAGAATTAATTGGGAATTAATTCGGATATAAATACTATCGAGATGTGAGTTGGTATTTTATTATGATGTTAAAATTGAAAATTTCGTGAGTATTGAAAATATTAAAACTGTCGCGAGGCAGAAATACGACAATTTGGAAATTTAGTTGGGACGCGCGTCCCAGTCGCGTCAGGAATGAAATTATTTGAATTAAAAAGTGAATTATTTTGTTGTCAACCGAATGGTCATTTTGAGTGCGCTAACGTGTCCGGAAGGGTTGAAAAAGTTAGAAAACACTAGTCGGGGATTTAGTTTGGGTCCCGGTGCATTTTTAGGCCGTACCGGTAACCCAAAAGGATAGTTTGGTAATTTTAAAAATAAGGGAATTAAAACCCACGATTTTTAGAGGTTAATTTTATATTATTAATGGACCCATTAATTCCATTATCATCATTTATCAAGTAGAGGGCTACGGGAGTTATAGGGAGTGTCCTAAGAGGTTCCAAAAGAAACCCCTAGCCACCATCACCATCTTTGGGAGAAATCTGTAGAGAGAAAGAGGAGAATCAACCTTCATCCTTCAACGCCAATTCAGAACATCTAAGGCAAGTGGTTTAATTACATGAATTCAAGTGAATGTATCCTCCATGCTTAGAATTGAATATATGTCTTGTATTGAAAGTTTGATGAAAACACATGAAATTGGAGATAGAAATTGTTATCTTATATGAGAATCACATGTAGAATAGTCAGGGATGAATTTAATATCTAAAATATATGTATTGATGATTTTTAAAAACGGATTTATAAGAAGTAGTTGTAGACACTAAAATTTTGTGTTCATGTTTATAGGGTTTGGGATAAAATTTGGGGATTTATGATGATTACATGTTGTTTAGGAGGATTTGACCCCATAAATATGTTAAGAAACGACCTAAGAGGATTTAGAGGAGTTTAATAACATCAAAAATGCTATTGAGATGATCCTAGGATGAGTTTAGAGAAGAGAAAAACTGAGAAAAACGAATTGGGAAAATTTCTGGGCGCAAACTGCCATCTCGTTAGAAGACCTGCCCAGGTGGTTCTAACGACCTTGTTCGAATGAGTTTCTAACAAGATGACAGTATCCCTTCTAACGAGTTGGTAGTTCGTTCGAAGCTTTTCGTTCGAACGACACTCATTCGAACGACCTCGTTCGAACGAGACTTCTAACGAGTTGACAGAATGGCCTTTTAGGCCCGATTTTTATTTCAATTGTCCCGTTGACTTATTTAATGGAGTAATAACCTTTACTTATTGACTAGTGGGTATATTTGGGAGACTGTAGTACGTTTAGGGGTAAAACTTAGAATCTTGTAGTAAATCCAATGACCTTTATGAATTAGGAAACGAGTACCAAATTACGACGTGAGAAGAGTTGACAACGTTAATATATATAAATCGGGGACTTATAAGCGTATGACATTTAAATGATGATACAAGAACGAGAGGTATACCTCTATTAAAATATTGTGATATCTAAGATGTGCGAATGCTTGGTATATGTAGTTATCTGTGTATAACATACCTACCGTACTTGCTATCATGGGAGGTCGGCGTTCGATCAGAGCCATCTAGTGTTTGTCTGCCTACGGGGGGTTTTAGATTGGTACCTCGAGGACATAGGTCAGAGAAGGAATTATTGAGAAGTTAATAAGTCTTCTCATCATGGGAGCGTAGGTATGTGCGTGACCCATGTGATGTGAACTATGTTCGCCTCCATTGTTTGTGATTGTTGTTTATTGAAAACGATTTCTAAGAGATTCGGAATACGTGGTCCTTATGTATGCGATGTACCGGGATTGGATAGCAGAGTATGTGTGCACCGCAGCTTGGTCTCGGAGTGCTTTTGTATATTTATGATGAGAATAATATACTGTTAATTGGAATGAACTGTCATGTATATATGTGAGTATAATTAATAGTGACGTTATGTAAAGATAAGATGGAAGATCTTTAGTAAGTAGTAATACTAATAGGGGAAACCGAGAATTAATGTAAAGCTCTCTGTTTAAATGAAGATGCCGAAATTAAATCGTGAATCGTATAGTAATGTTTGATTTTTGTATTGGACTAGTTAGATATGGGAATAACTAAAATGGGTACGGATACGTTAGGAGTGCACAGATAGTCGAGAGGTGAGTATTTCATGTGAGAGCACGTCCTAACATGTATTTTGCATTCATTGTTTTATGTCATTAAAACACTTGCTATTTTGCATTCATTGTTTTATGTCATTAAAACACTTCCACAATCGGGTTCTGACGCGTTTGCTTCCAAATCTATTTTTTTGTAAAACCTTTTAGGTGCCCAGCCACAAGGACACCATGCATAGGCGTTCCATTTCGGCGACGTACTGTTGCTGGTAGAAGTTACAGGACCTTGATAGTAGACGCCTCCACTTACAGGACCTTGATACGGACTTGGGATTTGTTTATTTCAGTATTCGGATTGTTGTGAGAAGTATTCCTCCATATTCATTATTATTTTATGGTTATTCTATTGTGACTATGTTGTGGTGGTTATGTTAGCATTTCATAATCTACTTATTGCATGTTAATCGGATTTAATTAAAATTGACAACTCACTTTTTAAATATTAGGTGGCTAGTAATTGTTAAAATGTTTTCGACAGTGATGCTACGAAGTGAACCAACTTGACATTTTGAATTAATTTGATTAAAGGAGTAGCTACCCGGTATTTAATTAGTCGGGGTGTCACAATGTTGTTTTAGCCTTGTGAATGACAACATACATTTTCATAAGTTTTTCAAATGGCTTATTGAAAAAGTGCGTGTCGTTATCACTTATTATCTATTTAGGTTCACCGAAGCGAGAAAGTATGTGTTAGTGCAGGAAATTTATCACCATTTTATTGTCATTAGTCTTGGTATCTATAGCTTCCACCCATTTAGAAACATAGTCTACCGTGACTAGGATGTATAAGTACCCAAAGGACGAGGGAAAAGGGCCCATGAAGTCAATACCCCATTAATCGAAAACCTTAATGATGAGAATTGGGGTTAAAGTCATCATTTCTCATTGGGTAATCGCTCCCATCCGTTGAATCTTATCGCAAGATTTGCAACAATTGTTGACATCCCGGAACATTGTGGGCCAATACAAACCTCTTTGGAGAATTTTGACGGATATTTTTTTTACGGAAAAATGGTCTCCACATGCTTCTGAATGATAAAATTGGATGGCTTTTGGAATTTTGTCATTCGGTACGCATCATCGGATGATTTGATCAAGGCAATATTTAAAAAGGAATGGATCATCATAGAAAAACACGCACGACCAAGTGATGAACCACTTCTTATATTGCGGTCTCCAATCGAGCTGGATGGCTCCCGTGACAAAATAGTTCACTATATCCGCAAACCAGGGCAAAGAAGAGGTCGCAAAGAGTTGCTCATCCGAAAAATACTCGTCTATGGGTGTATGATCACTAGGTACGTCAAATAAAATCCGAGACAAGTGATCGACAATGATGTGTTCTACTCTTTTTTTATCTTTAATGGAGAGATTGAAATCTTGTAGGAGTAGGATCCACCTTATGATGCACGAATTTGCATCTTTCTTTACAAGTAGATATTTTAAAACCACGTGGTCAGTGAAACAAGTGATGGGGGACCCGATAAGATAGGACCGAAATTTTTCGAGAGCGAACACTACTGCTAGCAATCCCTTCTCCGTGGTGGAGTAATTGAGTTGTGGTCCGATAAGAGTCCGACTAGCATAGTAGATGACATGAGCCTTGTTGTCTTTTCCTTGGCCCAGAACAGCCCCTATCGCACAGTTGCTAGCGTCACACATAAGATCGAATGGTAATGACCAATCCGGAGCTTGCATGATGGGTGAGGACACAAGCATATTTTTCATTTTTTCAATTTTTCAAAAGCACTTTAGCATGCTTTCATCCACTCGAATGAGGTGTCCTTCATAAGAAGATTGCCTAAAGTTCTAGCGATGGTGCTAAAGTCCTTAATGGACCTTCTATAAAACCCCGCGTGGCCCAAGAAGGAGCTCACGTCTTTTATCAATTTAGGTGGGTGTAGGTTAGTTATTACATCCATTTTTGATCGATCAACTTCGATCCCTTTGGATGACACGATGTGGCCAAGAACTATACCCTCGATGACCATGAAATTACATTTTTCTAATTCAGCACCAAGTTATTTTCCACATATCGGGCTAGTACTTTCTCAAGATTGGCTAAACATAGGTCAAAGGAGGTGCCAAAAACACTAAAGTCATCCATAAACACCTCGAGCCCTCTCTCAACCATGTCACTAAATAATCTCAACATACACCTTTAAAATGTCCCTGGTGCATTACATAAGCCAAATGGCATACGTTTGTAGGCAAATGTTCCAAATGGGAAAGTGAAGGTTGTTTTCTCTTGATCAAGTACATTTACCTCAATTTGGTTATAACCGGAATAACCATCTAGGAAGCAATAATAAGGGTCGCCCGCTACTCTTTCAAGAATTTGATCGATAAATGGCAAGGGGAAATGGTATTTCCTAGTTCCCGCATTGAGTATCCGGTAATTAATACAAACGCACCATCCAGTGGTGGTACATTGGGGAACTATCTCTCCCTTGGCATTTTTAATCATAGTCATGTCCGACTTCTTCGGGACAACTTGAATGGGTCTCACTCACTTTCTATTCGAGATAGGGTAGATAATCTCGGCATCTAACAATTTTATGATTTTAGTCATCACCACATCTTTTATCGTGGGGTTTAACCGTCTTTGCATTTCTCTCGAGGGCTTAACATCCTCATCGAGGTGAATCTTATGGGTGCAAATTAGAGGGCTTAGCCATTTATATCAGAGATACACCAACCAAAAGTACTTTGGTGCTTCCTCAAAATATTCAATAGCTCACCCTCCTGCTCTTAATCTAAGCTAGAGGAGACAATAACGGGAAATGTCTCACTTTCACCTAGGAAAGCGTATTTAACATTGGATGGTAGTTTCTTCAACTCGAGAGTTGGGAATGTGTCGCTAGAGGGAACCATGCGTGCTTCCATTGGCGGTGACTCATCGAATCGAGAAACCCAATTAACATCTCTCGAGTCCTCGTCCGACGCTCTCCCATCGAGTAAGCCTCTCAACTCCTCTATCTCCCTCTCAAACTCGGTGTAGGATCCCTCACTCTCATGACTAGAATCTTGGCAAGCTTCTAAGGCATCTCCACAGTAATTTTTCTCAAAGTGTTCTTCTAAAATCTCTTCAATTAGGCTCACCTCGTGAAGATCATCTTCTTCCCCTGCTCGTTGGGCTATGTTGAAGATGTTCATTTCTAAAGTCATATTCCCAAAAGTGAGTTGCATCTCCCCATTTCTAGTATTGATCACTCTGTTAGCCATATCTAAGAATAGGTGTACAAGGATAATGGGAACATGATTTTTCGAGGCGAAGGAGGGATCCGTGTCCCAAATGACAAAATCTATTGGGAAGTAGAAAGTGTCCACTTGGACTATCACGTCCTCAACTATACCCTTTGGTATCTTCACGGTTTGATCCTCTAACTGGAGAGTGATCCTTGTGGGCTTGAGATCACCCAGATGAAGTTTCCTATAAATCGAATAGGGGAGGATATTGACACTCCCCCCCCCCCCCCAAGTTGAGTAAATACTTTTCTATATGGTTCTGTCTAATGGTGTAGGAAATAGTGGGAGCACCGAGATCTTTATATTTAGGTGGGAGACCATTAAGAAGGACTGAGCTCATGATATGTGCTAGAAACACGCTTTTCTTTACCTTCATCCTCCTCTTGACTGTCAATAAGTCTTTTATGACTTTTGCATAGGCTAGAATTTTCCTCATTGCATCAAGGAATGGTAAGTCCAACTTCACATTCTTAAGGACTTCTAGCACTTCATCACTTATGGTTCTTTGATGGGCAGGAACCAATATTTGAGGAAATGGAATAGCGAAGGGAGGTTTTACAACAACCTCGGTCTCACTAGTGTTTTCCTTCTCACTCTCATTCAAGGAGATATCTTCAGCCTCTTTCGTGTCGGGCTAATTCTCCTTGTGTTTTGAAATGTCGTGTGGGGGAGGTGATAAATGAATAACTCTCCCACTACGAATAGTGGTTACATCTTGGCAGTGCTTCTGCTATTCTGTGGAGGTGGAGCTAACACTAGGTTGACCTTGGGAGGTCTTTGTCCTTGGGCAAGAAACTTTCCCTTCTCTTAGATGCTCGATGCGGATTGCATCTTGGAGATGTTCGCATATATTTCTACGAACATGCGTTCATATTTAGCATTGTTTGCACCTTGAGAATTTATGAATTGGTTCATTGTTTCCTCGAGGATCCTCCACGGTGGAGCTACATATGGGGTTGGAGGTGGTGGTTCTTGTTGATATTGAGGAGCTGGTGGAGGTGGGACAACCTGTGAATGTGGGTTTATCGCAGCTTGTGTTTGTCCATAGTAAAAACCAGGATGATTTCTCCACGACGGGTTGTAAGAGTTGCCATGCGGGGCATTAAAATTCCCTTTGAATTCTCCTGTAGCATCCACCCACTCGGTGTGCATGGCGTTGTAGGTGGAAATCATCGGGCATACCTTTGTGGAGTGGCCCGCCTCACAGATAGCACACACTTTTTCTTTCGACTCATGGATGGATCCAGAGATATTTCTCAACTGACCATCAAACCAAACTTTCATATATCTCTGAAACTGATCAAATATGTGGTGGATTAAGGTATTGATATCCAATATAGACCGGATGCAGTCTGATTGATATATAGTTGTCTAGGCCGGGTTTGGTTAGGATCAGTTATGTCGCATGCTTGAGTAGTCTCTGCAACATACTTAAGATGGGCCTAGGCATCGCATGAGTTTAAATCCCAAAAGGGTCTTTCACACATTGTTTGGAAGCTACTGTCAACCCATTATGGAAGAAAGATATCATTAGGTGTTTGTCAAAACCGTGATGGGGGCATGTGCTTACTAACTCTTGGAAACGTTCCCAACATCTGTCAAGAGACTTATTATTGTGTTGTCGGAAAGCTTGGATTTGAATTTTGGTAGAGTTGGTCTTGTGCTGTGGATAGAATTTTAATATAAACTTAGACTGCATATCTCTCCGGGAAGTGACGGAGTTTGGGGGTAGAGACCATAGCCAGGTCTTGGCTTTATCCTTTAAGGAAAAATGAAAAACCTTTAGGAGAATGACATCTTCCATGAAAGCTTGATCACTAAATGTGTCACATGCCTCATCAAACTCACGAATATACAGGTATGGTTTCTCCGAATCCATGCCATGAAACGTTAGGAGAATCTCTATCATTCCATTGCGAAAGTGGAACTAACCGGCATTATACGGAAGTAAAATGCAACCAGGGGTGACAGTCCGCTCAAGAAATAGTAAGTCTTTCATGGGACGCTAGGGGAGTATCCCTCTCCAATATCGAAACTCGCTACGTCAGACATCGCACACGCGTTCTCTTCAAATGATTTTGTGTACTCACTCGGTGTCCTAGATGTGTGACTCGAAGGTTAACTCAAGGTGTAACTACTGATAGAGTGATCGGGAGTAGGAAATGTTACCCAGAATTGTGGAACATGAGGTGTGGGGGGACTTTCAGAGTTATACTCATCTTTTGGGGTTTTTGTGGATTCCGGTTGGAGTATTGTGAGCAGTCTGAGCATGTTTAGGATTTTGCATTAAAGGCTTTTTGAGAGATAAATTTTTATTTTTGAATTTTTTTATGGGTTTTTTTTTCAATGCTTTATATTGACTCAATCTAATCTAAGTTTACCTAAATCCCCGACAACGGTGCCAAAAACATGATGCGACCACAAATGTGTATAGTGTGCGTGCTATATAGGCTCAAATGCAAGCCTGTCGCTCAAGTAATAATCTGATAAGTCGGGTATGAATCCTCAGGGAAAAAGGACGAACGGAGTCGTAACAACGTTTGAAAGACGAGGGTAACCTAACTTTGACTTTAAAAAAAAGAAAAAGGTGAATTGGATTGCGAAACAACTACGACTATAAGCAATTTTGAAAATGAGTAATTAATGAAGCTACGAATAAATGAAGTGAAATTAATCTAATTAAGTGCAGAATTAATAACGAAAAGTTTTACAACTGAAATATTAAATGAGAACGATAGGTCGGGTTACAATCCTCCACACCCTAGTAATTCATTTCGTAGGATACTTGTGTCGGAATTAAAATTTTAAATGAACCCGGTCTTAGTTCTCCTAAGTATTACATATATGAGGGATCGTAGCCCGCACAGTATCTAAGCAGAGGACGAATTAAAACCTAGTCTTTAATACTCCTAAGTATTACATATATGAGGGATCGTAGCCTGCAAAGTATGTAAGCAAAGGACGAATTAAAGTAGTATCACATTATCCAATACTCACGTTGATTTCTTAAGCATCCCGGTTACCTAGGGAAAATGAGATCAAAAGTCTACAACAGGTGTACTAGTTATACAACATGATTAACCTAATATTTTAATTCAAACTACTATTTCCACTATCATGAATTACATCGAGTGGAGTTCATGCACCACAACCCTTGAAAACTTAGCAGAACATATTAAAATGAGAAGAAAACATGTTCTTAGGAAAAGAAAACATTTTAACTACAAACTTATGATGAAGAAGAATGAAATTACTAACTAAAAAATTAACTATTGCAGCAATGAATGTAAGAATTAGAATAAATCTACTTGAATTGTAGAACTGGAATTAAATTGACATAAAAACTAGGGTTTCTTGTTGTTTTTTCCTCTAAACTAATTATAAAGCTTCTCTAAACGGATTAGAAGCCTCCTTAATGTCTAGGATGTGTTTTAAATTTTTACCCTACGAAAATTACAAGAGATGGATGCATACAAAACTCTATCAAGAAGAAGAGAGTCCCAAATCTCAAACCTCGGATCGATCTGGTCAAGATATTTCGAATTGGTCCGAGTGACAACCGGATGGATTCGTTTTTTTTTAAAAAAGGATTGTTCCGCTTGACAGGATTTATGCAATGAAATTTTGGGACCGGATCAATCCGTTTTTTGGGAGGAACGGATTGGTACGGTTAAAGCATTCTTATTCAGTGATTTTTAGTACCCGGACTGGTCCGTTTTTCAAATAAGTCGCATTGGTCCGGATTGGCTTCTCAATTTCTCTTGATTTTCTCTTCAAAATCTCTTGATTATATCACACCTTCGGGTCTTCACAACTTCTATTCTAAAACTCGGATTGGGATGTCGTTTCTTCATACGCGTTCATAAACTCGATACCTTCGACTTTTATTTTCGGTCCTCAACCGTATTCCTGATGAAAATTACGCTTTTTCCCTTTTGATTCGTCCTTTTTCTTTTCTCTTGCTTCTTCCGGTTTCTTTCTTTCTTTCATGAATTAAATACCTGTAAAATCAATAAAAAATACACGAAACTCGGGATACTTGTTAGACGAAGCCATTAGCAATTATATGAGATAAACGAACTCATTTTACAATGTTCGGAGTAATAAAAGCCTCTAAATTAGGGGTAAATTTGGAAGAATTTATGCCTAATAACCTTGCTTACCGTACCTTGTGCAAGTGTAAATCAGACGGTTAATGTTACCTAACGGTGTCCCTCTCCTCAAATTCCTAGGTAGTGCTTTCCTCAAATTCCTAGGTTCCTCTCGTACGATCTTCCTAGGTGGCTCTCGCTTGACAACCCTCGGTGTCTCTCTCTTACTAACCCTAGGTGCCTATCTCCTAACACCCCTAGGAGGCTCTCTCACACGTGTGGGGTTGGCCTTGGGAATGGGTGCGAAACTCTCATCGAAGCCTATACCACCCATATCCTCCTTAATTTGGACAGTCCCTAAAATTTTATCAAGCTTTTTAGACCTAGCCTCCAAATCGAATTTCACATTACTCTAATCTATCTAAATTTTCTCAAGTTCACCTATCATAGATTCAAGTAAGCGCCTAGAATCCTCAAACTTAAGAAGATCCTTTTTCATATTTTCCATCACACCTTGAAGATGATCTCTCTCACCCTCGACATATCCAATATTCTCTCTCAAAATTTTCTCTTGTGACCTAAGTTATTCAACCAAAACATCATTCTCATTTTTTAAGGCACTGTCTTGCGATTGAGTTTTTAATTTCAAATTTTCTTTATTTATTTTCACAGCTTTAGCACAAAGTTCATTGAAAGCCATTTTCAAATAACGTTCATCCTCACTCCCGTCACCCTCACTATCATCACTAATCACACGGGTGGGAAGCTCTCGCCTAGAAGCATAAAAAATTTCTTCTTCCGAATCACTCTCACTAAGGGTAGAAACATGAGATGTCTATTTTTTCAATTGCGTGATTAAATTTGTGGGACACTCATCTATCGTGTGACCAATTGCCTCACATCCCCAACACCTCTCAGAATTATTTTCAACAGAAGATATAAAACAGGAGTTCGTGTGAATTTTCCAATTAGACTTTTCTAAAAGTTGACATTAAAAATCATCACAACCTCCAAATACCATTTTTAAGAAAAATAGGATCAAACACAATAACTTAGTGCTAGATTCTCTAATACCAATTTGATAGTGCTACAGTGGAATAAATGCGACTTCTCAAATAAATCAATTTGAATTGTGTGCCAACCAAACTAGTTTGAATGAAACGCAAGTTTAAATTCAGTCCTAACACATGCATCGAAGTGATATGAAATCATAAAGCAATAAGAATGCAAAGGAAACTAAATAACGGGATAGTCACAATATGAGGAAAAATCCCCCACAGGGGCAAAACCTTTTATACCACTATAATTGTAAATCACAACTTACACGGTCATAATAAAATATATTTTTTACACACGAATACCCTCAAGTGTCGGTCGGTCTCGTCAGCAATGGAACGACCGCAGTTACTCCACAAGAACATGCAGTTCTATCTTCAGTAAATATCCACGCGCAGTGAACCTCAATGACTGCAGTCGTCAGCAATGAATCCACACGTAGTGAATCCACATGGACACGTAGTCCAAATATCGGTGTTGGTTATCCTCCCCTGAAGAGTAAACTTTAACAAGATTGTATCTTGGGTTCCAAAACAATTCACTAAAGATTAGGGTGTTTTGTGAATTGAAAAATAAGGTTTTAAACCCTAAAATTGAAGAAGACGAAGTGTTCTGTTGTTAGCAGATTATTGATATCGAAACTTGCCAGGTATCCTTCTTGAAAACGGAATGATTTAACGCGCTTTATATAAAAAAAATTAATTCGACGCGTCGTTCAGACAAGATCCCATTCCGTTCGAACGATAGCTGATGTCGTTCAAATGACCTATCAAACTATATTTTTGGCCATGATTATAGATAATTTCGATACGAATACATGGCCGCCAGTTTCGTATTTTTCTGATTTTTTTAATTAGTTATGATTTTTCTACGGAAAGGTGTCCGAGAACAAAATCTTTAGATAGTATGAATTCAAAAAAATTTATTAAAAACATTTAAACAACCCAAACACTTTTAACTGAACCATAAAGGGACTTAAATACGTTCTCACCAAAATTCATCTTGTTGAGGTTTGAATGTTGAAGAAGATTGGCATTCGGATTAGTCTCGATGGTTGAATGAACTTGAATAATTCTTCAACGGTTGTAGTTGTATACGACATACTCAATTGTGAATGTACAATGTAAAATAATGTCCTTACATATCCATCACACTTTTTCAAAACTAAAATACATATTTTTACACACCCACACATATAATAAAATCCTATTCGAATCTATGGGATAAACCCCATCCCTATGCCACATGCGAACTACGTGGACTTTAACACATTTATAAGCTACATTGGCGTTTCGAGTTAAAATCCCAGACTTGAGTCCAATTTTCCAAATTTTCCAATTTCCCAATTCTCTAATTTTCGAATTTTCCAAATTCCCAATTTTCCCAAATTCCCCATTTCTTCATTATACATATTATATTTTTTATCCTCAGAAAAGTTATATCCCACATATATTATCGTTTCATTATAACGATCAATATCACGATAAACGCATAAATTTTATTTTTAATATTATTTTTTGGAACATTCCTATGGATGACCTCACTCTTTCTCTTCCATGGTATGAGTTGGGTGATTCCAATCTCCATTTACATAGATACACATGCACACACTTCACGAAAAATAAAGGAAAAAAATAACACTATCCCATGAGCGACCGACTGCCTAACACCTTTCCATTCCGTTACTTAGCATCCGGACCTTCGAACTATTGGTTTCGTAAGCATCAGTTTGTCTTGTTACTCTCTCGAAGCAACAACATGTTCTTTTGCCTGTTTTGTGCAAAATAGGTTTTTGACTCCATCTCTTTACATTCACCAACACTAACGACGACCGAAGTGCTCCTAAAGAGTATAGGGGTGCGAGACCTTTCTCCTTCCCATTTCCCCCCACTCCCACGAAGGAGGAGATGAATGGACATTTAGGGATGGCCACAAGTTATTATAGGGACCTTCTTAAATTTAACAAAATACCCGACTTATGTCGTATTTATCAAATACCTAGCTTACCACCATATTTATCAAAATACACGGCTTACTACCTTATTTATTACTTTTTTTGCCTTTACACTTCAATATTTGATGCCCGACCTATGACCAAACACAATTTATAGCACCTTTTGACCCCAAATAATAATTTACCCAAAGTCTAGCGTTTAAATAATATTTCAAAATATTATTTACATAACCTATAATCTGTACATTCTTATTTCTCCACCCAACTTAACATTAATTTTAACCAAAGTCTTAAAATGATAATTGCCAAAAATATATGTATTTGACCTATACATGATTTATCTTACATGTGGAATTCATTCTGAAAATATTACAAATCCAAAATATATACATACAACTTAAAATGTCTTTAATTATTTGAAATACATTTTTACTATACAAATAACCAAATAATAAAACACCCTTACTTATTCGGAGACAAAAATATTAAGACTAGTTTATGTAGAAAGGAAGCCCCGACCTCCATAAGTGGCCTCTCGGGGTTGCCCAACACTCCTTCCTTTGAAATAAACTCCATTATACCTTTTTTGGTATTACTACTCCAACGATATACAAAAATACCCCTTATTACATTCTCAAACTCACTCATTTATGTGCATTTTTTAAAATACGGGGATTATATTGATTGATTCGTATCTCATGACAAATACACAAATTCCAATTTTAGCAGATTTTAATTTGAATTAATTTAATGTGCATATAGTGATGTAGTTCACATTAAATATAGCAAAATGAGCAGGCAAAGATGAGAAGAAGTATGAATTTAGGGTAAAACCTCTATTTCATCACTGTACAAGACTTGACAGACACAATACGACTTACAGACTACTTAGCTCTCTAAGTATAACTTGTAGTTCTTCAACTCTTCTACACTAATGGCACAGTTCAGCACCCCCTATAAGAAGCAGTCTTCCCTCTTTATCCACCTATCACCCTTCTTCTTTAGCATTAGAGCCTCTACACCACAAATCCATAATAGAGATAAACTTTACAAGTGTGTTTGAACAAGGATTATTTTCTTCTTGATTTTATAAAGTGATCTCTAAATTTCCAAGGGTTTTGGAGGAAAATTGATGGAGTTTGATCACAAAAGAAACTCTAAAAGGGTTTGGAAAAGCTTTCAAAAAGGGTTCTTAAAGACTCTAATCGTCCATCTATTTTTATAAGCAAGTTTGTTGCAAAAGGATAAGCATAAGAGATTTGGATTAGATTTAATTTAGAAACATAAAATCGTGCGCTCGTTCGAACAACTCGATGCTCTTTCTTCATTCGAACAGATTTCCAACAAAACTTCGAACGACATTCCACTGCTTGACGAAAAATCACCTCATTCAATCATGGTAACCTTCGTTCTAATGACATACCCAAACTCGTTTGAATGACTTACATTGAGACTTTAAACGAAATTTTAGAACTAACCAAAAGGTACCGTCCCAGATTTCATTCGAACCATCAAAATCGTTCTAACGACATTGTGCAACTCCTTCAAACAAGAAACGAATCTTGTTCTAACAAGTAACCGATATTTTAAAAAATTTCTTTAAAAATATTTTGAAATGAAAACTCTTAAAAATGTAAAACGCCTAGAAAAATAAAGGCTTTACCAAACTACCATAACTCTTATGAATGTTGTTGAGATGAACGATTCTTTAATATTCCCAAAAGTCTTCAACTTTGTCTTCAAATACATAAGAGCAGTCATGATGGTGCAGTGTATGTGTAACGAGATCAGCCAAATAAATAATAAATTGATCAATTATAAAGCTTGATCTTATAATTTTTCATCCCAAAATGGTGTTGGCAGAAGGATGATTTTCGGAGAAAAATGCATTTTTCTCTCAACTTATTGTTAGTTTGATGACTTAATGAGAGCCTAACCCCTTATTTAAATAAATGAGGAAGATCATTATTTGGATTGGTTGAGGACAAGTTTCGCACTGATATTACTTTGATTGAAATAGATAGTGTTGCATTTCGAAATCTATCTATTGAACGTTAATAAAAAAATTAGATTTTGGGGATTACTAACGGATAAGCCGCCATAGCGATAGACCCACATGCTATAGCAACCTAATTTCCAGATATAATACAGTTGTTATAATGACTCCCCTTTAACCCATTTTTTTACTTAACCTTTGCTTATTATAAATCACTTAATAAAATTTTGTATTCATTTATGTTTCACTGGATTGGTTGGTGTTTGTAATTTTACTTAGATGCGAGCATGTTAGGCAAGGTTATAATCTTTTCAACTAGATCATTATCTTAGCGTGAGATAATCAGGAGATTGTGAATCATTCAATTCTTGAATTAAGAACACTTTCCAGTGAGTGACAATTAAGTTTGTACAATAAATAAATTAGGAGTAAAGAAAAGTTAGAAAATGTAAAATTATGGATGGAAATAAGGTTTGAAGTAATTAAAATATTGGGGTAAATTAATCTAACATTAAATAAAATAAAATAATTTGAAGAGTGCCCAATATGTGTGTTTCAAACAAAACCAATTTTTCTCGAGAAAAGATCCAACTTTTAATT
This sequence comes from Sambucus nigra, assembly GCA_949130495.1. Classification (NCBI taxonomy): domain Eukaryota; kingdom Viridiplantae; phylum Streptophyta; class Magnoliopsida; order Dipsacales; family Adoxaceae; genus Sambucus; species Sambucus nigra. The sequence continues at coordinate 157,523,029 of OX422207.1, read as the reverse complement.
ACGCACCAAACCAAGTTGTAAAAACCCAATTCTTACTTTAAACCAATTTTATTTTGATTAATCCTAAACATGCATCTAGTGATTAAAGCAAGTAAAGTAAAGTAAAGGATACTCACAATGCCGGATGTAGGAGGAAAAAACCCAAAACGGGAAAACAACCTCGGATGGCCCAAGCTAGACAATCACTTTGAACAATGGTTTTATAAAGACAGATTAGCCTTACACTAAGTGATAGTGCAAATATAGCTCCCTGCTGCAGATAGAGTTCTACAACTTAGATGCCGTGGATGTACAGTATACAACACGCTGCCCTGCAGAATACAGGGTGTGCCCCTACTCATCAAAGGAGGCAGCACCCATCAAGACGCCACGGAGATGGCAAGCTCAGGGTGCAGCTCTAATAATTATAGAGCGCGGCACATAGTAATTATTCACCTCAAAGAAGTCGCGGAACTACTTAGTACAGGGCATGACATCTTTGTCTCCATCGCCACAGGATACAACACTGCTTGCCTTGAAGGCCGCATCCCCCTCAATCATAATTACTCCAGACCTGATATATGTCACGTGCCCAGGGCATATGACACGGCCCACATACCACCTATATAAATAGAGGACCTCAACTCGAAGAGAGGGGGGATTCCACAAGCTCAGGGAACATTCTCCAATACAAACACTCTCTACACAACCTCAACATACGATTTGGAGGCCACACATCTGCATTGCAGCCAACTCTTCGGCACACCAGAATCCTCAATACTGCCATGTAATCTCCTTTATTCTCATACTTGTACGCCTCTTTAGGCATGATTATATTGTACAATACCATACATATAATGAGAATGGAGCAACACAATGGACGTAGGCCTATTTTAAAGGTTGAACCACTCTATATCTCGTCTTCTCTCTATTTACTTGCTTTACTTGTTTATTACGCACGTTACTCATGATTTTCTGATGCGAAAGCGAAAAGTGGATGATTTCTCGTATCAACAATTTGGCACCGTCTGTGGGAACAGAGATATTTCAATATTGTTTCTCTATATATTTGAGTTCTCAAACACCTTATTCGATCCCTGAGGATCCTGTGGATCATCTTCTCATGGGTCGATTCTGGTTGTTGAGCTCCGTTTAAATGGGTATTTCTTCTATTCGGATTTTCTCTTGGGTCTTCATTTGATGACTTTAGATTTATTTTACATACCCCTGTGATATCATTTCATCTAGATAATGCTGCAAAGCATGATGGACTTCAGTCCCGAAAAGATGGATGATTAGGGAAGAATTACGTTTACACCCCTTTTGTGTGATTCTTTCCCTATGATCTCGGGTTTCATCATTAGAATTGTGCCATTATGCGCACAGAGAGGTTATTCTCTTATGGATAGACCCTAGTAGGCACGCTCTCCCCGTGTTTCGGGAGAAAAACTCGGTTCCTGGGTTTCGATTTTGGGGTTGCTGCCCTCCCCCCGCCTAGCAAGGGATGCGACTGGTAGTTTAAATACCGTCATGCCTCGACCTGGGCTAGGGCAGTACTTACATAACCTTCAAAACATCAAGGAATGGACTTGGGTGGTCTCCAACTCAACCTTGGTGAATGTCAAACAAAGGCCGTGGCAGTGCACTATACTGGTCGTGAAACCCTTCAACATCGCAGCAATAAAACGCTGCATTCCCATTTCCTACTTAGTGTTACTGTGATTACTCACTTTTGTTAGTTTTTTCCCAGATTACACATACTTTGTAAAGAATAACAAAAGAATAAAAATGGAGGGAGAGTCCAGCCAGAGCACATAAATCAAAATGAGATTGTGCAGCTATAAAATTACCTTAACCACCTCTACGACAGTCATGCCTCACTCCAGACACAGGTCAATTACTTAACTCAGAGGGTCCTAATGATAGAGGTCGTGGCCTCTCCTGATGTGGGTGCGGCACCCATGAAAATAGCATCAAAAATCTTTGTTGCCACGGCAGTATAAGAGGATCCAACCACAGAAGCAGTCAGCAGGAGCCAAGAAATGAGGGCGGAGAAGGCAGAGAAGAAATCAGGGGCCTACACTCCGTTGACCTTCCCGATTGAAGACATCTTTGAGTTCATCAAAGAGGACAAGCTGTTGAGATGGCCAGAAAAGTTGAGAGCTCCACCCCACAAGAGGAACAAAGCTACTTGGTGCAAATTCCATCAAGACTATGGCCATGGCACTGAGTAATGCTATGCTCTAAATGATGAAATTGAAAGGCTAATTGGGCAAGGGATGCTGAGGAGGTTCCTCAAAGATGATTAGGGGATGCAGCCTCATCTCGCATGCCACATGCTCATTTTCCTTGCTTATCTCTTATATTCCATCTGTCCCTACTTTTACAGAGACAATTTCTGCTTACGTTGTTTTAAACTAAACTTTATATTATCCTTACAAAGTCATTAGCTGGAGCATACACATACAAATATATGAATTAATAAATTTTTCCATATCTGATTTCTCTCTTGTTTTCATAATTTGTCACCTCACAAAAAGACCTTTTGTCTTAGACAGACTCCAATGAAGGAATAACAAATTATCTCGGGAGATTATTATTATTTTGGGATGCACCAATAGAGGGATTGCGATCTTAATTATATCACAAGTTCCCCTCACGATGTGAAGATATATCTTATCATATAATGATCATATTCACGAAAGCATATGAGGATTCAAGGAGATTTTATTACCCATGGGGGCTTATAATGACCATTCTTAGCTTTTGGAAGCGTCCTTAGCCATGAGGGCTTACAATGCCTGTCCTTAGCTTTCGGGATGCGTCATCAAGCTGGGAGGCTTATAATATCCATCCAAGGATGGATTTATATATATCAGCAGCTGTGGGTGGCCTAATAACATAACCCAGCCTGAGGATGCTTGATAGTATCCTATATATTAGCTTTGGGTGCCTTAATAACATAACCCACCATGAGGAGGCTTGATAGTATCCTATATATTAGCTGTGGGTGGCTTAATAACATAACCTAGCCTGAGGAGGCTTGATAGTATCCTATATATTAGCTGTGGGGGCCTTAATAACATAACCCAGCCTGAAGAGGCTTGATAGTAACCTATATATTAGCTACGGGTGGCTTAATAACATGACCCAGCCTCAGGAGACTCGAAAATATCACATATATGCACAAAGCCTCATGTTCGGATGAAGAGGCCAAAAATCTACAGTAGTCCTGTTAATTCAGTTGCAAACGTTAAAATCAACCTTCGAAAAGCTTCAAACAGTTAAAGAGAATAATTCCACAGCCTGTTTCTTGTACTTCTAAAGGTGCCGTAGAACTGATTATGTGGACGCGGACATTAGAAAATGATCATTATATGAAGAAATCGCATGCTATCCATGGACGGAAAATATTATGTTCATCAGATCAAGAATGCATTTTCAAATATGAGAGCAGTTACGTTCAAGAATTCATTAAATCAAGAAAAGTAAAAAAGCAAAGAGTTGCAAGGAATCAAATATGTACATGGGATAAAATATGGCCGCAACCTTGACATTAGTAGTTGAGATTATAGAAAAATAGGCCGCAGCCACAACAAATGTAAAGTAGCAGAAAGGGCGCAGCCCTTTATTAATGATCAGTTCAGAAACTACGAATAAAAGTTCAAGAACCTGCGTCATCATGCTCATCACATTCCTCGCCATCCGCGGCTGTCTCAGTTTCTCCATCCGCGGAGGCTGCTGCTGCTGCGGCTTCTACTTCTGCCATCAGCCTCATTTTTTCTTCGCCGCGGCCTTAAGCTCATCAGTGCATTCTTGATTCTCTGCATCACTGATTTTCCAAGCAAGGACTGAATCCTTGGTCTCAGGGAAGTTTTTTATGAATCTTTGCCGAAACTCCTGGTAGCCGCGGAGGTAAGCCCTGTTGTTGATGCGGAGGAAGTCCTTGGAGCCTTTGAATGACTCTACGGTGTGGTATATGGCCAGCTGGAGAGCATCGCAATGTTCTGCTTCCATCCTCTTGTGACACCCCGACTAATTAAATACTGGGTAGCTACTCCTTTATTTAAATTAAACAAAAATTCCAAGTTAGCTCAGTTAATAGCATCACTGTCGAAAACATTTTTATTTTTACTAACCACCTAGTATTTAAAAGTAAGTTGCCAAATTTTAATTAAAGTCCGATTAACATGCAACAAGTGTAATGAAGAATAATAACACCATTAACCATAACGAAGTAAACAGAATAACCATCACATAGTGTAAATAAAGTCTGGAGGAAAACTCCTCACTACAATACCACAAACTGAAATAACTAAACTGAATACTGAATCAAATACATGCCAAAGTCTGGAGAACTTTAATAGAAAGATGTCCCTAATAGAAATGGGCGACATGCCCTACAACTGATAGATACTGAATCTGGAATCCAAATGATAGAAGCGTCTAAAAGCAAATCCCTGTAGCTTCCACAAACAGCTACAGCTCGTCCCCTGAATGAGTATCCTATGCATGGTGTCCTTGTGGCTGGGCACCTAAAATGGTTTTACAAGAAAAATAGATTTGACAGCAAACAGGTCAGAGCCCGAATGTGGAGATATTTTAAAAACCTTCAAGTGCTTTAAAAACATTTTAAACATTAAATGTAAAGTACATGTTAGGACGTGCACTCACATGATATTCTCACCTCTCGTCTAACTGTGCACTCCTAACGTAAGTACCCGTCTAAAACGACACAAACCACTAGCTAAGTGACATCATATCTAGCTAGACTGTCATAGGTCCTACCCTTATTACTCGGTTCCATTAACAATATAACGATCTCAATTAAATAGGGCTTAACGTAAATTCAGGTTCTCATACAGAAGTAATACAACTCGTTATAGATTATACCTCTATGTTATTCCATAGTTATACACACAATACTATATGAAAGTTCCCAGTCTATTAAACGTATATTTCCCACAACATGAATATAAAATATAAGTCCCCGAGACTAAGCTGTTGTGCACACATACTCTGCTATCCATCCCGGTACATCACGTACATAAGGATCACATATTCCGAATCTCTCAGGAATAGTTCACAGATAACAACATCACAAATAATGGAGGCAAACACAGTCACATCACATGGTTCACGCACATACCTACACTCCCACGATCAGTGGACTTATTAACATCCCAATAAGTCTTTCTCTGACCTATGTTCATCGAGGTAACCAGTCTAAATCCGGGCAACACAAGGATTAGAGGGCCCTAAGCGAACGTAAACCTCCCGTGATAGCAAGTATGGTAAGTATGTCATACACACAAATCATATACCAATACTAAGTAAGCACACATCTTAGTAATCATGTAGTTTAATTGTAGTACTTATCGCATTCTCGTACCAATCTAACATATATACAGCTTATATATAATCCCGGTCCATATTTATACGCGCCATAATTTATTCTCACGTCGTAGTAGGCACTCACGTCTCGACTCAAATGTCTATTTGATTTGATCCACATTTATCTAATTTACTCCTCATTATAACCCAAATGTCCCAAGTATACTAATACACCATCAAAGGAATGTTATCTCTATTCTCGAACAAGTTTACGGGACTCCCAAAATCAAAACAGGCCAAAAAGGCCTAAACTGCCAGCTCGTTAGAAGTCTCGTTCGAACGAGGCTGTTCGAACAAGATTCTAGTTCGTTCGAACGAACTGTACCTTCTAACGAGATCTCGTTCGAACGAAGTTATCGAACAAAATTCCCTTTCGTTAGAAGTGACTGGTCAACTCGTTAGAAGCTCGTTCGAACGAGCTCATTCGAACGACCTGGGGAGGTCTTCTAACGAGGGACCAGTTTCGGCCCAGATTTTCTCCAATCTCGTTTTTCATCCATTTTAACACCTCAAACCTCTTCCAAAGTTCATCCCAACAACGTTTTAGGGTCTCTAATTCATCCTGAACATATTAAAGTCACCTCCTAACATGTTTTAAGGAATTAATTCGTCCTAAACATCATTAAATCACAAGTCTCTATATTTTTCCCCAATTTTTCAAGAACATGAACCCAAAAATCTTTAGATCCTTAATTTATCCAATTAAATCCGTCTTTGTGTCTTACAAGATATATCAACATCAGATTAGTCCTCTAAATATGATTCTACATGCAATCCTTTCATCAAAATTTAGTATTCTACTTCCAAACTCATGTTTTTTTTTTTTTCATTATCTTTCAAGAACAAACACAAATTTGAATTATCTAACATGGAAGGGACATTCTCTGAAATTAAATGGAATTAAATCACTTGCCTTGAGTTTATCTCTGATTTTGATGACAATTTCCTCTCTCTTTTTGCAGAATTCCCTCTCTCTCTCTTTCTCCAAGCTTCTTCTCCAATGGCTATGGTGGCTAGGGTTTTCTTTGGGAAAGTAATTAGAAACCTAATTCTAATAACCTACGTAACCTATTGGGTTAACATGGGTTGGTTAGTGGCTTAGTGGGTCAAACGCACATCAGATTTACTTTACTAATTTTCGTCATTTTTAATTCCTCAAAATACAAAATTACCAAAATACCCTTTATATTGCCGGTATGGCCTAAAAATACCCCGGGACCCAAACTACACCCCCGGCTAGTGTTTTCTGACTATCTCGACCCTTCCGGACGCGTCGGCCCACTCAAAATGACCATACGGTTAATAGAATTTTAAATTCACTTTTATAAATAAAATAATTATATCCTGACGCGACTGTCACACGAGTCCCAATAAAATGACCAAATTGCCGTATATAAATCTCACGACAAATTTCATAATTCCATATTCATATAACATCATATATACTCAATATATTCGAATACCAACTCACATCTCGCTAGTATTTTATCCGGATTAATTTCCAATTAATTTTCATTTACATAATTAATCCCAAAAATAAATATAGCCAAAAATATGGGGTATTACACCTCTTTATTGCCGCGGCATAGTCTATGGCTTCTTGAGAAGACTTTACCTCCAGCTCGTCATACTTCTCCTGAAGAAGAGCGAGCTTGTTGCTTGAAATCTCTGTGACACGGGAGGCTTCAGTAGTTTGGGCCTGGGAGGTTTTAAGGGAGTCCGCGGCCTATTTGAAATTCTCTTTCGCCTCCTCCCTGGCCTTATTTGCTGCTTCTAAGTCCATATGGGCTGCCTGAAGAGCCGCAACAGCAGACTTCTTTCCAGCTTCAAAAGACGAGGTCCGTGCAGCTTCTAAGTTAGAAGTATGTACCCTATCCGCGGCCTCTTTTAGTTTATAGAGGCCCTTGTACTTCCTCTTTAGGGCCACTATAACACCCGCGACCTGAAATAAAACAAGTTAGAAGCAAACTATGGGAGGCAAAAAAGTAGTAAAATTAAAAATGATAGCACTTACCCTCAGAAGTCTATGGAGACCACAGTCCTCCAAGTCGTCGTGGTCTACCCCTACCAACCTGTCCAGGTCTGCGGCATCAATAATTCTTTTCATTCTTTGCGCAGCCTTTGCGATAGTGTCCCATGATGACTCTGGGTCAGGCTGTCTCAGTTGGGGCCGCGGTCTATCATCGGGACCAGCTCCATCGTGGAATTGCGGTGGTGCCAGGTTTCCATTTATGGCAACCGCAGGTGGCGGTGGCGGAGAAGTTGTGTCTAAAGGAACATCAACGGTCATCAAACCTGCCGCGGACAGGTTGGCCCCAATGTCATCATCAAATTCAGATGTTGGATCGCGGCATCGGTCGAGTTCGCGGCCGGTGTTTCCAAATTTTTTGACGGAGTCTCGGTAGGTGCCTTGTCTTTGGACCTTTTTCTCTTTCTTCTCCGTGCAGTGTTGTTCAGGACGATCGCGTCCTCGTCCATTTTTGCCAATTTCGCGACCAGTAATTCCCTGTCAACTTCCTCACCTGAAAAACCATCAGCGAATATTGGAAATGGTATTTAGGAGCATCAGTTACCGTGCAGTAAAGTTATAACGCTCAGGATATTACCTTCCGCGACCATCTGTTGAGGAATGGACTTGTTTGGAAAAAAAAACTGCCTCGAATATGGTCGCTGATGTGACGAGTGCGCTGAACTTTTCAAGTTCAGTGGGAACTACCGTGACCTCAGCAACTCTCTTCTGGTGCCACTTATTTAAATTCAAATTATCAAGAACTGCATAAACGAAAATTTAAAGGTTAGTGGAAGTTAATTTACAAAATATGATGAAAGGAAGGGGCTACAGTCTTAGTACCTAATTTAGAGGGAGACCCCCATTGTCGCGGCATCCTATATGACCTTTCCCTATCATTCTCCTCGGGGTGAATCTCCCACCCTTCGTCGGAGATGTAAAAGTATTTCCCTTTCAAGTTATTCACACTGGTCGGCCTCCCAGTGTAAAGGGTCTCATCCCTGCCGCGGACAGAGAAGTAGTAGTAACCAGCGAACTTCACTCAGTTCTCCTTTGGACGGTAGAAGTGAAAGAACTCCGCGGAAGTTATGTCCTTCTTGAATAGATTCTCCCAAAGGATAACCGCAGCAAGAATGGCTCTCCAACCATTAGGATTTAACTGGGCTAGAGACAATTTCATTGTCTGAAAAAGGCGGCGGATGGGGACAGGAACAGGAAGCCGCAGCTCGTAAATAAAGGCATGGAGTGGGAAGCAAAATCCATCGGCCAGAATGGTGCAAGGTCTTTGGTTCGCGACAGGTGCCGAGCACATCAAATTTTCTGGAAATTCGAAGGCCTCAGCCACCTACTCAACCCAATCTTGGGTCATGGCGCTACGGATAACAAGTGCAGCTAAGGGCCTCTCAGCCCTCCCAGATATACCAGTCGGGTTATCTCTAACTTTCGCGGCACCCAATGGATGATTTCTTGAGTTTTCTTCTTTTTCCATCGGCGTGGATTGAGAATCCTTCCAAGACGCAGAGTCCACGAAGTCTGAGTCTACTATCATGAAGTTTGGGCAATCCTTTAGTTTGCAAGGCCCTATTGATCTTAGAGGGGGCACGAAAGTGAGTTCAAGAGGAGAGGTTCCGAAGTGCTTTGCCCAAAATCCTCTCAGAAACTCATCTGGGTCAAAGCTCATATGGCAGCAGCAGTACCTAAAAGGAAGAGTTCGCAGTTAGGCGCCGCAGCCAGTTTGGTTTGGAAAAGACTTCAAGAAGCCGCGGGAAAATTATATATAAATAGTACACATTTGTTGGGAATTATTTCCCTAACGTAGTTATTAATGGGCCAACTATATTACTTGAACCTAATGGATCGTCCTCTGGCACTACTAGCCGCGGCCACCTCCTAAATCAGCAAGGGAACATATACTGCCGTGGATATAAGCTCAAATCGATTCAAGAAATAACAGTTATTTAACATGGATGTGTATTTGGTTCATGAAAGTTTAAAGGCTGTTCAAAAATACAAGGGTGGTGATTCAAAGCCTTAAAAGACGCCACTGTCGCGGCAGAATACGTGGATATGCATCAAAGTTCCGCGGAGGATAAATCCCAGAACTTAGGGAACCACGACCATCGGGGACGGTATGACGCAGATAAGGACCAAAACAGTTTTGGGGAATGGATTGTTGAATTCCTATCATGCCGCAGCCTCTCCCGTAAACAACTAAGTATCTATTGTTTAGCCGCTTTTAAGATCCAATACCCAGAATATGAAGAATTTGTATCAAGAACATCATGAACAGCGAGAACCATTATATGACTTCATGGTATTCAACATACGAAGACTGATTCAAACTATTATTACAATTACTTTGTTTGATTCTAGGGTGATGACAGTTCAATTGAAACCCTAAAATCCTATCAAGAAATAAAGAAGTTTGTGTGTTTGATTATTGAAGAAATATAAGCTACGAAATTGATCGAAAAGGATGATTGATCGAAAGGTTACCTGGAAATGAAGAAGTTAGTGACGCTCAGCCTCACACCACCTTGGAACCGCCACACATAGCCTTGAAGGGTCGCCAGAATACGCAAGAGAGGAAGAACATAATTTACTCTTGATTTTCTCTCAAAGTTTTTGAAACGTAATGAAGTCCATAGCCAGAAAAAATTTATATAAGAGAGCGCGGAAGACGAATCGTCTCTTTGAAAGTACCGCGGCACCTAAGCAAGCTGATCTAAGTCGCAGTCCCAACTGAATTATCTTGGCACTACGACTTGGGGGCTTATTGATAGCGAAAATATAGATCCCTACCACAGATAGAGTTTTATAACTTAGATGCCGCGGATATACAGTATATAGCACGCTGCCCTACAGAATACAGGGTGTGGGCCTCCTCATCAAAGGGGGGGCACCCATCAAGACGCCACAGAGATGGAAAGCTCAGGGTGCATCTCTCACAATTATAGGGTGCGGCACATAGTAATTACTCACCTCAAAGAAGCCGCGGAACTACTCGGTACAGGGCGCGGTATCTTTGTCTCCAGCGCCACAGGATACAACACTGCTTGCCTTTAAGGCCGCATCCCCCTCATTCATAATTACTCCAAACTTGATATATGTCACGTGCCCAGGGCATATGACACGGCCCGTATACCACCTATATAAATAGAGGACCTCACCTCGAAGAGAGGGGGGGGATTCCATAGGCTCGGGGAAGATTCTACAATACATACACTCTCTACACAACCTCAATATACGATTTGGATGCCACACATCTTCATTACAGCCACCTCTCCGGCACACCGGAATCCTCAATACTGCCATGTACTCTCCTTTATTCTCATACTTGTACACCTCTTTAGGCATGATTATATTGTACAATACCACACATATAATGATAATGGAGCAACACAGTGAACGTAGGCCTATTTTAAAGGCTGAACCACTCTATATCTCGTCTTCTCCCTATTTACTTTCTTTACTTGTTTATTACGCACTTTACTCATGATTTGGTGATGCGAAAGCGACAAGTGGACGATTTCTTGTATCAACACTAAGACTCGATCCCCACGGGTCTTGACTCTCCTTCTGATCTTCAACCATTTTCAATAGTGCCCACACAGAAATTTGTCTTCCACGATACCTGTCCACAACACACACATCCATGTATAGCTCGGTGTCCTCCGATATGGCTTTGATACGTCTACGATGTCGAACACGATGTCCGTCGCTTCTTCACCGTAAAAGCCTTTGATGTTCAATGTGTAGAAAAACAACTTTGGTGCAACAAGATAACATAAACATATAAGAATGATAACTCGGATCTTTGCAGACTCTAAGGATGTGTTTATGCTTTGCAAACCTTAGAAAACATGTGCAAACAAGTTTCTGGTCGAATATTGTTTTCCAGAATGTACATCTATGAAATTATGATGAAAACACTATTTAAATAGAATTTAAGCACCGCCTCGAAAATTGTGTCATTCAAACGACTTAAGCATGTCGTTTGCGCGACATTGTATCTCATTCGAACGAGATCCAATGTCGTTCGAGCAACAACGTGAAAGTTTGACTTTCTAATTAAAACTTCTCTTAGCAAAGAGATTCAAATTATTCAAACTCTATTTCGAGCTTATCATCATAAAACGAAGTGTAAACCTTTAAAACACTTTTAAAACATTTAAAAACATTTTTCTTTATAAAAATTACATCCTTATCTTTTATAAATTAATTCCGAGCACCATAAACTATACACATTCATACCTGAGTGATCTCGGAATGAAATTAACTTTGAAGACGATTAAACTTGCACCAATTAAACATCGGCATTATTAATTCTTTGAAGCTTTGCCACAACGTCTTCAATTTCTTCAATACATAATAGACCGAGTGGGATCGTGACAAAATAAACATCTCCCTATGACATATTACAAACAAGTTTTGTTCATGAAATTAAGTCAAAACAATACAGGGACTCAATTGGAAATTTATGTCCTTACAAATCTCCCCCTTTTACTATTCCAGGACAAAAATAAACCAGCGAAATGCCTAACTGGGCCGTCAATCCATATGACGCCTAAATCCCATCCCATAAACCCAAAATCAAAAAATACAGGATACGGACTAGAATATGTAGCACCGGTAAGCATGAACTGTTTGAATGTGATGTAGACTTGAAATCTTGAATTGCTGAAAGCATACCTACACACATGAAACATAAAAACAAATACCCAGTGAAGTATGGAGGAACAAATGATACCAATTTTCAAATGATACCAATTTATATTTCTAATAAGAACAAATCATTTGAAACATGTGAGCAATTATGTGATACCAATTTGAAACAAATATAATCAAACAATATGCAAATCCAGATATCAATAATAGTGCTCAACAAATCTCCCCCTACATCACATACATCTCTCCCCCTTTTTGCCTCGAATAGACAATCCGGTGAAAAGAAAAGCATGAAACCACCAGCTAAATAAGATCATGTAATGACAAATCAGTAGCTAGTAAACCAAGGAATCACACAAAGAGTATACCAATCAAATCAAGTGTGATAAACGGACTCATACGCAAAATACCAATTTGTAACATAAAAGAACCTGCATAATAACCAAATAGTCCAGAACAGCTTCCCGCAGTACCAAAAATATACCAATTTGAACCTGAGGACTGCAAACCAATCATAAGCCATTTTTGTTCTGTCGTTTGAATGAGCCAGGGACTTCGCTCAAATGAGATGAGGAAGTCGCTCAAATGAAGTACATAATTCGTTCGCGCGAGATGAGATGTCGTTAGAACGACTTCGCACGACCTGCCAAAATTTCCCAGTTTCCCATAAATATTATAAAGTATTGCCTAGTGAAAAAATTTCCACCAAAAAATTCCATGAAGGGTCTGACAGAATCAAAACAGTTGGCTTTTAACACAAAACGAAAAAACTCATAAAAAATTAAAAAGCGAGTTACATGCAAACATAGTACCGATGTGCTCAAACATAGATATGAAATGAATGGGCGTGAAACTATAACAAATGAGTCACAATTCCAACACATCGAAATAATCAAGAAGCTCTAATTGATAGCTATAAATCATCAAACTTTATCATAGCCAAATGACAATTAAAGTGTGAGCTTAATGAACTAAACATACTACATGCACACAAATCCAGAATTTTGACGATTCTACAAACAATAGCGTCAAATTGCAATGTTTCAACATTAGGATTAGTTGTGCAAACCCGTTTAAATTTTTAATCCATCCAAACTCCCTTGGTAATATCATATTTTCTTTGGAATGAAATAAACAAATTTGGCCATTTTCTTAGCATATTGCATTTTCTTTTGGGCTCTTTTAAACGGTGACTTTCACGACGAGTCAATTTTGAACTCTCGCAGCCCTTTCCCGTGAATCACTCATCGTTTTTACCAATTTTAAATCCTCACGGTAAACGGTCATTACATGCACACTTCTCCTTAAGTCTACTTACGCATAGATGACAAGATTGAGATAAGAACGCCTCACCAAATTCAAATATGCAGGAGAAGTCAAACATCCATATAAACTCGTGCATGTGTGCGATGTTGGCATATATACAAAGTCGAATCAAAATGCATATCAATTTCGAAACAACCCCATATAAGCAATGGTTAAGATCATTCTAAGCATCGATAATAATGACCAAATGTCCTAGCCACATGGATAATGAAACTATTGGGGAGGGGGGGGGGGGGGGGGTCCAAGCACACCAATATGCCACATCAAACATGTAAACTCAAAAACAATAACCGAAAATCTTTTTGACTTTTCATATTTTGACTCAAAGAAATGCAAAATATTTTTGGATTTTTAAAAGTTTTATCAAAAACAAAAATCTTTTTGTATTTTTCAAATAGGACTCACAGAAATGAAAACTATAATACAAAATGATACACATGTCATAATACTAGCAATGAATATAACATGACGCAAACTAGTATATGACAAACATGGAAATACTATAATCCTTTAGATTTAGCATGGGAAGAATCAAGTGCACCCAAAAGAGAATCATAAAGTTTAATTCCTAAAGCCACTTACTCCGATTTCCTAACCCAAGTAGGTGTAAAACGACGCATGGGGGTTTGGGTAACCGATGCAACTTTATTCTTAAACTTCCTAGGAGCTTGTCTAAGGTCGTAACAATAACACCTAAGGTGACCTTTCCTACCACAAAATGAGCAAGTGTAGCGGTGGTGGGAATGATTACCTTTATGTGGACCTTTTCTAATCATCCTAGTGTTTCTCACACATGCGGGGGGAATGGGAACAACTTTCTCACCAAAACCTATACCTCCCTTATCTTCCTTAATTTGGACGGTGCCTAGGATCTTATCTAACTTCTCCGACCTAGCCTCCAAATCAAACTTGACTCTAGATGAGTCTATCAATATCTCCTCCAACTCGTGAATCCTAGACTCGAGCAAACGTCTAGACTCCTCAAACTCTAAAATCTCCTTTTTCAAGGACTCCATCAAACCACGGAGATTATCTCTCTCTTTCTCCACAAACTCTAGTTTCTCCCTAAACTTCTTCTCTCGTGCCCTAAGATCCTCAATCAAACTATCATTATTTTCTATGGCACTCTTATTCAACTTAGATTGCAATTTTGAGTTAGCCTTTTTCACTTTCACCGTTTTGGCTTACAACTCATTAAACGCATTTTGCCATTCTTTCACATCGATCCCCTCCTCGTCACTCTCTTCAACCTCACTAATATGGGATTCACTCAAAACCTCCTCGGAAGTGTCATTCACATGAGTTGTATCAGTGTCGCTCACATGACATGCCATAAACGCAACAAATTTACGCTCAATGGGGGAACTCTCTCCCTCTTTCGGTTTACTATCACTTAAGGTGGCACTATAGACAATGGGTTTCTTGCCCTTTTTCTTAATTCTAGTGGGACACTCCTTAACCTTGTGACCGTACCCCTCACACCCAAAACACTTATCTGACTCATCTCTCTTAGGCTTCTCAAACTAATCCTTAGAGGTGGGATCTATTTTGTTATTCTTGAATTTTTCAAATTTCTTGGCATCTTTTGATTGCTTTTGAAACTTAATAATTTTTTTAAATTTCTTTGCCAACAAAGCAACATCCTCAAAATCGGAATCGAAATCGAAATCCGAAACTTTAATTTCCTCCTTCCGGGTTTTCAAAGCAATACCCTTTTCTTTCTTAGGCATTTTCTTCGAGGTAATCATGTCGATTTCATAGGTTTGTAAGTCGCCTACAATCTCTTCTAGTTTCATTGACTCTAACCTACCAAAGGAGTTTAATAAGGTCACTTTCGCATCAAACCTACTAGGCAACGACCTAAGGATTTTCTTAATGACACGGTTGTCGGGAATTTTCTCACCTAGGTTAAACGATGAGTTGACAATATGGGACAATCTAGCATAAAACTCATCAAAGGTCTCACTCTCTAACATCCTAATGGTCTCAAACTATGTAGTGAGATTTTGAATTTTTGACGCCCTAACCGTGCTAGTGCCCTCGTGAGTGAGTGCCAAAATATCCCAAGCCTCTTTTGATGTTTCACAAGTCATAATTATATTATATTCTTCCTGTGTCACGTGTGAAGAAATAACGTGCAGACCCTTAGAATAATATTGTGCAAGTCTTTGTTCAGTTTCGGTCCATGACTCAACAAGTTTTAAACTAGTGTCCTCACCTACAATAGTGACAGGGGGTGTCCAACCTTTCTCAAGTTCAAGCCAAACACGCTCATCAATAGCTTTTAAAGCACATCTCATTCTGATCTTCCAATAAGGGTGTGTTTGATAACACTTATTTTCCATGGAAAATACAATATATGGAGTCATTTTCCATCTTTTGAATGTTTGGTAAACAAAATTTTCCATGGAATTGATTTCCTTAAAACAACTCACATAACCACTTTTTCCACAAAAAGATGGAATTAAAAAACCTCCTCCCACCTTATTATTCATTTTCCAGGGAAAAGAATTGCCACGCCCAAAAAATTGATAAAAAATTCAGAAAACGAGTAAAAGCCCAAAAATAATGAAAAAAATTCAGAATGTGAATAAAAATCCAAAAATAATGAAAAAAAATTCAGAAAGTGAATAAAAATACAAAAAGTGAATAAAATTCCAAAAATAATGAAAAAAAATCAGAAAGTGAATAACCTCCCCAAAAATGAAAAAAATTCAGAAAGTGAATAAAAACCTAAAAAAATTGAAATAAATCTAGAAAATGAATAAAATTCCAAAAAATAATAAAATAAATCCAGAAAGTGAATAAAATGACCAAAAGCAGTGAAAAAAAAATAAAGAAAGTGAATAAAATACCAAAAAATGAAAAAAAATCCATAAATGAATAAAATACAAAAATAATAATAAAAAATCCAGAAAGTGAATAAAACCCCTAAAATAATGAAAAAAAATCCAGAAACTGAATAAAAACCCAAAAATAATGAAAAAAATACAGAAAGTGAATAAACCCCCCAAAAAATGAAAAATTTCAGAAAGTGAATAAAAACCCAAAAATAATGAAAATTTTCTAGAAAGCGAATAAAAACCCAAAAATAATGAAAAAAATTCAGAAAGTGAATAAACCCCTCAACATTTAAAAACGTGAATAACCCCCCCCCCCCCCCCCCCCCCAAAAAAAAAATGAAAAAAATTCTAGAAAGTGAATAAAAACCCAAAATATTGAAAAATATTCTAAAAAGTGAATAAATCACTAAAAATAATTAAATAAATCCAGAATGTGAAATAAAACCCAAAAAATAAGGAAAAAAGGTCCAGAAAAGTGAATAAGATAATGAAAAAATGCAGAAAGTGAATAAACCCAAAAAAATAATTAAAAAAAATCCAGAAAGTGAATAAAACCTCAAAAAATAATGAAAAAAATACAGAAAGTGAATGAAAATTTAAATATCATGAAAAAAATCTAGAAAGTGAATAAAAACCCAAAATAATGAAAAAAATACAGAAAGTGAATAAAAAACACCCAAAAATTTATTAAAAAGTCCGAAACTTATTAATTAAGAAAAAAAATAACATAAAATAAAAAAAAAATACATAAAATAAATATTAGTCCCAGAATTAATTTTAAAAACATTAGAAAATAAAAAAAACAAGAAAAATAGAGAGAAATCAATAAAAACACAAAATAATGAAAAAATATAGAAAATGAATAAAAAATAGAAAATAAATATTAACCCCTGGATTTATTTTAAGAACACCCAGAATTTTATTAAAAAGTCATAAATTTATTAATTCAACAAAAATAAAAAAGCGCTCAAAAAATTTAAAAAATGGAAATGAATAAATAGCGTAGAAAACTAATAAAAATGCAAATATTTGAAAAAAATTAAAAAAACACAAGAGAATTAAAAAAAAAAAAAGAACAGACGTGACAACACGGGGGGATGAAACAGTTGGGGGTTGGGATGGGGGTGGGGGGCGTAGTGGACTTGGTCTTTATTCATTTTTTATTTTTTCTTAATACTCCGAATACATTTTTTTCGTTTTTTATATTTAATACCGGGGGGATGAAGCAGTTGGGGGTTGGGTTGGGATGGGGGTGGGGGTGGGGGGCGTGGTGGACTTCATTTTTATTCATTTTTTATTTTTCTTAATACTCTGAATACATTTTTTCCGTTTTTTATATTTAATGTCGGGTTAATATTTATTTCCTAGTCTTTTATTCATTTTTTGTGTTTTTTTTTTAAAGTTTTAAAGTTTTTTGGTTATTTTTTATTAATATTTTGGAAATTTTATTAATTTTCTGCTATTTTTATTATTTTTTTGGGATTTTTATTAATTTTCTGTTTTTTATATACATTTTTTACTTTTTTTTCATGAAAAATATTAGAAATCAAACGCACAAAAGATGTAAAATATAACATTTTCCACCTGGAAAATAATTGCAATCAAACAACACCAACAAAATTTTTCCATGGAAAATATTTTCAAGTTTTCAATTCCATGGAAATTAACTCTTAGGAGTTATTTTCCATCTTATTTATCAAACACGCCCTAAGTGTAATTAGTGCCATAAAAAACTCGAGTTCGAGAAAATTCATTATATCTAGAATTCATCTTTGAAAACACACGGGATCACAAAACAAATAAAAATGTTTTTTAGCTCTAATACCAATTTGAAGAGTGCCCAATATGTGTGTTTCAAACAAAACCAAGTTTTCTCTGAAAAAGATTCAACTTTTAATTACGCACCAAACCAAGTTGTGACAAACCCAATTCTTACTTTAAACAAATTTTATCTTGATTAATCCTAAATATGCATCTAGTGATTAAAGAAAGTAAAGTAAAGTAAAGAATACTCACAACGCCGGATGACGAGGAAAAAACCCAAAACGGGAAAAAAACCTTGGACGGCCCAAGCTAGACAATCACTATGAACAATGGTTTTACAAAGACAGATTAGCCTTGCACTAAGAGTCGATCCCCACGGGTCTTGACGCTCCTTCTGATCTTCAACCTTTTTTCAATAGTGACCACGCAGAAATTCCATCTTCCACGATACATGTCCATAACACACGCATCCACGTATGTCTCGGTGTCCTCCGATATGGCTTTGATACATCTACGATGTCGAACACGATGTTTGTCGCTTCTTCACCGCAAAACCCATTGATGTTCAATGTGTAGAACAAACAACTTTGGTGCAACAAGATCACTTAAACATATAAGAATGATAACTCAGATCTTTGCAAACTCTAAGGATGTGTTTATGCTTTGTAAACCTTAGAAGACATGTGCAAACAAGTTTCTGGTTGAATATTGTTTTCCAGAATGCACACCTAGGAAATTCTGATGAAAACACTATTTAAATAGGATTTAAACGCCACCTCGAAAAACTTGTCGTTCGAACGACTTAAGCATGTTGTTTGCGCGACATTGTATCTCGTTCGAACGAGATCCAATGCCGTTCGAGTAAGAGCACGAAAGTTTGACTTTCTAATTAAAATGTCTCTTAACAAAGAGATTCAAATTAGTCAAACTCTATTTCGAGCTTATCATCATAAAACGAAGTGTAAACATTTAAAACACTTTTAAAACATTTAAAAACATTTTTTTATAAAAATTACATCCTTATCTTTTATAAAATAATTCTGAGCACCATGAACTATACGCATTCATACCCGAGTGATCTCGGAATGAAATTAACTTTGAAGACGATTAAACTTGCACCAATTAAACATAGGCATGATTAAAACTTTGAAGCTTTGCCGCAATGTCTTCAATTTCTTCAATACGTCATAGACCGAGTGGGAACGTGACAAAATAAACATCTCCCTATGACATATTATAAAGAAATTTTGTTCACGGAATTAAGTCAAACCAATACAGGGACACAATTGGAAATTTATGTCCTTACATAATTTGAAACTAATGAAGGTAAAATGATATGAACTAAGGAAAGTAAAGCATATTAAAACTAAGAAATGTAAAAATAGTTTAAAACTAAGGCAAAGGAACTTTATATTAAATTGAAAGAGAATTATAATGGATCTACATTAAAAATTACTTTAAAGAATAAAAGGGGAACTTCCTAGAAAACTAAAAAAAAATGAAAAGAAAAGAAAATGAAATGAAATTTTTACATGAGGAAAAACAGTTTTTGTGGATGGAGAGTCACCTTATGGATTCTCCTTGAGTCGCTTATTTATAGAGTCCTTTGTATTTTCAACGGCCACTCTAACGACTGGGTGGTTGCATAGTTTAAATATTCCCGTCCAAGTTCTATTATGCCCCAAAACAGTTATGTGAGACAACACCACTTTTTGGGATGTGATAGGTATCGCTCTATGTTTTACCCACTTTTCTTAATCTTGTTCTTATATTTCCAGGTGTTGGTGTCTTATTGGCTGAAAATTATAACGTGTAAACATACCCCCCCCCCCCCCCCCCCTCCACACACATGAATTGTAAACATACCACTAGGGGTCAAATTAATTAGTTTATTGTTGATATTTTGCACGATATATCACCAAGAAGGGTTATCATTGCACTTAAGCTAGTACTGCTTAAATAGGTGTTTTTGCGGTGAAAATATTTCCATCACAAAACTTGTTTTCTCTTGACTTTTCACTTGAACTCTTGCCTTTTCTCATTCCGTCCATTTGTTACATTAAAAATGGATTCTAATAGAGAAGATAATATGGTTCCAAAAAGTAATTGGGAGGTTGGATCTTCTTCTTCCCCAAAGATAACTAATAATAACACTACATTTGACCCCTGGGTTGCTCTTGGTTCCACCTCAAATCAATTTTATGATGATTGCTGGGATAATGCTGATGACTATGGGAATTGGGATGTGGTTGGCGTTGCTAAGCATCCTCTAACTCTGTATTTTATTATCCCACATACACCCATCTTGAATGAATTCTATGTCATTGGGTTTGAGTTATCTAACTAACCTCCTTCAATGGACTTATCTTGACCTTCTTCAAAAGTTATCGATTCAATAAGATTCAGCCCTTTTGAGGATTAGGCTGAGAAACTCGCCCATTTTATTCCTCTTTATAAGGAAGTTTTTCCCCTATAGAAGAACCCACTTCTATGGTTTGCAAACCTCGGGTTCAGTACACTGAGGCCACGATTGAGGCCGGAGATGTTGAGGCTTATGATAATGAGGTTGCTGGAGTTAATGATTTTAAAGCCAAAAGAAAAATGATTTTTGAAGTCATTGACTCCCACTTTGGTCCAGAAGTTGACCCTTATTATGTTTTACTCTTCCTAACCCATGGTAGGTGATTAGTAAACATCCTTGTTATGAACGGGTGTGGCTATGATCATACCCTAATTCCTTCTTTCTTTCCTCTTAACTAATTGCCACAAGTGGTCTATCCCACTTTATCTTATAATCATAGGGGAGTTTATGATTACTTAAGGTGAAGTAGGATATATTATCCCTTCGATGCTACTAAGAGTAAGAAGTTGAATCTCCAATCTTCTTGGCATTGTACCACTTATGCCTCCCCAAGATATGGCACTGACAATGTTAATCCTACTTCATACTCTTTTGTATGCCCCACTAACCATGTCATCAATGACTAAATGTATATTTCTTATATGTTGGTAGGAGATAACTTTGATATGCCTTCCTCATATGACTTTATGACTATCTCCATTGTTTACCCCTATATATTGGGATTCAATTCGTGATGTGAAGAGGTATGATATAGATGTCCTGGACATCAGCTAACCTGTGTCATCTTATAGTTCCTATGTCCTTGATGTTTGTAAGGATCTATAAGTTCTTCATGCATTGTCTCATCTTCACTTTATATTCCAGGTGAACGGCCATGCTTTAAATAATTGTGCTTGGGCATACAAACTTGTTTAAAATGTCGAAGAATCTCCTCCTCTTCCTAAGGCTCAAATTACCTTTTTCCTTAATATATATCCCTCTTTTTCTATAAGAGTAATACAACATCTTATTGAATTGGCTGTGAGGATGTGTGTTATTGAAACAAGTTTTCGCTCTGAACAAACCTAAAGGGGGTGAATATATTTAATCGTAATATATAACCAATTTTTCAATAATTTCAAATTTACTTCCAATTTTAACTGACATAACACATATTATTACTAAGTGATGTGATGCAAAGCTTGGAACAAAAAATCAATGAACAGAATTAGCTAAATCCAGGACAATTCACTAGAACAAAAAATCTAAACACAATTTTAATGAATTAATCTAGATCTATATGAGATCTAAGTGTTGTATGTGATGTATGTGAGAAAATTAGCATTCAACTCATATAAGTAATTCATAAGACGGATTTATGAGGAAAACCCACAATCTAGGGGTAAAAAACCTTGACGGCTCTAATTTCTTATTCAACATGAAAAGAGTTTTATACAAAGAAAAAATGTACCTCTCACTCATGAACTCACAAGTAGTTACCAATGAATTTTAGATTTTCCCCCATTGATATATGAAATCCACCTTAAGCTCCATAAAGTGAACGAATAATTACATTCTCCACATTGGAATCACACCATGTTCCAATAACTATAATAGAATGAAGTACCTCTAATTTTAGATCTAAGAGTCTTAGATCTTGCAATTCAAAAGTGGAACGGTTTGAATTGAACTTTGCTAGTGTGGATGTGAATCAAATCACTCTCAATTCTCACTCAAATACATAGATAAAGTATATCTAAGATTTCTCTCAATTTACAGGGAACAGATGAATTTGAAATATAGAAGCGAGAAAAAAGCTCTAGACCATGAAAATACTCTCAGAAGTATGTTTAAGTTATAAGGCTTTTATATTTTTTAAAAAAGGGAGGGAAATGTATTTATTTATAGGAAATTTTAAAAAATCTACTCTACTATGCGCATGGTTGACTTTTGTCATATGCACGATTTTAGCCAGTGCTGAAGTTGGGCATAGCCGTGTGCATGGGTCAAATCCTAATCGTGCATACGATGTGGTGCGCATGGGTTCAAAATGAACTATTCGCACATTTTGAACTCAAATGTAAAATATAATTTAAACTAAAGCACATCTAAGTCATATCATTTCCAAAATCGTTTACATAACACATTTTAGAGAAAAAATTACTTCTTCGGCCTTTTAAAAATACATTTTAAAAAATGTGTATGTGTGTGTAGCCAAAATGTTCAATCACAAAACTATCAAATGATGCATTTTCAAAGTATGTGGCAACAGAAGTCTCGTTTTGTAGAACGACTTGATTTATTTTCAAAGTCCAAAAATCCATGTAGCCTAAATGAGCGCGCCTCACTCTATGATATTCAAGCCTATGTATCTCGAATGATTCCATGATTTGAAACGAAATTTAGCCAACTTTTATATAATCACAACACCAAAACGCATTTTTAGTAGCGGTATATTATCGTTACAAAAAACACTATTTGTAAAATACCGTTAAAAGAAAGGTGTCTGGAATAAATTAGTAATGGTAATTTACCATTACTAAATCACGTATTACTAACGGAATTTTATCGTTACTAATGTTCGAGTTACCATTACTAATTATTGACATCCTAACGGATTTTTATAATTACAAAACATTTCATAATTGATTTTCAGCACAAAAATTGTAACATATTGTCAAATTTTCTAACCATATAATTTCGTTCCTAATATTGATGGATTTTTCAAATATATATATATATATATATATATATATATATATATATATATATATGTGTGTGTGTAAACTTAACAATGAATAGCCTGAGAATATAAATATATAATTATCAACAATAAGTTGGCATAAAAATCCATTGTAAGTTGACATTTATAGTATTTCATGACCCTAATCTAACAAATTATTTAAGATCACACCCCATAAAATAAAGTTTGTAATAAAAAAATTTAATAAATCTAAGGACATATATAGGTTTTTAGAAACTAACCTACAAGAATCACCAGCAAATGATCTTTTCATATCATCAGCTTCCTCTTTTCTATTTAATGGACGGACAAATGGGGTCATGATGTGCAAGAGTAGCGGCAATTGTTAAGGCTTGATTAAGGCATTGAAAAATGGAACACGTGAGAAGCATCTTTCCAGTGTTTGGCTCCGAAAGGAGAGTGCATAGATGGTGTCCTATTCAGAAAGATAATTGAAAATTTAAAAAAATCCCGTATAAATTATCTTAACTGAGTGAAGTCCACTTAGTTTTTTGCTAAACTAGAAAAATTCATAGGTGAATAGGAAGTTTTGGAAGCAGACCAAGATCACATATTTTGTACTCCTAATTTGATGACATCTAAACCATTACCTAATAGCTAGAAGTATCTAGACTTTAAAAAAAGAACTCTTGAAGGACCCAATTATAACTAACTCTAAAAAATCCATATTACAGTATATTTCAAGTATTACAGACCAAAGGCTAAGGTCCTTATATAGAGCACTCCTAGGGTTTGCTTTCCGTGCTTTAGCTATATAGGACTTCATCTAGTTGGACGTGAATTTTGACAAAATATTTCTATAATTTAGGTTTGTGTGTCGCCCCTATCGACGCCGATCTCTCCTTGTTTATCTGCATCAAATGAGCACTCAAATCAGTCTGTCCTGTCAGAAAACGTAATTTCTATTATCTATGGCTCATAAGAATTTTGGTCACGTCAAACACGACACCACGTTGCATTTTCATTTTGTTTATCATGTCTCGTGATAATGTTTTGTTTCGTCATAATAAATTTTTTTTGAGTTCAAAAACTTTATTTGAAATTTTTATAAGAAAAATATTTCTTGGAAGATAAGTTTTGACACTAAATATTTTTTTTAATAGAAGTTGCATAATATTTTTCTGAAGTTAAAAATAATTTTTTCTATTTTATGAATATATGAATGTGCGTGTCATTATATGTTATGTATATTTGATTGTTCATGAGCTTTAAAATCTTTTTTTATAGACTTGTAGGACTCCCTGTTGGTTTTATTTTTTTAGTGGAAGTAGATTAGGTAACTCCTAGAGGAGTTCGTCATTTTTCCCGGGAAGAGTTTTTGCGACGTAAAATAAATACCTTTTTCTTTACTTTAAAATATGCAACATCTCACCTCATATGAAAACGTAGGTAAATACTAGAAACGCACCTAAATAATTGAATCATATATTTTCTGTTTTGACACCTAGTTAACTCAAGATAATAAATAGGACTATTAATTGACTTGGCGAACTAAGATCTATTTTAGCTAAGTTAGCAATTCAAGAAAAGTTTGAATTGGTCCCCTCTTCAATAACATCGTTAACTTATAGGTATTAGGGGTTTATTCGACAAATAGTTTACTTCCGCATACAAAGTCTTTTGTGCATCGCCTACTAGGTTGGTGGTCCCCAATAAGTGGTATCAGAGCTAGACTTTAAAAATATCTATTTTCTAAAACTTTGTCAAACTTGTTTTACCTTGTTATCAATGGATGATTCAAGTCAATTACTTAGGTTTGAAAATTCTGAATAAAATTGCCTTTCTTTTTTAGGAGAAGTTTATGATTGTTGTGGAGATGTGTACTTAGCAGGAATGACTGATTCCGAAGATGATTCTCATTCTGATTATGATTATTATTCTGATGAAGTGCTTGATTTATTTGATGCCGCTAAATCTTTATTAGCTAGTCAATCTTATATGCTTGAAATAACTGTTCCATTTGATGTTAAACGTGCCTTATATGATACTAAATCTCATGATAGCAACAATTCACACACGGACACTAATGAGCATGAAAATTTTGTTGGCTATGATGATTACTCAGAATCGTATTTCAGGACTTTGCAAAATAGACAAGAATTATCGAATTTGGTTAAAAGGCTTGGTGAGACCTTAGAGAACCAATATAAGATCGTTCAACAAAATTCCATTGAAATGAACAATGTCAAAATTGATTTTGAAATACAATCACTTGATTTTAAACTTCAGATTACGACATTAAATAAAAATTTATCTTGTTTTGAAGAAAAATATATTGAAGCACTTTTGCAAGTTGAAAAATCAAAAAAGTTTGTGAAACAACTTTCAAAATGTGTCATAGTCGTGATATAAAATGTTTTGACCTTGACAAATTGCTTGATGAACAACGATATAAGGTTGATACTAGAGGATTTCGATATGAGGGTCCTCTTGAAAAATTTGATCCAAGCAGACCAATCTTATTTGTAAAAGCTCGAGAAGAAATGGCTCTTCCGTTGGAAATTAAGTTGTCTGAAAAGGATAAAGGAAAACTAGTTTTAATTGAAAGTGATTATGAAAGTGACATTGAATATTTCATAGAGAACTTTGTAGGACCATCTACATCAAAATATTGTCCTCCAGCCAAGATACTCTATAGACCTCCTAAACTATTTGTTCCTAATGAATAGGTCAAGCATGTAGAGGAAAAACACTACTGATCAGACCTACCTATTTCTAGTAAATTTTTTACTAGGTGTGATGTTTTCGGTCACCAAAACTGGGAATGCCTTGGTAATCGCAATAAATGTACACATTTTAAAAGTCATAACAAAAATGTGAAGCGATTAACAAATTTTCGTAGGCAGCGCACGAATAATAATTGGAATCATTTCTTTAATAAGTGTAGGCCTCATGTTAACAAGAACACATTTTCGAAAAATAAATTTTATCCTAAATACAAAAAGGCACAAAAACCTTTGAAAACTTTGCCAATTTGGATTAGGACTTGTGACTTGAGACCTCAAATGTATTTTTTGAAGTCAAAGAAATGCCCAACTAATGTATGTGACGCTTGCGAGTGTGAGAAAATCATTAAGTCTCCT
This sequence comes from Sambucus nigra, assembly GCA_949130495.1. Lineage (NCBI taxonomy): Eukaryota > Viridiplantae > Streptophyta > Magnoliopsida > Dipsacales > Adoxaceae > Sambucus > Sambucus nigra. The sequence continues at coordinate 157,496,859 of OX422207.1, read as the reverse complement.
CGCGATAAGGTTAAGGACTTAAACACCGCCAAACCCTTAGATTTATTCAATGATGGGGGAGGTTAGTTTAATCCAAATGGAGTTACCAAGTATTGTGATGCTAAAGGATATTTGTACCAGTTTAATCCTCCAAAAACTCATAAACAAATTAGGGTAGTTCCTACTATTGCTTGTGATTTCCAGCTTGCTGATATGCTTTCTATGCCTTATGATGACTCTTGTTTAGATGTAACTTCAACATTCGATTGTAAAGATTGTACTTGAATGTTTTACTTGTGTTTATTCTGCACTTTGATTACTAGATCTCTGACGTTTTAGGATAAAGGTATCTACTAATAATCGGTATCTCTTAAAGCCATGTTTGATGTAGGAGACGCTTATTTTGCAGATTATAAACACTTACTTTTTCTTTCTTCTAACCATTGTCTAATTTACCGAAAATGGGGGAGAGTTGAGTACATATTCTAGTCTTGTGTTGTCGATATTCTTCATACAAATCATGCCTTACAATTTCATGCACATTTAATTATGTCGTATTTATATTTTGGTACAGCAAATGCTACTAACTTGATTTCTCGGCAGAAAGTGTATTTATGTTTTGCAGGTATTCCTGATGGACGTCTTGAGTTGTGTCTTTTCTTTTCTAGGATGGGTGGGTAGTTAGATACTCATTTTGTATAGGACATATCAGGAATTATTTTACCTTAGTATATCATATGATGTACTCAAGGATTTTATAAAAATTAGTCCAATGGGGGAGTTTCAAGTTCCCTATATAGAGCACTCCTAGGGTTTTCTTTCCGTGCTTTAGCTATATAGGATTTCATCTAGTTGGACGTGAATTTGGACAAAATATTTCTGTAATTTAGGATTGTTTGTCGCCCCTATTGACGCCAATCTCTCTTTGTTTATCTACATCAAATGAGCACTCAAATCAGTCTGTCCTGTCAGAAAAGGTAATTTCTATTCTCTATGGCTCATAGGAATTTTGGTCACGTCGAACACGACACCAGGTTACATTTTCATTTTGTTTATCATGTCTCATGATAATGTTTTATTTCGTCATAATAAATTTTTTTTTTAGTTTGAAAATTTTATTTGAAATTTTTATAAGAAAAATATTTCTTGGAAAATAAGTTTTGACACTAAATATTTTTTTAATAAAAGTTGCATAATATTTTTTTGAAGTTAAAAATAAATTTTTCTATTTTATGAATATACGAATGTGCGTGTCATTATATGTTATGTATATTTGATTATTCATGAGCTTTAAAAGCTTTTGTTATAGACTTGTAGGACTCCCTGTTGGTTTAATTGTTTTAGTGGAAGTAGATTAGGTAACTCCTAGAGGAGTTCGTCGTTTTTCCCCGGATGGGTTTTTGCGACGTAAAATAAATACCTTGTGCTTTACTTTAAAATTTGCAATATCTCACCACATATGAAAACGTAGGTAAATACTAGAAACGCACCTAAATAATTGAATCATATATAATCTATTTTGACACCTAGTTAACTCAAGTTAATAAATAGGACTATTAATTGACCTGGCAAACTAAAATGTGTTTTCGCTAAGTTAGCAATTCAAGAAAAGTTTGAATTGGTCCACTCTTGAATAACATCGTTAACTTGTAGGTATTATGGGTTTATTCAGCAAATAGTTTACTTCCGCATACAAAGTCTTATGCGCATCGCCTACTAGGTAGGTGGTCCCCAACAAGTTGTATCAGAGCTAGACTTTAAAAAGATCTATTTTCCAAAACTTTGTCAAAATCGTTTTACCTTGTTATCAATGGATGATTCAAGTCAATTAATTAGGTTTGAAAATTCTTAATCGAATTGCCTTGCTTTTTTAGGAGAAGTTTATGATTGTTGTGGAGATGTGTACTTAGCAGGAATGACTGATTCCGAAGATGATTCTCATTCTGATTTTGATTCTTATTCTGATGAAGTGCTTGATTTAATTGATGTTGTTAAATCTTTATTAGCTAGTCAACCTTCTATGTTTGAAATAACTGTTCCATTTGATGCTAAACGTGCCTTATATGATACTAAATCTCATGATAGCAACAATTCACACACGGACACTAATGAGCATGGAAATTTTGTTGGCTATGATGATTACTCAGAATCGTATTTCAGGACTTTGCAAAATAGACAAGAATTATCGATTTTGGTTAAAATGCTTGGTGAGACCTTAGAGAACCAATAGAAGATCGTTCAACAAAATTCCATTGAAATGAACAATGTCAAAATTGATTTTGAAAAACAATCACCTGATTTTAAATTTCAGATTACGACATTAAATGAAAATTTATCTTGTTTTGAAGAAAAATATAATGAAGCAATTTTGCAAGTTGAAAAATCCAAACAAGTTTGTGAAACATCTTTCAAAATGTGTCGTAGTCGTGATATAAAATGTTTTGACCTTGACAAATTGCTTGATGAACAACGATATGAGGGTGATACTAGAGGATTTGGATATGAGGGTCCTCTTGAAAAATTTGATCCAAGCAGACCAATCTTATTTGTAAAAGCCCGGGAAGAATTGGGTCTTTCGTTGGAAATTATGTTGTCTGGAAAGGATAAAGGAACATAAGTCTTAATTGAAAGTGATTATGATAGTGACATTGAATATTTCATAGAGAACTTGGAAGGACCATCTACATCAAAATATTTCCCTGCTGCCAAAATACTCTATAGACCTCCTAAACTATTTGTTCCTAATGAATCTGTCAAGCATGTAGAGGAAAAACACTACTGATCAGACCTACCTATTTCTAGTAAATTTTGTACTAGGTGTGCTGTTTTCGGTCACCAAAACTGGGAATGCCTTGGTAATCGCAAGAAAGGTACTCATTTTAAAAGTCATAACCAAAATGTGAAGCGATTTACAAATTTTCCTAGGCAGCGCACTAATAATAATTGGAATCATTTCTTTAATAAGTCTAGGCCTCATGTTAACAAGAACACATTTTCGAAAAATAAATTTTATCCTAAATACTAAAAGGCACAAAAACCTTTGAAAACTTTGCCTACTTGGATTAGGACTTGTGACTTGAGACCTCAAATGGATTTTTTAAAGTCAAATAAATGCCCAACTAATGTATGTGACGCATGCGAGTGTGAGAAAATCATTAAGTCTCCTCACGAGAAGGTTAAGGACTTAAACACCGCCAAACCCATAGATTTATTCAATGATGGGGGAGGTTATTTTAATCCAAATGGAGTTACCAAGTATTGTAATGGTAAAGGATATTCGTACCAGTTTAATGCTCCAAAAACGCATAAACAAATTAGGGTAGTTCCTACTATTGCTTGTGATTTCCAGCTTGCTGATATGCTTTATATGCCTTATGATGACTCTTGTTTAGATGTAACTTCAACATTTGATTGTAAACATTGTACTTGAATGTTTTCCTTGTGTTTATTATGCACTTTGATTACTAGATCTCTGAGGTTTTAGGATAAAGGTATCTTCTAATAATCGGTATCTCTTAAAGCCACGTTTGATGTAGGAGATGCTTATTTTGCAGATTATAAACACTTACTCTTTTTTTCTTCTAACCATTGTCTAATTTACCCAAAATGGGGGAGAGTAGACTACATATTCTAGTCTTGTGTTGTTGATATTCTTCATACAAATCATGCCTTACAATTTCCTGCACATTTAATTATGTCGTATTAATATTTTGGTACAGCAAATGCTACTAACTTGATTTCTCGGCAGAAAGTGTATTTATGTTTTTGCAGCTATTCCTGATGGACGTCTTGAGTTGTGTCTTTTCTTTTCTAGGATGGGTGGGTAGTTAGATACTCATTTTGTATAGGACATATTAGGAATTATTTTACCTTAGTATATCATATGATTTACTCAAGGATTTTATAAAAATAGTCCAATGGGGGAGTTTGAAGTTCCCTATATAGAGCACTCCTAGGGTTTGCTTTCCGCTCTTTAGCTATATAGGACTTCATCTAGTTGGACGTGAATTTTGAAAAAATATTTTTGTAATTTAGGATTGTGTGTCGCCCCTATCTACGCCAATCTCTCCTTGTTTATCTACATCAAATGAGCACTCAAATCAGTCCGTCCTGTCAGAAAAGGTAATTTCTATTCTCTATGGCTCATAAGAATTTTGGTCACGTCTAACACGACACCACATTGCATTTTCATTTTGTTTATCATGTCTCATGATAATGTTTTGTTTCATCATAATAAAAAAAATTGAGTTTAAAAATTTTATTTGAAATTTTTATAGGAAAAATATTTCTTGGAAAATAAGTTTTAACACTAAATATTTTTTTTAATAAAAGTTGCATAATATTTTTCTGAAGTTAAAAATATTTTTTTCTATTTTACGAATATATGAATGTGCGTGTCGTTATATGTTATGTATATTTGATTGTTCATGAGCTTTAAAAGCTTTTGTTATAGACTTGTAGGACTCCCTGTTGGTTTTATTATTTTAGTGGAAGTAGATTAGGTAACTCCAAGAGGAGTTCGTCGTTTTTCCCGAGAAGGGTTTTTGCGACGTAAAATAAATACCTTGTGCTTTACTTTAAAATTTAAAATATCTCACCTCATACAAAAATGTAGGTAAATACTAGAAACACACCTAAATAATTGAATCATATATTATATGTTTTGACACCTAGTTAACTCAAGACAATAAATAGGACTATTAATTGACTTCGCAAACTAAAATGTGTTTTATCTAAGTTAGCAATTCAAGAAAAGTTTGAATTAGTCCCCTCTTGAATAACATCGTTAACTTGTAGGTATTATGGGTTTATTCGGCAAATAGTTTACTTCCGCATACAAAGTCTTTTGCGCATCGCCTACTAGGTAGGTGGGCACCAACAAGTGGTATCAGAGCTAGACTTTAAGAAGATATATTTTCCAAAACATTGTCAAACTCGTTTTACCTTGTTATCAATGGATGATTCATGTCAATTACTTAGGTTTGAAAATTCTTAATCAAATTGCCTTGCTTTTTTAGGATAAGTTTATGATTGTTGTGAGGATGTGTACTTAGCAGGAATGACTGATTCCGAAGATGATTCTCATTCTAATTTTGATTCTTATTCTGATGAAGTGCTTGATTTAATTGATGCTGCTAAATCTTTATTAGCTAGTCAACCTTCTATGCTTGAAATAACTATTCCATTTGATGTTAAACGTGCCTTGTATGATACTAAATCTCATGATAGCAATAATTCACACATGGACACTAATGAGCATGAAAATTTTGTTGGCTATGATGATTACTCAGAATCGTATTTCAGGACTTTGCAAAATAGACAAGAATTATCGAATTTGGTTAAAATGTCTGGTGAGACCTTAGAGAACCAATATAAGATCGTTCAACAAAATTCCATTGAAATGAACAATGTCAAAATTGATTTTGAAAAACAATCACTTGATTTTAAATTTCATATTACGACATTAAATGAAAATTTATTTTGTTTTGAAGAAAAATATAATGAAGCACTTTTGCAAGTTGAAAAATCCAAACAAGTTTGTGAAACAGCTTTCAAAATGTGTCGTAGTCGTGATATAAAATGTTTTGACCTTGATAAATTGCTTGATGAACAACGATATAAGGGTGATACTAGAGGATTTGGATATGAGGGTCCTGTTGAAAAATTTGATCCAAGTAGACCAATCATATTTGTAAAAGCCCGGGAAGAAATGGCTCTTCCGTTGGAAATTAAGTTATCTGAAAAGGATAAAGGAAAATAAGTTTTAATTGAAAGTGATTATGAAAGTGACATTGAATATTTCATAGAGAACTTTGTAGGACCAACTACATCAAAATATGGCCCTGCTGCCAAGATACTCTATAGACCTCCTAAACTATTTGTTCCTCATGAATCTGTCAAGCATGTAGAGGAAAAACACTACTGATCAGACCTACCTATTTCTAGTAAATTTTGTACTAGGTGTGCTGTTTTCGGTCACCAAAACTGGGAATGCCTTGGTAATTGCAAGAAAGGTACTCATTTTAAAAGTCATAACCAAAATGTGAAGCGATTTACAAATTTTCCTAGGCGGCGCACTAATAATAATTGGAATCATTTCTTTAATAAGTCTAGGCCTCATGTTAACAAGAACACATTTTCGAAAAATAAATTTTATCCTAAATACCAAAAGGCACAAAAACCTTTGAAAACTTTGCCAATTTGGATTAGGACTTGTGACTTGAGACCTCAAATGGATTTTTTAAAGTCAAAGAAATGCCCAACTAATGTATGTGATGCTTGCGAGTGTCTGAAAATCATTAAGTCTCCTCACGAGAAGGTTAAGGACTTAAACACCGCCAAACCCTTAGATTTATTCAATGATGGGGGAGGTTAGTTTAATGCAAATGGAGTTACCAAGTATTGTGATGCTAAAGGATATTCGTACCAGTTTAATCCTCCAAAAACTCATAAACAAATTAGGGTAGTTCCTACTATTGCTTGTGATTTCCAGCTTGCTGATATGCATTCTATGCCTTATGATGACTCTTGTTTAGATGTAACTTCAACATTTGATTGTAAATATTGTACTTGAATGTTTTGCTTGTGTTTATTCTGCACTTTGATTATTAGATCTCTGAGGTTTTAGGATAAAGGTATCTACTACTAATCGGTATCTCTTAAAGCCATGTTTGATGTAGGAGATGCTTATTTTGCAGATTATAAACACTTACTTTTTCTTTCTTCTAACCATTGTCTAATTTAACCAAAAGGGGGGAGAGTTGAGTACATACTCTAGTCTTGTGTTGTTGATATTCTTCATACAAATCATGCCTTATAATTTCCTGCACATTTAATTATGTCGTATTAATATTTTGGTACATCAAATGCTACTAACTTCATTTCTCGGTAGAAAGTGTATTTATGTTTTGCTGGTATTCCTGATGGACGTCTTGAGTTGTGTCTTTTCTTTTCTAGGATGGGTGGGTAGTTAGATACTCATCTTGTATAGGACATATTAGGAATTTTTTTACCTTAGTATATCATATGATTTACTCAAGGATTTTATAAAAATTAGTCCAATGGGGGAGTTTGAAGTTCCATATATAGAGCTCTCCTAGGGTTTGCTTTCCGTGCTTTAGCTATATAGGACTTCATCTAGTTGGACGTGAATTTTGAAAAAATATTTCTGTAATTTAGGATTGTGTGTCTCCCCTATCGACGCTAATCTCTCCTTGTTTATTTACATCAAATGAGCACTCAAATCAGCACGGCCTGTCAGAAAAGGTAATTTCTATTCTCTACGGCTCATAGGAATTTTGGTCACGTCGAACACGACACCACGTTGCATTTTCATTTTGTTTATCATGTCTCGTGATAATGTTTTGTTTCGTCATAATAAATTTTTTTTGAGTTTAAAAATTTTTTTTGAGTTTAAAAATTTTTATATGAAAAATATTTCTTGGAAAATAAGTTTTGACACTAAATATTTTTTTTAATAAAAGTTGCATAATATTTTTCTGAAGATAAAAATATTTTTTTCTATTTTGTGAATATATGAATGTGCGTGTCATTATATGTTATGTATATTTGATTGTTCATGAGCTTTAAAAGCTTTTGTTATAGACTTGTAGGACTCCCTGTTCGTTTTATTATTTTAGTGGAAGTAGATTAGGTAACTCCTAGAGGAGTTCGTCATTTTTCCGGGGAAGGGTTTTTGCGACGTGAAATAAATACCTTGTGCTTTACTTTATAATTTGCAATATATCACCTCATACAAAAACGTTGGTAAATAATAGAAACGCACCTTAATAATTGAATCATATATTATCGGTTTTGACACCTAGTTAACTCAAGATAATAAATAGGACTATTAATTGACTTGGCAAACTAAAATGTGTTTTAGCTAAGTTAGCAATTCAAGAAAAGTTTGAATTGGTCCCATCTTGAATAACATCGTTAACTTGTAAGTATTATGGGTTTATTCGGCAAATAGTTTGCTTCCGCATACAAAGTCTTTTGTGCATCGCCTACTAGGTAGGTGGGCCCCAACAAGTGGTATCAGAGCTAGACTTTAAAAAGATCTATTTTCCAAAACTTTGTCAAACTCGTTTTACCCTGTTATCAATGGATGATTCAGGTCAATTACTTAGGTTTGAAAATTCTTAATCAAATTGCCTTGCTTTTTTAGGAGAAGTTTATGATTGTTGTGATGATGTGTACTTAGCAGGAATGACTGATTCCGAAGATGATTCTCATTCTGATTTTGATTCTTATTATGATGAAGTGCTTGATTTAATTGATGTTGCTAAATCTTTATTAGCTAGTCAACCTTCTATGCTTGAAATAACTGTTCCATTTGATGCTAAACGTGCCTTGTATGATACTAAATCTCATGATAGCAACAATTCACACACATACACTAATGAGCATGAAAATTTCGTTTGGTATGATGATTACTCAGAATCGTATTTGAGGACTTTTCTAAATAGACAAGAATTATCGAATTTGGTTCAAATGCTTGGTGAGACCTTAGAGAACCAATATAAGATCGTTCAACAAAATTCCATTAAAATGAACAATGTCAATATTGATTTTGAAAAACAATCACTTTATTTTAAATTTCAGATTACGACATTAAATGAAAATTTATCTTGTTTTCAAGAAAAATATAATGAAGCACTTTTGCAAGTTGAAAAATCCAAACAAGTTTGTGAAACAGCTTTCAAAATGTGTCGTAGTCGTGATATAAAATGTTTTGACCTTGAAAAATTGCTTGATGAACAATGATATAAGGGTGATACTAGAGGATTTGGATATGAGGGTCCTCTTGAAAAATTTGATCCAAGTAGGCCAATCTTATTTGTAAAAGCCCGAGAAGAAATGGCTCTTCCGTTGGAAATTAAGTTGTATGAAAAGGATAAAGGAAAACAAGGTTTAATTGAAACTGATTATGAAAGTGACATTGAATATTTCATAGAGAACTTTGTAGGACCATCTACATCAAAATATTGCCCTTCTGCCAAGATACTCTATAGACCTCCTAAACTATTTGTTCCTAATGAATCTATTAAGCATGTAGAGGAAAAGCACTACTGATCAGACCTACCTATTTCTTGTAAATTTTGTACTAGTTTTGATGTTTTCGGTCACCAAAAGTGGGTTTGCCTTGGTAATCGCAAGAGAGGTACTCATTTTAAAAGTCATAACCAAAATGTGAAGCGATTTACAAATTTTCGTAGGCAGCGCACTAATAATAATTGGAATCATTTCTTTAATAAGTCTAGGCCTCATGTTAACGAGAACACATTTTCGAAAAATAAATTTTATCCTAAATACCAAAAAGCACAAAAACCTTTGAAAACTTTGCCAATTTGGATTAGGACTTGTGACTTGAGACCTCAAATGGATTTTTTAAAGTCAAAGAAATGCCCAACTAATGTATGTGACGCTTGCTAGTGTCAGAAAATCATTAAGTATCCTCACGAGAAGGTTAAGGACTTAAACACCGCCAAACCCTTAGATTTATTCAATGATGGGGGAGGTTAGTTTAATCCAAATGGAGTTACCAAGTATTGTGATGCTAAAGGATATTCGTACCAGTTTAATCCTCCAAAAACTCATAAACAAATTCGGGTAGTTCCTACTATTGCTTGTGATTTGAGCTTGCTAATATGCATTCTAGGCCTTATGATGACTCTTGTTTAGATGTAACTTCAGCATTTGATTGTAAATATTGTACTTGAATGTTTTGCTTGTGTTTATTCTGCACTTTGATTACTAGATCTCTGAGGTTTTAGGATAAAGGTATCTACTAATAATCGGTATCTCTTAAAGCCATGTTTGATGTAGGAGATGCTTATTTTACAGATTACAAACACTTACTTTTTCTTTTATCTAACCATTGTCTAATTTACCCAAAATGGGGGAGAGTTGAGTACATACTCTAGTCTTGTGTTGTTGATATTCTTCATACAAATCATGCCTTACAATTTCCTGCACATTTAATTATGTCGTATTAATATTTTGGTACAGCAAATGCTACTAACTTGATTTCTCGGTAGAAAGTGTATTTATGTTTTGCAGGTATTCCTGATGGACGTCTTGAGTTGTGTCTTTTGTTTTCTTGGATGGGTGGGTAGTTAGATACTCATCTTGTATAGGACATATTAGGAATTTTTTTACATTATTATATCATATGATTTACTCAAGGATTTTATAAAAATTAGTCCAATGGGGGAGTTTGAAGTTCCCTATATAGAGCACTCCTAGGGTTTGCTTTCCGTGCTTTAGCTATATATGACTTCAACTAGTTGGACGTGCATTTTGAAAAAATATTTTTGTAATTTAGGATTGTGTGTCACCCCTATCGACGTTAATCTCTCCTTATTTATTTACATCAAATGAGCACTCAAATCAGTCCGTCCTGTTAGAAAAGGTAATTTTGGTCATGTTCAACACGACACCAAGTTGCATTTTCATTTTGTTTATCATGTCTCGTGATAATGATTTGTTTCGTCATAATAAATTTTTTTGAGTTTAAAAACTTTATTTTAAATTTTTATAAGAAAAATATTTCTTGGAAAATAAGTTTTGACACTAAATATTTTTTTCATAAAAGTTGCATAATATTTTTCTGAAGTTAAAATTAAATTTTTCTATTTTATGAATATATGAATGTGCGTGTCATTATATGTTATGTATATTTGATTCTTCATGAGCTTTAAAAGGTTTTGTTATAGACTTGTAAGACTCCCTGTTGGTTTTATTATTTTAGTGGAAGTAGATTAGGTAACTCCTAGAGGAGTTCATCGTTTTTCCCGGGAAGGGTTTTTGCGACGTAAAATAAATGCCTTGTGCTTTACTTTAAAATTTGCAATATCTCGCCTCATACGAAAACGTAGGTAAATACTAGAAACGCACCTAAATAATTGAATCATATATTATCTATTTTGATACCTAGTTAACTCAAGTTAATAAATAGGACTATTAATTGACCTGGCAAACTAAAATGTGTTTTAGCTAAGTTAGCAATTCAAGAAAAGTTTGAATTGGTCCCCTCTTGAATAACATCGTTAACTTGTAGGTATTATGGGTTTATTCGGCAAATAGTTTACTTCCGCATACAAAGTCTTTTGCGCATCGCCTACTAGGTAGGTGGGCCCCAACAAGTTGTATCAGAGCTAGACTTTAAAAAGATCTATTTTCCAAAACTTTGTCAAAATCGTTTTACCTTGTTATCAATGGATGATTCAAGTCAATTAATTAGGTTTGAAAATTCTTAATCGAATTGCCTTGATTTTTTAGGAGAAGTTTATGATTGTTGTGGAGATGTGTACTTAGCAGGAATGACTGATTCCGAAGATGATTCTCATTTTGATTTTGATTCTTATTCTGACGAAGTGCTTGATTTAATTGATGCCGCTAAATCTTTAATAACTAGTCAACCTTCTATTCTTGAAATAACTGTTCCATTTGATGCTAAACATGCCTTATATGATACTAAATCTCATGATAGCAACAATTCACACACGGACACTAATGAGCATGAAAATTTTGTTGGCAATGATGATTACTTAGAATCGTATTTCAGGACTTTGCAAAATAGACAAGAATTATCGAATTTGGTTAAAATGTCTGGTGAGACCTTAGAGAACCAATATAAGATCATTCAACAAAATTCCATTAAAATGAACTATGTCAAAATTGATTTTGAAAAACAATCACTAGATTTTAAATTTCAGATTACGACATTAAATAAAAATTTATCTTGTTTTGAAGAAAAATATAATGAAGCACTTTTGCAAGTTGAAAATCCAAACAAGTTTGTGAAACAGCTTTCAAAATGTGTCCTAGTCATGATATAAAATGTTTTGACCTTGACAAATTGCTTGATGAACAACGATATAAGGGTGATACTAGAGGATTTGGATATGAGGATCCTCTTGAAAAATTTGATCCAAGTAGGCCAATCTTATTTGTAAAAGCCCGAGAATAAATGGCTCTTCCGTTGGAAATTAAGTTGTCTGAAAAGGATAAAGGAAAACAAGTTTTAATTGAAAGTGATTATGAAAGTGACATTGAATATTTCATAGAGAACTTTGTAGGACCATATACATCGAAATATTGCCCTCCTCCCAAGATACTCTATAGACCTCCTAAACTATTTGTTCCTCATGAATCCGTCAAGCATGTAGAGGAAAAACACTACTGATCAGACCTACCTATTTCTAGTAAATTTTGTACTAGGTGTGATGTTTTCGATCACCAAAAGTGGGTTTGCCTTGGTAATCGCAAGAGAGGTACTCATTTTAAAAGTCATAACCAAAATGTGAAGCGGTTTACAAATTTTCGTAGGCAACGCAATAATAATAATTGGAATCATTTCTTTAATAAGTCTAGGCCTCATGTTAACAAGAACACATTTTCGAAAAATAAATTGTATCCTAAATACCGAAAGGCACAAAAACCTTCGAAAACTTTGCCAATTTGGATTAGGACTTGTGACTTGAGACCTCAAATGGATTTTTTAAAGTCAACGAAATGCCCAACTAATGTATGTGACGCTTGCGAGTGTCAGAAAATCATTAAGTCTCCTCACGAGAAGGTTACGGACTTAAACACCGCCAAACCCTTAGATTTATTCAATGATGGGGGAGGTTAGTTTAATCCAAATGGAGTTACCAAGTATTGTGATGCTAAAGGATATTCGTACCAGTTTAATCCTCCAAAATCTCATAAACAAATTAGGGTAGTTCCTACTATTGCTTGTGATTTCGAGCTTGCTGATATGCATTTTATGCCTTATGATGACTCTTGTTTAGATGTAACTTCAACATTTGATTGTAAATATTGTACTTGAATGTTTTGCTTGTGTTTATTCTCCACTTTGATTACTAGATCTCTGAGGTTTTAGGATAAAGGTATCTTCTAATAATCGGTATCTCTTAAAGCCATGTTTGATGTAGGAGATGCTTATTTTACAGATTACAAACACTTACTTTTTCTTTTTTCTAACCATTGTCTAATTTTCCCAAAAGGGGGGAGAGTTGAGTACATACTCTAGTCTTGTGTTGTTGATATTCTTCATACAAATCATGCCTTACAATTTCCTGCACATTTAATTATGTCGTATTAATATTTTGGTACAGCAAATGCTACTAACTTGATTTCTCAGTAGAAAGTGTATTTATGTTTTGCAGGTATTCCTGATGGACGTCTTGAGTTGTGTCTTTTGTTTTCTAGGATGGGTGGGTAGTTAGATACTCATCTTGTATTGGACATATTAGGAATTTTTTTACCTTAGTATATCATATGATTTACTCAAGGATTTTATCAAAATTAGTCCAATGGGGGAGTTTGAAGTTCCCTATATAGAGCACTCCTAGGGTTTTCTTTCCGTGCTTTAGCTATATAGGACTTCATCTAGTTGGACGTGAATTTTGAAAAAATATTTTTGTAATTTAGGATTGTGTGTCGCCCCTATCGACGTTAATCTCTCCTTATATATTTACATCAAATGAGCACTCAAATCTGTCCGTCCTGTTAGAAAAGGTAATTTTGGTCACGTGGAACACGACACCAAGTTGCATTTTCATTTTTTTTTTCATGTCTCGTGATAATGATTTGTTTCGTCATAATAAATGTTTTTGAGTTTAAAAACTTTATTTGAAATTTTTATAAGAAAAATATTTCTTGGAAAATAAGTTTTGACACTAAATATTTTTTTTAATAAAAGTTGCATAATATTTTTCTGAAGTTAAAAATAAATTTTTCTATTTTATGAATATATGAATGTGCATGTCATTATATGTTATGTATATTTGATTCTTCGTGATCTTTAAAAGGTTTTGTTATAGACTTGTAAGACTCCCAGTTGGTTTTATTATTTTAGTGGAAGTAGATTAGGTAACTCCTAGAGGAGTTCGTCGTTTTTCCCAGGAAGGGGTTTTTGCGACGTAAAATAAATACCTTGTGCTTTATTTTAAAATTTGCAATATCTCACCTCATACGAAAACGTAGGTAAATACTAGAAACGCACCTAAATAATTGAATCATATATTATCTATTTTGACACCGAGTTAACTCAAGTTAATAAATAGGACTATTAATTGACCTGGCAAACTAAAATGTGTTTTAGCTAAGTTAGCAATTCAAGAAAAGTTTGAATTGGTCCCCTCTTGAATAACATCGTTAACTTGTAGGTATTATGGGTTTATTCGGCAAATAGTTTACTTCCGCATACAAAGTCTTTTGCGCATCGCCTACTAGGTAGGTGGGCCCCAACAAGTTGTATCAGAGCCAGACTTTAAAAAGGTCTATTTTCCAAAACTTTGTCAAAATCGTTTTACCTTGTTATCAATGGATGATTCAAGTCAATTAATTAGGTTTGAAAATTCTTAATCGAATTGCCTTGATTTTTTAGAAGAAGTTTATGATTGTTGTGGAGATGTGTACTTAGCAGGAATGACTGATTCCGAAGATGATTCTCATTCTGATTTTGATTCTTATTCTGATGAAGTGCTTGATTTAATTGATGTTGTTAAATCTTTATTAGCTAGTCAACCTTCTATGTTTGAAATAACTGTTCCATTTGATGCTAAACGTGCCTTATATGATACTAAATCTCATGATAGCAACAATTCACACACGGACACTAATGAGCATGGAAATTTTGTTGGCTATGATGATTACTCAGAATCGTATTTCAGGACTTTGCAAAATAGACCAAAATTATCGAATTTGGTTAAAATGTCCGGTGAGACCTTAGAGAACCAATATAAGATCATTCAACAAAATTCCATTGAAATGAACAATGTCAAAATTGATTTTGAAAAACAATCACTTGATTTTAAATTTCAGATTACGACATTAAATGAAAATTTATCTTGTTTTGAAGAAAAATATAATGAAGCACTTTTGCAAGTTGAAAATCCAAACAAGTTTGTGAAACAACTTTCAAAATGTGTCGTAGTCATGATATAAAATGTTTTGACCTTGACAAATTGCTTGATGAACAACGATATAAGGGTGATACTAGAGGATTTGGATATGAGGGTCCTCTTGATAAATTTGATCCAAGTAGGCCAATCTTATTTGTAAAAGCCCGAGAAGAAATGGCTCTTCCGTTGGAAATTAAGTTGTCTGAAAAGGATAAAGGAAAACAAGTTTTAAATGAAAGTGATTATGAAAGTGACATTGAATATTTCATAGAGAACTTTGTAGGACCATATACATCAAAATATTTCCCTCCTCCCAAGATACTCTATAGACCTCCTAAACTATTTGTTCCTCATGAATCTGTCAAGCATGTCGAGGAAAAACACTACTGATCAGACCTACCTATTTTTAGTAAATTTTTTACTAGGTGTGATGTTTTCGGTCACCAACACTGGGAATGACTTTGTAATTGCAAGAAAGGTACTCATTTTAAAAGTCATAACCAAAATGTGAAGCGATTTACAAATTTTCGTAGGCAGCGCACTAAAAATAATTGGAATCATTTCTTTAATAAGTCTAGGCCTCATATTTTTCGAAAAATAAATTTTATCCTAAATACCAAAAGGCACAAAAATCATTGAAAACATTGTCTTTTTGGATTAGGACTTGTGACTTGAGACCTCAAATGGATTTTTTAATGTCAAAGAAATGCCCAAATAATGTATGTGACGCTTGCGAGTGTGAGAAAATCATTAAGTCTCCTCATGAGAAGGTTAAGGACTTAAACACCGCAAAACCCTTATATTTATTCAATGATGGGGGAGGTTAGTTTAATCCAAATGGAGTTACCTAGTATTGTGATGCTAAAGGATATTCGTACCAGTTTAATCCTCCAAAAACTCATAAACAAATTAGGGTAGTTCCTACTATTGCTTGTGATTTCCAGCTTGCTGATATGCTTTCTATGCCTTATGATGACTCTTGTTTAGATGTAACTTCAACATTTGATTGTAAAGATTGTACTTGAATGTTTTTCTTGTGTTTATTCTGCACTTTGATTACTAGATCTCTGAGGTTTTAGGATAAAGGTATCTACTAATAATCGGTATCGCTTAAAGCCATGTTTGATGTAGTAGACGCTTATTTTGCAGATTATAAACACTTACTTTTTGTTTCTTCTAACCATTGTCTAATTTACCCAAAAATGGGAGAGAGTTGAGTACATATTCTAGTCTTGTGTGGTTGATATTCTTCATACAAATCATGCCTTACAATTTCCTGCACATTTAATTATGTCGTATTAATATTTTGGTACATCAAATGCTACTAACTTGATGTCTCGGTAGAAAGTGTATTTATGTTTTGCAGGTATTCCTGATGGACGTCTTGAGTTGTGTCTTTTCTTTTCTAGGATGGGTGGGTAGTTAGATACTCATTTGGTATAGGACATATTAGGAATTATTTTACCTTAGTATATCATATGATGTACTCAAGGATTTTATAAAAATTAGTCCAATGGGGTGTTTGAAGTTCCCTATATAGAGCACTCCTACGGTTTGCTTTCCGTGCTTTAGCTATATAGGACTTCATCTAGTTGGACGTGAATTTTGACAATATATTTCTGTAATTTAGGATTGTGGGTCGCCCCTATCGATTCCAATCTCTCCTTGTTTATCTACATCAAATGAGCACTCAAATCAGTCCGTCCTGTCAGAAAAGGTAATTTCTATTCACTATGGCTCATAGGAATTTTGGTGACGTCGAACACGACACCACATTGCATTTTCATTTTGTTTATCATGTCTCGTGATAATGTTTTGTTTCGTCATAATAAATTTTTTTTGAGTTCAAAAACTTTATTTGAAATTTTTATAAGAAAAATATTTCTTGGAAAATAAGTTTTGACACTAAATATTTTTTTTAATAAAAGTTGCATAATATTTTTCTGAATTTAAAAATATTTTTTTCTATTTTATGAATATATGAATGTGCGTGTCATTATATGTTATGTATATTTGATTCTTCATGAGCTTTAAAAGGTTTTGTTATAGACTTGTAGGACTCCCTGTTGGTTTAATTGTTTTAGTGGAAGTAGATTAGGTAACTCCTAGAGCAGTTCGTCGTTTTTCCCGGGAAGGGTTTTTGCGACGTAAAATAAATACCTTGTGCTTTACTTTAAAATTTGCATTATCTCACCTCATATGAAAACGTAGGTAAATACTAGAAACGCACCTAAATAATTGAATCATATATTATCTGTTTTGACACCTAGTTAACTCAAGATAATAAATAGGACTATTAATTGACCTGGCAAACTAAAATGTGTTTTAGCTAAGCTAACAATTCAAGAAAAGTTTGAATTGGTCCCCTCTTGAATAACATCGTTAACTTGTAGGTATTATGGGTTTATTCGGCAAATAGTTTACTTCCGAATACAAAGTCTTTTGCGCATCGCCTACTAGGTAGGTGGGCCCCAACAAGTTGTAACAGAGCTAGACTTTAAAAAGATCTATTTTCCAAAACTTTGTCAAAATCGTTTTACCTTATTATCAATGGATGATTCGAGTGAATTAATTAGGTTTGAAAATTCTTAATCAAATTGCCTTGCTTTTTTATGAGAATTTTATGATTGTTGTCGAGATGTGTACTTAGCAGGAATGACTGATTCCGAAGATGATTCTCATTCTGATTTTGATTCTTATTCTGATGAAGGGCTTGATTTAATTGATGCTGCTAAATCTTTAATAGCTAGTCAACCCTCTATGCTTGAAATAACTGTTCCATTTGATGCTAAACATGCCTTATATGATACTAAATCTCATGATAGCAACAATTCACACACGGACACTAATGAGCATGAAAATTTTCTTGGCTATGATGATTACTCAGAATCGTATTTCAGGACTTTGCAAAATAGACAAGAATTATCGAATTTGGTTAAAATTCTGGGTGAGACCTTAGAGAACCAATATAAGATCGTTCAACAAAATTCCATTGAAATGAACAATGTCAAAATTGATTTTGAAAAACAATCACTTGATTTTAAATTTCAGATTACGACATTAAATGAAAATTTATCTTGTTTTCAAGAAAAATATAATGAAGCACTTTTGCAAGTTGAAAATCCAAACAAGTTTGTGAAACAGCTTTCAAAATGTGTCGTAGTCATGATATAAAATGTTTTGACCTTGACAAATTTCTTGATGAACAACGATATAAGGGTGATACTAGAGGATTTGGATATGAGGATCCTCTTGAAAAATTTGATCCAAGTAGGCCAATCTTATTTGTAAAAGCCCGAGAAGAAATGGCTCTTCCGTTGGAAATTAAGTTGTCTGAAAAGGATAAAGGAAAACAAGTTTTAATTGAAAGTGATTATGAAAGTGACATTAAATATTTCATAGAGAACTTTGTAGGACCATATACATCGAAATATTGCCCTCCTCCCAAGATACTCTATAGACCTCCTAAACTATTTGTTCCTCATGAATCTGTCAAGCATGTAGAAGAAAAACACTACTGATCAGACCTACCTATTTCTAGTAAATTTTGTACTAGGTGTGATGTTTTCGGTCACCAAAAGTGGGTTTGCCTTGGTAATCGCAAGAGAGGTACTCATTTTAAAAGTCATAACCAAAATGTGAAGCGGTTTACAAATTTTCGTAGGCACCGCACTAATAATAATTGGTATCATTTCTTTAATAAGTCTAGGCCTCATGTTAACAAGAACACATTTTCGAAAAATAAATTTTATCCTAAATACCAAAAGGCAGAAAAAACTTTGAAAACTTTGCCTATTTGGATTAGGACTTGTGACTTGAGACCTCAAATGGATTTTTTTAAAGTCAAAGAAATGCCCAACTAATGTATATGACGCTTGCGAGTGTGAGAAAATCATTAAGTCTCCTCACGAGAAGGTTAAGGACTTAAACACCGCCAAACCCTTAGATTTATTCAATGATGGGGGAGGTTAGTTTAATCCAAATGAACTTACCAAGTATTGTGATGCTAAAGGATATTCGTACCAGTTTAATCCTCCAAAAACTCATAAACAAATTAGGGTAGTTCCTACTATTGCTTGTGATTTCCAGCTTGCTGATATGCTTTCTATGCCTTATGATGACTCTTGTTTAGATGTAACTTCAACATTTGATTGTAAAGATTGTACTTGAATGTTTTGCTTGTTTTTATTCTGCACTTTGATTACTAGATCTCTGAGGTTTTAGGATAAAGGTATCTACTAATAATCGGTATCTCTTAAAGCCATGTTTAATGTAGGAGACGCTAATTTTACAGATTAAAAACACTTACTTTTTGTTTCTTCTAACCATTGTCTAATTTACCCAAAATGGGGGAGAGTTGAGTACATATTCTAGTCTTGTGTTGTTGATATTCTTCATACAAATCATGCCTTACAATTTCCTGCACATTTAATTATGCCGTATTAATATTTGGTACATCAAATGCTACTAACTTTATTTCTCGGTAGAAAGTGTATTTATGTTTTGCAGGTATTCCTGATGGACGTCTTGAGTTGTGTCTTTTGTTTTCTAGGATGGGTGGGTAGTTAGATACTCATTTGGTATAGGACATATTAGGAATTATTTTACCTTAGTATATCATATGATGTACTCAAGGATTTTATAAAAATTAGTCCAATGGGTTGTTTGAAGTTCCCTATATAGAGCACTCCTAGGGTTTGCTTTCCGTGCTTTAGCTATATAGGACTTCATCTAGTTGGACGTGAATTTTGACAAAATATTTCTGTAATTTAGGATTGTGTGTCGCCCCTATCGACGCCAATCTCTCCTTGTTTATCTGCATCAAATGAGCACTCAAATCAGTCCGTCCTGTCAGAAAAGGTAATTTATATTCTCTATGGCTCATAAGAATTTTGCTCACGTCAAACACGACACCACGTTGCATTTTCATTTTGTTTATCATGTCTCGTGATAATGTTTTGTTTCGTCATAATAAAATTTTTTTGAGTTCAAAAACTTTATTTGAAATTTTTATAAGAAAAATATTTCTTGGAAGATAAGTTTTGACACTAAATATTTTTTTTAATAAAAATTGCATAATATTTTTCTGAAGTTAAAAATAAATTTTTCTATTTTATGAATATATGAATGTGCGTGTCATTATATGTTATTTGATTGTTCATGAGCTTTAAAAGCTTTTGTTATTGACTTGTAGGACTCCCTGTTGGCTTTATTGTTTTAGTGGAAGAAGATTAGGTAACTCCTAGAGGAGTTCGTCATTTTTCCCGGGAAGGGTTTTTGCGACGTAAAATAAATACCTTGTGCTTTACTTTAAAATTTGCATTATCTCACCTCATACGAATACGTAGGTAAATACTAGAAACGCGCCTAAATAATTGAATCATATATTATCTGTTTTGACACCTAGTTAACTCAAGATAATAAATAGGACTACTAATTGACCTGGCGAACTAAAACCTATTTTAGCTAAGTTAGCAATTCAAGAAAAGTTTGAATTGTTCCCCTCTTCAATAACATCGTTAACCTATATGTATTATGGGTTTATTCGGCAAATAGTTTACTGTAATACCCCGTATTTTTATGCTATATTAATTTGGGGATTTATTAAATTTAATGTGACTGTTTATTTAATAAAAATCCGGAAATTAAATATGTTATAATTATTAACGTGACGAGACTTAGTAATTATGGGAAACTTGTTGGATATTACTAATGAGCATAGTAATATATTATATTGGTTATATTGAATGCCATAAGTGAATTAAAAGACTATTTCGGAAATTTAAGTCGGGACGTGCCCGTGTCACGTCGTGACTAAATTTGTTAAATAAAAAGTAAATATTTTATAAGTTGTTCGTATGGTCGTTTTGAGTGCGCCAACGCGTCCGTAAGGGTCGAGATAGTCAGAAAAGTATACCCGGGGGTTTAGTTTGGGTCTCGGGGCGTTTTTAGGCCTAATTGGTGCCCCGGGAGGGCATTTTAGTCATTTTACATAAGTGGGTAATTAAACCCACGAATTTCAGCCAACCTATATCAGCTATTAGGTCAGCCTCTTAGGGTTAGAACATTCACAAATCAAGTGACGACCATTGGAGAAGAGAGGAGAGAGCTCCAAGGCAAACCAAGGCCAAAAAGCCACCGGATTTCACTGCCACCACCACCACCGCATAGATCACGAGACAAGGAACGCAGCCATACCAAAATCATCCGGTAATCTACATACCAAAATCCCAGGCAAGTGTTTAACTTGCATATTTTCGTTAATGCAATCTTCATATTAGTTTAGGATTGAATTGTGATGAAAATTATGGAAGAAAACCCAATCTTTGATAGGAAAAACCCATGTAGTATTGATGTACATGTTGATTCTGGAAACCCTTGCCATGTAGAGGTAATAAACCACGAAATTTGGTGATCATAATAAAGAAATATTGGAGAAAGATTCATTAGAAATCTGTTTAAGAAAATTCTAGGGTTCTTGATAATTGGACATGATTTTAGGTTGAAAATCCATGTTTAATGATAGTTACACGCATGCTTTACGTTATAAACACCTGGTATAATGTTATAATGATGATAGTAGGATTTTTGGGGCGATTAGAATGGAAACACATCGTTTTAGATGAAGAAGTTGGATGAAACCCGTAACTGCATTCTGCAGAATTTTGCCCATACCTGCTTGATCGATCGATCGATCCTAGAGCTTCGATCGATCGAAGATTCGATCGATCGAGCCCCAAGCTTCGATCGATCGACCCCTCCTGGCAGACTCCTAATTCCCTCTTTAAATGCGTTAAATTCAAATTGTCGTGATATAATTCTTGGGCACTCTTGATAAATTGATTTGGGAGACATTGAGGACCAGTAGGGTATATGAATAAATGTTGGAACCTTTAACCTTTAACGAAAATGGTATTTATGGGATATTTACTTTAGGTTTATGGATTTATGAATTTAAAGGGTGATGTGCGTAAGAGAGTTACGTTGGAACCTAATAAAGACACTTACTGAAATTCAGGTTTGTGAGGATGTAGCCCATGAGTGTTAGGTAATAAGTGAGGAAACCCTTCGAGTTAAGGTTAGGAATAAAACCTTATACGAAATTCTATAACTGTGAAATTAAGGATAAATGGTATAATTACAGGTGATGAGAAGTGTAATACCCCGTACTTTTGACTATATTTATTTTTGGGATTAATTAATTAAATGCGTATTAATTGGAAATTAATCCGGGTTATAAATACTTACGAGATGTGAGTTGGTATTTGATTATGTGCATATATGATTATATATGAACTTGGTATTCTAAAATTTGTCGTGAGATTTAAATACGGCATTTTAGAAATTTTGTTGAGACGCGTGGGACCGTCGCGTCACGGTATAATATTTTGTTGATAAAAGTGAATTTAAAATCTATAATCCGTATGGTCATTTTGAGTGTGCTAACGCGTCCGGAAGGGTCGAGACAGTCAGAAAACACTACCCGGGGGTGTAGTTTGGGTCCCGAGATATTTTTAGGCCATACCGGCAACTTAAAGGGTATTTTGGTAATTTTACATTTTGAGGAATTAAAAGTGACGAAAATTTGAGATGTAAATCTGATGTGGATTAAACCCACAAAGCCCACTAACCATCCTATATTAAACCATTAAGCTACGGAGGTTATATTTAGGTTTACAACTTTCCCCAAAACAAACCCTAGCCACCTTAAGCCACCATTGGAGAAGGAGCTTGGAGAAGGAGAGAAAGAGAGAAAATTCTGCAGAGATTCTTCACCAAATCAACACCAAATCCGGAAACAAACAAGGCAAGTGGTTTAATTATGTTTAACTTCAGCAAATGTTCTTTCCATGTTAGAAAATTGAAGATTTATAATTGTTATTGGAAGATGAATGAAAACCCATGATTAATTGGACTTAGGTTCTGAATATTGAGGATAAATTGCATGTAGAATAGTTTGGAGATGATTAATCTGATGTTAATACATGATTGAGTGAAAGAAAAACGGATTAAATTTGATGAATTGAGAGTTCCAAATTCTAGGGTTCATGTTCATGAATGAATTGGGGAAAAGTTTAAGTATTTGTAAATTGATTGATGATTAGGGTGAATTAATCCATAAAAACGTGATAGGATGTGGTTATATTATGTTTAGGATTGTTTAGAGACTTTAAAACAATCGTTGGGAGAAATTTTAGAGGTGATTTGAGGAGTAAAAAAATGGTGAAAAACGTATTTGGAAAAATCTGGGCCGAAACTGGCCAGTCGTTAGAAGCAGTCCCCAGGTCGTTCGAAGGAACTCGGTCGAACGAGCTTCTAACGAGTTGACCAGTCGCTTCTAACGAGAATGGATTTCGTTCGATATCTCGTTCGAACGAGATATCGTTAGAAGGTACAGTTCGTTCGAACGAACTGGGACCTCGTTCGAACAGCCTCGTTCGAACGAGACTTCTAACGAGTTGGCAGAGGAATCTCGTTCGAACAGTCTCGTTCGAACGAGACTTCTAACGAGTTGACAGTTTGGTCCTTTTTGGACTGTTTTGATATTTGGAGTTCCGTAAACTTATTCGAGGATATAGATATCATTCTGTAGATGTAGTAATGATAGAATGGGGACATTTGGGCATTTATGAGAAGGAATTTACATACGAGGGTTGTATTACATGGACGGTTTGGGTTAGGACGTGAGTGTCTACTATGACGTGAGAAATTATGGCGCGTATGATTATAAACCGGAGTAGTACAAATTGTGATAATTATAGTTAGTATGAGAATGCGATATGTACTACGATTAAAATACGGTATTACTAAGACGTGTGTTTACTTAGTATTGGTATATGAATTGTGTGTATGACATACCTACCATACTTGCTATCACGGGAGGTTGCGTTCGCTTAGGACCCTCTAATCCTTGTGTGCCTGCGGGGGGGATATAGACTGGTACCTCGATGAACATAGGTCAGAGAAATACTTATTGCGATGTTAATAAGTCCGCTGATCGTGGGAGCGTAGGTATGTGCGTGACCCATGTGATGTGACTGTGTTCGCCTTCACTATTTGTGATTTGTGTTATCTGAACTATTCCTGAGAGATTCAGAATATGTGATCCTTATGTACGTGATGTACCGGGATGTATAGCAGAGTATGTGTGCACCGCAGCTTAGTTCTCGGGATGCTCGTATTTTATATTTATGATGTGAATAATATACACTTAATTAATGAGAACCTTCATGTTAATGATGTGAATATAATTACGGTACTGTTTCGATAAATAAAATGAGTTAGCTGATAGAGAAATATATTGCATTTTTGAGCATCTGAGTTTACATTAAATCCCTATCTAATTACGAGCGTTATATGTTAATAGAACCGGGTAATAAGGGTAGAAACTATTACAGTCTAGCTAGTTATGATGTCACTTAGCTAGTGGTTTATATCGTTGTAGATGGGTACTTACGTTAGGAGTGCACAGTTAGACGAGAGGTGAGAATATCATGTGAGTGTACGTCCTAACATGTACTTTGCATTTAATGTTTTAAATGTTTTTAAAGCACTTGCAGGTTTTTAAAATATAACTCCACATTCGGGCTCTGACCCGTTTTCTTTTCAAATCTTTTTCTGGTAAAACCATTTTAGGTGCCCAGCCATAAGGACACCAAGCATAGGATTCTCATTCAGGTGACGAGCTGTAGCTGCTTGTGGAAGCTACAGGGATTTTCTTATAGACGCTTCTATCTTTTGGATTCCAGAGTCACTATCTATCAGTTGTAGGGCATGTTGCCCATTTCTATTTAGAGCATCTTTTACATTTCAGTTTTCAGATTTTAGCATGTATTGTTTCAGTATTCAGTTTACTTTTCAGTTGTGGGATGGTAGTGAGGAGTTTTTCCTCCAGACTTTATTTACTCTATTGTGATGGTTATTCGTTTTACTTCAGTATGGTGAATGGTGTTATTTTGTTTCTTCATTGCACTTGTTGCATGTTAATCAGACTTAAATTAAAATTTGGCAACTTATTTCTTAAATACTAGGTGGTTAGTAATAATAAAATGTTTTCGACAGTGATGCTATCAACTGAGCCAACTTGGCATTTTGAATTAATTTAATAAATGAGTAGCTACCCGGTATTTAATTAGTCGGGGTGTCACAGGTGGTATCAGAGCATCAGGTTCTAGTGTCCTTTAGGATCTGTACGGCTATTATGTTTCCGCTACGTTTCTTTAATATAGAGCCCTATATTTTAGGACTCTTGTACTCTTTTTATGTATGCTTTGTTCTTCAGCTATATTAAGTTTATAACAGCGAACTTATAAACTTTGTTCTTATTTCAGATGCCTCCACGACGTGCACGACGAGTTACTAGGGATTCAACGCCCGAACCCCAGCCCGCTCCAGTTCAGGGCATGATGAACGCCGCTGAGGTTGCAGCTATAGTAGCTCAAGCGGTAAATGCCTCCATTGCCGTTATTCAGTAGGCACCACCTCAGGCGCTGGTTGTCGCGCCAGTACAGGTTAATGCATTCCCGTCTTCTTGGGAGCGTGTACGAGACGCTTTTCAGAAAGCGCATCTGCTAGAGTTTGCAGGTAGCTCAGATGTAGTAGTCTCGAGCCAATGGAGGAAAGACATGCAGAGGCATTTGAGGATGCATGAGTGCACTGATGTTCAGAAGCAGGTGCTAGATACTTTCAAGCTAGTTGGATCTGCGCTACAGTGGTGGGAGTCCATTACCACCGCGGAGGAGAGGGATACCCTCACGATTCAGGAGTTCTGGGTGCGGTTTGACAGCAAGTACTTTCCGTCGGCTGTTCATACGGAGATGAGGAGGAAGCTGATGAGTCTGAGACAGGAAGGCAAGACAGTGGACGAGTATGAGGCCGAGTTCACTAATCTGTTGAACATCGTTCCAGACAAGATTCTAACAGAGAAGAAGAAGATTGAGAAGTTCACCGATGGGTTGAATTGGAGGATCCGTCAGCATCTGCTAGGGAACCTATCGTTGGCCACGTATTCGGATGTGGTTAACGCTGCATTGTTACACTGCCAGGACCACCGTTTTCATATGGCCGAGGGCAAAAGGTCAGGAGAGTCTAGCCATCAGGGCAGGACCGGAGGACATGGTGCAAGCGGGGCACAATCGGGTCAGGGGCAGAGACAGAATGAGCAGGGCTCCCAGCAGGGGGATAATAAGAGGTTCCGATCAGGGAACTACAGGCAGGGACAGGGAGGTTTCCGTCAGGGCCATCAGGGTCCAAACAGCCATCAGGGCCAGCAGGGGCAGAATGGGTAGCAGTTTCATCAGGGCCAGTAGGGCCAAGGGAGGAACGGTAACGGCCACCAGGGCCGGGGACAGCAGGGGCAGAGGGGAGGGAACTTCCCAGGGAAGTGCTTTGTTTGTGGCAAGACTGTCCATAAGAAGCAGGATTGTCCTGATAGGGGCAGGGCCCCACAGCAGCAGCAGCAGCAGCAGGGTGCTCGCCAGGAGCCACAGAGACCTATGTTTCCCGCCGCTCTTCCCGCACCGCCACAGATGGCAGCATTGCCACCCATTCCAGCAGTCCCAGCTCAGCAGGGTCAGCTACAGTATGGACATGTCTACAATGTCCACCAGGCTGCAGTTCCACAGGCACCGCCCGCGATCGAGGGTACGTTTCCTATCCATGGCACTATGGGTCGGATGTAATTTGATACGGGTGCTACACACTGTTTTATATCTACACACTTCGCGAAAGCTATAGGATTGTTAGCTACGGCCGAGAGCACAGTGACGTGTGTCAACTCACCATTGGGGAGTGGGTCACTTATTTTCTTTATATGATGGGGAGTGGGGGTAGAGATTGGTGGTTTGGTATTGCCTGCAGACATGTTAGTGTTAGACATGCATGTTCACGATATGATCATCGGTATGGATTGGCTCGTAGCATATAGGGCCATGATTGATTGCTTCAGCGGGAGCATTGTTTTTGCCATTCCGGGGCAAGAGATGTTTATAGTGGTGATGCCTCGCCCAGAGGGAGGATCGACCACTCATCTGTATTACATAGAGGAGGATACCTCTAAGGAGGTTGTGATTCCTTTAGATTCGATTCCGGTTGTCAGGGAGTATTCAGATGTGTTTCAGGAGATACCAGGCTTACCACCCAGTCGAGAGATAGACTTCATCATAGATTTGCTACCAGGTACGAGACCTATAGCACGCGCACCGTACTGTATTGCTCCAGCTGAGATGAGGGAGTTACGGAATCAGATAGAGCAGCTGTTAGGTCAGGGCTTTATTCGCAGGAGTACCTCACCTTGGGGTGCTCCCGTTCTTTTTGTAAAGAAGAGGGATGGTTCACTGAGATCGTGTGTGGACTACCGAGAGCTGAATAAGGTCACGATACGGAATAATTATATGTTGCCTCGAATCGATGACTTATTCGACCAGTTGAGAGGAGCTTCTTTCTTCTCGAAGATTGACTTGAGATTGGGTTACCATCAGTTGCGTATCAGGGAGGAGGATGTCTCGAAGACTACGTTCTTATCAAGATATGGTTCTTACGAGTTTTGGGTTATGCCTTTCGGCTTGACCAACGCTCCAGCAGTGTTTATGGACTTGATGAACAGAGTGTTCAGGGATTTCCTAGACCAGTTTGTCATTGTCTTCATTGATGATATTCTGGTTTACTCTCAGACAGAGGAGGAGCACGCCGAGCATTTGAGGCAGGTTTTGCAGACACTTCGTCAGAACGAGTTGTATGCAAAATATGAGAAGTGCGGGTTTTGGCTGAAGGAAGTCCAGTTTTTGGGGCATATTATTTCTGACCGGGGAATATCTGTTGATCCGGGGAAGGTGTGAGCGGTGAGGGAGTGGGGACAGCCCACGACACCAACGGAGATTCGTAGTTTCTTGGGTCTAGCAGGATACTACAGGAGGTTTATTCGGGGTTTCTCGGAGATAGCAGGTCCTTTGACACATCTGACTCGTAAGGGTGTGCCCTACATCTGGAGTGATGCCTACCAGTTGGCATTCGATGAATTGAAGGACAAATTGACCTTAGCAGCTGTGTTAGCATTGCCGAGACCGGGAGTTCAGTATTTGATTTACACCGATGCGTCTTTGCAAGGACTGGGAGGTGTATTGCAACAGGAGAGACAGGCCATAGCTTATGCTTCCCGTAAGCTTAAGCCTCATGAGAAGAATTACCCCACGCATGATTTGGAGTTGGCAGCAGTGGTATTTGCCCTACGGATTTGGAGGCACTATCTTTTGGGGGAGAGGTTCCAACTGTTCACGGACCACAAGTCCCTACAGTACCTATTCACGCAGAAAGAGTTGAATATGCGGCAACGTAGGTGGCTTGAGTTTGTGAAAGACTACCAGTTCCATATCCAGTACCACCCGGGTAAGGCTAACGTGGTAGCAGACGCGTTGAGCCGTAGGCCAGCAGATGAGGTGGCAGAGGTGTGGAAGGCAAAATGGAAGGAATTGGGACACCAGGATGCAGTGGCTCGATATTTCATGTCTGTGATGACCGTTACATCGCAGATTGTCACGAAGGTAGTACGAGTACAGGCTAATGACTCATTCTGTCAGGAGCAGATAGTTCGATTACTAGCAAAGGGAGCCGAGTCCTATACCGTTAGCTCAGACGGGGGATTACGCTTCAATGGGAGATTGGTGGTTCCGGAAGGGGAAGAATTGCGGCACGATGTGATGGCAGAGTCGCACGGCTCACGGTTCGCGGTACATCCCAAAGGGGACAAAATGTACCAAGACATGAGACGGCAGTATTGGTGGATCGGTATGAAGAGAGATATCACTGAGTTTGTTTTGAAATGCGCCACTTGTCAGCTTGTAAAAGTGGATCATCAGAGACCGACAGGATTACTACAGCCATTGGAAGTCCCGGTGTGGATGTGGGAGAGCATATCTATGGACTTTATCACGGGGTTGCCTACGTCGCAGAGGGGTTACGACTCCGTTTGGGTAATTGTGGACAGATTGTCCAAGGTCGCTCACTTATTACCCGTAAGGACTGACTACACTACGGGACAGTATGCCCAGCTCTTCATTTCAGAGATTGTGAGACTTCACGGTGTGCCCCTAAATATCGTGTCTGACAGAGACAAGATATTTGTTTCGAGGTTTTGGGAGAGTTTCCAGGAGGCAATGGGCACGGAATTACGGTTGAGTACGGCCTATCATCCGCAGATCGATGGGCAGACAGAGCGCACCAACCAAATGTTGGAGGACATGCTACGCATGTGCATTATTGACTTCGGGGGTGGATGGGAGCAGTACCTTCCACTGGTGGAGTTTGCTTACAACAACTCCTATCAGTTCACGATTGGCATGGCTCCGTTTGAGGCATTGTACGGTAGGCCTTGTCGTTCCCCAGCATGTTGGTTGGAGGTGGGGGACAACAAACTTCTTGGTCCGGAAGTGATTCAGGATACTTCGGCAAGGATTGAGTTGATTCGGAGTCGCATTCGGGTAGCTCAAGACAGGTAGAAGAGTTATGCTGATGCGAAGAGGTTTTTCAGGGAGTTCCAAGTGGGGGACCAAGTTTTGCTCAGGGTATCTCCGATGAAGGGAATTATGAGATTCGGGAAGAAGGGGAAGTTGGCACCGAGGTATGTGGGGCCGTTTCCTATCATTGAGCGGATCGGACCGGTTGCGTATAGACTCGGACTACCAGAGCATTTGCATCGGATTCACGACGTGTTCCATATTTCCTCGCTGAGGAAATACCTTAGAGATAATTTGGCCCATTCTCACATTGCTGTGGAGAACATCGATCTCTAGTCGGATAGTTCCTACGAGGAGGGGCCGATTGCTATTTTGGACTGAAGCGAGAGGAAACTGCGATCAAAGATAGTCCCGTTAGTACGTGTTCAGTGGCGACATCACAATGTCGAGGAGTCCACATGGGAGCGCGAGGATGAGATGCGTGATCGTTATCCAGAGTTGTTTTTAGCAGGTACTTTCTAGTTTCGAATTTCGGGACGAAATTCAGTTATTAGGGGGGAAGTATGTAATACCCCGTACTTTTGACTATATTTATTTTAAGGATTAATTAATTAAATGCGTATTAATCCGGGTTATAAATACTTACGAGATGTGAGTTGGTATTTGATTATGTGCATATATGATTATATATGAACTTGGTATTATAAAATTTGTCGTGAGATTTATATACAGCATTTTAGAAATTTTGTTGAGACGCGTGGGACCGCCGCGTCACGGTATAATATTTTGTTAATAAAAGTGAATTTAAATTCTATAATCCGTATGGTCGTTTTGAGTGAGCCAACGCGTCCGGAAGGGTCGAGATAGTCAGAAAACACTACCCGGGGGTGTAGTTTGGGTCCCGGGATATTTTTAGGCCATACCGGCAACTTAAAGGGTATTTTGGTAATTTTACATTTTGAGGAATTAAAAGTGACGAAAATTTGAGATGTAAATCTGATGTGGATTAAACTCACAAAGCCCACTAACCATCCTATATTAAACCATTAAGCTACGGAGGTTATCTTTAGGTTTACAACTTTCCCCAAAACAAACCCTAGCCACCTTAAGCCACCATTGGAGAAGGAGCTTGGAGAAGGAGAGAAAGAGAGAAAATTCTGCAAAGATTCTTCAACAAATCAACACCAAATCTGGAAACAAACAAGGCAAGTGGTTTAATTATGTTTAACTTCAGCAAATGTTCTTTCCATGTTAGAAAATTGAAGATTTATAATTGTTATTAGAAGATGAATGAAAACCCATGATTAATTGGACTTAGGTTCTGAATATTGAGGATAAATTGCATGTAAAATAGTTTGGAGACGAATAATCTGATGTTAATACATGATTGAGTGAAATAAAAATGGATTAAATTTGATGAATTGAGAGTTCCAAATTCTAGGGTTCATGTTCATGAATGAATTGGGGAAAAGTTTAAGTATTTGTAAATTGATTGATGATTAGGGTGAATTAATCCATAAAAACGTGATAGGATGTGGTTATATTATGTTTAGGATTGTTTAGAGACTTTAAAACAATCGTTGGGATAAATTTTAGAGGTGATTTGAGGAGTAAAAAAATGGTGAAAAACGTATTTGGAAAAATCTGGGCCGAAACTGGCCAGTCGTTAGAAGCAGTCCCCAGGTCGTTCGAAGGAACTCGTTCGAACGAGCTTCTAACGAGTTGACCAGTCGCTTCTAACGAGAATGGATTTCGTTCGATATCTCGTTCGAACGAGATATCGTTAGAAGGTACAGTTCGTTCGAACGAACTGGGACCTTGTTCGAACAGCCTCGTTCGAACGAGACTTCTAACGAGTTGGCAGAGGAATCTCGTTCGAATAGTCTCGTTCGAACGAGACTTCTAACGAGTTGACAGTTTGGTCCTTTTTGGACTGTTTTGATATTTGGAGTTCCGTAAACTTATTCGAGGATATAGATATCATTCTGTAGATGTAGTAATGATAGAATGGGGACATTTGGGCATTTATGAGAAGGAATTTACATACGAGGGTTGTATTACATGGACGGTTTGGGTTGGGACGTGAGTGTCTACTACGACGTGAGAAATTATGGCGCGTATGATTATAAACCGGAGTAGTACAAATTGTGATAATTATAGTTAGTACGAGAATGCGATATGTACTACGATTAAAATACGATATTACTAAGACGTGTGTTTACTTAGTATTGGTATATGAATTGTGTGTATGACATACCTACCATACTTGCTATCACGGGAGGTTGCGTTCGCTTAGGACCTTCTAATCCTTGTGTGCCTACGGGGGGGATATAGACTGGTACCTCGATGAACATAGGTCAGAGAAAGACTTATTGGGATGTTAATAAGTCCGCTGATCGTGGGAGCGTAGGTATGTGCGTGACCCATGTGATGTGACTGTGTTCGCCTCCACTATTTGTGATTTGTGTTATCTGAACTATTCCTGAGAGATTCGGAATATGTGATCCTTATGTACGTGATGTACAGGGATGGATAGCAGAGTATGTGTGCACTGCAGCTTAGTTCTCGGGGTGCTCGTATTGTATATTTATGATGTGAATAATATACAGTTAATTAATGAGAACCTTCATGTTAATGATGTGAATATAATTACGGTATTGTTTCGATAAATAAAATGAGTTAGCTGATAGAGAAATATATTGCATTTTTTAGCATCTGAGTTTACATTAAATCCCTATCTAATTACGAGCGTTATATGTTAATAGAACCGGGTAATAAGGGTAGAAACTATTACAGTCTAGCTAGTTATGATGTCACTTAGCTAGTGGTTTATATCGTTGTAGATGGGTACTTACGTTAGGAGTGCACAGTTAGACGAGAGGTGAGAATATCATGTGAGTGTACGTCCTAACATGTACTTTTCATTTAATGTTTTAAATGTTTTTAAAGCACTTGCAGGTTTTTAAAATATAACTCCACATTCGGGCTCTGACCCGTTTGCTTTTCAAATCTTTTTCTTGTAAAACCATTTTAGGTGCCCAGCCACAAGGACACCAAGCATAGGATTCTCATTCAAGTGACGAGCTGTAGCTGTTTGTGGAAGCTACAGGGATTTGCTTATAGACGCTTCTATCTTTTGGATTCCAGAGTCACTATCTATCAGTTGTAGGGCATGTTGCCCATTTCTATTTAGAGTATCTTTTACATTTCAGTTTTCAGATTTTAGCATGTATTGTTTCAGTATTCAGTTTACTTTTCAGTTGTGGGATGGTAGTGAGGAGTTTTTCCTCCAGACTTTATTTACTCTATTGTGATGGTTATTCGTTTTACTTCAGTATGGTGAATGGTGTTATTTATTTCTTCATTACACTTGTTGCATGTTAATCAGACTTAAATTAAAATTTGGTAACTTACTTTTTAAATACTAGGTGGTTAGTAATAATAAAATGTTTTCGACAGTGATGCTATCAACTGAGCCAACTTGGCATTTTGAATTAATTTAATAAAGGAGTAGCTACCCGGTATTTAATTAGTCGGGGTGTCACAAGAAGAACCTATATTAATTTGATGTAGTGGTATATTTATATGATTGTGTGTACATATATTATATGCATGTGAAAAATCATACCCACGCTACTTGCTATCCCTGAGGTTTCCGCGCTGGGACAAGTCTTATCTCGATGGGACCTTTATGGGGGATATTGACTTGTACCCTAGAAGATAGATGTCCTTGGTACAGGCTATCGATGTGATAGTTCAGACGGTCCTAAGAGACGCCGGTATGTGCCATCCTCTTAGAGACTTGGAATCTATGCTTCGCCTCAATATTGTTTGTGTATTTATGTTAATACAATTCGAGAGTGATTCTGAATGTATTCCCCTTAATATGAGTGATATGGGGCTTTGGATAGTAGATTATGCACGCACCATAGTTTTATTCGGGGTGCTGTTATATATATATATATTATACGAGTAGTTAATATATATATGAGATTATGATAATTGAAATTGTCTACTGAGATTTGATAAGTAGGACATGGTTGTTGACTCAAATTATTAAATACTTGTTTTGAGAAAGTATAATATGTCACTGTAAAACTTTATTGATTTTATAGAGTTAAAATGGAGGACTTTGATTACTGTTTGGAACATTCTTTTTAAAATGGAGTCGTGAATTATAAATCTTGCGAGTAATCTAAGTTAAGTTAAATCCTTTAGAAATACTAGTGCGTTAAATGATAAGAAACCGTGGGGAAGGTTAGTGCGATAGGTGTGCACATTAGAAGAGAGGTGAGTATTTTCTCAAGAGAGTGACGTACTAATATGTTGTTGCATTGGCCTGTATCAATTTAAATACTTGCTAAACGTATTTTAAATCAAACACACTTTCGGGCTCTGACCCGTTTCTTTTTCTCTCTCTCTCTCTCTTGTATATATATGTATATTTTCAGGTGCCCAGCCACAGGGGCGTCTTGCTTAGGATCCCTTGAGAGGAACGTGCTGCAGCTTAGGTGGGAGTTGTAGGTCACTTGAGTAGACGGCTTCTTTTATTGACTCCACTTCTAGCACTCTAATTTATTGGGCACGTGTCGCCCTTTCCATTATTTAATTTTTATCGGGACATTTATATTTCAGTCATTTCCAGTATTGTTCTTTGGGATTTATTCAGTATGGACTTGTAATTTTAGTTTTCATATGTTGGCATTCGATTGACGAATGTATTATATTATTTGGTTTATCGTGGTTTGATTCTTAATTGTAGAAATGTTGTTTTAAATAAATAAATCTTTTTCTTTAATTAAAATTTGGAAACTTTGTATGAAAAATGTTTTTGACATTTAGCTTAATTATTTAGGGTGTTAAATTGGAAAATTTATTTTATCGACAGTGATGCTGAGAATGAACCAACTGTTAACCTTGATTTAATTTAATAAAGGAGTGATCGCCCGGTATTTAATTAGGCGGGGTGTCACAGGTGGTATCAGAGCATCAGGTTCTAGTGTCCATAGGATCTGTACGGCTTATTTCGCTTTCAGCTTAACGTTATTGTTATAGAGCCCTATTTTTAGGATTATTGTATTCTTGATTTTACATTTAAGTCTTCAGCTATTCGAGATTTGATGATAACTGTAGACTAATAAACTTGTTCACGTTTCAGATGCCTCCGAGATGTGCTCCGAAAGATAGGCGTGTCCAAGCCGAGAAGCCAGCAGCTCCGGCACCAGGCACAATGAATGCGAATGAAGTAGCCGCCATTATTGCTCAGGCGGTGAATGCCGCAATAGCGGTGATTCAACAGGCTCCACCCCAGGTTCAGGCAGTGGCGCCAGTACCAGCATAGCTTCCATCCGCATGGGAGAGGGTTCGGGATACTTTTCAGAAAGCGCATCCCCCTGAGTTTTCTGGTAGCTCCGATATTGTTACAGTCAGCCTATGGAAGAAAGACATCCAGCGGCACCTCCGTATGTATGAGTGCACTGACGTGCAAAAGCAGTTGTTGGCTTCCTCTAAACTGGTGGGAGACGCATTACGTGGTGGGAGTACACTACTACTTTGGAGGAGCGGGACACGATCCCTATTCAGTTGTACTGGGAGCGGTTTGACCGCAAGTACTTTCCACCCGTAGTGCAGACTGAGATGAGGCGAAAATTACTAAATCTGAAGCAGGAGAACCTTACTGTATCTGAGTATGAGGAGGAGTTCACGAGACTTCTCACTATTGTGCCGGATGAGGAACCCACTGAGAGCAAGAAGATTTTGCTATTTGTCAGTGGGTTAGCTTGGAGGATCCGTCAGCACCTTATTGGAAATCTATCCCTGAGTACTTTCACTAATGTACTCAATGCAGCGTTACTACATTTCCAGGATCACCGCTTCCATCTTCAGGGAAGCAAGAGAGCAGGGGAGTCCAGCCACCAGGGCAGGACTGGGGGTAATAGTGCCAGTGGGGCACCAACTCATGGACAGACTCGTCAGCACGAGCAGAGTTCCCATCAGGGGGAGCCTGCTAAGAGATTCTGTTCACGTGATTCTAGGTAGGGATTCGGAGGTTTCAGGCAGGGCCAGCAGGGTCAGCCTAATCAGCAGGGCCAGCAGGGCCAACACCGACCACAAGGACAGCAACAGGGCTAGCAAGGCCAACAGCGTGCACATCAGGGCCAACAGGGCCAGTGGCATGGAGGTAACGGCCAGCAGGGCCATGGACAGCAGGGTCAGAGGGGCGAAAAATTCAAAGGTCGATGTTTTGGGTAAGGTAAACATGGCCATAGGCGCCAGGATTGCCCAGAGGGCGATAGGGCCCCACAGCAGCAGGGAGCCCATAATGAGCCGCAGAGACCACTCTTTCCACCTGCCCTCCCAGCTCCAACCCAGGTGCCAGCCCTACCAGCCATCCCAGCAGCTCCAGTACAGCAGGGGCAATTGCAGTATGGACGTGTCTATAACGTCCACCAGGCAGCAGCTCCACAAGCACCACCCGCGGTTGAGGGTATGTTTCCTATCCATGGTACTATGGGTCGAGTTTTGTTTGATACGGGGACAACGCATTATTTTATAGCTACACATTTTGCAAAGTCCTTAGGGTTGCTAGCCACAGCAGAGAGCACCGTGACGTGTGTCGACTCACCACTGGGGAGTGGGGGTAGAGATTGGTAGCTTGGTATTACCTGCAGACATGTTAGTCTTAGACATGCACGAGCATGATGTGATTATTGGTATGGATTGGCTCGCATCTTATAGAGCCATGATTGATTGCTTCGGGGGTAGCATTGTTTTTGCCATTCCGGGGCAAGAGATGTTTGTAGTGGCGATGCCTCGCCCAGAGGGAGGTTCGACCGCTCATTTGTATTACATAAAGGAGGATACCTCTATGGAGGTTGTGATTCCCTTAGATTCGATCCCTGTCGTCGGGGAGTATTCCGATGTATTTCAGGAGATACCAGGACTATCGCCCAGTCGTGAGATAGACTTTGTTATAGATTTATTGCCAAATACGAGACCTATAGCACACGCACCGTACCGTATGGCTCCGGCAGAGATGCGAGAGCTACGAGATCAGATAGAACAGCTGTTAGGTCAGGGCTTCATCCGTAGGAGTACCTCACCTTGGGGCGCTCCAGTCTTGTTTGTGAAGAAAAGAGATGGTTCACTGAGATTGTGTGTGGACTACCGTGAATTGAATAAGGTCACGATACGGAATAAGTATCCGTTGCCTTGAATCGATGATCTGTTCGACCAGTTGAGGGGAGCAACTTTATTTTCGAAGATAAATCGGAGGTCGGAGTACCATCAGTTACGTATTAGAGAGCAGGATGTTTCAAAGACTGCCTTCTTGTCGAGATATGGGTCCTATGAGTTCAGGGCGATGTCGTTCGGACTCACAAATGCCCCAGCCATTTTCATGGACTTGATGAACCGAGTATTCAGAGAGTTCTTGGATCAGTTCGTCATCGTCTTCATAGATGATATCTTGATATATTCACACTCCGAGGAGGAGCATGTCGAGCACTTGAGGCAGGTTCTTCAGACTCTATGAGAGCATCAGTTGTATGCTAAGTATGAGAAGTGTGGATTCTGGTTGCGAGAAGTACAGTTCTTGGGCCATGTTTTTTCTGAGCAGGGGATTGCAGTTGACCCGAGCAAAGTGTCAGCGGTGAGGGAGTGGGGATAGCCCACGACACCGACGGAAGTGCGTAGTTTCTTGGGATTATCCGGATACTATAGGAGATTCATTCGGGGATTCTCCAAAATAGCGGGTCCATTGACGAATCTGACTCGCAAAGGGGTACCATATGTTTGGGATGATGCTTGTTAGTTGGATTTCGACGAGCTGAAGGACAAGCTTACTTCAGCACCAGTCCTTGCCTTACCGAAACTGGGTGTGGAGTACCTGGTTTATACCGATGCGTCTTTACGGGGACTTGGAGGTGTACTCCAGCAGGAGGAAAAGGCTATAGCTTTTGCTTCCCGCAAACTTAAGCCGCATGAGAAGAATTACCCAACCCATGACCTGGAGTTAGCAGCGGTCGTCTTTGCATTGAGGATTTGGAGGCACTACTTATTGGGTGAGAAATTCCGTTTGTTCATAGACCATAAGTCACTGCAGTACCTATTCACTCAGCGAGAGCTGAATATGCGTCAGCGCAGATGGCTAGAGTTTGTGATGGACTACCAGTTTGATATACAGTATCATCCGGAGAAGGCCAACGTAGTTGCTGATGCGTTGAGCCGTAGACCGGTAGACGATGTAGCGGACGTCTGGAAAGCAAAGTGGAAGGAAATGGGTCACCAAGACTCAGTGGCACGATCTTTCATATCCGTAATGTCGGTCACGCCCGAGATTATTACGAGGGTGATACAGGCACAGACCACAGACCCGTTTTTCCAGGAGCAGATTGTGCGACTTCTAGCCGAGGGTGCTGAGTCCTATTCTGTAAGTTCTGATGGAGGTTTGCGGTTTAATGGGAGATTAGTGGTTCCAGAAGGAGCAGAGTTACATCATGAAGTGATGACTCATTCCCATGGATCCTGATTTGCAGTACATCCGGGAGGTGATAAGATGTACCAAGACATGAGATGACAGTACTAGTGGAGTGGGATGAAAAAGGACATTGCTGAGTTTATGTCCAAGTGTTCTACCTGCCAACTGGTAAAGGTGGACCACCAGAAACCGTCAGGATTGCTTCAGCCGTTGGCACTACACCAAAAATAGCATTTTGGCACACCCTGATATTAAAAATCTGGCACAGTTTAAAACTGTACCAGATTTTGGCACGGTTTTATAGAGATTTGGCACACTTTAAAACAGTGCCAAAATTTGGCACTGTTTTAAAGTGTGCCAAAATTGAGTACACTTACTAAAATATATAATACCCAAAAAAAAAACATTACACTTCCCTCTTTCTCTTGTTCCCGCTCACGATTCCCGCCTCTCTCTAGCCTATGCGCTCTCCTGCCTCTCCTCTCTCTCTCGCGGCGGTCTCTCTCTCTCTCTCGCGGCTGTCTCTCTCTCGCGGCTGTCTCTCTCTCGCGGCGGTCTCTCTCTCTCTCTCGCGGCGGTCTCTCTCTCGCGGCTGTCTCTCTCTCGCGGCGGTCTCTCTCTCTCTCTCGCGGCGGTCTCTCTCTCTCGGCGGCTGCTGCTGACACTGCCCTAGGTCAGCATCTCTACTGCCGACACTCTCTCTCCCGACCATTCTCTCTTTCTCTGGTCACTGCCTTGTTCTCTCACTGCACTCATCCCAATCAGGTAATTTCTTTAAAGCATTGTATTTTTTTTAACCTAAGTTAGATTTCAGATTTGATCCTAGAGTTTATGATATGCTTGATTTGATTCGTATTTGATTTTTAGGGTTTTATATATACATATATACATATTTTTTTTTTTTAATGTGTGAGTTTTTGGTGCAAATTGAATGTTGATAATGAAAAAAAAAAAATCATGGGTTTTTATGTTCTTACCCCTTTAACAAAAATGTATATTTGATCTGATTTGTAAATGTTACGTAGTTTTAAGAAAATTTAAGTGCTAAATATTCAATAATAATGTAAAAATAACAAATTGAAAAGTAGACACCCCACTAATTAAATGGATAAATGAGATTATGTGTTGAAAATTTAAGAAAAAACAAAAAAAACTATTTAAATAGTAAGTAGACATTAATACTAAACATTCAATAATGATGTTACACATGTAGAAAAACCTTAGACCCGTTCAAGAGGTCTCACTATGACTGTGGTGAGAACTCTTGAATTGTCCCATTTTTGGACAGTTTGGAAATGCAAAAGTTTGTATTGTACATAATGATTATGCATGTCCTATTTTGAAAAATTCGGTGGCATCTCTTTATGTTCTTTGGGTGCATACTAGATTGATGTAGTGTTTTGTGTTTTCTTGGTTGAAAAACTTAAGTAACACATGAACACTCCCAATTTAAGTTGTGCACTTGAAGAACTGTAGGGAGATGCTGGCGAAATTTTCTAGATTAGGACATGGCATGAGACATTATGAACAATACAAAATATGCATTTTCGAATGGGATAGGACCCTTACCCTGTAGAGGAGATGGAGGAAATATAGGAGCTCAAATATATACATATTTACACTTGAATAAACTTAAATATATTTACAGTAAGCGTTTATATTATAATGTGTGCTCTTTAAACTTATCAGGATGTCGTCGGGAATCAACAAAGAATGGATAAATGAGAAAAATATCGAGACCGATACATATAGAGATGGGGTGTTACAGTTTCTTCATTATGTGCGTAGTAATAGTTCGAATGTTAAACATTCATGTCCCTGTAGACGTTGTCGAAATGGGAAAGGACATGTTGTTATAGATGACATATTCATTCATTTAATGACATATGGTATGGACATGAACTATACCTTATGGCATTTTCACGGTGAGACATTAGTTGTTGATCAAGTCCAACCACCACCGCAATCTGTGACACCGACAGAACACGCTGATGTGCACAATATTCCAATTTTGAATGATCTTGTGAATGATGCTTGTGAGATGTTTATGGGTGAAGCGGAACCTAGTGAACCTAATTGTGTAGGAAGTGATGAAGCCCCCCCCCCAACTTCTGAGGTTCCCAATGATTCGCACACACATAAATACAAAGGCAAGAAGTATGATCGTTTACATCAACTCGCACAGGAGCCATTGCACCTAGCTACCGGTTCTTCGCGTCATACCACAATGTATGCTCTTATAAACTTGAATGATTTGAAAACACAATTCAATTTATCGGATGGTGCTACAGGTGGAATTCTTAGATTGTTAAATGAACTACTTCCTGAAGAGAACAACTTGACAACTAGTTATACAGAAATGAAAAACACCGTTAGAGATCTCGGTATGGATTATGTTAAGTATGACGTATGCATTAACAACTGTATGATATTTTGGAAAGAGCATGAAAAATCTACTAGATGTATAAAATGTGGTTCTTTACGCTACAAGTTTACTTGTCTAGACGAGGACGGGGTAGAAATTCAGAATACTAATGGAAAAAAAAAGTACTCTAGGGTTCCTAAGAAGGTAATGCGACATTTCCCTCTAATCCCTAGGCTAAAACGGTTGTATACCATAAAATGGATAGCAGAGAAAATGACTTGGCACGCTCGTGCAAGCTCTTGTATGGAATTCTTGCGTCATCCCCGAGATTCAGCAGAATGGGTAAATTCAAACATTATGTGGAGAGATTTTGCAAAAGATCCGCGGAATATTCGACTTGCAATAGCAACTGATGGTTTCAGCCAGAATAACATGTTTGGCCGTAAGTATAGTTGTTGGCCAGTGATAATTCAACCTCTCAACCCTCCCCCATCAATGTGTATGAAAAGTGAGTTTTCAATGTTGTCTGTATTGATTCCCGGACCAAAGTCACCATCAAGTAATATTGATGTCTTCCTCCAACCGTTGGTCGATGAGTTAAAGATCTTATGGTCTGGAGTTGAGGCTTGGGATGCGTACAAAAATGAGAAATTTCAGTTAAAATCCATGTTGATGTGGGGTATACATGATTTTCCAGCTTATGGGATGTTAGCAGGTTGTTCAACTCAAGGTTACAATGGGTGCCCTGTTTGTTCTACAAATACACCTTCTGAATATCTTTCTAAGTCAACGAAATGTTGTTACCAACGATCTCGTATGTTCCTTCATAAAGACCATCCTTATAGGTTTGACACATCAAAGCAAACATTTAATGGTAAAATAGAGGATGCTATGGCTCCAAGAAAGTTAACAAGTGCAGAAGTTGAGCAGATAGTGTCACTTATCGCTCGAGAAGGTGCTCAAAGAGAGGGAGAGGGAGAGGGAGACAAAAAGGGAAAGGGAAAGGGAAAGGGAAAGGGGAAGGGGAAGGGGAAGGGGAAGGAGAAGGAGAGGAAGGGGAAGGGGAAGGGGAAGGGGAAGGGGAAGGAGAAGGAGGATGTCGTAATGGAAGACGATGATTATCCAAGTGAGGGTGACGATGAGAATCTAGCAGGTACCGAGGGTTTTTCAAGGAGGTCAATTTTCTTTGACTTGGAGTATTGGAAGGATCATGATATTAGACATAATTTAGATGTTATGCATGTTGAAAAGAATGTCACAGAGACTCTTTTAGGTACAATACTCTCGGTGAAAGGTTCATCAAATAAAGATACGGTCAAAGCCCGTGAAGACTTGAAAGTTCATTTGAAGCTTAAAAGGAAATTATGGATGAAAGATGTTGAAGGCAGTAAAAAAAGGCTTATGCCAAAGGCACCTTTCGCATTAGGAAAGGAAGAGAAAGAAGCCTTTTTTCGTACACTAAAAACATTAAAGGTACCGATTGGATTTTCATCAAATTTCAGCAACAATGTTAACCTCGATCCACCTGGATTTACCAATCTCAAGTCCCACGATTATCACGCCATTATGCAACGGTTGCTTCCTGCATTGCTTATGCATTCATTTCCGGATGATAAGCCTTTGTTTAAAGCTATACAGTGGATCAGCATATTCTTTAATGTGTTGTGTGCCGAAGTGATATTTAGAGAACATCTTTTGAAGGCTAAAAACGCATTAGTAGAGGCACTTTGTGTCTTTGAAATTTATTTTCCACCTGCCTTTTTTGTGGTGATGATCCACCTCATGCACCATTTAGCCGATGAAGCTTTGACAGCTGGGCCACCAAGATATCGGGCGATGTGGTTATTTGAGAGAGAAATGGGAAGATATAAAAAGTGGTCACGAAACAAGAGGTACATTGAAGGGAGCATTGCTAATGCATATTTGTTACATGAAGCTTCTTTGTATGCCATGGAGTACATATCGAAAAGAGGTGAAGGAACTCATAAGAGGAATCTTGAGGATTTTCTTGATGATGAGTTTGATGACTCGGAATGCCAACGACCATTGGGTAAAAGTAAAGAATTGATCTTAAATAATGTACAATATGAGCAAGTGCGAAGATGGGTTTTATCTCAATGCGACGGTGTTGATGAATGGAGAAGGTACACACTTAGTTCTATGTTAATTCATATTAATTGATTGTAATGTGATATTTCTTAATTTTGAAACTAATTTCTTGTAGAAAATTTGTGGTAACTGAGACTCAATCGACGCATAGAATTGATGATTTCATCCCTTGGCTAAGGAACGAGGCAAGTCTTTATTTATACATGTACTTTTTTATCAACCGTAATTATTTTTAATGAAACTTTAAATAAATATCAATTCCTTACAGGCCTCAAGATTTAATGATACGGGAATTTTGCCATATGCTGATGGTCCTCTCCATAGGGTTACCAGTTATGAGAAATTTCAATGCAATGGGTACACCTTTTGTACTTCTGGACATGAAGAGAATCATAACTTTCAGAGTAGTGGTGTATCCACTAAGGCCTTTAATAAGAAGGGGATTATGAAAACCTTTTATGGAGTTATTAGACAAATACTCGACCTCAATTACATTGAGTTCGCACATACTGTCTTTTATTGTGATTGGGTGGATGTTGATGATAAGAATGCTTGCAAAGTTGAACCCATCTCAAAATTGGTGATGGTGAATCTTAGTAAGCTCGTGAGTAAAAATACCATTCACGATGATCCGTTCATCCTTGCATCTCAAGCCAGTCAAGTATTTTATTGTCAAGATGTAAAGCTGAATGGGTGGTCAGTTGTTTTACACTCTCCCAAGAGACTGACGAAAGAAATAGATGCGATTGATATTGATCGTACGATGTATGACTCCATTCTCGAGGAAAATGATAAATTGCTGGAGCTTTTGGACACAGATTTCTAGTGCAATGATTTAGTTCTGAACTTGTTTTTGAATATGCGATATTCTATTTATTCCGTTTGTTGTTGTTGTTGTTCTTGTTGTTGTTGTTCTTGTTGTAAACATTTAATAGTTTATTGCTTTTTGAACATTTAATACATGTATGGTTGTTTGAAATTATAATTCTATTTGAACATGCCATCTTCTTTATATTGCTATTTGAACATGTAATATTATTGTAAATGTTTATTTTGATTATTTTGGTCTCCAATAGTCACTTTTTTCCAGATAAATGTCTCATATGGGTGATACTTCGCAACCGTCAATAAATGTGGAGACACCTATATCAACCTCCCGTTCTAAGGTTGCTTCGGGTGCTTCAAGAGTAGGTGGTGACTCTTCCACTAAGAAGTTAAAATTTAATGAGCACGGCCTTCCAGTTGGTGAAGACTCATATACACTCTCAACCAGGTTG
Source organism: Sambucus nigra (assembly GCA_949130495.1). NCBI lineage: Eukaryota > Viridiplantae > Streptophyta > Magnoliopsida > Dipsacales > Adoxaceae > Sambucus > Sambucus nigra. Next base: position 157,453,279 of record OX422207.1, on the reverse strand, counting down.
GGAGACTTAGCAAGGACACATGTTCCCATATCTTATACGAGTTGGAAACAAGTGGATGTGCGATATAAGAACTCAGTTTGGTCATCATTAATGGTATACTATTCCTTTCTATTCTAAAGAATGTAAATTCAATTATGTGATGTTTTAATTTTATTTCTTCATATATTGTAGAAAGAGTTCCCAGATGTGCGCGAAAGTCAGAAGCAATTTTTTATGAAAAAAGCGAACGATGCTTGGAAAAAGTTCAAGTCCAAGCTAAGGGTTAATTTGAAGGATGGTGATATTGGAAAGTGGAAGGAGAAAGTGCCACGAAATGTCAAATCTGAGGACTGGGAGGTGTTTTGCAATAATGAAGTTTTAGAGGTTCAAAGGGCTTTGCGAAGAAAGAACAAAGAGACTAAACTAAATTGTGTGAGAAAGACAACTCATAATACAGGTCGTCATGGTTATGCCCGAGCTTCAGAGAATTGGAGAAAGGAGCATGGGCGTGCACCCACTCGTGCTGAATTGTGGTTGGCAACTCATATAATCAAAGGAGGTGGTTATGCCCCTCATGATAAAATATTTGCGGTAATTTAAATTTTTTAATGTTCGTTTTGTTTAAACAAAGTATCGTATCATCAAACCTAATGTTAATATATTTTTATACAGGACCAAATTCAAATGCTTCTGGATGTATACAAAGCGAGTGGTCAGGAGGAGACCTTGGATGCCGGGCCTATTTTTGAGGTTTTCGGAAAAGATACGCGAGGACGTGTACGTTGTGTTGGGTCCACAATTTCGAGAACCTCTATATTAGGGTCGGCATTTGCTAGAGAAATGCTTGAGGAGGTGAAAGAGGACACCGGAAATTGGAAGGATCATGTTGATCACCTTAGGAGTGACATAGATGGGATAAAATCCTCACTAGATGAATTCATTACCGACTTCAAAACCGGAAAATTTTCATGTGTTGGACACAACGTTCAGGAGTTACCTACTATAGGCACTGTAACTCCTTCGTGTTCTCGTTCCTCCCCTGCATTCGAGGTTCCAAATTTCACCTCGCTAATTGAATGCAAAATACTATCCCACACACGTGAACTTGTTGGTTATGGGAGGAAAACGCAACCAGGAGCCGTCTCGACCGTTCACTTCCATAAGTTGAGAAAGAATGAAGTGCGAGTTTTACTCGATGACATCAAAGTGCCCGAGTATCCAGTTTGGGGTGGAAAACAAGCTCATTGCGAGAACTTGGAAGATGTTGGTAAAAATGGAATTATGTATTGGCTCGACGACCTTTGTCCTCCCATTGGTGACACCGACGAATGACTTGCTTCGAAGTACTTCCCTCTAAGGTACAAATCTGCAAAATCTCTACTTATATTCCTAATTCATGCTTCTATAATCCTGCTCCACCATCTACTGAATTGAGTTATGTTGTTTCTATAATCGTTATGCAATCAACTAGGAAAACCAGTTATTTATTTATCATTATTGAGCGGGAAGCACGGGCAAGCTATTATATATAACATGTGTAATCAATCGTTAAAGAGGTAAGGTGTACTAATCAAACACACACATATATGCATATGCTGCATATGCATATATATATGCAGTGCATATATATGCATATGCTGCATATATATGCAGTTGCCCTGCCCCGTCCCCTGCCCCTCCCCCCCCCCCTTCCCCACTCACACACGCACACACAAACACACACATATATGCATATGCTGCATATGCATATATATGCAGTTTCCCTGCCCCTGGCCCTGCCCCTCCCCCGTCCCCTGCCCCTTCCCCCCCCCCCCCTTTCCCCCTCTCTCTCTTGTTGGTCTTATGCACGGTCATTCTTGTTCGTCTTATGCTGTAAAAAATGCAGAAAACAACCCCACAAACTTTGTCAAACACAATGTGTAGTATAGAAACAAGGCTGGATTGAAAAACCAAAGTTTGGTTTTGAAGAATTTGAGCCGTGGTAGGGTCTTTCACGGTTGGGAGATGAAGGGTTAGATTTTAAGTTTTGAAATTTTGGGTATTGAAATAGTTTAAGATTTAAGTTTTTCATTACGTAAAAGGAACTTATAGACTTTTTACTAAAAATAAAAGGGTAAAATTTGTGATGTTTGATGGTAGAAAAAATGATTTTTTGTATTGTACTGTTTTAAAAAAATATTTTGGAATGGAAATATCACCGGCCTATTAAAAATGACTTGAAATATTAACTTTGGTATTAATAACAGTACACACCAACTAACTACCAAATCGTCAATACTCCTCCAATTCTGTGTGTGTGTCAGGTCAATGAACAATATTCCACAGGAATAACACATGATGTCAGTTGGTCTTCCCAATAACAAAATCCCAGTCAAGTCAACCCCCCTCCCAATACTGCAACAATTTTCCCTCTCCTTATACCATCTCTTCTCCCTCACTCCCTCATACCTTCTCTATCCTCACAAACACACAGAATATATATACTAACACATAAAAAAAATACAAACTTATGGTTTTTGGTCACGGTAAAATGGGCAGGTATGTACTGTCCCCTGCCCCTTCCCCACTCACACACGCACACACAAACACACACATATATGCATATGCTGCATATGCATATATATGCAGTTGCCCTGCCCCTGGCCCTGCCTCTGCCCCGTCCCCTGCCCCTTCCCCCCCCCCCTTTATATGGCGCCGTAGATATTTACGGGTATTTGAATCCTGCCACAACACCAAAAGATTGAGGACTTGGTTAGTATAGCAAGTTCCGGGGTGGAGCCTTGGCGCTTGACTTATTTGGGTCTCCCGTAGGGTGGAAATCCAAATTCATTTGATTTTGGTCCACGGCTTGGGATTAAATTAACAAGAGATTGGATGCCCCGTCCCCTGCCCCTGCCCCGTCCCCTGCCTGCCCCGTCCCCTGGCCCTGCCCCTGCCCCGTCCCCTGCCCCGTCCCCTGGCCCTGCCCCTGCCTCGTCCCCTGCCCCGTCCCCTGGCCCTGCCCTTGCCCCTGCCCCGTCCCCTGCCTGCCCCGTCCCCTGGCCCTGCCCCTGGCCCGTCCCCTGCCCCTCCCCCCCCTCCCCCCCCCCCCCTTCCCCACTCACACACGCACACACAAACACACACATATATGCATATGCTGCATATGCATATATATGCAGTTGCCCTGCCCCGTCCCCTGCCCCTGCCCCATCCCCTGCCCCTGCCCCCCCCCCCCCCCTTCCCCACTCACACACGCATACACAAACACACACATATATGCATATGCTCATTTTTCTTACACAGTGAAATGTCTCAAACCATTTATGCTCATTTTTCTGCTCAGGTAGAGATTTTTCCTTGCTTAAAGTGTATTCTATCTATGCTTATCTCTCGGTGGTTTTTCAAGTCCAATAAGGACTACATCAAATTTATTTATAAAGTTTTCCTATGGTGATTTTATTGGAGATTTAGAATGCTAGATGTAATAGCTTATTTGAAGGTGTTCCTATGTGTGCTGCTGATATAATAAAAAAAGTGATAGACTTAATTTTATCTAAAGCCAGTTCCACTCTTTTTGTTAATCGAGTAAATCAAAACCATGTGTCCTTAGTTGATACATTTCATCTCAAAGTGAAAGTAAAAAAGCCCAAGTTAATTATTACCAGATAATTATGTCCTTCAGGAACTATAAAAATCAATGTTGATGGTCTCCCTCATGTTATTAAAGGGTGAAAACTCAGCACTTAGGGGTCACGAACACCTCAAACTTAAAAATCAGCACTTAAACTTAAAAACAAGCCGTTAATGGGTGAAAACCCAAACCACCCCCCAAACGACCCCGTAGGGGGCACGAACACCTCGCACGGGACCAATGTAACTTGTAGGAACTGACCGCGTAGTCCCGGGTCTCCCGGTTTGTGAATATGACGATAATTTGCAAAAATCAACACTTAAACTTAAAAACAAGCCGTTAATGGGTGAAAACCCAAACCACCCCCCAAACGACCCCGTAGGGGGCATGAACACCTCGCACGGGACCAATGTAACTTGTAGGAACTGACCGCGTAGTCCCGGGTCTCCCGGTTTGTGAATATGACGATAATTTGCAAAAATCAACACTTAAACTTAAAAACAAGCCGTTAATGGGTGAAAACCCAAACCACCCCCCAAACGACCCCGTAGGGGGCATGAACACCTCGCACGGGACCAATGTAACTTATAGGATCTGACCGCGTAGTCCCGGGTCTCCCGGTTTGTGAATATGACGATAATTTGCAAAAATCAACACTTAAACTTAAAAACAAGCCGTTAATGGGTGAAAACCCAAACCACCCCCCAAACGACCCCGTAGGAGGCACGAACACCTCGCACGGGACCAATGTAACTTGTAGGAACTGACCGCGTAGTCCCGGGTCTCCCGGTTTGTGAATATGACGATAATTTGCAAAAATCAGCACTAAACTTGAAAACAAGCCGTTAATGGGTGAAAACCCAAACCACCCCCCAAACGACCCCGTAGGGGGCACGAACACCTCGCACGGGACCAATGTAACTTGTAGGAACCGACCGCGTAGTCCCGGGTCTCCCGGTTTGTGAATATGACGATAATTTGCAAAAATCACACTTAGTTAAAAACATGCCGTCAAAGGGTGAATACCCAAACCACCCCCCAAATGACCCCGTAGGGGGCACAAACACCTCGCACGGGACCAATGTAACTTGTAGGAACTGATCGCGTAGTCCCGGGTCTCCCGGTTTGTGAATATGACGATAATTTGTAAAAATCGGCACTTAAACTTAAAAACAAGCCGTTAAAGGGTGAAAACCCAAACCACCCCCCAAACGACCCCGTAGGGGGCATGAACACCTCGCACGGGACCAATGTAACTTGTAGGAACTGACCGCGTAGTCCCAGGTCTCCCGGTTTGTGAATATGACGATAATTTGCAAAAATCACACTTAGTTAAAAACATGCCGTCAATGGGTGAATACTTAAACCACCCCCCAAACGACCCCGTAGGGGGCACGAACACCTCGCACGGGACCAATGTAACTTGTAGGAACTGACCGCGTAGTCCCGGTTCTCCCGGTTTGTGAATATGACGATAATTTGCAAAAATCAACACTTAAACTTAAAAACAAGCCGTTAATGGGTGAAAACCCAAACCACCCCCCAAACGACCCCGTAGGGGGCACGAACACCTCGCACGGGACCAATGTAACTTGTAGGAACTGACCGCGTAGTCCCGGGTCTCCCGGTTTGTGAATATGATGATAATTTGCAAAAATCAACACTTAAACTTAAAAACAAGCCGTTAATGGGTGAAAACCCAAACCACCCCCCAAACGACCCCGTAGGGGGCATGAACACCTCGCACGGGACCAATGTAACTTGTAGGAACTGACCGCGTAGTCCCGGGTCTCCCGGTTTGTGAATATGACGATAATTTGCAAAAATCAACACTTAAACTTAAAAACAAGCCGTTAATGGGTGAAAACCCAAACCACCCCCCAAACGACCCCGTAGGAGGCACGAACACCTCGCACGGGACCAATGTAACTTGTAGGAACTGACCGCGTAGTCCCGGGTCTCCCGGTTTGTGAATATGACGATAATTTGCAAAAATCAGCACTAAACTTAAAAACAAGCCGTTAATGGGTGAAAACCCAAACCACCCCCCAAACGACCCCGTAGGGGGCACGAACACCTCGCACGGGACCAATGTAACTTGTAGGAACTGACCGCGTAGTCCCGGGTCTCCCGGTTTGTGAATATGACGATAATTTGCAAAAATCAGCACTTAGTTAAAAACATGCCGACAATGGGTGAATACCCAAACCACCCCCCAAACGACCCCGTAGGGGGCACGAACACCTCGCACGGGACCAATGTAACTTGTAGGAACCGACCGCGTAGTCCCGGGTCTCCCGGTTTGTGAATATGACGATAATTTGCAAAAATCACACTTAGTTAAAAACATGCCGTCAAAGGGTGAATACCCAAACCACTCCCCAAATGACCCCGTAGGGGCACAAACACCTCGCACGGGACCAATGTAACTTGTAGGAACTGATCGCGTAGTCCCGGGTCTCCCGGTTTGTGAATATGACGATAATTTGCAAAAATCGGCACTTAAACTTAAAAACAAGCCGTTAAAGGGTGAAAACCCAAACCACCCCCCAAACGACCCCGTAGGGGGCATGAACACCTCGCACGGGACCAATGTAACTTGTAGGAACTGACCGCGTAGTCCCAGGTCTCCCGGTTTGTGAATATGACGATAATTTGCAAAAATCACACTTAGTTAAAAACATGCCGTCAATGGGTGAATACTTAAACCATCCCCCAAACGACCCCGTAGGGGGCACGAACACCTCGCACGGGACCAATGTAACTTGTAGGAACTGACCGCGTAGTCCCGGTTCTCCCGGTTTGTGAATATGACGATAATTTGCAAAAATCAACACTTAAACTTAAAAACAAGCCGTTAATGGGTGAAAACCCAAACCACCCCCCAAACGACCCCGTAGGAGGCACGAACACCTCGCACGGGACCAATGTAACTTGTAGGAACTGACCGCGTAGTCCCGGGTCTCCCGGTTTGTGAATATGACGATAATTTGCAAAAATCAGCACTAAACTTGAAAACAAGCCGTTAATGGGTGAAAACCCAAACCACCCCCCAAACGACCCCGTAGGGGGCACGAACACCTCGCACGGGACCAATGTAACTTGTAGGAACCGACCGCGTAGTCCCGGGTCTCCCGGTTTGTGAATATGACGATAATTTGCAAAAATCACACTTAGTTAAAAACATGCCGTCAAAGGGTGAATACCCAAACCACCCCCCAAATGACCCCGTAGGGGGCACAAACACCTCGCACGGGACCAATGTAACTTGTAGGAACTGATCGCGTAGTCCCGGGTCTCCCGGTTTGTGAATATGACGATAATTTGTAAAAATCGGCACTTAAACTTAAAAACAAGCCGTTAAAGGGTGAAAACCCAAACCACCCCCCAAACGACCCCGTAGGGGGCATGAACACCTCGCACGGGACCAATGTAACTTGTAGGAACTGACCGCGTAGTCCCAGGTCTCCCGGTTTGTGAATATGACGATAATTTGCAAAAATCACACTTAGTTAAAAACATGCCGTCAATGGGTGAATACTTAAACCACCCCCCAAACGACCCCGTAGGGGGCACGAACACCTCGCACGGGACCAATGTAACTTGTAGGAACTGACCGCGTAGTCCCGGTTCTCCCGGTTTGTGAATATGACGATAATTTGCAAAAATCAACACTTAAACTTAAAAACAAGCCGTTAATGGGTGAAAACCCAAACCACCCCCCAAACGACCCCGTAGGGGGCACGAACACCTCGCACGGGACCAATGTAACTTGTAGGAACTGACCGCGTAGTCCCGGGTCTCCCGGTTTGTGAATATGATGATAATTTGCAAAAATCAACACTTAAACTTAAAAACAAGCCGTTAATGGGTGAAAACCCAAACCACCCCCCAAACGACCCCGTAGGGGGCATGAACACCTCGCACGGGACCAATGTAACTTGTAGGAACTGACCGCGTAGTCCCGGGTCTCCCGGTTTGTGAATATGACGATAATTTGCAAAAATCAACACTTAAACTTAAAAACAAGCCGTTAATGGGTGAAAACCCAAACCACCCCCCAAACGACCCCGTAGGAGGCACGAACACCTCGCACGGGACCAATGTAACTTGTAGGAACTGACCGCGTAGTCCCGGGTCTCCCGGTTTGTGAATATGACGATAATTTGCAAAAATCAGCACTAAACTTAAAAACAAGCCGTTAATGGGTGAAAACCCAAACCACCCCCCAAACGACCCCGTAGGGGGCACGAACACCTCGCACGGGACCAATGTAACTTGTAGGAACTGACCGCGTAGTCCCGGGTCTCCCGGTTTGTGAATATGACGATAATTTGCAAAAATCAGCACTTAGTTAAAAACATGCCGACAATGGGTGAATACCCAAACCACCCCCCAAACGACCCCGTAGGGGGCACGAACACCTCGCACGGGACCAATGTAACTTGTAGGAACCGACCGCGTAGTCCCGGGTCTCCCGGTTTGTGAATATGACGATAATTTGCAAAAATCACACTTAGTTAAAAACATGCCGTCAAAGGGTGAATACCCAAACCACTCCCCAAATGACCCCGTAGGGGGCACAAACACCTCGCACGGGACCAATGTAACTTGTAGGAACTGATCGCGTAGTCCCGGGTCTCCCGGTTTGTGAATATGACGATAATTTGCAAAAATCGGCACTTAAACTTAAAAACAAGCCGTTAAAGGGTGAAAACCCAAACCACCCCCCAAACGACCCCGTAGGGGGCATGAACACCTCGCACGGGACCAATGTAACTTGTAGGAACTGACCGCGTAGTCCCAGGTCTCCCGGTTTGTGAATATGACGATAATTTGCAAAAATCACACTTAGTTAAAAACATGCCGTCAATGGGTGAATACTTAAACCATCCCCCAAACGACCCCGTAGGGGGCACGAACACCTCGCACGGGACCAATGTAACTTGTAGGAACTGACCGCGTAGTCCCGGTTCTCCCGGTTTGTGAATATGACGATAATTTGCAAAAATCAACACTTAAACATAAAAACAAGCCGTTAATGGGTGAAAACCCAAACCACCCCCCAAACGACCCCGTAGGGGGCACGAACACCTCGCACGGGACCAATGTAACTTGTAGGAACTGATCGCGTAGTCCCGGGTCTCCCGGTTTGTGAATATGACGATAATTTGCAAAAATCAGCACTTAAACTTAAAAACATGCCGTTAAAGGGTGAAAACCCAAACCACCCCCCAAACGGCGCCGTAGGGGGCACGAACACCTCGCACGGGACCAATGTAACTTGTAGGAACTGACCGCGTAGTCCCGGGTCTCCCGATTTGTGAATATGACGATAATTTGCAAAAATCAGCACTAAACTTAAAAACAAGCCGTTAATGGGTGAAAACCCAAACCACCCCCCAAACGACCCCGTAGGGGGCACGAACACCTCGCACGGGACCAATGTAACTTGTAGGAACCGACCGCGTAGTCCCGGGTCTCCCGGTTTGTGAATATGACGATAATTTGCAAAAATCACACTTAGTTAAAAACATGCCGTCAAAGGGTGAATACCCAAACCACCCCCCAAATGACCCCGTAGGGGGCACAAACACCTCGCACGGGACCAATGTAACTTGTAGGAACTGATCGCGTAGTCCCGGGTCTCCCGGTTTGTGAATATGACGATAATTTGCAAAAATCGGCACTTAAACTTAAAAACAAGCCGTTAAAGGGTGAAAACCCAAACCACCCCCCAAACGACCCCGTAGGGGGCATGAACACCTCGCACGGGACCAATGTAACTTGTAGGAACTGACCGCGTAGTCCCAGGTCTCCCGGTTTGTGAATATGACGATAATTTGCAAAAATCACACTTAGTTAAAAACATGCCGTCAATGGGTGAATACTTAAACCACCCCCCAAACGACCCCGTAGGGGGCACGAACACCTCGCACGGGACCAATGTAACTTGTAGGAACTGACCGCGTAGTCCCGGTTCTCCCGGTTTGTGAATATGACGATAATTTGCAAAAATCAACACTTAAACTTAAAAACAAGCCTTTAATGGGTGAAAACCCAAACCACCCCCCAAACGACCCCGTAGGGGGCACGAACACCTCGTACGGGACCAATGTAACTTGTAGGAACTGACCGCGTAGTCCCGGGTCTCCCGGTTTGTGAATATGACGATAATTTGCAAAAATCAACACTTAAACTTAAAAACAAGCCGTTAATGGGTGAAAACCCAAACCACCCCCCAAACGACCCCGTAGGGGGCATGAACACCTCGCATGGGACCAATGTAACTTGTAGGATCTGACCACGTAGTCCCGGGTCTCCCGGTTTGTGAATATGATGATAATTTGCAAAAATCAACACTTAAACTTAAAAACAAGCCGTTAATGGGTGAAAACCCAAACCACCCCCCAAACGACCCCGTAGGAGGCACGAACACCTCGCACGGGACCAATGTAACTTGTAGGAACTGACCGCGTAGTCCCGGGTCTCCCGGTTTGTGAATATGACGATAATTTGCAAAAATCAGCACTAAACTTGAAAACAAGCCGTTAATGGGTGAAAACCCAAACCACCCCCCAAACGACCCCGTAGGGGGCACGAACACCTCGCACGGGACCAATGTAACTTGTAGGAAATGACCGCGTAGTCCCGGGTCTCCCGGTTTGTGAATATGACGATAATTTGCAAAAATCAGCACTTAGTTAAAAACATGCCGTCAATGGGTGAATACCCAAACCACCCCCCAAACGACCCCGTAGGGGGCACGAACACCTCGCACGGGACCAATGTAACTTGTAGGAACCGACCGCGTAGTCCCGGGTCTCCCGGTTTGTGAATATGACGATAATTTGCAAAAATCACACTTAGTTAAAAACATGCCGTCAAAGGGTGAATACCCAAACCACCCCCCAAATGACCCCGTGGGGGGAACAAACACCTCGCACGGGACCAATGTAACTTGTAGGAACTGATCGCGTAGTCCCGGGTCTCCCGGTTTGTGAATATGACGATAATTTGCAAAAATCGGCACTTAAACTTAAAAACAAGCCGTTAAAGGGTGAAAACCCAAACCACCCCCCAAACGACCCCGTAGGGGGCATGAACACCTCGCACGGGACCAATGTAACTTGTAGGAACTGACCGCGTAGTCCCAGGTCTCCCGGTTTGTGAATATGACGATAATTTGCAAAAATCACACTTAGTTAAAAACATGCCGTCAATGGGTGAATACTTAAACCACCCCCCAAACGACCCCGTAGGGGGCACGAACACCTCGCACGGGACCAATGTAACTTGTAGGAACTGACCGCGTTGTCCCGGTTCTCCCGGTTTGTGAATATGACGATAATTTGCAAAAATCACACTTAGTTAAAAACATGCCGTCAAAGGGTGAATACCCAAACCACTCCCCAAATGACCCCGTAGGGGGCACAAACACCTCGCACGGGACCAATGTAACTTGTAGGAACTGACCGCGTAGTCCCGGGTCTCCCGATTTGTGAATATGACGATAATTTGCAAAAATCAGCACTAAACTTAAAAACAAGCCGTTAATGGGTGAAAACCCAAACCACCCCCCAAACGACCCCGTAGGGGGCACGAACACCTCGCACGGGACCAATGTAACTTGTAGGAACTGATCGCGTAGTCCCGGGTCTCCCGGTTTGTGAATATTACGATAATTTGCAAAAATCAGCACTTAAACTTAAAAACATGCCGTTAAAGGGTGAAAACCCAAACCACCCCCCAAACGGCCCCGTAGGGGGCACGAACACCTCGCACGGGACCAATGTAACTTGTAGGAACTGACCGCGTAGTCCCGGGTCTCCCGATTTGTGAATATGACGATAATTTGCAAAAATCAGCACTAAACTTAAAAACAAGCCGTTAATGGGTGAAAACCCAAACCACCCCCCAAACGACCCCGTAGGGGGCACGAACACCTCGCACGGGACCAATGTAACTTGTAGGAACTGACCGCGTAGTCCCGGGTCTCCCGGTTTGTGAATATGACGATAATTTGCAAAAATCAGCACTTAGTTAAAAACATGCCGTCAATGGGTGAATACCCAAACCACCCCTCAAACGACCCCGTAGGGGGCACGAACACCTCGCACGGGACCAATGTAACTTGTAGGAACTGACCGCGTAGTCCCGGTTCTCCCGGTTTGTGAATATGACGATAATTTGCAAAAATCAACACTTAAACTTAAAAACAAGCCGTTAATGGGTGAAAACCCAAACCACCCCCCAAACGACCCCGTAGGAGGCACGAACACCTCGCACGGGACCAATGTAACTTGTAGGAACTGACCGCGTAGTCTCGGTTCTCCCAGTTTGTGAATATGACGATAATTTGCAAAAATCAACACTTAAACTTAAAAACAAGCCGTTAATGGGTGAAAACCCAAACCACCCCCCAAACGACCCCGTAGGGGGCACGAACACCTCGCACGGGACCAATGTAACTTGTAGGAACTGATCGCGTAGTCCCGGGCCTCCCGGTTTGTGAATATGACGATAATTTGTAAAAATCAGCACTTAAACTTAAAAACAAGCCGTTAATGGGTGAAAACCCAAACCACCCCCCAAACGACCCCGTAGGGGGCACGAACACCTCGCACGGGACCAATGTAACTTGTAGAAACTGACCGCGTAGTCCCGGTTCTCCCGGTTTGTGAATATGACGATAATTTGCAAAAATCAACACTTAAACTTAAAAACAAGACGTTAATGGGTGAAAACCCAAACCACCCCCCAAACGACCCCGTAGGAGGCACGAACACCTCGCACGGGACCAATGTAACTTGTAGGAACTGATCGCGTAGTCCCGGGTCTCCCGGTTTGTGAATATGACGATAATTTGCAAAAATCAGCACTTAAACTTAAAAACAAGTCGTTAATGGGTGAAAACCCAAACCACCCCCCAAACGACCCCGTAGGGGGCACGAACAACTCGCACGGGACCAATGTAACTTGTAGGAACCGACCGCGTAGTCCCGGGTCTCCCGGTTTGTGAATATGACGATAATTTGCAAAAATCACACTCAGTTAAAAACATGTCGTCAAAGGGTGAATACCCAAACCACCCCCCAAACGACCCCGTAGGGGGCACGAACACCTCGCACGGGACCAATGTAACTTGTAGGAACTGACCGCGTAGTCCCGGGTCTCCCGGTTTGTGAATGTGACGATAATTTGCAAAAATCAGCACTTAAAACTTAAAAACAAGCCGTTAAAGGGTGAAAACCCAAACCACCCCCCAAACGACACCGTAGGGGGCATGAACACCTCGCACGGGACCAATGTAACTTGTAGGAACTGACCGCGTAGTCCCGGGTCTCCCGGTTTGTGAATATCCGGATAATTTGCAAAAATCACACTTAGTTAAAAACATGCCGTCAATGGGTGAATACCCAAACCACCCCCCAAACGACCCCGTAGGGGGCACGAACACCTCGTACGGGACCAATGTAACTTGTAGGAACTGACCGCGTAGTCCCGGGTCTCCCGGTTTGTGAATATGACGATAATTTGCAAAAATCAACACTTAAACTTAAAAACACGCCGTTAATGGGTGAAAACCCAAACCACCCCCCAAACGACCCCGTAGGAGGCACGGACACCTCGCACGGGACCAATGTAACTTGTAGGAACTGACCACGTAGTCCCGGGTCTCCCGGTTTGTGAGTATGATGTTAATTTCCATTCATATATGTAATTTTTTTGTTTTGAGTATTTTTTTTTATAAATTATTGGGTTACTAATATCGTATCTTTTTTGTATTCTATTTTTTTTGCAGGATAACAGTTTATCGTTGGCTTTTATTCGCGTGGAATACACAAAGAACTCAATGGTTTACAACAAGGGGTTTATTAATGAATCCATTTTTTTGTGTCATGACTGTACGGTCTTTTGTTGTTTTATTATTGACTTTTATGGCCATGAGGGCTTTTGTAAGTTAATTGTCATATTTTGTGGCCGTGTGGGCTTTATGTTAGGCAGGTTTTGTATTAACAGGTTTTGGAATGTCCAGAAAATAGAGGAAACTCTGCCCAATTTTTTTTGGCATGCGAACAGTTAAAGACTTGTAATATTTTGAAGTTTGTATGTACATTAGTTTATTAATAACGTGGAATATTATTAATTTGTGAATTTTGTGCTTTCAAATATTTTTTTTTTAAATTAAAAAAATTTGGCACAGTTCAAAACCGTGGCAAAAATGTATCATATTTTGGCACGGTTTTAAACTGTGCTAATTTTTTTTAAATTATGCTGAATCTGGCACAGTTAAAAACTGTGACAAAAGTGTGCCAGAAATATCAAATTCTGGCACGGTTTAAAAGTGTGCCAGAAATGTTCTTATTTTGAAGAATCTGGCACAGTTAAAAACTGTGCCAAAAGTGTGCCAGAAATATCAAATTCTGGCACGGTTTAAAAGTGTGCCAGAAGTGTTCCTGTTTGACTGATTCTGGCACACTTTTAAACCGTGCCAGAAAAAAATTCCCATTTTGGAACACCTGATTCTGGCACAGTTCAAAACCGTGCCAGATTTGATCTGGCACGGTTTTGAACTGTGCCAGAATCCTGTTTTTGGTGTAGTGTGGAAGTACCCGTATGGAAGTGGGAGAGTACTTCCATGGATTTCATTACAGGGTTGCCTACATCACAGCGGGGCCACGATTCTATCTGGGTGATTGTAGACCGTTTGACCAAGGTGGCTCATTTTCTGCCAGTAAGGACAGATTATACCACGGGCCAGTATGCTCAGTTGTTCATCGCTGAGATTGTCAGATTACATGGGGTGCCCCTGAATATTGTGTCAGATAGAGATAAGATTTTTGTGTCACGTTTCTGGGAAAGCTTTCAGGAGGCTATGGGTACTGAGTTGAAGTTGAGTTCAGCTTACCACCCACAGACAGATGGACAGACAGAGCGTACTAATCAGATGTTGGAGGATATGCTACGTATGTGTGTTCTCGATTTTGGAGGAGGATGGGAGCCACATCTTCCACTGGTAGAGTTTGCTTATAATAACTCTTATCAGTTTACGATTGGTATGGCTCCATTTGAGGCTTTATATGGCAGGCCTTGTCGTTCTCCAACTTGTTGGCTTGAGGTGGGGGATAACAAGTTGCTAGGGCCAGAAGTGACTCAGGAGACCTCCGCGAGGATTGAGATAATCAGGAGTCGTATTCGGGTGGCCCAGGATAGGCAGAAGAGCTATGCCGATGCGAAACGGTTCTTCCGGGAGTTTAATGTGGGAGATCAAGTATTATTGCGTGTATCTCCTATGAAGGGTGTGATGAGGTTCGGGAAGAAGGGGAAGTTGGCCCCGAGGTACGTGGGACCATTTCCAATCATCGAGAGGATTGGGCCAGTAGCATACAGGTTGGGATTTCCAGAACATTTACATCGCATCCACGATGTATTCCACATCTCGTCGTTGAGACGATTTCTTCGGGATGATATGGCCCATACTCACATTGCGATATATGAGATAGACTTACAGTCCGATAGCTCTTACGAGGAGAGACCAGTGGCTATTCTAGACTATAGTGAGTGGAGATTGAGGTCGAAAATAGTTCCACTTGTGCGAGTCCAGTGGGAGCATCATAATGTGGAGGAATCCACTTGGGAGCGTGAGGCACATATGCGCGAGAGATACCCAGAGTTGTTTTTACCAGGTATGCCTTATTTTTCGAATTTCGGGACGAAATTCCGTTATTAGGGGGGAAGTATGTAATACCCCGTATTTTTATGCTATATTAATTTGGGGATTTATTAAATTTAATGTGACTGTTTATTTAATAAAAATTCGGAAATTAAATATGTTATAATTATTAACGTGATGAGAGTTAGTAATTATGGGAAACTTGTTGGATATTACTAATGAGAATAGTAATATATTATATTGGTTATATTGAATGTCATAAGTGAATTAAATGACTATTTTGGAAATTTAAGTCGGGACGTGCCCGTGTCACGTCGGGACTAATTTTGTTAAATAAAAAGTAAATATTTTATAAGTTATTGGTATGGTCATTTCGAGTGCGTCAACGCATCTAGAAGGGTCGAGATAGTCAGAAAAGTATACCCGGGGCTTTAGTTTGGGTCTCGGGGCGTTTTTAGGGCCAATTGGTGCCCCGGGAGGGCATTTTAGTCATTTTACATAAGTGGGTAATTAAACCCACGAATTTCAACCAACCTATATCAGCCATTAGGTCAGCCTCTTAGGGTTAGAACATTCACAAATCAAGTGACAGCCATTGGAGAAGAGAGGAGAGAGCTCCAAGTCAAACCAAGGCCAAAAAGCCACCAGATTTCACCGCCACCACCACCACCGCGTAGATCACGAGACAAGGAACGCAGCCATACCAAAATCATCCGGGAATCTGCATACCAAAATCCCAGGCAAATGTTTAACTTGCATATTTTCGTTAATGCAATCTTCATATTAGTTTAGGATTGAATTGTGATGAAAATTATGGAAGAAAACCCAATCTTTGATTGGAAAAACCCATGTAGTATTGATGTACATGTTGATTCTGGAAACCCTTGCCATGTAGAGGTAATAAACCACGAAATTTGGTGATCATAATAAAGAAATATTGGAGAAAGATTCATTAGAAATCTGTTTAAGAAAATTCTAGGGTTCTTGATAATTGGACATGATTTTAGGTTAAAAATTCATGTTTAATGATAGTTACACGCATGCTTTACGTTATAAACACCTGGTATAATGTTATAATGATGATAGTAGGATTTTTGGGGCGATTAGAATGGAAACACATCGTTTTAGATGAAGAAGTTGGATGAAACCCGTAATTGCATTCTGCAGAATTTTGCCCAGACCTGCTTGATCGATCGATCGAGCCTAGAGCTTCGATCGATCGAAGATTCGATCGATCGACCCCCAAGCTTCGATCGATCGACCCCTCCTGGCAGACTCCTAATTCCCTCTTTAAATGCGTTAAATTCAAATTGTCGTGATATAATTCTTGGGCACTCTTGATAAATTGATTTGGGAGACATTGAGGACCAGTAGGGTATATGAATAAATGTTGGAACCTTTAACGAAAATGGTATTTATGGGATATTTACTTTAGGTTTATGGATTTATGAATTTAAAGGGTGATGTGCGTAAGAGAGGTACGTTGGAACCTAATAAAGACACTTACTGAAATTCAGGTTTGTGAGGATGTAGCCCATGAGTGTTAGGTAATAAGTGAGGAAACCCTTCGAGTTAAGGTTAGGAATAAAACCTTATACGAAATTCTATAACTGTGAAATTAAGGATAAATGGTATAATTACGGGTGATGAGAAGAACCTATATTAATTTGATGAAGTGGTATATTTATATGATTGTGTGTACATATATTATATGCATGTGAAAAATCATACCCACGCTACTTGCTATCCCTGAGGTTTCCGCGCTGGGACAAGTCTTACCTCGATGGGACCTTTATGGGGGATATTGACTTGTACCCTAGAAGATAGATGTCCTTGGTACAGGCTATCGATGTGATAGTTCAGACGGTACTAAGAGACGCCGGTATGTGCCATCCTCTTAGAGACTTGGAATCTATGCTTCGCCTCAATATTGTTTGTGTATTTATGTTAATACAAATCGAGAGTGATTCCAAATGTATTCCCCTTAATATGAGTGATATGGGGCTTTGGATAGTAGAGTATGCACGCACTATAGTTTTATTCGGGGTGCTGTTATATATATATATTACACGAGTAGGACATGATTGTTGACTCAAATTATTAAATACTTGTTTTGAGAAAGTATAATATGTCACTGTAAAACTTTATTGATTTTATAGAGTTAAAATGGAGGACTTTGATTACTGTTTGGAAAATTCTTTTTAAAATGGAGTCGTGAATTATAAATCTTGCGAGTAATCTAAGTTAAGTTAAATCCTTTAGAAAGACTAGTGCGTTAAATGATAAGAAACCGTGGGGAAGTTAGTACGATAGGTGTGCACATTAGAAGAGAGGTGAGTATTTTCTCAAGAGAGTGACGTACTAATATGTTGTTGCATTGGCCTGTATCAATTTAAATACTTGCTAAACGTATTTTAAATCAAACACACTTTCGGGCTCTGACCCGTTTCTTTTTCTCTCTCTCTCTCTTGTATATATATGTATATTTTCAGGTGCCCAGCCACAGGGGCGTCTTGCTTAGGATCCCTTGAGAGGAACGTGCTGCAGCTTAGGTGGGAGTTGCAGGTCACTTGAGTAGACGGCTTCGTTTATTGACTCCACTTCTAGCACTCTCATTTATTGGGCACGTGTCGCCCTTTCCATTATTTAATTTTTATCGGGACATTTATTTTTCAGTCATTTCCAGTATTGTTCTTTGGGATTTATTCAGTATGGACTTGTAATTTTAGTTTTCATATGTTGGCATTCGATTGACGAATGTATTATATTATTTGGTTTATCGTGGTGTGATTCTTAATTGTAGAAATGTTGTTTTAAATAAATAAGTCTTTTTCTTTAATTAAAATTTGGAAACTTTGTATGAAAAATGTTTTTGACACTTAGCTTAATTATTTAGGGTGTTAAATTGGAAAATTTATTTTATCGACAGTGATACTGAGAATGAACCAACTGTTAACCTTGATTTAATTTAATAAAGGAGTGATCGCCCGGTATTTAAATAGGCGGGGTGTCACAGGTGGTATCAGAGCATCAGGTTCTAGTGTCCATAAGATCTGTACGGCTCATACGAAAACGTAGGTAAATACTAGAAACGGACCTAAATAATTGAATCATATATTATCTGTTTTGACAGCTAGTTAACTCAAGATAATAAATAGGACTATTAATTGACCTGGCAAACTAAAATGTGTTTTAGCTAAGCTAGCAATTCAAGAAAAGTTTGAATTGGTCCCCTCTTGAATAACATCGTTAACTTGTAGGTATTATGGGTTTATTCGGCAAATAGTTTACTTCCGAATACAAAGTCTTTTGCGCATCGCCTACTAGGTAGGTGGGCCCCAACAAGTTGTAACAGAACTAGACTTTAAAAAGATCTTTTTTCCAAAACTTTGTCAAAATCGTTTTACCTTGTTATCAATGGATGATTCAAGTCAAATAATTAGGTTTGAAAATTCTTAATCAAATTGCCTTGCTTTTTTATGAGAAGTTTATGAATGTTGTCGACATGTGTACTTAGCAGGAATGACTGATTCCGAAGATGATTCTCATTCTGATTTTGATTCTTATTCTGATGAAGGGCTTGATTTAATTGATGCTGCTAAATCTTTAATAGCTAGTCAACCCTCTATGCTTGAAATAACTGTTCCATTTGATGCTAAACATGCCTTATATGATACTAAATCTCATGATAGCAACAATTCACACACGGACACTAATGAGCATGAAAATTTTGTTGGCTATGATGATTACTCAGAATCGTATTTCAGGACTTTGCGAAATAGGCAAGAATTATCGAATTTGGTTAAAATGCTAGGTGAGATCTTAGAGAACCAATATAAGATCGTTCAACAAAATTCCATTGAAATGAACAATGTCAAAATTGATTTTGAAAAACAATCACTTGATTTTAAATTTCAGATTACGACATTAAATGAAAATTTATCTTGTTTTGAAGAAAAATATAATGAAGCACTTTTGCAAGTTGAAAAATCCAAACAAGTTTGTGAAACAACTTTCAAAATGTGTCGTAGTCGTGATATAAAATGTTTTGCCTTGAAAAATTGCTTGATGAACAACGATATAAGGGTGATACTAGAGGATTTGGATATGAGGGTCCTCTTGAAAAATTTGATCCAAGTAGACCAATCTTATTTGTAAAATCCCGAGAAGAAATGGCTCTTCCGTTGGAAATTAAGTTGTCTGAAAAGGATAAAGGAAAAGAAGTTTTAATTGAAAGTGATTATGAAAGTGACATTGAATATTTCATAGAAAACTTTGTAGGAGCATCTACATCAAAATATTTCCATCCTGCCAAGATACTCTGTAGACCTCCTAAACTATTTGTTCCTAATGAATCTATCAAGCATGTAGAGGAAAAACACTACTGATCAGACCTACCTATTTCTAGAAAATTTTTTACTAGGTGTGATGTTTTCGGTCACCAAAACTGGGAATGCCTTGGTAATCGCAAGAAAGGTACTCATTTTAAAATTCATAACCAAAATGTGAAGCGATTACAAATTTTCGTAGGCAACGCACTAATAATAATTGGAATCATTTCTTTAATAAATCTAGGCCTCATGTTAACAAGAACACATTTTCGAAAAATAAATTTTATCCTAAATACCAAAAGGCAGAAAAACCTTTGAAAACTTTGCATATTTGGATTAGGACTTGTGACTTGAGACCTCAAATGGATTTTTTTAAAGTCAAAGAAATTCCCAACTAATGTATGTGACGCTTGCGAGTGTGAGAAAATCATTAAGTCTCCTCACGAGAAGGTTAAGGACTTAAACACCGCCAAACTCTTAGATTTATTCAATGATGGGGGAGGTTAGTTTAATCCAAATGGAGTTACCAAGTATTGTGATGCTAAAGGATATTCGTACCAGTTTAATCCTCCAAAAACTCATAAACAAATTAGGGTAGTTCCTACTATTGCTTGTGATTTCCAGCTTGCTGATATGCTTTCTTTGCCTTATGATGACTCTTGTTTAGATGTAACTTCAAAATTTGATTGTAAAGATTGTACTTGAATGTTTTGCTTGTGTTTATTCTGCACTTTGATTACTAGATCTCTGAGGTTTTAGGATAAAGGTATCTACTAATAATCGGTATCTCTTAAAGCCATGTTTAATGTGGGAGACGCTAATTTTGCAGATTTTAAACACTTACTTTTTGTTTCTTCTAACCATTGTCTAATTTACCCAAAATGGGGGAGAGTTGAGTACATATTCATGTCTTGTGTTGTTGATATTCTTCATACAATTCATGCCTTACAATTTCCTGCACATTTAATTATGTCGTATTAATATTTGGTACATCAAATGCTACTAACTTGATTTCTCGGTAGAAAGTGTATTTATGTTTTGCAGGTATTCCTGATGGACGTCTTGAGTTGTGTCTTTTCTTTTCTAGGATGGGTGGGTAGTTATACTCATTTTGTATAGGACATATTAGGAATTATTTTACCTTAGTATATCATATGATGTACTCAAGGATTTTATCAAAATTAGTCCAATGGGGGAGTTTGAAGTTCCCTATATAGAGCACTCCTATGGTTTTCTTTCCGTGCTTTAGCTATATAGAACTTCATCTAGTTGGACGTGAATTTTGACAAAATATTTCTGTAATTTAGGATTGTGTGTCGCCCCTATCGATGTCAATCTCTCCTTGTTTATCTGTATCAAATGAGCACTCAAATCAGTCCGTCCTCTCAGAAAAGGTAATTTCTATTCTCTATGGCTCATAAGAATTTTGGTCACGTCAAACACGAGACCACGTTGCATTTTCATTTTGTTTATCATGTCTCGTGATAATGTTTTGTTTCGTCATAATAAATTTTTTTGAGTTCAAAAACTTTATTTGAAATTTTTATAAGAAAAATATTTCTTGGAAGATAAGTTTTGACACTAAATATTTTTTTTAATAAAAGTTGGATAATATTTTTCTGAAGTTAAAAATAAATTTTTCTATTTTATGAATATATGAATGTGCGTGTCATTGTATGTTATGTATATTTGATTGTTCATGAGCTTTAAAAGATTTTGTTATAGACCTGTAGGACTCCCTGTTGGTTTTATTGTTTTAGTTGAAGTAGATTAGGTAACTCCTAGAGGAGTTCGTCGTTTTTCCCGGGAAGGGTTTTGCGACGTAAAATAAATACCTTGTGCTTTACTTTAAAATCTGCATTATCTCACCTCATACGAAAACGTAGGTAAATACTAGAAACGTACCTAAATAATTGAATCACATATTATCTGTTTTGACACCTAGTTAACTCAAGATAATAAATAGGACTATTAATTGACCTGGCGAACTAAAGTCTATTTTAGCTAAGTTAGTAATTCAAGAAAAGTTTGAATTGGTCCCCTCTTCAATAACATCGTTAACTTATAGGTATTATGGGTTTATTCGGAAAATAGTTTACTTCCGCATACAAAGTCTTTTGCGCATCGCCTACTAGGTAGGTGGGCCCCAACAAGTTGTATCAGAGCTAGACTTTAAAAAGATCTATTTTCCAAAACTTTGTCAAAATTGTTTTACCTTGTTATCAATGGATGATTCAAGTCAATTAATTAGGTTTGAAAATTCTTAATCAAATTGCCTTGCTTTTTTATGAGAAGTTTATGATTGTTGTCGAGATGTGTACTTAGCAGGAATGACTGATTCTGAAGATGATTCTCATTCTGATTTTGATTCTTATTCTGATGAAGGGCTTGATTTAATTGATGCTGCTAAATCTTTAATAGCTAGTCAACCCTCTATGCTTGAAATAACTGTTCCATTTGATGTTAAACATGCCTTATATGATACTAAATCTCATGAAGCAACAATTCACACACGGACACTAATGAGCATGAAAATTTTCTTGGCTATGATGATTACTCAGAATCGTATTTCAGGACTTTGCAAAATAGACAATAATTATCGAATTTGGTTAAAATGCTTGGTGAGACCTTAGAGAACCAATATAAGATCGTTCAACAAAATTCCATTGAAATGAACAATGTCAAAATTGATTTTGAAAAACAATCACTTGATTTTAAATTTCAGATTACGACATTAAATGAAAATTTATCTTGTTTTGAAGAAAAATATAATGAAGCACTTTTGCAAGTTGAAAAATCCAAACAAGTTTGTGAAACAACTTTCAAAATGTGTTGTAGTCGTGATATAAAATGTTTTGCCTTGAAAAATTGCTTGATGAACAACGATATAAGGGTGATACTAGAGGATTTGGATATGAGGGTCCTCTTGAAAAATTTGATCCAAGGAGACCAATCTTATTTGTAAAATCCCGAGAAGAAATGGCTCTGCCGTTGGAAATTAAGTTGTCTGAAAAGGATAAAGGAAAAGAAGTTTTAATTGAAAGTGATTATGAAAGTGACATTGAATATTTCATAGAGAACTTTGTAGGACCATCTACATCAAAATATTTCCCTCCTACCAAGATACTCTGTAGACCTCCTAATTATTTGTTCCTAATGAATCTGTCAAGCATGTAGAGGAAATACACTACTGATCAGACCTACCTATTTCTAGTAAATTTTATACTAGGTGTGATGTTTTCGGTCACCAAAACTGGGAATTCCTTGGTAATCGCAAGAAAGGTACTCATTTTAAAATTCATAACCAAAATGTGAAGCGATTTACAAATTTTCGTAGGCAGCGCACTAATAATAATTGGAATCATTTCTTTAATAAGTCTAGGCCTCATGTTAACAAGAACACATTTTCGAAAAATAAATTTTATCCTAAATACCAAAAGGCAGAAAAAACTTTGAAAACTTTGCCTATTTGGATTAGAACTTGTGACTTGAGACCTCAAATGGATTGTTATAAAGTCAAAGAAATGCCCAACTAATGTATGTGACGCTTGCGAGTGTGAGAAAATCATTAAGTCTCCTCACGAGAAGGTTAAGGACTTAAACACCGTCAAACCCTTAGATTTATTCAATGATGGGGGAGGTTAGTTTAATCCAAATGGAGTTACCAAGTATTGTGATGCTAAAGGATATTCGTACCAGTTTTATCCTCCAAAAACTCATAAACAAATTAGGGTAGTTCCTACTATTGCTTGTGATTTCCAGCTTGCTGATATGCTTTCTATGCCTTATGATGACTCTTGTTTAGATGTAACTTCAACATTTGATTGTAAAGATTGTACTTGAAAGTTTTACTTGTGTTTATTCTACACTTTGATTACTAGATCTCTGAGGTTTTAGGATAAAGGTATCTACTAATAATCGGTATCTCTTAAAGCCATGTTTAATGTAGGAGACGCTAATTTTGCAGATTATAAACACTTTCTTTTTGTTTCTTCTAACCATTGTCTAATTTACCCAAAATGGGGGAGAGTTGAGTACATATTCTAGTTTTGTGTTGTTGATATTCTTCATACAAATCATGCCTTACAATTTCCTGCACATTTAATTATGTCGTATTAATATTTTGGTACATCAAATGCTACTAACTTGATTTCTCGACAAAAAGTGTATTTATGTTTTCCAGGTATTCCTGATGGACGTCTTGAGTTGTGTCTTTTCTTTTCTAGGATGGGTGGGTAGTTATATTCATTTTTTATAGGACATATTAGGAATTATTTTACGTTAGTATATCATATGATGTACTCAAGGATTTTATCAAAATTAGTCCAATGGGGGAGTTTGAAGTTCCCTATATATAGCACTCCTAGGGTTTGCTTTCCGTGCTTTAGCTATATAGGACTTCATCTAGTTGGACGTGAATTTTGATAAAATATTTTTGTAATTTAGGATTGTGTGTCGCCCCTATCGACGCCAATATCTCCTTGTTTATCTGCATCAAATGAGCACTCAAATCAGTCCGTCCTGTCAGAAAAGGTAATTTCTATTCTCTATGGCTCATAAGAATTTTGGTCACGTCAAACACGACAACACGTTGCATTTTCATTTTGTTTATCATGTCTCGTGATAATGTTTTGTTTCGTCATAATAAATTTTTTTTGAGTTCAAAAACTTTATTTGAAATTTTTATAAGAAAAATATTTCTTGGAAGATAAGTTTTGACACTAAATATTTTTTTTTAATAAAAGTTGCATAATATTTTTCTGAAGTTAAAAATAAATTTTTCTATTTTATGAATATATGAATGTGCGTGTCATTATATGTTATGTATATTTGATTGTTCATGAGATTTAAAATCTTTTGTTATAGACTTGTAGGACTCCCTGTTGGTTTTATTATTTTAGTGGAAGTAGATTAGGTAACTCCAAGAGGAGTTCGTCGTTTTTCCCGGGAAGGGTTTTTGCGACGTAAAATAAATACCTTCTTCTTTACTTTAAAATTTGCAACATCTCACCTCATATGAAAACGTAGGTAAATACTAGAAACACACCTAAATAATTGAATCATATATTTTCTGTTTTGACACCTAGTTAACTCAAGATAATAAATAGGACTATTAATTGACTTGGCGAACTAAAATCTATTTTAGCTAAGTTATCAATTCAAGAAAAGTTTGAATTGGTCCCCTCTTCAATAACATCGTTAACTTATAGGTATTAGGGGTTTATTCGGCAAATAGTTTACTTTCGCATACAAAGTCTTTTGCGCATCACCCTAAGTGGGTTCCACCCAACACAAGGGGAGTAGGTTCTTCTGTACCATCCAAGGCCCTAATTATTTTGAGAAATCCAACGAATTTTTTAATAGGGAGAGCATCCGGAGGTTGAAGCGCCTTTGACAAAAAAGAACAAATAATTCCCAATTGCAAGCTCTTGATACGCAAGCATAACTCCCGAAGAAGTGTTCGAAGAATTTCTGGCAGTTGATATTGAATCATGGAATCATGGATAATGTTCAGATAAAGTCTATAACAAGCTCTAGGTTGTACACGGCATTCACAACCTCGTCTGTGTAAAAATATAATAAGTAAATATATAAAAATAATGAAATTCAACTGCAAAAAAATTAAAGATGAGTAAAATTTATATATCCACATGTTCTAAAAGAAGAGAACATTAAAGTTTGTAGAAGATATAGGAACCTGATGTGCTGAGGCCTTTGAAATCCATGATGGTAATACACAAGCCAGTTTGTTTAAAGCATCATAACTAGTCCCTTTGCCTTTCCACAATCTATGACATATACAACATCATCTATAGTTTTACTCGGTGTTCTAAAATGTGCTTCTAAGCTTTGTTTAGGCACACCTAGACTTGAGGCTTGGGAGAAACGACTCGCCTTAAGCTTTTTATGCCTTATTCTTGGTGAAAGCCTTAAGGCACACTATTTTTTTAAACAAAAATGCTTTAGTGAAACGATATCGTCTTTTAAAGACTTTTTTTACAAATCGGACCAATATCTCGTCTAAAACAATCAAAAGACAAACAGTATCTCAAACCTCTCTTCCTCTCGTCCAAAAAAAAATCCTAACATTGCCGACCGACTTCCAATCAAAACAATCAAAGACAAATGATATCCCAAACCACATTTTTTTAGCATTTAAAAAATTAGTATTTTAATTTGCAAAATATTCCGTCATATTTTAATTTGCAAAATATTCAGATATATTTTTTAGGTATGTGCACTTTTAGTAATTTTAATTACCTTGTTATGGTTAAAAAATATTAAAATATATTAAAGAAGTCCTAAGCACTTTTTCACGCCTTTTTACGCCTAAGTCCTCCTAGGCTTCTAAAGCTTAAGACTTGACCTCCATGCTTCGGTCACCCTTCGCATTTTTTAAAATCTTGGTTTTTACTGCTTTCAACTATATTTGTTGCTAGCACGATTTTTCTACATGAATAGATTAAATTTGTGTAAAACTTGGAAATCAAACTTTTACTTCAAAAGGTTAGAAGTTGGTATATGTAAGTTATAAATTGACTATACTATGAATGTTCAACGAACTTGTAACATCATGAATACATAAGAAATTATTTATATATTTTCCCAAATGATGAGAAATTGGAAGCTTGGTTGCCAAAGTAGCTACCCAAATCAATGATCTATATTTGTACTGAAAATACAGAAAATACTAAGGCTCCATTATACAAAAGGTTGGAAGGCCATCCACAATGAGTCATCTAATCCCATTGTGGATCCTTTAGTTTAGTGATTTTTAACTCACAGTGGGCGACATAATCGGTATAATTTAGAGAGGAGCCGCTTAGCGACCCATAAGTGTAGAGGAGGGATAACGAATTCTGTAGTGGCAGAGGTGGGAAACATGTGTCCGCCCCATGTCAGAAGCACAACTGTTGTCTGCCCCATGACCAGAAGGACAACAGTTGTCCACCCCACACCATTTTTAAATAGGCCAGGCACAAGAATTTTGTCTGCCTCACCCAGGCGCAAGAATATTTCCCACCACACACCAATTTTTAATGAATTTGCATTGCGCCACTCACCCGTTAACTCATATCATAAAACCATAGGTTTATGGGATCCCATTGTGGATGGTCTAAGAAGATATAATTAACTTGAATGGTAAAACAATGAGCATGAACATAAAGTTGGTTTGCCTCATGTTGTTGGGTGGGCGATCATATATTTCACGACAAATGATTATAAGCATAGAATCATGAAGAGGAAGGACTATAAACTTTCTTAGTTCTCTAAGAAAATTGTTTGTTTTAATTTTGTCAAGTATCCTGGATATGTCATCCCAGGTAGTGAGAAATAAAAGAATTGCTCAATCACCTTAATGGCGACAGATATATTCAATAGCTGATTCCACCTACAAAAGATAATATATCTATGAGGTGAAGAAACATTATCAAACAAATAAGTAGTAATGATAGGATGGAAAAACTGTTTACACGTTTAAGGGGAATATAAGTGTGCTAAAAAATAATAATGTCGCGGGCTTGTGATTGTTTAACACTGCCTATTAACTCATGTGGATTTTAGGTGACTACACCGAAAAATATTATCCGTGAACCTATTGGATTTTTATTTCGCATTAAGGGTACTTTAGTATTTTCCCTTTTTATTTTATTATTAGGTGGTTGTAGTAGGGTATATATTATATCTTCTTCCTTTAATTGTATCACATTCTAGTTTATAGCAAGATGAAACCCTAGCCCCTCTTTTTCTCTCTTTCCATTTAATTGTAGATCTTTGATATATTATCATGGAATCAGAGCGGGGTCAAAGCTTAATCTCATCAACACAGTCTGCAGATCCAACTCCGCGGTGAGTTAGTTAGGGGTACTTTTTTTGTTCGCTCGATTTTTTTGAAGGTAATTATTATCGTTTTCCTCATGTTTGTTTCTATTAATTGTTTAGTTCGTTCGATTTTATTCTGTTTGAGTACTGTTTGAGTGTTTATTTTCACAATGGCTGGTGAAAGAGATGATTCACTGCAATCAATTAGTGTTAGATTAGATGGAAAAAATTATACGTATTGGAGTTATGTTATGAAGAATTTTTTGAAAAGGAAGAAGCTTTGGGGTTACATTAATGTCGATTTGAGTAAGTCTAACGATAAGATGAACGTTGAAAAATATGTAGAGTTGTTGGATGTTTGGGAGGCAAAACACTCAAAAATCATCACTTGGATCAACAACTCCGTTACACCTTCTATAGGTATGCAGTTGGATAAGCATGATTATGCAAAGGATGTTTGGGATCATTTGGGAAGATTGTATACACAATCTAATCTCGTAAAAAAGTACCAGTTGGAGTGCGATATTCGGGATCTTGAGCACAAAAAAATGAGTATCCAGGAGTTCTATTCTGCTATGACGGATCTTTGGGATCAGTTATCTTTCACAGAGTCAATTAAATTGCGGGTCTTTGCACCATATGTTATCAATAGGGAGGAACAATGTCTGGTTCAATTTCTGATGGCACTGCATGATGATTTTGAGGGTCTTCGGGAGTCGGTTGTTCATCGTAGCCCACTTCCAACTGTTGATTTCGTTGTTCACGAGTTATAGCCAAGGAGATTCGTCTTAAGACTCAGTCAGGGAAGGTAATTTCTTCGGACCTCAATCCATCTATTTTCGCACCTTCCTCTCGGCCAATTTCTAGTAATCAGAACAAGCCTTATTCGAGAGTTGCAAGTGATGAATGTAGCTACTGTATAGAGAAGGGTCATTGGAAGTCTCAGTACCCTAAGTTGCGAGCACAACAACAATAATCAAATAGTCAACCACCTAAGCAGCAGTTTTCTACTTGGAAATCCAATAACCAATCTCAGCAGCGTTCATATAGTCCTTCACAACCTAATACTGCTGTAGTTGTATCGCCATCAAACTCATTTGCATTAGGTTCTTCATCATTAACTCCATCTTTGTCTTCTCTTGCTGAGCATTTTCAAAGGTTTCTTGTCACACAGCCTCACACCATGTTCATATCTTCACCCAGTAAGTCCTCAGGTATTTGGATTCTAGACTCCGGCGCTTCTAATCACATGTCACCAAATTTTTCCCTTTGGGGTTCTTTTTTTCCCACTTCTTCGTTTCCCGTTATGACTGCTGATGGTACTCCCATGCCCTCAACGGGTGTTGGGACTATTGACTCATCCAACTTATCTCTCTCTAAAGTTTACCACATTCCTAAGCTTATAATGAATCTTGTTTCTATTGGTAAACTATGTGATTCCGGTTACTCAGTTTTCTTTTCTTCTACCTTTTTTCATGTGCAGGATCCACAGTCTCAGAAGGTGATTGGGATAGGTTGTAGGCAGTGGGGATTGTACTCATGGAGAAACTCAATGTACCAATAGTTGCAGCTTCCAGTGTTGACTTGTCATCCTTTCGTTTAAGTTCAGATACGTCTAGCTTTTATTTATGGCACTCTCGTCTTAGTCATGTCTCGGGGTCACGATTAAAATATTTGTCTTCTACATAAAAATTAGGAAATTTGCATTGTCATGATATCTTTGATTGTAGCGGTTGTAAACTTGCAAAATTTTTAGCTTTACTGTTTAATATAAGTATTTCCTCTACTTTTGCACCCTTTGATCTTATTCATTTTGATGTGTGGGGACCGTCACCTTTTATTACAAGAGGAGGGTCTTGATATTATGTCTCCTTTATTGATGACTATACGCGTTACTGTTGGGTTTTTCTCATGAAAATACGTTCGGATTTTTTTATATTTATAATAAATTTTGTGCCTTTGTCAAAACTTAACATTCTACTATTATCAAATGTTTTAGATGGAATTTGGGTGGGGAATATACTTCTCAAAATTTCGGTGAGTTACTTGATTTAGATGGAACTATTCACCAATCAACTTGTATTGACACTCCTGAGCAAAATGGTATTGCTCAAAGGAAACATAAGCACATTGTTGAAACTGCTAGCTCTCTTTTATTATCTGCATATGTCCCAAGTGAGTTTTGGGGAGAGGTTGTCCTTACTGCTGTCAATCTGATTAATAAGATTCCGACCTCTCATTGCTCAAGTTTGTCACCTTTTGAAAAGTTATATGGATGTGCCCCTGATTATTCTTCCTTAATGGTGTTTGGTTGTACTTATTTTGTTCTTCGACCTCGTGTGGAACGTACCAAATTATCTCCAAAGTCGGTTATTTGTAACTTTCTTTGTTATGGTGAGGGTCAAAAAGGATATCGTTGTTATGATCCAGTTACTAAAAAATTATATGTCTCTCGCCATGTTGTGTTTCATGAGCATATCCCTTTATTTTCTATCCCTGATATCCCTTATGAACTCACTAAATCTGATCTCTTCAATATTGATTTGTTCTCTGATAATGATGAGAGTGTGAAATTTGAACCACCTTGCACCACTGACAGTGTGCCACCCCATGTTCCACCTGTTCCTATTATTTCTACTAATGCAGGTACTTTACCATCTGATGTTCCTGATGCTCCCCCTTCTCATGTGGCCACACAAGCACCTGTTGAACCGGTGGAACCTCCTTCTCGCTATCCAAAACGTCCACATAAGTCCACTCAGTCACCATATTTTGTTTACTCTTGTTATTCTGATTATTTTGTTTCATTTTTATCCTCTGTTCACTGCCTCTCTGAGCATTTGTTTTATAAAGAGGCAATTCTTGATCATCTTTGGCAGGCTATGGTTGAGGAACTCTCTGCTTTTCATCAGACGGATACTTCGAGTTTGGTCCCCTTACCTGCTGGTAAGCGGGCAATTGGATCTCGTTGGGTATATAAAATAAAAACTAGGTCAGATGGATCAATTGAGCATTACAAAGCAAGATTGGTTGCTCAGGATTTTTCTCAATAATATGGTATGGATTATGACAAATCGTTGCTCCTGTTGTGAAATTGACTACTATTCGTACTCTTATTGTTGTTGCATCTGTTCGTCAGTGGCATATATCGCAAATGGATATTAAAAATGCGTTCTCGAACGACGATCTTCATGAGGAGGTTTATATGACTCCTCCTCTGGGTGTTCCACATGGTCCTAGAGAAGTTTGTAGGCTTAAGAAAGCCTTATATGGTCTCAAACAGGCACCACGGGCTTGGTTTGAGAAGTTTACTGTCGTGATTACCTCTGTTGGGTTCATTCCAATTGAGAATGATTCATCTCTCTTTATTAGGTGCACATCGGGCGGTCGTATTCTGGTCTCTTTGTATGTTGATGATATGATAATTACTAGGGATGATGTTCGTGGATTTACAACATTTAAGTCTGAATTATCTCATTGTTTTGAGATTAAGGATTTGGGGGCCCTATGTTACTTTTTGGGTATTGAGGTAGATCATTTTCCAAAGGGTAATCTTCTCTCACAATCTAAGTACATCGGGGACATTCTTGACCGTGCTCACCTCACTGATATTAAGATTGTTAACACCCATTTCGAGCTTAATGTTCATCTTTCCCTGTGTGATGGTGTTCTTTTACCTGATACCACCTTATATCGCACTATTGTGGCCAACTTGGTTTATCTCACTATTACTCGTCCAGATATTGCTCATGCGGTCCATGTTGTTAGTCAGTTTTTTGCTGCTCCTACTACAGTTCATTGGGAAGTTATTCATCGTATATTGCGATACTTGAGAGGCACTTGATTTCAGAGTCTTTTACTTCCTTCATCTTCTTCTTTGGAGCTGCGTGCATACTCTGATGCTGATTGGACCGGTGATCCTGCAGATCGCAAATCAGTTACTGGATTTTGAATGTTTCTGGGTGATTCTCTTTTTTGTTGGAAGAGCAAAAAGTAAGCTGTTGTTTCTGTGTCTTCCACGAAAGCCGAGTACCGTGCTATGGCTTTTACCACTCGTGAGGTTGTTTGGCTACGTCGGTTACTTGCAGATATGGGCGTCTCTCTTTCTCAGCCCACTCCTATGTACTGTGATAATAAGAGTCCTATTCAGATTGCTTATAATTCGTTTTTTTATGAGAGGACTAAGCACATCGATATTGATTGTCATATCACTCGTCATCATCTTACGCATGGCGCCATCACTTTGCCTTTTGTTTCTTCTTCCGCACAAATAACTGATTTGTTTACGAAGTCTCATCCAGTGCAGCGTTTCCATTTTTTGGTTGGCAAACTTTCAATGCTTCTCGCTGCAGCATCGTGAGTTTGAGGGGGGGGGGGGGGTACTAGAGTTTTATTTAGCATTAAGGGTACTTTAGTATTTTTCCTTTTTATTTTATTATTAGGTGGTTGTAATAGATTATATATTCTCTCTTCTTTCTTTCATTGTAACACATTCTAGTTTATGGCAAGATGAAACCCTAGCCCCTCTTTTTCTCTCTTTCCATTTAATTGTAGATCTTTGATACATTATCAGAACCATCCTAACCAAGTTGCGGATGCATTATGAAATAAGGTAAATTGGCACAAAAAAAAAAAAGAATTGTTTTGTTTTCGCAAGGCACCTCAAAACTAATTTTTAGAAAGAAAAAACTGAACTACGTATTTTGTTGTAAAAAACCCTAAGGTGTCACTAAAAAGTCTCCAAACGGGGTGTCTGAAAATAGTTTCAGAATTCTAAACGAGCCCAATTCCATGGTATAGTTATGAATCGCAGAATTAAATGCATATAATCTGACCTCCAGACTCGCTTCAAGAAAGGAAGGCAATAATCTCATTCTAGAACACTAAATTAAATACCAAATCGAGCTCCATTGCATCGATGCTAAAAAAAATATATTAACTACTATTATGTGAAAATCAATCACGAAACGTCAAACTCTCAACGGATAAATATCAACTT
This sequence comes from Sambucus nigra, assembly GCA_949130495.1. NCBI lineage: Eukaryota > Viridiplantae > Streptophyta > Magnoliopsida > Dipsacales > Adoxaceae > Sambucus > Sambucus nigra. The sequence continues at coordinate 157,420,856 of OX422207.1, read as the reverse complement.
TCCATGTCTTCGTCAAACTCCACCATTGACTCCCCTGGAAGAAAGAATACTAGATGTTGTGTCTGAATAATAACAATAAAAGGCAACTAGGACATTTGTCAGTGTCATAATGCTCATCAAAAGATCGTATGCATTATGTGTATTTCAATGAAGCATAAACAACCCATGCGAATGAAAAATAGGTACGTTAAAATGGAAATAAAAATCTTTAAAAAAATAAGTAAAAAAAGTTACATATTTGACCCAAATCAAGCTGTGACCCAGACCATGCCTCAAGATATTGTCTTGTATTTGTGCTGCATCTTTTGTGGAGAGAAATTATGCGCACGTCCTTCATAGTAAATTTTAGACAAGAGAACATTCATGAACTATAATTTACAAAGTTTTAAACACTGTTTGAGGACATTCGAGAATCTGAAAAGAAGCCTGGGAATTTGTGGGGATTTTTGATTTAGAAATTGAGCACGGTTTGTGGGGGCTTTTCATTTTCGGTGTGTACGAGAAATCGTAGGTGAGGTGTTGGGGATTTTTGTTTGCGTGATATACAGATCGGGATTTTCTTTTGATTGGGAGGGAAATTTCTTATTTTTTTTAAAAAAAATTATACTTTTAGAATAATAAATTAAAATTAGTAAGGGATATACTAAATTGCTAATGAAAATTTATTCTAAGAAATAGTAATGATATAATTGTTAATAATAAAAAAATATATCTTACGAAAAGCGCATTTTCATATAGTGAATACAAATGTTTACATTTTTAATCTCCTACTTTGGGTATTCCAAGAAAAAAAAAAAAAAACCAAAAGTACTCTTGATTATTCCTACCAAACCCACTCCACATTTGTCATATAATGAGATTAGTAGGAAGTAATGCACAACGAGTCCAAAAGGCCAACGACACATCAAAGTCGAGTCTGAAATGAAGGGTACGAGTTGGATCAACATGTATATACCTGGAACAACATGAAACAACAAACAAAATCACATAAGTAATATCATGCAGAAATAGTAACTCCATTTCTTTGAGAATCCCCCCAAAATCAATGAGATATAGATGATATAAAGAATATGAAAAATGATAAGATCATCTAATATCACCGAATACAACAAGTATGTGATCCCCCTACATGAAACGTCACATAAAAACAATGTTTATCCCCCCATAAAATAACAAATGAAAATTTTCCCCCCTAAAGCAAAAAACATGGGAATCCCCCCTTATCTTACTCGTTTCTTCCCCTTTTTTACTTGAAAATGTCAAAGAGTAGTAGAAAGACACTGATAACGGGCATAACATGGTAATAAAGAAACAACCATAATGAATAAAAGAACTGGAGAAGAAAAGGCTAGATAAGCATATAAAATACGAAAGCTGTAAAGGGAATACACAAAGAAATATGATTATGAGCAACATACAAGTGTATCACGATATAAATCTCAAAATAGGAACTAGTTGATGAAATATATCAATAAATAAGCATGGGAATTAAGATATTTGATGTAAACCAATATAACTATAATGAGATCACGTGAATCATGGATATATCAATGTAAGCATCAAGATATAAATAAAATAGAACCAATCCATAAACATCATCCAAAATATACTAAAAAATATCCAAAAATTGTAAGAGAAAATTTTCAATCGAGTCAATTTATTTGTCATTGGCATAATTCCAAACAAAACTGTTCTAGTTGTAGGTTAGTCATTAAGTTGTGATCCCACAAAGCCTATGATGTATAGTGTTGAAGATATTGCGGTAAAGCTTTGAAGATGATACTCGTGTCCTGTTTAGTGCCTACGTTTTCTTTAGGTATGAATGTTAAACGAATGCTAGATCACTCAGGTATGAATCCTAAATGAATTTTAAGATTTAGGATTTTAATCAAGGATGTGTTTTTAAATTAAAATGTTTTGGAACTTTGAAAAATATTTTTGTAAACGTAATTTTAAAATAATTGTTGGTTTGTATTTGTTTTCAAAAATTTGAGCCTCATTTTAAACTTAAAAATAATTTTTGTTTCCAATTGTTTTAATAAAATGGAGTTTCGTTCAAACGAGTGAGTATTCTCATTAGAACGAGGAGTATGTCGTTCGAATGATACACCACATCGAAATTCGTGTTTTCCTATTTAAAAATTCCTTTCACTCAGAAAACAAAAGAACTTTTGTCGAAAATGTTTATGAAGCTGTTTAAAAAAAAATTCTAACTTCTTTCCAACTTCCTTAGTTTTTAACATCCAAATCAAATCATTCAAAAGTTATTGTGATCTTGATTTTGGCACCAGAGATTGTTCTTCCTTCTTGAACAAGTATTTTTGTGCGGTGGAATCTGTACGTACTGATTGCGAATAAGAAGTGGTGGACTCCGCGTTTGGATTCATAGACAGTTACTATGATGCATCGGTTGATACCGAGGTGCACGTGGACACGTGTATTGAGCACACTTATGTGGGTGGACTCCTATGTATTACTGTAGATGAGAAGTAGAAGATTAACAAGAGGCGTCAAGGATTGTAGGTGATAGAGTCATTGAGAGTAAGACTCTATCTCTCTATCTTATTTTTCATATCATAATGATGGTCAGGCCTGGCCGTCCGAGGTTTTTTTCCTTAGTGGTTTCCTCGTACATTGGCATCTTACGGTGCATTTGATTTATTTGTGTTATCTACTTTATCTCCGTAGATGCATGCTATAATGTTAACAAGATAAAAATGGATAAATCAAATTGTTTTCACAAGATTAGTTTATGGGTGCTAAGATAAAATTTGAATTTTTTAAAAATGATACCTTTTCCTAAAGATCACTTCTTAGGGGCCTTGTCAAATTGGTATCAGATCTAGAACACTAATTTATTGTTTTTGTTATCCTTAGTATTTAGGCATGAATACTGGAGGGTTTGAGGTTATTAAAATACCTATCACTACACCAAAATGGTCAAATTATCACCTTTCAAACGACCACCCTTGTCACGATCATTGACCGTGACAACAAACACACGTTTTGTATCACGGTCATTGACCGTGATAATTCCGTGACAAATATATTTGTCACGGACTTGTCACGGTTGATGATCGTGACAATTCTTAAAATAATTATCACGGTCAAGGACTTTGACATGACCGTGACAATGTCTTCAGTAAAAAAAAACCTAGGCTTTTTTTTCACCACCGTTTTTTAATTTTTCCTCTCTCTCTCTCTAAGTGATTTCAGCTCTCTCTCTCTCTAAGGTATGTTTTTTTCCTCTCTTTCTCTTTCATTTCTCTATTTGTGCGTATGTGTGTATATATATGTGTGTATATTTATGTGTATATGTGTGTGTATATATGTGTATGGTTATGGGTGGTGAGGGAGGGGGCAGGGGGTGGTGGGGTGGGTTGTGTGTGTACGTGTGTGTGTGTGTGTGTGTGTGCAGGTGTGGTGGGGGTGGGTGAGGGGGGGAAGGGGGTGGGGTAGGGGGAGGGGGACAGGGGGTTGGGTGGTGGGGGAGGGGGTGGGTGGGTGTGTGTGTGTGTGTGCAGGTGTGTGCGTGTGTGTGTGGCGGGGGGCAGGGGGTGGGGTGGTGGTGGTGGGGGTGTGGTTGGGGTGTGTGTGTGTGTGGTGGGGCAATCTTAAAAATGTATAGCTTTAATTAATAAATTGTATAGCTTTAATTGTAATTTTAATTGTATAGTTTTAGATGAAAGTAAATTAATAATTAGTGCCCATTTCATATGAAAGTAGGATTGCCCCTCATTGTAAATTAGTAAATTAATAATTGTATACTTTAATTGATGAAAAGAATTTGTTGAGTAGATGAATTAGAACGAGTACGGGATACACATTTGTTGTTGACATTGCTGTTGGATTATTTTGTTTAGTAAATGAATGGTTGGTTAGTTTTAAAAGTGGCGTGACCACTGGATTATTGTCCATATGGGGGTGGGATTTTTCAACTTTTTTTAAAAATTACTTTGTATATCGAACAATATATATATAGTATGATAATTAAATGAAACATACTTGAAATATATAGTGTGTAAAAAAAGTTGTTTCGCCCCGAATTGTCGCGGTCATTAACCTTGACAAGTTGAACTTGTCAAGGTCAATGACCGTGCCACATAGGCAAATTTGTTGTAAGATCTTAGGTGCACTAAAGTCATGTTTATATCCATTACCTACACAGTATTTTGTAACACCTTAGTATATGAATTCTCCACCTCTATCACTTCTTATGCGAGATACTTGGGTGTCCTTCTCGTTCTCAATTTTTAAAAGAATTTTCAAGAACTCACGGAGGGTGTCAAATTTATTTTTCATAAAATCGACCCAATTAAATTGTGTACAATCATCCACCATTATAGGAATATAATTGTTACCAAAAAAAACTAGTTCTAGAGAGGGGAGGGATGGAGGAAGGGGTGGAGAAAGGTGTTGGGGGGGGGGGGGGGGGGGGGAGGGGGAAGGGATGGAGGGGTGATGGGGTAGGGGGTTGCGTGTGTGTCTATATGTGTGTATGTGCGTAGTGTCCCTTGTAAAAGAATTGATTGATTATTAATTTTTTTAGTAAATTAATATATGATTGCCCCTTATTGCAAATTAGTAAATTAATATATGATTAATTATGAAAGTAGTATAGCCCCTCATTGTAAATTAGTAAATTAATAATTGTATACTTTAATTGTTAGTTTAATTGATGAAAATAATTATTGTGTGTGCGGTGGGGGTAGGGGGTGGCGTGTGTGCGTGTACGTGTGCGTGTGTGTGGTGGCAGAGGTGGTGTATGAAAGTAAATTAATAGTTAGTGCTCATTTTTATTTGTAGTAATTGTACATATTTGCATGTCTTCTTCTAATTTTTTTTATCTGTACTAATAACATTTTTTTACAGCAAATGTCTCCTTCAGGTATTAAGGCAAGGATGATGATGCTGGTTATGATGATGTCGTCTGGGCTCGGTGGTAGCGGAGGCGACGAGGGCTCCTTGTCCCCTAGGCTCCCCAAATATGGCAAATTTGGGATTACCATCGAGAACAAGCCGGAGCTATTAGCGAGATCCTTCGAGCTGCTAAAGACGGTCATCGACCCGGGGTTTATGAGTTGAAAAGAGGTGCCATACGAGCTCAAGTTAGCTGTTTGGGCAGCACTACAGGTAATATATTTATATTTATATTTATATTTATATTTATATGAATATTTCAATTTCAATTTCAATTTCATTTTATATTTATATTTATATTTATTTTCAACTAACATTGTATTTGTTGGACAGGAACAATTCAACTTGTATCCAAAGCTACGCGATTCCGTCTTGGAGCAGTTGAGGGAGAAATACAAGACGTGGAAAAAAAATATGCGGACACGGTACTTTGGGAAAACACGAGAGTTCATTATCCAATGGTGTGAATTCGTCCCGCCAAAGGAGCCGATCTCATTGGCACAATGGCAAAAGTTCATTGACAATGAGATCGAGGAGCGGCAATTGGCATCTCGCCAATCGGGGAGGGAAAATCGGGCAAAAAAGACGGACGTGCACTACTCCGGCCGGACGTCTTCACCGAGGTGGAGCATAGGATGAAGGTAAGATTTAATTTTTCTATAACTACAGAAATATATTATTCTTCATTATTTTACTTTGCGGGGCCGATACTAATTTTACTTTATTTTATTTCAGGGGGTAGGGAGTGGCCCTGGGGGTAAGCCACATAGGCTCGATACTTATGTGGCTCTTCAACGAAGAGGGAGAAGGATAAGGAGGTGTCCCCGAGTGTCGCGGCCACGATTGTAAGTAATCCGACAGTTTACTTTTTGTTAATTACGTTATAATTTTTTAGTTTACTTATTTTACTAATCATGTGATTTTTGTCGTTTCAGGCAAAGCTTAAGGAAGTGCATGAGTCACAGTCTGATGCCGACAAGGCATCTTTATCCACAGATGCACTCAGCCAAGTGATTGGCTCCGATCGCAAGGGAAGGACAAGGGGGGTGAGCTCGTGGATGGCCAAATTTAAGATCATCGGATTGGAGATGAGCGACACTGGGTTGGCTCGAACGGTGGATTCACATGACGCGAAGCTGTCTTGTTTGGAGGCGACGGTCCAAGATATATACTCATTCATGAAGCGTACGTTGGACCGAGACCGTAAGGGGAAAGGGAAGGGTAAGGAGGAGGTACTGGAGGAGGAGGTGCAGGATGACGAGGATGTGGACCTCGCCGCTTCATCACCGATACATGCGTACTTCGATGATCCACTTCCATATTTAGCTCCCTTCAACAGACCGATGTCGACACTTGGTTGGCTGAGCATGTTCATATTGGACGTATTTAATGGCCAGCGGATAGGGTGGGCGTTGAGGGACCCGAATATCATCCAGGGTGGAATAGTTCATGGACGTGAGCTTCAAGAGATCGATTCCTAAGTGCTCGTCATGCATGTGATACCCGGGAAGGAGAACTCCCTATTATGGTTGCACGAACAATGTGGCACGATGTATATTAGTGGGTGTGTCAATTCGTATATCGTGTGGCCTACTCACCTCCTCACATTTACCCCAGACATGTAGTGACATTATTTTTAAGTTGGTACATTTGAATTATATTGGGATTATATCGTCATGTATATTGTTTCTATTTTGAATATATATTTGCATTATCTTTAGTTTATTTGGATATATGATGTTGCTATAACATGTACAAATATACTGCTGGGCAATGGGAGTGGCCATACTCCCCAGCGGATTCTTTTAAAATTCTGCCCAGAATTGTCACGGTCATTGACCGTGACAAGTCCTTGACAACTTTTGTCACCGACTTATCACGGTCATTAACCGTGATAATTTTTTTAAAAAGGGTCAAGGCTTTGTCACGGTTATTAATCATGACTAAACTTATCACGGTCAGGGATAGTGACAATTCTAACGACCTTGTCACGATCAATGACCATGACACGTCCGTGACAAAAAAATTTGTCTCGCCCCGAATTGTCGTTGTCATTGACCTTAACAAGTTGAACTTGACAAGGTCAATGACCGTGACAATTAGGTAGATTTGGTGTAGTGTATGTTAGATGGGACTAATTACACTTATTAGAAAATGCGTATGAAGTCATCACTCAAGGCTATAGAAAAGCGAGTGTCGTTAGCTGTAGTTAAGGGGTGAACACCACCAGTCATGAGAGATGGAGAGCAAACATGATTAAAACAAATTGCATCATGAATTGATGCCGATCCAGGATTAGAACAATACAATTCTAAGAGTTTGAATGCACTTTTCGATTCTATCTCCTCAGAGAAATTCCACCTAATTATAACGTGTGAGACGTCTAAAGAGGCTTGGGATATACTCAAACTTACCCATGACAGAACCAATGTTATTACAGCTTCCAAATTCCAAAACCTCACCACCCAGTTTAAGATGATTAATATGTTAGAGATTGAGACCTAAGATGAGTTCTACGCTAGATTGTCCGATATAGTCAACTCGTCATTTAACTTAGGAGAGAGGATACCGGGAGACCATGTGATAAAAAAATTTAAGGTCATTGCCTAGTAGATTTAATCCAAAGGTGACTATTTTAAACTCTTTGGGAATTACTGATTCAAAGAAACTTGAAGAGTTTGTACGGGACCTACAAGCTTATGAACTTGATATGTTTACCTCTAAGAAAGTATCAAAAAAAGAAAAGGGCATCGCTTTAAAAGACCTAAAGGAGGAAACAAAAGTTTCGGATGAAGAGTTTGACATTGAGTCTGAAGATGTGGCCATGTTGTGAAAGAAGTTAAAGAAAATTTTCAAATTCCAATAGCAATCGAGATGCCAAAAGGTTTAAGAGAGAAAAGAACAACAAGGTCGTTCGCGTCCCTAAGAACCGTAGTTAGAACATTAAGGGGGATGAGTCAAATAGGTGTTATGGTTATGATGGTTATCTCCATAGGGTAGTTGAGTGATCAACTAGACTTAAGAATTAGGGAGAGAAACCAAAAGCATTTAATGCCACCTTTAGTGATAGTGATCCGGAAGAGGAAGATGATTCCTCAAATGAGATCTCCAATGAGATCAACTTCATCGTGTTCATGGCTAGTCATGTGAGCGATGACGATTAATATTCCCATGAAGATGTTTCTTTGCATAGAACTTTTGAGGCCATAGTGAGTGAATACCAAGATGGTGAGGGAGATGTAAGTGAGGATGAGGAAATAAAGAAAAGTGAGCTGCAAGTTGCCTTCTATAAATTATATGCGAAAACTTTGAAGGTGAAGAAGGCTAACTTGAAGTTATAAGCTAAGTTGAATGAACGTGTTATAGGAAATAATAATGATGCATTGATTGAGGATCTTAGGGCATATGAGAAGACTCATTGGGAGAAACAAGAATACGTTGAGAGTGAGAGAGATAGTCTTCGTGGTTTGATGGAGGCTATGAAGAAGAAGATTCTAGAGTTTGAGGAGTCTAAATGTTTACTTAAGTCCAGGATAGGTGAGCTTGAGGAGAAATTACAAAATTCAAGTAGGGCTAAGTTTGATTTGGAGGATAGGTCAAAAAAGTTGGATAGGATGTTAGGCACCATCCAAATCAAAGATGATATGTATGGTTTCGATGACTGTGTTTCTCTCATTCCCAAAGCTAAGACCATGCATATGAGAGATTCAACTAGGAACGTTAGGAAAGGTCAACTTTTAGGTAAAACTTCTCGTCGTATTTACACATGCACTCATTGCGGTAGGAAGGGTCACCTTAGACATTTTTCTATGATCTTAGGAATGCTGTTATGAAGTCTAAGAATAGAGTCGTTTCGATTCCTGATAACTCTTTATTTGTGTTCCTTCGGATATGGATTTGGAATGTCGTTGCGGTCAAACTTTGAGTATCAAAAATCCTGGGATCACCTAAAAAACTTGTTAAAAATTCAGTATCATGGAAAATTAGGGTATCAATCCAATTTCAAGAGTTGAAACGGTTATCGTGAAGACTTGAAATTTCCATTTTTATAGAAAATCTTTTTGTATTTTTTTTTATGTTTAAAAACAATTTCAAGGGAGAAAAACGAAAATTTATGCAATTAAATTACTACTAAAAATTGAAATGTAACCGAGTTTAGAATTTATGAGAAGAGACAAGAGGTGGGATTACACCGCGTAGTTAAATTAATTTAATGTCCTAATTATTTAATTTAATAGTTCAAAATAATAATGAATTTAAAATTTAACTCTCATTACAATCGTAAATTCAATTTTATCTTTTTCAGCAATTCAATGGGGAATTTTCACTACATATAAAAATTAAGATTTGCACTCATTTCAATAAAATATCCGCTAAGATTAATTCATTAAAATTTGTATGAATCTTCGAATTGCATACGCAAAATTAATATTTGAGTTTAAGAATAATACTTATTGTTGATGTAAAAAATTAGATTTAACCTAATTATTTTAATCACAGATAAAAAGAATAAAGAAATAATAGGCAATAGATTTTTAATGTGGTTCAACCTTGCAAGAATGGCCTACGTCCACTATTTTTGTTATTGCTGACTGTTTGTTTGGAATTCTCGAGGAATCGTTTTCTCAAGAAATTTCGGTCCCTCTCAATGGAGTTAATAGGTTGAACCAACTTCATGGAACCCATTTAGGGATTCCAGAGATTATGTATTTCTACAGATGGGTTGTCAACGATAGTACTTTTTATTTAAAAACTAGGTTTTTGAATAGGGCGTTAGTTGTCAATCTTCCTGATGTCAACAAAGATTATTTTGAACATGGAGTGGTAATGAAAAATTGGCAACACCCTCCATTAAATGGAGATGATGTATACTAAGGTCTTAGATGTTCTCCTTATGGAAATGGGATAGGTTGTTTTTATTTTTTGAAATATTGTTTTCTTTGTGTTTGATAAAATGTATCACTGACATTTAATTTTTGATTATTTGCAGCTGATAGCAAAAGAAAATCTTCCAAAGAAATTGATGTTAATTTAAAGCATTTGAATCTTATCTGGAGTTTGCACCAATCTATGGCCGAGGAGCACATTAGATCTTCTTTTTATTTGTTGCAGTACAAGAGCTATACTCATCTTTTACTGCTCGTCCAGTGGTGGTTGACATTGGCCAAGTACCAGCTGTTGATACTAGTTTGGAAGGTTCTTTTTCAGAGTCAAATATTCCTATTAGTGACATAATGAAGAGAAGAAAAGATCCTTCCTTTTTTGACAAGTCTGATTCTCCTGTTGTGGAAGCAAAGAGAAGTAAAAAAGATGTCCCAGAAGAGGGGATAAATACTGTAGAGGTACCCCCTTCTGATGCTACCAATAAATTTAGCGAGAAACCCCCTGTGGATCCGAGCAAGATCGTTGAATAGACCTATGTGGTCCCGAGAAAGATCGCTGCTATTACTCCTCCTAGTGAGGTTATTGTCATATCACCAGCTAAGACAACGTCCTTAGTTGATAATGTTCCTGTTACTCCAAGGAGGTTAAAGAAAAATTCTTCTGAGAGACTTGCTAAACCAGTCTCTCAATCATCAACTGTTGAAGGTGGTGTTTCAACTTTTATTCCCTTAAACTCCGTTGTGGGCTTAGTAAAAACTTGGACTATCCCAAAGGTCCCTGACATTGAAAATTCTCTCACTCGTGAGAGAGTTACTGCTCTAGCTGCTCAAGATATTGCCTCAGTAAGTATTATTGATCTGAACCTTTTAGTTTTTAATGCTATGTTCATACATTAATTTAGAGTTATTTCTTTTCTCATTTGGTAACGTGCTTTAACAGCATTGTAAAAAGGGATGAAGCCATCAGGGCCTCCAGTTCCTCGGATGGAGTAGAAAAGGTTTTTACTGGATTAACCCAGTCTTTGAAAGACTCTCATTAGAAGTATGAGGAAAATAAAGTTTCTTGGGAGAAGCAGGTTAAGTTCGTTGAGCAAGAGAGAGATCGAGCTGTGGAAGCCTCCAAGGAATTGGAGAAGAAATTAAAAGAGTTTGAGAAGAATAATAAAGAGCTTGAGGAGAATCTCAAGAATGCTGAAGAGCTTGAGAATAAGCTCAAAACTTCTGAAGAGGAAGTTGGTAGACTTCATGATGTTGGTCGTCAAATACAGGAGGTGGAAGGGAAATTGAAGGCTGCCGAGGAACTTCTTATTAAGAAGACTTCCTCAGAGAAGGCAAAGAGAAAAAGTACTATTAAAAATTCCTTCAGCGTAGGTTGGGACAAAGGCTAAAACAAAGGCCTGACTGCCATGTCCTCTCAAATGGAGTTTGCCAGCCTTAAATATTTTAGGGATGGATGGGTGGCAGCTCTGCAGGAGCTAAAAATCGCTGATAATTCTGAACTGTTCCAGCGACACACTCATAGCCCTCCTCCCTTTCCTGGAGAAGAAGAAGAGGATGAAGCTGCCTCAGAAGAATCTTCCATGATAATTGGGGACCAAGTCTTTGCTGTTGAACCTTGCTCCGAGTATCCCCAACCAGCAAACACTTCTGCCGATCAGCTTTTATTGCCTTTCGAGCAACCAATCGCTTCGTCCAAGCCTTTCGAGGATGTCTTAGGAAGCAAGGAGAAGGTGTAGAGTTGTTCGGATCTTTTTTTTTTTTGTTGAATGTAATTTTGGACTATGTACTTCTTTTTGTGATGAAATAAAATTTGAACTTTGGTTGTTCGTCTTGATTTTTCTCTTGTCCTTGCTCTGCTTGTATCATCATTGATTCTTTTTATTTCTCTTTGCTAGTGTTTGTCTAGGATGGAGCTCTTATCAGCTCATGACACAGAGTTGATGAAGAAATGCAATAACTATTTTAAAGCTGGTCATGCAGACCTAAACAAGGCTCAAATCATTGACATCCTTGGTCCAGATACTTCTGAATGAGCAGTCGAAGCTTATCAATATCTGAAGTGCTTGCTTGACCGAGCTATTGCCAATAATGTGGCATATTATGAGATGATTGAGGATCTCCAAGGAACTATAGAGGAACTCCAACAGCAGTACAAAGAGTCCTCTACACTTTTGCACCAAGGGTACGAGAAGAAATATCAACAGTTAAGTGCTGAAAAATGATATGATAAATTCATTTCTGCATACGAGAAGAAATATAGCATTTTAAAGCTTGAAGTTGAAGAGCATATGCATATCTCGTAGTTGCTGGAACAGGAAAACATTATCTTGCAAGAGGAAGTAAAACAACTTAAGTCTGATGCATCTTCCTCAGGAGCCTTGGTCCCTGTCAATGATGAAGGTTTTTCTTTTTTGGAGGTAGAAAACGCCAACTTATGAGATGAGTTGGAAACTTTGAAAAAATATGGACCCTCCACTTCCACTCGTGGATGAGTAAGATCTTCTTCTCGGGGACGATCAAGGGCTGGTCAGATTTCTATTTAAGAAGCAAGAACTCAAGCGGCCTTGGAGAATCATGCCTTTCAGTTGATAGCGAAGAACCAGGCCTCATCAGAGATGTCCAAGAAAATTCTGAACCTCAACGAGCAACTTTCTACACAAAGCTATGCCTTTGAAAATAAAGAACTTCTGGTGAAGAATCTCCACGAGCCACTAGAGAGGTTAACTTATCAATTCAATAAATAGCCTAGAAAATTTTGGATGGCTAGTTATAATGAAGCACTGTATCATCTTGATGCTCGTTTAGAACAGTCGAACAACGAAGGGTATAAACAGGGCTAGTTGAATGCTCTCTGTGTTTTAAAATTGGATAGAGGTCATTTTTTGTGGGATTACTATACTCCTGGAGTTCTTGATCTACCAGTCCCCCCTTTCAAGCTTGACCTTAGTTGGATTCCAGCCCGGGTCATTCCTCGCGTTCTAATCTCCAAGTATCTTGATGATTATAGTCTTCATTCAAATTTTAAAATATCTCGACCAGAACACATGCTTGACCTTCCATCTATAATGAACATCAGAATGCTGGAAGATCTGAATTTCATAAATTCCCCTTATAGTCTTGATGATCCTCCAGCTGGGGTAGACCCTGTGTCAAAGGCAGAGGGGAAGATACCCATAGAGTAGAATTTGTTCAATTGTTATCACATGCGATTTGTAATTTATATCATATGTAATTTGTTCTGGTTTTAATGAAGAAATTTTTAGTGTTCTTTGCGATTTGATTATCATTGGTTTGGAAATATTTTATAGAATATCTCTTTTATTTACTGATGAACATGTATGTATATCTGTAGAAAGACAAAAATGTCTAGTTTGGTTTTTTAAATTGCCGACCAACTGGGGTTGGTGGTAGTTTGATCCCGACCACCCGGAATTGGAAGAGATTATATTGACGATCAACCGGAGTTGGTCGTATTTATTTCCTGACCAATCGGAGTTGGTGGTAATTCGATCCCGACCAACCGGAGTTGGAAGAGATTATATTGCCGATCAACCGAAGTTGGTGGTATTTTTTTCCCGACCAACCGGAGTTGGTGGTAATTCGATCCCGACCAACTGGATTTGGTGGTAATTCGATCCCGACCAACGGGAGTTGGAAGATATTATATTTCCGATCAACCGGATTTGGTCGTATTTGTTTCCCGACCAACCAGAGTTGGTGGTAATTTGATCCCGACCAACCGGAGTTAGAAGAGATTATATTGCCGATCAACCGGAGTTGGTCGTATTTGTTTTCCGACCAACCGGAGTTGGAAGATATTATATTGCCGATCAACCGGAATTGGTCGTATTTGTTTCTCGACCAACCAGAGTTGGTGGTAATTTGATCCCGACCAACCGGAGTTGGAAGAGATTATATTGTCGATCAACCGGAGTTCGTCATATTTGTTTCTCGACCAATCGGAGTTGGTGATAATTTTCTCCCGACCAACCGGAGTTGGAAGAGATTATATTTCCGATCAACTGGAGTTGGTCGTATTTGTTTCCCGACCAACCGGAGTTGGTGGTAATTTAGGGTTGGTTCTGAAGTTGATGCTAGGGTTGGTTCTGAACATGATGCTAGGGTAGGTTTTGAACTTGATGCATAGTGTGTAGCACTAATACTCCGAAAAATTTCAACAAAAAGAGGGAACTGGGTAAAACATTCAACACCTTATTTATACTGAAGAAGACTCCATTACATAGAAATTCCAACTACTGATAATACTTGCGTAGATGTTCTGCATTCCATGCATTCTTAAATTCTTCTCCTTCCAAGGTTTCAATCCTATATGTCCCTAGACGAACAACTTATGTTACTCTCTAGGGTCCATGCCAGTTAGCTTCCAGTTTGTTGTGCTTTTGAATTCCTTTCTTCAGCACATAGTCTCCTTCCTTCAAATCACACTTCTTTACCCTCTTGTTGTAAAATAGAGCTGTTTGTTGTTGGTATGCAGCATTCCTGATTGTTGCTTCTTCTCTAACTTCTTCGAGCATATCCAGATATAATCGCCTCATCATGTCATTGATAGTAGAATTGAAATTTAATACTTTGTGTGTGGGTAGACCCAACTCAACAGGTATAACAGTCTCACTCCTAAATGCCAGCATGTATGGAGATTCTCTTGTTGCTGTTCGTGGTGTGGTGCGATAAGCCCATAATAGAGAGTGTAAATTATTAATCCAATTTGCCTTTGCATTATCTAGTCGCTTTTTCAACCCATTCAGTACTATTCTGTTTGTCACCTCAGTTTTTCCATTTCTCTAGCGATGGCCTGGTACAGAGTGGGTCTTCAATATGTTTGACTGATGACAATATGCAGCAAACTCCTCGTTATCAAACTGAGTTCCATGATCTGTGATGAATGCATAGGGAAGACCATATCTACAAATGATATTTTTCCAAATAAATTGATACACCTTGTCATATGTCATATCAATAAGAGGCTCAGCTTCCACCTATTTAGTAATGTAATCCACAACGACCATGATATATTTAAATCTTCCCCTGGTCGTTAGAAGTGGCCCGACCAAGTCTAATCCCCACATAGCAAATGGCCAAGGGGACGTGATAGGTGTTAATAATTCTTGGGGAGTTATTCGGATAGAAGAGAAGCGTTGACATTTATCACACTTCTTTGCATAAGATGTACAATCAGCTCTCATTGTCGGCCAATAATACCCCTGTGTTGTTATTCTTCGCAAAAGCGTCCGACCTACCACATGGGCTCCACAAGATCCTTCATGGACTTCTTCGATCAAATTTTTCACCTCGAAGGGGTGGACACATCTTTGTAACCCTGCTATAATTCCTCATCAATATAAAATGTCATTGGTCAATACATAACGAGCAGCTTTAAACAACAATTTCTTGGCTGCG
Source organism: Sambucus nigra (assembly GCA_949130495.1). NCBI lineage: Eukaryota > Viridiplantae > Streptophyta > Magnoliopsida > Dipsacales > Adoxaceae > Sambucus > Sambucus nigra. Next base: position 157,405,635 of record OX422207.1, on the reverse strand, counting down.
AGTTTGTAAGTCGGTAGAGCCACCTCTTCAATGTAGGCCCTGATGGGGTCCATCCAAGATGGTCCTAAATCAAGGGCAATAAAATTCATCATTATATCCTCATTTATGCTCCGATCAACTAGGATTTCTATTGGGATTGTTCTTCTTAGCTCGGTGTGTGTGGCTGATGCTAACCGAGCTAGTGAATATGCTCTTGCGTTCTCCGATCTCGGTTTTCTAATAAATTATAGGGCATTAAAACTTGATACAACCTCCATTGCCTTCTCATGATACTTGATCATTAATTCTCCTTTTGCTGCATATACCCCCAACATTTTATGTACGATCAACTGTGAGGCACTGAATACGATGACCTGCTCTGCCTTCATGGTTTTTGACAAACTAAGACCAACAATCATAGCTTCATATTCAGCTTCATTATTAGAAGCTTTAAATTGAAAGCGCAGAGCATATTCCACATCGATCTCATCTGGGCTGTTTAAAACAATCCCTGCTCCACTGCCTGTATTGCAAGATGAGCCATCCACATATAGATTCCATATAGGTACTTCATCATCAAACTTTTGATTGGACAAAGTTCCTCGGTGGAATATTTGTTTCTTCTTTATGTCCTATTCTAACACTTCTTGTTGTTTGTCGACCATCTTCTCTTACTCGTCAATCGACTTAAGTTGGTCGGGGTTTAAATTTGTTGTTCTTGTAACATCCACGTGCTGGTCGGTATTCAACTTCTGCTCTTTGGAGATGTCTGGATAAGTGAACTCTGCGATAAAATCTGCCACTACTTGCCCTTTGAGCGACGACCTAGGCTCATAAATTATATCATATTCGCCCAATTCTACTGCCCAGTACATCAATCTTCATGATTTCTCCGGTTTGTGCAGAGCTTGCCTTAACGGCATATCTGTATACACAACTATAGTATGAGCTTGGAAATATAGCCTTATCCTTCTGCTTGCTTCAATCAGTGCTAGCGCCAGCTTTTCCAGTTTTGGATATCTGATTTTGGCTCCTCGCAAGGCCTTGTTAGTGTAATAGATTTGTTTTTGCACTCCACCTTCCATTCTTATAAACACCGAGCTAACTGCATTCTCTGAAACTGCCAGTGATATGCCCCAAGTGTCACCTCGGCTCAGAGGCATCAACCTCGGCCAAGGATGTAGACGATGCTGGGAAAGCCTTCGGTTCGTGATATACACCCTCGGCCATAGCAAGGTCGGCCCAGACCGCCACTGCCACCAACCTCATCAAAAGGGGCACTCCACGTATTATAAGGGTCAGCAGCACTCCAGTACACCTGGGAATGGCAACCTCGGCCAGATGTAGGACGAGCTCGCAAGAAGCCTTCTACCAAGGTCATCATCATCAAGATATCAGTTAATGTCAGCTCAACCTCGACCCAGGCTGACCCCTATCCATTATCTCGGCTGAACTTAAGCCGAGACCTTCACGGCTCATCTCGGATTGAATGAGCAACTAGACTTATCAACCTCGGCTTCTCCTATGCCGAGGTCATGACCAAGCACGATAGCCGAGCACCTATTAACATGGATAAGGACACATGGACACAAATTAGTTATAACAAATCATTCCCCACACGTGGGGAGAATATTTCATCATCATTCTCTACATGTGAAAGTGACAGATGTCTTCTCCGCATTGGTTAGATCAACACGTACATGCTCATTGCATGCATGGGGGGCACATTACACCCCCTAGGGACTATATATAGAGGTCATCCTCTACCTTGTAAAGGGATCCTGAAATTAGAAACCCTAGCTGAAACTCTGTCTAAACACACAGTAGAGAGAGAAAGCTTGGGAGATTGTATCCATGGCCATTAGAGCCCTCATAAAGTGATACACATCATACACTTGCATAGTGGACGTAGGCCTGATTGGCTGAACCACTTATATTCCGCTGTTAATCCTCTTCTCCTCACCTCCTTCTACTATATGTGTATACCTTCTATATACTTTTATCCTGCCATTGTTGACATTGAATTGAGCTTACAAACACCTTTAAGGGTGGTGCTGTTTCCAGCATCATCATTTTGGCGCCGTTTGTGGGGATTAGAATATATATCTTCCTCTTCTTCAGCTTAACCTCATCGGAGACTCTGGTGGTGAACCAGGCATCACCCCTCGCGTGGAGCTGTTTCACCATTGAAAGAGGTCCTTTAGGGTATTAAGATCACCTGATACTTAAGATCTTCACTAAGCAAGACATGGCACCAGAGTTACCGCCGCCTCTTCCGCCACCCGGAGGTGGGGGGCCTAGTTCCAGTCAGGCGTCACCCCAGTCCGAAATGGCGGAGGTAGCTGCAGCCTTGAGGTCTTTGGCTGCAACACAACAAGCTATGCAGGAGCAATTTGCACAGCTCAGATGATGAGGCCACCTGAAGTCTCACCAGATATGATCACTCCGGCGACTGTTCAGCCTCATCCTAACGCTAGGGGACCACCCCAGGCACCAATGAAGGACCAGCCTGCACCCCAGCGGAGAAGGGACGTTGCTGACCCAAGGCGCTTATGCTTGGGAGGCAAGGAAAACCTTGCCCAGAGGACATGTATGACGATCTAGAGGCGGAAGAGTCCCCAGAAGATTGTTGGGAGCCATATGAGGTTTCGAACAATACAGTTCATCCTTTTCAGCAGAGCCGAGGATGTGCTGACCGAACAGCTGAAGAGGCCCAACAGCGAGGATCAACTTTTGATCGATTGAGCAGAGGGTCAGCCTTTGAGAGGTTGGGTCAAATGAATGACCTAAGACAAAGATTGTCGAGATCGAGGAGCGCAGCAGGCTCTTAGAGAGGAAACAGACAGGGTCATTCAGACCAAGGCCGACACTTTGAAAGAAGGGGTAGGGACCAGGAAGAGGTCAACAGCCACCGTTGTGCTGTGGCAGGGGAACCCTCAGTCCACCCCTTGGAGGCGACTGGGGACAACCTCGGTCAAGCCGATGGTAGAAGACCGTGCAATGACTCTATCCAGCGCCTTGAGGAGAAGATAGGAGACCTCATTAAAAGTAGAGACCCATTACAAAGAGGTTACTCAGAGGGATCTCCATTTATGGCTAGGATAGTGAGTTTCCCAACTCCCATTAAATTCAAACCGCCCGTGATGTCTCCTAAGTATGATGGCAGCAGCAATCCCGTACATCACATCGAGATGTATCAGTCGGCAACAGACATCTACTCGATACTCGATGAGATGAAGTGTAGGGCCTTCTCTGGGACCTTAACAGGGGCAACACATAGCTGGTTTACCTTTCTTCCTAAGAACTCAATTAAGAACTTCAAAGGCTTGGTTGAACGATTAATCCACAACTTCTGCTTTGGGGTGAGACCTCAAAAGAAGACTACTCACCTGATGTATGTCAAGCATGGCAAGGACGAGAGCCTAAGAGACTACATAGCCAGGTTCAACAAAGAGAAGCTGGAGGTCGAAGATTATGAAGAGAATATAGCCATGACCGCCCTCATAGGGGGTCTGCAGAAAGGGAAGCTGTTCTGGAAATTCGCGAAAGACCCTCCTAGGTCTATGGCGGAGCTCCTTGTAACCGCAGGAAAAGTCATGAATGCAGAAGAGGCAATGGCTGCCAAGTATGAGGATGAGAACCGCGGTAGTAGTGGGAAGTCCTAAAAAAAGAAAGATGGGAAGAAAAGGTCGGTTGATGACAAGTTCGCCCACTATACTCCTCTGACTGTGAGCTGCGAGCACATCCTCAACGAGATCAAGAATGACAGGACTCTGGGATGGCCAGAGAAACTGAATGCCCCACCACATAAGAGGAACAAAAACTTATGGTGTGAGTTCCACCAGGACCATGGCCACGTCACAGACAGATGCTTCTCCTTGAAGGATGAGATTGAAAAGATGTTAAAATCTGGAAAGTTGAGGAAGTATGTGGATGATAAGGCTCCTAAGGGGGGAAGAGATGACCCTAAGAAAAGGAGAAATGACAGATGTCGTGACAATGCCCCAGCCAGAAGAGACGATGATTCAGAAGGTGATGATGAGGACGATCCGGACCTTTCGCCGAAAGATGATAACACCCCGGTGAAGAGGGTTGGTATGATCTCGTTTGGTGTTGACACCATATGCGTAGGATTTGCAGGAGGTGGTTCTGAAGTAGCTGATAGGAAGGCTCATGTGGCAGAGGCCAAGTCAGTGGCCAAGCTTGGAATTGTAAATCTAACATCTTCTGATACGGTGCAGAAGAGGAAGAAAGTGGACATAAACACCCTTGTAGTTGGGTTCTCTAGACTCGACTTCAAAGGTATCTTAGCCCCCCATGATGACCCTATGGTAATTACAACGAGGGTGCATGGGTGCGAGGTGCAGAGGATCCTCATAGACGGGGGGAGCTCGGTAGACGTGATGTTTTGGCCTTGCTTCAAGAGCCTAGGTCTTAGTAGAGCAAGGTTAGTACCCTATCATCACCTCTTGATAGGCTTCAGTGGCGAAAAGGTCCACCCCTTGGGCATGTATGATATGGATGTACGGATGGGTGATGAGTGGCCTAAGAGGTTGACCAGGAGGATACATTTTTTCGTGATGGACGAAAATGTATTCTCGGCCTATAACCTCATCATAGGAAGAGTGGCCCTAAAAGAGTTTGAAGCTGTGCCGTCGATGGTTCATCAAATGCTAAAATTCCCGACTCCCTATGGGGTAGGGGAAGTGCAAGGTCACCAGACCATAGCGCGAGAATGTTACTTCAACTCGGCTGAAGAGAGAGAGGCCCATAAGAGGGCAACCACCACTTATAGAATTGATACGCTTGACCCAAGAGATGAGAAAAATTTGAAGAAGGGAGAGGCCGCAGAAGAGGTAGAATCCATCGTCCTCAATGAGGACGAGCCGAAAAAAACCATCCAGGTCGGCAAAGCCCTAAAGACAGAAATCAAGGAAGAGCTGATAAATTTCCTCAGGAGGAGGCAGAGTGTCTTCGCATGGAGTCACGCAGACATGCCCGGCATCGACCCCGAGGTTATGAGTCACAAGCTCAATGTGACTAAAGATGTTAGGCCTATCAAACAGAGACGAAGAGCCTACTCCAGGGAAAAGTATGACGTCATCCGGGAAGAGGTCAAAAAATTAGAAGAGGTAGAGTTTATAAGAGAAGTCATATATCCGGAGTGGTTATCAAATGCAGTCATCGTGCCCAAGGCCAATGGGAAGTGGAGAATGTGTGTTGATTTCACTGACCTGAACAGGTCTTGTCCAAAAGATAGCTATCCCTTACCTCGGATAGATCAGATGGTGGATGCTACAGCAGGACATGAGCTCATGAGCTTCATGGATGCGTATTTAGGCTACAACCAGATCTTCATAGATGCTGAAGACTCAGAGAAGACAGCCTTCATTACCGACAAAGGGACGTACTGCTACAAAGTGATGCCCTTCGGCCTGAAAAATACAGGGGCAACATACCAGCATCTTATGAATAAGATGCTCGAAAAGCAAATAGGTAAGACCATGGAAGTGTATGTAGATGATATGCTAACGAAGAGCTTAAAAGCTTGCACTCATGTAGCGGATCTCGAGAAGACCTTCCATATTAGGAACTCATACAGAATGAAACTCAACCCCGCAAAGTGTGTCTTCGGAGTCGGAGCTAGGAAGTTCCTAGGATTTATCGTCAACCAGAGAGGGATTGAAGCGAACCCTGAGAAAATCAAGGCTTTGCTTGACAGGAAGACACCGAGGAATATCAAATATTTTCAAAGACTTACGGGGAGAGTGGATGCACGTAACAGATTTGTTTCTAGGGCAACGGACAAGTGCCTTCCATTCTTTAAGGTGCTGAGAAAGGCCTTCAAGTGGGACAAAGAGTGAAAAAAAGCTTTCAACCAGCTTAATTCTTACTTGGGGTCTCCCTTATTACTATCTCGGCCTGTAGCAGGAGAGAAATTGTACGTGTATCTGGCAGTCTCTGAATCAATCATCAGCGCAGCTATTATACGGGAGGATGCTGGGATCCAAAGGCCTGTGTATTTCAAAAGTAAGGCCCTTCAAGGGGCTGAACAAAACCACCCTCGCATGGAGAAGTTAGCTTACGCCCTGATACATGCTTCGAGGAAGATGAAGCCTTACTTCCAAGCCCACTCCATGGTTGTCCTCACCGACTCCCCACTAAGACAGGTCCTACATAAACTTGAGAAGTCCGGGAGATTAATGACCTGGGCCATTGAGTTGGGGGAGTATGATCTTACCTACCAACCTAGGACAGCCATCAAAGGGCAAGCTCTGGCAGACTTTATTGCTGAGTTCATATGGGAAGAGGCCGAGGCAGAGAATGACCTAGAAGGTGTGGAAAAGGCAAACCGTGGTATCTCCCGAGATCCGGAAGAGACGGCACCAAACGTCTTCCGGGATCAGGAAGAGAAGGCACCAAACGTCTTCCGGGATCAGGAAAAGGTCGCATCCAACAGGGCCAGGAGCAGAGTCGCGGAGAATGAGGAAAATCGGTACCTCTTCAAATAAGGAGTCATGTCAGAGGGGGCCTTCTCATTAGAAATTTACATTTGGAGTCTTTTTGTTGATGGTTCCGCCTGTGACAGTGGAAGCGGTGCAGGGCTGATACTTTCAGCTCCAGATGGTGCCAACATTGAATACGCTTTGAAATTCAACTTCAAGGCTTCTAACAACGAGTTTGAGTATGAGGCCATGATAGCAGGTCTCTCATTGGTAAAGACTCTTCTTGTAAAGCGACTCCTACTACACAGCGACTCAAGGTTAGTCATCAATCAAGTATTGGGGGTCTATGAGGCCAAAGATGAAAGGATGGCCAAATATTTGAAGAGGGTGAGGACGATGTTGGAATATTTTGAAGAGATAAAACTGAAGAGAGTTCCCCGGCAAAGTAATAGCCACGCAGATGCTTTGGCAAGGTTGACCTCGGTGACGAAGAAAGACGTCAGAAGGACAGTTTAGATCAAGATCTTGGGGAAAGCGACCATCGAGGAAGAATAGGTATGTAACTCTTGTCACATTTTGAACCTAGGAGACTGTTGGATGGACCCCCTCGTCAGATATATCAGAGAGGGAGAGCTACCTGAGTTCAAGCTAGAGAGGAAGAAATTGAGATATAGGGCTGCCAAATTCTCGATGATAGGAGATGTCTTGTATAAGAAGGGATTTCTATTACCTCTCCTCAGATGCGTGCATCCCACGGAAGTTCCCCAGATCTTATAGGAAGTTAATGAGGGTTCTTGCTCTAGCCACATAGGGGGAAGACCCTTGGCCAAAAGAATCATCACAAAGGGGTACTAGTGGCCAACCTTGTCCAAAGACGTTGCAGCCTACGTGAGGAGGTGCGATAAATGTCAAAGATTCGCCACTATTCCTCACCAACCTCATCAACTTATGACGTCAATCACCTCTCCATGGCCATTCGCAGTATGGGGGATTGACTTAGTAGGACCCCTACCAAGAGCTGCTAATAGTTATCGATTCTTGATAGTTGCCATTGACTATTTCTCAAAGTGGGTGTAGGCAGAGCCGATGATAACGATCACAGAGTAGAAGACCTTCCAATTTATTTGGAGAAACATCATATGCAAATACGGCCTCCTAAACACTCTCATCTAGGACAATGGGACCCAGTTCAAGAACTCCTCTTTAGAAAAGTACTGCCTAAGAGTTGGGATAAAGCAGTTTTTCTCATCTCCTAGCCGACCTCACGCAAGCGGTCAGACCGAGGTCACGAATAGAAAAATTCTCTATGGAATCAAGAAGAGGTTAGGAGATGCAAAGGGAAGATGGACTGAGGAGGTCTACGCCGTGTTATGGGCCTATAGGGCCACGACAAGGACACCTACAGGAGAAACCCTGTTCATGCTTGCACATGGCTCCGAGGCCGTCATATCGATAGAGGTGGGGCTCCCTACTCACAGGGTTCAGATCTATGACCCTGATAAAAATGAGGAGGAAAGGAGGCTAGACCTAGATCTAATTGAATAAAGAAGAGAAGACGCAGAGGTCAGGAAAGCAGCCTACCAACAGAGGACAGCGAAATTCTACAACCAGAGGGTGAAGTCAAGACCCATCGCAGTGGGGGACTTAGTGCTAAAGGAGACCTTACAGAAAACAAACAAGCTCCATCCAAACTGGCACGGTCCCTACAAAGTGACAGAAGAGGTTGTGCCCGGCACTTACAGGCTAGAAAATCTAGAAGGAGAACCTTTCTCTAACCCATGGAATGCTGATCACCTAAAGAAGTATTACATATGATGTTGCAAAGAGTTTTATGTAAATGTACCATCTTATTATGAAGAGGTTATTAATAAAAGATCAGTTCCCATGACGATTCTTGCTACATTGTGCACTTATGGCAGAAATTATGAGGATAACATCTTAGGTGATGACCTCAGACCCTTATAACATCATTCAGTGGTGACGAGGTTTGAGGTCAGACAATATAATGGGATGACCTCAGACCCTTAACATCATTAATTTGGTGATAGAAATTATGAGGATAACATCTTAGGTGATAACCTCAGACCTTCATAAGACAATTCAGTGGTGACGAGGTCTGAGATCAGACACCATACTTGGATGACCTCAGACCTTATAACATCATTCAGTGGTGACGAGGTCTGAGGTCAGACACCATAATGGGATGACCTCACACCCTTAACATCATTAATTTGGTGAGAGAAATTATGAGGAAAACATCTTAGGTGATAACCTCAAACCTTCATAACACCATTCAGTGGTGACGAGGTCTGAGCTCAGACACCATACTTGGATGACCTCAGACCTTCATAACACCATTCAGTGGTGACAAGGTATGTGCTCAGACACCATAATGGGATGACCTCAGACCCTTAACATCATTAATTTAGTGAGAGAAATTATGAGGATAACATCTTAGGTTATAACCTCAGACCTTTATAACACCATTCAGTGGTGACGAGGTCTAAGCTCAGACACCATACTTGGATTGCCTCAGACCTTCATAACACCATTCAGTGGTGATAAGGTCTGTGCTCAGACACCATAATGGGATGACCACATACCCTTAACATCATTAATTTGGTGAGAGAAATTATGAGGATAACATCTTAGGTGATAACCTCAGACCTTCATAACACCATTCAGTGGTGACGAGGCCGGAGCTCAGACACCATACTTGGATGACCTCAGACCCTTATAACATCACTCAGTGGTGACGAGGTCTGAGGTCAGACACCGTAATGGGATGACCTCAGACCCTTAACATCATTAATTTGGTGAGACAAATTATGAGGATAACATCTTAGGTGATTACCTCATTCCCTTATAACATCACTCAGTGGTGATAAGGTCTCAGGTCAGACACCATAATGGGATGACCTTAGACCCTTAACATCATTAATTTGGTGAAATTAATTATGAGGATAACATCTCAGGTGATAACCTCAGACCTTCATAACACCATTTAGTGGTGACGAGGTCTGTGCTCAGACACTATACTTGGATGACCTCAGACCTTCATAACACCATTCAGTGGTGACAAGGTCTGTGCTCAGAAACCATAATGGGATGACCTCAGACCCTTAACATCATTAATTTGGTGAGAGAAATTATGAGGATAACATCTTAGGTGATAACCTCAGACCTTCATAACACCATTCAGTGGTGACGAGGTCTGAGCTCAGACACCATACTTGGATGACCTCAGACCCTTATAATATCACTTAGTGGTGACGAGGTCTAAGGTCAGACACCGTAATGGGATGACCTCAGACCCTTAACATCATTAATTTGGTGAGACTAATTATGAGGATAACATCTTAGGTGATGACCTCAGACCCTTATAACATCACTCAGTGGTGACGAGGTCTCAGGTGAGACACCATAATGGGATGACCTCAGACCCTTAACATCATTAATTTGGTGAAATTAATTATGAGGATAACATCTTAGGTGATGACCTCAGACCTTCATAACACCATTCAGTGGTGACAAGGTTTGTGCTCAGACACCATAATGGGATGACCTCAGACCCTTAACATCATTAATTTGGTGAGAGAAATTATGAGGATAACATCTTAGGTGATAAACTCAGATCTTCATAACACCATTCAGTGGTGACGAGGTCTGAGCTCAGACACCATACTTGGATTACCTCAGACCTTCAGAACACCATTCAGTGGTGACATGGTCTGTGCCCAGACACCATAATGGGATGACCTCAGACCCTTAACATCATTAATTTGGTGAGAAAAATTATGAGGATAACATCTTAGGTGATAACCTCAGACCTTCATAACACCATTCAGTGGTGACGAGGTCTAAGCTCAGACACCATACTTGGATGACCTCAGACCCTTATAACATCACTCAGTGGTGACGAGGTCTGAGGTCAGACACCGTAATGGGATGACCTCAGACCCTTAACATCAATAATTTGGTGAGACTAATTATGAGGATAACATCTTAGGTGATGACATCAGACTCTCATAACATCACTCAGTGGTGACGAGGTCTCAGGTCAGACACCATAATGGGATGACCTCAGACCCTTAACATCATTAATTTGGTGAAATTAATTATGAGGATAACATCTTAGGTGATGACCTCAGACCTTCATAACACCATTAAGTGGTGACAAGGTCTGTGCTCAGACACCATAATGGGATGACCTCAGACCCTTAACATCATTAATTTGGTGAGACTAATTATGAGGATAACATCTTAGGTAATGACCTCAGACCCTTATAACATCACTCAGTGGTGACGAGGTCTTAGGTCAGACAACATAATGGGATGACCTCAGGCCCTTAACATCATTAATTTGGTGAGAGAAATTATGAGGATAACATCTTAGTTAAGAACCTCAGACCCTTATGACATCGTTGGGGTGAAAAGGTCTGAGGTCAGACTACTAATTTTGTTTAAGAAGGCATCATTGCAATAAGACTTCAAGAGTTAAAATATCACATGACAAACATTCAATAAAGTAAATGAAGAAGATGATCCTTCTTAGAGATTGACATATTCAGCGTCTATAAATATTCTAAGGTTACAAGATTGAAAAAATGAGTCAACCATGTTCATTCAGAGATTACAAATGTTCAGGACTTACAAATAAGCTTCACAATTGAATTCAAGGGTTTGAGGGGGGAATGCTGGTGCCTTCGGCCTGGTTAAGCTGGACGACATTGGTCACCTCAGCAATGTCATCATTGTGGTCTGCCCCTCCAACCTGTGTGCCGTCCAATATTGCAGTCTCGACAGGCGCGGAAACCTCCTCCTCAGCCTCCTAAAGTGTCTGGGTAAGCTGAGGATTAGAAAATCCAAGGCCTAAGAAATCAGAGGCTTTCAAAGTTCCAGCCTCCTTCTCATTGGCAGTTGCCCACTTGGTAGTAGCTTTGATACCTCTCTCGAGGTATTCAAAGCCAAATCTCATGAACTCATCAGAAGTTTTGTATTCAGCTATTATCCCCTCAGAGGCATCATCGAGGGATGCCTTCACAGCCGAGTTGACCTTCTACTGCAGAACGTCGTCCTTGGCCTTCAGAGCCACAACATGGTCCTTCTTAAGCTGAGAGATCTCCTTCTCCAGCCCCTTCACCTTCTTCTCATACTCACCCAGCTCAGACTTCAGGCGGTCAATTTCTGCGTTCAGAGTGCTTTGCACCTTCTCGGCCTCTTGACCCTTCTGGATGAGGGGCAACTTCCTTAGAGCCCAGTTAGAGAGGTGGTGCATAGCTTCCAGCCCCTGCAGATTTTGTGATCATGAATAAGTTGGAGACAAATCAGAGGTTACACTTGGAAATTACAAAGAAATATGAGGTCATACCTAAATGGATCTGTGGATGTCTAACTTGATCAGCAATGGAGTATCCAGTGATTGAAAGAAACGCTTATCGGCCTCTGTCATTGTAGAGCCGAAGGCATCCAGGGCCTGCAGACTGTGGCTGACGATGCTGTCAGTAATCTTCAACTGTTCTAGACGAGCCGATAAGGCGTCTGCTGAAGAGATTGGGATGGCAGAATCAACACTCTTTTTCTTCTGCCTCTGATCCTCAGGGGCATGTTCAGCAGGAGCCCTCTTCTTCGTGGCTTGGGGCTTTGGGGCAGAGGGAGATGGAGGAGGATCATTAAGACCTGCCTTCTCTGTGAGCCTCATCAAGCTTGGCGCAGCCATTTCCCAAAGCTCGTCTGAGATATCCTTTGGGCGCTCTGCAAAAATTAATAGATCTGAGTTAGGGAATCAGATATGAATAGACTCAGAGGTTCAACTTGGAATAAAAAAATGCTTACCAAACTCGGGAAGATAACTTCCACTTAGGCCGGTTTCAGAGAGGTAGTGGGGGGTCATCAAGTGTTCGAATTTTATGAGCATACCATGCATCCCCTAAGCTTGAAGGCCTTTCACCTTCTGAAAATTCTGCGGGCTAAGACCAGGGTCGGCCCTCGCAAACATTGTGACCTTACCCCATCTCAGGGGCATCCTCGACTCTAGCAGGGATGAGGGAACACATGGACCAAATTCCCATGGCCCAGAAGCGTAAAAGTATCGAGGCTTCCAGTTATGGTTAGAAGTCTGAGTTATTTGGAGCATCATCTTCTCAGGCTTCCGAGCTACAAAATGATAGTATCTCGGGTGATTTTTAGCAGAGGTGGGAACATAACAACCAACAAAGACCTGAACTGGAAGGTCTGAGTGGTGGATAGCCCTCCACAAGACTATGGCCCCTATTATGACCCTCCAAGCGTTTGGGGACAGTTGGGAAGGGGCCAAATTGATGAAGGCAAGGATGGACCTGATAATGGGTTGAATGGGAAAACGAAACCCTAACTTGAACATCTGCTCGTACAAGCAGATCTCACCGTCTCGGCCATGGTAAGCCCTCTCTTCCCTCAGAGGTCGTCTAAGCTTTATGAAGGGGCTGATAGAGTACATATATCTGAAGCAAAGAAGATCTACCTCAGTAACGGTACTCTCGATCTCGGCCGCCTCACAGACGTCGACATCGCTTTCAGCCTCATCATCATCATCTAGCTCAACGTCGACCGGAGCAGACGATGATGGGTTGCTTGGGAACCTCTGAGCGAATTCAGCCCTGGTGATGGCCGACAGAGGAATGACATCAAGTATGGGTGGAATAGCCACACTCAGCTCGACAATCTCAACCTCTGAGGAAGAGGATGAGGTGCTTGAATTATTATGGGACGAGGGCCGGCTAGAGACCTCGGCTTGATCAGGGGCCTGATCTTGCCGAGTTGAGAAGTCCATGGCCTCCTGGAAGGAATCCACAGACATAAGGTCTGAGGTAGAAGACTCAGACTCAGACATCGGCACTGGTTCGGCAGGGACCTCTGTTTGGCTAAATGGCTCTAATGGATCAGGATATATCACCTTCAGGGGTGGTGGAAAGATGGGCCTCAGAGGGAATTCTTGTGACCTACGAGCCTCCTCCTGTGCTCTCTCTATTTGCCTAATTTTTTCTAAAGTCTTCTCTCTGAGAGAAGGGAACTCCTTAAGAAGTTGATATAGGGGTCTGAGCATCAGAGGAAGACACTACACTAAGGAAATAAATCAATTTAAAGATCAAACTGCCCAAACTAAGCAAGAATAGCTCGCCTGAAACTATGGTGGTCTCACCGAAAAACTCAGAAATTCACCGAAAAACACAGAAGTAAGGGAAAATGAAGACAAATGAAAGGAAAGAAGTTACCTGAAGATGAAACGATAAGGGAAAGCGAAGAAAATGCGAGGAAATCACCACCAAGGACTGCTGAAGTGAAATCGCGAAGAAAATGCCTTTGAGAGAGAAACTGCTAGAGTAAAATCGTGCCAGGAAAGAGAATTGAGGAAGGAGGGAAGAATGAGGGTTCAAACCCTTAAATATGTAGGCACGTTTCCCAAGGCCCATCATTGTCTTGGGAGCCCCAAAGGGCGGCTGACAACACATGCTTGTCAAGAAAGCCACACTTCAGCATTGGACAAGTGTCAAACAAACATTGGCTCATTAGAAAAAGGCCTCAGAGGTTTAGAGATCCCATAGTCACCTGCTCTCACATGTAACTAAGAGCTGGGGGGTAATTGATATTCCCCAAGTGTCACCTCGGCTCAAAGGCATCAACCTCGGCCAAGGATGTAGCTGACGCTGGGAAAGCCTTGGGTCCGTGACATCCACCCTCGGCCATAGTAAGGTCGGCCCAGGCCGAAACTGCCACCAACCTCATCAAAAGGGGCACTGCACGTATCATAACGGTTAGAAGCACTCCAGTACACCTGGGAATGGCAACCTCGGCCAGATGTAGGCCGAGCTCGCAAGAAGCCTTCTACCAAGGTCATCATTATCAAGATATCAGTTAATGCCAGCTCAACCTCAACCCAGGCCGACCCTTATCCATTGTCTCGGCTGAACTTAAGCCGAGACCTTCACGGCTCATCTCGGATTGAACGAGCAACTAGACTAATCAACCTCGGCTTCTCCTAGGCCGAGGTCATGACCAAGCACGATAGTCGAGCACCTATTGACATGGATAAGGACACGTGGACACAAATGAGTTATAACAAATCATTCCCCACACGTAGGGAGAATATTTCATCATCATTCTCTACATGTGACAGTGGCAGATGTCTTCTCCGCATTGGTTAGATCAACACGCACATGCTCATTGCATGCATGGGAGGCACATTACACCCCCTAGGGACTATATATAGAGGTCATCCTCTACCTTGTAAAGGGATCCTGAAATTAGCAACCCTAGCTGAAACTCTGTCTAAACACATAGTAGAGAGAGAAAGCTTGAGAGATTGTATACATGGCTATTAGAGCCCTCATAAAGTGATACACATCATACACTTGCACAGTGGACGTAGGCCTAATTGGCTGAACCACTTATATTCCGGTGTTAATCCTCTTCTCCTCACCTCCTTCTACTATATGTGTATACCTTATATATACCTTTATCCTTCCATTGTTGACGTTGAATTGAACTTACAAACACCTTGAAGGGTGGTGCTATTTCCAGCATCATCAGCCAGATACAAGTATAATTTCTCTCCCATCACTGGTCTGGACAACAATGGAGGTGCTCCCAGGTATTTCTTCAATTCTTGAAAGGCCTTATCGCATTCATCATTCCACTCAAAAGTCTTTGGGAATGTTTTGAAGAATGGGAGGCACCTATCAGTTGCTCGTGACACAAACCTATTAAGTGCTGCAACTCGCCCTGTGAGACTTTCCACTTCCTTCTTCGTCGTCGGAGATCGCAGCTCCAATAGAGCCTTGATCTTTTCAGGATTCACCTCGATTCGTCATTAGTTAATAATATATCCGAGAAACATGCCTTCTCGTACTCCGAATATGCATTTGGTGGGATTCAACTTCATTTGATATTCTTCTAGTTGATCAAAGGTCTGGCCTAAGTCAACTAGATGATCAGCAGCTTTCTTGCTCTTCGTTAGCATATCGTCAACATAAACCTCCATGTTATGACCGATTTGCTCTGCAAACACCTTGTTCATCAACCGTTGATTGGTAGCACCTGCATTTTTAAGTCCAAAAGGCATAACATTATAACAATATGTTCCCCTTGGGGTAATAAAAGAGGTACTCTCCCTATCTTCAGGCTTCATTTTAATCTGGTTATAACCAGAATAAGCATCCATGAAACTTAAGAGTTCGTGCCCCGAGGTAGCATCCACCAGTTGATCAATTCGGGGCAAAGGAAAATGATCCTTTGGGCATGCCCTATTAAGGTCGGTGAAGTCTACACACATCCTCCACTTGTTATTTTTCTTCTTTACCATCACCACATTTGCTAGCCAATCAGGATATTTGACATCCTCAAAGAAAGAGGCTTTTTGTAGCTTCTCTACTTCCTCCTGTATAGCTTGATTTTTCTCAGGACTGAACACTCTTCTTCGTTGCTTTACTGGCTTGATTTCCTTTTTCACATTGAGCTCGTGACACAAGAAATTCGAATCTATTCCTGGCATGTCTTCATGACTCTACGCAAAAGTCTGTTTTCTTCACCTTAGAAATGCTATTAATTTTTGTTTTATTGATTCATCCAAGGATGCACCAATTTGAGTTGTTCATTCTGGATGCTCGTCGTCTAGAATGACATTCTCAGTAGCCTCCATGACCTATCCTTTCACGAGTTGGGACTCCTCTCTAGGGTCTAATGTTTCAATCTCCGCATCTTCTATTTGGTAGGTAGTAGTCTTATTTCTGGATTCTTCATGCTCCTCCTACTCGGCAGATGAATAGTAACATTCCTGAGCTACTTTCTGGTCGCCTTTCACCATTCCTACTCCAAAATTGGTTGGGAATTTTAAACATTGATGTACAGTAGATGGTACCACTTCGAATTGTTTTAGTCCTACCCTTCCTATGATGATGTTGTAAGCTGATTGGACATTTTTATCCATTACGAAGAAGCATACTCTTTTCGTTCGACAAGCAGGCCATGTATCAATAAGCATATCCAACTTGATCATCTTAAGTGGAAAAACCTTTTCACCAGTAAAACTAAGGAGGGGTCTGTGATATGGCTCCAACTGGGATAACTTCAAATTCAAACTATCAAAGCATGGATAGAACATGATATCTGCCGAGCTACCATTATCCACCAATACTCGTGAAATCACCACCTCCTTCATTCTCATCGTGATCACCAATGGGTCATCATAAGGATATAATACACCTTCCAGGTCGTTCTTAGAGAACCCAATGACCAGTTTGTCCTTATTCACCTTCCTCGGGCGATCATCTTCAGCCAGATTTATTCTCTGGATGCACGATCAAGATTGAGCCTCATTGAGGTAATCTTTTTTCTCGACAGTCATATCTCCACCTCCTGCATCTCCACCTGTAATAACATTACATTCAAATGATCCAAAATGGATTGAAAATACCTCACATTCTGGCTGTTTTGGTCTTTTGGGGAGATCGGGGTCATCTTGGTCATCATCCGGGTCTTCTTTATGACTTCTCTTCTTATCTTCTTTTGCTCGACGAGGAGATTTAGACCTTTGCCTTGCTCGGTCATTGCTCTTTCCACTATTTTGATGATCAACATACATGGTCAGCTTTCCTCGTCTGATGAGTGCTTCAATTTCATTCTGAAAAGCTGTGCAATTTTTAGTCGTGTGACCATGGTCTTTATGGAACTCGCAATATTTGGACTTATTCGTCTTGTCAGGATCTGCCTTCATTTTCTCTGGCCAGTTTATCTCCTCGTTGTTCTTGATTTCTTCCAAAATGTGGTTTATATCTACTTTCAAAGGAGTATAATTTCCAAATTTCTTCAGTTATTCCAATGCTTGCTTTGCTTTTAACTGCTTATTGCCGCCATTGTTCTTCTGCTCCTTCTTCTCAACCTTATCAGCCTCAACTCTGGTCTCCTTAGTGTCCATATTCTTCTTCGCAACCATAGCTTCCTCGGCGTTCATAATCTTGGTTGCCTTTGCCATTAGTTCTGCCATGGTTTTAGGCGGATCTTTGGCTAAAGTGTAGTACAATTTATCTGGCAACAGTCCACTCATCAGAGCAGTGATTGTTGTCTTCTCCTCGTAATCAATAACTTCGAGCTTCTCATTATTGAAATGAGTAATGTAATCCCTAGTGATCTCACCTGCCTTTTGTCTAACACTTAACAAGTGTGCTACTCGTTTAACAGGTTTTGCTCCAAAACAGAAGTTCTCAATGAAGAGCTTGGCCAGTTGAAAAAAAGTTGCAATCTTCCCCCGAGGAAGATTGGTGTACCATATTTGAGCAGATCCGGTAAGAGTTCCTGAAAATGCCCTACATCTCATCTCATCTGGAACTGCATAGATATCAGCAGCATCTTGGTATTGTTCTATATGAAAGACAGGGTCAGTTTTTCCATCATATTTAGGCATTACCACAGGAGCTTTAAATTTTGATGGTGTGGGAAAATCCACAATCGTCTGTACAAAGGGTGTCCCTTGAACAAAAGTTCTTTGTAAAGGATTCTTGGCCATAGAAATTTCCCCTAACCTGTCTTCCAACCTCTGAATAGATCCCTTCCATGCGTCATTTCCCTCCTCGGGCCTATTTGTTCGAGCAATTGATCGCGTTGAATTTACCTCTTGGGATCTTTCACTACGAGCATTTGGTCGTGATTGGGAAGAGCCTTCCCTTAGATCGGATGGTCGTTGAGAGTTCCTCGACACAATCCTAGGAGGACTTTTATTCCTCCTAGGGCCCAAACGATCAAAAGGAGATACTCTACTTAACCTTTCAAGAGCACTGGTCCTTTCTGGAGATAAAGTGACATTTTGTTGAGTGTCTGTAGCTCGTACTGATGAAGTTCGACCAGGTTGAAAAGAAAGATCGTTAGATCTCTCAGTACGGTATGAGTTGGTACGTCTCGACCGAGATTCCTCTCGAAATAACGTTCACCTAGTTCGTGAAGAAGGTAGGCGGGTATTTCTTTGGATACTTCTTTGTCCCGACTGGGCCGGCACTCCACCCTGGACAATTTGTATGAGTTGTCGCATGGTTTCTTGCATGGCCGTCTGGCCTTGGGCCAAATTAGCCATTATACCAGTCAGATCTTGGACATTTGGGGGAGTAGATGGATTTGAAGGGATTCCATCATTTCGTTTACTGGATTCCGGATTATCGGCCATTGATGATGAATTGTTTTTGTGAAAAATGATGAGTAAAGTCGTTTCCCACAGACGGCGCCAATCTGTTGATGTAAAAAATTAGATTTAACCTAATTATTTTAATCACAGATAAAAAGAATAAAGAAATAATAGACAATAAATTTTAAAGTGGTTCAGCCTTGCAAGAATGGCCTACGTTCACTGTTTTTGTTATTGCTGACTGTTTGTTTGGAATTCTCAAGGAATCGTTTTCTTCAGAAATTCTGGTCCCTTTCAATGAGGAGGTTACAATGTATTTATAGCCTTGAGGTTGTACAACTGAAAGGACAATGCGCTAATATCTAGTAGACGTGTACAATCTGTATGATAATAAATGAGCATTTAATGCGCAGTCGTCTTCTTGATTATCCTGATTAGAATGCTATGTTGCTCGGACCGCCTAAGTAGCTCGACACACTTGAGCTTCTCGGGGCCCTTGAGTTCCTCGTGGCTTCTTAGTTGCTCGGTGGTCTTGAGTTGCTCGATATAAGTATACATAATTGCCACGTTGGTAGACACGTGTCTGTAAGTGAGTGGTCCATGTCAGCAGACCAAATTTGGTATCAACACTTATCTCTAAGTCAAATCCAAAAATCAAACATTAATTTTTAACATTAATTTATTAACTCTCATTAAATAAATTAATCAGTGATTTTTTTCCAATTTAATTATCCTAGAACACATCAAAGAACAATTATTGAATTAAATAACTCAACATACGTGTTTCATCCTACCCCTTGAATTGGGTGTTTAGCTAGACATAATTAGAATTTTAGCACAAACACAATTAAATAACAAGAAACTAAAGAATAAGAGAAAGAAATATGATACACAATAATTTCTTGTGTCAACTGTGCATGAACGTCTGTCCCAAACTTGTCACAAAAATTCAACTTGTCTACAAAACTAAAATAAAAGACTAAACCTAATTTTTTTCTAATCCTAAAGTAATTTTTTTATGATTTTTCTGACTTTGTTTTATACCTTCTACAGTCTCTTTTTTTCTTTTCTGTCTCCCCTTCTGTCTGTGCTGATATGAGAGTCTTCCCCTTCCTCCATTTTTTAAGAGTTGCTCCTCTTTTCTTTTACAACCCACGATTAAAAGAGATTTTAGGGATTCGAAAGAGGTCTTGGCCCAGAATTTTTTGGGATATGGCAGTAGGTGGTGGTTGAGTATATTGGGGAAGTAGTAGGTGGGTTAGGTTTCGAATTTTTGGGGATTATGGAGATGTTTGTTTGTTGAATATGGCAGGTGTTGGGGTCGTCCGTTTGCAGGTGTTGGATGGGATTGGTTCACGGATTGGATTCGTGGGTTGGTTTTGGGTTATTGTTTGGCCAGGTGGTAAGTCGAGAGGAGAGAGAGAGAGAGGGAAAATGGGTTTGGTTTGGGAGGTCTCGGGTTCACAGTAGTGGGTTCGGGGTTACGGGTTAAGGGGTCGGGTGTATGGGTTCTTAGGTTGGATGAACCCGGGTTCGTGTGGTCTGGGTAGTAGCGAGTTCTGGGGGTTTTAGCCGCGCGTATGGTGGCTGGAACAGGGCTTGGGTATGGGATGGTGTGGAGGTGATGGTGGTTTGGTTGGGAGGTATAAGGGGGTTTAATGTTTGGGGTTTTGGTTATGGATGGAGGTGAGAAGAGAGAGGAAATGGGTGGAAGATGATGAATAGTGAATGGGTTAAGGGTGTGTTTGGATGTTTGAGGTGTACGAGAGTTAAGGTGAGGGTGATGTATTAGTTTAGGGTGTATGTGAGTGTATGATGTTTGTGTATGTGTGTTTAATTTGTACCCAACTAACAAATAATAAAGTCTCAACTAAACATTAATAAAACTAAAAATAATTAAATCTAACTAAAAAAAGTAAAATCCTAATCTATAAATAAAAGACAAAAAATAGAATATGAAACTAAAAAGAAGTAAAAATAAAATCTATTAAAACTAAAAATTAAAATCCTAAAAAAATGTAAAATCTAATAAAATAAGAGAAAAACTAAAAATTAAAAATAACTTCCTAAAAAACAAATCCTAATAAAAATAAAATAAAAACTAAAGACTAATCAAAATCAAAATCAGAACAAAAAAATATATAAAAATAGCAAATAAATCATAAAAATTCTAAATAAATCTAAAATAAATTCTAAAAATAAAACGACTCAAAATACAAAATCTATAAAAATAATAAAAGTACAAACTCAGCACACACAGGCTCGGGTGAAGATTTGGGCTAGGTTTAGGCTCAAGTTTCATACGGGATCAGGAAATTAGGTCCATAAATCGCACATTTTCCTGGAAATAAGCATTTGAACTCCGCAAACGTCCATCAAGCCTGCACATTAAATATTTAAGCATATAAGACCCAAATTGTCAAGAATTAGTAACTAAAATACGTATATTAGGGTTATAAAATATACACTTTTGGGTGCTTATCACACTACCCCCAAACAGAGCGTTGTTAGTCCTCGAGCAATAAGATAGAGAGAAAGAGAAAGATAAGAAACCAAAAGTGTACCACTTTCGCGGGCACTTGTGATTGCACTTAGCATGTGCAACAAGCCCATAAACCTATAGGTTGCCCTATAGGACGAGCTGCGTCTCGTGGGGTTTTGCAGTGAATATACCCCCAAAATTCTTTATTTGCAAAGAAAATCAATCTCTTATTAGACGTAGAATAATCGCACAATCCATCACGAGAATTGCATAAAAAGTTAGCTAAGTAAATACTCAAGGCATATCCTTCCTAGAACTCAAAGTGTTAAGTGTGAATCAATTAAAACGGGTCGAGTATCATAAGAGTAATTTCTAGATTGTCTTTTCGAAATCAACACTTCAACTTCAAAATCTCACTGAATATATCACTCTCAAACAAACTCTCGAGATAAGGGTAAGTGTATCGCTCTTGTGTGTGAGGTGGTGAGTAAATGTAAGCAAGGTCAAACATCTCACACACGCATAAGAAAGAACGAACAATTAGAAAGAAAAATGATCTCATGAAAGAATGTTAATTACTATAGTGAGAACGTCGAGTTATTCACCGATAAAGAAAAAAAAGAGATTTCAGAAAAACCTCTCTCCTCTCTCTCCCACTATCATGGAACCCTACCAGCATAGCGGCGCTGGACCCTAATGCTGGTTCTAAACCTCCTGACGTTCAAGAGAATGATGAGAAACTCTATAACAGGTATGCAGTGAAAACCTTCCCTGATATCCTGTCGAACAATGATGCTACAGAGGCTCATATTCCCATTCTTCTGGCTTTGCAACATAAAGGGAAGATAGACCTTTTCTTTTCCAACGAAGATATTAGCGCTCTACATGCTCCTTTCAAATACTCTTTGATAGGGCAATTTCACCATGGGAGACCATCGCTTGAAACTATCAGCAACACTTTCCTGGCATTTTCTCTCAAAACCGGATTCTTAGTGGCACTATTGGATTCCAAACATGTTTTGATCTATCTCCAATGCGAGGAAGACTTTCATCGGATGTGGCTGAGAGACCTTTGGTATATCCACAGGTTTCCAATGAGAGTTATAAAATGGTCCCTAGACTTTAAAGCCAATATGGATAGTCCGCTAGTCCCTGTCTGGGTTAACCTCATGTCCATACCTTCATGTCCATTTGTTTTCCAAGTCCACCCTCTTTTCCATTGCTAAAGCGATTGGTAATCCCATTAATCTTGATGAGGCTATGGGTTCTCTTTCTCGACCTAGCATGGCTAGGGTTTGTGTTGAAGTTAATGGGTTGAAGCAACTACCCAAGAGGATTTGGTTAGGGACGAAAGAATCAGGTTTTTAGCCGAAGATTTGCTATGAAAAGATTCATCCCTATTGTCAGATATGTTCGAAACTGGGCCATGACAGCATAAGCTGTAAGAAGGAAGACGAACACACTACCATGGTGGAGAAGAAAGATGTATCCATCCAAGAAGACCAATCGGCGTTAAAATGTATTGGGAAACCAATCCAGAAGACACAAGAAGATTTGGGAACTATACAAAATATAGTGCAAGAAGATTATGATATACACATTTCTAGTTAAGGTGTCAAGAAATTAACAGAATTATCCACCTCTAAGCAGGACACGATGCTTGCAATAACTAATTCTTTTGATCTATTAGCTACTGCAAATTTGGAGCTAGAAGAAGGAGAAATTCAACCCGTAAATAATAGAATTGGAGTTAACCCTAGTTTGCATGAAGACGTGGAGAACACTACAACTCATTAGGATTTTGATATGGCTAATATTCCAAAACTTAGAAAACTTATTAAGAACCCTACCACCAAGATAAATCTTTTCTTATCTCCTAATGCACCAAGAATCTCAACTGACAGGAACATTGTGGAAGAATGCAGACATCTATATGCATCAGATTCGGAAATTCACTTGGTGAGAGAGGTAAATGATGATTGGGAATCCTTTTCAAAAGGCATTTCCAAAAAATTTCCAAGACTTGATAAGAAAATGTTGGTGGAAGAAACAGTATAGAACGAAGAAGAGTTTATAGTAGTAAGAAAGAGAAGTCCAAGAAAGAATTGTGAACCCATGAATGCTCTTAAAATTCAAACCCGGTGTGGAGGTAAGAATTCTAAAATTTTAATCTTTGCAATTTCTCAATGATCAAACGCCTTTTTTGGAATATTAGAGGTGTGGGAAATGGTCCCTCGGTTTGAACACTTAAAAGATTAATTCACATACATTCGATTTCCATTGTGGATTTATTCGAACCAAAAATTGAAGAAAATAAACTTGAAGAGGTGTGTAGGAAGTTAAAATTTGAGGGTGGATTGGACAATAGCAATAATAAAATTTGGATCTTTTGGAAAAATAATTAGAAAATAACATTAGCTCATGATGGGTCTCAATCGCTTTCTATTTGGATCTTTTGGAAAAATAATTGGAAAGTAACATTAATTTATTAAAACTTGTACGAATCTTTGAATTGAATACAGATAATTAATATTTGAGTTTAAGAATAATACTTGTCTCCAAGTCAAATCCAAAAATCAAATATTAATTTTTAACATCAATTTATTAACTCTCGTTAAATAAATTAATCAGTGATTTTTTTTCCAATTTAATTAGCCTAGAACACATCAAAGAAGAGTTATTGAATTAAATAACTCAACATACGAGCTTCATCCCACCCCTTGAATTGTGTGTTTAGCAAGACATAATTAGAATTTCAGCATAAACACAATTAAATAACAAGAAACTAAAGAATAGGAGAAAGAAATATGATACACAATAGTTTCTTGTGTCAACTGTGCATGAACGCGTGTTCCAAACTTCTCACAAAAATTCAACTGGATTACAAAACTAAAATAAAAGACTAAACCTAAAATTTTTTCTAATCCTAATCTAATTTTTTAATGATTTTT
Organism: Sambucus nigra; assembly: GCA_949130495.1. Lineage (NCBI taxonomy): Eukaryota > Viridiplantae > Streptophyta > Magnoliopsida > Dipsacales > Adoxaceae > Sambucus > Sambucus nigra. The sequence continues at coordinate 157,381,629 of OX422207.1, read as the reverse complement.
CTGACTTTTTTTTATACCCTCTATGGCCTTTTTTTTCTGTCTCTCCTTCTCTCTGTGCTGATATGAGAGTCTTCCCCTTCCTCCTTTTTTAAGAGCTGCTCCTCTTCTCTTTTATAACCCACGATTAGGAGAGATTTGAGGGATTTTAAAGAGGTCTTGGCCCCGGATTTTTTGGGATATGGCAATAGGTGGTGGTTGAGTATATTGGGGAAGTAGAAGGTGGGTTCTGTAAGGATATTTATGAATTATTGAAAAATTATAATTGTAAACGAAAAAGGACTGCGAAAGATAGGTTGAATTTGCGTGAAATCCACTGTTGAAAAGAGCCCAAGAAACAATTAAGTCATTAAAAAGTGCAAAAAATGCCAAAAAGGTCCAACTTAGGATATCATAAAAGAAAAGATAATTCTTCAAAAGAATTATAATTAGAAAAAAATAGAAAAATACATAGGTTTATCTTTTGAGGGAGTTTAGTCGAAGAACAATGGGTTTTCACGATGAGTCCTAGGTTTAACGGTCGTGCCATGACGCTATTGTTTGGTAGATTCGTCAATATCTAGATATGTGTGCAGTGTGTATGTTTTATTTATTAAGTTCAAGTTATTTTTGTCACATGTGGCTAAACCATAGTTTGATAGTATTTTGTGGTCAATTAGAGCTTCTTGAATGTATTTAGGTGTTTGGGTTATGGTTCAATTTTTTTAGCTCACACCCATTCACTCCATCCCATGCTTAGGCACATCGATGCCATATTACCGTGTATCTTTTTTGTTTTTTAATCATGTTTTTACATTTTTGTTTGTGTGAGATGGATGCTCCTCATGATTTTACTTTTTTGGGTTGAATATTAGTGTTTTGAGGAGAGCATCCAAGATTTTAGGTGTCGTTTGAACGAGTACCCTATCTTGTTGCAACACGATATGGATGTCGTTCGATCCTTGGTTCTCACGAGATTCGACCGAGGCTTTGCATCCAAACAGTGCTTGGTCATCAAAAGGTTGTTACATGGTTTCTTCAAACGAGGTTCAAATGAGCCCCAACTATTTCATGTTGTTTGAAGCGAGATTGCTTTCGTTCTAAAGAAATGTCACTATCATTCGAACGACTGGTTACTTGGTTCTAACAAGATCGGTTTGTCATTCGAGCGATGCTCAATTTTCATTGCAACGACATTAAAAATAACTTCTTAGGTTTTACTGCTTCACTTCAGCCGTTTTACCCTTTTTTCTTCTCGCAACATTCCTCTTTTTTCCTGCATACCCAATCCTCCATTGTTGAGATCCTTGAGGATTAAAAAGCTTTGATTTCTTGGTTATTTCAGATTCTCTTGGTGATTCATCCATCCTAGTGTCATTTATTCAGATATTCCATGTGTATTTCATTTTTTTTTTGTTAGGATTTGGAGAGTTTTGAATTTAAAATTATGTGCTATATTTTCTACATACTTTTACCATAGCTATACATTTTTTTACATCAATATGTATGAAAATCGGTATACTCAATTTTAGGTTCGAAAACCTTTATTTTGTTGGGGGTTGGGGGGGGGGGGATTTATGTCGTTTTGTTCGATATTTTTATTTCTGTGTTTTGTGAGTTTTTGCCCCATGTTTGGTTATGTGTGAGTCCCAACATAACCGAAAACATTAGTTTTTCTTGAAAAAAATATATATATATTTTTTGGATATTTGAGACACATACACTAGTTTGGTTGTGTATTTTTTACGCATTTTTAGTTACCCATATTGTTGATATTGTTTTATCGTGCTGCTATTAGGTTGTGGTATTTGGTTAATCTCGGTAGTTCGGTTATATGTTGTATGGAGATAGGGTGTTAGATCTTGATTTTGTGTTGGGCTAGGAATAGTCTCTTCCTTTTTACACCTTCACCCATTTTTACAACTATTTATTTCATGCTACTGATGGCTCGTGGACAACGTCGACGATCCCTTCACACTGGTCATATTGATGAGGAGTCAACATCGTTTAGGGCTCGAGCCGCATAATCCTATCGTCCTCGATATTCTGTTGATTGATGGGCGAACCATGTTAAGTACGAGCAATACTATGTTCTCAATCTCCATATTTTCATTATTGCTTGGGACCCTATGTTTGAGATGTATGATGTGATTCACCCAAATATTGTCAGAGAGTTCTACTTTAGAGATATTAGGACTGTTGGAGGTCATCAAACCTCTATTTGAGTAGTTTTATTTGTGGTCACACCTGATTTCTTTTCTTAGATTCTATAGATTCGTCACGTCCCTAATGCTATTTTTTCGGGTCATGTCCCTGGGAGTCTAGATCCAGACGACATAATCTGTCATTGTTTTAGAGAGCTTCCCCCCGTTCTAATATCATGGGCCATCAGCACTTATATCCCGATTATCGTGTGCGTAATTGGTTTGCATCATCTTCAGTCTATCCTCAAACCAACCATACCGAAATTTCCTATAACATAGTATACTTTATGTATGCTGTGAGCCAGGGTTGGTCGATAGATCTTCATGCGATCATTCTTCACGTCATATTTTTTATTCAACTTATCGAACCTACTCTTGTTCGCACTGCACTTCCTTTTGGTGTACTAGTGTCTCGCATTTGTGAGGTTGCTCAGGTTCTTCTTCTCAAGGGAGAGGTTGAGCAGTTTGGCATTTCATCGATAGATGCGAACACCGTTCGTCGATCTGAAAGTCACCGATAGATGCGAACACCGTACATATTCTTTAAGAGGTGGTTTCATTTCACACCCATCTGGTTCCACTCCCACTGAGCATACATCTATTGAGACTAGAGTTATTAGAGATGCTATTGAGCATAAGTTTAAGGAGGACTGATAGGAATGCGTTCTTTTACAGGCAGAGCAGGTATAGCATCGTCTTATGATAGAAGTTATAATGGAAAGATTTGATCAGAGGCACAACAGTGCTCCATAGTGTAGTCCCAACTTACAGCTCTTTTGGATGAGATGCGACATCGTGAGTAGAGAATGGGAGCAGGGACGTCATGGAGACGTTAGGACGATGGAACCACTATTGATATTGATGATGATTATGATTCTGATGTAGACTATTGATATTTATTCAATTGTTGTACTCAGAGATACACTATTATTTTGATGTATTTGGATATTTTGTTCTTCAGTTCTAAAGTAATTTATGATACATTCTTATTGTTTAGTCAGTGTTGGATTTTTATCAGTTCATATTATCTATTTGACATGGAGATTTCTAGATTTTCACATTATGCAGTTATATTATTCATTGGGGCATGTGATTTCTATTGGTGTATCTTGTTTCACATCTTTATCCATTATATGCTTCATATATCTATTCACATCTATCTTATTATCCATTGTCCTCTGATTATACTATTCGCTAATATTGAGATATTTATCTAGTGATTAGATTCATTCATTTTGAATTGCTAGATATTATTTTTTATGGTTTATCTATCCCACTATCTGTCTATTCCAGGAAAAAATGGGGAGACATGTGATGTAAGGGGAGTGTTACTAACATTATTTATTTTTATATATTTTTATGTACCTCCATACTTCACTTGTGGTAATTGTTTATTTCGTGTGTGTAGCGGTTCTCAGAGATTCAGACGCTTTGGCTACATCACATTCAGACAAAATATGCTTCGTCGATTTTATCTATATTAGTCTGTGTCCTGTATTTTTCCTTTTTGGGTTTATGGGATGGGGCATAGGTTTTTGTCTTGACGGGACGGCTTAGTATTTCATAATTTTTGGTTTTGTCCCAGAATAGCCAAATTGGGAGATTTTTAAAGGCAAATTTCCAATCTGGTCAGTTTGTTTATAATTGGCATAATTTTGGACAAAACTGTTTGAGTCGTAGGTTAGTAATTGAGTTGTGATCCCACAAAGCCTATGATGTGGAGTGTTGAAGATATTGTGGTAAAGCTTTGTAGATGATATTCGCGTCGTGTTTAATGCCTACGTTTTCTTCACACTTGGTTCAGATTGCTTAGGTATGAATGCTAAATGAATTTTTAGGTTTTGGATTTTTATTAAGGATGTGTTATTAAATTAAAATGTTTTGGGACTTTGAAAAATATTTTTGGAAGCGTAATTTTAAAATATTTTCTGAATTGTATTTGTTTTCTAAAATTCGAGGCTGATTTTAAACTTCAAGTTAATTTTTGTTTCCAGTCGTTCAAATGAAATGGAGTTTCATTCAAATGAGAGAGTATTCTCGTTCGAACGAGGCCTGTTTGTCATTCGAATGACACACCGCCTCGAAATTCATGTTTTCATATTTAAGGATCCCTTTCCGTCAGAAAATAAAAGAACTTATGTCGAAAAAAATTTCTACACCAGTTTATAAAAGTTTTAAATTGTTTCCAACATCCTTTGTTTTCAAGATCCAAATATAATCATTCAAAATATATTGTGATCTTGATTTGGGAACCATATATATTTTTCTTCCTTCTTGAACAATTATTTTTATGGGGTGGACTCCATACTTGCTGATTGTGAAGAAGAAGAGATGGATTTTGCGTTCATATTTGTGGACAGTTTTTAGGCTGCATCGATGGATACCGAGGTGCACGTGGACTCGTATACTATGGACACTTGCACGAGTGTACTCCTACATGGCAGTGCCGAGGAGTGGTAGAAGAGGAGAAGAGGCATCAATTCTTATGGGTGATCGATTCGTAAAATAATACTATATCTCTCACTGTAATGTTTTGTATTATATTGATTGTCTATAGTGTCATCCGAGGTTTTTACCCTTACTAGTTTTCTCGTACATTGGCACCTTGTGGTGTTTTTGATTTATTTGTGTTATCTCCTTTATCACCGTAGATGCATGCTATAGGTTTAACAAGATAAAATTGGATAAATCAAATTATTTTCACAATACTAGTTTTTGGTTGCTAAGATAAAATTTGGAATGTTTTAAAAATGTTATCTATGCCTAAAGAACACTTCTTAAGGGACTTCTAAAAAATATTCCAGGACAAACATTTGAATAATAGGTACAAATATCCAAGTATAAAATAAAATATCCAAGTACCAAAAATGGTATAACAAAATACAAAATAGACAAAGAAAAAATATCTAAATATTTATGAATGAAAGCAATATCGGTAAGTATACTCACATGCAATGTATTCCCCACATCAAGACGATGACCAAAGTAATAATGAATCTGAGTCTTTTGTGCTCTTATATCAGCAAATAAACCACACGTGTAAGCAAACTAGGCCTCCATGAACTTTCTAGTTCCCTGGTCAGGTCTCGGTTTAGGTGTGGGTGCTGGCTCTGGTGCTGGTGTAGGTGTTTCCTTTAGGCCGATAGGTTTACGCACTGGCCATCACAAAATTTGACTGTTGGAACGGGATAGATAGAAATTGATCCTGAAATTCCCACATCATCATCTGTGTAAACACAAGGAACACCTAAGTCATAAAGGTAATTAATAAATATCCAACCATATGCTAAAGACTCCTCAATTTAATTTGTTTATGATCTCCTCACAAAATGACAAGACCGAGGAATTAATCGTCTGATGATAATATGAATCATACATCAACCTACCAATGGCATAAGGTAAGTCATGTGCACAACAACGAGGCATCGAGTTATAAATAACCATAAAATAAATTATATAATGCCTCATAGCGACCTATTGGAACATATTCCCTACCCATGTCATAAGAAATGCTATAAAACTAGGATGGAGAATATTAGTCCTAACACTTAAATGTGACAACCCGCTCTCCAAAATAACGGGTGGGCAGCCCGATACTCCAAAATAACAGAATCATGGATGGAAATCATTCTCAGCATCACAACAATAAAATGAGTATACGGGAAAACCACCCAATAATTCAGAAAACAGGTTGTCAAAATTTCGTTGTTTTATTTAAAAGTTAAGGAAATAATTTAAACAACCCATTCTAAAAGAAAGTGGAATCCCAAGAAACATATATATAACCATAACGAATATATAATAAGATGACTGAATATGCTGTCGGTCGACAGTTACATCCAACGTATTACAACAGTTTAATAATTTACGTAATACATTCATTAAACATTTAAAAAAGTTTGGGCCACACGCCTGATTGAAAGACCCGATCATATCTAGAATACAAAAATGAGGGCGTCTACCAACATATCCTGTAATATCCGCAAAATCTTACAGCTCCTCGAAAACAATAGAGTAGGAATATCAACACGGGCATCCTTACGGAGGAGCACCTGAACGGATACAAATTCATGCACGACATGTAGAAAAATGAACGGGTCAGGTCCCGATTTTTATATGATTCCCAGATGAATAAGTAGCATGATAGACATGAACAGTTAATCATGAATGATGAAGATGAGAATCTAACAACCTAAACAAAAAGCATAATAAAGTAGTTTAAATGATATGCCTCTTATTAAATTATGCAAGAGAGTATAATTAGACATCATAAGTTTAATAGCTTCCATCATTATTTACCACTTTATTCCAATTTCCATTCCTTAACAGGAATATAATACCATCATTTATTCTTAGGGCATTAATAGAACTCAAGTCCCAATTGATTTAGGAAGGTCATATTCTTATACATATAACGATTCTAAAACCTCCCCTCCAAGTTTCCCCACTGGGCGCGCCCCTAAATGACTATCATCTTCCAGGGGCCTATCAAACAAGGCATCATGGGCAACTAACGCACGTCGGGAAGTGGCCATATGTCTACGAGTGAGTCATAACCACACCTGGAATTACCTCACTAGCGCAGAATAAAACACATAACAACCCGCATATGGCCGAGGACTATAGTCTCCCTGCATTCACTAGCCAGGGGACATCACCTCATGCGCGAGCTTCCCTTATGATAGCATTTAGAGAGGTGTGTTTAAGTAAATTAACATTTGCCAATTTAATCACATTTTCATTTCCATTAATCATACGTATGTTTCATTTTATTTGAAACCATAATCCTTGAATATTTTCATTAATTTTCATCATAACTTAAGTCCCGAATTATTCTCCAAATGATCCCCAAAATCTTATGAGTCCCAAGGTGTTATATACCACAATAGGGCCCCTAAAATCTCCAACTATGGGCTTACAACTCTTAATTCCTAAAAATTTACGAAATTAAAAGTAATGCCTAAACATCACTTTTGGTACCTATGGAATGAACCCCAAGTAAACCCATTCAACTCTAGGGTAATGACCAAACTCAACTAAAACTCTAGGACCCTAAGTTTACTTCATACAAGAAGGTTCCTAGATCCTAATCCTAAAGACAAGGGTTAAAATTTGTACGGAAAAACAAAAGAAAAATGCAGGATTTCCGAATCGATTTGGACTAGACGGATCAATTCGGCCAGAAAAGCAAATCGATTCGGACTAGCCGAATCAATTCGGTCAGGAAAAATGACTTTCTGCATAAATGACGAATCGATTCGGACTAGCCGAATCAATTCGATCGACTCAGACCTGGAAATTGTCTCCATGCGAATCGATTCGGCCCCTGCGAATTTTGCCAATTTTAGCTATGGAGTCTTAGACTCCTAATTTCTCCCAACTTCAACCAACCCAAACCCTTATCATTTATTACTACCAACTGATTATAAATGCATCAAATAACCATAATCTACACCAACATCCAATCAAATCAACCTCCTAAGATTCAAAGCCCAAAAATCCAATAAAAACCCTAACTTCCTTAAACCATAATTAACCACAACTATCAACACTAATTATTCAACTTAAATCATATAATAGAAAGTAGAAAACTTGCCTCAAGCTTAAAAATTCAGATTCGATGAAGATGTAGGCAAGATCAATCTCCAAATCTTCAATCTCTCTCCTTCTCCCAAAGTTCTCTTCTTCTCACTCTCTCTCTCTAGGTTAACAATTTCACTTAAGGTAAATAAAATGCTTAGCAAGACTAAATCGGGGAATTAAGCTAAAGTCTCCAAATTTAAGTGGTTAATACTACATTAAAATGATTCCCAATACGCAATATACTAAAACCAGTCAAAAGTGCCCAAAACCTCAAAATACAATATGGCACACAATTTGACTATCTCGCACCTCCCGGAACTAACTACACCCTCCAAATCATCATTTGGAAATTTTATAACTCATTTTAAGTTTCGGTTCCATTTTGAAACCATAATGTCATTTTAATCTCATGACCTAATCAAACACAACATGGTGACATTTACCTACACATATGGTAAATATGCAACATTTTAGTAAATATTAACTTTTCTCATTAAATTAATACTTACTCCACATTCCAACATTTTATATATAATTACTCCATCTAGTAAATAAATATAAAATAGGCTCTCAAAAGTGAGGGTTATTACATTAAATGTGTACACAGAATCTCTGATAATCTCAACATCAATCCTTCGAACATATGTCCACAATGTAAGCGGGAATAAAGAAGTCACAATCATGTTCACATAAGACTCGGGGACAAGAGATACATTGTCCTATAAGTTTTATCGTATAAAATGGGAATCACGAATACCTTCTATCAAAGGAAATACAAACTGACCCTTATGACACCCCGCCTAATTAATTACCGGGTGATCAGTCCTTCATTAAACAATTTTAGAATATCAAGTTGATTCAAATAATGCATCACTGTCGAAAACCCAAATTTTAATTTAATAAAACTAACCACCTAGTATTTAAAAAGGGTGATGTCCAAATTGTATCTTGTCATTAACTACTACCAAAAGAATACTAATAAATACCATGCATCACAGTAACATAAGTAAAGTCTGACTGAAGTAAAATAAATGTCTAGAGTAAACATCTCCAGGTAAAATCCCATACAATAAATCCAATAAAAGGAATAAAATCTAAGAGAGAATTTACAATGACTAAATCTCTGAAAGTAAACATAAGTAAGGACGACATGTCCAACATAATGGGTAACTGAAAAGGAAAGAATGAGATGAGTTGTCTACTAGCAATAATCCTGCAGCTTCCACAACAGCTAGAGCACGGTAACTGAAAATAGTCTCCTAAGGCTGGTGTCCCTGTGGCTAGGCACCTAGAATAATGGAACAATAGAACGATATACTAAAAATTGGGTCAGAGCCCGAGTTGAAAACAATTTAAAATAGCAAGTGCTTAAATTGATTCAATTAGAACAATTATTCTTCAAGTTAGTGTAATAACCCTTACTTTTGAGTAATTTGTTTTATATTAATTTGCCATGTGAGGTAGTTACATAAAATATTGATAAATGGGATAAATATTGTTTTAAGTGAATTAAAAGATAATATTTATCAAGTTGTTCTTATTTCATGTTATGTGAATGAAAATGGCATTACATTATGATATGTGGTGTCATTGTGCTTTAAACGACAATTATGGTTTAAATGAAGTTGAAAATGGAAATGAATTATACTATTCCGGATGCCAATTTAGAGGGCGTAGTTAGTCCCGAAATATGCGAGATAGTCAAAATAAGTTCCATATTGTATTTTTGGGTTTCAGGCACTTTTGACTGGTTATGACTTTAAATGTGTAGTTACGAGTCATTTTAATGGGGTATTAACAATTTAAGATGGGAATTAAGGATAAAGGCACGTTTAAGTCTTGCAAACCCTTTTTATTTTCTTAAGAGTGTATTTCTAAACCTAGAAGGAAAGAGAGAAGAAAAGAAATATGGAGAAAAAGAAGAGAAAGGAGAAGAATTGAAGATTTGGAGGTTGATCTTGCATCTACCATAAAGGAATCCAAGATTTCTTCTTAAGGCAAGTTTTCTTACTTGCTAATATATGATTTAGGGTGAATAAAGGGTATTGATGGTTGTGTATTTGAAATGATTTAACAATTTTGGGGTTTTAAGGGATTTGAAGAGTTTGAACCCTTAGAATTTGATTTAGATGGTTTTTGTGTGGATCAAAATAGTTAGGATGCATTAATGATTGTTTTGGGTTGAATTAATGATGTTGGTTGGAGGAGAAATAAAATTTGGGAGAAACTAGGGTTCCTAACCCGTAGCCCCAATCTTGGCAAATTTGCGAGGGGGAATCGATTCGCCCTTTTTGCGAATTGATTCGCTAAGGGGTGAGGCTACAAGTCTGGGAATCCAAATCGATTCGGGTTAAGGCCAAATCGATTCGGCATGAGACAGAATGTTGGTTTCCTCATCCGAATCGATTCGCTATCGGGGGCGAATCGATTCGGCCATAGGGCGAATCGATTTGAAATCTTGTTGTTTTGGGATATTTTCTTAACTTAGTTTTTAGCCATTCTCTTGTAGGCTAGGGCCTAGGAACCTTCTCTTATGATGTAAAATTAGTGTCCTAGAGTCTTATATTAGTTAGGTAATTACCCTATATTAGAAAGAATATATATGGGACTTATTCAAAGGATTATCACATAAATGATTCGGTAGTTTCTCCCCTTTTTTCAAGCTAGTTGATATTAGAGATGTAGGGTCTGCTGATAAGAGAACTTTCGAGACGTGATTAAGGTATACTAGACTTGGTGGATTATAGTAACGTCATGAATTCTCGGAGACTAAATTGGGAATTTATTTAAACGTTGAAATTTATATGATGACCTTAAATGATTATGGTCCCTGATATAACGTAAGGTATATACTAAAATGGTAATAAACTGTAAATGGCAATTTACATAAACACACCTCTCTCAATGCTATCATAGGGGAAGGATGCATATGAGGTGAAGTCCCTTGGCTGGTGAATGTAACACCCCGACTAATTAAATACCGGGTAGCTACTCCTTTATTAAATTAAACCAAAATGCCAAGTTGGCTCAGTTAATAGCATCACTGTCGAAAACATTTTATTATTACTAACCACCTAGTATTTAAAAAGTAAGTTGTCAATTTTTAATTAAAGTCTGATTAACATGTAGTAAAAGATTTAATGCAAGAATAATATCACCATTCACCATAACGAAATAATAGAATAGCCATCACATGATATAAATAAATCCGGAGGAAACTCCTCACAACAAACTCCACAACTGAAATGAATAACTAAATACTGAATACTGAATCAATACATGCCAAAGTCTGAAAAACTGAAATGGAAATGTATCTCTAATGGAACTGGGCAACATGCCCTAAAACTGAGGAATACTGAACATGGAATCCAAATGATAGAAGCGTCTACAAGCAAATCCCTGTAACTTCCACAAACAGCTACAGCTCGTCATCTGAATGAGTATCCTATGCATGGTGTCCTTGTGGCTGGGCACCTAAAATGGTTTTACTAGAAAAAAGATTTGAAAGAAAACGGGTCAGAGCCCGAATGTGTAGATATTTTAAAACCCTGCAAGTGCTTTAAAAACATTTAAAACATTAAATGTAAAATACATCTTAGGAAGTGCACTCACATGAAATTCTCACCTCTCGACTAAATGTGCACTTCTAACGTAAGTACCCATCTAAAATGACACTAACCACTAGCTAAGTGACATCATATCTAGCAAGACTGTCATAGGTTCTACCCTTAATACACGATTCCCGTTAACATTATAACGATCTCAATTAAATAGGGGACTTAACGCAAATTCAGGTTCTCATATAAAAGTAATACAACTCGTTATAGATTCTCCCTTTTATGTTATTCCATAGTTATACACATGATACCATATGAAAGTTCCCATTTTACTAAGTGTATATTTTCCACAACATAAATATACAATATAAGCACCCCGAGACTAAGCTGTGGTGCGCACATACTCTGCTATCCATCCCGGTACATCACGTACATAAGGATCACATATTCCGAATCTCTCATGAATAGTTCACAGATAACAACATCACAAATAATGGAGGCGAACACAGTCACATCACATGGGTCACGCACATACCTACGCTCCCACGATCAGCGGACTTATTAACATCCCAATAAGTCTTTCTCTGACCTATGTTCATCGAGGTGACCAGTCTAAATCCGGGCAACACAAGGATTAGAGGGCCCTAAGCGAACGCAAACCTCCCGTGATAGCAAGTATGGTAGATATGTCATACACACAAATCATATATCAATACTAGGTAAACACGCATCATAGTAATCACCGTAGTTTAATTGTAGTACATATCGCCTTCTCGTACTTACTTATAATTTATGCAATTTATATAATCCCGGTTCATAATCATACACGCCATAATTTATTCTCACGTCGTAGTAGACACTCACGTCTCAACTCAAAGTGTCTATTTGACTCGTTCCACAATTATATAATTTACTCCTCATTATGTCCCAAATGTCGTAAGTATACCAATACATCATCAAAAGAATGTTATCTCTATCCTCGAACAAGTTTATTAGACTCCCAAAAATCAAAACAGGCCAAAAAGGCCTAAACTGCCAGCTCGTTAGAAGTCTCGTTCGAACGAGAGTTCGTTCGAACGAACTGGGCTATCTAACGAGATCTCGTTCGAATGATATTATCGAACGAACATCCCTCTCGTTAGAACCCCAAACTGTCAACTCGTTAGAAGCTCGTTCGAACGAGCTCGTTCGAACGACCTGGGTAGGTCTTCTAACGAGTGACCAGATTCAAGCCCAGAAATCCTATCTCGTTTTTCCAATTTCTCTACACCTCAAATCTCATCCAAACCTAAATTTAACAATTGTTTAACGTCTGTAATCGTCCCTAAACATGTTAAAGTCACATACTAACGTATTATAAAAGATTAATTCTTCCTAAACATCATCAAATCACAAGTCTCTACACTTTTCCCCAATTTTTCAAGAACATAAACCCTAGAATTTATCATCATCAATTCCCAGAATTTAATCCGTTTTTATAACACATAAAATTATAATTCTCTTAATTCAATCTTCCAATAACGTTTCTATATGCAAACCTACATCCACCATTAAACTAACAACTCCAATTTCATGGGTTTTCCTTTATCTCTCAAACAAGAATGATTATCAATATTTCTAACATGGAAGAAACATTTACTGCATAAAATGTAAATTAAACCACTTGCTTTGATTCAATCTCTGATTTTGATGACAATTTGAAGAAGTTCTCTCTCTCTTTCTGCAGAATTCCCTTCTATCTCTCTCTCTCCAAGCTTTCTTCTCCAATGGCTATGGTGGCTAGGGTTTTCTTTGGGAAAGTTTTGGAAACCTAATCTAATAACCCCCGTAGCTTATTGGGTCATTAATGGCTGGTTAGTGGGTAACTTCCCAATCAGATAAAAACTCTTAATTTTCGTCACTTTTAATTCCCAAAAATACAAAATTACCAAACTACCCTTTATGTTGCCGGTATGGCCTAAAAATACCCCGGGACCCAAACTAAACCCCCGGCTAGTGTTTTCTGACTATCTCGACCCTTCCGGACGTGTTGGCGCACTCAAAATGAACATACAGTTAATAGAATTTAAATTCACTTTTATAATTATCATAATTATATACCATGACGCGATTGTCACACGCGTCTCAACAAAATTCACAAATTGCCGTATTACAATCTCCCGATAAATTTCATAATTCAATATTCATATAACATCATATATACTCAATATAGTCAAATACCAACTCACATCTCGCTAGTATTTTATCCGGATTAATTTCCAATTAATTCTCATTTAATTAATCCCAAAAATAAATATCGCCAAAAATACGGGGTATTACATACTTCCCCCCTAATAACAGAATTTCGTCCCGAAATTCGAAACTAGAAAGTACCTGATAAAAACAACTCTGGATAACGTTCGCGCATCTCATCCTCGCGTTCCCATGTGGACTCCTCGACATTGTGATGTCGCCACTGAATACGCACTAACGGAACTATCTTTGACCGCAGTTTCCGCTCACTTCGGTCCAAAATAGCAATCGACCCCTCCTCGTAGGAGCTATCAGGTTGAAGATCGATGTCCTCCAAAGCAATATGAGAATGAGCCAAATTGTCTCTAAGATATTTCCTTAGCGAGGAAATATGAAACACATCGTGAATCCAATGCAAATGCTCCGGTAATCCAAGCCTATACGCAACCGGTCCAATCCGCTCAATAATAGGAAATGGTCCCACATATCTCGGTGCCAACTTCCCTTTCTTCCCGAAACGCATAATCCCCTTCATAGGAGATACTCTGAGAAAAACCTGGTCCCCTACTTGGAACTCTCTGAAGAACCTCTTCGCATCAGCATAGCTCTTCTGCCTGTCTTGAGCTACCCGAATGCGACTCCGAATCAACTCAATCCTTGCCGAAGTATCTTGAATCACTTCCGGCCCAAGTAGTTTGTTGTCCCCCACCTCTAACCAACATGCTGGGGAACGACAAGGCCTACCGTACAATGCCTCAAACGGAGCCATGCCAATAGTGAACTTATAGGAGTTGTTGTAAGCAAACTCCACAGTGGAAGGTACTGCTCCCATCCACCCCCAAAGTCAATAATGCACATGCGTAGCATGTCCTCCAACATATGATTTGTGCGCTCGGTCTGCCCATCGGTCTGCGGATGATAAGCCGTACTCAACCGCAATTCCGTGCCCATGGCCTCCTGGAAACTCTCCCAAAACCGCCAAACAAATATCTTGTCTCTGTCAGACACGATATTTACGGGTACACCATGAAGTCTCACAATCTCTGAAATGAAAAGCTGGGCATACTGTCCCGTAGTGTAGTCAGTCCTTACAGGTAAAAAGTGGGCGACTTTGGACAATCTGTCCACAATTACCCAAACGGAGTCGTGACCCCTCTGCGACGTAGGCAACCCCTTGATAAAGTCCATGGATATGCTCTCCCACATCCACATCGGGACCTCCAACGGCTGTAGCAGTCCTTCCGGTCTCTGATGATCCACTTTTATAAGCTGACAAGTGGCGCATTTCGAAACAAACTCAGCGATATCTCTCTTCATACCGCTCCACCAATACTGGCGTCTCATGTCTTGGTACATTTTGTCCCCTCCGGGATGTACCACGAACCGTGAGCCGTGCGACTCTGCCATCACCTCGTGTCGAAATTCCTCCCCTTCCGGAACCACCAATCTCCCATTGAAGCGTAATCCCCCGTCTGAGCTAACGGTATAAGATTCGGCACCCTCTGCTAGTAATCGAACTATCTGCTCCTGACAGAACGAGTCATTAGCCCGTGCCCGTACTACCTTCGTGACAATCTGCGGTGTAACGGTCATCACAGACATAAAAGATCGAGCCACTGCATCCTGGTGTCCCAACTCCTTCCACTTTGCCTTCCACACCCCTGCCACCTCATCTGCTGGCCTATGGCTCAACGCGTCTGCTACCACGTTAGCCTTACTTGGGTGATACTGGATATCGAACTGGTAGTCTTTCACAAACTCAAGCCACCTAGGCTGCCACATATTCAACTCCTTCTGCGTGAACAGATACTGTAGTGACTTGTGGTCCGTGAACAGCTGAAACTTCTCCCCCAAAAGATAGTGCCTCCAAATCCGTAGGGCAAATACCACTGCCGCCAACTCCAAATCATGCGTGGGGTAATTCTTCTCATGAGGCTTAAGCTTACGGGAAACATAAGCTATGGCCTGTCTCTCCTGCTGCAATACACCTCCAAGTCCTTGCAAAGACGCATCAGTGTAAACCAAATACTCAACTCCCGGTCTCGGCAATGCTAACACAGGTGCTGAGGTCAATTTATCCTTGAATTCATCGAATGCCAACTGACAGGCATCACTCCAGATGAATGGCACACCCTTACGAGTCAGATATGTCAAAGGACCCACTATCTTCGAAAATCCCCAAATGAATCTCCTGTAGTATCCTGCTAGGCCCAAGAAACTACGAATCTCAGTCGGTGTCGTGGGTTGTCCCCACTCCCTCATTGTGGATACCTTCCCCGGATCAACAGATATCCCCCGATCGGAAATGATATGTCCCAAAAATTGGACCTCCTTCAGCCAAAACCCGCATTTCTCATATTTTGCATACAACTCGTTCTGACATAGTGTCTGCAAAACTTGCCTCAAATGCTCGGCGTGCTCCTCCTCTGTCTGGGAGTAAACCATAATATCATCGATGAAGACAATGACAAACTGATCTAGGAAATCCCTGAACACTCTGTTCATCAAGACCATAAACACAACTGGAGCGTTGGTCAAACCAAAAGGCATAACCCGAAACTCGTAAGAACCATATCTCGACAAGAACGCAGTCTTCGAGACATCCTCCTCCCTGATATGCAACTGATGGTATCCCGATCTCAAATCAATCTTTGAAAAGAAATAAGCTCCTCTCAACTGGTCTAATAAGTCATCGATTCGAGGCAACGGATACTTATTCCGTATCGTGACCTTATTCAACTCTCGGTAGTCCACACACAGTCTTAGTGAACCGTCTCTCTTCTTCACAAACAAAACTGGAGCGCCCCAAGGTGAGGTACTCCTGCAAATAAAGCCCTAACCTAACAACTTCTCTATCTGATCTCGTAGCTCTCGCATCTCTGCCGGAGCCATACGGTACGGTGCGCGCGCTATAGGTCTCGTACCTGGCAGCAAATCTATAACAAAGTCTATCTCTCGACTGGGGGTAGGCCTGGTATCTCCTGAAACACATCCGAATGCTCCCTGATAACTAGGATAGAATCTAAAGGAATCACAACCTCCTTAGAGGTATCCTCCTCTATGTAATACAGATGAGCGGTCGAACCTCCCTTTGGGCAAGGCATCGCCACTACAAACATATCTTGCCCCGGAATGGAAAAAACAATGCTCCTGCTGAAGCAATCAATCATGGCCCTATAAGCTACGAGCCAATCCATACCGATAATCACATCGTGCACATGCATATCTAATACCAACATGTCTGCAGGTAATACCAAACCACCAATCTCTACCCCGACTCCCTGGCATATAAAGAAAATAAGTGACCCACTCCCCAATGGTGAGTCGACACACGTCACTGTGCTCTTCGCTGTGGCTAACGACCCTAAAGCCTTCGCGAAATGTGTATCTATAAAACAATTTATAGACCCCGTATCAAATAATACCCGACCCATAGTGCCATGGATAGGAAACGTACCCTCAATCGCGGGCGGTGCCTGTGGAACTGCTGCCTGGTGGACGTTATAGACACATCCATACTGTAGCTGCCCCTGCTGAGCTAGGACTGCTGGAATGGGTGGCAATGCTGCCATCTGTGGTGGTGCGGGGAGAGAGGCGGGAAACATAGGCCTCTGCGGCTCCTGGCGAGCACCCTGCTGCTGCTGCTGTGGGGCCCTGCCCCTATCAGGACAATCCTGTTGTTTATGGCCAGTCTTGCCACAAACAAAACACTTCCCTAGGAAGTTCCCTCCTCTCTGCCCCTGCTGTCCCCGGCCCTGGTGGCCGTTACCGTTCCTCCCTTGGCCCTGTTGGCCCTGCTGGAACTGCTGCCCATTCTGCCCCTGTTGGCCCTGATGGTCGTTTGGACCCTGATGGCCCTGACGGAAACCTCCTTGTCCGTGCCTGTAATTTCCTGATCTGAACCTCTTCTGATCCCCCTGCTGGGAACCCTGCTCACCCTGTCTCTGCCCCTGAACAGATTGTGCCCCACCGGCACCATGTCCTCCAATCCTGCCCTGATGGCTAGACTCTCCAGATCTCTTGCCCTCAGCCATATGAAAGCGGTGATACTGGCAGTGTAACAACGCAGCATTAACCACATCAGAATAAGTGGCCAACGAAAGGTTCCCTAACAGATGTTGACGGATCCTCCATGTCAACCCGTCGGTGAATTTCTTAATCTTCTTCTTTTCTGTCGGTATCTCATCCGGAATGATATTCAACAGATTCGTGAACTCGGCCTCATACTCGGCCATGGTCTTACCCTCCTGCTTCAGGCTCATCAATTTCCTCCTCATTTCCGTATGAACAGCGGACGGAAAGTACTTGCGGTCAAACCGCACCCAAAAGTCCTGAATAGTGAGAGTATCCCTCTCCTCCACGGTGGTAATTGACTCCCACCACTGCAGTGCAGATCCAACTAGCTTGAAAGTAGCTAGCACCTGATTCTGAACATCCGTGCACTCATACATCCTCAAGTGCCTCTGTATATCCTTCCTCCACTGGCTCGAGACTACCACATCTGAGCTACCTACAAACTCTGGCGGATGCGCTTTCTGAAAAGCGTCACGTACACATTCCCAAGCAGACGGGAATGCATTTACCTGTACTGGCGCGGTAACCGGCGCCTGAGGTGGTGCCTGCTGAACTACGACAATTGCGGCATTTACCCCTTGGGATACAATGGCTGCAACCTCAGCGGCGTTCATCATGCCCTGAACTGGAACGGGCTGGGGTTCGGGCGTTGCATCCCTGGGAACTCGTCGTGCACGTCGTGGAGGCATATGAAATAAGAATGAAGTTTATAAGTTCGCAGTTATAAACTTAAAATAGCTGAAGAACGAAGCATACACAAAAAGAGTACAAGAGTCCTAAAATATAGGGCTCTATACAAAGAAAACTCAGCGGAAACATAATAGCCGTACAGATCCTAAAGGACACTAGAATCTGATGCTCTGATACCACCTGTAACACCCCGACTAATTAAATACCGGGTAGCTACTCCATTATTAAATTAAACCAAAATGCCAAGTTGGCTCAGTTAATAGCATCACTGTCGAAAACATTTTATTATTACTAACCACCTAGTATTTAAAAAGTAAGTTGTCAAATTTTAATTAAAGTCTGATTAACATATAGTAAAATATTTAATGCAAGAATAATATCACCATTCACCATAACGAAATAATAGAATAGCCATCACATGATATAAATAAATCCGGAGGAAACTCCTCACAACAAACTCCACAACTGAAATGAATAACTAAATAATGAATACCGAATCAATACATGCCAAAGTCTGAAAAACTAAAATTGAAATGTATCTCTAATGGAACTGGGCAACATGCCCTAAAACTGAGGAATACTGAACATGGAATCCAAATGATAGAAGCGTCTACAAGAAAATCCCTGTAACTTCCACAAACAGCTACAGCTCGTCATCTGAATGAGTATCCTATGCATGGTGTCCTTGTGGCTGGGCACCTAAAATTGTTTTACAAGAAAAAAGATTTGAAAGCAAACGGGTCAGAGCCCGAATGTGGAGATATTTTAAAAACCTGCAAGTGCTTTAAAAACATTTAAAACATTAAATGTAAAATACATGTTAGGACGTGCACTCACATGAAATTCTCACCTCTTGACTAAATGTGCACTCCTAACGTAAGTACCCATCTAAAATGACACTAACCACTAGGTAAGTGACATCATATCTAGCTAGACTGTCATAGGTTCTACCCTTAATACTCGGTTCCCGTTAACATTATAACGATCTCAATTAAATAGGGGACTTAACGCAAATTCAGGTTCTCATATAAAAGTAATACAACTCGTTATAGATTCTCCCTTTTATGTTATTCCATAGTTATACACACGATACCATATGAAAGTTCTCATTTTACTAAGTGTATATTTTCCACAACATAAATATACAATATAAGCACCCCGAGACTAAGCTGTGGTGCACACATACTCTGCTATCCATCCTGGTACATCACGTACATAAGGATCATATATTCCGAATCTCTCATGAATAGTTCACAGATAACAACATCACAAATAATGGAGGCGAACACAGTCACATCACATGGGTTACACACATACCTACGCTCCCACGATCAGCGGACTTATTAACATCCCAATAAGTCTTTCTCTGACCTATGTTCATCGAGGTAACCAGTCTAAATCCTGGAAACACAAGGATTAGAGGGCCCTAAGCGAACACAAACCTCCCGTGATAGCAAGTATGGTAGGTATGTCATACACACAAATCATATATCAATACTAGGTAAACACGCATCTTAGTAATCACTGTAGTTTCATTGTAGTACATATCGCCTTCTCGTACTAACTTATAATTTATACAATTTATATAATCCCGGTTCATAATCATACACGCCATAATTTATTCTCACGTCGTAGTAGGCACTCACGTCTCAACTCAAAGTGTCTATTTGACTCGTTCCACAATTATATAATTTACTCCTCATTATGTCCCAAATGTCCCACGTATACCAATACATCATCAAAAGAATGTTATCTCTATCCTCGAACAAGTTTATGGGACTCCCAAAAATCAAAACAGGCCAAAAAGGCCTAAACTGCCAGCTCGTTAGAAGTCTCGTTCGAACGAGGCTGTTCGAACGAGAGTTCGTTCGAACGAACTGGGCTATTTAACGAGATCTCGTTCGAACGAGATTATCGAATGAACATCCCTCTCGTTAGAACCCCAAACTGTCAACTCGTTAGAAGCTCGTTCGAACGAGCTCGTTCGAACGACCTGGGTCTTCTAACGAGTGACCAGATTCAAGCCCAGAAATCCTATCTCGTTTTTCCAGTTTCTCTACACCTCAAATCTCATCCAAACCTCAATTTAACAATTGTTTAACGTCTCTAATCGTCCCTAAACATGTTAAAGTCACATACTAACGTATTATAAAGTATTCATTCTTCCTAAACATCATCAAATCACAAGTCTCTACACTTTTCCCCAATTTTTCAAGAACATAAACCCTAGAATTTATCATCATCAATTCCCAGAATTTAATCCATTTTTATAACACATAAAATTGTAATTCTCTTAATTCAATCTTCCAATAACGTTTCTACATGCAAACCTACATCCACCATTAAACTAACAACTCCAATTTCATGGGTTTTCCTTTATCTCTCAAACAAGAATGATTATCAATATTTCTAACATGGAAGAAACATTTACTGCATAAAATGTAAATTAAACCACTTGACTTGATTCAATCTCTGATTTTGATGACGATTTGAAGAAGTTCTCTCTCTCTTTCTGCAGAATTCCCTTCTATCTCTCTCTCTCCAAGCTTTCTTCTCCAATGGCTATGGTGGCTAGGGTTTTATTTGGGAAAGTTTTGGAAACCTAATCTAATAACCCCCGTAGCTTATTGGGTCATTAAGGGCTGGTTAGTGGGTTTAGTGGGTAACTTCCCAATCAGATAAAAACTCTTAATTTTCGTCACTTTTAATTCCCAAAAATACAAAATTACCAAACTACCCTTTATGTTGCCGGTATGGCCTAAAAATACACCGGGACCCAAACTAAACCCCCGGCTAGTGTTTTCTGACTATCTCGACCCTTCCGGACGTGTTGGCGCACTCAAAACGAACATACGATTAATAGAATTTAAATTCACTTTTATAATTATCATAATTATATACCATGACGCGATTGTGACACGCGTCTCAACAAAATTCACAAATTGCCGTATTACAATCTCACGACAAATTTCATAATTCAATATTCATATAACATCATATATACTCAATATAGTCAAATACCAACTCACATCTCGCTAGTATTTTATCCGGATTAATTCCCAATTAATTCTCATTTAATTAATCCCAAAAATAAATATCGCCAAAAATATGGGGTATTACAGTGAATGCAGGACGAATATAGACCTCGGCCATAGGACCGGTTATTATATACATTATGTGATTTTTATTTCGAAGTGAGGTATTTTCGGGTGTGGTTATGACTCAATGTCGAAGGTATATGACCATTTCCCGACGTTGCATTGTAGGATGCCCAAGTTGTCTTGTGTGATAGGCCCTGGAAGATGATAGCTATTTAGGGGCGCGTCCAGTGGGGAAAATCGGAAGGACGGTCTTAGAATCATTATATATTGTTTAGTATAACTATTCTTCTTCAAGCGGGATTTAATTTATGATAAAGTGGTTTTATGAATTGAATGGCTTTGAATACGTTTCCTAATGAGATATGGAACGGTGAAATGAAACGGTGTATAAATGATGGTGAATCTTAATTAATAATATTCATTCCTACCCCCTTTCTTATATTTGAATTAAATTTATGGTCATTATAATTGCTTTAGATTATGCTCTAAGATTGAGTAGATAGATTCTTATCATTATCAATAATGATTAACTATTCATAACTGTCATACTCTTTATTCATCTCGTGATCATATAAAATCGGGCCCTGACCCGTTCATATTTTTTGTGTTGCATGAATCTTATTCTCGCTCAGATGCTCCGCCGCAAGGACGCCCGTATTGACTTTCCTATTCCAGTGTCTTGGAGCTGTAACACCTTGCGGATGTTACGGGATATTTGGATGTAAACACTTTTATTTTGTAATCTAGTTATGATTGGTTACTCGTTCGGGCGTGTTTCCCAAGTTTTGTAATTGTATTATAGATGTGATGTTATACTTTATTACTTGGTGTAATCATATTGTTTGGGTCTGTTAACCGACTGCTTATTCGGTTATTGTGTTATATATGTTTTATTTAAATTATTTCATGTAGTTATTTTAACTACCTTCTTTTGAAATTGGGTTGTTAAATGCTTTCTTCAACTTACAAAATCAATTTTTACAATCCGTTTTCTAAAATAATGGGTGGTTATCTCGTATACTTATGGTTTTTCTGCGATGCTGAGAATGGACCATCTATGATTCCTATAGTTATTGGAATATTGAGCTGGCCACCTCTTATTTTGATAAGCGGGTTGTCACAGTTAACTTAGCTTACTCATTTGAGGTACTCACCCCTCGATCTAGTGTGCACGTCTAACGAGCCTAACTACCCATACTAGCCATGATGCCCTGACTCACTACTAAGTTTATGATAATATTCTTGAAAGTCTCCCTAAATAACTTAAAACTGACATAGTTATGATTTCGATATAGATTTAGGATTAGTTTAGTCTATTCTCGAATCCTTCTAAATGCCCAACTGATAATACCATAAGTGTTCATTTAAAATAGCGTCATCAACATAAGACACCAAACATGATTCTGGTATACACACATCATTCACTTTAGGTATACATATTAATTTATATAAATATAACAATATTGCACCCTTGGTTGAGAACCCTCATTGCTATGCATACTCGGCTATCTAGTCCATTTGCAAAGCTCACGGATAGAGGACAGCAGTTTCAAACTCTCGAGAACCAATAAAAACATAAACACCTATTGGAGGCGAACATAGTCCCAAGCCGATGGGCTATGCACATACCTACGCACCTATACGGCTGTCATCACTATCATTCTCACAGATAGCCCATACCTAGGTTCCATGCTCTAGTGGTACGAATCTAAATCCCCCGAAGGCACACAAGATTCGGTCGTCCACAATGCGTTAACCTCCGTTCGATAGCAAGTAGCTAGGTATGTCATACACATAATATTTTGAACAAAAAGCATGCACATAACTTATGTAAATTCATTAGCTTTCCTATAGTCTAGTATTTACAGTACAAATAGTATGTATCCCTTATTATACACCGCACCTTATTTATATATATATCCTCCCTTGTATTTTCGCATATCTATAATTTTATAAATTTTCCTACCTTCCGAAAGTCGACATATTCTCCGCTCACTAGTAATTATAGATTTTAAGTCCCTCAACGTTTATACAGGTCTAACACTCATTGAAGTAAGCCTACGGGAAGTTTGAACAAAAATCGGCCTAAAAAGGTCATTCTGCAATCTCGTTAGAAGACCCAGAAATCTCGTTCGAACGAGGGTCATTCGAACGAAGGTAATTCGAACAAACCACCAAACTCGTTAGAAGGGATACTGTAATGTTAGAAGTCTCGTTTGAATGACCTGGGCTGGACTTAACGAAATTTCCGAAGTCGCCCAGTTCATCTCCAAAATTAATTTTTCTAGATTTTCTCCACTCAAATCTCAACCTAAATCCATTTCAACCCAATTTCAAGGTTTCCAAACTACTCTAAGTCACTCTAGAACACTTCTTAGCGTAGTTTTGGGGTTCAATCCTTCTAATCATCATGTAATTTCAATAATTTCCCAAATTTTACCAAAGACCATACTAACATAAACCCAGAATTTGTTTGTCTATAAAAACTCCATTTTTATTTCGTGATTAACGCCTAATTCATCAAATTTCACATTCCTATTAAGGGGAAAATCCTCTACATGCAAACCCCGATCAGATTTCTAAAATTCCTACACGATTTCATCATAGGTAAACCCAAATTTGGTGTTAGTTGTTCTAAAACCTCAACACATGTTAACAAGTGTAATAATTTCTAAGAGAAGAGAAAGATATTCACTTTCCTTAAAATGAACTTCTGATTCGCGGGTTGAAAGTTGTATATGAACGATCCTCCTGACACGATCTACGCGCTGGTGTACTTTTTGTTGTGAAAGGTTGAGTTCTCGGCTTAGGGCTCTAATGGAGTCTCCTTCTTCTTTCTTGGTTCTCTCTCTCTTTTCCTCTCTTTTCATGTAGGTTGAAACTAATGGCTACTGACCCTAAATGTCTCTTAATTAAATCTAATTTTCGTCCATTTAATCATCCTAAAATTCCTAAAGACCAAAATACCCCACTAGGGTGTCGTTTTGGGTTAAAAATGTCCCGGGCTCCAAATGAAATACCCGAATAGTGTTTTCTGACTATTTCGACCCTTTCGAACACTCTGCCACACTCAAAATGGTCGTCCGAGTTATATAAAAATAAATTATCTTTTACCCCCCAAATACATACAATTAACGCGACTCATACGCGTCCCGAATATTTATAACATAACTGTCGTATATCTCATTCCCGACCATACTATTATTTCAATAATTACTAACTCTCATCCCACTAGTGATTATTATCAAAAAATGGATTAATTACAATTAAAAAATTTCTCCCATTAATTAAATTAATCCCCATTTTCCATAAAAATAAATATGTGTAAAAATACGGGGTATTACAACCCTCCTCCCAATGATCGAGGTTCTCTAACTAACTATCCCTTTTGTATCTAGTAGAACAAGATATAAAATTGACACGAATAGGTAACTATCTCGATTAAATTTATACCTAGACGCATCTGTCATAAGATATGTAACGGGTATAGAGGCTCTTGGTCTTTCCTACGAGATGTACAAAGTGGCGGTGTCTCTCTAGAGTGAGAGCTCTCATCGGGACCAGTCGGGGGTTCAACTCTTTTCCTCTCATGTGTCTTTCCTCTAACCATAATATCATAAATAAGATATGAAATATGACCAAAACATAATAGGAATGGGATCCTAAGAGAATATGAGATTACATGAAGATATGAAAATGATGTTAGGTATTGCATGTAGATGAATTCTACTCATGTTGAATATGGAAATTTGATGATTTAGTTATGAAATGATAATTCTAAACTCTGGTTTTTTAAGAGGTATAAAAATGGAGAATTTAGATGAATTAAAAATTTAAGGATTTAATGGGTTTGATGATAATACCCTTATGAACATATGTAATTGATGTTTCTTTTATGTGAAAATCACCCTTAAACATGTTAAAATAATGTTAGAATATATGGATTTCGGCTAGAATATAATCCATGAACGTTTTGGGTGTAAGAACATGAAGAAAAACACAGAAAACTAAGGTTGAAGACGAACTATAATGACGTTGATCTCGTTCGAACGAGACATGTTGTCGTTCGAACGAGATGCCATCTCGTTTGAATGAGAGTTATGGGTTTCTAATGTGATTTTAGAATTTTGTTTTAGCCCATAAATGCTTTAATAATTGTATGTTAGCGCACAGTAGGTTCTGAATAATTTTGGTACATTAATAAGGAGTGAGGGACTTCGGTTAATCTTGGAATATTTTATGAAATTGAGGAATAAAATTATGTGAGAGATATCTACATAATAATAATACGATTAAGAGATAAGTAATCGTCATGGTCAAGTACGGTTTAATATATATATATATATATACGGGTAAATGAGATTATGTTAGTGATAGCTACATAATAAATATACGATGATAATCGTTATTAACAAGTACGGGTGGTATTCGAGAAATACGAAGGGTACTTAGGGTAGGATGAAAGTCTAATATGATATTGGTCAAGTGCGTACCGAATTTTATATAAGTTGATGTGTCTACATATTTACTGTTAATTTATGTGTATGACATACCTAACCTACTTTCTATCGAAGGGAGGTTTATGCGTATGGGCAGTATTATCCGGATGAGCCTTGAGGGGGATCTTTAACTTGTTGCCTCAGAACATAGGACTTAGGTTGGATTGCCATTAGTGAGAACAATGGTATTGAGCGGTCTTTTGGGTGAGTAGGAATGTGCGTAGTCCAAAGGCTTAGGACTATATTCGCCTCCACTATTTTTGATTTTTTTATTATGGTTCGTGCGACATACCGAACCTATGTTCCATTATATAGTGACGAGATGTTCTCGGACATCATATCAGAGTACGCATGCACCGAAACTAAGCCTCGGGGTGTAATTTAGTGTGTGTGTGTGTCTATATATATATATATATATATATATATATATATATATATATATATATATATATATATATATATATATATATATATATATATATATATATATATATATATATATATATTATAGTGAATGTGTATATATACTTGTGATATTATCTACCATGTGAATTAAGTAGACATGAAAGATAATGAAATCTGAAAAGAATTAAGTAGGTGAATATTTAATTATATTGAATTGAAAAATGGCTTATCCATATTATAGAGAAACTTGATCTATGTATTACCTGTATTGCGAGAGAAATACGTGGGATATATATGGTCTATGGTCAGTTGGCACTGATACGACCTAGTTAGCATGAGAATAGTAACTAGTATGATTTGAAGGTACATTAGTTATGCACTCTAGATGAGGGGGTTGGATCTCAAGAGAGAGTCAATAATCTAACACGTGTTTAATAATTGATGAATATAGAATTTATTCCCTTGCTATTTTCAAAACTATTATTACAATCGGGCTCTGACCTGTTTTCTTGCACATTCTCTTATCTCTTGTATCTCCTATATCAGGTGTCGAGCCGCAGGGATGCCAGCCATAGAGGATTAAGATTTTTGACGAGCTATGGATGCTATGGAATTTTGGACATTATTTATACGCTTTCATATTCATTGATTCATACTCTGTAGTTGATCTTTCATTTAGGGCATGTTGCCCAAGAGGATTATAGTTATTTCTTCTCTATCTTAGACATATTAAATTCTTATATCGATTTTCTTACATTTTATTTTGGATGGGATTATTGTATTGGGATATTTAAAATGGAGAGTTTTATTCCAGGTGCATTTAATTCAGTTTTGATATTTCTCAGTTGTTATTCATTATGTGAATGGATTGTGCTAAATGTTTAATGTTTTTAAATGGAAATTTTATTTATATTAAAATTTGATTAGTTTAACACCTGCTTGATTGTATATTAGGTGATTAAAAATAAAAAAAAATGTTTTTGACAGTGATGCTAATAATGAACCAACTGTAAATTCTGTTTTATTTGGGTATAGGTTTGATCACCTGATATTTAATTGAGCAGGGTATTACAGGTGGTATCATAGAATCAGGTTCTAAAGTCTTTTAGGATATGAACGGTTTATCATGCTTTCAGCTTAGCATTCTTTGATATAGAGCCTATCATTAGGACTGTTGTATCCTTATTTGCATATATATGATCTTCAACTATTCTTTAAAATTTAAATTGAATACTGATGAGTTTTTTTTTCTCATTCCAGATGCCTCCTTGACGTGCTCCTCAGCCTGTCCCAGCTCAGGGTACAATGAATGCTATAGAAGTTGCTTTCATTGTTGCTTAAGCGGTCAACACAACTTTAGTTGTTCTTCAACAGGTTCCCGAACATGCACTAATTTTTCCACCCGCAACAAGACAGGTGTTTCCTACTTCTTGGGAATGTGTTAGGGATGTTTTTCAGAAGGCGCATTCGCCCGAGTTTCAGGGAGGTTCTGACGTCGTGAATTCTAGCCAATTGAAGAAGGACATCCAGAGGCACTTGAGAATGTTTGAATGCACGGAGGTTCAGTGTCAGATACTAGCAACATTTAAGCTAGTGGGGGAAGCTCTACAGTGGCGGGAAGTTATTACCACCATCGAGGAGAGAGATATTATCACTATCCAGGACTTCTGGGTGCAGTTTGACCATAAATACTTTCCCTCCGTAATTCAGACTGAGATGAGGCAAAAATTACTCCACCTAACCCAGGAGGGGAGGATAGTGGAAGAATATGAAGAAGAATTTACTAGGTTGACTCATTTTGTGCCAGGTGAGGTACCTACTCAAGGAATGAGAATTCATATGTTCACAGATGGCCTGCATTAGAAGATTAACCAACACTTATTGGGCAATCTTTCATTACATACTTATGCTGATGTTCTTAATGTTGCGATGCTTCACTGCCAGGATAACCTCTACATGGTAAGGGTGGAATGCGGGGGATTGAGTCGAGATAGCAGGGCAAGACTGGTGGAGGCATTTCTAGTGGGACATAGTCATGTCAGATTCAGCAGTGCCAGGGTGAGCAAAGTTCCCAACCGGGGGACTATGCTAAACGTTTACGATCTGTAGGATTTCATTTTGGGCAAGGGGGTAGAAGGAAGGGGAAGAACAACCAAGGGAGAGGTGGTACTGGATAGCAGGGGTAGGGATAACATGGACAAAATGGAGAAAGTTTACTGCCAAACATTTCGTGTGTGGCAAGACTGGCCACAAGAGACAGGATTGCCCTGATAAGGGAAAATTTCCTCAGCAGGGAGCTCGTCAGGAGCCATAGAGACCAGTATTTCCACCATCCTCTCTCCCATCACCTGCTTAGGTTCCATCATTACCTGCCATTCCAGGAGCTCCAACACATTAGGGATAGTACGGGCATGGGTATAATGTCCATCAGGCAGCGATTCAGCAGCCACCGCCCGTGATTGAGGGTATGTTTTCTATCTATGGGGGTATGGGGCGCATTCTATTTGACACGAGGGCCTCACATTCATTTGTAACCACTATATTTTCACGGGCCATAGGATTACTAGACTTAGCCGACAACACTATTACTTATGTAGACTCATTGATGGGTAGTGGTACGCCTACTTTCTTTATATGTCGTAGTATGAGTATAAAGATTGGGAGTTTGATTTTATTGATATATTTACTTATTTTTGACATGTCCGAGTATGATGTGACTATCGACATGGATTGGCTTGTTGTATATAGGTCCATGATTAACTGTTATAGCTGGTGTATTATTTTTGGTATTTTGGGATAAGAGATGGTCCTTGTGGAGATGCCTCGTTCTGAGGGAGTGTCATCTACTCAATTGTATTATATAAAGTATGAGACCTCTACGGGAGTAGTAATATCCCTTTGTTCTACATCGATAGTTTATGAGTTTGCAGATGTATTCCAGGAGATACCGAAATTACCTCCTGGTAGGGAGATTGAGTTTATAATTGATTAGCATTGGGCACTTGCCTATTACTCGTGCGCCTTACCATATGGCTCCAACACATGAGGGAGCTCAAGGACCAAATAGAACAACCTTTGGGGTAGGGGTTCATCCACAGGATTACATCGCCTTGGGCTGCCCCGATGTTGTTTGTAAAGAAGTGAGCGGGTCTTTACGCTTGTGCATGGATTATCGGGAGCTTAATAAAGTCACGATACGGAAGAAGTATCAGTTTCCTAGAATCAATGACTTGTTTGATCATCTAAGAGGAGCAACCTACTTCTCAAAGATAAATATGGTTATCATTAGTTGTGTATCAGGGAGCAGGACGTTTCAAAGACTGCCTTCTTGACCAGGTATGGATCGTATGAGTTTCGATTTGTGCTATTTGGGCTAACCAATGCACCAGAAGTATTAATGGACTTGATGCATAAAGTGTTCAGAGAGTTCTTAGACCAGTTTGTTATTGTTTTCATAGATGACATCCTGATTTATTCTCAGACTGAAGAGTTACTACACCAAATCTTGCGAATGGTCACGCCTAGTTGGTCACGGCCCAAGTCTGCTACCATTTAGTCACGGACTTGGGCTGTGATCATCTCATTTTTTGGCGTGACCATATTCATTACCACACTAAATAATGGATGCTTTGGAGGTGGTCACGGACCAAATCCCTGACCACCATGGGTCACGGACTTGGGCCGTGACTAGGGCATGATCATCTTGGCGCCAAATTCGTGCCAAAATTCCCTCCAAGATTGGTCGCGGATGGGTCACGGACTTAGACCGTGACCATAGGCATGACGAAGGAGAAAACATACACATATGGGGTCATAGACTTGGACCGTGACCATAGGCATGATGAAGGAGAAAACATACACATATGGGGTCATGGCTGGGAGTCGTGACTATTTCTTAGCGTGGGTCACGGCTATGGGTCGTGACCATACCCAAATTGGTGGGCTGATTGATTTCATTAAATTATTTCACTGGTGGGTCAGGGCTCTGGCTGTGACCATGTTCAATTTTAAAAAAATAACTCCCGCTACCTTATTTCTCCCATACGCTTCATTTTATTCATTTCCTCCCCCTCCCTCTCTTTCATTCAATCGACCAAGTGGTGCATGATCATAGCTACTGGCGATTTTGGTTAGGGTTTCAGTCGCACCAAGTGGTGTTCGGGTTGTTATGATGGTGGTGTCTGTAGGCTTCAACTACGGAGACAGCAAAGAGCATAATAAACCAATAATAAGAAGGTTTGAGACAGTATTATCTCCAACATATCCATGACCTTCAGTTCCAAGTCCGATAGAAAAACAACAATCTCCAATGCTTTGAAGCCCAGCGTAGCAACCTCAATTCCTGAGGTATCCACTCTAACCCTAGATCATTATCTTTCTTTTCTCATTTATTTACCATTTCATTTGGTACCTTTGCTCATTAGGCCCTAAACATTTGTTTCATTCGGTTACTGGGGAAAATTATTTATTTTCCACTTGCTATAGTTTTTCTATCTTTATTTTTCACCTATTTAATGGAGCATAGGCATCCATGTTTGTTATTCTCCTTCCATTATTACTTTCAAATATTTCAAGATTCTATGAAGTAGATGATTTGCTATTTTCCAGTTCTATATCTTGATGTAAATAATAGGACGTATTAGTGTAAGTAATGATTATGTCATGCATTTATGGTTTAGTTTTTTTTTTTGTCTTAGTCCACTAACATTTTTTATGGGTATTAAGGTTCCTCTCCCTTAATGTATACCCGATTCTCAGTCCTATATACGATAAAATTTGTAAAGTATACATGACTTTTTATTGGAAATTATTTAATTTCTACGTGGAATTTTATAATATATACACGAATTTTATAATAAGAGGGGTTTTATGGTGGTCGGGTCTACTGTGCTAGGGCTTTTTGGTTTTCCGAGAAAACCTTCAGGTGGTTTCAGGGTAGTCTGCCAAGGTTGGATTTAGGAAATCAATCGGGGTTGCAGTCAGGTGGTGGCCGGAGTTTGGATAAGTACGGTAGGGTCTTGAAATGGGGGAAGATGATCCGATGGTGGAGATGGGTACGGCTTCTCCATCTTATCTAACACTAATTTTTTTTTATTCCATGGCTATGTACATTTAAATCTAATTTTTCTTTTCTAATTGTTTGATAATACATATGTAGATGGATCGGTATCAGAGGATAGAGAAGCCGAGGGCAATTACATCCTCATAATTACTTCTTCCATCACTCTTCTCCAATTTTTTTTATTAATCTTGTTGCTTATACATCCACATAATTAAAAAAAAATACACATTTGCATTGTAGACGCTTTAACTAGTTGTGCTATGTATTATGTCCCTGTTGTGTTTCATTAAATTCAATAACAAAGCAATGCTCGAAAAAAACATGTATTTTATGGTTAATGTTATTATGCTACGGGTTTTACTTTGCCACGTGAGATTCGGATTGTCTTATTAAAATAAACACGTGTTATGCTGTGTATACTCTCATACGTCAAATCTGAGGGTGAAAACATGGCGTTAGAGGGCGAAAGTCCAAAAAAGCCCCCGAACAGCCCCGTAGGAGGCACCAACACCTCCCACGGGACCAATGTAACTCCTAGAAACTGACCATGCAGCCATGGGACTCCCGGTTTGAGAATACAATGGTAATTTGAATATTTCTAGACTTAGGCTTAAAAACATGGTGTTTAAAGGAAAAAATCGAAAATAGCCCCTCTACGGCCTCGTGGGTGGCACCAACACCTCCCACGGGAAATGTAACTGGTAAGAACTGACCGCGCGATCCCGGAACACCCGGTTTGAGAATATGACTATAATTTGAATATTTCTAGACTTAGGCTTAAAAATATGGCGTTAGTGGGTGAAAACCTGAAGCAGCCCCCGAACGGCCCCATGAGTGACACTAACACCTCGCACGGGACTAATGTAATTCGTAGGAACTTACCGTGTGATCACAGGACTCTCGGTTTGAGAATACAATGATAATTTTAAGATATCAGGACTTAGGCAAAACATGGCGTTAGTGGGTGAAAACCCGAAATAGCCCCCGAATGCCTCCGTGAGTGGCACCATTACCACGTACGGGACTAATGTAACTCGTAGGAACTGACCGCGCGATCACGGGACCCCCAATTTGAGAATACGATGAGAATTTGAAAATATGAGGACTTAGGCTTAAAAACATGGCGTTAGACTGTGAAAACCCAAAATAGCCCTCGAACGTCCCCATGGGAGGCACCAACACCTCCCACGGGACCAATATAACTCGTAGGAACTGACGGTGCAGCTACGGGACACCTGGTTTGAGAATACGATGGTAATTTGAATATTTCTAGATTTAGACTTAAAAACATGGAGTTTAAAGGTAAAAATCCGAAACAACCCCCGTACGGTCCCGTGGGAGGCACCAACACCTCCCACATGACCAATGTAACTCGTAGGAACTGACCGCGCAGCCACGGGACTCCCAATTTAAGAATACGATGGTAATTTGAATATTTCTAGACTTAGTCTTAAAAACATGGCGTTTAAAGATAAAAAGCCAAAACAGCCCTGTGGGTGGCAACAACACTTCCCACGGGACAAAAGTAACTCGTAGGAACTGATCGTGCGATCACGGGACTCTCAGTTTGAGAATATGATGATAATTTGAATATTTCTGGACTTAGGCTTAAAAGTATGGCGTTAGTGGGTGAAAACCCGAAATATCCCCCGAACGGCCCCGTGAGTGGCACTAACACCTCGCACGGGACTAATGTAACTAGTAGGAACTTATCGCGCGATCATGGGACTCCCGGTTTGAGAATACAACTATAATTTAATAATATCACGACTTAGGCAAAACATGACGTTAATGGGTGAAAACTAGAAACAACCCCCGAACGACCCCGTGAGTGTCACCAACACCACGCACGGGACCAATGTAACTCGTAGGAACTGATCGTGCGATCACAGGGCACCCGGTTTGAGACTACGACGAGAATTTGAAAATATGAGGACTTAGGCTTAAAAACAGGGCGTTAGAGGATGAAAATCTAAAATAGCCCCCGAACGGCCCCGTGGGTGGCACTAACACCTCGCACGCGACCAATGTAACTTGTAGGAACTGACCGCACGATCACGGTACTCTCGGTTTGAGAATACGATGATAATTTGCATATTTTTACACTTAGGCATAAAAACATGGCGTTGTTGATAATTATAACTCATATATACAATTTTTCAGCTTGAATAAATTTTTTGTAAAACTCCTTGGTTACAGATATCATTTTTTTTAGTATCCTACTATTTGTAGGATTTTTGCACGTGGAACAAATGAAGAAGGCAATGGTTTACAATATGAAGATTTTTTATATAATGTTATGGACATTCAGGATTTTGTTTTTTATGTATTACAGTCGTGCGGGCTTTTATTGTTTAGTTTTATGGCCATGCGGGCTTTTATAATTTGATTATTAAATTTTATGGTCGTGAGTGCTTTATAATAAGAAGGTTTTATATTTATAGGATTTAGAATTTCCAGAAAATAGAGGATACTCTGCCCAATTTTTTTTAGTCAGTGAATTATTAAGACGTGTAATATTTTTGAGTTTGTATATATATTTGTTTATTAACAATGTTCCCGATTCCCAATTTTTTATTTATTTTTTATTTTTTTGCCAATAATATATATTTGTAACACCTCGTACGTGTCCAACGTTACATGTAGCAACCGACGTTGCAGTCACATGACCCTCGATTTTAGGATTGGACCAAAAAAAGATATATTTTTTAAAATTATAGTTAAATATGGTCATGGACTTTGTCCATAACCGTTTTTATTTTTTCCGTTGCGCATAAAAATGGTCACGGCCAAAGTCCATAATCCCCAACCGTGACAAAAATTGGTGGCGGCCAAATTCCACGACTTTTTTTCCCGTCGCGGTGTGGGTCACGGACTTTGGCCGCGACCAATTTTTGTCACGGTTGTGGGTCACGGCCAAAGTACGCGACCAATTTTTTCCTTTTTTTTCCATCGTGGTGTGGGTAACGGACTTTGGCCGTGACCAATTTTTATCACGGTTGTGGGTCACGGCCAAAGTCTGCGACCAATTTTTTCCTTTTTTTCCCGTCGCGGTGTGGGTCAGGGACTTTGGCCGCGACCAATTTTGTCATGGTTGTGGGTCACGAACGAAGGCTGCGACCATTTTTTACCTGTCGCGGTATGGGTCACGACCCAAGTCCGTGACCATCTGTCGTGACCCACTGTGGGCCGTGAACATTTTTTGGTCACGGACTTCGACCGTGACCCACGAAATTGGTCGCACCCAAAATGGTCACAGATCAAGTTCGCGACCCACAATCTTGGTGTAGTGAGTAGCATGCCGAGCATTTGCGACGGGTCCTACAGACACTACGTGAGCATCAGTTGTATGCAAAATAGGAGAAGTGTGGATTTTGGCTTTGGTAAGTACAGTTCATTGGGCATATTTTGTATGAGATGGGAATATTGGTGGATCCTAACAAGGTGTCAGCAGTGAGAAAGTGGGGATAGCCTACTACACCGACAAAGGTGCGCAGTTTCTTAGAATTGGTTGGTTATTACAAACATTTTATCCTGGGTTTCTCAAAGATTAGGGGTCCAATGACAAATCTAACCCGTAAGGGAATACCATTTATTTGGGACGATGCATGTCAGTTGGCATTTGAAGAGATGAAAGATAAGTTAACTTCAGCACCCATACTAACAGTGCCCAAGCCGACAGTGGAGTACTTAGTTTATATTGACGCATAATTACAGGGACTCGGTGGAGTATTATAGTAGGAAGATAAGGCTATATCTTATGCCACTAGAAATCTTAATCCTTATGAGAAAAATTACCCTAGCCATGACATGGAGCTTGCAACAGTCGTGTTTGTTCTTCGAATATGGAGACTGATGATGCTGGAAATAGCACCACGAGATCAAGGTGCTGGAGAGATCAAACTATCATAACAATGGAAGCAAGCATCAATACATATATATAGAAGGAGGTTAGGTGAGGAGGAAATACACACCAATATAAGTGGTTCAGCCTATCTAGGCCTATGTCCATTGTGCAAGTGAGTGATCTTCACTAATAAAATAGACGCTCCAATGGCCTTTGTGTTACAATACATTCACTTTCTCTCTCTACTGTGTAGTTTTTACAGATCTTCTACCAGGGTTTACAGCCTTGATCCTTTTATAAGGTAGGAGAAGACAAGTATATATTGTTCTTGGGGGTGTAGTGTAACCCCAAGCATGCAATGAGCATAAGTGTGATAATTTATCCAATCTCATGCGGACACCTATTTGTTCCATATGTAGATAATGATGACTGAATATTCCCTCATGTGAGGGGAACGATTTGGTTATAACGGTTTTGTCCACATGTTCCAAGTCTTCCATGTGCTTTCGTATGCTCGGACCTGTGATATCATCGACTAAAACCTCGGCTCAACCTAGTACGATGTTTGTGAGTCTGATAGATATGTTAGTCTGCCGATCATAAGTATGACCTCGACCTAATTTATTGGCCGAGGTTAGGTATTAGGCATGGTCATAGTGTGGGCTAAAGCAGAGCATGACGGAGGCTATAGTTGAGCCCATGAGGCTGTTACTGAACTCAACTTCTGATGAGCCGAGGTTGATCAATGTGGAGCCGAACTTCTGATGGACGACCTCTCTGATGGCTATTGCGATCTTCCTAATGACTCAACTGTGAGGTTGGCCGAGGTTACTGCTAAGAGTATGAGGGTACACTTTGGGCATATCAATCACCCCCTAACCCTTAGCCTTCTATGCGATAGATGGTTGAGGGGTATATATGATTAGGCGATGAAAAGACATTTATGCATGTTGGGATATGAGAATGACCATTGGTACACATGTCATCCTTTGAACAATCTTGCATATGTCCTAAGATAACAACTGATGCGGCGGCTCCCTTTAGGGTTTCGGGGTGCAATGATGAGTGTCTTGGTTCTCGTGCCTAATCATCACAATGGTTTAAATACCATTTTATCTTTCCTCTCTCTTTCTTCTGCATTTGGTTTCCCGTTTTAAGTTTTCTGCAATAAAACCCACAAAATCCTCCATAGTTTTTCTGCGCACCAAGTTCTGTTCTTATTCATCTTCCTCCATTGTCTAACTGCCTCCAGGTATTATTCTCTATGCTTTGTTTTTTCATTGTTGTTTTCAATTCATTGTTTGGCTTTTCTGGTGACCCGCTTGCTTTCCGGTGAGGTTTGTTGCCACTGCTTGGTGGTTCCAAGGTCGAGATTGTAGTCGCTAAGTGTCTTTTAGGCCTGGTCCGACTGTTCTGATGCTGTCTTAGGTCAAAACACCCACTTTTGGTTTTCCAATTGTATTTTGATCCCCATCTTCGGTGGACATAACTTTGAATGTTCTTGGTGTTCTTAGTGGAAACCATCCAAATTTTAATCTTTGAACTTTTTCCTAGATGTGAGAAGTAATTAACCTGTTTTTCTTTTTGGGTGAAACCCCAAGTGTAGTGTCGCATAACGGATTCTACAACCTTTGTATAAACTTGCTGAAGATTTTTCAACTCTGTGCGAGGAGTGTTTCAATAAGATCGGACAGATAGAGTTAGCCCAAGTTGAGGCTCATGAGGATGAGGCTTTTCCCTTACGACCAATTTTCCCTCCACCATTAGATGTCATACACCTTGGGTGTGACAACCCGGATATAATTATGATAAATTATATTTAAATAATGCTTATCTTATGTGATATTAATAATGTTCTATTATTATATCTAATGTTAAGTGATTATGTTTATTATAATCCTACTTTCATAAATCATGAAAGGTCGAATTATTTACAAACATAACATTTTGTTATTTTCGGTAGAAACGTTCCTGTTAGAGACTAGTTTTGACCTTTATGACATTATAAATGACTTGAGGTGAAAACTATATAGTTGTATACATGTGAGTTAGGCTTGTAACACAACAAACGGATCATCAAATGGATGCCCGAGTAAGGAGTTATACCGAATTTACGAACAAGGGGCAAATCTGTCCATTCCCTTTAAGTGGTAAATTGTCTTTTATTAAACCAAATTATTTAATTTCATTGGTTGGCTTGGGAGGAAGCCTTGGCCGACCTTATAACCTTTAAATCGACTTATCCTTCAGCCAAAATCATCCATGAAAGAGTTTTAAGCTTAAGGAAAAACAAAGTAGAAGTTAAGGAAGAAAAGTGTAGAAAAATCCGTAGAAATTACGTAAAAGTCCCAAAGGTAATCCTAATTGAAATTCTTGTTATTTATCTTATATTACGGATGTATATGATATAAATTATCATAGTTTTACGAAATTTTCAGTCCTTTATATATATCTATGGTTATATGCAAGTTTATGTTAAGTTGAATGTAGAAACCCTTAAAATTGCTTTGTATTGAAACCCCTTGTATTCAAACTTGCATATCTCTCTGTGTGATTACTGGAATTGATAAATTCCAATTGTATATGAAATTAGATTCATATATTCATATCATATCCGAAAATTAGAATTTATCTCCTTGTGGTTAGGCCGTAATGATGATTTCAAGTTGGTATATAGTTGTTGTTTGTATACTTCACTTCGGTATGCCCTCAGTTTAGTCAAGCTTTTGAGAAAGCATATGAAGTCCAAAAATTATGAAACTTTAATTATGTACTATTCAGTATGTTTAATGAAAATGGGTTGAAAATCATGGAAAGTTATGCTTTATTAAAAATATGAAAATTCTTGCAAATTGAAGGAACAATAGAGGAGCTTGTAGGGCAGATTTCTTGTGTTGTAAAGAAATGGTCATAACTTGCTCTAGGAAGCTTGAAAAATTACACTGTCACTTGTATTGGAAACTATATTCATATATGTTTTCATATTGATAAGGTTGGGCCCCTTTATCTACACAATTTAGGAATATAGGAAGGTTAAATATGTAGGACAATAATTTCAGGTCATAATGGATACCCCTTGAATGAATGTTTGTATTTCGTCCTTACAAAGGGTACTTTGAGTACATGTTTCATGTGTATATACATTGAGAAGTATAATTTCATATTTACTTGACTTTGGTTATAAATTCCTTATGAGGTATTTCCAAGGGTTGAATTTTCATAACTTTATCAATATGTGCACCATTGTTTTGTCCTTACTCATGTTTCGTGGAATGTGACTTGAGTAGAATCATATGGTCATTGTATAGTTATGGAAAGTTACATAATTATGTTAGGATAATATTTATGATTGAGTTTCAGTAATGATTTAGTTGGATTGATAGGTATACGGTCTAATCAACCCAGTTCAGCTCCACCAGAAGGAAACGTGAATACATAGTTGTCAACTAAGGTGAGTGTACTCACTGGAATGATGTATTTGTATACTGTTACGAATATGATCATAATGTTATGGATATAAAATTGTTCATTTCGGTTTATTGAAATGGGAGGTTACTCCTCGACCCGGAATGGGGGAGATTTGTCTATTAATAACAAGGGGTTACTCCTCGACCAGGAATGGGGGAGAATTGTCTATTTAGGCAGGATATGTGAATCATGATTCGAAAAAGTTGGTCATTCATTATGAATGAGCCGGATAAGTTCATACATAAGTATATGGACATGATTAATTACATTTAAATTCATGCAGTAGTATAGTAGTGATGCATTCACTGGGCTATTTTGCTCATAATTCCTATGTTTACATTTTTTTAGGTAACGTGATTTCACTGCCAAATCTAGGAGGTCGGGTTGGGTTAGCCAAGAATGGGAGAAACATGGATTTTTTTAAATATAAATGATGTAATTAAGTTAACTTATCCTTGAAGAAAGTTTTATGGATGTGACTACTCTCATGTTGTAAAAAGGTTTTTAGTTATATGGATTTACAATGATGATTCTGAAATTAAATCTTGTGTTTATGGTTTGGTTGAATTAATCACGGTTTGACTCACTTTGACTTTCAAACTTAATTATAAGTAACTGGGTTGGGGTGTGTCAGCTTTTGGTATTAGATTCTAGGTTTTAGAGTATCTGGAGTGAGAAGAGTCTAGATTTGGCAGTGAATGTTAGAAATATATCTTATTTGATACTAACGATTATGTTAGGAAAGATATGTCTATATGTATGTTGTTATAGCTTTAATCCATTTAAGATATTAAATAATGGAATGAGGGAATGTAAATGTGAGAATAGAAGACGAGGCTTTAAATATTCCAGTAGAAGCGGAGGTTGAGCAACCTGTTTAGATAAATGTGGAACCCGAACCAGAACAACTGACAGATATGCAAAAAATGGCTCGCGCTATGACTCTAATGGCAGAGCAGCATGCTAGATTTATGGCTCAGATGGAAGAACAACAAACCAGGAAACTAGAGGCACAAGCATTGGCTAGGGCTGAGGAGGTGATACATTGGGAAGAAAGGAGTACTTCACATGAGAATTTTATTAAAATGAACCCACCATCGTTCGAAGGAACAGTTGATCCAGCAGATGCAGAAGTCTGGGTTAAAGAGATTGAACTTATCTTTGGGGTAATGAGGATGCCTAAAAATCAACGAGTGATCTTGGCAACATATATTCTGAAAGGAGAAGCTAAGTATTGGTGGGATGCCACAAAACATTTGGTGATTACTCCAGGAGGTGAGAATGTGATCTCATGGGATGCTTTTGTCAAAGTTTTATATGATAAGTATTTTTCCCCAAAGTATCGAAAATAAAAGGAGAAGGAATATTTCATGTTGAATCAGGGGAGTATGACAGTTAGAGAATATGAAGCTAAACTTACAGATTTATCTCGGTTTTCTTTGAGGTTTATACGGAATGAGGAAGATATGTGCAGTCGATTTCTCGACGGACTTGAGTTAGTCATTAAATCACGGTTGTCATCTTTAGAGACTATTAATTATTCAACCTTAGTGAACATGGCCATGCTGGTAGAAAAGGACGTAAATGGATCGAGAACGAGGTGTAAAGAGAAGTAGATTCGATCCAAACTATCAAAATGGTAGCGATACTTAATATTCAAGGTTTGGAGGGCAGAAATTCCAACAGGGTAGAGGTGGAAGTAGTTTACAAAGGGGTGAAGCTAGTAGTAGGAGAGGTTCAGGAGTTTCAACACAAGGAGATCCGAATGTTTGTTTCTTTTGTGGGAAATCGGGTCATGTAAAGAGAAATTGCCCAAAGCTACTGAATATAGAATGTTTTAACTATCATCAAAAGGGCCATCTGAGGAAGAATTATCCTATGTTATCAAGAGCGGTTTCAGTCAGTAGTGTGGGGCCCCATAAAGGATCCTCTCCGGGCAGTGCCACCAGGGGAAGAGGTACAGGACAAGCAAGTGGATCGAAGGTTGGAGGAAGAGTGTTTGCGATGACATTGCAAGATGCCCATGCTACACCTGAAGTGGTTACAGGTAAACTTTCTATTGCAAATAAAGATTTATATGCACTCATTGATCCTGGATCTACGCATTCATTCTTAGCATTGAATATTGTTTCACATTTGGGTAGACCATGTTCATTTCTCAATTGTGCCTTATATATTTCTACCCCAATGGAAAGTGTGATTTTGGTTGAGCACGTTTATAAAGATTGTGTCTTACGAATGGGTGAGCGAGATTTCTATGTTGATTTGATACCGTTGTACATTCGGGATTTTGATATCATATTGGGGATGGATTGGTTATCATCCTATCATGCTTCCATTGATTGTTTTCAAAAAGAAGTTACGTTTTATTTGCCTAGTGAACCTGAGTTCCAGTTTACACGAGAAAGGAATGTTGTCCCTAATTGTCTTATCTCAGCAATTAAGAGTAGAAAGCTATTGAGTAAAGGTTGTACAGGGTATTTAGCTTATGTTGTTGATACTAGTAAAGAGACAGTTAAAATTCAAGATATACCAGTGGTTAGAGAATTTTTTGATGTCTTCCCAGAGGAATTGCCAGGATTGCCACCCGATAGGGAAGTAGAGTTTTCCATTGAATTAATTCCAGGTACTGGTCCAAATTCCCTTGCTCCATATAGAATGGCACCGGCAGAGTTGAAAGAATTGAAAGTGCAATTACAAGATCTGATAAGCAGAGGTTTCATTCGGCGTAGTGTTTCTCCATGGGGAGCACCAGTGTTATTTATGAAAAAGAAAGATGGGACAATGCGATTATGTATTGATTATCGACAATTGAATAAGGTGACCATTAGAAATAAGTACCCTCTACCTCGTATCGATGATTTGTTAGACCAATTACTGGGGGGCCACAGTATTTTCAAAGAATGATTTGAGATCAGGTTACCACCAATTGAAAGTAAAGGATATTGATATTTCCAAAACATCTTTCCGGACACGATATGTGCACTATGAGTTTTTGGTGATGCCATTTGGATTAACTAATGCTCCAGTAGTTTTTATGGATTTGATGAACCGGGTATTCCACCCTTTCATTGATTCATTTGTGATTTTATTCATAGACGATGTGTTGATTTACTCGCGTAGCATGGAGGAACGTGAGAAACAATTGAGACTTGTATTACAGATTTTGAGAGGGTAGAAATTATTTGCTAAATTCAGCAAGTGTGAGTTTTGGTTGAATGAAATTGTGTTTTTAGGGCATGTTGTCTCGGGAAATGGGATATATGTTGATCCAAAGAAGGTGGAAGCAATTGTTGAATGGGAGAGTCCTAAGAATGTGATAGAAATTAGGTGTTTCCTAGGATTGGAAGGTTACTATCGCAGATTCATTAAGGGATTTTCAGCAACAACATTACCATTGACAAAGTTGACTCGTAAAGAAGTGAAGTTTGTATGGGATGAAGAATGCGAGAGGAGTTTTAAGGAATTAAGGAATCGATTGGTTTTATCCCCTATACTTACTATTCCATGTGGGAATGAATCTTTTGTGATCTATATAGATGCTTCATTTCAGGGTTTAGGATGTGTTCTTATGTAGAATGGGAAGGTAATAGCATATGCTTCCAGACAATTAAAGACGCATGAACGAAATTACCCTACACACGATTTGGAGCTAGCAGCCATTATTTTTTCTTTAAAGTTGTGGAGACATTACTTGTATGGAGAAACTTGTGAGATATTTACAGATCATTAAAGTTTGAAATACTTATTTACATAGAAAGAACTGAATTTCAGACAGAGGCGTTGGATAGAGCTGATTAAAGACTATGACTGTACCATCCATCATCATCCTGGGAAGGCCAATGTAGTAGCAGATGCTTTGAGTCGAAAATCATCAGGGATACTTTGTTGCATACGGTGTGCTCGTGTTGGAAATATTCTTGACTTGGCATTGATGGGGATTGAATTGAAGTTTTCAAATAGTGGAGGATTATTAGCACATGTCACAGTGAGATTTTTATTGGCCGAACGCATACGAAATTTACAGACCAGTGATCCATTCCTTGAGAAGAAGAAACAAGAAGTGCAGGACGGTAAAGGGAGTGACTTTGAGATTCAGAATGATGAATCGTTGTGTTATGAAAACAGGATTTGTGTACCGAATGATCCACCCTTAAAGAAAGACATATTAGAAGAGGCACATAGTTCTATTTACTCTATGCATCTGGGAGGTACCAAAATGTACAAAGATTTGAAAGAGTATTACTGGTGGAACAATATGAAACGTGAGATTTCAGAGTTCGTAGATAAATGTTTAGTATGCCAACAAGTAAAGGCGAAGCATCAGAAGCCGACATGATTATTACAGTCATTGCCTATTTCAGAATGGAAGTGGGAGCATATAACGATGGATTTTTTTACGTGATTACCACGGTCACCAAATGGGCATGATTCTATTTGGGTGATTGTAGACCGATTGATGAAGTCTGCCCATTTTCTTCCAGTCAAGACCACCTACACTGTGGACAAATATGCACGTGTGTACATTGATGAGATTATTAGTTTACATGGGGCACCAGTGTCA
Organism: Sambucus nigra; assembly: GCA_949130495.1. Taxonomy (NCBI): domain Eukaryota; kingdom Viridiplantae; phylum Streptophyta; class Magnoliopsida; order Dipsacales; family Adoxaceae; genus Sambucus; species Sambucus nigra. Next base: position 157,338,367 of record OX422207.1, on the reverse strand, counting down.
ATAGTATCGAATAAAGATCCAACGTTCACTTCTAAGTTTTGGCCTCATCTCCAGAATGCCATGGACACAAGTTTGAAGTTCAGTACTGTGTTTCATCCACAAACTGATGGGCAATCAGAAAGGACGATTCAAATATTAGAAGACATGTTACGAGCTTGTGTATTTGACTTCAAAGGTAGTTGGGATGATCATTTTCCACTGATGGAATTTTCATATAATAATAGTTATTTGTCCACCATTAGTATGGCTCCTTATGAAGATTTATATGGGAGGAGATTTAGAACACCTTTGTGTTGGGATGAAGTAGGTGAAAGGAAAATTTTGGGTCCGGAATTGATAGATATGACAACTGAAAAGGTAAAAATGATTCGAGAATGGAGAAAGATAGCGCAAAGCAGGAAGAATTTTTATGCAGATAAGAGGAAGCATCCACTAGAATTTCAAAAGGGGGATTTTATATTCCTACGTATTTCACCATGGAAAGGTGTTATAAGATTTGGGAAAAAGGGGAAACTAAGTCCAAGATACATTGGACCATATGAAGTGTTGGAAAGAATTGGGGACCTGGCATATAGTTTAGCATTACCTTTAGAGTTGTATCGTTTACATGATGTTTTTCACGTATCGATGCTTCATATGAATTTGGCGAATCCATCTCATCAGTTGAAAACTCAACCAATTGAACTGAAGGAAGACTTGTCGTACATCGAGGAACCAATGGAAATTATTGATCGTAAGGAGCAAGTATTGATAAATAAAGTTATTCCCTTAGTTAAAGTTATGTGGATGAGCCATGGAGTTAAAGAAGCAACTTGGGAAACGGAGGATAGCATGAGGAAACAGTATCCCCATTTGTTTGGTAAGTGACCTTTATATTAAATTTTGGGGACAAAATTTTCTAGGGGGGGAAGTTGTGACAACCCATATATAATTATGATAAATTCTATTTAAATCATGCTTATCTTATGTGATATTAATAATGTGCTATTATTATATCTAATGTTAAGTGATTATGTTTATTATAATCCTACTTTCATAAAGCATGAAAGGTCGAATTATTTACAAACACAACATTTTGTTGTTTTCGATAGAAACGTTCTTGTTAGAGACTAGTTTTGACCTTTATAACATTATAAATGACATGAGGTGAAAACTAGATAGTTGTATACATGTGAGTTAGGGTTGTAAAACAACAAGCGGGTCATCAAACGGATGACTGAGTAAGGAGTTATACAGAATTTACGAACAAGGGGCAAATCTGTCCATTCCCTTTAAGTGGTAAATTGTCTTTTATTAAACCAAATGGTTTAATTTGATCTGTTGGCTTGGGAGGCAGACTTGGCCGACTTTATACCCTTGAAATATACTTATCCTTCAGCCAAAATCATCCATGAAAGGGTTTTATGCTTAAGGAAAAAGAAAGTAGAAGTTAAGGAAGAAATGTGAGGAGAAAAAGTGTAGAAAAATCTGTAGAAATTACATAAAAGTCCCAAAGGTAATCCTAATTGCAATTCTTGTCATTTATCTTATATTAATGATTTATATGATATAAATCATCATAGGTTTACGAAAGTTTTAGTCCTTTATATATATGTACGGTTATATGCAAGTTTATGTTAAGTTGAATGTAGAAACCCTTAAAATTGCTTTGTATTGAAATCCCTTGTATTCAAACTTGCATATCTCTTTGTGTGAATACTGGAATTGAGAAATTCTAATTGGTAATTAAATTAGACTCATATATTCATATCATATAGGAGAATTAGAATTTACCTCCATGTGGTTAGGCCGTAATTATGAATTCAAGTTGGTATATAGTTGTTGTTTGTATACTTCACTTCGGTATGCCCTGGGTTTAGTCAAGCTTTTGAGATAGAAAATGAAGTCAAAAAATTATTAAACTTTAATTATCTAATATTCATTATGTGTACTAAAAATTGGTTGAAAATAATGGAAAGTTATGCTATATAAAAATATGAAAATTCTTGTAAGTTGAAGGAACAATAGAGGAGCTTGTAGGGAAGATTTCTTGTGTTGTAAAGAAATGGTCATAACTTGCTCTAGGAAGCTTGAAAAATTACACCGTCACTTGTATTGGAAACTATATTCATATATGTTTTCATATTGATAAGGTTGGACCCCTGTATTTACACAATTTAGGAAAATAGGATGATTAAGTATGTAGGACAATAATTTCAGGCCATACAGGATACCCATTGAATGAATGTTTGTATTTCGTCCTTACAAAGGGTACTTTGAGCACATGTTTCATGTGTATATACATTGAGAAGTATAATTTCATATTTACTTGACTTTCGTTATAAATTCCTTATGAGGTATTTCCTAGGGTTGAATGTTCATAACTTTATCAATATGTGCACCATTGTTTTGTCCTTACTCATGTTTCGTGGAATGTGACTTGAGTAGAATTATATGGTCATTGTATAGCTATGGAAAGTTACATAATTATGTTAGGATAATATTTATGATTGAGGTTCAGTAATGATTTAGTTGGATTGACAGGTATACGCTCTAATCAACCCAGTTCAGCTCCATCAGAAGGAAACGTGAATACATAGTTGTCAACCAAGGTGAGTGTACTCACTGGAATGATGTATTTGTATACTGTTACGAATATGATCATAATGTTATGGATATAAAATTGTTCATTTCGGTTTATTGAAATGGGAGGTTACTCCTCGACCCGGAATGGGGGAGATTTGTCTATTAATGACAAGGGGTTACTCCTCGACCAGGAATGGGGGAGAAGTGTCTATTTAGACAGGATATGTGAATCATGATTCGAAAAAGTTAGTCATTCATTATGAATGATCCGGATAAGTTATTACATAAGTATATGGACATGATTTATTGCATTTAAATTCATGCAGTAGTTTAGTAGTGATGCATTCACTGGGCTATTTTGCTCACGGTTCCTATGCTTACATTTTTTTAGGTAACGTGATGTCACTGCCAAATCTAGGAGGTCGGGTTGGGTTAACCTGGAATGGGAGAAACATGGATTTGTTTAAATGTAAATTATGTAATTAAGTTCACTTATCCTTCAAGAAAGTTTTATGGATGTGAATACTCTGATGTTGTAAAAAGGTTTTCAGTTATATGGATTTATAATGATGATTCTTAAATTAAATCTCCTGTTTATTGTTTGGTTGAATTAAACATGGTTTGACTCACTTTGACTTTCAAACTTAATTATAAGTAACTAGGTTGGGGTGTGTCATTGAGCCTGTCGAGGTCTCTGACCCAATGTCTGAGTCGGCGGCTTCAGACCCCATGTCAACATCAGAAGCTGCTGAGAGCATAGACTCGTTTGAAGAGGATATGGATTACTCCCCCAGGCGAAGTGAAGTTTCTGAGGATGAGGAGGTTTAAGATTGTGCCTCATCTCACCAAGTTTCTAAGACTTCGCATAGATCTCCATTATTAGAGATTTTAGAGCCTAACATCGTGATTCATCCTCCCATTGATGCCATTCCTCTATCGTCTTCCACTCGCGTTGAGTTTGCAAAGAGGTTTCCCAGTGGTTCCCCCATGGGTGCCCAGACCGAGGTTGCTGAGGATGGAGATGATGATAAAGAAGGTGAACTTGATACCTCGATAACTTTAGATTACGAGAGTATGGTAAATGAGTACGATATTTTAGCCTTCAGACATATTTATTCCACTGATTCCTGAATCATCCTAAGGAAACCTCTTAAGGAAGAGAGGGACTCTGATGTCCGTGAGGGTGAAATCTGCATTTATGAGCAGATGTTCAAGTTAGATTTTCATATTCCCATTCACCCAACTATCAGACGCATACTCTCTTAAGTAAAATTTTCCCCTTCCCAACTGTCCCCAAAGGCCTAGAGGGTCATGATTGGGGATATCATCCTCTGGAAGGACGTTCACCACACTGACCTTCCAGTTAGGGTTTTTATTAGGTGTTATACTCACTCGTCTAAAAGGATCATCCAGGCTACTACCACTTCATAGCTAGGAATTCCACAAAGAAAATGCTTATAGTTACCGAAACATCTAATCACAACTAGAAACCCCGGTATTTCTTTGTATCATGAGATTGGGAGTTCGGCCTAAATGAGGCTTGTGGGACGTCTGATCCACGTACACCTCTGAGATGGAACGAAGTCTCAATTTCGGGAAAATCCAGCCCTGGTTAAATCCAGGTTAACTATAAAGACATTAAGGTCCTTCGTGATCAAGGCGAGACGGGTCGTCTCATCAAATATGAACATCTGATGACCCCCTATTACCTTTCTCATACAGGTTTAGGGGGTGGTCCTTTAGAAGATCTTCATAAGTTTCAATAATTTTAATTACCAAATTATGTCTTGTATTTTTCATCAATCTGATTTGCTAACTCCAAGACTTCTCTTTTACAGAGCGACTAACAGTCATTTCTTACCACTTCTAGGAGATGTTGGCCCCCATCCTTACAAAGCTTATGGAAAATATGGTGGTAAGAATGTACCCCTTCCTGCCTAAATAAAAAAGAGTGCCATCACTCCTAAGGCTGATGATACCAAGAAGAGGAAGGCTGCTACTGACCCGTCTCATACGAGGCTAAGCAAGACTTTTGCCAAGGACCGTGCCATCCCCATTTTAACCGATGATGCTTTGGATGGTCGCTTGTCGTAGTTCAAGATAGGAGACAACGTAATTGGACATAGCCTACAAGCTGCCGATGCTATTAACACCATCATGATTGAGGAGGACAAGCATTTTCTCTAGGAGGATGTCTCTTTATTGATCGAGTTTACACTTCACAAGGTGGTTCAAGTATCAAGATTTTTCTTTCAAATGTTGTCTCTGCTCTGTAAAAAATTATTATTCATATGTCTGATCTTCTTCTATCTAGTGTTGTGTCTCTTCATCACTTAGTTGACGGGACCTTGAAGAGGTTTCCCCTTATACAAAAGGGCGAGGATACTGAGAAAACTGAGCCCGATCTGAAGGTTGAGGTGGACAGGTTGAAAGGGGATCTGAAAGATAAAGATAAAGATAAACAAATCACTCAGTCAAAGGAAGATGATGACAAGGCTCTGAAGGAAAAATATGAGAGACTTCAATCAAAGGTTGATGTTGCTGTCAAGGTTGCACTGGACGATGCTTCAGAGAAGATCATTGAAGACTACAAAGTCTCTAATGAATTTATGGGTTTTGGATTTGACTATCTGGAAAGAGGCATCAAAGAGACTAGTCGATGGGCGGCTATGAAGCAGGGTGAGTCTGGGAGCTTGACTATTGAGGACTCTGTTGGTCTTGGTTTTGCCGACCCTCAATTTTCTCAGGCTTTAAAGGATATGGAAGAAGGTGGTCCAGCCGAGACTAGTCCCTTAGAGGTCACGGAGACAAAATATGCTGCTCAGCATGAAGACGAGGTTGAGGTCACAAACTTTAGCCTTGACCTAACAAATTCAGTTCCTGATGGGTCGGCTCATGCTGAGGGACAAACCCAACTCTGAGGGCATCTCCTGCTCATCATTAATTTTTGTGAAGCATTTTGTAATCGTTCTTTTTGTGAACTCATAGTTCTATATTTTTTTATTAAGATGCATGTAGACTCTTCAACATCTTCTTATTATGAGCGTAATGAGATTCCACATCACTGTTTCTATTTCTATCTTATCTTGATGTTTTTTTGCTCTATAATAATAGAGGTCACAAAATTAATGATGTTAAAGGTCTGAGGTCGCCAAACTAATGATGTTTACCCTCATCACATCACCAAATTAATGATGTGTGTCCTTATAATTTCACCAAATTGATGATGTTAAAGGTTTGAGTTCACCGAATTAATAATGTGTATCCTCATAATTTCACCAAATTAATGATGTTGAGGGTCTGAGGTCACCAAATTAATGATGTTTATCCTCATAATTTCACTAAATTAATGATGTTGAGGGTCTAAGGTCACCAAATTAATGATGTTAAAGGTCTGAGGTCACCAAATTAATGATGTGTATCCTCATAATTTCACCAAATTAATGATGTAAAAGGTCCGAGGTCACCAAATTAACTATTTGTATCCTTATAATTTCACCAAATTAGTGATGTTGAGGATCCGAGGTCACCAAATTAATGATGTTTATCCTTATAATTTCACCAAATTAATAATGTTAAAGGTATGAGGTCACCAAATTAATGATGTGTATCCTCACACTTCCACCAACTTAATGATGTTAAAGGTCTAAGGTCACCTAATTAATGATGTGTATCATCATAATTTCACTATATTAATGATGTTGAGGGTCTAAGGTCACCAAATTAATGATGTTTATCCTGATAATTTCACCAAATTAATGATGTTAAAATGCATACACTAGTACAAAGATGTTAACAGAACACTGCTACTTACTTCTCATTGATATTTACTTCTTCATAATTTGATGCTTGAATTACAAGAAAATAAGACAACTACAACATCATAAGTAATATTTCTTCAAATGGTCGGCATTCCAAGGGTTTGATAAGGGTACTCCTTTTAGATTCTCTAATCGGTATGTGCCTTGGACGATTGCATCAGTTACCCTGTAAGGGCCTTGCCAATTTGGATGGAGCTTGTTGGTATTTTCCCATGTCTTCTTCAAAACCAGGTCTCCCACAACTATCAGCCTCTCTTTCACCCTTTGATTGAAAAATTTGGCAGTCCTCTGCTGGTAGGCTACTTGCCTCACCTCGACATCTTCTCTGATCTCTTTAATTAAATCAAGATCAAGTCTTCTCTCTGGTGCATTCCCTTGAGGGTCGTACATCTAAACTCTATGAGTAGGAATGCCAATCTTGGTAGGGATGATAGCCTCTGAGCCATTAGCTAATATGAATGGGGTCTCCCCTGTAGGAGTTTTTATTTTCGTCCTGTTGGCCCATAGCACAACATATATTTCTTCAATCCATCTTCCCTTTGCCTCTTCCATCTTTTTTTTAATCCCATCAAGGATCATCCGATTTGTCACCTTTGTCTACCCATTTGCCCGGGGTCGGCCAGGGGAGGAGAAGAATTATTTGACTCCAACTCTTTCATAATATTTCTCCGAAGGTATTTGGTAGGCCATACCTTCATATGATGTTTTTCCAGATGAACTGGAATGTCTTATGTTCTGTGATGGTGATCATCGGCTCGGGCTCTACCCACTTAGAAAATTAATCTGTCGCTACAATCAAGTAGTGATAGTTATTCATAACTTTTGACAAGGGTCCTACGAAATCAATTCCCCATACTGTAAATGGACATGAAGATGTGATGGAGGTCAAAGGTTGATGAGGCCGATGGGGAATGGTAGCAAACCTCTGGCACTTATCACATTTCTTCACATATGCTGCTGGATCATTTTCCAGGGTCGGCCACCAATACCCCTGAGTTATGAACCTTTTGGCTAATGATTTTCCTCCAACATGGCTAGATCAGGAACCGTCATGTATGTATTTTAGGATATTAGGCACCTCAGATGGATGAACACATCGAGCAAAGGGAGCAAAAACCCTTTTTTATACAAAGTGTCTCCTATAACGGAAAACTTTGCACCTCTGTACCTTAGCTTTCTTCTCTCGGCTTTTAATATGGGGAGCTCCCCCCTCTCTAATGTATCTGATAAGAGGATCTATCCATGAAGCTTCCATGCTTAGATTCAGGCAAGAATATGTCACCTCCCTCTTCAATAGATGGGCGGATCAAGACCTCTATTGGCATTACTCTTCTAATGTCGAATTTAGTAGCTGAGGACAACTTCGCGAGCATGTAATCTCAGTTGTTATCTAGCCTAGGTATTCTCTTCAGCTTTACCTCTTTGAAACTTTGCAACATCGACCTTACTCTCTTTAGATATTTAACCTTTCTCTCATCCTTGGAGTTGGCCGATATTAAGAACTTGGGCTAAAGAGAGACCTGAACTAAAACTTTGTATTTAAACTAATTGATGGAGGCATTGAAATTAAACCTCAGAGCGTACTCTATATCTTTGCCATCTGGTGTTGACACAATAACTCCGGCACCACTTCCATTTTCGCAGGATGACCCATCAAAGAAGAGGCTTCATACATCATTGACCTCAGAATAGTTTCCCTCTATTAGGGATCCTTGTTTGAAGAGATAAATTCCCTCTTCATTCTCGACTGTCTTTACTTTAACTGTGATTTTCTCGGCCTCATCCCTAGAAGGGTCGACACTTCTTTCTGGCTGGCTGTTTGTAATCTCATTTTTTTCTTTTTCAACCTCGGCCTTGTCCCAACTGAACTCGGCAAAAAAGTCAGCTAATTCCTTCCCTTTGATTGCCACCCTTGGCTGGTAGACAATGTCGAATTCTCCTAGCTCAATTTTCCAAGCCATTAGTCTCCCTTATTTCTCAGGTTTGTGGATGACCTGTCTGAGCGGTGAGTCAGTGAGGATGACTATTGAGTGGGCTTTGAATTACGATTTTATCTTTCTAGAATATTGAATCAAAGCATAAGCCAACTTCTCCATCCTCATATCCTTGTAGGGCTTTGCTGTTGAAATACACTGGCTTCTGTATCCTATCCTCTTATCTCACTATAGCAACGCTAATTGCAAACTCTGAGATGGCTAAGTATACATATAACTTTTCTCCTTGTACCGGACGCTATAGAAGTAAGGGAGAGTCGAGGTAGGACTTAAGATCTTTAAAAGATTTATCACATTCGTCATTCCATTCAAAAGCTTTTGTAAGGATTTTAAAAAGTGGAAGACATTTATCAGTAGCTCTAAAAAAAAACTTGTTAAGGGCAGCCACTTGTCCAGTGAGTCTATGAACATCTTTGATAGTCTCAGGTGTCTTCATTTCCAATAAAGCTTTTATCTTCTCTGGATTAACCTCTATTCCCCTTTAGTTGATAATGAAGCCTAAGAATTTCTAGCTTTGACCCCAGAGATGCATTTGGCAGGGTTGAGCTTCATCCTGTATGTATCCATGGTATCAAAGGTTTTTTCAAGGTCGGCCACATGGGTGTCATCCTTTAGACTCTTCCTCAGCATGTCGTCCACATAAACCTCCATAGACTTTCCAATCTGAACCACAAACATCTTTTTTACCACACGTTGATATGTAGCACCTGCATTCTTCAGTCTGAAAGTCATGACCTTGTAGTAATAGGTCCCTTTATCTGGAATGAATTCTATCTTCTCTGAGTCAGCCGGGTCCATGAAGATTTGGTTGTATCCAGAATATACATCCATAAAGCTCATCATCTTATGACCTACCGTGGTGTCAACCATCTAATCAATACGAGGAAGAGGAAAGTTCTCTTTGGGACAAGACTTATTCAGATCAGTAAAGTCCACGCACGTCCTCCACTTCCCATTGGCTTTTGGCACTATGCCAGCATTGGATAACCATTCTGGGTAGATGACTTCACTAATGAACTCGTATTATTAAAGCTTCTTCACCTCGTCTCTGATAATGTCATACTTTTCATGAGAGTAGATCCTTCTCCTCTTCTTAATTGGATTGTCATCTTCTGCCACATTAAGCTTGTGGCACATGATCTTGGGGTCCATAACTGGCATGTCTGCATGACTCCAAGAGAAGATGCTATGTCTTCTCTTCAACAATTTAATTAGCTCGTCTTTGACCTCAGGTTTTAAGGCTTTTTTGACCTGAACATTTTTTTTGGCTCGTCATCATTGAGGATGATGGATTCTTCCTCTTTCGTGGCCTCCCCCTTTTTGATATTTATCTCATCTCTCCGATCAAGAGTGTCAATGTTGAAAGTAGTGGTTTCTCTTTCATATTCCTCTCTTTCCTTATCAGAGTTGAAGTAACATTCATGTGATGACGTTTGGTCACCTTGAACTTCCCTAACTCCATAAGGAGTCTAAAATTTTATCATTTGGTGGACAGTTGAAGGCACGACCTCAAACTCTTAGAGGTCCACTCGTCCAAGTATGAGGTTGTATGCTGAGAAGACATTCTCATCCATGACAAAAAAGTTGATTTTTCTAGTTAGCCATTTTGGACACTCATCCCCCATTCTTATATCAATCTCATACATTTCCAGTGGCTGAACTTTCTCTCCACTAAAGCCGATCAGCGGATGATGGTAGGGGATGAACCTTGCCTGGCTTAACCCTAACACCTTAAAATAAGGACAGAACATGACATCTGTTGAGATTCCCCCATCAACTAAGATCCTCGGTACCTCACATCCATGCACTCTGGTGGTGATGACGAGAGGGTCATCATGTGGATCTATGATACCCTTGAAATCCGATCTTGAGAAGTCGACTATCAGGGTGTCCATGTCCACCTTCTTTGTTTTCTTAGATTTCACATTAATTGAAGTTGAGTGCATAACCTCGGCCTTTGTAACCGCCTTCACCTCTGTAATATGATCTTTTTTTACGGCTATCTTAGAGCCTCCTCCCACTAGTCCCCCATAGATCGTACCCACACCATAAGAGATTATGTTCACTCTCTTTAGTGGGCCATTATGGTCCTTTAGTGGGAGTTCAGGGTCATCATCGTCATCGTCTGAGGGATCATCACTTCTGGCTGGGGCATCTTCTTAGCACTTATCATTCCCTTTTTAGGGTCGGATTAACTGACCTTTGAACCTCTAGTATCCAAATAGTTCCTTAGCTTCCTGAACTTTAACATCTTCTCAATTTTGTCCTTCAAGGCGAAACACTTGTCAGTCAAATAATCGTGGTCTTGGTTGAATTCACACCACAACTTACAGTCAATGGAGTGTAGTCTGCAAACTTATCGTGAGGCGACCTTTTCTTCCCATCCTTCTTTTTCTGGAATCTGCTCCACTATTGTTTCCTTTCTCATCCTCATACTAACTAGCCATTACTTCCTCAACATTCATCACTTTTCCACTATTTTCCGGCAACTCGTCCATTAACTTAGTAGGGTCTTCGATAAGATTCCATAATAGCTTTCCCTTTTGGAGACCTCCTATGAGGGGTGTCATAGCTATGGTTTCTTCATAGTCCTCCACTTCCAACTTTTCCTTATTGAACTTTGCGATATAGTCTCTCAGACTCTCATTTTTCCCTTTCTTGACATAAAGTAGATGGGTCTTCTTCTTCCGAGGTCTCACCCCAGAACAGAAGTTGTGGATAAATCGATTGCCCAACATTTTGAAGTTTTCTATGGAATTCTTTGGAAGAGGTGTAAACCATACATGTTCAGCCCCAGTTAAAGTCCTTAAAAAAGCTCGACATCTCATCTCATTAGAGATGGAGTATATATCTTTTGCTGACTGGTAGATTTCAATATGATGGATAGGTTTGGTGCTTCCATAGTACTTAGGAGACACTACAGGAGGCTTGAATTTGGACGGGGTTAAAAAGCTAACGATCTTTGCTACGAAGGGTGAACCCTCTGAGTAACCCCTATGCAAAGGGTCTTATATTTTTAGTATATTCACAATATCTTTAAACCTTTGAATTGAGTCATTCCATGTCTTAGGAATGTCATCCTGGACGAGGTTGTCCCCTTCCATCTCTAAGGATTCGACTGGGGGTTCCCCTGCTGGGCACGATGTCAGCTGTTAACCTCCCCCTGACCTCCATCTCGTCTATGTAGGGGTAGGCCATGACGAGGATGACAATCTCCCTCTTCTATTATGTAACCAACAAGACTTCTTGACCTTTATAACCTCTCCATCGGGTCATTTCCTAGGTCGAGCCTTTCAAAAGCGGGCCCTCTGCTTAATCGATCAAATGCTAAGCCCCTTGGGTGAACATGAGAATCTCATCTACCACACTGACCTCCACTGTGATGAACATGTTGTACAATGTTATTTTAAATCTCATGTGGCTCCCAACATTCCACTAGAGCATCATTGGTCTCCACATATGTGTCTATCCCTGATCCTCGCAGCGGGAGGGGCGAAGAAGAGGGTATGTATTCATCTCGAGAGGAACTTGGTCCAGCGCATCCCTCTCGGGAGCGCTTCGGTCGACGTCGGTGATGAGGTGAAAAATGTAGAAAGATGGAGTCGCCAGTCTATTTTACTCAAAATAGATAAAAGAAAAGGGATCCATCTCGAAGGAAAGCATCCAAAGACGTATTGATACATACAAAACCAAAATGATTCGAACAGGGTTCGGAGGCTAAGTTACTAAATAGGAAGGTGTTAGGCACCCATTTCACCCTTACGATCTCTCATGGATTGTTACTATTTTCCTTTATTTCCCCATGATATTTGTGCATGTGTATATGTAGTGGAGATAGGAATCATCGACTTGTATCATGGAAGAGATAAAGTGAATCATGGGTAGGAATGTTTCTAAAAAATAATATTTGAAAATAGGATTTATGCAATTATCCTACCGTTGATTGTTATAATGGGATGATAACACATATGGAATAATACGCCACTAAGAACAATATATATATATATATATATATATATATATATATATATATATATAGAATCTAGGAGAATTAATTCAAAGAATATAGAAAGATAAAAAATAGGAGAAAAGTAGGAATAGGACTCAAGTCTCGGGTTTTACCCCGAGACACTTATGTAGCCAATAGAGGCATCAAAGTCCACGTAGTTCGTATGCAAAATGAGGGGTGGGATTTATCCCATTAATCCAATCGAGGACTTCTCTTATGGGTGTGTATATGTAAAAAAGTGTTTTAGTTGTGATAAAAGTGTGAGAAAATTGTGAGAATTCCCGTTTGGAACTTATGAGCAAACCCTTTTTTTCTTATTTTTTAGGTTTTATTTATATGAAAATAAGAGCTGAAATAATACTAGATGAAAATTATATTAGGATATATGATATGAGAGAATAAAAGTGCTAAGTAATAAAATAAGTTAATGCAAATTTAGGAGAATTTGAAGAGAGAGTTGAGAAAGTTGGACCTTCTTGAAGATCTTGAGTTGGATCTTGGATGTTGGAGAGCATCCTTTGCACCTGGATGATGATGAAGAGTAGTTAATTCCCTAAGTTTGATGTAAAAGATGGTGAAAAGTGAAGGATGGAAAAGGATTTATAGGTGGAAATCACGCTGACTTCGAGAGAGGTTTTCTGAGTTCGCTCAGAGTGATGGATTTCAGATCTTGTCCCTCTTTTGTAAGAAGGTTAGGCCTTCCTTTTTATAGGCCCATGGCATTGCTGATCGGCATAGTACTGGTCCTGCCAATTGGCAAGTGTTTTTAGGCACACTACCGATAAGCAGGGTTTGAATCCTGTCGTTTGGCTATCTCTTTCAGGTTTCTTTGAAAAATCGATCGTAGAGCGCAAACCATTGATTTGAATCGCATACAGGGTGAACCATTGGAAAGGTACTTTATATACCTTCAAGAGTATTTTGGATTGCTCCTGGGTTCGGGAGTTGACATCGGGTCAAATATGGCTCGAAAGTGTTCGTCTGTCCTTTGGACGGGGAATTGTCGGACACAAATGGATTGTTTGTTCGCATGGTAAGTCAGAATCATGCACGGGGCAGACTGTTGGAAAGTGTAGGATATGTACTTCAAATTCCAAAGAGTTTGACTTGGTTTGGGGAGTTGACTTTAGTCAACCGGGACCTGGACCCGTTCGGTGACCTTTTAGAGTAAAACGGATCTTTCGTTCGTAACATAAATCAGAATCGCGTACAAGGAGGACCGTTGGAAATGGGTTTTAGCTCCCTTTGAAGATTCATTCAGTCTCTGTCGAGCTGAAGAGTTAACTTTGGTCAAGCAGAGACCGTGAGCGTCTGGTGGCCTCCCGATCAAGTTTCAGGGGAAAATGGGTCGTTCGTCCGCATAGTAAGTCAGAATCGCACATGGGGTGGATCATTGGAAAAGGGATTCATTGACCTTTGAAGATTTATTTAGTTTTGATCGAGCTAAAGAGTTTGACTTTTGGGTCAAGCGAAGCTTGGGAGTTCCCGATGGCCTCTAGGTCAGAGTACCCGGGGTATGGCTTAGGTTTGTAGTGATGAAGGGAGGTGCTGGGGACCTAAGGAAATATTAGGGGGTTCTAAAATGGGGTGTCTACAGAGCCCCGCGTTAGGTGAGTTTGTAATAAATGATAGCCATCGAATAGACAACGCATGATGCCCTTGAAAGAGCATGACTAATTCAGAGGGTCGAGGCCGACTCTGAGGACTTACGGATGAGGATGACCGATTCTGTGGGTTGAGATCGATTCTCAGGGCTTGAAAATGAGGGTGACCGATTCTGAGGGTCAAAGCCAATTCTGAGGGCTTAGAGATGAGGGTGATCGATTCTGCAGGTCAAAGCCAATTCTTAGTGCTTAAGTTGAGATGCCCAATTTTGTGGGTCGAAGACAATTCTGAGGGCTTAAAGTGAGATGACCAATTCTGCGGGTCGAAGCCAATTCTACGGGCTTAAGTTGAGATGACCAATTCTGTGGGTCGAAGCCAATTCAGAGGGCTTAAGTTGAGATGACTAATTCTACGGGTCGAAGCCAATTCTGAGGGCTTAAGTTGAGATAACTAATTTTGCGGGTCGAAGCCAATTCTGAGGGATTAAGTTGAGATGACCAATTATGAGGGTCGAAGCCAATTTTGAGGGCTTAGGTGTGAGATGACCAATTCTGCGGGTCAAAGCCAATTATGAGGGACGAAGTTGAGAAGATCAATTCTACGGGTCGAAGCTAATTCTGAGGGCTTAAGTTGAGATGACCAATTCTATGGGTCCAAGCCAATTTTGAGGTCTTAAGTTAAGATGACCAATTCTGCGGGTCCAGGCCAATTCTGAGGGCTTAAATTGAAATGACCAATTTTGTGGGTCAAAGCCTACTCTGAGGGCTTAAGTTGAGATGACCAGCGGGTCGAAGCCCATTCTGAGGTCTTAAATTGTGATGTTCTCGGGGAACTCTGTCGGGGAAATTACATCGTGATTTTTATTTGAGTTGGGGAGCTTATTGCTAAGGAAATCCTTGTATCTTTTGGAGACTTTGTCGGGGGAACAACCAATTTGATGCTGTAGATTCCACTGGGGAAGTGATTAAGTGGTCCAGAGTTTGAACGTATTTCTCGGGGAAATTTAAGACCTGAAGTTCGGGATACTTTAGAGGTCCTCTCGTGATGTTGACGGGGAGATATTCACTTGGCCTTTGAGAGTACCGCTGGGGAAATAGGGGTTTCACTTGAGGGAGTGTAATTTTCTTGGTAAAACAGTTCTAAACCCTCCCTGGGATTTTTAGGAATTTTTTGAGGATTTTCCAGGGTTTTCTGGCATTTTCTCGGAGTTTCTATACGAAAACTTAATGGGGTGCCGATTGACATGGTGTGGAGGGTGCCATTCGGTAGTGGCATGAACTTTTAGACTTCCTTATGAAGGTAAAATATCAGTGTCGATCGATAGGTGGGGGTGCAATGCCGATCGGCATGACCCTTGGCTTCATATAAAAAGGGGGCGGGTTCCCCTCATTTTTCACAGCTTCTTCCCTTCTCTCTTTCTATAATTTTATTCTTCGAATCGTTCTAGCATTCCACGATCTAAAAAATGGCCGCTTTTGTGAGCACTATGGTACACAGGGAGTAGTTAGCTGTTGACGACTGGGTGAATGGGGAGTGGAGGGACAGGGTGTCTCTTGATTTAGGGAGTGAGAACTCTTTTGATGCATTTGAGCCAGTTGCGAATAAGTGGACTTTGCTGTTAGAGATGTCGCATCATTGCTCTTCGAGGGTGGTGAACCCTGGTGGTTATGTAAGTACAAAAATGACGTTTGTCATTGTCTTTAGGTGATTTCCTTTTTCTTAGATTTTGACGAGGTTTTTCTTTGACAGTCTGATGTTTCTTTGTCGACCATGCATGCCCGCAGGATGACGGGGATTAAGGATGGCTGGGAGCACCTTCCACCTATGGTGCATTGGGTAGTATCGTCAGCAGGCTTTGGGAGGCTGGCATCTGTGCTGGATGGGACGCCTCATTCGACGGCGGTCTTATGCTCTCTGGGGGAGAGGTGGTGGGCCACTACCCACACCTTCTATTTTGGCTTTGGGGAGATGACTGTGACTCCTATAGATGTGAAGAAGCTACTGGGGCTAGATTGTGATGAAGAGTAGATAGAGGTGGATCGTTCCCTGAGGGTGAGGCCGGAGGTGGTGTGGGCGATGCTCGGTGATGTGGGGATGATAGTATCTGGGGACTCCATTCGTCTGTCTGTGTTGTGGCATGTTTTGATGGGTAGGGTGATTGACATGGAGGCCGGGCTACAGGTGAGACAGATGGCCTGGTTATTCATTTTTCTAGAGCTGGGGGATTTTTGGTGGTGTCGAGCGGTGACGTTTTCCACTTATGGTTTTTACCATACCTAAGGATGTTTTCGAACATCTTTTTCTATGATTGGGGGAGCCTGACTTTGGCGACCCTTTATTTTTCTTTGGATGCATTCAGCCGGTACTTCCAGTAGTCTTTCACTAGAGCCATGTATCTTCTTGAGGTATTCTTTAATTTGCGCATTTTCCTTTCATGCATTCAAATTTTCCTTACACATCTCTTTTTGATTGCGGATTTTTATCATTGGCAGACGTGGTTCTTTGAGGTGATTAGGTGTAATACCCAGCTGATTTCTCAAAAGGATGAGACTGTTGGGGACTTTTACCGGTTGTATCGGTGGCGGAAGGCCAATCGGCAGTCGAGGAGGTATCTTTCTCTGGAGGCGGTGCATCTGGTCTTGAATGGCCTGACCAGTGATAAGGTAAGGATTTTTCCTTTCTTCAGACTAACTCTTTGTGTGCTCAGATTCCATATTGCCTTATATCTATTGGGGATTTTTCAGGTGACCTTTTACCCTTGGGGGATGGCTGTTTAGGACACGGGGTTGACAAGAGTGAATGCATAGATGAGGCATTTGCTAGCGCATGAGTTTGGCCACTCTTGGTATCTCGGGGAGTTGGTGGTTGGGCAAATTGTTGAGGAGGAGGTATTGGTGATGCCTGCGAGGCCCCTTATGTCTATGAGGCGGGAGCAACTGCTGCTAGAGGACGCGAGGATCGCGACGATGATTGGCGAGACCTATTGGTTGTACACCGATAAGGTTGTTCCATATGATTATATGGACTTCGTGAAAAGTTGGTTGATAGCACCCATCATATATGATGCACTTCCCTTCCTTCTTGGGAGTTCGAGTCGACCAGTGGGGTCTTCCCACAACGGTGGCGGTCCATTAACATCTGCGGCGATGGAGACTTTAGAGATCCTCTTTGTGAGGTTGCGTACCCCTTTGTATAACATGTGGCTGGCTGATGGAGGGATGGTGCCTATGTTTCATCATGCTCATGCGATGGACCCGGAGGAGTTGGCCTTGATAGAGGAGGTTTTTGATTTTCTCTGGTTGATATTGATTCTGCCTTTTCTTGTAGCAAATCTGGGTGTCCACTACTTGGTTGAGGGATATCAGGGACTGGATATCTTCGGCGACTGTCGATATTCGGGATGCGATTCCTATTCCTTTTTGCCTGGTGTCGCCTGCGTCATTCGGGGAGGAGTCTGGTTCAGGTAGCGGTGTTGTGTTATCCCGTCGCATGTGAAAGAGAGTGCGTCATACGGATGAAAGATCTTAGGAGAGAGAGGGGGAATGGTAAGTGAGAGAGAGAGAGAGAATGTGGGTTCAGGTTGAGTCCCATTGTTTTAGCTTTTCTTTATTTTCCTGCAAAATGATGTAACACAAAAATATATATATCTATGCAATGTAATGGAGTTTTTTTATTATATTATGTTAATAAATGAATGAATGCATCCACATGCACTTTTTACTTTGCTGCTGAGACCGTAAAAAGAAATATTTTTGGGATTTTAAAGGAAAGTTATAAAGATGAAAAGGGATTTTGAAATTCTGTTGAGAATATTAATTTATTTTTATTAAGTTTTCTAATTTTGACAAAAAAGGAAAAAGCTAAATTTCTAAAAATAGAGGATTGTCGATCTATAAGCACGTTGTCCTGCCTATCGATAAGTCAATCTAGTTTAATCAATCAAGTCTTTGATTGGTACTCTCTTCAGCCTTTGGCACTTTGTGGGGCAAGATTTCCTCCGATTTCTGCAGGGTTTATGTCTTTAATGAGGGTTTTCAAGTATAAAAGAGGGGTAAGGGTGGAGTGTTTTCATCACACCTTCATATTCTATCTTTATTATTCTGTGAGATGGCTCTCCCTAGTAGTGTTGAGTTTTCCACTTACTAGAGACTTTGGAGGTGATGTGCTCCTACAACGTCTACTATGATGCTTTCAACATGCGTTGAGTCTCTTTATGGCATAATCGACCCATAGAATGGAACATGCTGACGGCGGTGGTACAATTTTGGTACCCCGAAGACCATGTATTCCTTTTTGGCTTGGAAGAAGTCTGTCCTACTTATGAGGAATTTTCGACCATGTTGGGAGTAAATCCTATTGTGGCAACTTCTATGCCTAAGTTTTCTCGGTCTCCCCAGGAGCTGTTGGTTGGACTTCTCCGTGTCTCGTCCTCGGCGGGTAGATCTCTGGTTACTGGAGGAATGATTTCCCCTCCAGCGGTGCTGCCGTCTGTGTATTTATAGGAGGTTGGTGATGTTGGATATGCCAGAGCCGTCATTCTGGGCTTGGTTTCAAAATTGTTGCTGGTGACTGGGGAACTGCTGGTGGACCCACAACTTGCAACTATTACTTTAGGGATGTCCTACCGTCGTAATCCTATGGCGGTGATACTGGCGGAGACTTTGAATGGCTTGGATGCTTAGCGAGAAGGTCGTCTGACTTTCTGAGGGGTAGCCCTGTGATGCTGTTCATGTAATTGTCTAAAAGATTCCTCCTGGTGACTCCTCCGGAATACCGTTTATTGGTTGTACCGAACTTCTTTTCATGCCATTTCATTAGCGTTGGCCTGGATATTAAGAGCTGTGAGAACTGTTTTGTGGAGCATGGGGATCTAAATCTACGATGGTCAGTGCCTTGGTGGGGACAACTGTTGTCTACTCTGGAGCTGGGGGAATACCAGTACGTCCGGCTGGTTGGTATCAGATAGACCTTTTTCTATTTCCCTTGGCGGCTTCTGTGCTAATTTGGCTGGGAGCAGGTTGTGCCACCTCAAACAGTAGATTTCTTTCCGATTGAAGATCTGATAGAGCGTCTGCGCATGCTGCTTGGCTCTTTGAGGGAGAGTCGGCGTCCATCGACCCGTCCTTCTCAGTTTTTTGGGAGAGTTTAGCACATCCCTGGGGATTATATGAAGTGGTTTTGGAGAAGAGTAGTTAGCAACATGTTGGAAGTGGACACTGGACAAAGGTGGCTTGTTTTATCTGATACCATGGAAGGAGGTGTGGTAGTTTTTTCGAGCCTGGTTTGAGCTTATTGGTACATGGAGCGTCTGCGGCACTGTATTTAGGCAGGGGAAACATGGGGACCCCAGGATGTAGATGATGAGGGAGAGGGCTCCTGTGGTAGCTGTGAGTAGGGCTCTTGGAGAGTTTATTTTTGTAATGGGGAATAAATTTGGGAACTTATTTGGCTTTTTAGGAAGGTAGGGGGAAGGGAGTCATCCATTCCTTTTCTTATATAATTCCACTGTAATTTCTTATTAGTGAAATAAACAATTTTTTGATCATCCAACTATGCCTTTTGATGAATTTGTATTTTGAATTATCTATACTGATCGTTAAGGTATGCATAATCCTTTTGTTCAAATATATGATAGAATGAACTGTCGTTCTTGGAGATAAGAAAAGAATAGTTTTTTGTGAAAAAAAAGGGTTGTGATCATGTAAGATGTATGAGCTGCCCACGTACCTCTAGGGATTTTGAAAAGTTTTAATTTTCTTGAAAATGGTTTTTGCAGAGGATCAGGCCCACATAGTTCTGGGTAGAGGGAAATGAAGAGCTTTTTCTTTTAGAATAGATGGGAGATGAGAAGAGTCGTAGCAAGCCTAAATTTTGGACTAGGGGTAGAACGTTTTGAGACGGTCCAAGTTGAGTGGACGATCTATCTCTTCTCCATCTAGGTCGGTAAGCATGGCAGCACCTCCTAATAACATCTTCTTCATAATGTAGGGGCCTCTCCAATTGGGCTTGAATTTCCCTCTGGTGTCCCAGATGGGCTCTATTATTTCCTTGAGGGATAAATCCCCCTCTCGAACACCGCGGTCCTTTATTCTCTTATTAAAAGATCGCTCTATATGGCGATGGTACCCTTGTATGTGATACATATATTTTAATCTCCTTTCATCTAGGAGTGACAACTCGTCGAGACGGCTTTGATGCCAGTCCTCCTCACTGACCTTGCTTTCAAGCATGATGCGCAACGAGGGTATTTCCAGCTCCACAGGTAGGACTGCTTCCATGTTGTAGACTAGAGAGTAAGGGTTATCCCCAGTAGATGTTCAGATTGAGGTTCGGTAGCCCCATAGGGAATATGGGATTTGGTCGGCCCAATCTTGACAACTTTTGGTCATCTTACTGATGATGGTTTTGAGGTTTTTGTTGGTGGCTTCAACTGCACCATTAGTACGCGATCAGTAGGGAGAAGATTTTTGTCTCAGAATACCATACTCGTTGACCATTTCTGTGACTTTTGCCTCGAAGTGTAACCCGTTATCTGACACTAGCTTGTGTAGGACCCCGTATCGGCAGATAATGTTCTTTCTGAAGAATTTGGCCACTTTCTTAGCGTTCAGAACTGTGTATGACTCAGCTTTGGCCCATTTGGTGAAGTAATTAATGGAAACTAGGATGAAATCATGCCCGTTGGAAGCCTTCGGTGTAACCTTCCCTATGATGTTGATGCCCCGGGTGGAGAACGGACAGGGATAAGTCATGTTGTACAATTCTCGCGGAGGCAGGTGTTGAAGGTTGGAGAACTGTTGGCATTTTAGGCATCTTCGTACATAGACGGTGCAATCCAGGACCATGGTGGTCCATTATTAGACTCATCGTATGATACTCTTGCCAAGCATGTGACTGTTCATGTGGGGCCCACATTCCTCACTGTGCATTTACTGCATTATCTCTTCAATGTCAGCCCCTGAGATGCAGTGTAGATAGGTTCCATCAAAGTTTCTCTTGATTAGTGCTTTGTGACAGATGATGTATTGGGTGGCCAGTCTTCGAAGGGCTTCCCTATCTTGCTTATTGGAACCCTCGGGATACCTACCATGCTTGAGGAGGAGACAGATATCATAGTACTAGCAGTTGGCTAGATCAAGATCTTATGTGGTGATGAGATCAATGTGGTAATATTGGGTTGGTTTATCTTGCTTTTGAACTTAGGAAGGGGGGCATTGTTATTCCTTTGGGCATGTCAACCATGGAGGCCATGGTAGCAATGGCATCGTCTAGTATGATCTTTGCCTGGGATAGGTAATGGAAGGTGATATCTTGGAATTTGGAGGCTAGTTCTTCTAAGTGGGCATGGAAGGGTTGGAGCTTCTTGTCCTTGACTTTTCATTTTCTGAGCACTTGACCAATGATGATAACAGAATCCCCATAGACGTCTAGGCATTGAATTCCTTTCTTGAGAGAAACTTTAAGGCATACCGTACATGCCTCGTATTCAGTCATATTATTAGTGTAGGGGAAATCCAATTTGATGGCGATGGGAGTGTGGGAGTCATTTGGGGCGATCATAAGTATCCCAATGCCATATCCATTTTTTTTGTAGCACCGTTAAAGAACATTTGCCATCGAAAGTCATCTTGAGCAGCGCAGAGGATGTTCTCATCTGGGAATTCAGAGATCCAAACATCATCTCCTTCCATGGGGTAGTCAACGAGGTAGTAAGAGGTGTATCTTCCTTTCATGTCTTTTAGTGTGACGTACACGATATCAAACACAGTTAGGAACATCAACTATAGGGACATTCGACTAGATAAGTCATGAGCAGGTACTTGATGGTGTCCATTTAGGATACAAGATTAATGGGGAAGGCGAGCACGTAGTGTCGCAACTTTTGGGTGACCTAAACAAGTGCGGCACATGCCTTTTCCAGAGCAGTATAGTTTAATTCGTACCCAACCAGTTTTCCACTAGCGTAATATATGGCTCTTTCTTTATGGGAATCTTTAAGGTATTGGGCTAGCAAATCCCCATTTGCAGTGTCGATTAACGTTAAGTATAGAAGAAATAGGAGACAAGGTTGTTGTGGCATGAGTACCAGAGGTTGGGTTAGATATTATTTGATTCGGTCAAAAGCTTCTTGGAAGGCTTCAATCCAAACCTTGGTTGAATCCTTTCAGAGGAGTTTGAAAATAGGTTTGCAGATGGAGGTTAGTTGGGTGATGAACCAGCTGATGTATTTCAATTTCCCAAGGAATCCACGGACTTCTTTCTCCGTTCAGGGAGGTGGCATCTCAAGTATGGATTTTATCTTGACATGATCTGCTTCTATCCCTTTTTCACTAACCATGAATCCCAAGAGTTTTCCTTTTTTAACCTCGAAGAAATATTTATGTGGATTGAGTCTCATCTGATATTTTCATAATCATTCGAAGAACTTTCGAAGAGTGAGAACATGACCTTATCTAGTTTTGGATTTGATAATTATATTATCCACATAAACCTCGACTTCTTTATGAATTAGATCATATAGGATGGTTGTGGCAGCCCTCTAGTAGGTAGCCGGAGCATTCTTGAGACCAAATGGCATAACAGTGTAGAAAAAGGTTCCCCATGGGGTGATGAATAGGGTTTTTTCTTGGTGATGTGGGTGCATTTTAATTTGGTTGTACCCGAAAAACCCGTCAACGAATGACTTGAGAGAATGACTGGCTGTATTGTCCACGATCATGTCGATATTGGGTAGCGGATAAGAATCCTTTGGAAAGGCTTTGTTCAAATCCTAGTAGTCTACACACATCCGAACTTTCCCTCCCAATTTCCGCACATGCACTATGTTAGATAGCCATGTGGGGTATTCGATCACACGAATGAAGCCCATGTTCATCTGTTTGACCACTTCTTATTTGACCTTGAGCGACCATTTAGAGAGGAGATTTCTCAACTTTTGTTTAACCGACTTGTAATCTGGGAGAGTGGGGATCTCATGTTGAGATATTTTAGGATCAATGTCGGGCATATATTTATAGGACCATGCGAAGACATCCATGAATTCCTTCAGTAATTCTTCGAGTTGTGTACGCTCATGCTCGTCAAGGGTAAACCCTATCCTAATCTCGCGCAATTGTCTACTAGAACCGAGGTTAACAATAACAGTATCTTCTTCATTAACTTGAATGCGGTTATGTTGTTTGTTATTAACCTTATTTAGATGAGTTAAGAATTGTTCATTTGCAAAATCATCATCATCAAAAGTTTGACTAGGATCTAAACAATTAATGTAAGGCACACCAAGATACTCAAAATCTTCATTTATTTCATTGATAGGAAAAATAGCATTGAGAACCTCCTCAAAGGAGGTCTCTATTACATTTGTGCAAAGATAGACAACAGAAGAAGAAATTGGGTAAACATTGGGGTTAAATGGGATTTCAATAGGTAGAACTGTCGCAGCATGCCAGTTGTGGAGAGGTGTATCAGCAGATTTAATCGAGTGGGATGGATCCAGTGATGTAGTTCCTGAATGAACTCTGCAGAGTGTCAGCCCCAGTGTCTGCAAGCCAAACGAATCCTCAGAATCACTTCCCTTGGAATCTACGGTATCTTTGATGAGTGGTTGTACATAGTGTTGGGAATTTTTGGCCCATGGGTAGCTGTCTTGGATAATGATCTCCATTCCAGGATTCATATTATTGTCTATATGGTCATACCACGGTTCTGAAAAGCCACAAAGGGTAAGTCTTCACCCTTTTTAATGAATCGTCCATTCAAGGAATCATTGGGGATAGTCTATATGCAATCTAATCTTCTCTTTAGTCGAGACTGGCGGATCATTCTGAGATCTTGTTCTGATGGTTGATACCCCAAACCACAAGGAGGGACAACTTTTTTCAGCATAATGGGTTCAAGTATCCCTCGCTGTCTTTATCCAAGCCCTAGTACGGGCATGAAATGCATGTTTCTGAACATCTAAATTACATTGAAAGTTTCATGAGGGTCGTATTCCGGACAAACCCTTTCTTTGAAATCATCCCCTACCGGGAGTATAAGTGGTTCAACTCAGAATCTTGATAGGAGTATATCATTTGACATATGTTGTATCTCAAGGATTGGATTGCTGGTACTTGCACCCTCGGTATCATTGTCGTCGCCCAAAATGGTGATGACTCGTCTGTCAGTAAAGAATTTCAATTTCTTATGGAGTGAGGAAGACACACCCTTGATACTGTGGAACCAAGGTTGTCTGAGCAATAAGTTGAAACAAGCTGGGATGTCAACAACTTGGAGTTCAACGACAGGGTTTATAGGGCTAGCCCCTATTACAAGTTTTATGGATCCCATCACTTCTTGACGAGTATTATCGTAGTCACATACATCAGCGGAGGTTGCAGTGAGATTAGTTTGCTTCAGTCCTAAGAATTTGAAGGTTCTTAATGGGTAGACATTTAAGCTGGATCCATTATCGGCAAGAGAGAGTGGTATGATCTTCCTCATAACTTCGATGAAGATGTTGAGTGCATGATTATGGTTTGACCCAATTTTGGGGATTTCTTCTTTGGAAAAGGATAGCATTCGAGTAGAGGTAAAGGATCCGACTAAATTTATCGCTTCTTCTGGTTTGGTTGAAGGAGGAACTGTGGGTCCAGTGAGAAACTTGAGCAAAGCATTTATGTTCAGCTGTGAAGATATAAAAATCTCCCATAGAGTAATATTATCTTGAGTTTTCTTCAGTTGATCTAGGATCTTGCTTTCCTCGAGGGTCATTTCTGGCATATGAAGGCTTTCAATGCCCTTCCCCTTGTCATTGGATGGTAGTTAGCTTGGGATATGGTAATGCTTCCCTGATCTGGTCATGTGGTTTACTGAAGAAGGGAAGAAAATGAACCCCATTTCTTCTTCGATCTCGATTTTTTTTGCCACCTTATTTATTTCTCCGAGGTGTTCCTCAAATGATATCATCCCACATATGTCGACTACTGGGCCAGTTTTTCTGAAACTTTCCCTTTATTTGAATCTTTGTATTCTTCCCCCCATTCGGTGGCAATAATTTTTTCTTTCCATGTAAAGTCAATGCACTCCACAACTTCAATGGCTTCTTCATACATGTCTTCCCATTATGTGGGGATAAGTAAGGATGAAGGGACTAGGTATCCTTTTAGCTTCAGAATATCAAGTAATTCGGTCATACTGCAAATATTATTGGTTTGCCTTAATATTGATGCCATGATCAGGACAACGTCATCTAGGCTGACTTCATCGGTTGGTACCACCCAATTGTTTAACTCTCGGGCCTATATTCTTGCTTCTAAGAACAACGTACTGAACCTATGGCAATCAATGATCATCAGCGAGGGCAATTTTAACCCGAATTCTAGGAGTTGGTTTAACACTTTTGATAATTCCATACTTCCATTTTCAAAACGGGTACGGACAGCGATTCATGCTCTGGTAAGGAGTGACAGTGCTTGATCAGTGAGGTTAACAGGGTGTAAGAGGAAATATGGAAAAGTTTGGAGAGGTTTGGGAGAGTATATGGGTGTGATTTGAGTTGGGGGATCTAAGAATATTGCATTGGCATGATTTGGGATCGGACTGTGAGTAGTTTTTGGCTTAGGATTAGCTGGTGGGGCGACGGTACCCCGATCAATTAGACCCTAGATTATTCTTTGAAGGTTAAAGCATTTGTCGGTGTTATGGCCAGCAGTTTGGTGAAAGACGCAATGGGCATTTGCCTCGAAGTTTCTTAGAAGTGGATTTGGGAATGGACGGGGATGCAAGGGTTTGATAAGATTTCGTCTTAACAGGGCCTAATAAACTTTGGAGAGGGGAGCATAGAGCACGGTGTATTCCTTTCAGACTGGGATAGGGCGACTTTCTGGTCCCACGAGGTGGTTGGTTAAGAGATGTTATTGATGGTTGAGGCTGCAACACTGACAGGCTTATCATATATTTCTAGGAGTTAACTGTCCGGACACTTTCTGTGGTTTAGCTTCTATTTTAGTAAGACCTTCTTCGATTTCTACTCCTGCTTCTCTGAGAGCTCAGAAGTGGGGATAGTATTGTCCTCCCATTATTGCTCGAACATGGGGTAAGAAGTTCTTCTTCACTATGTTGATTTGTTCTTCCTCGGATGATTGATTGGTCATCGTGGTTGCTTTTTCCCCTCATTGGGCTATGAAGTTACTGACTGATTCCCCAGAGTTATGTTTGAGCAGTACTAAATCACGATGGGTGACCTCAAGCTCTTCATTGTATTTGTATTGCGACATGAATTCTCGAGCTACATCCTCCCACCTACGGATTCTAGATTCCTCAAGAGACAAAAACCATCAGAGGGCGCTATCCTTCAAAGTTTGCTAAAATAATTGGGCCATCACTTCTTCAGAATCCCGTAGGAGAGTCATAGAATGGTGATAACTACGAAGATGAACAATCGGGGGTCCACTTCCTCCGAATTTCTTGATATTTGGCATCTTGAACTTCTCGGGTAACTTTGCCTTAGGATAAGGAGACATGTGGGTGTAGTCCATGTAATTCATAGAGATTCTGACTCGGTCAAACTTCTTAGTTAGCATCTTGAAATCTTCTTTGACCTTGTTCAATTGTTCCTCTTTTGGATCAATGATCATAGGCATGTTAGCCCCATGCTGGGCAAGGTTCGACATAGGAAGTTGGGCAGGTGGTGGCCTATTAACATAAGGGGCACATGGAGCGTGCTGATACTCTTCGGGAACCCAGATAGGCTCGAGTGGACCCATAGCACGAGGGAATAGTGCCTAGGGATCTTAAGGAATAGGAAACTGGTTTCGTTGGATCTCTCGAACCTCAGTCTGGAGGTTGTGAATCTTGGACACGAGCTGAGATAAGACTGTCGTCAGATCTGGCTGCACAACTTGTACTTATTCTATGTTTACCATGGAAAGTGGATGGATATCGAACTCGAAAGAAGTAGCAGGGGAACAGATGGAACTCCGGGGTGATTTGACCAAAGACAATATGGAGTCAGGCCAAGGGCGTGCGATCGACCTAAGAAGGCATAAAATGGGATTTATTTTTTACAAAAAAGGATGAAAATATTTTTGACATTTTTTTTAGATTGAAAGAGAAAATATTTTTGGATTTTTGATAAAGAAGAGAGAATTTTTTTTTGGGATTTTTGATAAAGAAAGGAGAAATTTTTTTGGATTTTTTATAAATAAGGGAGAAATGTTTTTGGGAGGCGGGTATCAGCATGATTATTATAATTATTATGTTCTCACTTGTATTAAATTCTCCTAAATGCAAAAATAAAATGCCGGACGGGACCCGAGCCTGGAAATGTTGGGTTTGTAACATATGCAAACCTATGGTTGGACTTGTAACCAGGCTCACGGGCAGGGTCCCATTTTAAAAATGCGTAAAAGTTTTGGGTGGCAGGCCGACCCAGAATTTTGGCAGAGTTTCGGGTCATAACCGGCAATCTAACATGTGTGTCCTAGACTTGACACCTATATGTGGGTACGCAGTTGGTTGGGTGAATTGAAAAGGGTTCCACCCTTTGGCGTGGATTCCACGATATACGTCTTGCTTTTGAGGAAATCGGTACGTGTGGAAAAGCCATTTGATATGCCTGAGTGTACTTGAATTGCCTCACTATGTACCTCATGGGGACGATATGTTTGAGAGAGAATTTGATATACTCGGCATACATGAGTGAGGTCCCTGCGATATACCTCCCGTCATGACTTCGGTCAAGCGGTATGATACGGGGGAACCGCTCGATATACGTTGAAGGTACTTGGCCAATGGAAGGTGAGAGTCATATATCTTACGCTAACTGCGCTCTGCTGGACCAGTGCCCATCACGAAGTGACCCTCCAGTTACTGGAAAAAATTTGGTCAATAACAATGCCCTTTGGTGATGTCGTGTGAATCATGCATGATTATCTTATTAGTATCTTCTGATGAAAGTATCTTTCTTGATCATGCCCAACAAGGATCAAAGTACAAGTACCAATGGTATACCAAGTATGGATGGGTGATGCGTGCAACATGTGGACAGATGTGATCGTAGGTACGCGTGGTGTGAAGTGTATATTGAGAATCTTCTACAAGTGGGTGAATAGAAGCATAAGCATGAGGTACACATGAATAGTAAATGGGGACATGAAAATAGGAGGATATAAAAGAAAATAAAAACACCCATGTAAATAGAGCCTAGACCTCAAAATGAAAGTCCCCAGCGGAGTCGCCACTGCGGCCATCCTCGATCCTCGTAGTGAGAGGCACGAAGAAGAGGGTATTTCTTCATCTCGAGAGGAACTTGGTCCCGCGCATCCCTCTCGGGAGTGCTTCGGTCCGCGTCGGTGATGAGGTGAAAAATGTAGAGAGATGGAGCCACCAATTTATTTTACTCAAAATAAACAAAAGAAAAGGGAGCCATCCCGAAGGACAACAACCAAAGACACACTGATACATATGAAACCAAAATGATTAGAAAAGGGTTCAGAGGCTAAGTTATCAAATGGTAAGGTGTTAAGCCCATTCCGCCCTTATGGTCTCTCATGGATTGTTGTTATTTTCCTTTATTTCCCCGTGATATGTGTGCATGTGTATATGTAGTGGAGATAGGAATCATCGGCTTGTATCATTGAAAGAGATAAAGAGAATCATCCGTAGGAATGTTTCTAAAAAGTAATATTAGAAAATAGGATTTATGCGATTATCCTACCGTTGATCGTTATAATGGGACGATAACGCATATGGAATAATACGCCACAAAGAACAAATATATATATATATATATATATAATCTAGGAGAATTTTGTCAAAGAGTATAGAAAGATAGAAAATGGGAGAAAAGTAGGAATAGGACTCGTGTCTCGGATTTTAATCCGAGACGCCTACGTAGCCTATAGAGGCATCAAAGTCCACGCAGTTCGTATGCAAAATGAGGGGTGGTATTTATCCCATAAATCCAATTGGGGACTTCTCTTATGGGTGCGTGTGTGTGTAAAAAAGTGTTTTAGTTGTGAGAAAATTGTGAGAATTCCCGTTTGGAACTTATGAGCAAACCTTTTTTTTTTTATTGTTTTTTGGGTTTTATTTATTTGAAAGTAAGAGATTTGCAATATTAATAGATAAAAAGTATATTATGATATATAAGACGAGGGAATAAAAGTGCTAAGTAATAAAATAAGTTAATGAAAATTTAGGAGAATTTGAAGAGAGAGTTGAGAAAGTTGAACCTTCTTGAAGATCTTGAGCTGGATCTTGGATGTTGGAGAGAAGCCTTTGCAGTTGGATGATGATGAAGAGTAGTTAATTCACCAATTTTGATGAAAAATATGATGAAAAGTGAAGGTTGGAAAAGGATTTAGAGGTGGAAATCGTGCTGACTTCGAGAGAGGTTTTCTGAGTTCGCTGAGAGTGGTTGATTTCAGATCTTGTCCCTCTTTTGCAATGAGGTCAGGCCCTCCTTTTTATAGGCCCAGGGCATTACTGATTGACATAGTCCTGGTCCGGCCAATCGACATGTGTTTTTAGGCACACTACCGATAGGCAGGGTTTTGAACCTACTGTTTGGCAGTGTCTTTCAGGTTTCTTTGGAAAATCGGTCGTAGAGCGTAAACCATTGATTCGAATTGTGCACGGGGTGAACTAATGGAAAGTTTCTTCAGAGACCTTTGAAATTCTTTTGTACTTCTCACGGGTTTGGGAGTTGACTTTGGGTCAAATGTGGCTCGGAAGCGTTCATCTGTTCTTTGGATTGGGAATTTTTGGACGCAAATGGATCGTTCGTTGGTATAGTAGGTCAGAATCGCGCACGGGGTGGACCATTGGAAAGTTTAGGAGATGTAATTTGATATTCCAAAGAGTTTGACTCGGTTTGGGGAGTTTACTTTGGTCAATCGGGGCCTGGAAGCGTTCGGTGACCTTTCAGAGTAAAATAGATCATACGTCCGTATCGTAAGTCCGAATCGCACACGAGGTGGACCGTTGGAATGGGGTTTCAATGCCCTTTCATGATTCATTCAGTCTCGGTCAATCTGAAGAGCTGACTTTAGTTAAACGGAGCCCAGGAGCATTCGGTGGCCTCCTGATCAAGTTTTGAGGTGAAACGGGGCATTCGTCCGCACCGTAAGTCAGAATCGCGCATGGGGTGGATCATTGGAAAAGGGATTCAGTGAACTTTGAAGATTCATTCAGTCTTAATCGAGCTAAAGATTTTGACTTTTGGTTCAAGCGGAGCCTAGGAGTTCACGATGGCCTCTAGGTCAGTACTCGAGATGTGACGTAGGTTTGTAGTGATGAAGGGAGGTGCTAGGGACCTAAGGAAAGGTTAGGGGGTGCTAGAATGGGGTTTCTACAACATCGTCATACTGGTCCTTAGGGCAGGGGTGTCCTTGCCTCCCCAGGCGTAATCTCCTGGGGTCAGCAACGTCCCTTCATCACCGAGAAGGAGGTCGATCTTTGCGTGGTGCCAGGGGAGGTCTTCTGGCCTTCAAGTGTTGTTCTTGCACTACTGCTAGAGTAATCATCTCCAAAAAGAGTCCTGGTGGCCTCATCATCATGTTTTGGTTAAACATGGTGAATTTCCCCTTCATAGCTTATTGACTAGCCACCAAGGACTTCAAGGATTCTTCCACCTCAGCCATCTCAGACTGCGGTGGTACATGGCTACAACTTGGCCGTCCACCACCAATTAGTTGAAGAGGTGGTGGTAACCCTGGTGCCATATGTTTGAGCTGTTATAAAGAGACTAGTAAACTTGATAACCTTAATGGAATCTTTTAATGGTTAAACAACTCCACACAAAGGGGGAGGATCGGTTCACCGCCTGAGTCTCCGATGAGGCCAAGCTTATAAAAAGGAAGAGATAAAGCTTCTCATTACCACAGATGGTGCAAAACTATTGCTGTTAAAAATAGCACAACCAGATCAAGGTGTTGGAGAGCTCAAACTAGCATAATAATTGTAGCAAGTAGCAATACATATATATAAAAGGAGGTGAGGTGAGGAGGAAAGACACACCAATATAAGTG
Source organism: Sambucus nigra (assembly GCA_949130495.1). Classification (NCBI taxonomy): domain Eukaryota; kingdom Viridiplantae; phylum Streptophyta; class Magnoliopsida; order Dipsacales; family Adoxaceae; genus Sambucus; species Sambucus nigra. The sequence goes on along the minus strand of OX422207.1, from coordinate 157,307,361 downwards.
GTTCAACCTATCTAGGCCTACGTCCACTGTGCAGGTGAGTGATCTTCACTAATAAAATAGAAGCTCTAATTGCCTTTGTGTTACAATACACTCACTGTATTGATCCTTTTACAAGGTAGGAGAAGAGAAGTATATAGTGCTTGGGGGTGTAGTGTACCCCAAGCATGCAATGAGCATGAGTGTAATAGTTTGGCCAATCTCATGCGGACACCTGGATGTGCCATATGTAGATAATGATGAACGAATATTCCCTCATGTGAGGGGAATGATTTGGTTATAACGGTTTTGTCCACGTGTTCCAAGTCTTCCATGTGCTTGCGTATGCTCGGTCCTGTGATGTCATTGACTATCGGCTCAGTCGAGTACGATGTTGGTGAGTTCAATAGCTATGTTAGTCTATCGATCATAAGTATGACCTTGGCCTAATTTATTGGCTATGGTTAGGTATTAGGCATGACTGTAGTGTTGGCTGAAGCAGAGCGTGACGGAGGCCATAGTTGAGCCCATGGGGCTTTTACTAAACTCGACTTATGATGAGCTGAGGTTGATTAATGTGGAACCGACCTTCTTAACGACGAACCCTCGGATGGGTATTGCGATCTTACTGATGACTCAACTGTGAGGTTGTCTGAGGTTACTGCTCAGAGTATGAGGGTACACTTTGGGAATATCGGAGACATTATTTATTGGGGGAGAAATTTTTCCTATTCATGGATCACAAGTCACTTTAGTATTTGCTCACTCAACGAGAGTTGAACATATGTCAGCACATGTGGTTTGAGTTCGTGAAGGATTATCAGTTTAAAATACATTACCACTCAGGAAGGCTAACTTGGTAGAAGATGCATTGAGCCGAAGGCCGGTAGGTGAGTTGTTCGCGATGTGGAAGGAAAAATTGAAGGAACTAGGACATCAAGATGCAGTTACCCGATCATTTATGTTAGTCATGACTGTTACACCTCAGATTATGAGAAGGGTAATTCAAGATCAGGCAACATATCCATTTCATTAGGAGAAAATTGGATAACTTTTGGCCGGGGGAGAAGAGTCTTACTCAGTGAGTCCTGAAGGTTGGGATTTGTGGCATGCGGTGATGACATAGTTGTACGGATCAAGATTTATGGTACATCACGAAGGAGATAAGATTTACCAAGATATGCGATGGTAGTATTAGTGGAGCGAGATGAAAAGACACATTGTTGAGTTCGTCTCTAAGTGTGCCACTTGTCAGCTAGTGAAAGTTGACTATCGGAAGCCTGTTGGGTTTCTTCAGCCATTAGAGATCCCAATGTGGAAGTGGGAGAGAATTTCTATGAACTTCATCACAGGGTTACCTACTTCTCAGAGGTGTCACAATTCCATATGGTTGATTGTGGATCAGTTGACTAAGGTAGCTCACTATTTTCTAGTTTGGACTAATTACTCTACGGGACAGTATGCCCAGATTTTTATAGCCGAGAAAGTGAGGTTATATGAGGTACCGCGTGATATTGTGTCCAATCGGGAAAAAAAATTCGTATCCTAATTTTGGGAAAGTTTATACGAGGCCATGGATATCGAGGTGCATTTTAGTACGGCCTATCACCCGTAGACAGATGGGCAGACAAAACGTACAAATCATATGTTAGAAGATATGTTATGTATGTATGTCCTGGACTTTAAGGGAGGTTGGGAGCAGTACCTTCCATTAGTGGAGTTTGCGTATAATAACTCCTATCAGTTCACTATCGGTATGGCTCCATTTTAGGCACTTTATGGTAGACCTTGTCGTTCTTCTGCATGTTGGTTAAAGGTGGGGGACAACAAGATACTTGGGCCAGAGGTAATTCAGGACACGTCTTCCATGATTGAAATGATTCGAAGTCATATTCGGGTAGCCCAAGATAGAGAGAAAATCTATGCCGATGTGAAGCGGTTCTTTTGAGAATTCAGTGTGGGGGACCAAGTGTTATTGCGGGTATCTCCTATGAAGGGAATAATGAGATTTGGAAATAAGGGAAAATTGGCACCCAGATATGTTTGACCATTTCCTATAATTGAGAGAGTTGGATCGGTTGCTTATAGATTGGGGTTACTGGATCCCTTGCATATGATACGTGATGTGTTCAATATTTCTTCACTAAGGCGATATCTTCGAGATGAGTTATCTCACACTTATGTTGCATTAGAGGAGATCGATTTGCATCGAGACAGTTCTAATGAGGAGAGACCGGTAATGATCCCAGACCATGGTGAGAGACGGTTGAGATCGAAATTAGTTCCATTGGTGCGTGTCCAGTGGGAGCACCATAATATTGAGGAGTCCACTTGGGAGTACGAGGATGAGATGCACGATAGATACCCGAAGTTTTTTTTACCAGGTATGATTTATTTTTTTAATTTCGAGATGAAATTCCGTTATAAGGGGGGAAGTATGTAATTACCCGTAATTTCAATGACTTTTAATATGAGATAACTTAAAAGTTAATGGGCCAAATTAGTGGGATTAATTAGAACTAATTATGTGAGAAATTAATTGGGATTAATCCAGATTGAATATTACTAAAGATTAAAGTAATATATGATTTTGAATATTACTTAGTGATATAAAAGTAATATGTGACTATAAATACGACAATAATGGAAATTAAGTCGGGATGCGCTTATGTGTCGTGTCGGGACTAAAGTAGAGAAATAAAATGAGATTTATTTTTAAGTCATTCAGATGATCATTTTGAGTGCGCCGTTGAGTCCGAAAGGGTAAAAATAGGCAGAAAAGTCTATCCAAGGGTTTGATTTGGGTCTCGAGTCAATTGGAAAATGAAAAGACACCCCGAAGGGGCATTTTAGTCATTTTGCCTGGGAGATGAATAGTACCTACATTTTTTGTCTTTTAGATAACCTTGGAGACTTATTATATATGTCAGTTTAGATTATATGTAAGATTTATTTCATCTAAACACAAGTGAGGTATTATGAGAGAGAGTGAAATGCCTTAAAGAGAAAGTGAAACGTTATCTTGAGGAGAGGAATAGTTGCTTGGGAAGGAAGAGTCACTTAGGGCAAACTAAGGGGACAACCACCATCTCTACACCTTGCACCACCACTGAATTTCCGTCGAAAAAAAGGAAGAGGATGTGCCAAACACTTGTCTTCACCAAAGGTTCAGACATACACATAAGGCAAGTGTAATTCTTGCCCTATTTTGGTGCTTATATTATTCATGTTAGAATATGATTTCTTTTTGGATTGATGAAGTTATGAATTTAGGATTAAAATTATTAATAAATCAAGTTTAATGGTTAGGAAAATTCATGTTGTTGAATATTTATACATGTAGAGACTACGAACATTAAAATGGATTTGTTTTACATGTAGAAGATTTATTTGTTATTGAAGATATGAAAATGATACTAGGTATTGCATGAAGATGAATTCTACTCATGTTGAATATGGAAATTTGATGATTTAGTTATGAAACAACAATTCTAAATTCTGGATTTTTCAGAGGTATAAAAATGGAGAATTTAGATGAAATGAATTTTTAAGGATTTAATGGGTTGGATGATAATACCCATATGAACATATGGAATTGATGTTGCTCTTATGTGAAAATCACCCTTAAACATGTTAGAACAATGTTATAATATTTGGGTTTTGGCTAGAGTATAATCCAGGAAGGTTTTGGGTGTAAGAACATGAAGAAAAATGGAGAAAACTGAGGTTGAAGACAAACTTGAATGATGTTAATCTCGTTCGAACGAGACATGCTATCGTTCGGATGAGATGCCATCACGTTTGAATGTGAATTATTGGTTTTTGAGGAGATTCCATAATTTTGTTTTAGTCCATAACTGTTTGAAGAATTGTATTTTAGCCCATAGTAGCTTCTGAATAATTTTGGTTCATTAACAAGGAGTGAGGGACTTGGGTTAATGTTGGAAAATTATATGAAATAGAGGAATAAAATTATATGAGAGATATCTACATAATAATAATACGATTAAGAGATAAATAATCGTCATGGTCAAGTACGGGTTAATATTGTTGATATATATACATATATATATACGGGTACATGGGATTATGTGACTGATAATTACATAATAAATATACGATGATAATCTTGATTAATAAGCACAGGTGGTATTCAAGTAATACGACGGGTACTTAGGGTAAGATGAAATCCTAATATGATATTGGTCAAGTGCGTACCAAATTTTATATTGGTTGATGTGTATACCAATTGATTGTTAATTTATGTGTATGACATACCTATCCTACTTACTATCAACGGGAGGTGTATGAATAGGGGCAGTATTATCCTGATGAGCCGTAGGGGGGATCTTTGACTTGTTGCCTTAGAACATAGGACTTAGGTTTGATTTCCATTAGTGAGAACAATGGTATTGAACGATCTTTTGGGTGCGTAGGTATGTACGTAGCCCAAAGGCTTAGGACTATGTTCACCTCCACTATTTATGATTTGTTTATTATGGTCCGTGGGACATACCGAACCTATGGTCCATTATACAGTGACGAGATGTATTCAGACATGATAGTAAAGTACGTATGCACCGCGACTGGACTTTGGGGTACAGTTTAGTATATATATAATAGAGCGAATGTGTATATATACTTGTGATATTATCCACTGTGTGAATTGAGTAGACACGAAAGATAATGAAATCTGAAAAGAATTAAGTAGGTGAATACTTAATTATATTGAATTTAAAAATGGCTTATCCATGTTATAGAGAAATTCGATATATATGTATTACATGTATTGTGAGAGAAATACATGGGACAGATATGGGCTATGGTTAGTTGGCACTGCTATGAACTACTTAGCATGGGAATAGTAACTAGTATGATTTCAAGGTAAGTTAGTTGTGCACTCTAGATGAGAGGCGAGGATCTCAAGAGAGAGTCCCATACTTTAAATGTATATAATAATTGTTGAATATAGCGTTTATTCACTCTCTATTTTCTAAACTATTTTTATAATCGGGCTCTGACCCATTTTCTTTTACATTCTCTTCTCTCTTGTATCTCCTATATCAGGTGTCCAGCCACAGGGACGCCAACCATAAGGATTAATATTTTTGACGAGCTATGGATGCTATGGACTTTGTTTAGACGCTTTCTGATGATGCTAGAAATAACATCACCCTTCAAGGTGTTTGTAGGCTCCAATCAGTGATAACAATGGCATCTCAAGTATATATTAAATATAAGAGATTAAAATGAGGAGAAAGGGATGAACACCAATATATAAGTGGTTCAGCTAATTAGGCCTACATCCACTGTGCAACTGAGTGAATGAGACCATTAAAATAAGGCACTAATGGCCATGGATACAATCTCTCAAGATTTCTCTCTCCACTGTGTAATTTGACAGAGTTTTAGCTAGCGTTGTAATTTCGAACCCCTTCTCAAGGTAGGAGAAGACGAGTATATATAGTGTTTAGGGGGTGTAATGTACCCCCCCCCCCCATGCATGCAATGAGCATGTGTATGTTGATCTAGCCAATTTAATGAAGACATTTGTCACTGTCACAAGTAGAGAATGATGATGAAATATTCTCCCACATGAGGAGATCGATTTAGTTACAACTGATTTTGTCCACGTGTTCTTATCCTTGTATATGCTTAAATGCTCGGCCTCGCCCTTGACTGGTATAACCTCAGCCTGGAATAGTACGAGGTTAATGGATGTTGCCTCATCCGAGGTTATTCATGATTACCTCGGCCAGGTAAACTGGCTAAGGTTAGGTCGGTAGAGTTGTAATGTTGACCTGGACCGATGATAGGGATTCCAGATGGTTCCCCCATGTAACACTATTAATCTCGACCATTGACTGTGCTGTCGGCTGAGGCCGATACCACTGTTGGAGGGTGGCTGACTGAGTCCTTGCAAACCTCGGCTGATGACCAGCCGAGGTTGATGTATGTGGCAGATGTGATGTCAGTTGTGGACGACCTGATGGATAACTGACCCCATGAGTTATGAAAGCCTCGGTTGTTGCCTGATTGTGAGGTAACTAGTAACGTCGGTTGTAGCCGACCTTATGCTGGACAAGATCACTTATCGTGAGTCTTGAGCCCTTGTTACCTTGGCCATCGTCCTGGCCAAGGTTGGTGCCTCCGAGCTGTCAAGTATAATTTGGGCATATCAATCACCCCTAACCCTTAGTTACCTATGTAAATAGGTGACTAAGTGGTATACAACTCCGAGGTTGTTCTTCCTTGCATGCCAACATTTCTTTGACACGTGTAAACTACTGAAGCGGATAGCGTGCCTAACAAGTGCAATGATTATGGTCTTTTGGTCTCCCAAGGAAATGATGGGCCTTGGGATGTGTGCAAGCAAATTTTGAGGATTAATACCCTTTCCCCTTTCTTTCTTCCTCATTTCTTCTCACTTTCCTGCCTGAGTTTCGTCTTCTCTCTCTCTCTCTCTTCAAGAGCTCTATTGCTGCTGGGTTTTAGGATTTTTCCTTGTTTTTGATCTTCCTCTTCTTCATTTCTCCTTCAGATAGGTATCACCTTCACCCCTTCTTTCCATTTTCAGACTTATTTTTTAATTTCTCATGTTTTTTGGCGACTGTTTGAGTTTTTTGGTGGTCATATGAGTTTTCCAGTGGCTCTTTGAGTTTTTCGGTGACTTGTTTGTTCTTGGCTTGAACTTGATTTGAACTTGATCAAAACTAGGTTGTGATCCTTATTTTAGCTTGCGTCTAGTTGTTTATTTTTGGTTTAGGGTCCCAAGTGTAAGGCAGTCTTCCTATGCTCGGACCTCTTTATAGACTTATTGAGGATTTCCCTTCTCTTAGAGAGACGACTTTGGAAAAAATTAGGCAGATAGAGCTAGCCCAAGAGGAAGCTCATAGGGCTGAGGCATTTCCCATAAGACCTATCTTTCCCCCACCTCTAAAGGTAATATACCCTGAGCTAGCCGAGCCTGCTGAGTCAGTAGAGGATCCAATAGACCCTTGTCTAATGTATGAGTCATCTACCTCAGACCCTATGTCTATAGATTCATTCCAAGAGGCAATGGGTTTCTCCATTAGGCAAGATCCGGTCCCTGATCAGGCCGAGGTCGAAAGTCACGCCTCATCCCACAACGGTTCTAGCACTTTACAGACTTCTTCTAATGTTGAAGTTGTGGGGACGAGTGTGGTTATTCCCCCAATTCTTGATGATATTCCTCTATCAGCCTCCATAGGGGCTGAGTTCTCTCAGAGGTTCCCCGAAGGTGTTCCTACACCTGCCCAGGCCGATGTTGCTAGGGATGATGATAATGGTCATTAGAGTGATGTTCATACCTTGGAGGCGGTCGAGATAGAGAGTAGTGTCACTAAGTTTGACCTGTTAGACTTTAGGCACCTTTATTCCATAGGTCCTTCTATCAAGCTTAAGAGACCTCTGAGGGATGAGAGGGCCTTTGGTGGTCGAGATGGGGAAATCTGCATATATGAGCAGATGTTCAAGTTAGGATTTCATCTCCCTATCCATCCAAAATTAGAGCCATATTATCCCATATTGACCTGACCCCTTCCAAACTATATCCCAATGCCTAGAGGGTGATGATTGGAGCCATCGTCCTATGGAGGGCAGTCCACCATTGAGACCTTCCTTTCAGGGTCTTCACAGGGTATTATGTGACATCCTCTGCCAGGAACCATCCGAGTTACTATCACTTCTTGGATAGGAAGTCTGATAAGAAGATGTTGGTGGTTACCCAAACCTAAAATCATAACTGGAAACCACAATACTTCTTCGTCGCAGGGGCATGGGAATTTTGTGCTTGTGCCCCCTCTTCATCACTAGAGCTGAGGAACCCTCTGAGGTGTTGAAAATTGTCATTGGATGCCAAAGCTGACCCTGGGTTAAGCCAGGAAAACCTACAAAATGTCAAAGACCTTCAAGATCAGGGGGATCTTGGCTGGCTAGTCAAGTACGAGCATCTGATGACCCATGTTGATACGAGAAATTGTCCACTTGTCGTTCTCGCATCACCAAATCATGAGTAAAGTGCGTAATAAATAAGTAAAGCAAGTAAATAGAGAGAAGACACTATATAGAGTGGTTCTTCCTTTAAAATACACCTACATCCACTGTTTAGCTCCGTTCTCATTATATGCGTTGCATTGTACAATATAATCCTGCCTAAAGAGGCATACAAGTAAGAGAATAAAGGAGAGTACATGGCAGTATTGAGGATTTCGGTATGCCGAATAGGTGGATGCGATGTATATGTATGGCCTCCAAGTCGTGTGTTGAGGTCGTGTAGAGAGAATCTGTGTTGTAGAATATGTCCCGAGCGTATGGAATCCCCCCACCCTCCCACCTCGAGGTGAGGTCCTCTATTTATATAGGTGGTATGAGGGACGTGTCATATGCCCTGGGCATGTGACATATATCAAGTCTGGAGTAATTGTGAATGAGGGGGATGCGGCCTTCAAGGCAAGCAGTGTTGTATCATGTGGCGCTGGAGACAAAGATGTCGCACCCTATACCGAGTAGTTCTGTGGATTCTTTGAGGTGAATAATTACTATGTACCGCACCCTATATAGCTCTGAGCTACACCCTGAGAATTCCATCTCCGTGGTGTCTTGATGGGTGCCTCCCCCTTTGATGTGCAGGGCAGCGTGCTGTATACTGCATATCTGCAGCATCTAAGCTGTAGAACTCTATCTGCGATAGGGAGCTATATTTGCACTATCAACCCCCCACTACCTCTCTGAGACAGGCTTGGGAGGAAGTCCTTTAGACGAGCTTCGTAAGTATTTATTTTGCTAAGTTGTACTTCTGATATTCAATGTCTTTGATTTACTAACTCAGACCTTGTCCATTACAGAACACCTAGAAGGTATATCATACGACCTGTGGGAGATGTCTGCACCAAGCTTGGTCAAGTTAGTGAATAAAGATGGGATCAATGTACCTCCTCCTCCCCAATAAAAGGAGAACGTCGGCACTTCTAAGGCTGACGCTTCAAAGAAGAGGAAATCCACCACTGCTGCCCCTGAGGATTAGAGACAGAGCAAAGCCCAAAAGGGGGATCGGGCCATCCCCATCTTGTCCGATGATGCACTAGCTTCTCATATGGAGAAGTTTAAGATTAGTGAAAACTTGATTGGTCATGGTCTGAAGGCGATGGATGCCATTGGCTCTATGATGACCGATGATGACAAGCGCTTTTTATGCTCTATAGACACCCCTCTGTTAGCCGAGTTTTACCTTTATAGATTTATCCAGGTAGAGATTTTAGCTTTTTTGGTACCAAGTGTAACCTCATCCTTGATTTTGGTTTTCTTGATCTAATACATCCGACTTTGTATTGCAGGGTATCTTGTCCATGCACCAGTTTGTTGAATGGACCCTGAGGAAGCTGCCTTTAATTGAGAAAGGAAAAGAGGACCATAAGGTGAAGGCCTCACTAAAGGGTGAGGTTGAACATCTAAAGACAGCCTTCGATGAATCTGATAATAAATTGAAGCAGAGGGACAGGGACATTTCTAAGCTCCAGAAGGACCACACCTCTACCCTGAAGGCCAAGGACGATGTTCTTCAATAAAAGGTTGATGCTGCAGTGAAAGCTGCCCTTGAAGATGCCTCATAGAAGATCCTGGTCGAGTACAAGGTCTCTGACGAATTTATAAGCTTCGACTTTGAATACCTTGAAAGGGGTGTTAAAGCTACTAGTAAATGGGCGGCCATCAAAGAAAAAGAGTTAGGGAGTTTGACAGCCTCGAATTTCATTGGTCTTAGCTATGGTAACCCTCAGTTTTCTCAGGCCTTGCAAGAGGTTGAGGAGGAAGCTGCTGCTCCTGCAGAGACTGCCCAGCCAGAAGCTACAGAAACTGATAATACCAACCCTCAAGATGATGGGTTCTAGGTTACTAACATCGGCCAAAATGATGGGGTCGAGGTTACCAACCCTGTGGCTGCAGACACCTAGACCATAATTTGCGAAGCTTCGCTTGTAATTTTTTCTTTTCATCTATAATTGTTTGTAACCTCTGATAACATTCTCTTGCACAATTTGACTTATAATTCTAGCTTCATGTTATATCATCCTCTTAATAGGATTTTGTTTCTTTTGATGAATGCTCCTTTGGATAGTTTTTATATGTCATACAATCGTGTTTGTATTAAGGTCTGGAGTCTTAGTATAATGGTGTATTCATTAATTTCACCCAAATACTATAAGATCTGTGGGCATTATAAGATCTGAGAGCACCAAACTATAATATTTCACCTCGTAAATTTCACCAAGTTAATGATGTTTAAGGTCTGAGGTCATCCAATTATGATGTTTCACCTCAGACCTTGTCACCAAATTATGATGTTTAAGGTCTGAGGTCATCAAACTAAGATGTCACCCTCATAAATTTCACCAAATTAATGATGTTTTAGGTCTGACGTCATCAAAATAATATGTTACCCTCATAAATTTTCACTAAATTAATGATGTTTAGGGTCTGAGGTCATCAAACTAAGATGTTACCCTCATAAATTTCACCAAATTAATGATGTTTAGGGTCTGAGGTCATCAAGTTATGATGTTTCACCTCAGACCTTATCACCAAATTATGATATTTAAGGTCTGAGGTCATCAAATTAAGATGTTACCCTCATAAATTTTCACGAAATTAATGATGTTTAGGGTCTGAGGTCATCCAATTATGACCATAACAACCATAACAAGAATATAACTGTGTCCACAAAGGCTAACAGTTCGAGAAGGACCCATAAGGTCCATATGGATGAGATCCAAGGGTTTAGAGGTAAGTATATCATTGACTTTCTTATGAGGAGCCTTAACAATTTTTCCTTCTTGACAAGAACCACAGACAATGATGGAAATAGGTTTGATCTTAGGTATCCCTCTAACTGTTTCTTAAGACGACAGTCTACTAAGATTTTAGTAATTTATGTGGCCCATACGATTATGCCATATTTCATTGTCATCCCTTCTGGAAATGTTATAGACCTCAGCACTATTTTGAATAGTATAATGATTGTCCTGAGTCCTGTAATTATGCACTCACCTTTTTCATTTAAAATTTTACAATTATTCTTTGAAAAGGTGACAGTATGATTTGAGTCACAAAATTGCGAGATACTGAGTAGGTTTTCCTTAAGACCTTTTACTAGAAGAACATTTTCAAGTAAAGGTAATACTTCTTCTTGGAGTGTTCCTTTACCAATGATTTGAGATGATACACCATCTCTAAAAATAACTTTTCCTCCAGTAAATCTGGTTTTGTTTAAAAGTTTGGTATCATCCCCAGTCATGTGTTTTGAACATGCAGAGTCTAAATACCAACCCGATGGACTGTGTTCATCTTTTAAAGCAGTAATAACAATAGTACACTTCATCTGGGGTAATATCTCATCTTTTCTCACCCAAATAGCTCTTTTTTTCAATTTGCGCTTATTTGCTCTTAATTGATAAAATTTGCGAGCATTGGATTTTTGTTGAAAAATGTTTTGCGCATGAGGCTGAATTTTATGGAAAGTGAGAGCATTTGGTTTGGAAAAGTTTTTAGGAATCCTTCTTGGAAATGATCTTTTAGGTTTAGTCTTTATCCTTCTATAGTTAGTGTTTTTGTCTGGTTGTCTTGGAAGAACATAATTGCTACGACTTTTCCTAGAATAGTTAATGTTTTGGTACACAGTGGTAATAGAGACAGGTTTGACTAAACATCTAGAGTATCATCCTTCAAAGGAATGACCATACAAGTCACAGTAAGAGGAAAACAAGTTGCTCGAAGTTGGTATCTCTTTAGGAAAGTCTAAGCATAGGGTTAATGAATTTTTGAGGTTGAACCTTATTCCTAGGGAGTACAGTTTGAAAGACAGAATCACTCTTCCTAATAGGGGGAAGACATATTTAGTCTTAGGTGGACTTTCACACTTAGAGTAACATGATTCTCCAACATCAAACTTAGATTAGTTTTTGTCAAACTCATTTTTTGAGAGAATGAAAGTCTGGACAAGTTTCAACAGGTCTTTTGCCTCCTGACACAAACTTAATTGGTTCAAAAATTTTAGTTTAAGTCTTGAAATTGGGGCAAAATTGTATTACAGTTCGATCATTAGAATTGGTTTTGGAATCAGCTACAAATCCATCAAAACAGTTTATGTTATTTTAAAATTTAGCAAATTTTTTGAAAACTGTTGTTGTCTTTTCTTTAGATTGTTCCAATTATAATAATGTCCCTTTGTATTTTTTCTCTAGGGATTCATTTTCTTCGATCAAATTCTTCAATTTTTGATCAAAAGTTTTAACTTCATTTTCATGAGTTAGACATTGGGTACTATACTCTTCAGCATTAAGTTTAACCATCAGACTTAGGTCTTCTAATTTCTTAGTGAGATCTTTCACTATCTTTTCTAATCTCGTGCTTTTCTTGAGAGTTTTTTCATAAAGAGTGTGAATGTCATGGAGGTCTTCAGTGTCTGAGTCACTAAGTGCAGTGTGTGTAGTGACCCCTAACGATTCATTTCTTGAACTCACGCACCCGTGGACATCGTCATTATCACATTACCTTTGACCCACACACCCCGTGGTAGAACTAACAATATTCTCAGAAAGTAAAACATCTAAACCAGTAGCAGCATGATTCACAACAACAGGAGTAGAGTTACTATCATCATTCTCATACATAGGCATATCATCATTGTATATTATTTTGGCAAAGAAAGATATGGAATGATCAAAACAATCAGAAGATTAGGGTTCCTCATTCTTAGGATCACTTGAATCATCCCACATTTTACAAATGTTGGCCCTAGTATGTTTATTAACTGTGTTCAGTTTCACTCTACAGTCTTGTGCTATGTGTCCTAGTTTTCCACATCTAAAACACTCAATGTTCTTGAAGTCTTTGTTGGGTCTCATGTCCTTGTGATGTTTTTCTTGACCTTTCTCATGAGGTTTGTAGTTAGAGTGATTTGGATAATTTGGCTTGCCTTGTCTGTTTACCAATTTATTTCTAAATTTGACAATTTTCTTAAATTATTTTGACATCAAGGCAATTTGATTATCCAGACTATCTATATCATATTCCTCATCGGAATCATCAGTGGGAATAGTAAATTCAGGTTTCAAAAACTTAGAGGAAAAACTCAAGTTGGAACTAATTGTAACACCCCGCCTAATTAAATAACGGGTGGCCAGTCCCATACCAAAATAAAATAGAATATACAGTTGGCTCATTCTTAGCATCACTATCGAAAACATTTACAACTCACCCAAAACCCAATTAAGCAGGCGTTAAAAACTTTCCAAATTTTAATGCAACAAAATCCATTTTTAGTTTACGAATAACACTACACATATTATTCTACAACACTAATAACCGAACAGATAACACAAAATAATTTAAATGTATTTGGAATAAACATTCCCACATAATAATCCAATACAGTAATCCCAACAATAGTAAATCTATTAAAATAACACGAATACAAGAGTATTTGACTCAGATAGAAGAGATAACTGAATTCCTTTGGGTGACATGCCCAAACTATACGAATACTGTGAATCAAATGAAGATAGGAGTCTAAGCAATATTCCATAGCTCCATAGCTCGTCATAATTCGGTAAGGTTAGCGTCCCTGCTGGTGGACACCTGATATAAAAGGTACAATAGAAAAGAGAATATGCAAGGAAATGGTTAGAGCCCGATGTGAAAATGATTTTGAAAATAGCAGGTATTTAACAAGTGCAATAAAGCATTTATTATGTACATGTTAGTATCTAGACTCTCACTTGATATTCTCACCTCTCAGCTAGAGTGCACACTAAACGTTTCCTATTAACCTCCTAGTTAATGGTTCCTCTTCACAAATTTCCATAATATGATTCCATCACATATCATAACCCCGTATGTCCCATACCATACGTCATATAATCATTCATATATGTTTTTCATTTATATGAATCGTTTCTCATTAACATGAATCGTTTCTCATTAATATAAATTAAGCTCTTCAATAAATATTCATTAACTTATTTCAATTCTTTTCTCAATTCACCGTTATCTACAATTATCACACAGTAGATGATTTAACCACTATATGCACATACATTTAATTCATTATATATATATACATATATAATACGGCACCCCGAGTCACAGCTACGGTGCAATGCATTACTCTGCTATCATGTCCCAATATCGCTGGTCACTGAATAGGGGACTAAAGGTTCGGTAAGGATTCCTCGAACCAGAAACAACAACAAAAAAATTGGAGGCGAACATAGTTCTCATACCCAAGGGACATTCACATACCTACGTTCCCATAGTCAGCGGACTTATCAACTCCCCGATAAGTCTTTCATAGACCTATGTTCTTGAGCGACAAATTAAAGATCCCATGGATTCATCAGGATATGACAGCCCTCATGCGCAAACCTCCCACCGATAGTAAGTAACCTAGGTATGTCATACACATAAATTATCAATCAATGAAATAGGCATTATCATACCTATAATATAATATCAACAAGGTGCTCACACTACACTTCGATAATTTCCATACGTAGCATTATATTTCTCAAATCCTACGTATTAAATTATTAGGACTTTACTTCTTTAATTTACTTATCCGAGAGTCTCATTTATTACTCAAGGTTCAAATAGGTTTTCCTCAATGTATTTATTCAGTAAGAACTCATCGATATCCTACCTGTCCATATCATCTTATCTCCCGAATTACTACGAGTTAAACTCTCCTTTGATTAGGCTTATAACCGATAGTTTATATTCTCTCATAAACACATCCTCTATCACATAGGATTAAACCCTCGTGTAAACATAAGGCTACCCAACTGGTTTATTAAATTTCCCCTACTGGACCTATCCTTAATCCTCATGCATACAAATTAAATTCCAACACATGAATCTACCAACCAAAATCTCTTTCAATTTAATTAACATACTTCAAATCAAATAAATCCCCATCACATTAATTCGATTCTTATCTAGGGCTAACTGATCTTCTCTAAGTCCCATTATATCCAATTAATGATCACCAAAGATTTACAAAAGGTTTGGGATACAAAAAATCATTAAAAAGAAATAACTTCAAGGATTCTAGGGAGGTCGATCGATCGAAGGCAGGGGGTCGATCGATCGATCGCCCAGATAACAACCCAGTTTTCTGCATTTCTTCTACTACGGGTTTCATCACTTTTGATCATTCAAACCTTCATATTAACAACCCAAATTCCTTATAAACCTTACTACATGATATAGTAACATATGTGAATGATTTCTAATGCTCTAAACATCCTAGAATCATCAAGAGTTTGAATTAAAGGCATATATTCATCCTATGTTTTTCTAAAAAATTATAAACATGATATCTTCAAGAACACACCATTAATTCTCAGCATTTCTTCAACAGATTTATTATTATTTTTTGGATTACTATCTATCTACAACATGAGTTTGATTCCTATATATCTCCATTTTTCAGAAATCCATCAACAACTCTATATTTATCTTCCAAACATGAAAAATCTCATCTTTTTATAACTATCCTAACATGGACAATATACAAACTTAGATTGCAATTATCAAACACTTGCCCCTAATGAAGATCTGATCCTTTGGAGTTGAATAACATAGGTGGTTCTCCCTTTCTCCGGCCATCTTCCGGTTGTGGTTAGTGGTGGTGACCTTTGGTCTTTGGTTCTCCTCCTTTCCATGCAACCTTTCACAATCTCACAAGGTGACCACTCAAGTTTTGTGTAGAAGAGATGAATAACCCACGTACAACTAATCTCCAAATATTTATAATAGGACAAAATCCGAAATCACTAATCATCCCACTTGTAAAAATGACCAAAATGTCCTTTTGGGTTGTCTTTTCATTTCCAAATGACCCGAGACCCAAAACCAACATCCAAATAGACTTTTCTGACTATTTCAACCCTTCCGAACGCAACGATGCACTCGAAATGACTATAAGTCGATATAAAAATAAGTCTCTATTTAATTTAACAAATTTGTTCCGACATGTCCCATACCGCGTCTGACTAAGAATTCAAATTATTGAATTAATAACTCACAGCAATATCAATAACATCCCATTCATATATTACCTAAATATCTTTAAGTAATATACAGAATCATACATTTTAACATCCATAATTTGGATAAAACCCAAATGAATTAATTTATACTAAAATCCAATTAATCCATTAATTTCATATATAATAAATTTTAAAAGTCATTAAAATTACGGGGTATTACATAATTCCCTCCTTATAACAGAATATCGTCCCGAAATTTGGAAAGATAAATCATACTGGTAAGGTAAACTCCGAGTATAAATCTCACATCGTAAATAATCTATGTCACACCACCCATACAGTACATTAACGAAAATCCCCATTGATGTTTTATGCCGAGCTTCACCATATAGTTCCAGCTGAATCAAATTTAAACTTTACGCAATCTTCCCTATACCATCCTCGTGACAAAGTTCGGGAAAAGTAATCCTCACTTATTAAACAAATAAATCCTGAAGTCACAACTACTTACTGTTTCACAATTATGAAAAATACTACAATCTAACCATCCAGGGCACCCATACACCCTATCGTACAACTTTCATTATAATATTTATCACAAAGGTTATAAACTCATATCCTAAAGACCTAACTTATTTTGACTCCCAACGGTTATTAGTTTCATGCGTGGGGCATCTCGTAAGCGAAATCCAAACAAGGAACCCCCCGATACACTACTACCTAAAGTAGTCGGTCATCGAAACTCCTCAGGTCCTTAGTCACTAGTATATAACCTCTCTACAGGTTTTATTGATTGCAAATAAAAGTCTACTCATCTACTCTCTTATTAAAGACAAGATGCTGGCTATAGTAGTAGTACATACGCTCTCATATACCACAAGTCAATGCACGTCGCTAGTCACATCATATTCAGACATGCCTAAAGTAAGTATCTCCGTGATAAAAATTAAACCCAAGTGATGACATGAAAAATATAGGTGTCCCACACCCCTTGGCGAGTCTACGTAAATAACAGTGCTATAGGCTAAGTTTAGAAACTCTTTTGCCCATACAATATTAATCGCTACAAAATGAGTATGTGCCTCATAATTCCTTAGATAGAAAACATACCCTCATTCGCGGGTGGTGGTTGTTGAATCGCTACCTGATAGACGTAAGCGTAACTAGAAAAGCAATAATCCTACTCATAGGGCTCTTCATCAAACAATGCTAAGCTGAAAACACAGTAAGCCATACAGACCCTAAAGGACACTAGAACCTGATGCTCTGATACCACCTGTAACACCCCGCCTAATTAAATACCGGGTGTCCAGTCCAATACCAAATTAAAACAGAACATACAGTTGGCTCATTCTTAGCATCACTGTCGAAAACATTTACAACTCACCCAATACCCAATTAAGCTGGTGTTAAAAACTTTCCAAATTTTAATGCAACAAAATCCATTTTTAGTTTACGAATAACACTACACATATTATTCTACAACACTAAGAACCGAACAGATAACCCAAAGGAATTTAAATGTAATTGGAATAATCATTCCCACATAATAATCCAATACAGTAATCCCAACAATAGTAAATGAATTAAAATGACCCGAATACAAGAGTATTTGACTCAGATAGAAGAGATAATTGAATTCCTTTGGGCGACATGCCTTAACTATACGAATACTGTGAATCAAATGAAGATAGATGTCTAAGCAATATTATATATCTCCATACCTCGTCATAATCCGCTAAGGTTGGCGTCCCTGCTGCTGGACACCTGATATAGAAGGTACAATATAAAAGAGAATATGCAAGGAAACGGGTTAGATCCAGATGTGAAAATGATTTTGAAAATATCAAGTATTTAATAAGTGCAATAAAGCATTTATTATGTACATGTTAGTATCCATACTCTCACTTGATATTATCACCTCTCAGCTAGAGTGCACACTTAACATTTCCTATTAACCTCCTAGTTAATGGTTCCTCTTCACAAATTTCCATAATATGATTCCATCCCATATCATAACCCCGTATGTCCCATACCATACATCATATAATCATTCATATACGTTTTTCATTTATATGAATCGTTTCTCATTAAAATGAATCATTTCTCATTAATATAAATTAAGCTCTTTAATAAATATTCATTAACTAATTTCAATTATTTTCTCAATTCACCGTTATCTATATTTATCACACAGTAGATGATTTAACCCCTATATAAACATACATTTAATTCATTATATATATATATATATATATACATATATAATACGACACCCCAAGTCACAGCTGCAGTCCAATGCATTACTCTGGTATCATGTCCCAATATCGTTGGTCGCCAAATAGGGGACTAAAGGTTCGATAAGGATTCCTCGAACCACAAACAACAACACAAAAATTGGAGGCGAACATAGTTTTCATACCCACGGGCCATGAACATACCTACGTTCCCATACTCAGCGTACTTATCAACTCCCCGATAAGTCTTTCATAGACCTATGTTCTTGAGCGACAAATCAAAGATCCCATGGATTCATCAGGATATGACTGCCATCATGCACAAACCTCCCACTGATAGCAAGTAAGCTAGGTATGTCATACACATAAATTATCAATCAATCAAATAGGCATTATCATACCTATAATATAATATCAACAAGGTACTCACACTACCCTTCGATAATTTCCATACGTAGCATTATATCTATCAAATCCTACGTATTAAATTATTAAGACTTTACTTCTTTAATTTAATTATCCTAGAGTCTCATTCATTACTCAAGGTTCAAATAGGTTTTCCACAATGTATTTATTCAGTAAGAACTCACTAATATCCTACTGGTCCATATCATCTTATCTCCCGAATTACTACGAGTTAAACTCTCCTTTGATTAGGGTTATAACCGATAGTTTTTATTCTCTCATAAACACATCCTCTATCACATAGGATTAAACCCTCTTATAAAATTAAGGCTACCCAGGTGGTTTATTAAATTTCCCCTACTGGACCTATCCTTAATACTCATGCTTACAAATTAAAATCCAACACATGAATCTAGCAACCGAAATCTCTTTCAATTTAATTAGCATACTTATAATTAATTAAATCCCAATCACATTAATTCGATTCTTATCTAGGGCTTACTCATCTTCTCTAAGTCCCATTATATCCAATTAATAATCACCAAAGATTTACAAAAGGTTTGGGATACAAACAAGCATTAAAAGGAAACAACTTCAAGGATTCGGGGGAGGTCGATCGATCGAAGGAAGGGGGTCGATCAATCGATCGCCCAAATAACAGCCCACTTTTCTGCATTTCTTCTACTACGGGTTTCATCACTTTTGATCATTCACACCTTCATATTAACAACCCAAATTCCTTATAAACCTTAATACATGATATAGCAACATATGTGAATGATTTATAATGATCTAAACATCCTATAATCATCAAGAGTTTGAATTAAAAGCATATATTCATCCTATGTTTTTCCAGAAAATTATAAACATGATATCTTCAAAAACACACCATTGATTCTCAGCATTTCTTGAACAGATTTATGACTATTTCGTGGATTAATATCTACCTAGAACATGAGTTTGATTCCTATATATCTCCATTTTTCATAAATCCATCAACAACGCTATCTTTATCTTCCAAACATGAAAAATCTCATCTTGTTATAACTATCCTAACATGGACAATATACAAACTTAGATTGCAATTATCAAACACTTGCCTCTAATGAAGATCTGATCCTTTGGAGTTGAATAACACAGGTGTTTCTCCCTTTCTCCGGCCAACTTCCGGTGGTGGTTGGTTGTGGTGACCTTTGGTCTTTGGTTTTCCTCCTTTCCAAGCAAGTTTCTCTCTTCCCAAGCAACCTTTCACTCTCTCACAAGGTGACCACTTAAGTTTTGTGTAGAAGAGATGAATAACCCACGTACAACTATTCTCCAAATAATTATAATATGACAAAATCCGAACTCACTATTCACCCCCCTTGTAAAAATGACCAAAATGCCCTTTTGGGTAGTCTTTTCATTTCCAAATGACCCGAGACCCAAAACCAACATCCAAATAGACTTTTCTGACTATTTCAACCCTTCTGGATGCAACGACGCACTCGAAATGACTATATGGTCGATATAAAAATAAGTCTCTATTTAATTTAACAAATTAGTCCCGACACGTCCCATACCGCGTCTGACTAAAAATTCAAATTACTGAATTAATAACTCATAGCAATATCAATAACATCCCATTAATATATTACCTAAATATCTTTAAGTAATATACAGAATCATACATTTTAATATCCCCAATTCGGATAAAACCCAAATGAATTAATTTATAATAAAATCCAATTAATCCATTAACTTAATATATAACCGATTTTAAAAGTCATTAAAATCATAGGGTATTACACTAATCTGTTTGCTATGGGACTGGGTCATTTTCATATTAAATTTTAATTCCATTTCCATAGTTTAAAGTTTACTACTGAGTAATTCAGGAGTGAGATTTTGATCACACATTTCCTCAATATAATATCTTTTATTATCAAATTTTTGTGGTAATGACCTTAGAATTTTAGATACAATTTCATGTTTGTCATAAGTTATCCCATTAGCATGTAGTTTGGTCACAATGTCAGTTAATTTCATGTAGAAGTCATCAAAGGTTTCAGAATCTGACATAATTAGTGAGTTATACTGCTAAACAAGCATTTGAGTTTTAGTAGCCTTAACTCTAGTGTCACCTTCATGTGCAGTGATCAGTGTATCCCAAGCTTCCTTAGAAGTGGAACAAGATGAGATCCTTTTGAAATCATGTTCATTTATGGACATAAAGATGGAATTCTTGCCTTTGTTTTTTATTTCGAGAAGTTTGCTTCTCTTCTTGTGTGAACTCACATAATGCTTTCTTAATCCTCTCATTACTTCCTTCAGTGGGTGGGCTAGTAGGATAAGTGTATCCATTTTCAATAAAATCCCAGACATCATCTCTCAATGTTCCTTTTATGAAAGAAACCATTCTTATTTTCCACTAAGCAAAGTTGTTTCCATCAAAGAGTGGGGGCCTGGTCAAGTTACCAAATCTTTCATTTTTCTCGTCCATTATTTTGATTTTAAGAAAACAATTTTAGAAACACAAGAGCTTTTTTAAAAAATATTTCCAAGGTTCTGATACCAATTGAAAAACTGTTACTAAAGTCGTTTAATACAATATTAAACTGTTTAAGTAACTCCGAACTGCTTTTTGAAGAAACTCTTTTCTAGAAATCAAACCAGTTTAATCACAAGATCTATTTAAAAAATATGCACGAGATATGTTCAAGATTTGTTAACTAGTTTTGAAAAACAAAACTAAAATAGTTTTAAATCAGCACACCGGTCAGAAAGGGATGAGGAGATGTAGAAAGATTAATGAAAAGATATTTTTAACGTGGTAAAACCTCAACTAGCTGAGGAAACATCCACGACTCCCTTTATGGAGTAAAAATAAAAAAAATCCACTAAAACAAATATAACAGTTACAAACTATATAACATACATGCACACAAATCATACCTATACAAGTTTAGAAATGTACCCATTGGTGTCCTTATAATTTTTTTGCAGTTCTGATTGTTGATGTTGTTCTCCTAGTTTGCTAACTTCACTTTGTTCCAGTCTTTACGTCGACTCTTGTATCAAGATCTTATTACCAACACTTTCAGTGTTGTAGTGTGTAAGTGTTTGTGATGGTCATCTAACACATGCATGCACACACTCACACTTCTTTTTACAAACAGTCCTAGCAAATTACAAATCAGATCTATATGCTGTGATTTTCAGTTTCTCTCTTCTTAGGAAACTTTGAACCTTATTTGACCTTTAAGATTAACCCAGAATCCAAGGCTATCTTGCTCAGAAGACGTATCAAGATCTTAATCAATTTCAGAGTTTTGAAAATATTTTTGACATTGAAAATCACAAAGTGTGATTCCATCTAGGTCAAAGGTCTTATTTCAAAAGAACTAGAAATAGAAAATGTTATTGTTGATTTTGAGTATGAAAACATTTACAGAAAAGAATCAAAAAAAGTTTTCTCAAGATGATAAACTATAAATGCAGATCTATTTGAAATATAAAATAAACTGTTTAGATCTATGATTTCTATGAATAAGAAACACAGATCAAAACTTAATGTTTAAGTTGAAAACAAGATCTTAAAATAAAGAGGTTACAACATGAAACAACTTAACAAACCAACTCTCAAACTCTCAAACACTCAAGGTTGTGTTTGGGATATAACTAGTTTTGAAAGAGGTTAGGGTTTGAAAGGTGTTTTAGACAATTTAGGGTTAGGGTTTCTAACTCTCTCTCTCTCTCTCTCTCTCTCTCTCTCTCTCTAGTTTCTCTATCTTCTCTCCCTTATCTCTCTACTCTCTTCTCGACGAAGTGGTAAAATATTTTAAATGGCTAAGAGTAAGGCTCCTTATATAGGGGGCTAAGAAGGTTCGAGAACAAGGTTCAAAATCAAGGGCTATGATCTAGTCTTCAGCAGTTGACTTTGATCCAACGATATAAGAGAAGCAGTGGATTAAAACGCTTTTGATTGGATTAAGAGAGGTTCATAGGGATTAAGCCAGAACGCATGCAGATCGTTGATTAAAATAATCCAAGGGTAGGAAATGAGACAGACTTATGTCTCTCAGAAGAAACACAAAATGAACTGATATCTGGCTGACAGGTGTAAGGCTGAGATTAAGGCTGAAATGTGTGTTTTGATAATAATTACAAAAACATCTTGAAGTCTCTAGGGCTTTCGATTTCTACCCCAGTGAACTTCTAGAGATAAAATCACCAATTCAAAATTGCAGAATGACCCCAAAACATTATATTCCATTTTTAAATTAGAAAAAAATATTTAAAAATCATTCCAAAATTCCTAAAAAATTATTAAAAATCAAATTAAGGGAAATTAATACACACATAACCAATTATATGCAATATGCAATGTATGAATGCACTACTAATGAGTGTTGGTAAATATACCTTAGATCAAGAGGAATAAAATGTAGAATAGGTTTCAGGCTCTTTGGCTTCTAAGATGGGACTCAATTTTGTTTCTATTTTCAAACTAGATGATCACTTATAAAATATAGACTCAAGTGAGTCAAGAGTATAAGGTTCTTTATCATCAAACTAAGATGTTACCCTCATAAATTTCACCAATTTAATGATGTTTAGGGTCTGAGGTCATCCAATTATGATGTTTCACCTCAGACCTTGTCACCAAATTATGATGTTTAGGGTCTGAGGTGATCAAACTAAGATGTTACCCTCATAAATTTTCACCAAATTAATGATGTTTATGGTTTGAGGTCATCCAATTATGATGTTTCACCTAGGACCTTGTCACCAAATTATGATGTTTAAGGTCTGAGGTAATCAAACTAATATGTTACCATTATAAATTTCACCAAATTAATGATGTTTAAGGTTTGAGGTCATCTAATTTTTATGTCTCACCTCAGACCTTGTCACCAAATTACTTATGTTTATGGTCTGAGGTAATCCAATTATGATGTTTAAGGTCTGAGGTCATCAAACTAAGATGTTACCCTCATAAATTTTCACCAAATTAAGGATGTTTATGGTCTGAGGTCATCCATTTATGATGTTTCACCTCAGACCTTGTCACCAAATTATGATGTTTAAGGTCCGGGGTCATCAAACTAAGATGTTACCCTCATAAATTTTCACCAAACAGGTAATCTAAACAAAGCATTGACACATGAACTGCTCTTCTAATTAATATTATATTCATAACATGATATATTTATAATAGAAACAATTGCAACATCATATGTAGTACTTCTTCAGGTGATCAGCATTCCATGGATTGGAGAAAAGTTCCCCCTCGAAATTTTCTAGTCGGTAGGTACCGGGTACAACCTCATCGACAACTTTGTAGGGATGATACCAATTTAGGTGAATCTTGTGTGTCTTCTGCAATGTTTTCTTCAACACTAGGTCTTTTACAACTATAGATATTGATTACACCCTATGATTGTAGAACTTTGTTATTCTCTACGGGTAGGCTGCCTGTCTGATCTCAACTTTTTCCCTTCTCTACTCAATCAAATCTAGGTCAAACCTTCTCTCTTCCCCCATTCTTCTCAGGATCGTAGGCCTGAACTCTATGAGTGGGGAGTCCTACCTCTGTAGGTATGACGTCTTCTGATCCACGTGCTAACATAATTGGGGTATCCCCAGTTATTGTCCTTGTCGTTGTTCTGTAGGCCCATAACACTGCATACACCTCTTATGTACATCTCCCTTTGGCCTCTTCCAATCTCTTCTTAATCCCATCGAGGATCGTTCGGTTTATGACCTCAGTTTTCCCATTAGCCTGGGGTCGCCCAGGAGAAGAGAAAAATTTCTTGATCCAGACTCTCTCGTAGAATTTCTCTAAGGAAGAATTCTTGAACTAGGTTCTGTTGTCTGAGATGAGGGTGTTCGGAAGACCATGCCTGCATATGGTGCTCTTCTATATAATTGGAAGGTTTTCAGCTCTGTAATCTTGATCATCGGCTTAGCCTCTACCCACTTAGAGAAGTAACAATCACTACTATCATAAATCGGTAATTATTCGTAGCCCTTGGCAATGGTCCTACCAAGTCAATCACCCATAGCATAAATATCTAAGGGGAACTGATCTATGTCATAGGTTGATGAGGTTGATGAGGTATAGTGGAGAATCTCTAGAACTTGCCACACCTCTTCACGTAGGTTGCAGCATCTTTAGCAAGGGTCGGCCACCAGTATCCCTACATAATTATTCTTTTAGGTAAAGGTGTTCCTCCAATATGACTGGAGCAAGAACACTCATATATATCTTGTAGGATGCAGGGGACCTCTATGGGATGGACACATCTGACAAGAGGTAGTAAAGATCCCTTCTTATATAAGACATCTCTTATTATTGAGAACTTTGTAGCTCTGTACCTCAATTTCCTTCTTTTCAGCTTTAATTTCGGTAGCTTTCCCTCTCTGATATATCTGATGAGGGGGTTCATCCATGAGTCTCTTAAGTTCAATTTGAGGAAAGAGCTCGCAACCTCTTCATCCTCAATGGTCGATTTGAGCAGGATTTCAACTGGTATTATCCTTCTGATGTGTGTCCTTATTGCTGAAGCCAGTCTTTCCAATGCATCTGCATCACTGCTGTCTTGTTGAGGGACCCTCTTCTGCTTTAACTCTTCAAATCCTTTTAGCATCATTCTTACCCTCTTCACGTATTTCTCCATCCTATCGTCTTTGGCCTCATACACTTCAAGTATCTGGATGATAACCAACCTCGAGTCACTGTGAAGTAAGAGTCGTCCAACTCTAAAGGTTTTTGCTAAGGAGAGGTCTGTTATGAAGGCCTCATATTCTAACTCATTGTTTGATGTTTTAAAGTTGAACCTTAGTGTATATTCAATGTTGGTACCATCCGGAGCTGAGAGTATCAGTCCTGCATCGCTTCCACTTTCGTAAGAAAACCCGTCAATAAAGAGGTTCCAAACATCTTCATTTTAAGAGAAGTGACCCTCCTTGATTGAAAAGATACCTGTGTTCCTCATTCTTAGCCACTCCTCTTATGGCTCTGTCGGACACAACCTCTTCTAGGTTCCAAAAGACATTACTATTTGATTCCTTTATAATCTTTGGATTATTATCAACCTCGGCTTCTTCCCATGTGAACTCAGCAACAAAGTCTGTGAGTGCCTGCCCTTTTATGGACACCCTGAGTTGATAGATAAGGTCATACTCTCCCAACTCGATGGCCCATGTCATCAATCTGCCTGACTTCTCAGGCTTGTGGAGGACTTGCCTTAGTGGGGAGTCAGTGAGGATTGCCATAGAATCTGCATGGAAATAGGGTTTCATTTTCCTGGAAGCGTGTATCAAGGCATAGTTTAATTTCTCCATCCAAGGATAGTTCTGTTCAGACCCTTGAAGGGTCTTACTATTGAAGTATACAGGCCTCTGTATCCCATCGTCTTCCCGTACTATGGTTGCGCTTATAGCTGACTCTAAAACTGCTAGATAAACATACAACTTCTCTCCCAGAATGGGTCGAGATAAAAGCAGTGGGGATCCAAGTTAGGACTTGAGCTATTTAAAGGCCTTTTTGATAACCTTAAAAAATGGAAGACACTTGTTCGTAGCTCTGGAAAAAAACCTGTTAAGCGATGCAAATCTTCTAGTGAGCCTCTGAACGTCTTTTATACTTCTCGATGTCTTCATATCAAGCAAAGCCTTATTTTTTTTGGGTTTGGCCTCTTTTCCCCTATGATTGGCTATGAATCCAATAAACTTTCTAGCTCCTACTTCGAAGACACGCTTGGAAGGATTAATCTTCATCCTATATAAGTCCATGGTGTCGA
Organism: Sambucus nigra; assembly: GCA_949130495.1. Lineage (NCBI taxonomy): Eukaryota > Viridiplantae > Streptophyta > Magnoliopsida > Dipsacales > Adoxaceae > Sambucus > Sambucus nigra. Next base: position 157,280,892 of record OX422207.1, on the reverse strand, counting down.
AAGTTCTCCCCAGGCCTGCTATGTGGGTACAGGTCTTTAAGCTCTTAGTCAACATATCATCTACATATACCTCCATTGTCTTTCCAATTTGATCTTCAAACATCTTATTTATAAGACATTGATATGTGGCCCCTACATTCTTCAAGCCGAAGGGCATGACCTTATAGCAATAGGTCCCCGTATCTGTGATGAAGGATGTCTTCTCAGAGTCTTCATAATCCATGAAGATCTGATTGTAGCCTTAATACGCATCCATGAAGCTCATAAGTTCTTTCCCTACAGTGGCGTCTACCATCTGATCGATCCGAAGTAAGGGATAGTTATCTTTAGGGCAAGACTTGTTCATGTAAGTTAAGTCTACGCACATTCTCCATTTTTCATTAGCTTTGGGCCCAATGACGGCGTTTGATAACCACTCTGGGTATATCACCTCCCTGATGAATTCTGCCTCTTCCAACTTTTTGACATCTTCCCTGATGACATCATACTTTTCCCTGGAGTAAACTCTTCATCTTTATTTGATTGTCTTAGCATCCTCTGCCACCTTGAGTTTGTGACACATAACCTCTGGATCGATGCCTGGCATGTATGCATGGCTCCAAGCGAAGACACTCTGCATCTTCTTCAAAAATTATATTAGCTCTTCCTTGATCCCTGGTTTTAAGGCCTCACCGATTTGGATGGTTTTTTCTGGTTTGTCCTCATTGAGAACGATGGGTTCTACCTCTTCCATGGACTCTCCTTTTTTCAATTTTGTTTCGTCCCTAGGATCAAGTGTATCAATGTTATACATTGTTGTTTCCCTCTTATGTGCCTCTCTCTCTTCAGCCGAGTTGAAGTAGCATTCTCATGCTATGGTCTGGTCACCCTTCACTTTCCCTACCCCATAGGGGGTCGATAATTTGACCATTTTGTGGACCATAGATGGCACGGCCTCAAACTCCTTAAGGGCCACTCTTCCTATGATGAGGTTATAGGCCGAGAATACATTTTCATCCATAATAAAAAAATTAATCTTCCTGGTCAACCTCTTAGGCCACTCGTCTCCCATTCGTACATCCATCTCATACATGCCCAATAGATGGACCTTTTCATCGCTGAAGCCCATCAACGAATGATGATAGTGTATAAGCCTCGCTTTACTGAGGCCTGGGCTCTTAAAGCAGGGCCAGAACATAACATCTATGGAGCTTCCTCCATCTACAAGGATTCTCTGTACCTCACATACATGCACTGTTATTGTAATTACCAAGGGGTCATCATACAGAAATAAGATACCTTTGAATTCGAGTCGGGACAACCCAACTATAATAGTATCCATATCTACCTTCTTCCTATTCTTCTTAGCCTCTGAAGATGCCAGATTCATAACCTCCACTTTGCTCACTGCCTTAACATCTGCCAAATGATCATTTCGATCGGCCACTTCATAGCCACCCCTACTAGTCCCCCATAAATGGTGTTAACACCGAAGGAGATCATTACAACCCTCTTCACATGGCCATTATCACCCTTTGGTGGGAGGTCTGGATCGTCCTCATCATCACCATCGAAGTACTCATGTCTTCTGGCTAGGGTTTCATCTCGACACCTGTCATTTCTCTTATTTTTAGGGTCATCTCTTCCCCTCTTGGGAGCCTTACCATCTACATACTTCCTCATCTTTCCGGACATCAATATCTTCTCGATTTTATCACTCAAAGTAAAGCACTGGTCTGTCACATGGTCATGGCCTTGGTGGAACTCGCACCACAGGTTCTTGTTCCTCTTATGCGGTGGGGCCTTCAACTTCTCTGGCCATCTCACATACCGGTCATTCTTGATCTCATTGAGGATGTGTTCGTAGCTCACAGTTAGAGGAGTATAATGTGCAAACCTATCATCTATAGACCTCTTTTTTCCATCTTTCTTTCTCTAGAACTTCCCGCTGCCACTTCCATTTTCATCGTCATACTTCACGCCCATAACCTCTTCAGTGTTCATGACCTTCCCTGCAGTTGCCAATAGCTCTGCCATGGATTTAGGAGGGTCTTCAGTAAGCTTCCATAACAACTTTCCCTTATGGAGTCCCCCAATGAGGGTTGTCATGGCTATATTCTCTTTATAATCTTCAACCTCCAATTTTTCTTTGTTGAATCTAGAAATGTAGTCTCTTAGGATCTCATTATTACCTTGCTAGACATACAGTAGATGAGTGGTCTTCTTTTGAGGTCTTACCCCAAAAAAGAAGTTGTGAATGAACCGCTCATCCAAACCCTTAAAGTTCTCGATAGAGTTCTTCGGAAGAGAAGTGAACCAGATGTGCGCATATCCCGTTTGGGTCCCAAAGAAAGCCCGACACCTCATCTCATCCGGGATTGAATAAATATATACTACAGACTATTACATCTCAATATGATGCAGAAGGTTGTTACTACCATCATACTTGGGAGACACCGTAGGTGGCTTGAACTTGGCAGGGTTTGGGAAGCTCACTATCCTGGCTACGAATGGGGAGCCCTCTGAAAAGCCTCTTTGTAGTCGGTCTCAGCTTTTGATGAGGTCCCCTATCTTCTCTTAAAGACGTTGAATGGAATCATTCTATGGATTTTCAACGTCATCTTTGCCGAGGTTGTCCCCAGCCACCTCTAAAGGGTGGACCGAGGGTTCCCCAGCCGCTGCACAATGTCGGTTGTTGATCTCCTCTTGATCCGTGTCTCTACCCTGATGAGGTCGGCTATGATGGGGTAGGAAATGATGAGGCTGATGCTCCCCATCTTCCCTTTGTGACCCTGCTGCACTTCTTGACCTGGATAACCTCTACCTCATGTCATTGACTGGGATGAGCCTTTCAAAGGACCACCCTCTGCTCAAGCAATCAAAAGCTAGTCCTCTTCATTGGTTACCCCCATCTCTTCTGCCCTCATAACCACGACTTTACTGGATAGGACGTACAGTGTTGTTCGAAACCTCATACGACTCCCAGTAGCCCTCTAGAGCATCTCCTGCCTCTATATCATCATACCTATCTTCTGAGTAAGGGTGTCCTTGCCTCCCGAGACATAAACGCCTAGGGTCAGCAACGTCCCTCATTGGCTGAGGTGTAGGTTGATATTTTTAGCGGTGCCTGGGCTGGTCCCCTGGATGCAGGATGGGGCTGAGCAGTCACCCGAGTAATCATCTTCGATGAGACCCCAGATGGCCTCATCATATTTTGACTGAGTTGTGCAAATTGCTCCTTCATCGCTTGCTGCGTTGTAGCTAAGGACTTCAAGGCTGCAGCCACCTCAGCCCTTTCAGACTAGCGTGGTGCCTGGCTAAACTAGGCCCTCCAGCACCAGATGGTGGAGAAGGTGGTGGCAACTCCAGAGCCATATGTTAAAACTAAAGATCTTGTGAAGAAAATTAGCTTAGTATCTTAAAGGACTTCTTTCAATGGTGAAATAGCTCCATGCAAGGGGTGAGGCCTGGTTCACCACCAGAGTCGTCGGTGAGGTTAAGCAGAAAAAGGGGAAGAGACAACTTCTCATTCCCACAGACAACACCAAAATAATGATGCTGGAAATAGAACCATCCTTCAAGGTGTTTGTAAGCTCAAATCAGTGATAACAATGGCATCTCAAGTATATATTAAATATAAGAGATTGAGATGAGGAGAAGGGGATGAACACCAATATATAAGTGGTTCAGTCAATTAGGCCTACATCCACTGTGCAAGTGAGTGAATAAGATCACTAAAATAAGGCACTAATGGCCATGGATACAATCTCTCAAGATTTCTCTCTCCACTGTGTAATTTGACAGAGTTTTAACTAGGGTTGTAATTTCGGATCCCTTCTCAAGCTAGGAGAAGACAAGTATATATAGTGTTTGGTGGTGTAATGTACCACCCATGCATGCAATGAGCACGTGTGTGTTGATCTAGCCAATCTAATGAAAACATATATCACTGTCACATGTAAAGAATGATGATGAAATATTCTCCCACGTGAGGGGATTGATTTAGTTACAACTGATTTTATCCAGGTGTTCTTCTCCTTGCATATGGTTATAAATTCTTGGCCTCGCCCTTGACTAGTAAAACCTCGGCCTGGAAGAGTACGAGGTTAATGACTATTGCCTTATCCAAGGTTATTCATGATGACCTCGGCCAGGTAAACTGGCCGAGGTTAGGTCGGGAGAGTTGTAACATTGGCCTGGACCGATGATAGGGCTTCCAGATGGTTCCCTCATGTAACACTACTGATATCGGCCGTTGACTGTGACATCGACTGAGGCCGATACCACTGTTGGAGGGTGGCTGAGTCCACGAGTCCTTGCAGACCTCTGTTGATGACCAGTTGAGGTTGATGTATGCGGTAGATATGATGTCGGTTGTGGACGACCTGATGGATAGCTGACCCTATGAGTTATGAAGACCTATGTTGTTGCCTGATTATGGGGTAACTTGTAACATTGGATGTATTCGTCCTTATGCTAGACGAGATCATTAATCGTGAGTCTTGAGCCCTTGTTACCTCGGTCGTTGTGCTGGCCGAGGTTGGTGCCTCCGAGTTGTAAGGTATACTTTGGGCATATCACTTTCGTATTCATTGATTCGTACTATTTACATGATCTTTCATTTAGGGCATTCCGCCCAAAAGGATTCTAATTATTTCTTCTCTATATTAGAAAGATTTAATTCTTATGTCGATTTTGTTTCATTTGATTTTTGATGGGATTATTGTATTGGGATATTTAAACTAAAGAGTTTTATTCCAGCTGCATTTAATTCACTTTTGATATTACTCAGTTGTAATTCATTGTGTGAATGGATTGTGTTAAATGGTTTATGTTTTAAAAATGGAAATTTTATTTATATTAAAATTTGAATAGTTTAATACCAGCTTAATTGGATATTAAGTGATTAAAAAATATGTTTTTAACATTGATGCTAAGAATGAACCAACTGTAAATTCTGTTTTAATTGGGTATAGGACTGATCACCAGGTATTTAAATGAGCAGGGTGTCACAACAATATCAATCATTGATTTCTTACAACCCTTCTAAATCCTTTTATGAGTAGTATAAATAGGGCCAAAGTGGGGAACATTTTCAGTTTTTGGTTCATTTGAGATTTGAGAGTAAAAAAGAGAGAAGAGAGAGATAGAGAGAGAGAGAGAGAGAAAGAAAGAGAGAAAAGAAAGAGAGAAAAGAAAGAGAGAGAATTCAAAAAACCAAAATCATACAATTTTTTTCTAAAAACCCAAGTGAGTTTGAGAAGTGAGTTCGTTTATGTGAAGATCCATCCTATCTGGTCTTTAATCTCTTGTCCAACCTGGTCACTAAGTTGTGATTTCATTTTATTTCATAAAAAATTGAGATCTAAGATGTGTGATACATATCACGTAGAAATTTCTTAATTTGATTTCTTTTTTCAAGAAATCTTCATTTGTTAGTTGTTTTTACTCTTATATGTTGTTTTCAGAACTAGAACTAACAAATCCATTTATGTTTATAGTTTATGAGAAAAACCAGACTTAGATCTAGTTAAGATCTTGATTGGGGATTTACTCTTTCATGTATTTCATAATTTTGAAATAAAGAAAGTGTTTAGAATCTTGGCTCTTTTTAATAGAAAGATCCCTCTTGATATGTGGATATAAGCAAAGATCAGTAGTCTAAGATTTTCAAAAAACTAAGATCAGAAAACTTTTCGGCATTTAGAACGAAAATTTGTAATTTGTTAATCATTATGTCTGTATAAGTGTGTGGTGGTTTCATGCATGTGTTTAGGCAATTATCCACTTACACTTATCTCACTACAACACTAAATAAGTGTTAGTAGAGATATTTTTTACCTTAGAGTCGACTGAAATCTAAAAAGGAGAAGAGGAACAAAGTTGGGAGAACAACTTCAACATCAGAGACTTCAGAGAAGCCATAATTTCCTAATTGAATTGGTAAAAAATATTGACTTAGAATAGTTCTGATTGTGTGCTTCGTTTGTTATATAGCTTGTAACCTATATTCTTTTTTTGTGGATTTTTCTTTTGAGGTGCATAGACCTCCGTGGATGTTTCCCCAATTGAGTGGGGTTTTACCTGTTAAAATCTTGTGTTCTTGCATGTTTCATCTTCCTCTCTCATTTAGAAATTATTTAGTTTTGTTTTTCAAAACTTGAACACCTATACGTTAAATAACTCGTTCATAAACTTTTTATACACATCTTATGCTAACTGTTTCTTTTGATTAAATAGTTTCTTCTAAAAACTGATCGGAGCCATTTAGACTATTTAATCTTATATTAAACAACTTAATTGTTACATTTTTCACCAACCATCTATGAAAACCAAACTTATTAAAACATGATTTTTATAACCTCCTCACTGGATACTCTTGCTTTGAGTTTGAAATTTTGTTTGTACTACTAGACAACTATTTGTTGTTTGGTGTGATTCAGTAGTTGTGGGGGTTATTTAGTGTTTGCCTTGGTATAGTGGGTGTATTGGGAGTACTAGTTCATTTACACATTATAAATTGTATTTTGTACCTAAACAGTTGTTATAGTGGACTTATGGTCTGTGTGGTCTTGTAACTAAAAGATTTGGGGTTTACACTACACTAGGTTCCTTGTTAACAAATGATTGTTTTCAATCCCCTTCTCCTCATCTTTTTCTATTTCAAACTTTTATTTTTAAGATTTTGAACAACACAACATTCTAAACTTATTTTTTTGGTGTGTGTGTGTATTTAACCACTAAAGTTTCATGGATTTTACAAAATAGTTAAAGGAGATTTTTTTAATCTTAACGCTTTTATGTCCACGGATTAATCTCAGGTGGCAATAGAGCATCAAGATTAGTTTGGATTTAAAACTTTATTTTAATCTTTAAAGATACTAAACTCTTTATTTTAAATGTATTTTTAATGGAAGCTCGAAATGGTAGTTCTATACATTCTCCTCATTTTAATGGTGCAAATGTTTCTTACTGAAAATTAAGAATGATTTCACATATCCAATAGTTAGGGGATGATGTATGAGATATGGTTGAAAATATTTTTTTAGTACCTACCCATGCAATTGGTGAAGGTGATGTTCAAAGAACTGAAAGAAAACCTCTTTCTGAATGGACTAGAGAGGATAAATTATGTTCACAATATAACAATAAAGGAAGAAATGATATTTTCTACACAGTGGGTGAGTCTGGGTCTAAACGTATCTCAGCCTGCACCACTTCTAAGGTAGCTTATGACATATTAATGCCTACACGTGAGGGTGATGCCAGAGTTTAATAGGAGAAGTCATAATTATTAGTTCATGTATATGAAAGATGAATGCTAATGATATTTTATATGATCATTCTAAAATGCGTGCTACAATTCTAAGATCTTTCCCTCATAATTTTTCCATAAAGAAACATTTCATAGAAGAAATGGATGATCCTAACATAACTCCTAAACTATTATGTATTAAAATAAGGACTTTTGAACTTGAAACTTCCTTGAGTGAAAATTAAAGAGGAAAAATAAAATCACACACTTCACAACCTTCTTTAGTGTGTAAATCTTTGGTTAACATTGTTTCTTTTATATCTTCTTTATCTGATGTTGATGATTCCTCTATTTTACATGAGTCACTGGATCATGAAATTGCTTTAATGTATAAACACTTCAAGAAATTTGTTAAATTCAAAAATAAATTTTCTTGTAGATAAGGACAACCTAGTTATTCTAATGTGGCACATGAAAAATATTTTGAAAAGAAATCTTTTGAAAAATTTTGACCATAACAAAGACTTAAGTCATATTCAATAAAGAAAATCTAATCAATTTGGTCATTATGCTAACAATAATTTTTAAAAACTATATGGCAATATTCTAAAAGACCACACTTATCTAAAACTTATGATGATAATTCTGACTCTAATAGTGATTATAGTGACATTTGTAATAATCTTATTCTTTTACTTATACATGTTTGAATGATTCTGATGATGGTATTTATAACTTCTTTGTTATGTCTGATAATTCTAAATATGTTCTTGCCTATTAACACTCATGTGCTTGATCATACTTATGCTATTGTTTGTAATCTATTTGATAATTCTACTTTTAACTGGGATTATGGAAATGCTGATTATAATTCATGACCCCTTATGATAGAATCCTTTGATAGAGATTATAATGATGACGACCTACATTTTAAGAAACTGTACAAGTCTACCTTGAAAACGTTTATTCACTTAGGAAAAGTTAATGTTATGTTGTTATCTATAAATTGATGCTCTTAATAATCAAAATTTCTCTATTTCTAATGAAACTACGATGCAAGTAGAAGAGTTTGAGGCTGAAAAATTGATGGTAAAGAATTTTTTTTTTGAAAATAAATGAATGATGTTCTTCATTAAAACAAAATTACAAAGTTGTTTTATCTGATTTTGATGGATCATAAGCTAAACTAAAAGAAGCTTTGAATAGACTTAATGCTTTCAATAAATCTGGCATCATTGTAAAATAAATTGTGAATTCCAGAAAGTCTTTTTCTTGTGACAAAGAAGGAATTTGTTTTAAAGGAAAAAAATTCAAATAAATTTTGTATCTCCCAAAATACACTATCCAGAATCCTCAAATTTTTGTATGTTAATTTTTTATATTAAAAAATAGACTCAAGTTTCCTATCCTGATATGAAGATTTATCACTCAATTTTTGTGGTAAAATTGAACATTTAGAGAATTTATTTTATAAAGGATTACATCAAAATTGAAAAAATGGTAAAACTAATATACATAGGATAATCGTTAAACCTAAACTTGTTAAGAAACTTTCACAACCTAAGCCAATGGCTAACAAATATAAAAATCATTTCCCAAAAAGTAAGTCAATTTGAATTAGGAAACATGGACTGAGTTATTAACTGAGATGCAATGTTTTTGTATCAGCACTAAATGCTTTTTATAAAAACTCTCAATGGTACCTTGATTTTGGGTGTCTAGACATAAGACTGGGGACAAACAAATTTTCGTCTTTAAAAACTTTTGTTAGAGAGAATATCATATTTGGATATGGAAAAATTTCCCGAATCATAGGAAAGGAATAATTCAAGGTAAAGTGATTCCTAACTCAAACGAAGTCTTATTGGTTGAAGGTATTAAATCTAACTGACTAAGAGCAAGTTAGTTTTGTCAAAATAATCATAATGTTAACTTTAAAAAACAGATTGAAAAACTATAAGTCAAGATGGTAAAATAATTCTTTTTGGGTGTGAAAACACCTGATAATTACTATGTTTTTACTCGAAACAAAGACGCTGAAATTTTTTTATCTACTATACTCAATGAGTTAGACTTATGTCATGAGAGGGTTGGGAATATAAACAATGATAATATTTCTAGATTAACGAGTCAACAACTAGTTCTTGGTCTACCTAAAATTTAAAAAATCAAACATTTTGTTTGTGGACCATGTCAAAAAGTAAAGATGCAAAAAGCCCCTAATAAGAAAGCAAAGATGTTTTAACATCTCATCCTTTAGAATTCTTACACATGGATTTAATGGGACCCTTTAAGACTTGTAAATTATGTATAAATCCATATATTCTTATTATTGTAGGTAGTTTTTATAGATTTACTTTATTTTATTTTATGAAAGAAAAATATGACCATTTTCAAAAGAAAAATTAAGAATCCTATTAAGGATTGAAAATGAAAAGGATATCCAAGTAACTGGGATTGGAAATGATAGGGGTGAAGAGTTTAAAGATACTGGAGTCATAGAATATTGTGTAGGAAACGATTGTAAATATGAGTTTAGTGTGCCCAAAACCCCTCAACAAATTGGGATAGCTGAAAGAAAGAACTGAACCATACAAGAAACGGCTTGAGGCTTGCTTTACGCTAAAAAATTGGCAAAATATTTATAGGCTAAGGCTACACAAACTATATTCCCCATAATTAATTATGTGTACTTAAGGAAAATCTCAAAACAAACTGCATATGAAATTTGGTATTGAAAACGACCTAATTTTAAATACTTTAGGGTGTTTGGTGGTGAATGATATGTTTGTAAAGATAGAGAACATTTGTCAAAATTTAATACTAGGGGTGATAAGGCTATCTTTTTAGGTTATTCACAAAACAACCTTGCATATTATGTGTTTAATAGAAAAATAAAATCAATAATAGAATCTATAATTGTTGTTATAAAGGATAGTGTTGCCCATCATATGGAAGAAAGTGAAAATACTATACTCGTTGACCAACCTAAAATTGAAAATTTATCTAAACAGTCAATGGATAATGAGTATGACTCTTTACCACCTGATGAATCTAATGTTCTTAATTATATTAGGGTAAATCATCAGAAGAAAAACATCGTAGAATATGTTAAAGACCCCATAAAAACTAGATCTTAATCTTTTAATGCTTTATTTTCTTCGTACGCATCTTTAATTGAACTTAAACATGTGAATAACGTATGATAGATGAATATTGGTTTTCAACTATGCAAGATAAATTAAGACAATTTAATTTTCACGATGTTTAGTATTTAGTCCACCATCCTACCTACACAAATACAATTGGAACAATATGTGTTTTTAAGAATAAGTGTGGTGAATCTGGAAATATTTTGAGAAATAAGGCTACATTAGTAGCACAAGGTTATTCTCAAATAGATGACATAGATGTTAAGGAAAGCTTTGTTCTTGTTGTTAGACTTGAATCTATTAGAATCTTAATTGCTATCTCTTGTCATTTAAAATTCAAACTCCATCAAATGGATATACAATCCTCTCTTTTAAACTTAATTTTAAATGAGGAAGTTTATGTTGAACAAGATAAATTCTTTTTAGATCCTTTCTTTCCAAATTATATTTTTAGATTAGAGAAAGCCTTTTTTGGTATAAAACTGGCCCCTCGTGCCTGGTATGAGAGCTTAGTAAATTTCCTAATGGTCAATGGTTTCAACCATGGGGGAGTTGACCTAAAAAAATTTACTAAACGTAACAAAAAAATTTTGCTAATTGCTCAAGTTTACATTGATGACATCATATTTGGGTCCACTTCCCCCTTGGTAGTTGAATTGTTTGATAACATAATGAAATTTGAGTTTCAAATGTGTATGATATGAGAACTCTAATTTTTCTTGGGTCTTCAAGTAGCTCAAAAACATGATCATATCTTTATATGTTAATCAAAATATGCTATTGATTTGATCAAAATTTTTTTTAAATACTGCTAAAACTACTAGAACACCTATGAGTCTTCTATTAAACTGTCAAAAGATTATTCTGGGAAAAATATGGATGCCACATTATATTGTAGTATGATAGGCCGTTTACTTTACTTAACAACAAGTAAACCTAATATAATGCATAATATGTTTGTATATGTATATGTATGTGTATGTGTGTGTGTGAAAGATACCATTGCAATCCTAAACAATCACACTTACATGTTTTAAAACATTTATTAAAGATATAGGTGGAACTATAAACTATTGTATTACATACATTTTTGACACTAACTCTAAAATAATTGGGTATGTGGACGGTGACTGAGCTAGTTGTGAAAATTATAGTAAAATCACTTCTGGTAGTTGTCTTTACATAGGACGCAATATCGTCTCATGTTGATCTAAAAGCAAAACTTCATCTCGCAGTAGAAGCCGAATACATTTATGCTAGCATTTGTTGTACTCAACTTCTATGGATGAAACAAATGTTTAGTGATTATGGTTTAAAATTAAACATCTACTTTAATCCAATATGACAATCAAACTGCCATTAGTATCTTAAAAAATCATGGTTTCCGTTCTCGAACAAAACATATCAGAATGAGAGAACATTTTATTACAGAATTAATTGAGAAAAAGGAAGTTGATATTGAATATCTTAATACTACAAATCAATTAGTAGAATTTTTCACAAAACCATTACACAATGAATGTTTTAAAACTCTTAGAATGTTAATTGGTGTTTGTGCCTACCCTATTTAATGTGTTAGGATTGTATGTTAGTACCTTTTCATTCATAATATCTTTTGGTACTAACATCCATGTAGGTTCTTACCTACCCTTTGTCCTTTTTGTGAAAAACAATGGGAGAATGTGAGACTCCTATATTTAGTATTGGAGAAGGCGAGAAGCCTAGTTTTGTGATAATGTCTCAGTGTGAGTCTTTTAGGACACGTGTGGTTAGTGAGTTATCTACTCCTATTTTTAGGGCATATGTGTTCAATTGAGTTATGTAATCTTCTTTTTAGGAATCATGTGTATAGTTGAGTTATGCATTTGTGTGTGTCAGACTTATCTTTTGTAGTCTCAATTTGGTTTGTCCCAAAATTGGCCAAAGGGGAGATTGAAAGTACCCTTAGTAATCCCTTAGTTTTGTGTTGGCTCAATTTTTTAATAACAACCCCAAATATACTAGGTTTCATTGCACACACTAAATATAATCCTAAAAATATTTCTAAGAAACTTTAAAATCAAATTTTCTATTTTCTAAAAATCTAATTCTAATATTTGTAATCTATTACATATTTTTATTCTTATACATCTTATATGTACTTTATACTTAAATATTTTTTATATCATAGTTTTTTTTGTTTTAGAATTTTACAGAATGTAAACATTAATTTCCTTATTTTTATATTTATACATCTTTCTCTATCAAAATATTTTCCAAATGTTTATATTTCCTTGAGAGTTTTTCTAAACATGATTTCATCCCATAACTTCACAATATATACTTTGTGTGAGGATGAGTGTTTAGATGTTGATTATTGAGTTTGAGAGGATTTTTGGTTTGATCTCTTGAAGAACTTAGAGTCCGTTGTTTGAAGTTGTTTCAAACCCTATTTTTGTTCTGAAATCTATTGGGTATAATTTCAAAACCTTTTACATGCATGCACAACCATATATGTTATTTGCCTGTGATTTTGAGTTTGTGAATGACTTATTGTTTTTAAAAATGTTTACAAACCCTAGATTGAAAACATCTTTTCTCTTATTGATCTATTTAACATGTTATGACACACACACACACTTTATGTTATTAGATCTTGTTTAAAAACTAAATATGTGCTCTAAAGTCATATATACTCTAAAACATGATTTAGTTGTGATATGACTGGGTAGATGGTTTTGTGGTTTTGTAAAACTCACAATCTAAATTTTTAGTAAAAAAACTGTTTTTATTTTTCACAAGGTTGAAATATCTAATCCTAAAGCAAGAGTGTTTCTATTCTTGAGGTCGAGTTGATCTCCCAACCATCTCTGAAAACAAAACTTATTAAAATTTGATTTTTGTTATCTATCCACTAGAAGCTCTGTCTTTGAGTGTGTAATTGTATTTGAATTACTAGACTACTATTTGTTGTTGGGTTTTATTCAATAATTGTGGGTTTGTTTAGTTCCTGCCTTGGTATATTGGGTGCATTGGTAGTACTAGTTCATTTACCCATTGTAAAATGTAATTCTTACCTAAAATGTTGTTAGAGTGGACTCGTGGTGTGTGTGGTCTTGGAACTAAAAGGCTCGGGGTTTACCAATACACTAGCTTCCTCGTTTAAAAATTATTGTGTTCAATCCCCTTCTCCTCATCTCATTCTGTTTCCAACATTTATTTATAAGACTTTAAACATCAGACCTACCTAAAGTGATTTTTTTTTTGTGTCTGTGTATTTAACCATTTAAGTTTAAAGGGTTTTATCAAAGAGTTAAAAAATATTTTTTAAATCTTAACACTTGTATGTCCATAGATTACACTCAATCTATATAGTGAATTCAAAAATACATGATTATATCATACTCCTACAACTTATGGTTTTACCTCCTAAAGTAAACATATATATTGAGATAGATTTTATAAACCTCAATGAGACTAAATATTTAAGTCATTGTAGTTTATGGTACAAGACTCTAATGTTGGTTATCAAACATATAATATTTAATTTTTTTTAGGTTCTTGATAATATTATTTATCAATGTATAGTGTGCTTTGTTAAGGTTGTACTAATGTTTATTAACCATGTAAACGACAAAAAAAAAAATGTTGGGTATGGTATACAAAACAACATTCACGAGGGTTCTTATCATCGAGGCATAGAGAATTAATGTATCCTCTATGTCTAATTAGGTGTCTCGGGACACTGATCCTCGGATACAAGGATTACATGTAAGAAAATGGAAAGACCTTTTCTTTGAATAATCCATGCAAAACTTATCTATAACACTATCGATAAAAAAAAAGTTGTGATAATCTCCTCCTGAGATTCTTATGATCTCGCCAAATTTTATCGTAGTATCCGAAAAGACATAAAATGAATACAAAAAAATCCTTATAATTCACATTCTCTTTATGAATAAACCATTTTGTTAGAAGCCTATATTTAAAGGTGTCCACATTCTCATCCAATCCCCCCTCCTCTTGTGGGTGTGTGTGTGTGTATATATATATATATGTTTGTGTGTGTGTGTGTGTATGTGTGAATTCACCTAAGATTTTTTTACTTATGACACGCTCTATTTTTTTTAGACTTATAATATTTTTCATATGAAAGTATCTCAATACAAACTTTTTTCCACTTGTTTAGTGTGAGAATGAATAAAGGAAGTCCTCTCGCTATGATTAGCTAATGATTTTTTAATAATCCTTTGTATTACTTATTCCATTAATTATGGTAGGGAAGATTAGGTTTGGTATCCACTCAAATATAGAATGATATTATACGAACCGATAATTAGTTCAAGTTATGACCATATGATCCTTAGTATCATAAAAAATACCACCTTTTGTACCTTTGCGGTATCACACAAATAGAAATACCTATGTCATGGATCCCATCTTACCTTGCGCTTTACACAACGTGTATTCTTTGTTATCCTAAATCTTAATATGTCGCTAACTAGGCTTGCACCTAATCCACAATTATGTGAGATTATTTTATATTAACATGGAAATAATCAAGAAAAGAAGAATAAATATCTAATTCCTATCCCAAAAATGAGTTGGTTGGATCCTAATAACTCATAAAAAATCTAGCCATATCCAAAAGAGTATGATTATTTCTCCTTGTTACATCACCCTATTGAATCATACCATGTGCAAAAAATTAGGATATAATCCACAACCTTTATAAATGGTCCTTAAGCTATCCAAAAAAGTAAACTCTACCACGTTTAATGATAGTTTATTAATAGGTTTATCATAATACTTCTTAATTTCTTCCTTTTAAACTTTTATGTTATCAAATTCTTCAGGTTTATAGTGAATCAACTAAACATGTCCATATATTGAGGAATAATGAATGAAAGTAATTAAATACTAAAAAATACCTCTCACTTGGATGGTTATTAGTCCACACAAATCATAGTGAAACAACTCCAGTACATCTTTGGCTCTATATCCTTTGGTTGCGAATGAACTATTGACCCGTTTAATTCTAAACATGATTTCCATTTTGGAAGTACCTCCACTTCCAAAGAGAATAATTGGCTTGAAAAGATTCTTTTAATTTTTTAAATTAACATAACTGAATCATTAGCATCATAGATATGTTTGATGTAACTTATACGG
Source organism: Sambucus nigra (assembly GCA_949130495.1). NCBI lineage: Eukaryota > Viridiplantae > Streptophyta > Magnoliopsida > Dipsacales > Adoxaceae > Sambucus > Sambucus nigra. The sequence continues at coordinate 157,265,355 of OX422207.1, read as the reverse complement.
TTCCTTTTTATCTTTTCATTAAGTGTAGCACTATTGTACGAGAAATAAATTTAATTAATTATCATTTGACCCCCCATTAGTATATCACTTTGGGTGGAATAATTTAACGTAATATCTTTGGAAACAATCGAATCAATGTTTTGACCATTAGCTTACATTATTTTCATCACTCCCTTGCATTATTTATGGTCCCTTTAGACTTTGACACACACATTTTCTATTTTTTTTCCAAAAATGTTTATTTTTAACATTTCCTTTTTATTTCTTTCTTAAAACTACATTTTAAATTGTTATGTTTTCAAAGTTTGGTTTGTTTATTATTGTATAAAAGGACTTTCTAATTTTTTTCCTATTTTAAAGAGAAGAATGCTTGGGCATTTAATGGTGGGAGGGGATGATAGTGTGAATCAAATTGATGGTTCTAGGACTATCTTAAAACCTAAGCCTTACCAGATGACTCCCTAAATAAGATGTGACTGTAATGATGATGATGACATGGGCTTATTGGATTGGATGAAATTCATTAAACGAACTATGGCAGCCGTAGATAAGTAGGCTGGGGTTTACCACATTTGTCGAAGTAAAGAAGACAATAGATCCTAATTAACCATATCTTTCTTTAGTCGGTTGTAAAGGAAGCTTAGCTCATTAGTGCATTAGTGTCAAAAGAAGAAAGTAAGGTAGGGAACCTAATTGTGACAGTCAAGAAGGTAGGCAAATAAGAAAGATAAGTCAAGGCTATATATTGGTTCAACACCTCTGATGAGGTGCCTACATCGATAATGAATGTGTTATCTCAATGTATATATCTCCTAACAATTAAGGTTAAAATCATGTAAATCCTTAGCCTATCACTTAAGGTCATTGTAATGGATAAAAATCCTCACAATGCAACGAACTAAGACTCACATGTATTTAGAACATACTTAGCACTTATAGAGAATATAAATAATATAACAATTAAGTATATTAAATCAAACACGAAAAATATGGAAAAAATATGTTCTTCTATCTAATTTATGTTAAATAAGTCAATGCTTGAATGTTCGGTCCTTTAAAGCTTTACCCATGTCCAATCTTTATAAGAAGGACATGTAGAAGGAGGAGCATGAATTTAACAACTTGGATGATTGTGCTTTGAGGTCTGCAACCCATATATTAGGTGGTGGAGTGCTGGACAAGGGACTCCAACTTATTATTGGTATTTGTTCATATTATTAATGGATTGGTTGCACAAGAACTATACTTGCTACTTATCCGTTAGTAGAAGAGAGGTCCCCACATCAGTACAAGAAAAATGTTTATTAGGGATGAGATTATTTGGGACATCCATGTCATTTTTTCCTTTAACGGACCATTTGGGACAGATTTTAATTACCAACCCCTAAAGTAGATGTATTTGGGACAATTTTGATTTATCGTCCTTTATGTGAGTGAAATTTCTAGCACCTATTCGTTGTGGAAAAATAAAAATGGTGGATTTTAATAACTGTGCCACTTGCGTCATTTTATAGCACAGATTTATAAAAACGTCTTATTTGATAAATTGCAAAAGGGACAGACCTAAAACCCCATCGCAATTATATTCTTGTATACCATGGATAACCATAAAATTTAAAAGGTATTGAAGGAGAAACTCTCTCATTTGATAAACTAATTATTTACCCTATTTTCATTTTCCCCTTCCTCTCCAAGGGGCCCATTCGGGCCGAATTTCTCTTACCTATTTATCTTCTCTCTCTCTCTCTCTCTCTCTCTCTCTCTCTCTCTCTCTCTCTCTCTCTCTCTGTTCTTTATCTAGCTCCCCCAACCGACTCCAGTCTCTACCCCACCCTCATTATCTTCATGCCGCAGCCCTGCCCCTTCGTCTCTCACTTGCCGATAAATCTTCTCCCGAGTTTACAAAAATGCACACACACAACACAACAAATATGTGTTATATATATATAGCACTATATATTAGTTTACAAATTATGTTTTTTTAATTGATGGTAGTTTAACAGATTAGTTTTTTTCTTGTTGTGTAGAATAGTTTATTGATCTTTTTACAAATTAGTGATGTTTTTATATGGGTTTTATATAAACATGAATTTACAAATAAATAATTCCATAAATTATTAATAATTACTTAGAGAAGAATAAGAGATTGATTTTTTATCATTTATTAATTCTCCATCGTAGGTTTAAGATGGGAATTCAAAACTATTCAACTCAATTGCATAATTTATCTACAAACCATAGTTTTAAGATCACGAATTCAATTCGTATAAATTCTCCAGAAATTTTCGTAAGAACCGTAGTGTTAAGATTACTTTAATGATGTTTTTTTACGGATTAGAGATTATTTTTTGTAAGCTTCTTATTATTTAAGTTTTATTTATGTATTTTCTAATTGATTGAAATTTTGTGTGTTAGGGTTGAGGCTAGATTGGACATTTACATTGAGGAAGAAATCAAATATGAAAAACAATAAAAGATATATTTATCGTAAAGTGAAATAGTTTGATCTAGTTAGTAAACTTTCATTATAACCATAGAGTGGACATACGTTCATACATATGTGTGCACGCGCGCGCGCGCGCGTGTGTGTGTGTGTGTGAGGGGTGTTTGAATAGTGCCAACGATCCAACGGTCAAGGTGACATTTAAGGGTGCGATATAAGGGTATAAGAGTGTGCCATGTCATATGGAAGGCATGTGACATGGAAAATTCTGAATGATACATAGTACCTCCGGCATTTCAAACCAGGACAAACCCTACCTCCCATTACAACGTTGCAAAATCTGAGACACACACAATAACTCTCTTTTTCCAACACAAACCCTACCTTCCCATGCTACCTCTCACAACCCTCATCCCCTCCCACACAACCACCCTCATCCCTCCCATGCCACAAGTAATCTCTCTCTCTCTCCCCCATACCCTTCTCCCCCTCTTACACATACGCACATAGGCACACACAAATTGATCTAAAATCTTTTTTCACACATCGGTTATGTAAAGTTTTTCTTTATGCATTTTGTACAGATGCTTCCAGATCTAACAACTATTTTTGGTTTGATTTTGGGTACCACATATACAAAATGTTCACGGTCGATATATTTGTTGTTGGATTCAGGGAAAGTTTGTTATAATTTTCTTCATACGTAATTTTTTTTGGCACATCTAATGTATTTTTTTTTTCATTTCTAATCGTTTTGGATAATACAAAGTCTATTTGTGGTTCGATTTTGGTAGGTTTTTTTATACAAATCTAATGTTTTTTCCTTTTTTCTATTTTTGATTTTTTTTCTTGAAACTTCATTATTAAAATGCCAGGATGATGGGTTTCTAGTTTAAGAAGATCTGAAAATTACAATATTTGTACGTTTTTTTAAAAGGATGATGTAGATATCATAATACAAGAAGATGTACGCTCTCTCCAAAATCTGTTTAGGTGACAATTTCCTTTACTTTCATTCTTTATATTTTTTTAGGTAACATTATTTAGGTATTCTATAATTTCTATCATGCTCTCTCATTCTCTATTTGAGTTCATTTTTATTTGTGGGTTTCAATTTTATGTTTATTTAGTTGACAGTTTTTTTAAAGGTTTCTGAGACTATGTTTTGTATTTGATTTGGGGCTTTATTTATGGTTTTCAGCCTACTTTAATTTTTCATTAATTGTATTAAAACAATGTGAAATATGTTATATTATGTGGTTTGGGTTGTGAGATCAAAGACAATCAATTTTTATGTTTTTCCTCATGTATAATTGAAATGCAATCTCTTGCTTCCATTTCAATAGGATATGAATAAAATTATGAGATCAAAGAATTATGAAAACAGTAGGCCTTACAGTAGCCTATTGTAAACATGGTAATAATTGGATGGATTTCATGTATTTTGTGAGACATTATAAATTAATAGTATGTTTTATTCTTAAGATTTATTTGATTGGTCACTTGATTTAATGATTGTTGATAGTATGTTATGGAAGATAAGATATCTCATAACGATCACATAAATTCAAAAATTCTAAGGTGTGGTTATCAATTTGGTAATCTTTGTTGAAGTTTATCAAAGATTGGCAAGGTAATGGTGTATCAATTTATGACCAACAATGGTAAATAAATTGTTTAAAAGAAATATTATAGTGGAAGAGAAGTGTATTGTAACATGGGATTCAATCAAAATTTATTCCTATCGTTATAGAACTCAGTTGGTATTATTGTAATTTCATTTGTTAAAAATTGGATCTTTTGAACCAACACAGTTGGTTGTCAATACTTGTTATGGTATTAGAGTTTATCGCTACATGTTATGGTGTGAGAGTTTGTCGTTATGCTTTGGTTGGAGTTTTCTAGTAATTGGTTGAAACAGATCTCTACGCTTGCCCTCTGCATACCTCAGTAATGCAGGTTTAGTTATTGAGGTATGTAGAGTGATATATTGTTTACGAGGATGATTATTTACGAGCAAGACTGATTACGAGCACTCTGCATATGTAAGAATGATATGTAACTGTTTACAAATAGGGAAGATTATGACCAGGACTATTTACGATTATGAGGACTATTTACAAGCATGACTATTTAATAATGATATGGTACAAAAAACGATAGTCACTTACACGGGTACTCTTATGTTGAATACTTTAAGATGTCTTCAAGTTTTTGATAGAAACCATGTGATCTGGATGATGTTTTTTTATTTAGTTCATGTCGATTAATTGATTGGTTACTGATCTTTTTTAGTTAAATTTTGGAATTTGTAGTTGTGTCATTTGCAAAGAAAAGGAAATAAAGGTTCTAAGACAACAACCTTACAGTCGGTGCTGCCAACCTCCACCTTCTCTTTTCTCGACTTTGTCGGTGCCTCCAACCTCTCTATCTCTCTCCCACAACAACGACTAATGAACGAGGTGTGTATTTATAACCTCATGTATTCCAAGTTGGTATTTTTGTAGCTTATTTTAGTTTCGTTGTTAGTGTTTTTTATTATTATTATTATTATACATTGTTAAAGTTATAATAATTTAGCTATTATAGTTTGTTTGAGTTAAGCATACAAGAACATTGTTTTAACTGTTAAATTAGATTTTATTTTGTTAGTTTATTTATTAACTTTTCATTTTATTCTTTTTCGTAGTGTTTATGGAGTTGTATTATTATACAACCTTGGTATAACTACCTTGGTATAAATATCTCTCCAAAATTTATTATTTGTGTTAGGGAGGACTCCAAAGGGTGAGATGCCGAAGAAGAACAATGAAGCCATAACATTCGAAAAGAATGCCAATAAGAAGGAATGCCAAATTGGTATGAAAAAGTATGGGTATGATATTATTATGTTTGTGTCTTTTTAGATACGAGAGAGTTTTGATTAACTAGGTAGTAAGCAAAACCAATTAGAGTTGCTAATGATTTTACTTGATGATGGAACTCAACAAAAGTAAATTCAGTAGTAGTAGATTTTGATTTGGTCATTTGTAAGTTAGTTTCTTGAGGATCGTTGGCATCAACTTCACTTTACTTAACATTTTGGTTATGTAAACTTTCGTGTAACTTCTCCCATATAGAAATACAATTTGCAGCTTCATATGATTTGGTTATTTGAATTGAATGATGCATTACTGTAATCATATATATCTTTTTAGAGTATGGTTCTTTTTTGAACATTCCTTAGAAGTCTCTCGCCTTCTTTGTTTGTAATCAGTTTGCTATTTTGTGGCATTTTTTTATGATAGAATACAAATATGTATCATGCAGTGTTGACTGTTCATGTTTGCAGGACTGATTTGGAGACTAATATGTATGATGCACTATTCATGTTTAGAGGATTGTTCATGTATGATGCAGTGTTGACTGTTCAATTCTTAACTTTGTTAGGATGTCAATTTGCAAGGTCGTTGACTGTTAGTAACCGTGGTTGTTATCAATGGTTCAAGTTCAATTGGTTCTAAAAATTATTAATTTTATGATCACTGATCTTCTCTTTACATTTAATTTTTGAAAATAGGTACTAGTTTTATTTCTGTGACACTCCAACTACACTCAACATTTTTTGTGATTATTAAGTGTATGCCAAATCGTACTTGACACACGATCCTTCAAATTCAACATTAAACTATATCTATAAAAAGAGCATCGATACATTATGACTGATACAATTCAAAGAACTATCATTGCGATTTCATGGTTTAATTCTAGTATGGGGTAAATTTTTAGAGAAGCCGGTTCATAGAGAGATTCAGGTTGAAGTCCCAATATTTTAAGGCCACATGAACATGGATGCCTTTGTTGATTGGCTCGACTACATAAAAAAATACCCTTTTCACTATAGGAACATTTCAGGAATTTGTTGGTGGATATAAATGGCTAAAGATGAAGGAGAAATTGAGGCCTTATCCCTAAGTCCTATGATATATTTAGTTAGTGGAGTTCAAATCTCTATGAGTGTAAGATAAATGGCAGTTTGCTTTTATCCTTGAATAGTAAGAGAGCTTTAGTTGCTCAAGTTCAGCTGGCTAAAAATAAAGGGGCAGTTGTGGCTTGCATTTATCCCCAAGTCACGTTAGATATTTATTTTCTATTTAAAGATGGTTTCTTCAGTAATATATTTGGATGATTGCTTCATAATAACTTAAACCATTGTGCCATTAACTATCAGTTTGTTTACGGTGATTTTTTATTCAGTTTCTTTTTAACTTTGTTATGGTTTTCAACGTCCCGAATATATACGAATGGGGAAATTACAACATCTAAATTATCTAATTAGCAAATATAATGGCCTAAATATAATTCTTAAATTATTCAATTACTAAAAATTTCTAGTATGTGCATTCGAAGCATTTAGCAGATTGCCCCAGGTTTGTGCATGCAACTATTCAATCTTTTCTCAAGACAAACTATTCAATCTTTGCTCATGTTTTAGTCATTCTTTTGATTCAAAGTCTAGATAATTTATCCTTTGATTTTGTATAAAATCATATTCATCAATCAAGGTTTTCTTATGTTTGATGCTTTGGTATATACCACTCATTTTTTGTATTTAGGACTTGGATGAACCCATTCCTATTTTTTTCCTTAATTCTCTTCAATTGGGTGGCTAATTTCAATTTAGTGGAACAAAAATTAATTTATTGGACGTTTTAGTTTGCTCCTTATTGTTCAATTAGAGTTATTGTACTTGAATTAGAGTTATCCCCCACGAAGGAGGATCATAAATGAGTGTCTATTACCCTTTATATGTCTGAATGAGGCTTTCCTTATGCTTGATAAAATGTCTGAGTGGCAATTTCATTCTAAGATATGAGTGTAGTGTACAAATGTCTTAGTGTGCTTTTAATTGCTTCATAGGGTATATATACAACGTGATACTTTTGGGTACTATTAATGTGCCATTGAAATTTTTGTTTCGTCGTGGAACGAAGTTACATACTTTGGAATTTTTTACCGTTTTACGATTGCGTAAATTGAAAATTGTCATCATGCCTTTAGGCACATGCATGTACTAATATATATATATATATATATATATATATATATATATATATAGTTGATACTCTTCCTAAGTGAAGATGAGCATATCCTCTTCGATGATAATTTTAGTACCAGTGGTTAATGATATCCTTGTAGTTGGGAAGGAACTTGATAGTATTATACTATGCTATAATGCTTCAGTTGTTAGGTTATAATTTTGATTCCATTGATTCAATCATAGAACTTTTTATATTATGTGATGTATTATGTTAGCGTTAGAATCCTAATGATTGAAATTATTGTGTCGCAATGTTTGATTATAAATAGTTGATAAAGATAAATTTTCGATTCGAGTTAATTTGTATGTATTGGATTTATTCTGTGTTTGGAGAAAACTTATTTGAGTGATAGGTTATAACTTGAGTTATGTGTCCTTAAAGATTATTATGTTTGATTGAAGACTACGTTCAAAAGCTAAAGCGATATAAAGGTTACATTAGATTTTGTGTCGAGTTTTTGTCTTTAACATCTGAGGGATCTCAAAAAAGGTATGAATGCATACATTTATTTGATCCCTTGATACGTTTGGGTGTTGTTTTACAAAAGTTGTTTGTCGATTTTTCGTAAAACGTTTTTTGAAAGAAAAATATTTGTTGTTCTTGTTCATTAGAATGAGTTTATACAGTTCGTTCGAACGAGATGTGAATATTGTTACAATGACCTTCAAACGAACATCGAGGAGGTATATATGTTAATCAAAGATATATCGTTTAAAACTAATTCAAAGCTAGTTCAAAAGAGATTATCATGTTCATCAGAATGAGGTTTTTGTTGGTTAGAATGAGATACGGTTTCCATTTAAAAGAGATTAAGTTTTCATTCGAACGAATTATAGGTTTCCGTTCGAACGAGTTGCCTCGAAAAATGTTTCGCCTCAAAATTTGTATTTTCTATAAATACTTAGGTCTATAATCAATTTTGTTAGAGGTCTTTTACGAAAATAATTTTCCTAAACCCTAGTTTGCACCCATGTTTGAGATCCAAGTATCCTACATATATATACATGTTTGAGATTTGTTTTGTGTTGCACTATACTAGTTTACTCTTCATACTATAAGCATTTCGATAATTGGAGACCGTGTTTGTGTTGAGCAGTTGTTGTACTGGTCATGAGATAAGTGAGATCCGATAGGACAACAAGACATGGGTACACGACTCAATGTGTGGTTGTTGAAAGGCGTCCAACAGTAGCTTTAAAAAAGGTTACAAGCAGCGAGGAAGCGCATGAAGGCTTAAAGGTATATAGTCTGTGGATAAGTCTAAGTTGTTCTTATAAATAAACCTATATCGTCATAGTGGACTTGTGTGGTTGGTCCATCTGAAGTTTTTTCGTTGTATATTTTCCTCGTACATCATCGTGTTGTGGTTTACTTATTTTATTTTGGATTATACTTGCCTATATGCATGCTTAGGTCAAGACTAAAATTGGTAAAACTGTTTCACACAATATTTGTGGATTCAAGAAGTGCATAGTTTTGTTATAATTATTAAAATATAATGTGGTGGTATTTTTCTCTAAGAATCCTAGGGGCACTAGGTTTTTGAGATTGATATCAGAGTGGGTACACTAAGTTATCATGTTGATCCGTTGTTTCGTGTTGCTTTAGGTTTATTTGTGTGTTTATCTGTGACACCATATAATATTTAAAACTAGATTGATGAAATCTCAACTTAAACAGTACAAGATTCAAAACCAATCATTATCATTCTAAGTATGCTAGAATATAATATAATCTGAATTATATCTGAATATCAATAATGAAAAATATTCTGAAACTCTGATACCGTTCGGCTGAGTAAAAAACAAATATATCAATACTATGAAGTACCGATGATAAAAAGTATGAACATAAGTACGTGTCATCAATAATATAATAAAAAATAAAAGGACTGATAGAATTTTCACGTGGGCCAAAGACACTTACATCCTAAAGTAGATCCTTAAGGAGAAGATGAATGACAACAACCCTCTCGATTAATGTTGAAGAATTGGGGGCCTTGGCCTTAAAACGTTAAATCCACAACATCAATGGCAAGTTTAAAGATAATAAATTTATACAAAAGTTGTAATATATTGTAATACCCCATATTTTTATGCTTTCTAAATTTGGGGATTTATTAAATTAAATGTGAGTTATTAATTTAATATAAATCCGAAAATTAATTATTTCTAATTACTAACGTGACGAGAGTTAGTAATCATTGGAAACTTGTTGAATATTGCTAATGAGTAAAGTAATATAATATTGGTACTATTAAATGTCACGAGTGAATAAAATGACAATTTTGGAAATTTGAGTCGAGACGCACCCGTGTCGCATCGGGACTAAATATTGATTAATAAAAGTGAATAAATTATAAGTCACCCATATGGTCATTTTGAGTGCGCCAAAGTGTCCGGAAGGGTCGAGATAGTCAGAAAAGTGTACCCGGGGGTTTAGTTTGGGTCTCGGGGCATTTTTAGGCTTAATTAGTACCCCAGGAGGGCATTTTGGACATTTTGTAATTTTGGGTAATTAAACCCACGAAATTACAAGGGTTATATCAGATGTCTAGGGTTGTCTTCTAGGGTTAATACAACCAAAGACAAGTGACGGCCATAGGAGAGGGAAGGAGAGATCTTACCAAGGGATTCTAGGCCGAAAACTCATCCGTTTGCGCCCCCGTCGCCGCCAAACGAGAGATCACATCGCAAGGATCGTAACCACACTGATTTCAGCACAAATCAGAGACCGAAAATTCCCAGGCAAGTATTTCTCTTGCTTAATTTCGGTAATGCATCATTCATGTTAGTCTAGGGTTGATTATGATGAGTTTCATAGAAGAAAACCCATGTTGGAGATAGGAAAATTGCATGTAGTAATGTTATGAATGAAAAATCTGGAAATCCCCTTTATATGTAGAGGTTTAACCACGGATTTGTGATGAATTAGAAATAGTAATTATGGAAAAAGACTGATTAGAACAAAGTTAAAGAAATGTCTAGGGTTCTTGAGATTGATATAAGTTTTGTCCTATTAATCCATGGTTATTGATGGAAACTCGCATGCTTTATGTAGAAGATGTTTAATTTGGGTTCATAATGTTTGTAGTACGAATTTCATGGAGTTTGGGTGTTAAAAATCTTAATTTGGGTGATGTTGGATGATAAAACCCGTAACTGTTAATCTGCAGAATTCGCCATACTTGTTTGATCGATCGATCGAACCAGGAGTGTCGATCGATCGACGCATCGATCGATCGAGCCCTGCCATCGATCGATCGACCCCTCCTGGAAGACTCATGTTTTCCCCTTTAAATAGTGAATTCAATTTAAACGAGTAAAAATCTTTGGAGATCCTTAGTTAAATATTTTGGGAAATAAAGAAGACCATTAGGACTTATTAAAAATATGAAACCTTTAATGTAAGACAAGATTTACATTTTTACGGGGATGTTCACATATAAGGGACGATGGAATTATGTATTACAGGGAGAGACGCGTGAGGTAGTTACGTTGGAAAAATAGATGAGTACCTACTGAATTTTACACTTACAAGAATAGAGTACATTAGTGTTACGTAGTAAGTTGAAATAATCCCTCGAATTAAAGTAAGAGACGAACAGTTATATGTGATACTAAATAACGAGAAATAAGGACAAATGTCATAATTACGGGTTATGAGATGAACCTAATTTGATATGGTAATAGTAGTATATTTATATGAATGTGTTTATACATATACTATATATGTGTGAAAACCATGCCCGCGCTACTTGCTATCCCTGAGGTTACCACGCTGGGACAGTCTTATCTCGATGGGACCCTAGAAGATAGAGATCCTTTGGTACAGGCTAATCGAATCGATAGTCAGATGTCCTAAGAGACGTGGGGACATGTGCTGACCTCTTAGAGACCGGGACTCTATGCTTCGCCTCAATATTGTTTATGTTTGTGTTAATACAGTTCGAGAGTGATCCTGAACTTGTATTTCCCTTAGTACGAGTGATAAGGGGACTGGATAGTAGAGTTTGCCCGCACCATAAATTTTATGTGGGGTGCCGTTAAAATATATATATTACATGGGTATTCAATATATATATATATTAAATTCTAAAATTTGTGAATTACCTCCTGTGTTGATGGTAAGTAAGAATTGAATAATGATTTCAATTGAGAAATGCGTATTTTGAAAGGATAGTATATTACCGGGAAACTTTATTAGCAAATAAAGGTTAAATGAGAACTTTGTTATTAAATGAAATCTACCTTTTAAACAGTTTAATTCGTCAGTTTAAATCTTACGGGTAACCTAAGAATAGATAAGATAAACCGTTGGGAAGGTTAGTGCGATAGGTGTGCACATTAGAAGAGAGGTGAGAATTTCTCAAGGGAGTGCCACACTAATATGTTGTTGCATTGGCCAGTAAACATTTTAAATACTTGATAAACAAATTTTAAATCATTTTTATAATCGGGCTCTAACCCGTTTACATTTTCTTTTCCCTCTTGTATGTATATGTATATATTACAGGTGCCCAACCATAGGTGCGTCTTGCATAGGATCCTTTGGAAAGAACGCGCTACAGCTTAGGTGGGAGTTGCAGGCCTCTTGCTTAGACGACCTTACTTCTTGATTCCTCTTCTAGCACTATTATTTCAGTTGGGCATGTGTCGCCCTTTCCATTATTCAGTTGTTTTATTGGATATTGTAATCCATTTCTTTCCAGTATTTGCACTTTGGGATTATTATTGTCAGGATGTTTTTCATTTAAGTATTAAATGTTGGATTCAATTAATTGAATGTTGGTTATTTGGATTTATATATTACAGGATAGATGTTGTGTGACCTTTTATCTATGAATGATGTCGAGATTAAATGTTGGTTTATATAAATAAAATTTGGAAAGAAATGTCTAAAAATGGTTTTGACACTTAGCTTAATTACTTAGGGTGTTAAATTGGAAAAGTTATTTTTACGACAGTGATGCTAAGAGTGAACCAACTGTTCACCTTTATTATAATTTAATAAAGGACTGATCAACCGGTATTTAATTAGATGGCCTGTCACAGGTGGTATCAGAGCATCAGGTTCTAGTGTCCTTAGTATCTGTACGGCTTATTTCTCTTTCAGCTTAACATTTTTGTTATAGACCCCTATTTTAGGATTGTTGTATTCTTTCTTTTACGATTATGTCTCAAGCTATTTAAGATTTGATAATAACTATAGACTAATAAATTTCTTCATGTGCTAGATGCCTCCGAGACGTGCACCAAAGGATAGGCGTGCCCAAGACGAGCAGCCAGCAGCTCCGACTAAGGGAACGATGAATGCTAATGAGGTAGCCGTTATTGTTGCTCAGGTAGTGAATGCCGCGTTAGAGGTAGTACAGCAGGCTCCACCCTAGATTCAAGAAGTGGTTCCAGTACCTGCACATCTTCCATCAACATGGGAGCGGGTTAGGGATGCCTTTCAGAAGGCGCATCCCCCTGAGTTCTCGGGTAGTTCAGATATCATTATCGTCAGCCAATGGGAGAAAGATATCCAGCGGCATCTTCGTATGTATGAGTGCACAGACGTGCAGAAACAGTTGTTGGCTTCCTTTAAGGTAGTGGGGGTCGCTTTGTAGTGGTGGGAGTCAACTACCACCTTGGAGGAGAGGGATACTATCCCGATTCAGTTATTCTGGGAGTGGTTTGACCGCAAGTATTTTCCAACCGCCGTGCAAACTGAGATGAGGCGGAAGTTACTGAACTTGAAGTAGGAAAATTCTACTGTTGCTAAGTATGAGGAGGAGTTCACGAGACTTCTCACTATAGTTCCAGATGAGGCACCCACTGAGAGTAAGAAGATAATGTTGTTTGTGGACGGGTTAGCTTGGAGGATCGTCAGCACCTTATAGGGAATCTGTCTCTGAGTACTTTCACTGATGTACTCAATGTTGCTTTGCTACACTGCCAGGATCACCACTTCCATCTTCAGGGAAGCAAGCAGGCAGGAGAGTCCATCCAGCAGGGCAAGACAGGGGGTAGTGGCGCTAGTGGAGCACTGACATCACAGGGGCAGACTCGCCAATATGAGCAGAGTTCCCATCAGGGGGACCCTGCCAAGCGGTTCTGATCAGGTGATTCCCTGTAGGGATTTGGGGGATATAGGCATGGTCAGCAGGGCCTGCCTAATCAACAGGTTCAGCAAGGCCAACACTACTAGCAGCAAGATCAGCAGCAGGGCCAACAGGGCCAGTGGCGGGGCGGTAACGTCCAACAGGGCCGTGGTCAGCAGGGTCAGAGGGGAGGTAATTTCATAGGTCGATATTTTGTGTGCGGCAAGAATGGCCATAAGCGTCAGGATTGTCCAGAGGGTGATAAGGCCCCACAGCAGCAGGGTGCCTGTAATGAGCCAGAGAGGCCACTTTTTCCAGCCGCCCTCCTAGAACCAGCTCAGGTACCAGCCCTACCAGCCATTCCAGCCGCTCTAGTGCAGCAGGGGCAGTTACAGTACGAACGTGTCTATAACGTGCACCAGACAGCAGCTCCACAGTCACCACCTGTGATTGAGGGTATGTTTCCTATCCATGGTACTATGGGTCGGGTTTTATTTGATATTGGGGCGACGCACTGTTTTATAGCTACTCATTTTGCGAAGGCCTTAGGGTTATTAGCCACATCAGAGAGCACTGTGACGTGTGTAGACTCACCACTGGGGAGTGGATCGCTAATTTTCTTTATATGCCGGGGAGTGGGGGTAGAGATTGGTAGCTTGGTATTACCAGCAGACATGTTAGTCTTAGATATGCATGAGCACAATGTTATTATCGGTATGGATTGTCTCGCAGCTTACAAAGCCATGATAGATTGTTTCAGTGGGAGTATTGTTTTTGCCATTCCGGGGCAAGAGATGTTTGTAGTGGTGATGCCTCGCCCAGGGGGAGGCTCGACCGCTCATTTGTATTACATAAAGGAGGATACCTCTAAGGAGGTTGTGATTCCCTTAGACTCGATCCCAGTTGTTTGTGAGTATTCTGATGTATTTCAGGAGATACCAGGCCTACCCCCCAGTCGTGAGATAGACTTTGTCATAGATTTATTACTAGATACTCGACCTATAGCGTACGTACCATACCGTATGGCTCCGGTAGAGATTCAAGAGCTACGAGACCAGATTGAGCAGCTGTTAGGTCAGGGCTTCATTCGCAGGAGTACCTCATCTTGGGGCTCTCCAGTTTTGTTTGTGAAAAAGAGAAACGATTCACTAAGGCTATGTGTGGACTACCGGGAGCTGAACAAGGTCACAATACGGAACAAATATCCGTTACCTCGAATCGATGATCTGTTCGACCAGCTGAGGGGAGAAACTTTCTTTTCGAAGATAGATCTGAGGTCGAGGTACCATCAGCTACGTATTAGGGAGCAGGATGTTTCAAAGACTGCTTTCTTGACGAGATATGGGTCCTATGAGTTCAGAGTGATGCCATTTGGACTCACAAATGCTCCAGCCATATTCATGGACTTGATGAACCGGGTGTTTAGAGAGTTCTTGGATCAGTTTGTCATCGTCTTGATAGATGACATTCTGATATATTCACACTCCGAGGAGGAGCATACCGAGCACTTGAGGCAGGTTCTCCAGACTCTACGAGAACATCAGCTGTATGCTAAATACGTGAAGTGTGGATTCTGGTTACGTGAAGTGCAGTTCTTGGGGCATGTCATTTATGAGCGGGGGATAGCAGTTGACTCGAGTAAAGTGTCAGCGGTGAGGGAGTGGGGACAGCCCACGACACCAACGGAAGTGCATAGTTTCTTAGTATTAGCGGGATACTACAGGAGATTCATTCGGGGGTTCTCCAAAATAGCAGGGCCATTGACGAACCTGACTCGCAAAGGGGTTCCATATGTTTGGGATGATGCTTTTTAGTTGGCTTTCGATGAACTGAAAGACAAGCTTACTTCAGCACTGGTCCTTGCTTTACCTAAGCCGGGCATGGAGTACCTGGTTTACACCGATGCCTCTTTACGGAGACTTGGGGGAGTACTTCAGTAGGAGGAGAAGGCTATAGATTTTGCCTCCCGGAAGCTTAAGCCACATGAAAAGAATTACCCCACCCACGACCTGGAGTTAGCAACAGTCGTTTTTGCATTGAGAATTTGGAGGCACTACTTGTTGGGGGAGAAATTTCACTTGTTCACAAACCATAAGTCACTGCAGTACCTATTCACTCAGTGAGAGTTGAATATGCATCAGCGCAGGTGGTTAGAATTTGTGAAGGACTATCAGTTCGACATACATTACCATCCGGGGAAAGCCAACGTAGTTGCTGATGCGTTGAGCCATAGACCGATAGATGAGGTAGCGGACGTATGGAAAGAAAAGTGGAAAGAGTTGGGTCACCAGGACGCAGTAGCCCATTCCTTCATATCCGTTATGACAGTGACACCCGAGATTGTTACGAGGGTGATACAAGCACAGACCACAGACCCGTTTTGTCCGGAGCAGATTGTATGACTTTTAGCTGAGGGAGCTGAGTCCTATTCTGTTAGTTCGGATGGGGGTTTGAGGTTTAACGGGAGATTGGTGGTCCCAGAAGGAGCAGAATTACGTCATGTAGTAATGACCCAGTCTCGCGGGTCCCAATTTGCGGTACATCCTGGAGGAGATAAAATGTACCAGGATATGAGGTGGCAATACTGGTGGAGTGGGATGAAAAAGGACATTGCTGAGTTCATATCCAAGTGTTCTACGTGCCAACTGGTAAAGGTGGACCATCAGAGACCGTCAGGGTTACTTCATCCATTGGAAATACCTGCATGGAAGTGGGAGAGTATTTCCATGGATTTTTTTACAGGTTTGCCTACATCACAACAGGGCCATGAGTCCATCTGGGTGATTGTGGACCGTTTGATCATGGTGGCTCATTTTTTGCCGGTGCGGACAGACTATACCATGGGTCAGTATGCTCAGTTGTTCATTGCTAAGATTGCCAGATTACATGGGGTTCCTCTGAATATTGTGTCAGATAGAGACAAGATTTTTGTGTCGCATTTTTGGGAAAGCTTTCAGGAGCCTATGGGTACAGAGTTGAGGTTGAGTTCAGCTTATCACCCACAAACAGATGGACAAATGGAGCGTACTAATCAGATGTTAGAGGATATGCTACGCATGTGTGTCCTTGATTTTGGAGGAGGTTGGGAGCCACATCTTCCACTGGTAGAGTTCGCTTATAATAACTCTTATCAGTTCACGATTGGCATGGCTCCATTCAAGGCTTTATATGGCAGGCCTTGTCGTTCCCCAACGTGTTGGCTAGAGGTGGGGGATAACAAGTCGCTCGGACCAGAGGTGATTAAGGAAACCTCCGCTAGGATTGAGATGATCAGGAGTCGCATTCGAGTAGCCCAGGACAGGCAGAAAAGCTATGCCGATGCGAAATGATTCTTCCGAGAGTTTAATGTGGGGGACCAAGTATTACTACGTGTATCTCCTATGAAAGGAGTGATGAGATTCCGAAAGAAAGGGAAATTGGCCCTGAGGTACGTGGGACCATTTCCCATTATCGAGAGGATTAGGCCGGTAGCATACAGATTGGGGTTGCCAGAGCATTTACATCGCATTCATGATGTATTCCACATTTCGTCGTTGAGATGATACCTTCGGGATGACATGACTCACACCCACATCCTGATAAAATAGATAGACTTACAGCTTGACAGCTCTTACGAGGAGAGACCAGTGGCTATCCTAGACCATAGCGAGAGGAGATTGAAGTCGAAGGTAGTTCCACTTGTACGTGTCCAGTGGGAGCATCATAACGTGGAGGAATCCACTTGGGAGCGCGAGGCAGATATGCGCGAGAGATACCCAGATTTATTTTTACTAGGTGTGCCTTATTTTCTGAATTTCGGGACGAAATTCCGTTATTAGGGGGGAAGTATGTAATACCCCGTATTTTTATGCTTTCTAAATTTGGGGATTTATTAAATTAAATGTGAGTTATTAATTTAATATAAATCCGAAAATTAATTATTTCTAATTATTAACGTGACGAGAGTTAGTAATCATTGGAAACTTGTTGAATATTACAAATGAGTAAAGTAATATAATATTGTTACTATTAAATGTCATGAGTGAATAAAATGACAATTTTGGAAATTTGAGTCTGGACGCGCCCGTATCGCGTCGGGACTAAATATTGATTAATGAAAGTGAATAAATTATAAGTCACCCGTATGGTCATTTAGAGTGCGCCAAAGTGTCCGGAAGGGTCGATATAGTCAGAAAAGTGTACCCGGGGGTTAAGTTTGGGTCTCGGAGCATTTTTAGGCTTAATTAGTACTCCGAGAGGGCATTTTGGACATTTTGTAATTTTGGGTAGTTAAACCAACGAATTTGCAAGGGTTATATCAGATGCCTAGGGTTGTCTTCTAGGGTTAATACAATCAAAGATAAGTGACGTCCATAGGAGAGGGGAGGAGAGAGCTTACCAAGGGATTCTAGGACGAAAACTCATCTGTTTGCGCCGTCGTCGCTGCCAAACGAGAGATCACGTCACAAGGATCGTAACCACACTGATTTCAGCACAAATCAGAGACCGAAAATTCCCAGGCAAGTATTTATCTTGCTTAATTTCGGTAATGCATCATTCATGTTAGTCTAGGGTTGATTAGGATGAGTTTCATAGAAGAAAACCCATGTTGGAGATAGGAAAATTTCATGTAGTAATGTTATGAATGAAAAATCTGGAAATCCCCTTCATATGTAGAGGTATAACCATGGATTTGTGATGAATTATAAGTAGTGATTCTGGAAAAATACTGATTAGAACAAAGTTAAAGAAATTTCTAGGGTTCTTGAGATTGATATAAGTTTTGGCCTATTAATCCATGGTTATTGATGAAAACTCACATGCTTTACGTAGAAGATGTTTAATTTGGGTTCATAATGTTTGTAGTACAAATTTATGGGAGTTTGGGTGTTAAAAATCTGAATTTGGGTGATGTTGGATGATAGAACCCGTAACTATTAATCTGCAGAATTCGCCAAACCTGTTTGATCGATCGATCGACGCATCGATCGATCGAGCCCCTGCCATCGATCGATCGACCCCTCCTGGCAGACTCATGTTTTCCCCTTTAAATAGTGAATTCAATTTAAACGAGTAAAAATCTTTGAACATCCTTATTAAAATATTTTGGGAAAAAAAGAAGACTAGTAGGACTTATTAATTATATGAAACCTTTAATGTAAGACGAGATTTACATTTTTATGGGGATGTTCACATATAAGGGACGATGGAATTATGCATTAAAGGGAGAGACGCGTGAGGTATTTACGTTGGAAAAATAGATGAGTACCTACTGAATTTTACACTTAGAAGAATAGAATCCATTAGTGTTACGTAGTAAGTTGAAATAATCCCTCGAATTAAAGTAAGAGACGAACCGTTATATGTGATACTAGATAACGAGAAATAAGGACAAATGTCATAATGATGGGTTATGAGATGAACCTAATTTGATATGGTAATAGTAGTATATTTATATGAATGTGTTTATACATATACTATATATGTGTGAAAACCATGCCCGCGCTACTTGCTATCCCTGAGGTTACCGCGCTGGGACAGTCTTATCTCGATGGGACCTTTATGGGGGATATTGACTCATACCCTAGAAGATAGAGATCTTTTGGTACAGGCTAATCGGATCGATAGTCAGACGGCCTAAGAGACGTGGGGGTATGTGCTGACCTCTTAGAGACCGGGACTCTATGCTTCGCATCAATATTGTTTATGTTTGTGTTAATACAGTTCGAGAGTGATTCTGAACTTGTATTTCCCTTAGTACGAGTGATACGGGGACTGGATAGTAGAGTATGCCCGCACCATAATTTTTATGTGGGGTGCTGTTAAAATATATATATTACATGGGTATTCAATATATATATATTAAATTCTAAAATTTGTGAATTACCTCCTTTGTTGATGGTAAGTAAGAATTGAATAATGATTTCAATTGAGAAATGCGTATTTTGAAAGGATAGTATATTACCGGGAAACTTTATTAGCAAATAAAGGTTAAATGAGAAATTTGTTATTAAATGAAATCTACCTTTTAAACATTTGAATTCGTCAGTTTAAATCTTACGAGTTACCTAAGACAAGATAAGATAAACCGTTGGGAAGGTTAGTGCGATAGGTGTGCACATTAGAAGAGAGGTGAGAATTTCTCAAGGGAGTGCTGCACTAATATGTTGTTGCATTGGCCACTAAACATTTTAAATACTTGCTAAACAAATTTTAAATCATTTTTATGACCCGTTTCCATTTTCTTTTCCCTTTTGTATGTATATGTATATATTACAGGTGCCCAGCCATAGGGGTGTCTTGCATAGGATCCTTTGGAAGGAACGCGCTGCAGCTTAGGTGGGAGTTGCAGGCCTCTTGCTTAGACGACCTCACTTCTTGACTCCTCTTCTAGCACTATTATTTCAGTTGGGCATGTGTCGCCCTTTCCATTATTCAGTTGTTTTATTGGATAATGTAATCCATTTATTTCCAGTATTTGCACTTTGGGATTATTATTGTCAGGATGTTTTTCATTTAAGTATTAAATGTTGGATTCAATTAATTGAATGTTGGTTATTTGGATTTATATATTCCAGGATAGATGTTGTGTGACCTTTTATCTATGAATGATGTCCAGATTAAATGTTGGTTTATATAAATAAAATTTGGAAAGAAATGTCTAAAAATGGTTTTGACACTTGGCTTAATTATTTAGGGTGTTAAATTGGAAAAGTTATTTTACGACAGTGATGCTAAGAATGAACCAACCGTTCACCTTGATTATATTTTAATAAAGGACTGATCACCCGGTATTTAATTAGGTGGGGTGTCATATATATCATAAATATGCACCCGCTCTATTATTTGAATGGATATTAGACTTTTCCCACCCATCATTCCCAATATCACTTGTGTCTAAGGTACCAAATCCCAAGTGATCCTCTCTTTAAATCTACACTCACAAGAGTAACCATGGTCTTCTAATTAACTCTACACTGATCAAAGTCAAGCATAAATAAGTAATAGAGAAAAACTTAAAGTCTAAGTATCACATAAGCATGAGAAGCAACGAATGCTGATCTCTAATGCCTTATGGGATCACTCGTGCATACTGAGTAGAATATCAAGTCTACCCCAAACCGAAGGAAATGGATAAATCAGTACGTCTACCTATCGATCATATATCCTACCATACCCAATATTATATAATATAAATCTCCCCTTAATTCATTTAGAGCGTGGGTACCTCGATGTGTGATCCATGGTTAAAAATTGACTAGGGTAACTGATCTATTCACTGAAATATCATAGCGGTCCGAGTATTAGGTGACCTTTCTAAATGGACCCCCCCCCCCCCCCCCTCCCCCGAGTACGTTTGCCATGAGTACTCATGCATGGTTTATATCACATAAGGAACACAACAAATAATATACATCTAAATCACAAAATTTAAATCCCAGGTTTGATTTATCTACTTTAATTTTATTTAAAAGTAGACAAGGAATTCTTCCAACTTTTTCAATTTGCATCATTGTAATCATATTAGAGACCAAGTCACAAAACTTAATTTAAGTTAAGGTTTATCCCAAAGTAAACCTCTAAAACAAAAATCCCTAAGGGTCTGTTTGGTTTACAATTATAATTATTGTTTTTGTATTTAAATACAATTCTGATAAAAATTTGTGTTTGACAATCTGTTTTTAAACATTGAATTGTAATATTTATGTGTTCTAATCAAGTTTTTCAGAAAAAAGCAAAAGGGTGTTTTATAACTTCTGTTTTTTTCTTTTTCAACTCAGAATTATTCATTCTTAATATTTAATGCATCTGTACCTTAATATATAATATACATACATCATACTTTAATATCTGTGTAATTCTTATAAATAAAAAATATATATGTACACGTACACAAAATTACGTATATTTAAATGATTAATTTGTATAATATACTAAGATTCATATGTTAAATAATAATATGAATAGATACATGATACTTATATATAGTTTTATACATGTGTTATTAATGTATGGAATAAAATAAAATATACATATACTACATAACTATTAAAATATATTATCAATTCATGTATATATATAATTCTATTATGAAGTATACACACAATATCATTATATATATATATATATATATATATATATATATATATATACAATTAAACTCCTGAACATAACTCATTAAATAAACATAAAAATACATAATATTAAATCTACATGTATATAATTTATGATGTATGTATGTATGTATGTATGTATGTATGTATGTATGTATGTATGTATGTATGTATATATGTATACATTCATTTATCATGTATGTATGAAAGTTTTATATATGTGTTTATATATATATATATATATATATATACTAGGGTATGTCCGTGCCTGAAGGAATACTGATAATTTCGAAAATCATAAAATCGTGCCTTGGTGCGATGGTAAGTGCCCTCGCCAAAGCTATGGTTGGTATCGGGTTCAAAATACAGGAGAAGTCTCTTCATATATGGGGATAAGAAAGCTGACATCTGCCTATTCAAGATCCTGCAATTGAGCGTATTTCCTTTTGACTGAAGGCACAAAAAAAAAATCAAATTATAAAAGGATTATCCGCCCTGTATAAAGTACCTAATCGCAAAACGGCAAAAAAGTTCAAAGTATGCAATTGCAAAACGGAAAATATTTCATTCACCCAACAAAATAAAGTGTTAAGTCATATATAATTTTAGTTATATAGTTTTATATATAATATATATAGCATTACACAATTTTAAATTTTTGGAGAGTTTCCTTTATTTATAAAACTACCCACCTTATTTAACAAAGAAAAAATAATTCAACAAAAATACTAATAATCTCTCATAAACATCGTATAATCAAAGTACACTAAATTTGTGAAAATAACACCAATACTTAATTCAAAAAGATTTATTACATAATGCAAGTAATTGTAAACTATCGACCCAGTTTAATTTTAATACAAATAAGTTATGAAAAATGAATGAGTATGGAACATGAATGAGTACTGAAAAATGAATGAGTACTGGTAAATGAAAAGCAAAAGGCTCTGGATGGCGGAAAATGTATGAGTACAAATTCGTTGTGTAACGTCCGATACGAATTTCATAAAAGTGTGGCCATCACCACAAATTCTAAGGTTCTTCATAATTCGAATAGGTGATCCACTCGGTGAGTTCTTAATCCCAAATGCAACAACAATCTTCTTATTATGGAACAAAAGCTCATTCTTTTTTTGCTCTTCCTCCACAACATGAACAAAATTCTTATCGGGCATGTACCCCGTTTCTAGAAAGCGTTGATAAAACTCCCGTAAGGTCGCGTAGATTTCTTCACTCTGATCATGTGCCCTATAAAAAAAAATAATATCATAACAATGCTGAAACTCAGATCTGTAACCTATAAAAAAACAATTATATTTGAAGAATATTAAAACTGGGAACTTAACCCACAGAGATAACCATCAATGTGATTGCATAAGAGCCATAAATCAACCATTTATCAATACCAAATTAAAATCACCCTATTTATAGAGGTGGAGATACAAAACATTACATACCTGACTGTGATGGCTATAATTGGACGCCCGACTCCCGAGTATAGCTATCGAATAGTTTCAAAGAAATAAAAGAAAATATGATGAGTAGATAATGATAATCCCCTTACCTTTGCCACTCCATGCCAAAATATGGGTACCTCTTAGGATCTTGTAGCATCCATCCTCTATTAGTTCCTTCAATTTTTCACAATAGCTTTTAACCGTGTACTAAGGTGAGATTGAATTTATTTCCCATTAATCTTTCTTGAACCTACAGCAATTGCTAATTTTGCAATTTCATCTGCAAAACTCACCCAAGACTGATTCCCGAGTTCCATCTCAGTTAGATCACATTTGAAATTAACCAATGCCTCCTCATTTGTATATATTTGTTGTTTCAGAAACTGGTTCTGTTGATTTGCTTCACTCAGTTGTTTTATGGGATTTGCTCTTTCAGAATCACAAATGAGTGTCTTCAACTCCTGACTGTTTAATGGTTGTACAGTAACCTCCTTGGTGGAAACCTCAGCGGGTTTGAGGCTGTGTTTGTAGGCTTTGACACACTCGATTGAGAAAAGAGGAAATAAGTGGGCTAAAAGGTACCTGCTATGCACACATGTAAAGATAATTTAAATTTAGCATAAAATACAAAAACACATACACACCTCATCGCATAATTTAAAACAAAACTAATTAGGCTAAGAATTATGAGAACCAAGACATATGAAATGCCAAGGAGTGATAAACCAATGTCAAACACAAATGAAAACATCTGAATAGTTGAGCTAGCAATTGTGGCAAAGTCAAAGCTGTCTTTTGTGGGAGTGGCAGAGGGTACACCGGTTATGGTTGCATGACTTCCTCTAGAAATGAATATATAGGCTAAATAATAATTTAACCTCAAAATGGCTACGTGAGATCGCGTATATGTCAATTCCAAGGATTCCATAACTATGAGATCAGTGTAGTTACCAACATGCAAAAATTGACGTGTAAAAAGAATATCAGAAATACGAAAATGACCTTAATTTACTGAATGAACAATTAAAATGAAAATTATATACACTAAAAAAGAGGTTATTTCTTTAATTCAAACACATGACAGTTTTTTATTGAAGTCAATGATGAAAAAAAAGTTGCGATAATTCAGAGATACCCCTAAACTGCAATTCATACATAACCTCAAGTCTGTGCAAAGAAATTCCACATATCTCATGGAGTTCAAGCTAAGTCTAAGCATACATCCGAGAATAAAAATATTACAAAGAGAAATAGATCCAACTTCTAACTAAAAACTAAAACAAAAAATAAAAAACATTAGTTCGCAACAAACTAAACAAGGGATCACATAGAGAGTATATATGGCACGTAGTTGTCATTTATACGATCCCTCTTAAACTTATAAAAAAAGAATTTTACATGTATAAATGTGCTATATTTATTTGATCCCTATAGTACTATATATCAGTTTCATGGATAAGCAACATGTCCATGTCTTCGAACAAACTCATTGAAGCCCCTTTCACCCTTGATGGACGCCATAAAGTCATTTCTGAATTTATTTCCCATTAATCTTTCTTGAACCTACTGGAATTGCCAATTTAGCAATTTCATCGGTAAAAGTCACACAAGCCTGATTCTCGAGTTCCATCACAGTTAGATCACATTTGAAATTAACCAATGCATCCTCATTTGCATATATTTGTCGTTTTAGAAACCGGTTCTGTTGATCTGCTTCACTCAGTTGTTTTATGGGATTTTCTCTTTCAGAATCACAAATGAGTGTCTTTAACTCCTGACTGTTTAATGGTTGTAAAGTAACCTCCTTTGTGGAAACCTCAGCGGGTTTGAGGCTGTGTTTGTAGGCTTTGACACACTCGATTGAGAAAAGAGGAAATAAGTGGGCTAAAAGGTACCTGCTATGCACACATGTCAACATAATTTAAATTCAGCATAAAATACAAAAACACATACACACCTCATCGCATAATTTAAAACACAACTAATTAGGCTAAGAATTATTCGAACCAAGACATATGAAATGACAAGGAGTGATAAACCAATGTCAAACACAAATGAAAACATCAGAATAGTTGAGCTAGCCATTGTGGTAAAGTCAAAGATGTCTTTTGTGGGAGTGGTAGAGGGTACACCGGTTATGGTTGCGTGACTTCCTCTAGAAATGAATATATAGGCTAAATAATAATTGGACCTCAAAATGGCTACGTGAGACCGCGTATATGTCAATTCCAAGGATTCCATAACTATGAGATCAGTGTAGTTACCAACCAGCAAAATTTGACGTGTAAAAAGAATATCAGAAATACGAAAATGACCTTAATTTACTGAATTGACAATTAAAATGAAAATTATATAAACTAAAAAAGAGGTTATTTCTTGAAGTCAAACACAGGACAATTTTTTATTGAAGTCAATGCTGAAAAAAAGTTGCGATAATTCAGAGATACCCCTAAACTGCCATTCATACATAACCTCAAGTCAGTGCAGAGATATTCCACATATCGCATGGAGTTCAAGCTAAGTCTAAGCATACATCCGAGAATAAAAATATTACAAAGAGAAATAGATCCAACTTCCAACTAAAAAACACAACAAAAAATAAAAAAACATCAGTTCACAACAAACTAAAATAGGGAATCACATAGAGAGTATATATGGAAGATTGTTGTCATTTGTACGATCCCTCTTAAACTTATAAAAAAAAGATATTTACATGTAGAAATGTGTTATATTTATCTGATCCCTATAGTACTATATATCAGTTTCATGGATGAGCAACATGTAGTTCATGTAATCGAGTCCATGTCTTCGAACAAACTCATTGAAGCCCCTTTCACCCTTGATGGCCGCCATAAAGTCATTTCTGAATTTATTTCCCATTAATCTTTCTTGAACCTACTGGAATTTCCAATTTAGCAGTTTCACCGGAAAAAGTCACTCAAGCCTCATTCCGGAGTTCCATCACAGTGAGATCACATTTGAAATTTACCAATCCATCCTCATTTGCATATATTTGTCGTTTCAGAAACCGGTTCTGTTGATTTGCTTCACTCGGTTCTTTTATGGGATTTGCTCTCTCAGAATCACAAATGAGTGTCTTCAACTCCTGAATGTTTAATGGTTGTGCAATAAACTCCTTGGTGGAAACCTCCGCGGGTTTGAGGCTATGTTTTTTTCCTTTGACACACTCGTTTGATAAAAGAGGAAAGAAGTGGGTTAAAAGGTACCTGCTATGGACACATGTCAACATAATTTTAATTCAGCATAAAATACAAAAACACATGCACACCTCATCGCATAATTTAAAACACAACTAATTAGGCTAAGAATTGTGAGAACCAACACATATGAAATGCAAAGGAGTGATAAACCAATATCAAACACAAATGAAAACAACATAATAGATTAGCTACCCATGTGGAAGCCTTTTACCCATTGTGGCAAAGTGAAAGTTGTTTTTTGTGGGAGTCGTTGAGGGTACACTGATTATGGTTGCGTGACTTCCTCTAGAAATGAATATATAGGATAAATAGTAATTGGACCTCAAAATGACTACGTGAGACCGCGTATATGCCAATTCCAAGGATTCCATAACTATACAATCAGTGTAGTTACCAACTTGCAAAAAGTGACGTGTAAAAAGAATATCCGAAATACGAAAATGTCCTTAATTTACTGAATGAACAATTAAAATGAAAATTATATACACTAAAAAAAGATTATTTCTTGAAGTCAAACACATGACAGTTATTTATTGAAGTCAATGACGAAAAAAAAGTTGTGATAATGCAGAGATACCCCCAAACTACCATTCATCCATAACCTCAAGTCAGTGTAGAGATATTCCACATATCGCATGGAGTTCAAGCTAAGTCTAAGCATACATCTGAGAATAAAAATACTACAAAGAGAAATAGATCCAACTTCCAACTAAAAACCAAAACAAAAAATAAAAAACATCAGGTCACAACAAACTAAAACAGGAAATCACATAGAGAGTATATATGGCACATAGCTGTCATTTGTACGATCACTCTTAAACTTATTAAAAAAGTATTTTACATGTAGAAATGTGCTATATTTGTCCGATCCGTATAGTACTATATATCACTTTCATGCATGAGCAAAATGTAGTTCATATAATCGAGTCCATGTCTTCGAACAAACTCATTGAAGCCACTTTCACCCTTGATGGCCGCCATAAAGTCATTTATAATATAATACACCTCCTGAGCTGTTACTCAATTATTCAGAATACACAGCCACAAATTATAATGCGGAACGATACGTCAAGCATCTTTCTCATTTCCCAAATATACCTTTTTCGCATAAGTTCCCAGATATTACCCCTCTATTCATTATCTTGCTGAGAAAACGTTATTTTGTATCCATCAAAATGCATATCCGTTGAGGCACTCAATCATTCATTTATGTTGAGTCTCCATGTGATCAATGAGGAGCCTACTTGGGAAGCTCGTTTTGCCTTTTTATTTTGAACAGTCACCATAAAAAGTAACTATAGTTCAAATGAAAACATAACATCTGTGAGCATAATTATCTCATGGACATCCACTGCAAAAAATTCATCACGAAAAATAATATAAGAAGAAAACTAATATCTGGTAAAACTTTCAAGTAAAGTTTTTTATTTTGCAGTCTAGAGAAAATAATTATGTAATGTTTTCTATATTAAGGATGGTTTGTTAAAACTTTTGAGTGGTCAAGTTAGTTATGAGCTATAAAAAGGAAGGGTAATGAAGGAAAAACTAAATTTTAGATTTAACCCATTCCCACAAAATGGTAACTTTAGTCTTTGCCTTCTCCGTCATCTTCATCATCAACGCCTGCTATAGAATTGAAAGAATTCAAGTACTGATTGGATTGAAATTTGTCCATACATAGCAGTACTTGATTTCATCTTCTCCGTGGGCTTCATCATCAACACATGTTGCATCAATACTTGTATTTTTACGATACAAAGCAGTACTTGATTGGATTGAACTCAAGTACTGCTTTAGTAGAATCTAGTACTAAAGAAAGTACTGTTATTTAATGTCTGAAATCAAGTATTGCTATTATGTTTTCATTGTGCATCAGTAAAATCCAGTACTAAAGGAGGTACTATAGTGATCTAAAATTTATCCATGCATTGTCATAGATTGTGTAAATCAAATTGATCACCTTTACCATCTCTCATTATACCCATTTTCCTGCCAAATTATAAAATGATCATATAATTTTATATTATTTACTTTTGAACCAAAGAAATATATTTGTTGGTCAATTGCAAATATGTGCATATAGGTGCTTGTTAGAGCCCCTAATGTCGAATAAAGAGACTTAGCTTCGATACCTAATGCCTTCATTAGTAAACTTATATTAGGCTATAAATAGACTCAATCGTGAATTAGAACAAAAGCAAAATAAAATAAAGAAGAATAAAGAGGAAGCAGAAACTCAGCTGCAAAATCCAACTTAACAGTAAGAAAGAAACCGTCAACCTAACCCCTAAAACGAATGAAGTCATAATTCTCTTTTTATGTTCATTTATTTTTTGTTTTTTTAGCAGTACTTGTAGCTCAGACCAAAGTTATATTTACAGCAAACCCACTATTCATAGCAAACGACATGGGTGCATTCTTTTCATGTTTTGCTTGTCATGTACTAAAAAATTCACAAAAGTTAACTCGCAACAATAGTTCCACTTCCCAAACTCGTGTATAAAATAATATTAACTATGTATACGTGTCACATTAACCCCTAATGTTTCCCTTAAACAAGTATGAATCTAGATCGATTAATAAATATGTTACTCTAAATCGATTAAGAGGCATATCGGTTACCTTATATAAGGGACACTAAAGAGGAGCGAGAGAGAGATGACACCAAATCCCAATAAAAAAATAAAAAATAAAAAATAAATAAGAAGAAATGACAATGAAGTTCGGTACATGCATTCAAAAAACCTTCGGATGACTAAGGTTGCTTGAACCAAAATGACAATGGAGATGGGTACATGCATTGAAAAAAAATATTTTAAAAAACTGGCAATTAGGCATAGTCCTTGTGGAGGCTATCATAATCTTTCAAAAATTTCAATGTTATCCAAAATAAAAACTCAAGAAAAAATATGTAAATATGCACTTGAACATTGTCCAAATACCTTGGTGTGGTCCAAAAAACATCCCATAATTTTATTTTCTTTCTAATATCAATACTTGGAAGAACAGGGCATAAAGAACTAAAGTAATGAGAATGAAACATCCAACAATCCACAAACATTAATCAATAATCCATGTAACATGGTGGGTCAATCATGGAAGAACTTGCATTTGAGAGTATTAATCATAATAATGAAGATAATACGAATTATGAGTAAATAAAACAGGAAAGAAAACCTGATACTATCATAAAGTGAGCCAAAATTTTTCAAAAATGATTTGAATATAACTGAGGCTTTTTGGTAAACACTTGTCATGCATACACACTTAAAATATTACCTAAGTCCGAAATGCAGTCTGGTTTTCACCAATAGAATCAAGCAGTAGATGTTATGACTTTTTACGCTACACACACAACAACAGGGACTAAATAATAAACAAAGTATTGTCAACAAAGTATATGCACGATTCACATAGTGTTTCAACTGCTAATCAGAAATCTAGTACATGAAGTCTCCTAGTTCTATGGCTCACTAAATATGCCTGTTCGTAGTCGTTGGTACTATTTACGTCAGTTTCACAAACTTCATTCTGTGATTGGCATAAGATTTCTTATAAAATTAAGAAATTTGAGAGTTTGTTGGCTGAGCTGAGAAGTAAAACGGCCATGTAAAATTAAATAGCAAAGTGAGAATCAACTCAGAAAAAAAAAATGTAGATACTAATATAAAAGAGGGACGAAAATACTACAGATAAGAATTGGAAAACCTTAAATCCTCTATAGCTTTCAGAGTACCTATTAAATGGAAATTATTCAAGCATATGGATCAGATTACAAAACATAAAAGGATGAAACCTTATTAGTTTAGTAGACTGAAACAATGAGTCTACCCAAATTTGTAAAAATTAAAAACAATCAATAACCTTAGAGCATTGTGTATAATAAAAGAAATCCACCATCTTTAATGAACATGTAAAGATTCTCAGATTAACATTCTCGAATCAACAAATGTTAGACAAATAATGTGATGTGTTCACAAAGAGATTGTTTAACGATTATAAATTTTAGACAAATAACCCCAGATTTCAAATTCAATGAGGCTACAAACCCTAAAAAACTACATTAAACACTATGTTCTATTCTATGCACACCCAAAAAAAAAATATTATTACACATGTATCCTAAGTAACCCATTCCGCCAAACACTCTCAAAACTCATTCTCTAAAACACTATGTTCTAAATAAGCCATTCTCATAACTCAACAGACAACAAACACACTCACAAACCCTAGATTTCCTCCCAAATGCAAATGGATCAATATTAGTTTGAGAGAGAGGAGAGAACGGGCCTACAACCAAAATCTCTTAGTAGATCTATAATATAACCAAATCAAGTAACATTCATAAAAGTTTTAAAGAGGAAAAATAGTTGAATCATTTATTCACACACATATAAAATGAAATTAAAATCGAGCAACACTAAAGCAGTTGATTAAAGGAGATTGACCTAAAAAAGAGTTCAAACAACGAACTGCTCGAGCTTGAGTCCATTTCTCCCCACCAAAAAACGAATCTATCATCACCGCTCCTAAAAAATTTAAGGACTTTAGAATGAGATGATGCGTTGATAAATATGAAACACATAGATTGTTTGCAGCAAGGAGAGTTTTTTGGATTGATGGTTTTGGGGGTTTGGGGTTGTGAGAGTGTAGAGAGAGAGAGAGAGAGAGTATGCAAATGAGTGGGCGGAACATGGGGAAGGTCTGTGAGAGGGATTGTGGTGAGAGGGTATTATAGGGTTGTTTACAAATATACCCCTCATTTTGAATTTTGAAGAAAAGGTGTAAATATATTAGAGTGTGTCAAAAGAGAGGGAATTCAAAAAATTTAAGGGCAAAATAGTAAGTGTAAGTAAAATTCATGTTGATGACATCATCATGCAAACTTATGACATACATAAGTTTGCTACTTATATATATATATATATACACACACTTACATGGTTGCCAATTTTGTCAAATTTCCAAAAAATTGTATTTAAAAACAAGTTTACCAAACACATACCAATAATTATAAACACGAAAACTGAATTTTAAATTGTACTTAAAAATAATATTTAAATTGATCCTTCAGAATAGAGAACCAAGCAGGCCCTAAATTAAAACAATAAGAAAAATTGCCAAAATATCTAACGTATCGATCGATTGATGAAATTCATCGATCGATCAATCGCATCAAATATTTGAACATTCTCATTTTGGGGTTTCTAACACGAATCATCTAAAACCTCCATTAAAGATTAGAAAATTTTCATATATGAATCATATGACATATATACAATGTGAATATATATAAAATTTAGTTATAACACAATTATATCATCAAATCCCTAATCAAAGTTCAATAACCCAAATAAAAATCCATATTCTCTTTCTAGAACCCTAACACCCAATTCATATCAAATTGATTTCAATTCCTCACAAATATAAACAATGATACTAAGGTTTTGAATGATTTTTGTATATAAATGAGAATCTAATCAAAACCTAATAAAAAAATAACAAATATTGGCAATATTCAATCAAAATGATGTTAAATCAATCCTAATTACTTTATAATTGTGTTAATCATGAAATTACTTGATTTTAATCATCTAAATCAGATTTTAACTATTTTCCAGGATTTTGATTCAAATGAATAGCCATAATTTACGACAAATTCAATTATACAAGAATTGAAATTAAACTTTCCTCTCAATTGGTGTATGCTAGGGCTCCAAGTCTTCAAAATTCACCCTCTTCCTTCTGGCCTTCTTCTATCGAAGGTCTTAGATCCCAATTTGTTATTTTTTGTTAATAATGAGCTTATTAATGGTTTAGTACTAACTCTTATTAACCTACTTAGGATTGGGCCTAACTTGGGAGCTTAAGTGGTTAACCTAGAATGCCCTTTGATTATTCTTAAAGTTTACCATTTATATTTTAAATAAAAAAGTCATTATTTTAAATACTCTTACCTTTCATTATCATAATTAACAATAGAGTAATACATACTTTTAATTAGTAGCCCAATTAGTCATAAAAATATTGATTAATCGCTTTGTTGTCTATTTATTTCAAAAAAAATTATATACCTATAAGTAGGTTGTGATATTATATGTCACACACCTAATATTCATGCATAATATTCTATTTATAAATACAGGAAAAATACGGGATATTACATTCCTCCCGCCTTAAATAAGAAATTTTGTCCTTGAAATTTGAATACTTACCTCACGGGAATAGCTCTAGATGCCTCTCATGCATGTCTTATTCTCTCTCCTAGGTGGAATCGTACTCGTTATCATGTCCCCACTAAATTCTCACTAAGGGAATGACTTTTGATCGCAAAATTTGTTCATTCCGATTAATTATATGCATAGGCCTCTCCTAATAACTTGCTTCCTCCTATAGCTAAATCTCATCGAGGTCGATATGCTTTTATGCCTCCTTGCCTCTTAGAAAGTTTCTCAACATGGACTCATGAAAGACATCTCGTACCCTCTGAAAATGATCTTTTAAATCCAACTGATACGCCACCGGTCTCACCCTATCTAGAATCATAAAGGGACCTATGTATTAGGGTGCCAATTTTCCTTTCGATCCAAATCTTACCACTCCCTTCATCGGGGAGACCCTTCATAATACTTTATCCCCCATTTGGAACACCAATTTAAGCTTCCCCTTATATGTATAACTCTTTTAGCGATTATGTTCTTCTTTCATCCATGCCAAAATGGGTGATAACTTCTTTAATGTATTCGGAATGATGTCAGGACCAAACATCATATACTCTTCTGACCTAATGCAGCAACTGGGAGAATGACATGGTCGTCCATATAATGCCTCGTACGGTGCCATCAATATAGTTTGCTGGTGACTATTATTATATAAAAACTATGCAAGTGGAAAATACGTATCCCAACTTCCCTTATACTCAAATATGCACACTCGAAACATATCCTTTAAAATTTGATTTACCCTCTTTGTATGATTGTCTGTCTGTGGGTGAAAGGTCGTACTCATACTTAATTGTACCCCTATCGCATACTGAAACCCTGTATAGAATTGAGAATGAAAGTGTTTGCCCGGATGAAAATGATATCCAATGGTATCCCATGAGTCATACAATTTCTACCATGAACAACTTAGCATACTCCTCAACTGTGTAATCTATCATAACCGGTACGAAATGAGCTACCTTCGTCAGCCTATCGACAATGAACCAAATTGAACAGTGACATCACTATGATCTCAAAAGCCCCATAATAAAGTTCACATAGATACTCTCCCATTTCCACTGAGGGACCTTCAATGGCTATAAATCCCCTACTTATTTATGGTGTTTCACCTTTGCTAGCTAATAGGTGGCACACCTCTATACGTACTTTGTAATATCTCATTTCATCCATTCCCACCAATATGACCATCGCATATCCTAGTACATCTTAATCCCGCTAAGATGGATCGTATATCATGATACATGAGCCTCCAATAAAACTACCTTCCGTACATCGGGGTCCTGGGGCACTACTAGCCATCCTTATAACCGTAAACCCTCACCAGATCCAATCGAAACATAAGGCATTCTACCCGATGGAGTCATTTTACCTTATCTTGGAAAAAAGAATTTGTCATTTACGCTTGATCAACTCTCGCATCTCTAACGGAGCAATACGATATGGTGCTCTTGATATGGGAAGAGTTTCCATAGCCAATTCAATAGAAAAATCTATCTCCCTCGTAGGTCATAACCCCAGGAGCTCCTCAAATACGTTCGTAAACTCCTAAACAATTTGTATGGAGTCTAGTGATACAGTAATGTCCTCAAATGTACTCACATCGATGTAGTATAAGTGTGTTATATAATATACCTCTAGTCTAGGCATGGCTATAAGAAACATCTCATATTCGGGAATGGAAAATATAGTAGCCTTCCATTATAGTTGATTTGGTCCTGACATGTCATTAACCAATCCCTACCCAAAATAACATCATAGGTGGACATATCTAACAATAATAAATTGACTGAGAAGCACAACCTGCCTATCTTTATTGCCACTCCTCTACATAGATGGCATAAAGCAGTGCATCTACCATAGGGGTATCATTGTGCATAGTCACATTTGATGTGAAATCTACCACACCCAACATGGTAGAAAATCTCTAGTTGGTAAAAGAGTGTGACGCTTCCATATGAAAAAGTACTTGAGCATAACTATCAAATACGTAAATTATACCCTATATCACCTTGGGTTGTATTTGATTGTCCCATTGATAGACGTTGAACACAAGTCCATGATGTGGCTGGTGGCGTCCTTGTGTCTGATCTCTAAAGGTGGCAATGTTGGATACTAAGGTGTAGGTGACCATACCTGAAATTGGGTTGGGGTTGGGAGGGCTCATTGTTGCCCCTACTAAATCTGTCTTAGACTCACCTAAAGACCCTTAGGGAACCTCCTAAATGAGTGACCTTTCTTCCCACATGAATAACACACTCTATAGAATGGATTACCATGTAGTTCCTACCCCTAACCCTAGGGTCTATTATACTATCTTAGTTTTTGGCCTTACTGTACTTGACCTCTCTGGCTCTACTGGCCCTGATGATGCTAGCCTGGTCCATACTAACCCTGTCCCGGGTGGTCCTATCCCTAATTTCCTTATCGGCGATGGTCATATAAATGGAATCTCTTAGGGAATTGTTCCCATAGTGTTAGTCCTCTGTGGTCCTGGCTAAAGCCTCCCTACCATCTAGAAGACTATCCACCCTCTGATGTCGTTAGCCCTGGGTCAGCTCCCATCATCTTCTTCTTTGGCTCTTTCTCCCTCAAAAGTGGCATCTACTACTTGAGTGTACATAGTGAATGATAAATTTCTCAATAAGACTTGATTAATCCTCGAAGTTAGATCCCCTAAAAATTGGTCCATCTTCAACTCCTCAAATGCCTCAATCTCGGGTACAAAATGTAGAAGAAGAGTGAACTCTTTCTCGTACTTAGTAACCGTCCTATCATCTTTCTTAAGCCTATCAAACTAGCCCTCAACTTTTCATGTTGTGACAATGGGTAATAATTCCCCTCAAACATAGACCAAAACTCATCTAGGATCAATTGGGACTTATCCTTAGCAGTGGTAATAGACTCACACCAATATAAAGCATCATGTACAAGCTTGAAGCTCGTAAGCATCTGCTGCTACATATTAGTGCACTCTGCCAATCGTAAATGATGCTCAATTTCACATTTCCACTGGAGTTCCATAATAGTGTCATTGTATCCTAAAAAAATCTAGGGGGTCCCTTCCCGAACACAGTCCATCCATGCTCTCAAGAAGAAGTAACATAAGGGGCAGGTACAGGTGCAGCCACGGGTGGTGATGATAGTGGATGTTGCATCACTGCCATAGTCGCAACCACAGTCTAGTCTATGAAGGAAGCTCTAATTATAGGCTAAATTATTGGTGTCTTTCCCTGTGGTGGTGGCTGTTATTGCTTCTGAGGTGAAGCTACCCCTGATTCGACACTCGCAATCGAGCGTGGTCATCTTTGCCCTCTATGAGTGTTCATTATCTGAAAGATCGTAAAAAAAATCGTATTAATAATATACTCAATACGAAGAGTATAAATACTAAAGTAGGTCTCTAAAGCATCATAGAATGAAATGCAAAAAAGTGGAAAATTAACTCAAGGCCCTAGGACACTAGAACCTAAAATGCCCTCATACACATAATGACTCCCCGCAATATTTAAAACTAGATTAATAAGTTCTGAAATTAAACAGTACAAGAGCCTAAACTAATAAGTACCATTCTAAGAATTTGAGTAAAGAAAGTAACATGAAATTATATCTTAATATCTTTAATGAAAAATATCAAAAACTCTGATACCTTCCACATGAGTACAAAATAAAGATACCAATACTACATAGTACTAACAATATAAAAGTATGAACACAAATACGTGTCCTCAATACTATAATGAAAAATAAAAGGATTGATAGAACTGGCATGCAGGCCGAAAACACCTACATCCTAAAGTAGATCCTCAAAGAGAAGATGGATGACAACAACCCTCCTGATCAAGGCTATGGAACTGGAGGCCTCGGTCCAAAAATGTTAAATCCACAATGTTAACATGAAGTTTAAAGAGAATAAAAGTATAGAGTAAGTTGTAATAAATCATAACTATGCATCTGCCTCTAGTATTTTAACGTATTTTAGACTTTTCCCACTTAGCATTCCTAATATCACACGTGTATAAGAAACAAAATCCAAAGTGATCTCATCTTTACATTTTTAATCTACACTCGCAAGAGTAACAATGTTTTTTAACTAACCCGACATTGATCAAAGTCAGGTATAAATATGTGATAGATATAATCTTAAAGTCTAAGTATCACATAAATAAGCCAAGCAACGAAGGCCTATCTCAAATGCCTTCGGGGGTCACTCGCGCATACTAAGTAGAATCTTAGTCCGCCCCCAAAACGAAGAACCTTTGAAGTAAAGGGATAAATCACCATGTCTACCCATCGATCATATAGTCTATCATACCCAAGATTATACGAAGGAATCTCCCAGTAATTCATTTCAAACATGTGTAACCCGAGGGTGAAAATTGACTAAGGTAACTCGTCTACTTATTGAGGTACCATAGCGGTCCGAGTTGTATGTTCCCCTTCTAAATGGAATCCCCTCTTAGTACATTCACCACGAGTAATCACGCATGGTATGAATCACATAAGGAACATAACAGATAATATACATCTAAATCAAGAAACTCAAATCCCAATGAGATTACTCTACTTTAATTCTATTCAAAAGTAGAAAATGAATTCTTCCAAGATCTTAAATTTGGATCATCATAATCATATTATAAACTAAGTAACAAAACTCAATTTAGGTCGTAGGCTATCCCAAATTAAACCCTTAAAAAATCCCTAAATTAAATAATAAGAAAAATTACCAAAATATCTGAAGCATCGATCGATTGATCGATGAAATTCAGTGATCGATCGATTGCATTAGATATTTGAAAATTCTCATTTCGAGGTTTGTCTTCTCCAACTCAAACCAATTCATCTCAAACCTCCGTTAAATACTAGGAAATCATCATATATGAATCATATGACATATATACGATGTGTATATATAAATTATGGTTATAAAATTATTATATCATCAAAGCCCTAATCAAAGTTCAAGAACCCAAATAAAAATCAACATTCTCTCTATAGGACCCTAACACCCAATTCATATCAAATTAATTTCAATTATCTACATATATTGATATAGATACTAAGGTTTTGAATGAATTTTGTATATAAATTAGAATCTACTCAAAATATAATCAAAACACAACAAATAATTGGATGATTAAATCAAAATGATGTTAAATCAATCCTAGTTACTTCCTAATTGGGTTAATCACGAAATTAGTTGATTTTAATCATTTAGATCAAATTTTAATTATATAGTTAGTGTTTTGATTCAAATGCATAAGTATAATTTATGACAAATTCAATTATTCAAGAATTCAAATTAAACTTGCCTCTCAATTGGTGTAGACTAGGGCTCCAAATCTTTAAAATTTCACCATCCTCTATCTAGCCCTCTTCTCCATAAGATCTTAGATCCTAATTTTTGTTTTTTGTTATGAATGAGGTTCCTAATGGTTCAATTCTAATTCTTATTAACCTACTTGGGCTTTGGACTAATTTGGGGTCTTAAGAGGTTAACCTAAACTGCCCCTTGACTATTCTTAAAGTCTCCCTTCTATATTTTAAGTCAAAAATTCATTACTTTAAATAGTACTACCCTTCATTCTCATGACTAATAATAGACTGACACATATTTTTAATTATTAGCCTAATTAGTCGTAAAAATTATCGAATAATTATTTTATTGTCTATTTATTTCAAAATTTATTTATATACTTGTAAGTAAGATTGGACCATTCTAGTGATAAGTTTCCGATGTGTTATTAATGACGACTTTGATATTCGAGAGCATTTTAATGAGCTTCGTAAACGTGATAAAAAATTAACTTTGGAGTTTGTAAAAAAAAAATTGTTGAAAAAGAAACTATTCGTTTTAAAGATTTAGTTGATTTTTTGCAAACTATTCAAACTCAAAGAAATATTCTTCATGAGAAGCTCATGGACATGAGTCGTGATTTTAAATCTTTAGAAGTGTACAAGAAAGAGAGTGAGGATATAGTTCAATTTTTAGATAATGAATTAGCGGACTCTGAAATTTCTATGGTTAAAGAACATGTCGGAGTTAATAATGATAATTGTATTAATGATTTGAGGGCGCATCAAAAGACTCTTAGGGATAATTCGCTTCCATTGAGGGGGATCAATATTCCCTTTTAGGTGTTACTAAAAATTTCAAGAAGGAGGCCTTTACATTTGAAGAGTGTAATTGTTTGCCTGGGTCTAGGATTTTGAGGTTAAAACATTATTTCAAACACTCAATGAGTGATGTTACTCGCTTCGATAAATTGAATTCTTCACTACTAGAGCCAAGACCAACTTTTGTTTTTGAATTTCAATCATTGTCCTGGATGTTTGTCAATGTCAACCCATAGACATATTCGCATTATGGTAGGAAATGTCACCTTAGGTCATTTTGCTACGATCTTAGAAAAGGTCCTAGGAAGTCTAGATCTCGTGTCACCATGTTTTCTAAAACCTGAGGCATTAAGTATTCATCTATTTGGGTTAGTAACTTATCTTTGGAGTCATTGAATGTTAGACTAGTTGATTCTCATTTACTTTCACATGATTCATTTTATGATTATGATTGCATGTTTATCATAGAATATTGTTATTCTTCATGATATATGTTTGTTAGTGTTACAATGTGTGTATCTTTTGTATTTTGATTTTCCATTTTTGGGTCATTATGAGAAAAATACAAAAGGATTTTGTTTGTTTTGAGTTTGTTTTTTCAATTGGTATAATTTTGTAAAAAGTTTAAAACTTCCAAAATATTTTTGGTTTTTTTTGTTGTAGTTTAGTTTTACACATATTGTGTGGCATATCGATGTGTTTGAATACCATTTCTTCCATGTATCCATGTGAGTAGGACACTTGATTTTGATTTTGAATATTTGGATTGTTCTTAATCATGTTTACATGAAGTAGCTTGAAATTTATTTGCATAATGGATTAACTTTGAATATGCCTCTGAACACACATTACACGAGCCCTTTTGGATTTTAACTTCATATTCATATGAGCTAAGTGAGGTGTTTACCCAAAAATATTATCATATACATAAACAAAATTTATTAAGGGGGAGTCATGCATGGAAAAAACATTACTCGTGAGTATGTTTGATATTTTTTTTAAAAATATGAGGTCACGGGAAAGGGCTACGAATTAAGAAATCTCCTTTTCATGAAAATACACCATTGGTAAGATCCTACAAAGACTGAGAGTTAATAAAAATATGAAAATTCCAAGGCCAAAATTTTTGCATTGGTGCTTCAAAAATTAAATTATATATTTTCAAAAGAAAAACAGAGAGAAAAATGATATGTTTTCTAGGGTGTTTAGTTGAAGATCAATTGGTTTGCATATTGATTCCTAGTTGAGCTTAATTACTTTGATGCTATTGATTTGAGAATCATCAATATCTCTATGCAAGTGTTCATTGTGTTTGTTTGCCCTTTTGAGCTCTTTATTTGACATGTGAGGGTAAATCAAATATTGATAAATTATTGTGGTTAAATATATCTACTTGTATATGTTTAAATGATTGATTTATTTTCTCTTATTTGTAGTTGACTCCCTTCATTTCCTACCACTATGTTTAGGCACATTAATACTATATGAGTGTGTAAAGCTTACATTTTTATGTCTTTAGTAGTCATTTATATATATATATATATATATATATATATATATATATATATATATATATATATATATTTGTGTTTAATTGGTATATGTGTTGATGTGTTGTTATATATATAACATGTTTTGAGTTTTGAGTCTTTGTGTTTTCATTTAATCCATGGGTGTCATATAATTAATCTTTGATTTATATTAGAATGTGTTATGATAGTCTTGGTATCTTATCCTTAAATGTTGGCAACTTAGTTGATATCATGTGTTCCTAGTTTGGATGATTTATATGTGTGTTGTTGAACTATTTATCATTGCATCACTTTCTTCACACCATCGCATGATATATTTAATCTTACTTATGATTACCCATGATTCACTTGGGGGATATTTGGTTTTATTGGGGAGAAATATTTTATTATCGTGCACTTTATTCTTTGACTATTCTTGAACGAATAGGGGGAGAAATTGTATCTAATTCTTTTAGTGTGGGTGTTATTTAACTTAAAACGAGATGTGAATGTCATTAGAACAACCTTCAAACGAACATCAAATGACCTATTTATATTAATCATAGATATATAGTTCAAAGATCGATCAAATCTGGTTTGAACGATATCCGCACGTTCGAGTGAGGTTTTTGTTGGTTCGAACAAGATAAGGTTTTCGTACGAACGAAGTATAGGTTTTTGTTCGAACGAGTTGCCTCAAAAAACATTCCCCCTCAAAATTCAGGTTTTCTATAAATACTCAGGCTTGGCATCAATTTTCTTAGAGGTCTTTTGTGAAAATATTTTTCTAAGATAAATCTTATGGGAGAGTGTAGATTTGAGATCCAAGAATCCTACATCTATATATCTATTTGAGATCTAAGAATCCTATATCTATTTTCACAATTTACTCCCAAGTTTGAGATCCAAGAATCCTATATCTATATGTCTATTTGATAGTTAATCTGTGTTGCATTATACTAGTTTTCTCTTCACAGTGTGAGCATTTCGAGTGGTGGATATCGTGTTTGTGTTGTGCGGAAACTAGACTAGTCACGAGACAAGTATGATCAGTGGGATACCAAGACATGGCAACATTCCTACATTGTGTGTCTATTGTAAGGCATCCACCAATGGGTACGTAGAATATTACATAGAATGAGGAAGTGCATCAAGGCTTGAAGGCGTCGAGTGTGTAAATAGATCTAAGTTGTTCTTCTACATAGAACTATATCGTAGTGGAATTGTGTGGTTGGGCAGTCCGAGGTTTTTCATGTTATGGGTTTTCCTTATACATCACCATGTTGAGGTTTACTTATTTTATTCTTGCTCATACTCACCTAGATGCATGCTCAGGTCAAGACTAAAATTGGAAAAATAGTTTCACGCAATACTTATGGTTTCAAAAGGTGCATAGTTTAGTTAAAATTGTGAAAATATAAATTGGTTATGTTTTTCTCTACAAACCCTGGGGGCACTAGCTCTCTTCAAATTTCTTTGGGAGAACGTATGTTATTTGTTCCTCGATTTCCAAATTTACATAATTGTGTTATTGGAATGGAGTGTTTGAATAGTACAATTTGATTTGAGTAATAACAAATAATTGTGTTTCTTTTATGAAGATGGTGTTAGTATAGGTTCGATATAACAAGAAGGTTGTTTGTCATTCAATGATTTTTGTGTTAGCTTTGTTGTGGATGGGTTGGTTAGAAAGGAATAGGAGAATCTTCGAAGAATCAACGGATGAGAAAGAGTTTGTTTTGCATGTAGTACTTATTTATGTATTTATTTTTTGGTTTTTTTAACGTCGCCATCTAAGAATTACTGAAATATTTCTTTAACTTATATTCTTTTTAATTAGAGTAGTTATGGGGTGATGGAGTTATATATATATTATATATTCTCATTTTTGGTTTATGTTTTGCGTTGTTGAACTTCTTACCCCATTCTATTTACAATTGTTTTCCCACTTAATAAATTTTATTATTTCTTATTTAAAAAATGACAGTATGTATCTTTTGTAAGTATATTTTAGACCGTTAGTGTACATTTTGTTGATATATGAATTTATTTAAGGAGGAAAATAGAAATGAGGCAGTAAAATCTCGTGGGTGGGGTCAATAATTTATTTTATTGCAGTTATTTAGGATAAATAATATTATAAACCATATTTAGTTATGATTAATCTTTTACCTACGGTAATTTACCAAGGATTGTCTTTTAGTTATCCGGTTAACGAAGAATATAATCGTTTAGCCTATAAC
This sequence comes from Sambucus nigra, assembly GCA_949130495.1. NCBI lineage: Eukaryota > Viridiplantae > Streptophyta > Magnoliopsida > Dipsacales > Adoxaceae > Sambucus > Sambucus nigra. Next base: position 157,222,883 of record OX422207.1, on the reverse strand, counting down.
TATTGTCTTGGTTAATGAAGAATCTAATTGTTTAGCCTATAAATAATGTCATTGACGTCCTCTTGTTAATACGTTTTACTTAATATATTGACTACTAAGTGGAGAGAATTGATATTGAGAGGATTTTCATTTGACTAGTATACAAGTGTATTTGTTTGTGTATGCTTATGGGAGTTCACGTCAAATTGGCACGTGTAGCATGTGTGTGATTTTAAATGTTATTGAGTAATTTGTTTGGGTAGTATCATGTCGGATAATGATTGGGATTATTGGGACTCTGGTTGGCGTAGCACGAAGTGCAAATTTCTAGTCTCATTTATCTCTCAATAAGAGTATGTATGAATATGCTCATTACTTTGAATGCAATCTTTTTATATGTATTAATTTGCAAGTATACAATTGTGTTTCTTTCAGCTATACTAGACCTTCATTCACATAGTCAAAACAAAAATCTTATGTATCAAACCTTTAAGATAGATTGTATGCAGATGCAGGAAAGGGAAATTGTAGTACTGCAAGCCATAATTGGTTATGATTTTAAAGGTCTTTAGCCCATGTTTCTTGGGGCTTGTTTTTAACTTTCTTCATCATATCTCAAATTATAACATGTAATGACCATTGTTTTATGTTTTATTGTATTTACCATAAATCCACTCTAGTGAAAGTGGGATGAGTACTTCAAATCGTTACTTCGAAATCACACTATCTCCTCGTGTATTTTCTTTTGTATCCTTGTAGATTTTAAATTTGAACATAATCTATGAGAATTTGTGTATTTTTTACAAATAAAATTTGCGTTTGAATCATAATTGTCTTTGATCTTTTAGATTAGCATGCTTACCATTTCATGGTATTTTGTTTATCAACTTGAATAGTAAGTAAGTTGGTCACATTCTAAACAAGACAAGAACCCATACAAATTCCTACATGTAATAAAGATCCCTACAGGCTGTGCACTATCACTTCTAAAGCTATGTTGAATTTATAATTTAGTTATTGAATGGTTGTTCTCTTTTTATAACATTATTTTCTACATTTTCCCAAAAAGGAGTACTTGGAATTCTAGTCACTCAAATCATAACGATAATTGAGTGAGGAGTTTGGGTTAAAAAGGAGTACGTGGAATTGTAATAAATCACACCATAACAAATTAATAATAAAAAAATACCAACCAACCCAAACAGAATTGTACACTAAATAGATTAAAGAACAACATATCTTATTGATGTGTTCAAACCATAACATTCAACTGATTAAGAAAACATAGTAAAGAACAAAAAATAAAAAACTCAAAACAAGCCATAACAATCAAGTGATTAAAGATCGAAAATACATATTCGAAATAAAGAATGAGTAAGGGATAAACAGATTAACCCTAGACTAAAATAAAAATAAAAAACATTCTAAGACCTAACACAGTCAATTGAAGACAAATAAATTTTGGGTTCATTTACATAACGGGTATTATGAAAAATCACATATATCGTATAAACACAACCCAAAATATCCAAACCATTACCTCCATGTAGTTCTAATGCACTTGAAATTGGAATTCTTCATCCATAATCATCCAAGTGGAAACTAAAATCAGCCACAAGAACTCTGAATTTAACACTAAAAGATAAATAAATTAATGATATTACTCAAATTTATTCATTAGAATAATAAGATTAACACTTTCATGGTGATTGTAATAACCCTTATTTTTTTGAATCATCATTTTTATATAATTTTTCCATGTGAGGCAATTATATAAAATGGTGGAAGTTGGAGTAAATATTAATTTAACTGATTTAAAAGATAATGTTTACTAAATTTTGCATATTTACTATTAGGAAAATGTAAATAGCATTATGTTATGTTTTATTGCGTCGTTGTGCTTTAAGCGACAGTTACGATTTAAAATGATGTTGGAACATGAAATAATTTATGTTATTCCGGAAGCCAATTTAGAGCGTGCGCTTAGTCCTGAAATGATATGATCGAGATAGTCAAAATAAGTGCCATATTGTATTTTTGGGTTCCGGGCACTTTTTACAGTTTACGGCTTAATTATGTAGTTACGAGTCATTTTAATGGTGTAATAACATTTAAAGATGGAATTTAGTGTTAAATAAATGTTTAAGTCTTCTAACCCTCATATTTACCAATTACGTACTTTCTAAACCTAGAGAGAAAGAGAGAGAAATAGAATTTGGGGAAAAAGAAGAGAAAGAAGGAGAAGAGAATAAATTGAGATTGATCTTATATCTACCAGAAGACAATCCGAGATTTCAGCCTTAAGGCAAGTTTTTACTGGCAAATATATGATTTCATGTGGATAATTTGTAATGATAGTTGTGTATTTGGAAGAATTGAGCAAATAGTAGGTTTTGATGAGATTTAGAGTTTAGCCCTTAGGTTTTGTTGTTTGTATGAATTAAATTGGTTATACTGGCTTATTGTTGTGTAGTATTATTGTAGTTTTGTTGTTGGTTGATGAGAATGAAGGAGGGGAAAGAATAGGGGGTTAGAGATTTGGATTTGGTGTGTTAGAAGAGAGTTTAACCATGGGTCTGATAGGCGCGGTCGATCGCGGTCTAAAGCCCGATCGACCGGGTCTTAAGGGTAAGGCCTACTACTTTCTTCGATAGGTATAATTTCAAAGCGCAGACGACTGCGGCTCCATTACTAGTCGATCGGGCCTTCAATTTGAGCTTACTGTATTCCTTCCTAGATAAAACTTCATAGGCATGGTCAACAGCGGTCCAAAGCCCGTTCAACCGGTCCCTTATTTTTCTCCCAAAATCCTTAGTTTTTCTCCAGCTTCTTTCTTCTAGGATAAGGACCTAGGAACCTTATTGAATGAAGTAAAATTAGAGTTTTAGAGTCTAGTAGTGAGGTATTTAAGAACTTATATTCGAAACGAGAGTTGGGGCTTAGATCGGGGATTGATTTAGTGAGTTGTTAGAGGAAGGTAAAGGGGTCTCTTTTAAATAATGTGCTAGTCTAAGTCTAGGGGGAATATAGTTTACTCTTATTGTGGACTTCTAGATTTAAGTTGAAGTAATATCAGGCATTATGGTTTAAAGTATTATCTTTAATTCATGGAAACTATTATGGAGATGAATAAAACGTTGAGGTTCATAATTATGGCATGAAAAGCTTATGGCTCCGGATAAAATGTAATGTACCTTTTAAATTGGCATATTTTGTGAATGATAAATTGTATATACACACCTCTCTAAATGACATCATAAGGGTAGTTATGCATATGAGGTGAAGTCCCTTGTCTAGTGAATGCAGGGTGAATATAGTCCTCGGCCATAGGAACGATTGTTATATATTATGTTGTTATTTTTTCGAAGTGAGGTAATTATGGGTATGGTTATGACTCACTATCGAAGGTATATGGTTGCTTTCCAACGTCACGCGATTTAGGATGCCCAGGTTGTCTTGGTGATAGGCCCTGGAAGATGATAGCTATTTAGGGGCGCATCTAGTGGGGTGACTCCCGGAAGGATGGTCTTAGAATCGTTATATATTGTGATTATAACTATTATATGAAAGTGGTATTTTATAAATGGTGAGTCATTTTATGAAGTATACTATTTAGATATAAGTTCCTAATGAGGAATAGACTTGTATTGTCATAATAAGCATAGCTGACATGAAATCTTATCGAGTGAAATTGAGTTATATTTCGTGCATAAATGAATATTTATCACTACATTTGATATTGCGCTAGGTTGTGCATTTAGATTGAGAGGTGAGGATTATTACTATTATTATTGTTAATTGTGGAGAGCGAGTTAAGATTATTCATTATGATTAATATTCATAACTATCATGCATCTTATTCACGTGATGATCATATCCAATCGGGCCCTGACCCGTTAATATCTCTTTGTTTTGTATGAATCCCTTTTACGCTCAGGCACTCCGCCGCAAGGATGCTCGTAATGACCCTTCCATCCATGTTGTCACGGAGCTATAGCATTTTTCGGATGTTATAGGATACTTTTTATAGACACTTCTATCTTTTTGTGCTTTAGCTATGATCAGTTTACACATTCGGGCGGGTTGCCCAAGTTTTTGTAATTGTTAAATATATTGTGATATTCATTTTAATAATCGGTATAACTTACTTGCAATAGTCTATTAACCGATAGCCTATTCGGTTATTATATGGTGAATGCATGTATAGTTAGTTGTTTGTATTACTTTACACCATCTTTTTAAATTTGATTGTCTAAAAGATTTTCTTTAAACATAAAATTTATTTGACATACGTTTTCTAAAATAATTGGTGGTTATCTCGTATATTTATTTTAACGACAGTGGTGCTAAAAATGGACCATCCTTGACTCTTGTATTAATTGGAATATCGGACTGGACACCTCTTATTTTAATAAGCGGGGTGTCACAATGATGATCAATTCAATTCACGTCATTAATGTACAAAATTGTTCATTATGAAAGTTTGTTATCTCTTAATAAGAAACACAAGGGAAAGTCATGCACGGTGAGACTGTAAGAGCAAGATTTTATAATGGCTCATATCTTAGCTATATTGGCATAATCCATTACAAAACGAATACTACATATGCATTTGCCTCCATTATCATTTGAAGAGAAGTTAGTGATCGGGCATTGTTTTTTAGTTTCAAGTTAGTGGAAGCATCATGAAAACTTTATGGAGGTATATTTACTTGTGGTTTTGATTTTACTTGATCAAATTATTATGGGATATTTCTTTATTTTTCGGGCATTTTTTATAAATTCATTTTTGAAAAGAAATTTTTAATTTTTTTGTTCGTTGGAACGAGATTCCAATCTCGTCAAAACAAGATCAAATCTCATTAGAACGAAATGCTTAACTCATTCGAACGAAATGCTTAACTCATTCGAACCGAATTTTAATGAACACCTAACGATATCATCTCTATTTGTCATAGAAACTCTAGTTGGAAGGACGATTAAATGAAATAGGCATCTCGTTCGAATGAGACTTCACCTCGTTGAATGAAATAATAGTTTTCATTAAAATGAGATTACCTCCACTTATAAATTCTTATTTTTCTATGAAAACCCTTTTGTGAACAATTTTTCTTAAGACTTTTGGCAAAACCCAAATCCCCATCCATGTTCCAAAAGTGTTCATTTTTTTGTTTCTTTGAAACAAGTTTTACTTTTTAAATTACTCATCCCATAGAATGAGTTTTTGAGTTTCAAACCCTTGTTCCAAAATACTACATTAAAATGTTGTAGAGTTTACTTTATTTCTAATTTCTAGAGATGAGGCTCTATGGCTAAAGAAGAAAGGATTCTATAATCTTGAGGTTGATCGGTGGATACCAAGGCAAGAGTTGTTTCATGTGGACGGTGATGGACTGTGCCGTATCTATTGAAGATCTTAAGATCTACGCAGTATACTTACTTTATCTTTAAGTAGTCTGTAAGTCATCTAGTGTCTGTCAAACTCTTTATAGTGTTGAAATCTAGGTTTTTCCCAAAAAGGATTTTTCCTTATATTCTTCTTCTGTATGTTTGGTTTGATTGTGCAAGTAGATATTTAATTTAGACTCAATTTTCCATACACACCTAATTTTTAATCAAAATAAAATTTTATTTAAAAAATGTGTTTTTGTATGTATATCCTATGATACAATTATTTTATATAGCCTCAGTTGCATTTGTGTTCTCAGATACATCGGGTTAGCCCTTCAGGACAAGGACTTTGAATGGAGAGGGGCTGGCTAGATCCTTTTCTTGTTTGTTAAATAATTCACACATGTAATATTGGTATTTTATAGTGATGTAGAGATCCCATCCCTTACCTTATTAATTTTTACCCATCTATGCAATATTTGGTTATATTATTCCATGAATTCTCTTATCATCCAACCTCTTTATTAATTAAATTTTATGTCATGAGGTCTAGTATACCCTTGACCATCTTAATATCAATATCAAGTACTCTAATTACCAATAATATTGTAATTCTTATAAATTTTCCACAATATCCCCCCCCCCCCCCCCCCATGTCTTAAATAGACAAACACATTACAAGAGGTACATAAATTAGGTCAAATAATAGGAAATGGGAGTTGACTAAGAGATGAGTATTTCTCATTAGAATAAACAAAAAAAAAATCACCAAATACTTAAAAAGAATGAAATAAAAAGACACACAACATATCATGAAATCATAAAAAGAAGACAAATATATAAAGAAACACGAACGTTGCAAAAGTGTTAAATATAAGGTTAATAACTTGTCCATGTTGAATTTGAGTGGTTAACAATTGACATGGATGGAAATTAAAACATATAAATGAAAATTGCGAGTTAAGTATACTTCATATTTTACTTAAATCCCACCACTCCCCCACATTCATTATGTCTTTATTTTCCCTTGATATCCCAAACATATCATGATAAAGGCACTTCAGGAGTAAATATCTGTAATTTTATTTCCAAATCGAAATGAGTAATATACTAAGCAATAAGCATAAAAGATTAAAATTGGTAAAAATTATGTGGTTGTGCAAGTAAGGTTAGGCATGAGTAGCAGCACAAGTGTTAATAAACACTGAAATGGAATGATTGCATTACATGCCAGTTTGGTTCGAATTTTTGTGATATTCTAGAATATCAAAACAGTTAATTCACAAAATGAAGACCATATTTCACATGAATAGTTTTAACTATAGGAAGACAATTCATTTGCTAAAGAAAAATCTTTACATAACTAATCCAGGGTTCCAAGAAACCATAAAAACTAAAAATAAACAAAAACAAAAGCATGTCAATTAAATCTTAAACGCAATTGTCATCGTAAAATGATGAGTGAATAGTAATGCAAAACTATATACCCTTAATTTAGCTAAATTATACTAGATATTTTCTATGAAAGTACAACTATATATATATATATATATATATACACCTCTATGAAGAGGGATTGTTGGCTAAGTAACATTGATTCCTCTTCAAAGGAGATGTAATCATATAGGATTTTGTAAGAACATTGTCCCTCATAATTAATTATGTCGTTTATAGTGACAACGTGTCGAAGGATTGAGGAATCTAACATGTACAAAAGATGGATCTGAATTTCAAGAAGACTTCAACATTCATGCTCAAGAAGATGATTTTGGTAAAATTATGTTTAACTTCCGTTTATATTTCATATAAAAAGTGTTGGGTTATTTTATAAAAAAATTAAATATGGTTTTTATAAAAACATTTTCTTATAAAAATTTTTTTTATATAAAAGTTTTTTGATCCCGTAATAGATTTTTCTTTTAGAGGTTTCCAAATTTTTTCAAAGTCTAAAGTTTATTTTTGCATCAGGGCCTCTGTCATTCAAACCACAGTGTATCTCGTTCGAACGAGATGTTGTCTCGCTCAAACGACATTGGATGTTGTTCCAACGACATGTCATTTAGGCTGACATGTCACCGCCTTAATTTTGATATATATTGGGTCTCGGACTACTTGTTTTTGGCGTGGAGAAACACTGCTTTTAACAGAATACATTTTTGAGTGTTTGTTTTTCTTCTTTAACAATTTAAAGGGTTCAAAGATTTTGTTTTACAATTCACAAATCCCAATTACTTTTGTGTGAGTTTTTTTGTGGAATCCAAGACATATTTGCTGGGAGTTTATGCTGCTACACTAGGTACCTTGGAAGTACTTGGCTGATAATATATACCACTTATAAGAGGTACTGCGCTCATCGACTGAATGTCATAGGGAGTGTTGCGATGTTCCTGGGATGAAGATGATAGATCGACACCTGTGGGTATTTAGTATGTCAATTGTATTTTCATTATAATCCGTGAAACCAACTTTTACAAATTCTAGTGGAAATAAAAAGGGTTTTTCCCTTCGGGATTTTTTCCTGAAATTTGTGTTTGTTAGCTTAACCATCGCATGTTTTAATTTATTGATTTGATTTGACACGTAGATGCATATTTAGGAGCTCAATAAAATTAAAGTTTGGTTTGAGCAAATTTATATATCCAGTTTAATAAGTTCGATTTGGAAATTTGTAAATCCATTTGCATCAATATCGCACACATCATTCTATAAATTGGTATCAGAGCAGGTTGTGGTAATTTATCACGTATTCCAATTTTTCGCATAAATTATGTGATATTGATTTCTTTTGAAAAATCTGTTTTGTGAAAAATTGCAACTTTTCAATGGATCACTTATATAATCGAATGCCTATTTTTGGCGGGTCCAATTATGCCTATTGGAAAGCCCATATGAAATTATATTTAAAATCCATTGACAAACATGTTTGGTTGGTTTGTGAAAGAGGGTGGACTCCTCCCACTGTCACTGCTAATAATATCACCTATTTGAAACATGTGTCGGATTAGACTAAAGATGCTTTTAAAACGTCTAATTTAAATTCATGTGGTTTAAGTGATGTTTCTGGAGCCGTCGGCCTCGACGAGTTTTGCTGATTATGTTGTGAACCACGTCTAAAGAGGCATGGGATTTCCTCCAATTCACACATGAGGGTACGGACGCGATTAACGAATCAAAGTTACAAAATTTAGCCACCCGGTTCGAGACTATCACATGTCTGAGTCTTAATGCTTTTGTGAGTTTTATGCACGTTTGTCGGACATTGTTCACTCAAGTTTTAATTTAGGTGAGCCAATTAACAACATGCGTGTCGTTAAAAATATTTTGAGATCTATCTCGAAACGTTTTATTCCTAATGTCACTGTTTTGAATTTGTTGGGAAAGCTAAATTCACTTAAGTTAGAACAGGTCGTAGGAGACCTACAAACTTATGAGATTGACATGTTTCCCTAAACCATTAAGGCTAAGGATAGAGACTTTGCTTTAAAGACTCAAGTTAGTAAGAAAAAGAAAGACAGAGTTTATGAGTTTGATTCTGAGGGAGAGTTTAGTATTAACAAAAATAACTTTTCCAATAAAAATTCTTTTGAGAAAAATCAAAAGAAAAAAAGTCCAAAGAGGGTAGTGAAAAAGAGAGAGAGGGTGATAAAGTAGAATAATGTGAGAAAGAATTAGATGATATGACTTGTTTTGAGTGTAAAGGCAAAGGACATAGAGCATTTGAGTGTCCTACTAGGCTAAGGATAAAAGGGAAGAATGTAGCCATGCCTTCCACCCTTAGTAATATTGAGGAAGATGTGGGTGATACCGGGGATGGAAAATCACAAGGGAAGTTTATATCCTTTTTTAGTCGTGTAAGCACACCTAATTTATCCCACGATGATAGTGTTCACGAGAGCGGTGGGAATGAATCAAGTGTTTCTAGTGGGGGTGAGAGCGAGTTTGAGAGTGGAGATGAAAGTGAGCTCCAAAAAGATTTCAGGGATTTGTACATCGACACCTTCAAAACAAAGAAATATAATTGGTTTTTAGGTCTGTAATACCCCGTATTTTTATGACTTTTAATTATGAGGTTAATAAAATGGAATTACTTTTAATTTGGGATTTATTAAATTAATTTGAGATAATTAATTAGAAAATTAATTCAGATTTAAATGATAGCGAGATGAGAGTTAGTATTTGGTTATTAATATGTTGTTGAATATTACTGAGTGATTATGGTAATATGTGATCATTGAATGTATTAAAAATGTCGTGAGTTGAAAATACGGCAGTTTCGATAATTTAGTTGGGACGCGCGTGTCAGTCGTGTCAGGATCCAATTTAATGGATTTAAAAGTATTTTATTTTTATGTCATCCGTATGAGCTTTTTGAGTGCTCCAACGTGTCCTAAAGGGTCAAGATAGTCAGAAAACACTAGCCAGGGGTTTAGTTTGGGTCCCGGGGCATTTTTAGGCCAAACCGGCTACCTGAAAGGGTAATTTGGTAATTTAAAAAAATTAAGGAATTAAGACCCACGATTTTTAGTGTTGATTTATTTATTTTTGGTTAGGCTATTAGGGCCATTATCATCCAAAAACAAAGAGGGGAGTTACGTGAGTTAGAGGAGAGGTTACAAAAAGTCCCCAAGCCAAAACCACCACCCACCATCACCAATTGGGATGGAATTATGACCGAAAAAGGGAAGAGGACTAGCCCTTGAACAATAACAACGGATCAGAACATCAAATTTACATGCAAGTGATCTATCGTGCAAATATTCAAAGCATATAGTTTACATGTTTTTATAGATTTGAAGATTTATCATGAAAAATGAAAATTGAATGGATTTGAAAGGTTTAAAATCATAATCTGGATAGGACTTGTAGGTAGTAATTGTTGGAGATGTTAACAACCACGAATTTATGATTTATGGGTAAAGAATTATGAAATTTGATTGAATTTTGTGATGTTCTTGAAGAAATAGGAAAATAAGTTTTTTTTATGTAAATTGGGTATTTTGATTCAAGTAATTGATGTTATAGGTTCATTTGAGGAATCTAAAACGTGGGGAATGATGTAAACTTGTTAATGGGTTGATTATTATATTTAGTTCTGAGTTTTGGACGTTAGAATGAAGAGTTTGAGGTGCAAAAAGTGGAGAACCTATAACTGCTAAGAATTTCTGGGTTGATACCTGCTTGGTCGATCGATCGACTAAAGACTGTCGATCGATCGAACCATCGATCGATCGAACCATCGATCGATCAACCACTTTCCTTCAATCGATCGATCCCTTATGAGTTTTAACAATTGTTTATTTTAAGGTTTAATGATTATTCCAAAGACGATGTTGGTTATTAGGGAGATTCAAATGATATTGTGGGACTTAATTAAAGTCAGTATGGCCTTAGTTATTATCGTAGAATTCTATGACTTATGGGATTGATTGATATTGCTTAAGAGGGCCTACCGAGTGAGATACGATTAGAAAGCATTCGAATTGAAACTATAATGGGAATTTATGTTGATGCAAGGCTAAGGGCAGTAACGGAGGGTCTTTAAGTACTGAGATAACATTAGAATCTTATAAGAGGCCTCGTAACCTTTTGAGATAGGTTTAATTACCCAGATTGATAAGAAAAGAGAGTTAACAAACGAAAAATATATTATGTAATGTTCGGGGTACATTTGTTATGTATGAGATTAACTAGATGAAATGTGTGAACATCTATATTGTTATATGATTACTTAGGTTGTGGGAATTCATAGTGTATGAATTTCTTATGTGTATGACATACCTATCATACTTGCTATCACCGGAGGTTAGTTTTATTTTTGGAAAAGGACCCTCTTATACTTGTGTTCCTTCGGGGGGATTTAGACTGGTAACTTAAGGACATAGGTCTATGAATGACTTATTTGTGAGTCGATAAGTCAGCTGAGGTATGTGCATGACCCATGGGTATGTGAACTATGTTCTCCTCTAATATGTGCGATTTTTCTTATTGAAACAGTTCTTGAGAGATTCGAAACTCTTAGTCCCTATGTACGTGATGTATCGGGATCCGATAGCATAGTATGCGTGCACCGCCGCTTAGCCTAGGGGTGCCATATATGTATTTATGTACTGAGAGTGATATACTTATGTACTTGTGACTGGTTCATTATTGCTTAGTAGATGTGAATAACTAAGATATTTTGAATGGGTTAAGTATGAGAATTTAATTAACACTTGAGATAAGTAATTTAATGAATGTGAACATGGGTTATAAATATGTCTTACTTGGGGGTTACGTGTAGATACTCTATGTTAGAATGTGAAGGCAGGAGTGGTACAAACTTGTTAGATAGTTACATAACTAGGATGGGTTAAAGGCATATGTTAGGCGTGCATGGTAGTTGAGAGGTAAGGAACTCATGTGAGAGTACGCAACTAACGTGTTTATAATATGTTAGGTTTAATTGTAATTTAAATCACTTGCTAAACTTTTAAACTGTTTTCACATTGGGGTCTGACCCTTTTTCTTCCAAATCTATTTTTGTTTCGTAAAAAAAATTTTAGGTGCCCAGCCACAGGGATGCCGAGCATAGGAGTTCCATTCTGATGACGTGTTGTAGTTGCTGTAGAGGTTACAGGATCTTGGTAGTAGACGCTCTCATTTTATCATTGATTCATTCAGAGTCATTTTCATCAGTTAGGGCATGTGGCCCATTCTTATTTAGAGGTTATAGTTGCAGACTTTCATTATTGATGTTTTTGGTTCATTATTTATCCGGACTCTTGTATTGAGACATTTATTTATTCAAGCATATTTATTATGGGAGTGTTTACTCCATACTTATTTGATTTCTTCTCATTGAGCATTTATATAACATTGTTTATCCTTTCGATGGTTTATAATTAAATTCTTATTTAATTATTGGCTTAATTAATAAAATTTAACATCTCTCTTTTTAAATATTAGGTGGCTAGTAATTAATTAAATGTTTTTCGAAGTGATGCCAAGACTGAACCAACTTGGTATTCTTTTTTAATTTAATAAAGGAATAGATACCCAGTATTTAATTAGGTGGGGTGTTACAGGTGGTATCAGAGTATCAGGTTCTAGTGTCCTTTAGGATCTATGCAGATTATTATGCTTCCAGCATAGCTTTCTTTGATGTAGAACCCTTTGTTTAGGATTATTTGATTTCTTTGGTGAGATTTCGTTCTCCTGCTTCAATATATATGATAGTAAGTCTTATTTGCAATCGGGTGTGTTCGTGCGCCAAACAATGTGGTACGTCAGGTGAAGGTAGTGGGGCGAACAGAGGAGGCAAGGATCAGTTGAGGTTATTTAATTTATTAAAAAAGGATGATCGTAGTTGAAGTCACCCATATTATGGCACGGGAGTCCAGGACGGTATAGATTACCAAGGCACGACTTGTGACTTCCAGGCACAACTATAGTAGAAAGTGGGGTCAAATGAGACTCACCCAATAAGGTTGGATTGGGAGAGAGAAAGAGTTAGGTGAAACATTGAAGAGAACCAGCAGTGGAAATACTCGAAATGTGGAGATGGCGTGTGCTAGAAAACGAACTTAATATATCCAAAGGCTTGGACATATGTCGGGGTATGGCCCATTGGGAGTGAAAATTTGGGGAAAATTTTTCTTGGCTCGTAAGAGCGGAGTTTCAATGGTGAGAGACAATCACCACACTTAGAAATGGAATGTGACGTCTAGAGAAGGCGTACACGTATGGTATGACCATGAGTTCCTTCATAAGATGTTCGGGGTGAAAGGAAAATATTATTCTGAACTCACACAAGAGGGCCGGACAGAGGTCACTTTGTGAGGAGAAAATTTAATTATTTAGCGAACCTTACACCGGGTGAAGTAGCTAAAATGGAGAAGAGGATATTAAAGTTAGGACTTACAAGAAGAATTGTTAGCTCTTCTGGGGAATTTACTTGGGCAGTAAATGCAGATGGTAATATTGTTGTGTAGTTTTAATTTGGAGGTAAACGTTTCCTTGGGTGGGGGAAAAGCAAGAATCGAGGAAATTCTATAGAGTAAGACTGGGAAAATGGTGTTGGAGAAACACCATGTAATACCCCATATTTTTATAGCTTTTAAATTATGGGATTTATTAAATTAAATTTTAGATAAATTAATTTAATTTTAATCCGAAATGTTGTTTTAAATATTTACTAGCGTGACGAGAGTTAGTAATTATTGGAAATTTGGTATTTGTTGAATGTTACTGGATGAGTATAGTAATATATGAGATCCATTTTTATAATATTGTCACGTGTAAATAAAATGACAATTATGGAAATTTAAGTTGGGACGCGCCCGTGTCGTGTCGGGACTAAATATTGTTAAATAAAAGTGAATATTTTATAAGTTGTCCGTATGGTCGTTTTGAGTACACCAACGTGTTCGGAAGGGTCGAGATAGTAAGAAAAGTGTACCCGGGAGTTTAGTTTGAGTCTCGGGGCTATTTTAGGCTTAATTAGTACCCCGGGAGGGCATTTTAGTCATTTTGCATTTTTAGGTAATTAAACCAACGAAAATTAGAGGAGTTATATCAGATACCTAGGTTACCTTCTAGGGTTAGAAACTCTAAACACAAGTGACGGCCATAGGAGAGGAAGGAGAGAGCTCTCAAGGGAAATTCAAGGCCCAAAACTCAACGGTTTGCACCGCCACCACCACCAACGCGTAGATCGCGAGACGGGGAACGCAACCACACCGAATTCGGTACCAAACCAGACCTCTAAAAATCCTAGGCAAGTGTTTATCTTTCTTATTTCGTTGGTGCGTTTTTCATATTAATTTAGGAGTAATTAAGATGAGTTTTAATGGAGGAAAACCTGATTTATGATAGGAAAATCCATGTAGTATTGGTATAATTGATAATTCTGGAAACCCTTGCCATGTAGAGGAATTTAAACCACGAAATTATGATGTGTATAAGAAGAGAATTCTGGAAATAATTGTTAGAACCATGTTTAAGAGAATTTTAGGGTTCTTGAGATTTTGTATGAAATTGGGGTTGTTAATTCATGATTTAATCAAAGAAATTCACATGCTTTACGTTGAAAATACGTAGTATGATGATATAAGGTTAGTAGCATCAATTCTGGGACAATTGGGATTAGATAATATGGAAATTGTTGGTGTTTGGAGATGAAACCCGTAACTGCAGAATTTCAGTTTTCGTAGACCTGCTTGATCGATCGATCGAGCCCAGAGCTTCGATCGATCGAAGGTTCGATTGATCGAGCCCCAAACCTCGATCGATCCACCCCTCCTGGAAGACTCCTATTTCCCTTAATTAAATGAGTTAAGTTCAATTTATTGTGAGAAAATTCTTGGGCATCCTTAATGAAATGTTTTGGGAGATAGGGGAGACCAGTAGAACATGTGAATAGATTTTGGGACCCTCGATGTTGGACAAAGAGTGTATTTTGGGATAACTACATAAGGGTCGGTAAATTTATGATTTAAAGAGAGAGAGACACGTAGGAGAGTTACGTTGGGACAAATGTGTATACCAACTGAATTTTATACTTGGGAGGATAGAATCCATGAGCGTTATGTAGTAAGTGGAAAAGTTCCTCAAATTAAAGTAAGATGTGAATGGTTATACGTGATAACTATATAATGAGAAATAAATGCAAATGACGTAATTATGGGAATTGAGAATTTACCCATTATTGATATGGTAATATGAGTATAGTTATATGATTGTGTATGCATATACTATATATGTGTGAAAATCATGCCCACGCTACTTGCTATCCCTGAGGTTTCCGCGCTGGGACAGTCTTATCTCGATGGGACCTTTATGGGGGATATTGAATTCTACCCTAGAAGATAGATATCCTTGGTACAGGCTATCGGAATGATAGTTCAGACGGTCCTAAGAGATGCGGGTATATGCTTTCCTCTTAGAGACTTAGAATCTATCCTTCGCCTCATTTTGTTTGTGTATAGGTATCCTTGGTACAGGCTATCGTAGTGATAGTTCAGACGGTCCTAAGGGACTTTGAACCTATAGTTTGTGTATGTTTTAATACAATTCGAGAGTGATTCCGAATTTTTATTCCCCTCAATGTGAGTGATATGGGGTTTGGATAGTAGAGTATGCCCGCACCATAGTTATTATGTGGGGTGCTATTTTGATATATATATTTTCGAGTACTTAATATATATATATATATGAAATTATGAAATCTGGAACTGCCTACTGTGATTTGATATGTAGGACATGGTTGATGGCTCAAATTGTAAATACTTGTTTTGAGAAAGTATAATATGAAATTGGAAAACTTTATTGATTAATAAAGTCAAAATGAGAACTTTGGTTACTAATTGAAATATTCTTTCCAAAAAATTGTATCGTTAAAATTGTGAATCTTACGAGTAATATAGGATAAATTAATCCATTGGGAAAGGATAGCGTGTTATATGATGAGATAGACCATTGGGAAGGTTAGTGCGATAGGTGTGCACATTAGAAGAGAGGTGAGAATTTCTCAAGGAAGTGTCGCATTAATATGTTGTTGCATTGGCCTGTATCGATTTAAATACTTGCTAAACAATTTTTAAAATCATATACACTATCGGGCTCTGACCCGTTTTCTCTCTCCCTCTCTCTCTCTTGTATATATATGTATGTATTACAGGTGCCCAGCCACATGGGCGTCTTTCTTAGGATATCTTTGAAGGAACGCGCTGCATCTTAGGTGAAAGTTGCAGGTCTCTTGATTAGATGACTTCGTTCATTCGGATCCACTTTTAGTAATTTCATCTAGTTGGGCATGTGTATCTCTTTCCATTATTCCGTTGTTATTGGACATTTGTATTTCAGTTATTTCCAGTATTGTTACTGTGGGATTTATTCAGTTGGATGTGTGACTTTAGATTTCGTATGTCGACATTCGATTGACGAATGTATTAAATTAATTGGATTATGTTGCTGAATTTAATGTGGTGTGATTCTTACTTATTGAATGTTGTTAATAAATTAAATGATTTCTTTAAATAAAATTTGGAAAGTTTGTATGAAAAATGGTTTTGACACTTAGCTTAATTATTTAGGGCGTTTAAATTGGAAAAGTATTTTTATGACAGTGATGCTAAGAATGAACCAACTGTTCACCTTGATTTGAATTTAATAAAGGTGTAATCGTCCGGTATTTAATTAGGCGGGGTGTCACAGGTGGTATCAGAGCATCAGGTTCTAGTGTCCTTAGGATCTGTACGGATTATTATGCTTTCAGCGTTGCTTTGTTTATTATAGAGCCCTATGTTTAGGATTGTCGATTTCTTTGATGAGATTTTTGCTCTCCTGCTATAATGTGTAGAAAATAGTGAATTCTAATTTCGTTCGGATGTGTGCGTGTGCCGAGCGATGACGGATGTCAGAAGAGGACTGTTAAGCATACATCAGGAGGCAGGGCTCAGTTGAGATTATAAAATATATTCGAGGATGATGATCGTAGTCGAGGTCACCTCCATTATGGCGCGAGAAGCCAAGACTAGAAAGGCGACTAAGGCGCAGCAATGATTTCCAAATGCTGTTATAGTCAAATGAGGAGCGAGGGTAAACTTACCCAATGTATTACAAAAATGTGTAGAGACTGTCAGTGGGAAATTTTAGAAATGCGGAAATTGTTTGTGTTTACCAAAGGAGGTAAAGTATCCAAAGGTTTAGTTATAGGACGGAGTGTGGCAAACTGAAAGTGAAAATTTAGAGAAAATTTTCTTGGCTTTCGGGACGAAGTTATAATGGTTGGAGTCAACCACCAATTTTAGAAGTGGAATGCTATGCCTATAGGAGAACCTTAGGTACATTGTTGACCGTATGTTCCTTCCTTAACTGTTCAGGATTAGAAGCAAATGTGGTTCTGAACTCATTGAGAGAGGGCATGCCAGAGGTCCATTCGTGAATATGAATGTTAACCGCTAGCGAATTTTGTATCAAAGGATGTAGATGCGAGTGGAGGAAACGACTCCAAGTGGGAGACCAACTTGTAATAATAATTAATAATACTCGAGGAGGAAATTTTGATGGACGGTTGATTCAGAGGTTGACAATGTTGAATCTTGTCAATAAAGATGATAATGCTCCTTGTGTGGGAAGCCTAAAGAAATCGAAGAATTTAGTCGAGAATAAGACTGAATACAAAGGTGGTGATATAGCACCATAATGGGATGTGGATATATATCAGGGGACCCATTTAAATGATTCGGATAATGGAATTCTTACCAAGTGATGGTAAATTCAGTAAGTAGTATTATAGATAGTAACATGATCTTTATGGCCTAAAAATTTAAAGGAACAATCGGGATGGCTAACAGGAATTGAGTCTACTAAAGTCCGAGAGAAGGACAATCCTACCCTGGTTAGTAGGACAGGTGATAAGTGGATTATGTGTTGAGGTATTTTGGTGCGGATTGAAATTAGTCGCGATAATATGTTCCAAAGTGAGAAAAAGGGACAAGAATACGGTGCCTAGTAAAGGACGACGATTAAAAATAATTTTGTTTTGGTTTAGGCAGACGTGTTACGTCCGAAAACCATTTGTGCAGTCAAGACAATTGCTAGGATGGAAGTATAAGTTGTATCCTTAGAGGATGCGGCGTGTTTATGTGACACGAGCGAGTCACCATATTTTTTTCATTGCTAGATTAGCATGTGAGACGAGTTTAATGCATATCATTATAAATATTACCATTATGTGAATATTTTTCCTTAGTATAGCGGGATTTTTCTTTGGTGCTATCCGTGGGGGATGAATGAGTATATTAACAGTGTTTTATACTTTATTGAGGTTACTCGTTGTAGTGATGCGATACACGAGTATGATATTATCTTTGTTAAAATATTATAGAAATGGTTAGTACGATAGTGGGCATTTATTGCAAGGCTATCGGAGTGGTTGCATTAGTGCAACATGTTTTATGTTTGTTTTGGCGAGGCTTTACCTGTGAGAAGGTTGGACTCGCACTTATATTATCTATCCTAGAGACTTCGGAGGAGATAGTGGGCTCGAGATATTCGATGCCAAAGTATGTATAGACTTCGTCAGTATAATTCCGTATGTATCGGGATTTACCGTTGGGCGAAAAGATTTGACTCAGTATTATGTTTAGCACTCCAGACTTAGTGATAGGAAGAGTGCATTGTTATATTTATCCTTTAGAGATGTGGGAGTTAATATTTATACCCCTATTATTAGGGAAAGGAATTTCGAGAATTCCGATTGTATGTATTCGAGGTTTATGGAATGCTATTACCACCAACCTATACTGAACAATAGTGCAATTAGTGAAACGTTCTTTGTTAAGAATAATTACGGGAGAAATTGTAACTTTTCTGTCAAGGGACGAAATAAAGTGCTATATACTATGGACGGAGGACCTAACGGATTTCGATAACCGACAATGCTAGGTAGTAGTGTATCGGGGGGGTTCCTTATTTGGATTTCGCTTTGCGAGACATCCCACGCATGAAACTTAGCGTAAGGTTGGAAATTGGGAGACATTTGGTCACTATTCCATGAGTTCGGTACCCTGGTCGAAATTTGATCAAGTAATTATGTATGTAAGTTGGAAGTTGAATTTTGTTTTAAGGTCATTGGAGCCGGATTTTTGTGGTAGGAAAGCATTGAAAGTTATCCCCATGAGTTGAGGGGTGGAACTATGATAAGGAGAATTTAAGAATTTTGATTTCTAGGGTGATTGAGAGTACCCAAATGTCATAACCGCGTACAGAACACAAGGTGAATAAAGGGTTGAAATGATTTTTAGCATGGATTATCTAGGAAGAACTTTATACTATACAAAAGAGATAACTTGTAGTTATTCTGATGAATAGAGCGTTAGTGATTTATTTTGGTTGTTGTACCTATTTGGGAAAATGTATTACCCCGTATTTTTATGCTATATTAATTTGGGGATTTATTAAATTTAATGTGAATGATTTATTTAATAAAAATCCGGAAATTAATTATGTAATAATTATTAACGTGATGAGCGTTAGTAATTATGGGAAATTTGTTGAATACTACTAATGAGAAAAGTAATATATGATATTGATTATATTGAATGTCACGAGTGAATAAAATGCCAATTTTGGAAATTTGAATCGGGACGCGCCCGTGTCGCGTCGGGACTAAATTTTGTTAAATAAAAATTGAATATTTTATAATTTGTTCGTATGGTCATTTTGAATGCGCCAACGCATCCGGAAGGGTCGAGTTAGTCAGAAAAGTGTACCCGGGGGTGTAGTTTGGGTCTCGGGGCGTTTTTAAGCCTAATTGATACCCCGGGAGGGCATTTTAGTCATTTTACATTCTTGGGTAATTAAACCCACGAATTTCAGCAACCTATATCAGCCATCTAGGTTAGTCATTTAGGGTTAGAATATTTAGAAAAACCTAGTACGGCCATTGGAGACGAGAGGGAAAGCTCTCAAGGCAATTCAAGGCCAAAAAGTCACCGGCTGGCACCTCCGCCACCACCAACGCGTAGATTGCGAGAAGAGGAACGCAACCATACCAAAATCAGTCAAAAATCAAAATACCAGAAATCCCAGACAAGTGTTTAACTTTCTATTTTCGTTGGTGCAATCTTCATATTAGTTTAGGAATGATTAGGGATGAATTATGTAGAAGAAAACCCAATTTGTGATAGGAAAATGCATGTAGTATTGATTATATGAAAATTCTGGAATCCTTGCCATGTAGAGGAATATAACCCACGAAATTTTGATGATATATTAGAAGGAAATTCTAGTAAAAATAGATTAGAACCATGATTAAGAAAAAATCTAGGGTTCTTGATGATTAGATGAGATTTTGGGTTAATTATCCATGTTTAATGTTAGATATACACATGCTTTACGTTAAAAACATCTGGTATATTGATATTATGTTAGTAGTAGGATTTTTGGGACGTTTAGAATGGAAAAACATGGTTTTGGATGAAGAAAATTGGTGGAACCCGTAACTGCAATTCTGCAGATTTTCGCAGACTTGCTTGATCGATCGATCGAGCCTAGAGCTTCGATCGATCGAGCCCCAAACCTCGATCGATTGACCCCTCCTGGTAGACTAATATTTCCCTTTGTAAATGATTTAAAAATTGAATTGTCGTGATATAATTCTTGGGCATTCTTAGTATAATGATTTGGGAGACATAGAGGACCAGTAGGGCGTATAAATAAAGGTTGGGATCATTAATACTCGACGAGAATGGTATTTATGAGATGTTTACTTTAGGGTTAGTAAATTTATATGTTAAAGTGTGAGGCGCGTAAGAGAGTTACGATGAAATGTAGATGTGACACCTACTAAATTTTCTACTTGGAAGAATAGAGTCCACGAGTGTCACGGAATAAGTGAGAAAACCCTTCGAGTTAAGGTTAGAGATGAAACCTTATACGTAATAATAATAATGTGAAATTAAGGATAAGTGTTGTAATTATGGGTGATGAGAGAACCTACAATTAATATGATAATGGTGGTATATTTATATGATTGTGTGTGCATATATTATATACATGTGAAAATCATGCCCACGCTACTTGCTATCCCTGAGGTTACCGCGTTGGGACAGTCTTATCTCGATGGGACCTTTATGGGGGATATTTACTTGTACCCTAGAAGATAGATGTCCTTGGCACAGGCTATCGACGTGATAGTTCAGACGGTCCTAAGAGACGCAGGCATGTGCCATCCTCTTAGAGACTTGGAATATATTCTTCGCCTCAAATTTTGCTGTGTATTCTGTTAATACAATTCAAGAGTGATTCCGATTGTATTCCCCTTAATATGAGTGATATGGGGTTTTGGATAGTAGAGTATGCACGCACCATAATTTTATGTGGGGTGCTGTTATTTTATATATATTATACGAGTTGTTAATATATATATGAGATTTGGAAATTTGAAACTGCCTACTATGATTTGATAAGTAAGACCTGGTTGATGACTCAAATAGTAAATACTTGTTTCGTGAAAGTATAATATGTCACTGGGAAACTATATAAACTAATAAAGTTAAAACGAGAGTTGTGTTGCTAATTGGAAGTATCTTTTTAAACAATGATATTGTTCGGTTTTGAAATCTTATGAGTAAGTTAATATAAGATAAATTATTGGGAAGGTTAGTATGATAAAATGTTAAGTTAAACCGTTGGGAAGGTTAATGCGATAGGTGTGCACATTATTAGAGAGGTGAGATTTTCTCAAGAGAGTGTCGCCCTAATATGTTGTTGCATTGGCTTGTATCAATTTAAATACTTGCTAAACATATTTTAAATCAAACACACTTTCGGGCTCTGACCCATTTCTCTCTCTCTCTCTCTTGTATATATATGTATGTATTACAGGTGCCCAGCCACAGGGGCGTCTTTCTTAGGATCTCTAGGAAGGAATACGCTGCAGCTTAGGTGGGAGTTGCAGGTCTTTTGAATAGACGACTTCGTTCATTCGGATCCACTCCTAGAACTTTCATTTAGTTGAGCATGTGTAGCTCTTTCCATTATTTCATTATTGTTGGGACATTTGTATTTTAGTTATTTCCAGTATTGTTATTATGGGTTTTATTCAGATTGGATTTGTGACTTTAGATTTCGTATATTGACATTCGATTGACGAATGTATTATATTTATTGGACTTTGTGTTCCAGGTTTATTGTGGTGTGATTCTTAATTGTTGGAATGATGTTAATAACTAAATAAATCTTTTTCTTAAAATAAAATTTGGAAAGTTATGTATGAAAATGGTTTTGACACTTAGCTTAATTATTTCGGGTGTTAAATTGGAAAATTTATTTTTATCGACAGTGATGTTGAGAATGAACCAACTGTTTACCTTGATTTAATTTAATAAAGGAGTGATCGCCCGGTATTTAATTAGGCGGTGTGTCACAGGTGGTATCAGAGCATCAAGTTCTAGTGTCCTTAGGATCTGTGCGGCTTATTATGCTTTCAGCGTTGCTTTGTTTGTTATAGAGCCCTATGTTTAGGATTGTCGATTCCTTTGACGAGATTTAGTTCTCCTACTATAATGTGTATACACTAGTGAATTCTAATTTCGTTCGGATGTGTGCGTGTGCCGAGCGATCACGGATGTCAGAAGGGGACCGTTAAGCGTACATCAGGGGGGCAGGGCTCAGTTGAGATTAGGAAATATATCCGAGAGTGATGACCGTAGCCGAGGTCACCTCCATTAGGGCACGAGAAGCCATGACTAGAAAGGCGACTAAGGTGAAGCAATGATTTTCAAATGCTGTTATAGTCAAATGAGGTGCGAGGGTAAACTTACCCAACGTATTACAAAAACGTGTAGAGACTGTCAGTGGGAAATTTTAGAAACGCAAAAATTGTATGTGTTTACCAAAGGAGGTAAAGTATCCAAAGGCTTAGATATAGGACGGAGTGTGGCAAACTGAAAGTGAAAATTTAGAGAAAATTTTCTTGGCTTTCGGGACGAAATTATAATGGTTGGAGTCAATCACCAATTTTAGAAATGGAATTGCTATGCCTATAGGAGAACCTTAGGTACAGTGCTGACCGTATGTTCCTTCCTTAACTGTTCAGGATTAGAAGCAAGTGTGGTTCTGAACTCATTGAGAGAGGGCATGTCAGGGGCCCATTCGTAAATATGAATCTTAACCGTTAGCGAATTTTGTATCGGAAGAGGTAGATACTAGTGGAGGAAACGACTCCAAGTGGGAGACCAACTTGTAATAATAGTTGATAATACTCGAGGAGGAAATTCTAATGGACGACCGATTCAGAGGTTGACATTGTCATAATTTGTCAAAATAGATGATAACGCTTCTTTGTGGGGGAAGTTAAAGAAATCGAAGAATTTAGTCGAGAATGAGACTGAATGCAACGATGGTGGTATAGCACCACAAAAGGATGTGGATACACATCAGGAAAACCATTTAAATGCTTCAGATAGTTAAATTCTTACCAAGTGATGGTAAATTCAGTAAGTACTATTATAGATAGTAACATGATCTTTATGGCCTGAAAAGTTAAGAGAACAATCGGGATGGTTAACAGGAATCGAGTTTACTAAATTCCGAGAGGAGGACAAATCCTAACCTGGTTAGTAGGATAGGTGGTAAGTGGATTATGTACTGAGGTATTTTGTGCGGAGTGATATCGCTCGCGATAATATGTTCCAAAGTGAGGAAAAGGGACAAGAATACGGTGCCTAGTAAAAGGCAACGATTAAAATAATTTTGTTATGGTTTGGGCAGACGTGTTACGTCCGAAAACCATATGCGCAGTCAAGACGATTGACAAGGTAGAAGTGTAAGTTGTATCCTCAGAGGATGAGGCGTGTTTATGTGACACGAGAGAGTCACTATATTTTGTTCATTACTAGATTAGCATGTGAGACGAGTATAATGCATATAATTATAAATGTTACCATTATGTGAATATTTTTCCCTAATGTAGCGGGATTTTTCTTTAGTGCTATCCGCGGAGGATGAATGAGTATATTAACAGTGTTTCATACTTTATTGAGGTTACTCGTTGTAGTGATGCGATACACGAGTATGATATTATCTTTGTTAAAACGTTATAGAAATGGTTAGTACGATAGTGGGCATTTATTGCTAGGCTATCGGAATGGTTGCATTAGAGCAACATGTTTTATGTTTTGTTTTGGCGAGCTTTACCTGTAAGAAGGTTGGACTTGCACTTATATTATCTATCCAAGAGACTTCGGAGGAAATAGTGGGCTTGAGATATTCGATGCCAATGTATGTATAGACTTTGTCAGTATAATTCTGTATGTATCGGAATTTACCATTGAGCGAAAAGATTTGACCCAATATTATGTTTAGCGCTCCGGACTTAGTGATAGGAAGAGTACAGTGTTATATTTACCCTTTAGAGAGGTGGGAGATAAGATTTATACCTCTATTATTAGGGAAAGGAATTTCGAGAATTCCGAGTGTATGTATTCGAGGTTTATGAAATGCTATTACCACCAACCTATACTGAACAATTGTGCAATTAGTGAAACATTCTTTGTTAAGCATAATTACGGGAGAAATTGTAACTTTTCTGTCAACAGACAGAATAAAGAGGTATATACTATGGACGGAGGACCTAACGGATTTCGATAGCCGACAATGCTAGGTAGTAGTGTATCGGAGGGGTTCCTTATTTGGATTTCGCTTTGCGAGACATCCCACGCATGAAACTTAGTATAAGGTTGGAAATAGGGAGACGCCTGGTCACTATTCCATGAGTTCGGTACCCCAGTCGAAATGGGATCAAGTAATTATGCATGTAAGCTGGAAGTTGAATCTTGTTTTAAAGCCACTGGAGCCGGATTGTGTGGTAAGAAAGCATTGAAAGTTACCCCACGAGTTAAGGTGTGGAAAGCTGATATAGAGAATTTAAGAATTTTGATTTTTAGGGTGATTAGAGTGTTGTAATCACGCTACAAGCACCAAGGAAAACAAAGAATTTGTTTATTAGTATGGAGCGTATGTGATGCTTACGCTAGTATGCCCGGTTTATAGGGTGTGTAGACATCCTGGTTAACTGATGCTAAAACTCATCCGAGATGAAGGGGCGTGGCAATGGAGGTGTAAATGTGTTTGTGGGCTAACAGAATGAAGTGGAAGTGATATAGCAAAATGCCACATGAGGGGCGATAATCCATACATAAGTGTGCAATTAGAATAGCACGCCCTAACTTGATTGGAAGGCTGTGGGAATCCATTCAGGAATTGGTATTCCTTGAATATAGTAGAATTTTATTGTTATGAAGCACACCCGGAGCGGAGTTGTTATTAGTCAAGTGTGAGAGCGACTAACACATATAAAGAGTAAAGATGTTAGTATAGTATAACAGATCCAGAAGTGCGCTTCGTGGAGAGAAGAGCACGGGTCGAAACTCTCGGCATACTCCAAGGAGGGAAGGGGAGTATTACGTGTCACTTCATGTGAGACATTTCAAGGGAAGAATCGATGTTTAGAGAGACGTAGTGAGTAGTCTCTACATGCACCGCCCATAGGTAAGGTTTGGTTGAAAGAGGAGAATCAACCAAAGAATTTTGTGTTTATCGAAAATTCCTGAACTTGGAAGAGATCGGTAAAGACGGTAAAGTTCTTGGATGAGTTTCCATCCTCAAAACAAGACCAAGGGTTTATCCCGAACATGTGAATTAAGTCACCGAGAAGGAAGTGATTGATATTACTTTGGGCTGGCTTAAAATATTAACTGGTGTGCCCCAGACTTCCTTTGAAAGGAAGGATTGCGCCAGTGCATGGTCCGGCGCAGTATAAATTTCTGAATCAGGATGAGATTTGTGAATCCCATCTTTGATATGGGATTTCAGGAACCATCGGAGAAAAGATTTTGTTTTGAGTAGGATGTATCACCCTTAGCCAAAGAATGGGCGCACGATGATTAAAGATTTGTGGAGCCACGTGAATGAGATTTTTGAATCTTGATACGATGATTTCAAGAATGCTCTGTAGAAGCACTCGTACCTGTTGTCACGTACAAGGTACTTATTAAAGTTTTGTTATGGAAGAACCTCGACTATTCTCCTTCCGTATGTTATAGGAGAGTAAGTAATCAAAATTTTTGGATCGGTCGAGAAGACATCCTATAAATGTGATAGAATTCCACGACTGTTTTAGGCGGGCAAGAGTGGTCAAATGTTCGTAATATTTTCTCAGAATGGGAGTTTTGCATATGAATAAAACCGAGTATTTGTCATGTAGTGAGGTGCGGCCTCCTAATGTTAGTGAGATAATGAAATTTATAAATTATAGGCGTGACCTATGCGAATGTTGTCGGTTGGGAGCACAATGTGAAGTGTCTCCAATGAGAATGAAAAACAATGTTGCTGGGAGGGAAAAAGCTATAGTGATTGAGCGCCGTGCTATGTGGATAGTTTGCATACTGACGAGAGATATCCAGAATTGTGCTACCTGATAGGCCTTATTTTCCCAATTTCGGGACGAAATTCAGTTATTAGGGGGGAAGTATTTAATACCCCGTATTTTTATGCTATATTAATTTGGAGATTTATTAAATTTAATGTGAATGATTTATTTAATAAAAATCCGGAAATTAATTATGTAATAATTATTAACGTGACGAGAGTTAGTAATTATGGGAAATTTGTTGAATATTACTAATGAGCAAAGTAATATATGATATTGATTATATTGAATGTCACGAGTGAATAAAATGCCAATTTTGGAAATTTGAATCGGGAAGCGCCCGTGTCGCGTCGGGACTAAATTTTGTTAAATAAAAAGTGAATATTTTTAAAGTTGTTCTTATGGTCATTTTGAATGCTCCAACGCGTCCGGAAGGGTCGAGTTAGTCAGAAAAGTGTACCCGGGGGTGTAGTTTGGGTCTCGGGGCGTTTTTAGGCCTAATTGGTACCCCGGGAGGGCATTTTAGTTATTTTACATTCTTGGGTAATTAAACCCACGAATTTCAGCAACCTATATCAGCCATCTAGGTTAGTCATTTAGGGTTAGAATATTCCGAAAAACCTAGTACGACCATTGGAGAAGAGAGGGAAAGCTCTCAAGGCAATTCAAGGCCAAAAAGTCACCGGCTTGCACCGCCGCCACCACCAACGCGTAGATCGCGAGAAGAGGAACGCAACCATACCAAAATCAACCGAAAATCAAAATACCAAAAATCCTAGGCAAGTGTTTAACTTGCTATTTTCGTTGGTGCAATCTTCATATTAGTTTAGGAATGATTAGGGATGAATTATGTAGAAGAAAACCCAATTTGTGATAGGAAAATGCATGTAGTATTGATTATATGAAAATTTTGGAATCCTTGCCATGTAGAGGAATATAACCCATGAAATTTTGATGATATATTAGAAGGAAATTTTGGTAAAAAAAGATTAGAACCATGATTAAGAAAAACTTTAGAGTTCTTGATGATTAGATGAGATTTTGGGTTAATTATCCATGTTTAATGTTAGATATACACATGCTTTACGTTGAAAACATCTGGTATATTGATATAATGTTAGTAGTAGGATTTTTGGGACGTTTGGAATGGAAAAACATGGTTTTGGATGAAGAAAATTGGTGGAACCCATAACTGCAATTCTGCAGATTTTCGTCGACCTGCTTGATCGATCGATCGAAGGTTCGATCGATCGAGCCCCAAACCTCGATTGATCGACCCCTCCTGGAAGACTACTATTTCCCGTTGTAAATGATTTAAAAATTGAATTGTCGTGATATAATTCTTGGGCATTCTTAGTATAATGATTTGGGAGACATAGAGGAACAGTAGGGCGTATAAATAAAGGTTGGGATCATTAATACTCGACGAGAATGGTATTTATGAGATGTTTACTTTAGGGTTAGTAAATTGATATGTTAAAGTTTGAGGCGCGTAAGAGAGTTACGATGAAACATAGATGTGACACCTACTGAATTTTCTACTTGGAAGAATAGAGTCCACGAGTGTCACGAAATAAGTGAGAAAACCCTTCGAGTTAAGGTTAGAGATGAAACCTTATACGTAATACTAATAATGTGAAATTAAGGATAAGTGTTGTAATTATGGGTGATGAGAGAACCTACAATTAATATGATAAAGGTGGTATATTTATATGATTGTGTGTGCATATATTATATACATGTGAAAATCATGCCCACGCTACTTGCTATCCCTGAGGTTACCGCGCTGGGACAGTCTTATCTCGATGGGACCTTTATGGGGGATATTGACGTGTACCCTAGAAGATAGATGTCCTTGGTACAGGCTATCGACGTGATAGTTCAAACGGTCCTAAGAGACGCAGGCTTGTGCAATCCTCTTAGAGACTTGGAATCTATTCTTCGCCTCAAATTTTATTGTGTATTTTGTTAATAAAATTCGAGAGTGATTCCGATTGTATTCCCCTTAATATGAGTGATATGGGATTTTGGATAGTACAGTATGCACGAACCATAGTTTTATGTGGGGTGCTGTTATTTTATATATATTATACGAGTAGTTAATATATATATGAGATTTGGAAATTTGAAACTGCCTACTGTGATTTGATAAGTAGGACACGGTTGATGACTCAAATAGTAAATACTTGTTTCGTGAAAGTATAATATGTCACTGGGAAACTATATAAACTAATAATGTTAAAACAAGAGTTGTGTTGCTAATTGGAAGTATCTTTTTAAACACTGATATTGTTCGGTTTTGAAATCTTATGAGTAAGTTAAGATAAGCTAAATTATTGGGAAGGTTAGTATGATAAAATGTTAAGTTAAACCGTTGGGAAGGTTAGTGCGATAGGTGTGCACATTAGAAGAGAGGTGAGATTTTCTCAAGAGAGCGTCGCCCTAATATGTTGTTGCATTGGCCTGTATCAATTTAAATACTTGCTAAACGTATTTTAAATCAAACACACTTTCGGGCTCTGACCCGTTTCTCTCTCTCTCTCTCTCTCTCTCTCTTGTATATATA
Organism: Sambucus nigra; assembly: GCA_949130495.1. Classification (NCBI taxonomy): domain Eukaryota; kingdom Viridiplantae; phylum Streptophyta; class Magnoliopsida; order Dipsacales; family Adoxaceae; genus Sambucus; species Sambucus nigra. The sequence continues at coordinate 157,194,030 of OX422207.1, read as the reverse complement.
TGTATGTATTACAGGTGCCCAACCACAGGGGCGTCTTTCTTGGGATCTCTTGGAAGGAACGCGGTGCAGCTTAGGTGGAAGTTGCAGGTCTTTTGAATAGATGACTTTGTTCATTCGGATCCACTCTTAGCACTTTTATTTAGTTGAGCATGTGTAGATCTTTCCATTATTTCATTATTGTTTGGACAATTTTATTTCAGTTATTTCCAGTATTGTTACTATGGGTTTTATTCAGATTGGATTTGTGACTTTAGATTTCGTATATTGACATTCGATTGACGAATGTATTATATTTATTGGACTTTGTGTTCCAGGCTTATTGTGGTGTGATTCTTAATTGTTGGAATGATGTTAATAAATAAATAAATCTTTTTCTTAAAATAAAATTTGGAAAGTTATGTATGAAAATGGTTTTGACACTTAGATTAATTATTTAGGGTGTTAAATTGGAAAATTTATTTTTATCGACAGTGATTCTGAGAATGAACCAACTGTTTACCTTGATTTAATTTAATAAAGGAGTGATCGCCCAGTATTTAATTAGGCGGGGTGTCACAGGTGGTATCAGAGCATCAGGTTCTAGTGTCCTTAGGATCTGTGCGGCTTATTATGCTTTCAACCTTGCTTTGTTTGTTATAGAGCCCTATGTTTAGGATTTTCGATTCCTTTGACGAGATTTCTTGGATGGGTTGCCATCCTCAAAACAAGATCAAGGGTTTATCCCGGACAGGTGAATTAAGTCGCTGAGAAGGAAGTGATTGATATTCCTTTGGGCTGGCTTACAATATTAACTGGTATGCCCCAGACTTCCTTTGAAAGCAAGGATCGCGCCAGTGCATGGTCCGGCGCAGTATAAATTTCTGAATCAGGATGATATTGGTGAATCCCACCTTTGATATGGGATTTCAGGAACCAGCGGAGATAAGATTTCGTTTCGATTAGGATGTATCACCCTTAGCCAGGGAATGGGCGCACGGTGATTAAAGATTTGTGGAGCCACGTGAAGGAGATTTTGGAATCTTGATACGATGATTTCAAGAATGCTCTGTAGGAGCACTCGTACCTATTTGTCGCATACACACTACTTATTAAGGTTTTGTTATGGAAGAACGTCGACTATTCTCCTTCCGTATGTTTATAGGAGAGTAGGTAATCAGAATTTTTGGATCGGTCGAGAGAACTTTCGATAAATGTGGTAGAATTCCACGACTATTTTAGGCAGTCAAGAGTGGTCAAATGTTCGTATGATCTTCTCAGAATCAGAATTTTGTGTATGAATAAATCCGAGTAGTTGTCATGTAGTGAGGTGCGGCCTCCTAATGATAGTGAGATAATGGAATTTTTAACGTATAGACGTAACCTATTCAAATGTTGTCAGTTGGGAGCGCAAGGTGAAGTGTCTCCAATGAGAATGTAAAATAATGTTACTGTGAAGAAAGGGTTATAGTGATTGAGCGCCGTAATGTGTAGTTAGTTGTGTACGGAAAAGGATATCCAGAATTGCGCTACTTGATAGGCCTTATATTTCGAATTTCGGGACGAAATTCCGTTATTAGGGGGGAAGTATGTAATACCCCGTATTTTTATAGCTTTTAAATTATGGGATTTATTAAATTAAATTTGAGATAAATTAATTTAATTTTAATCCGAAATGTTGTTTTAAATATTTACTAGCGTGACGAGAGTTAGTAATTATTGGAAATTTGGTATTTGTTGAATGTTACTGGATGAGTATAGTAATATATGAGATTCATTTTTATAATATTGTCACGTGTAAATAAAATGACAATTATGGAAATTTAAGTCGGGACGCGTCCGTGTCGTGTCGGGACTAAATATTATTAAATAAAAGTGAATATTTTATAAGTTGTCCGTATGGTCATTTTGAGTACGCCAACGTGTTCGAAAGAGTCGAGATAGTAAGAAAAGTGTACCCGGGGGTTTAGTTTGAGTCTCGGGGCTATTTTAGGCTTAATTAGTACCCCGGGAGGGCATTTGAGTCATTTTGCATTTTTAGGTAATTAAACCCACGAAAATTAGAGGAGTTATATCACATACCTAGGTTACCTTCTAGGGTTAGAAACTCTAAACACAAGTGACGGCCATAGGAGAGGAAGGAGAGAGCTCTCAGGGCAAATTCAAGGCCCAAAACTCAACGGTTTGCACCGCCACCACCACCAACGCGTAGATCGCGAGACGGGGAACGCAACCATACCGAATTCGGCACCAAATCAGACCTCTAAAAATCCTAGGCAAGTGTTTATCTTGCTTATTTCGTTGGTGCATCTTTCATATTAATTTAGGAGTAATTAAGATGAGTTTTAATGGAGGAAAACCCGATTTATGATAGGAAAATCCATGTAGTATTGGTATAATTGATAATTCTGGAAACCCTTGCCATGTAGAGGAATTTAAACCATGAAATTATGATGTGTATAAGAAGAGAATTCTGGAAATAATTATTAGAACCATGTTTAAGAAAATTTTAGGGTTCTTGAGATTTTGTATGAAATTGGGGCTGTTAATTCATGATTTAATCACAGAAATTCACATGCTTTACGTTGAAAATACCTAGTATGATGATATAAGGTTTGTAGCATCAATTCTGGGATGATTGGGATTAGATAATATGGAAATTGTTGGTGTTTGTAGATGAAACCCGTAACTGCAGAATTTCAGTTTTCGTAGGCCTGTTTGATCGATCGAAGGTTCGATCGATCGAGCCCCAAACCTCGATCGATCGACCCCTCCTGGCAGACTCTAATTTCCCTTAATTAAATGAGTTAAATTCAATTTATTGTGAGAAAATTCTTGGGCTTCCTTAATGAAATGTTTTGGGAGATAGGGGAGACCAGTAGAACATGTGAATAGATTTTGGGACCCTCGATGTCGGACAAAGAGTGTATTTTGGGATAACTACATAAGGGTCGGTAAATTTATGATTTAAAGAGAGAGAGACACGTAAGAGAGTTACATTGGGACAAATGTGTATACCTACTGAATTTTATACTTGGGAGGATAGAATCCATGAGCGTTATGTAGTAAGTGGAAAAGTTCCTCAAATTAAAGTAAGATGTGAATGGTTATACGTGATAACTATATAATGAGAAATAAATGCAAATGACGTAATTATGGGAATTGAGAATTTACCCATTATTGATATTGTAATATGAGTATAGTTATATGATTGTGTATGCATATCCTATATATGTGTGAAAATCATGCCCACGCTACTTATTATCCCTGAGGTTTCCGCGCTGGGACAGTCTTATCTCGATGGGACCTTTATGGGGGATATTGAATTCTACCTTAGAAGATAGATATCCTTGGTACAGGCTATCGGAATGATAGTTCAGACGGTCCTAAGAGTTGCGGGTATGTGCTTTCTTCTTAGAGACTTGGAATCTATGCTTCGCCTCATTTTGTTTGTGTATAGGTATCCTTGGTACAGACTATCGCGGTGATAGTTCAGCCGGTCCTAAGGGACTTGGAACCTATAGTTTGTGTATGTGTTAATACAATTAGAGAGTGATTCCGAATTTGTATTCCCCTCAATGTGAGTGATATGGGGTTTGGATAGTAGAGTATGCCCGCACCATAGTTATTATGTGGGGTGCTGTTTTGATATATATATTTTCGAGTAGTTAATATATATATATATATATATATATATATATATGTATGAAATTCTGAAATCTGGAACTGCCTACTGTGATTTGATATGTAGGACATGGTTGATGGCTCAAATTGTAAATACTTGTTTTGAGAAAGTATAATATGAAATTAGAAAACTTTATTGATTAATAAAGTCAAAATGAGAACTTTGGTTACTAATTGAAATATTCTTTCCAAACAATTGTATCGTTAAAATTGTGAATCTTACGAGTAATATAAGATAAATTAATCCATTGGGAAAGGATAGCGTGTTATATGATGAGATAGACCATTGGGAAGGTTAGTGCGATAGGTGTGCACATTAGAAGAGAGGTGAGAATTTCTCAAGGGAGTGTCGCATTAATATGTTGTTGCATTGGCCTGTATCGATTTAAATACTTGCTAAACAATTTTTAAAATCATATACACTATCGGCCTCTGACCTGTTTTCTTTCTCCCTCTCTCTCTTGTATATATATGTATGTATTACAGGTGCCCAGCCACAGGGGCGTCTTGCTTAGGATATCTTGGAAGGAACGCGCTGCAGCTTAGGTGGAAGTTGCAGGTCTCTTGATTAGACGACTTCGTTCATTCGGATCCACTCTTAGTACTTTCATCTAGTTGGGAATGTGTAGCTCTTTCCATTATTCCGTTGTTATTGGACATTTGTATTTTAGTTACTTCCAGTATTGTTACTATGGGATTTATTCAGTTCGGATGTGTGACTTTAGATTTCGTATGTCGACATTCGATTGACGAATGTATTAAATTAATTGGATTATGTTGCAGAATTTAATGTGGTGTGATTCTTACTTATTGAATGTTGTTAATAAATTAAATGATTTCTTTAAATAAAATTTGGAAAGTATGTATGAAAAATGGTTTTGACACTTAGCTTAATTATTTAGGGTGTTTAAATTGGAAAAGTAGTTTTACGACAGTGATGCTAAGAATGAACCAACTGTTCACCTTGATTTTAATTTAATAAATGAGTGATCGCCCGGTATTTAATTAGGCGGGGTGTCACAGATGGAAATGAATCTCATATATTACTATACTCATCCAGTAACATTCAACAAATACCAAATTTCCAATAATTACTAGCTCTCGTCACGCTTGTAAATATTTAAAACAACATTTCGGATTAAAATTAAATTAATTTATCTTAAATTTAATTTAATAAATCCCATATTTTAAAAGCTATAAAAATACGGGGTATTACACAACACAAGGGGAAGACCCAACGGATAACCCGTTAAAATAATTTGGATAGATGAATTATTACCGAGCGATGGTAATTTTAATAAGAGATGTGGAAACTAGTAGCATGTTCCTTAGGTCCATCAAGCTAAGGGAACAATGGAGGTAGACATCAGAGCCGAGACTACCAACGTTCGAGAGAAGGACCACCTTAACATGGTCAGTGTGACCGAAGATAAGTAGAGTAAGTGTAGAGGTATTTTGAGGGGAGAGAAACCGGTGTGTTTCAAATGTTTCCCGAAGCAAGTGTAGGGATAAAGGTATTGTGCCTGGAAAGGGCAACAGTTATTGAAATATTCGGTTGGTACGGACAGGCGTGTTGAGTCCAGGAACCAGTTGAGCATCCAGAACGATTGTCAGGATAGAAGTATGAGTTATATCCTCAGATGATGTTGCATGTTATTTATGGCATGAACGAGATGCTACAATTTTTATTATTGTTATTTTTTCTTGAGAGTCGAGTTTAGTGAGTATCAATAATTTTAGTAGTATTTATGTGAATATTTTCCATGATAGTGTGGGGTTACCTTTATTGTCATCTGCGGAGGATGAATGGGTATATTGATAGCGGTATATACTTTATTGAATTTTCTCGTTTTAGTGTTGTGTTATACGAGTATGATAGTATCCTAATTATGGTTTTAAATATGATTATACTGATATTGTGCTGGCATTGCAAGTTTATTGGGGTTACTACCTTGGTGTAGAAAGTTTCATTCTGGCGAGGCCCCATCTATGAAAGGGTCGGGCTCGCAATTGTACTTTTGTATATATATTGTCATGATTTCAAAAAGGTATAATGGTCTCGGATATTAAATCCCAGTATGCGTAGGGATTTAATTGATATGATTCGTATGTATTAGTTTACTAGTCAGTGAAAACGTTTAGCTGGTTATATTAATTAACGCTCAGGATGTCGTAATAAGTAGAGTGCATTGTTTTATAATCCCTTTTAGAGATTTAGGAGTCTATACTCGTAGTTGTGTGTCTTAGGAAGGGATTTTGAGAGCCCCAATTATATTTGCATGTTGTATATGGAATGTTTACCATCAATGTAAAGAGAAAGTGTCTTTCAGAAAGAGTTCCTTATTTAAGTGAAATTGCGGAAGAAGATGTAACTTTGTTTTTAAGAGACGGAAATATAGGGGTACATGTTATGCACTGAGGGCTTAACGGATCCCGATGACCGACAATGTTAGGTAGTAGTGTATCGGAGGGTTCCTTGTTTCGATCTCTCTTTGTGAGACATCCCATGCATGAAACTTAGCGTAAGGTTGGTACTAGGGATATGTTTGACCATTCGTCCATAAATTGGATACCTCGATCTTTACGGAAGTAAGTAGTTATAAGGGGAAGTTAACAAGGTAAATTATGATGTAAGGCCAGTAAAGACAGTTGTTAGTGAATTACGATGTAAGTACTGATAATGTTAGTTTTGTTACAGCGGGTTTAAGGGTGCATTGAGGTTAAGGAAGATTTGGGATTTCAAATTCAGAGGTGATTGAGAATGCCCAAGTGGTATAGACAAGTTAAAAATGTAGCGACAATAAAGAGTTTCGAATAGGTGTGAAGCGTGTATAAGGTTTAAAATCGTGTGGTTGGGTTATAAGGAGTGTAGACATCTTGGTTTATTAATGTAGTAATCACCGAAAGAAGGGATATAGATGGGTGAGATTATTACCTAGGTAATTTAGTGTCGTAAGCGAAGGTGTTAATGGGTATACTCATGTGTGAGCAGTGTAGCACGTCCGAATTTGGTGAAAATGCAGTGGAAAGCCATTTAATAAATAGATACCTCTTGAGAAAGGAAATATTTAATTATTATAAGTTTTTGGAGTAGAGTTCCGACCAATCGAATGTTGAAGGTGACTGAAGAGTAAATAGAGTGAGGATGTTGATAAGGTATGAGAGTCCAGAGGTGCACAACGTGGTGAAAGGTGCCAAGTAGTAATTTTTGATATACGTCAAGAGGAGAAGAGGGTTAGTGAGTATCACTTAACGAGTAGGAGATCTTTTGAGAGAGGTGTACCCAGGCGAATTTATGTTTGCACAGACTGCAAGAAAAGAGGAAACCTTAGGGAGTTTTGTTTTAAGTTGGGTAATGTGGCATGCTTTGCTTCTACACATGTTCACACACATGCACACACCCATGATACTTTTCTTCACATAATGATAGAGAGTTTGCACATATTCGAGAGCAAGTAAAGTTTTTGCTCAAGGCTTAATATGATTTAATGGAAGTTTTTTATAGGATGTCACCATATTTAGAAAACTCCTTCGCACCTAATGGACAAGGTTTAGACTTTTTGCTAGCATAGGATGATTTACATGATGACATTTTATGCCTATTGCTAGTATGTATAATTTTTTAGTTTACATTGTTTTCTTATTTTTGCTACTGTTTTAGCACTGTTTTGGATATGTTTGCCCATTCCAGGAACTGTTTTCTCGAAAAAAAAATCACTGGACAAGACTTGATGTCATTCTGGGTAAACTGTGAATATTTTTTTCTCGTTCAAACGAGATAAGTTTTCGTTCGAGTGACTTCTAATGTCGCGCTAAGCATCTTCTTGTGAGAACCCTTGTCGTTCGAGCGACATGGTACTTTGTTCGAGTGACCCCTGGAGAATTTTGTCCCTTCTGTTTGCACATATTGTAGTCCCATGGTTCATATTATTTAGTACTGCTGGGTTGATTCTGAATAGTGTTCGAAAAATACAAAAATATTTTCATTTGTTTTGATAAAATTTTTGAAAAATCCAAAAAGAGTTTTGTATTTTCTTTACACCATATATGAATGGACACTTAGGATGACTGAGTCACAATTTCATTCCATATCCATGTGACTATTTGATAGTGTTTTGAGACAATATGTTGTGTCATTCACGTGCTTTATAAAGTTTGGAGTCTTTGAGATGATATAATATTGCTACCTATATGGTTAACTCATTTGTACTTTATTGCACACATGCACAAATTTGTTTGACTTTTTTGCTTGTCTATCACATGATTGGTTTAGTGTTTCCATCTCAATTCTTTCCATACATCAAACCAAATGCGATAAACTTGACAAAAAGTTGTGCATGTTATAAACCGTTTGTGTGATTTATTTTGAAAAATAGAAAAGGGTTGGGAAAGGTATTTAAGTTTTCCTTTTCGATAAAGCCACCTCTTAAATGGATCTAAAAAAGTGAGGAATTAAAAATTATCCAGGGTCCAATGAGGTTTAAAAGAGCCCGAAAAAATAATATATGCCAAAAATGGGCCAATATGTTTAGTTTCATCACCTCATAAGAAAAATAAAAGGCATTATCTTTTAATGAGGGAGTTTGGATGGAATTTACAATGGTTTGCATGTCCTTGAAAGTCATGAAAAAATCATTACATAGTTTTGGACATTATTGGTGTGGAAATCATTTATACTTTGATTTGTTGATAAGATTAAGATGATGGCATCTAAATTCAACAATTTTTACACCAAAGGATTATTTTGATGTTCATTCGTTAGGAATATACTTATGCATCTTTCATACATGTCATGATTGGGTCAATTTTCCTATCGAATTTGTTCACACCCATTAATTCCATTTCCATGATTTGGTTGTCTTAGTGTAAATTCATGGTGTGTAATTTTTGTAACATCATTTCTACATTTTTGTATGAAAAATATAAAAAAATCAAAAATAGTTTTTTTGCATTGGTTTACCGTGACACCCCGATTTGATTTATTTTGTTTATTCTTTTCCTTGTCTATTTCGTACAAATAAAAAGGGGAAGAACAAATTATGACTTTATGGGGGAGTTTATGTATATGGGAGATTTGATTATGCTTTCTTGTTTATGCTCTATATCATTTCAAACTCGATATGTCACGAGGTCATTGCTTTGTTTCATGTGTGTAGGTACAATTAAAGATTTTTGGATTGCACACCCTGATGAGAAAATCTTGAAGTATTGAAAAGTTAATTGTTGAAGAAATTTTTGAAGACTTGTCATTTTATCTTTCCACTTTTATTTTTAGGAGGGTTGATATGTATAAGTCAATTTTAGTTGATAATTCAGATGTTTTTATTTTGTACCGTCATAGACATAGCGGGAGATTCCGTCACAATTAATTATGTCATATACCACTACAACTCGTCGCAGGATTGAGGAAGCTAACATCTACAAAAGATGGATCTGAATTTCAAGAAGACTTCAACATTCATTCCCAACAAGATGATTTTTGTAAAATTATGTTTAAGTTCCATTTACATTTCATATTAAAAGTGTTGGGATATTTTATAAAATAATTATAAACGGTTTTTATAAAAACATTTTTTTATATAAGATTTTTTTTATATAAAAGTTTTCTGAATCCGTAACAGGTTTTGCTTTTAGAGGTTTACAAATTTTTTCAAAGTCTAATGTTTATTTGGATCAGGGCCTCCGTCGTTCAAACGATATAGTATCTCATTCGAACAAGATGTTGTCTCGCTCAAACGACATCGTATGTCATTCGAACGACAAGTCATTTAGGCTGACACGTCACCTTCTAAATTTTACTATATATTGGGTGTCAAAGTACTTGTTTTTGGCATGGAGAAACACTACTTTTAAGAGAATACATTTTTGAGTGTTTGTTTTTCTTGTCCAACAATTTAAAGGGTTCAAAGCTTTTGTTTTACAATTCAAAAATCCCAATTACTTTTTTGTGAGTTGTTTTGTGGAACCCAAGACATATTTGCTGGGAGTTTATGCTACTACACTAGATGCCTTGGAAGGTACTTGGCTGATAATAGGTACCACTTACGGGAGGTACTGGGTTGATCGACTGCGTGTCATAGGGAGTGCTCTGATGTCCTTAGCTGACAGCAATGAACTGACACCTACGGGTATTTCGTGTGTCAATTGTATTTTCATTATAATCCGTGTAAATCAACTTTTATAAATTCTAGTGGAAATAAAAAGATTTTTTACCTTTGGGGATTTTTCCTGAAATTTGTGTTTGCCAACTTAATCATCACATGTTTTAATTTATTAATTTGATTTGACACGTAGATGCATGTTTTGGAGATGAATAAAATTGAAGTTTGGTTTGAGCAAATTTAGACATCCAATTAAATAAGTTCGGTTTGGAAATTTATGAATCCATTTGAATCAATATCGCACACGACATTTTAAATATTTAATTCACCACCATTATGAATTTAAGAAGCGTAAGAGGCCACGTAATCAAAGGAGTTGTAATCATATAGGATCGTTCTCTACTTAGTTGGGGTATGTTAATTGAAATTTATGGTTAATATAAAAGTTGCCTATTTTGGGGGTTAATAATAGACTTGTTTTTGTCGTGGCGCGAGAGTCACTTACTCGTCGGTCGTGTTGTTTTCGGCTCACCAACTCTATACAAAAACCTATACTATGACTACAATCTTTTAAGGGAGTATAACGGTCATTCCGGGTATCAAATCCACAAAGATGAGTTGCTAAAATTTAATTGGTTTATTACTTCTCAATAAAAGTGTAAAAGGTAATGCTAACAAAAAGGAAAAGAAAACAAAAGGAAAGGATTAATCTAAGGGTGGGGATATTAAACAATGTTAACAAAGGAATAAAAATAGTAATATCCCTCACCCCGAGTTAATTGGTATAAATGGTTGCATGGGCTCACGAGTTATTAATATTTCGTCTCGTTTTGACAGTTAATTAAATCAAGAGTTGTCAGTCCCCTAAATTTGCATAAAAGTCTAATAAGATTTTGGCGTCAACAAAGGCCCCAGAAATTACGCACGCAAGGTCGTAAATTCGAGGCATACATGATATACCCCATTAAATATCCTATACGTAATAACTAAGACAACACAATCGAAATAAACATGTAAAACTCCATCACCAAAGCAAAGCAACCGTTTAACCCTAGGTGAGTGCAATCCAACACACATGGTAAATGACATGTATTTAAAGAAAGAATGAAATGAAATAAAATAAATTTACACTAAAAAGCAATAAATACACAAAACAAAGCTTAAACAAAGAAATGCAAATAATATAAATGGAGGGGAAGATGAATAGTAACTTACACAACCCAAATGGGGAAAAACCTAGGAGAGATAAGCCAAACCCATAAATCCCTTCCTCTCTAACCTAAAATGAATCCCCCAAGTCTAAAAGTGATTCCCTAACTTAAAACAATGTTTTTTATAAATACCCCACCAAAAACCAACTTAAAATTATAAATTTGTGAACTTTCTGCGCAAGGCGAATCGATTTGTCCCTGGGCGAATCAATTCGCCTCTACAAGTCTCCAATTTTGCAGGTTTGTTCAACTTTACGGAAAATGTCGTAACTTCTTCGTTATAACTCAGAATTAGGCACGATCAGAGGCTACATGAAGATAACTTAGAGGGATAAAATCTAAGAAGACATTAGCCAAAAAACAAAAATATGAAATAACTAAAATGCCCTTGAATGTCCCCTTAAGTGCGAATTTGAAGTAAAAACCATCTGAAAAATGCCATAATTCCTTCATTATACATCGGAATCATGCACCATCAGTGACTGTATGAAGATATATTAAAGGTATTCAACTTCCATGAAGAGTTCAGGATTAAAACCAAAAATCTGAAATTGCTAAAATGCCCCCGAAGCTGAAATAATCAACGAAACTTTTCCAGAAAGCGACCAAACTTCACGCCAAGCACCTAAATAACTACAAAATCCCAATTATACCTCTTATAGCATGTTAACGTATAAAATGGATGTTGTTTGGTTAACGAGCATATATATAGGAATTAAGGTACCTGAGGGGGCTAAAATGCATAAGTTCAAGGTTAATTAAATGCAATATTCGATACGAATTAGTTAAAATAGGAGCATGGGGAGGGTGTGTAATGTTATTTTTGTCCATGGGGATGGTTATAATGTGTTGTTTTTATCTCACATGAAAGAGTAGTAAACAATTCCATGTTCATAATGTTTGGAAAATAGACAACCAAACACCAAAGATTCAAAGTCATTTAAGGGGTTTGCAAAACCATGGAAAAATAAACAAATTGAAAGAAAAATCCAACAAAATTCAAGAAAATAAAATTCAATTAGAATCATAGTTTTTAGTTCATTTTAGACTATGCTGATTTTGTGGTGTATATTATCATTTTGAAAATTTCTACCCTTTATATTTTTTTAATTATAAATTTCTATATCATATAATATTGATACTTTATTGGATTTTTGTTCATTATTTATAGTAATGTATAAAGTGAATGTTGGAAGAGTTATGTCGCACCCCGACTTAATTAACTTAACTTAATTAACTTAAAATCAAACTTGTATTTAGAGATAAATTCCCTTAAACAATACTTTACTTTAATTCTCTCTGAAAATAGCACCATATTTTTTTTTCTTTTTCAAAAGAATGTTTGGATGAAAGCATAACTACCTTAACATGTAATTTACAAGTACAAAACAACTTTACATACAAAATTTCTTTAGTTTGACATTTACCCGAAAAGCTTGTTGATATTCAACCTATATTAGATATCCGTCACTCCCTCGTTTTATGGTCCTAACTTGGCAGTGAACTCCAAATGATAGGCATACCTGAAATATAACGTTATAGGAGTGTAAGCAATACAAGCTTAGTGAATGACCATATACCCCACACATAACCAATTTGAATAACCATTTTTATTTTCTAATGTTATAACCCAACAGGAATTGTATAACTCTCGTAAGCATGGATCCGCTAGTCCAATTAACTCCCAATTAATGGGGATACCACATCTCATAATTAGGCCCAAGTACAACAAACATTAAGTTGGATTAACGGGGCCACCGCATCCCGTAGGACCCACCACAGTCCTTAACATTATATTGAGGTCCCACCTCAGTCCATAACATTATATAACATCATTTAACATTTTTAATCCATATTTCTTAACATTATATAGAGGTCCCACCTCAGTCCATAACATTAGATAACATCATTTAACATTTTTAATCATATGCGAATGTTTCATAACACCACATCACTCCATAAGCATCACCACACATGCACTTAACTACATAATTCCAATTGAAAATATAAGCATATATATTTCATAGGACGGGTCACTCACCTTGAATTTGGTACTAAGATTAATATCAAAACTATTTACTTGGTATGGTAGTGTTAGCCGCTTCCCCACCTAACAATTCAACATCCTTAGTATTTGAATACACCAAATCACATTAAACGCAATAACACATCACATCAGTTGGTCAATATGACATTACTGAAAAGTAATTAAATATGATACTTCACATTTTTTATAACACCCTATTCATTAGCTTTCTAACACAATTTACGTAATTAAATTACGAATTCTCTAGACAAAGTTATTCCCGTTTTATTACAACCTTTTGCAAATCATTTCTGGAGAAAAACAACAGCAAAAACTCAACTTCAACATAACCCCCAAGCCAAAATATAAGTTATTTTATTATAATATTCGATTATGTCATACTTATATATATTCTCTAACATTTTCAACTGGAATTTCTTGATTTCATCAAGTATCTAATGATTTATGCCACTTTTAACACATCTAGGTCGGAATAGACCCTCAAAGCATAACTTAACATTTTTCAAGAATATATAACCTAAAAATTGGTTATAAGTCATGTAAACATTTATTAAACATGTTAAATAATATAAAATTAAAGTTTCATAATTTTTAGAGTTCATTTTCTAAGTCAAGCAAAACGTTGAACACCTGGTGTGCACACTTAAACTTTTGGGGCAGATTTTATACCTGAACTTCAAACTATCACCCAAGATTTATTTATTACTATTATTACATCATTTTAGGATGTATTATACATATATGAGTCTATTTTAATCTCCAATTAGAATCATTTGATTTCAATAAATATTCCTTGAATTATGTAATTTTTAGCACAACTTGGTCGGAACAGAATATTAAAGCATAACTTAACCTTTTTAAGCATATATCACCTCTAACTCGGGTATAAATCATGAATACATTTACTAAACATTATGAATTTCCTACACCAGAAATCTTCAGGAGAAGAAAATTCAAAAATGGGACTTTGAAGTTAAACATTTACGATCCTAACACAAGTCCTCACGTAAGATCTTAACCCATTCTGAGTTTAACTCAATTTGGAAAAATGGGTATCATTTAAATCTTCGTGTAAATCATAAGCAAAAATATACCAAGGGTAGAACTCATCCATAGGACCAACTTTAATAAAGAAGTAATACCTTACGAGAAGTCCTCGATTTATGGTAATTTTCTGAAGGATTTCTTCCTTAACTTTCTTTTTCTCTCTCCATAAGCATGTTTATTCCCAAGCTTGTAATATGAAATAAAAAAGATGATAAGGTTTGCTATTATAACCATGAAACATCACCATGTGACCCATATAAGGTGGTGACATGTTATTGGTTGGGTAAGAGGTCCAATAAGACAATTCCACTAATGACGGATTTGTCCTGCCTTTGTAAAATCACCATAACTCACTAGTACGGACGCCGATTTACTCCCTCTTTGTGTCTACGCGTAGATAACTTATATATCTACTACATTCATATTTTTATTTTCCCTAAATCATAAAATTAATACGCCTAATTTGGGCTTGAACAAAAGAGTAATAATTTACTCAAAAATTCATAACTTTCACATTTAGCGACCAAGCATCGCCAATTTCGAACCAACCTTGGTTATATATTATAATAATAATGATTTGTGAAAAATATATTTTCATGATGCATTTAACCACATAACTAATAATATGATAGCTCGATTAACATATAATGCAAACAACACATATATCCCTTGAGTATGCATCCCCCAAATATGATAATTATCATGTTTAACACCCCTCACCAAACTTATAAATCATAAATTATACTTAATCATGTAATTAACATTCCTAATCACGTTTTAGGGCCTTACAAGTTACTAGAGGATCAACAAAATAATGTGGAAGTGAGAAATAAGATATTTAAAGTGCTAATAGGGTCTGACAGCCATGGTCAAGCCTTGTGCATTGGAGTAAATATTCAACCATCTCCTTAAAGGTCAAGCACAACGTCATATTCTCATATTATCAACAATACCGGCAAGATATAACCGAATTATGCAAAGAGGTCGAAGAACATGAGATTCTCCATCGAGAAGAGATCGATCATGTTCAGGCCGAGGTTCATGCTGAGACAGATAACAAAATTAATAAAATTAAAGATTTTTCTCTCAATTCGACCCAACAAGATGGATTTTTCGTACCAAATGATGCACTTGCTTAGATATTTTCTTATAAATTACAATCTTTTTACTAATATTTTTATGATGGGTCATCCTGGCTGGTGAATATTTATGTTGATGAAATTAAGTTATGTGCTTATTTGTGTTTTAATCCATGAAAATGAATTATTGGTGGTTTAATTGTAGATTTTGTTATTATTGGGTTGAATTTTAATGTTAAAACTTGTTAGATTTCATGAATAAACCAAGGAAACTCTTTAAATAATTTAAAAATAGCAAGTTAGTTAAAAATAGTTAACACGGTGATATACGGATTATGTTAGTTTTACATGTTATATAATAATGTCATTATGATGAAATATTATATATTAAATTAAATTATGTTTATTTTTTCTTCCAAGGGGCCAGAAATCATTTGGTTCAACATTGATATCAATTGGAATAAATGTTAGCCCAATATAGGACTTATCAGTTTTATGAGAGTAAGATCAAATGGTTGCAAAAGTGGATTGAGGAGGGAGGGAGTCACTGTCGTCAAGAGATGAATGAGATGAAAGAACTTAAATCCTAGACCACCCAAAAAAAAAATTGTGTGATGCAAAATGAAAGATTTCTAGAACAACCAGATAAATCCCCGATTACTCCCAATACATAATTATAGGGAACTTGATAAGGTATTATCATTTCTCATCACAATCTAATTATCTTCTTTTGTGTTGAAACTTGGATATGAGTCTGGTGGAACTACTGTAATGTTAGAGCTTACGTTTAAAAAATACTATTATATTGAATTGGCTAAAGGGATTAAAATTAGTGGATTATTGTTGCATTTTTGAATGCAATTATGATTATTAAACATGTTAGTTGTCATGTATAAACAAACGAGGCTCTGTCGAAATGTTTAAAAATTGTAAAGATTTTTCAAAACGATTAACTAATATATTTAGAGTTATTTTATTTAACTATAATTTGTTTTGATAAATAATTATTTATTAATAAATGATTATTTATTGATTCCAGGTTATGTACAAGCAGTTGCAGAGATAAGTTTTTGAGTGTGGCTGCTATATTTATGACATTGAGAGAAGATTTTAGTGTATCTGCTATATTATATGCATTATACCATCTTAATTTAGGTACAACTTTTAATTTGGCAATTTGATTTCTTATTAATTACTATTGTCTTGTAATCATTTAAGTATTTCGACTTGAATGTGACAATTGTTTAAACTTCTTGATTTAAAGGTTTATTTTGGGTTGTTAAATGTATTTTATTGGAAGAATTCATTATTTAGTAAGTTTTTTGATGAATGAAGTTGATAAATTAGGTTTGTGATTAGATGACTTGATTTATACTATAAATGACATGTCATTTGTCATTACATTTTTCATCAGCATATAGTACTAAAAAAAGTTTTCTCCCTACTTTTTTTTATCAATTGGGACAATTATAAGCCGTCCTAAATTTTATTTACCGAATCTGAGTACTATTTGAGACAGATAAATTATCCCTCTTCTCTATGCCGGAGGGAAATTTTATTTGCAAGAATACTTTTTTGGACGGTTTTACCATCCATAATGCAAAATGTTCACCATATGGAATTTAGTACAACAAAATTCATCCCAAATACATTTTTCATGCCAATTTTAAGGGATGGTTTTTTCCTTTACAAAATCCTTCCTAAATACTCTTTAAGGATGATAAAAAAATAATTTAGGGTTATTTTTTGTCCCTATTTGTTTTGTAGTGCAAGCTGAAAACGTATGGATATATTAAGGACATTCTATTTCTGATTCATTGACATTAATTCATTTACAATGTAGTCAAACAATTTTACATGTAAATATAAAGTATATCTATAACATTAAACATATAAAATGTGTACGTAGTTAATCTAACAAATTAAATAACTAACTACTTATTTTTCTTATTTTTGTGTGTTTAATAACTAACTAAATACAATTTCATTATTAAAATATTTACATTTAGAAATAAAGTATGTACACATTTTTTAATGTATATTTATCGACAATTTATTTTTTTGATATTTATCATCATTTTCAAGAGAGTCTAGGGACTTATCACAAAATTTTCGTATACGTTCTTAATATTAAGAAAATATTTTGGTAATATAATTTCCCTCTAGGGTTATAATAACTTCAATTATGTTAGTGCCTTATTATACTTAAACTCAATTAAGTATTTATAGCAAAAATAGTCTTTCATAAAAAAAAATTCAAATAAACAATAATTTTGTACTCACATAGATTCAAGTTTTTTTTTTTTTTTTTTAATTTGGAAAAAAATACTTTTGAAGTTAATGACTCACTTTCAAAAAATGTTATTTATAATAATCGACATAACACACTAAATTTAAAATAATTTTTTATTCTTTAATATTCTTCCATTAATATATTTTGTCATGAAGAGTATACCTCTTTTTCTTTAATTGGTTTTATAGATTATAATTTCAAGATTATAATTAGTGAATAAAAGGTTATTTTTATAAATTATTTGGGGCTCATCTTAGGAAAATATTAACATTATTAACTTAATTTGTATCATAAATGTCTAATTTTAACAATTTTAATATGGTGGTCCATTATTATAGTTATGATGAATTCTACTTTTAGACTTTAAGATTAATGATTTTTCTCTGTTAAATATTTTAATTTCTGTCTGTGTCCATCTGAGCTAATTGTATAATTTAAATAATTTAATAATAATCATTACAAGTTTGAAAACACAAAAATGGTTCAAAATTTAAGATTTTTTTTTTGTTATCATTAATGCATATTATTTTTGTTAGCACCACTAATAGATGCATAATTTTGTATATTTTATATCCAAATCAATACCTTGTTAAGCTCATTGTACATTATTTAGTGAACTCTTAGAGTCATTTTAGTAATTAAGAAAGAAAATGCAAGTTCGAAACAAATTCGAGTTAAAATGAAAATTTAGAATCTCCATGGGTTAAAACGAAATTTTATACAATTTATGGACTTAAAAGTAATTTCAAAGTTTTTTAATGGGTAAGATAAAGTTCTATATAAAAACATTACCAATTACCATAATACAAATAAGAGAAACTTGGTATTTTATAACCTTAAATTTTAATTAATTATTTGTATTATTGCATTTTATAGGTGTTTTAAAAATATATTGAAAATTAGAGCCCAAGCTGCCATGACACCACCGATAGAGGTTCATCCCAAGACGGACATGTGTCCAAAAGAAAGTCGTGACTCTCTTTCCAATCTGTCTAAGCCCCTATGAGTTAGGCCACTGTTCCAGCCTTGTGTCAGAAAGATTTCAATAGAAAACTTGTATCGTAACTGAAAAAATGACATAAATTTTGACTGAAACTACACGTGGTAGCGTGTTATTGGTTGATTCTTTGGACCCACTGGCGCGGACCCACCCCACAAACTAACCAATAGAAACCCGCCACCTAATTCGGTATCTCCACTTTCGGTCATTTTTTCGGTCCCAATATCATTTTCCATTTCAATAAGAGTGGTGCTATACTCCTCGAAACTTCTATCCCCATTTCAAACCGAAAGCCCACATCCCAGCTGGCACCTCATTTTGTTTAATTAATTATGTTTTTCTAAAAAAAAAAAGCTGTATTTTTATAAATTAAAAAAAAATGTTGTGCTTTTATTAAAAAAATTGTGTTTAAAAAAAAAAAGAACGCGAACATGACTAAATTAAAATAACCCGAATCAGACCCAATTAAATGCGAGAAAAAATGATATTTTTACCAAATACGAACATAACCTAATTAAAATACGACATGCCGCAACATAAATTATTTCGGTAGTAATTTTTTTAGGTAATATTTTATTTTGTAAAAAACAGTTTTAACACATTTTTTGGATGTGTTTTGTTTGTTGATAAAATAAGTTTTATGTTCTATCTAATGTCAATTAAATTATGTTAGCTAAGGCACGATACATGCTTTTTTTTTTGGATAAAATCAGTTTTAATATATAAAAAAAATAACATGCTAATTTGATGTTTTAGATTCGCGATTGATTAGTGCCGCTGACGCGGACCCACATTTAATAAACGATGTTGGTCCGGGAATGTAGGTTCGCGCCAGCGGTACTAATCAGTCGTGAATCTAAAACATTAAACTAAACAGTTTTTTATTTATTAAAATTAAAGTAAATATTTTTTTAAATAAAAAACTATGTTTACTATAAAAAAGTTCCTCGCGACAAAAATAAAAAAACTATGTTCCAAAAAGTCGCTCACCACATAAAAACACTCAATGTGTGCCGCTGGCGCGGACCTTTAAAAATAAAAGAATATTAGTTAAATTAGTGTTTAAGTACTTTTTGGAACAAAATAAAAACACCCAAAGACTTTTTGAAACAAAATAAAAATACTGAATATGTGCCACTGACGCGGACCTTTAAAAATAAGAGAACATTGGTTAAATTAGTATTTGAGGACTTTTTGGAACAAAATAAAAAAGATTGGACTAAATGTCTATTAAAAAATATTTGAAGGACTTTTTGGTAATTGATCAATTAAATATTAGTTTCATGTAAAATTTATTTAACACCGCTTAAATAAAAAAACTATGTTCCAAAAAGTTTCTCACAACATAAAAATGAGAGAATAATAATAAAAATGTCAATCTAATTTAAAATAAATCATAACTTTAGAAATATAATGCATTATTTTTTAAAAATAAATTAAGGGTCCAGATCAATTTGTCATTTAGTGAGATTGATGGGGATTGATTCGGTAAGTCCCATTCGGGGACTGTAACATTATTCTTTCAATAATTAGATCCATCCCCCCCTAAAAAAAAGAGAAGTGGCTTATCGGTGACTTTTTGCGCCAAATTTAACAAAATCTATATAACTATATAAAAATTGTAGACCAAAATCATGTGAGACTGACATGTGGCAACTTAATAAATGCCAAAATTAAAAATTGTAGACCAAAATCATGTGAGAGTGACACGTGGCAACTTAATAAATGCCAAAATCATGTGAGACTGACACGTGGCAACTTAATAAATGATATAATAAATGAAATTCTCTCTCTAGAGAAGGATACGTGAAGATAATAACTCATCTTTCTCTACACTCCAATACAATGAATTTAGTCCATCTAACCGGCTTCCTATTCAATGTACTTCATTTTTAATTTTCCAAGAAGATACATTGAAATCTACAACCGTTTCCTCTTTTTCTTCTCTCTCTCTCCCCTTTAATATATGAACCATCCGTTAAGGCAGGTAAAGAAAAAAAAACACAAGCCCAAACGACGGCAGCTGTCTATCAATGCATTCTGAGTTGAATCATTTGAAAGGTATGATATAGTTACAAACATTCATTTATTTTTTATATGGGAAATATTGTATATCTCATGTTTATCCTACCGTTTTATGTTATAAGTGGATTTTAGCACATTAGAGGAGGATTTGTTTGGAGCCATAGACGTTTATGGTAATAGTTAAGAAAAATATCTGAAAAATAGTAAAATGCAAATGATATAGACGTATGGCTAGATTTTTAAATACGATTCTTGCTTTCAATACAATCATGCTTCCAGAGAGATTTTTTTAACCCAATTCCATCCATAAACAAATTTGAATCTGGAGAGGGCACATCTATTGTTCATTCCTTTGGTAATGTCAGGGAAGTCAACATTGATATAGATTATGTCAATGATAGTACACCCAAGCTACTGCACACTTTGTTTCCAGGTATCTTTCTTTGGGGGCTTAGTTTTGTTTTCCATTTATTTTATAGTTTGTTTCACACTTCAAATTTAGTTTAAGAAATTTTGTGTTTGTGTGTGTTGAAATAACAAAACTTATTGTAAGTCTCAACACTTATTGTAAGTGAGTTTTGGTATTCAACATCTAAAATTATGTCATTTATCAAATTACCTTATCACTCATCTTTACTTATTGCTTATTTAAATTTTTTCTAAACATCCTATTATAAATTCGTTTGCTAAAAACTAATTCATATAGTCTTTATAATGAAATACAAATTTATATTCGGCCACGCATCGCGCGGCCGACTTATTGCTTATTTTTTTTTTTCTAAACACCCGATTTTAAATTCGTTTGCTAAAAACTAATTCATACAGTATTTATAATAAAATATAAATTGATATTCGGCCACGCGATGCGTGGCCTTCATGCTAGTGAATATATATAAATACTCCCAAAAGGATACAACAACTCCCAAAGAAATTAATGGGGTGATTTGACGCATTAATGAGTTGTCACTTAAAAGATAAATCCAAATTTAAAATTAAGCCAATAACAAAATACCACAATATTTCAAACACCCAATTTCGGCTTAACACTAAAACTTATTGTTTTGGATCACAACTAAATCAATTTTAACAAATCAAAAAGAGGTTTCAGACAAATTAAAATTTTCATTTTTTTACTATAAAGGGGATCCTCGGGTTCAGCAATTAGGGGATAATTTTTAAAAGTACCATAATGTACACCTTGTAATTTTTTAGATTTAATGGAAAATATTATTGTATGAATTGCCATAATAATTTGATAATTTTATTTATCGATGAGAAAATAATTATATGCGACTTTACAAATTTTGGAAGATTATTTAAATAATATATGGATTCAATAAATGAATTGTGAAATATATTCTTATGAACATATTTTAATTTATTAAAATATATGTGAATTTTTATTTTACTAGTTTTAAATTAGTTAGTATTTTGTTAGAGGGTTTGTACATTTTATTTTGGCCATGGTAATAAGACACTATATAATTTAGAAATATTAAGAATTATTTTAAATATATACAATGAGAAAAAACATATTTGAAATGAATATTGGTTGTAATGTAATTAATAAGGGCTAGTATGCTAGTTAATTTGACGATAATTGTTTGTTTGAGAAGATTAGTTGTGAAAGATGAAGAGGTTGGGATATGAACGACTTTTATATGTATTCTACTTGTTTATTTTGATTATAAATAATACAAATTAAATTACGAAGAATATTAGATTGTAAATAATCAATGTGGGAGTTTAAGTTCATTTGTATTAATTGTACACATATATATCATGCCATGTATTGCATCCTTATATTTATATATCCTTCTTATTGCACAATCTTCAACACTTATTACTTTCATGCCGAGTTGTTCAGAGAAAATTATAATTAGTTAAATTTGCATACATGTTTGATTGTTGAATAATAATACCTAAACTATGGAGACTTAATCTTGATAAAGATGTTAAATTGAGGTATTTATATTTTTATTGTTTTTGGACGATGAGTAGATATCCGTTAGGCAAACCGCCCATTGGATGGGTTGTTCTTTAGGGCTATGATTTTTTATTTTGTCAAGGAACTAGGCCATGGAGCCATTGGAATTGTAAGCCCGTTTGATATGGGTTGTTAATCCATTATGGTAGAACGATAAAGGGGACCAACCTATTGTGCCTTGAAGATGTATTATGAGATTATATTTATTGGTGGCCATTGGATTGCTCAAAATATAATTTGTAAGATAGTGAAATGAGGTCCATACCACACTGAGAGAAGTGTGGAAGATGTTTTTCATAGTCGTAGTGCGAGGTGATATCCTAGGATTAAAATGAATATTTTAGAGATTTTAATTGAGTGTTCATATAATTAGACTCTTATATATCTACACGCACAATTATATGTAGTTCACTTGTAGCATGTATATGAGCCTATTATGTTTTTCGCTCACACCCACACGGTTTATAAACGTGGTTTAGATTTTGTTCGAGTTTGGATTGATTACGGATATAATGGAGTTTGAGACGCATTGGGATTGTTTACAATCAATGTATTCTTTTCAAAGAAAGATATATTTTATTTTTTCATTGTGAATTGTAAAAGAGACTTTTAATATTAATGGTAAAAACAATCGTTATATTTATTTATAGTTTTTTTATTTTATCTTCTACAATCGGTTTATTTTAAATGAGATTTTATTTAAAAAAAAGGTTAATTTGTCCCGCGCCTTCATATATTTATTTTAATTTTTTTTACAAGTATTACAAGTGGTACCACAACTTTAGGTTACTCGTATTCTCGTGCTTTGCGTTATTGGTTCATTACGTCTACTTTATATTATCTTTGATTTTTCTTATAAGTGAATGAAATAATAAGATTTGGTGAATTTCAAGTAAGAAATTCTTAATTTTGAAATTTAATTAAAAATATTATTGGATGAATTGTCATCATTGTTTGCGAATTTTATTTGTGAATTAGAAACTAATCCTTTGGGATTGTAGGCATTTTAGTGTAATTATTTAATAATATGGGGATTTAATAAACCAAGTGTGAAATATATTCATATGAACGTATTTTAATTAATTAAAATATATATGGAATATAATAAATTTTTATTTAACTAGTTTTTAAATTACTTAGTACGTGATCTATTAGAGAGTTTGCACATTTTATTATGGTCTTTGTAATAAGACACTGTATAGTTTAGAAATATTAAGAATGATTTCACAATATAAAATGTTAAACAATTATTACTTGTAATATAATTAATAGAGGCTAGTGTGCTGGTTAATTTGACGCTAATTATTTATTTGAGGGAGATTAAGTCAGAAAGATGAGGAGGTTGAGATATGAAAGACTTTGGTATGTATTTTATGTATTCTGATTTGAAATAATACAAAATAAATTAGGAAGAATCTTAGTTGTCGAAAAAACAATATAGGAGTTTAAATAATCAATTTTAGGGTCATTTAATGGGGGTATTTATGAGGGTATTAGAATGGTTAAATGGGAAAATGAAGTGAGGAAAATTGGGAGCCTACTCTCAACGTATTTTTAAAGGTTTTATGACTATTTTAAACCTACCTACTGATACATAAAAGTATGTTAAGGTTTAGGACCTTTAGGCACCTTTGAGTGAGAGGATACTAGAAAATTGAGAGGGAAAATAAGATAAAAAATGTGAAAAAATAAGATGAAGTTGAGAGAATTTTTTAGAGATAAGTATAAGAAGTTTTTAATAAAATATGAATACTACTAATACTCTGAAGTCAATATTTTCAAAGATTTTGGTGGTTTGATTCGACGGTTTTATTTTAAACAATTTGAGCTAGGTGTTCATCCTCTTATGATTATTTTATGTGCAACATGTATTCACCCTTGTTTTTATACCCATATTCCATGCAATGTGTTGCAACCTTAAATGTACTACTTTTCTCTATATATCGTTCTTGTTGAACAAGTGTTATATTCTTATTGTTTTCATCTCGAATAGTTAGGAAAAACTCTTAATTCGAAGAATTTACGAATATGTCGGGTTGTTGAATTTGGGTAGTATATTTATAACTAACTATAAAAATTTAATCTTGATAAAGATGTTAAATTGAGAGGTCGATATTTTCATTGTTGTTGGAGGATACTTAGGTATCACTTAGCCAAACCACATACTGGACGAACTATACTTTTAGGCTACGATTTTGTCTTTTATCGAAGTAACCAGGGCATGGACCCATTGGGTTATTAAGCCAATTTAATATGGGTTGTTAAGCCATTATGGTAAGAAGATGAGGGGAATACCCTATTGTGCTTTGTAGATGTATTATGAGATTATTTTTATTAGGGAACATTGGATTGTTCAGAGTATAATCCACAAGCGAGTGAAAGGAAGTCCACACCATACTGAGGGAAGTGTAGAAAGATTTTTTCATATGGGATTTTGGTAGTGTAGGATTAAATTGGATTATCTTTGGATTTTAATTAAGTGTTCATATGCATACACTCTTATATATGTCCATGCATAAGTATATGTACTTCACTTGGAGCATTTATACGAGCATACTGAGTTACCCTCTCATACCCCCACGATTTATATATGTGTTTCACGTTTTGTTTGAGTTTGGATCGATTACAACTATATTGGAGATTGGGATGTATTGGGATGTTTAGAGGTTCTATATTCTTTTTAAAAAAAGTTTTATTTTATTTTTCGTTATAAATTGTATAAGAGACTTTTAATATTAATGGGAATACAATGTTTTCTTTATTTATAGATTTTTATTTTATCAACCGCAACCAGTTTATTGTAAATGATATTTTATTTTCATAAGGTCCAATTTGTCCCACATTTTCTTCTTTTCATTTTTAACATTTTCACACGTATTAGATAAAATTAGAGTTAGCCTGTAATTTTATTTTGATTGTTTTGTGAGGCAAAGTATCTACAAAATTTGGAGAGTTTTTGTGTATGCAAATTAAAGGGTTGAAACACGGAGATTTGTAAGTTGCATTTATTAATGAGAATTATTTTTTCTTCTTCCAATCTATTTCTTTTAATCATATTTCTAGAAAAAATATATTGATAGAATTAGGTAAAGTTTACTTATGTTTTATTTGTTTAATTTACATAAATCCCCTTATATGTTTTCAATATTTTAAAATTTTGTTATTCACTAAAATATTCATGAGAGTGATATTTTAACCTTCTAAATAAATTCTTTATATTCACATTCTTCTATTATATGTTCTTAATTTTTGATGGGTTATGATGTTATTAAATTGTTTGATAGTCCATGATTAAATATGACCTATAATGGTTAGAATTGATTTTTAAGGAAATATGAATTTTATCTGTCTAAAAAAGATAAAAATTACTTTCAGCAAAACTTTAATGTTTTATCTTCCAAAATTTATGCGGATAGATCTGGTGAATTTTGAATTATAAAAAGGAAATTTTGAGTTAAACTACTTTTCGATAATCTAATAAATGTGGTAAATGGATCCGACACGTTAGTAATATCTCCCATATCCTTTACAAATTTTGAATTATTATAAAAATTGTTTTACTATTGCTTGTCAAATTTTAATAAATTCATTTGTTGAATAATTTTTACTATTTGTATGCCCAAAACGTGTTTAGAAAATACCAAACTTCTCTCTCTCTCTCTCTCGTGGTGCCATGATTATACGCAAGAACTTACAAATAAAAATAAATAAATTTCCTCAAAAATTCTATAGAAATTCCATTCTTTATTCGAAGTTCAGAAATTTTAGAAAATTTCTAAATATTTCATGATTAGACCAAAGAATCATATTTTCTTTGCATTTCCAAAAAAATGCAAAGAAGAGTGCTAAAACTAACAAACAAATCTTTAAGAAAGAGAGAGAGAGAGACCTAATTTACATCTTGAATAAAAAATAAAAGGGAAAATCATAAATTCACATATACATATCTTTTTTATAACTATTAAACGGAGGACTCCAATAAATGCTGCTCAATTGTTAAGGTGTGTATGTAGGATTGTATATTAAAGACCTCTTGAACTTTCTTATCTACATGCCACTCTACTCATGGATATTTCATCTTTCACTCCATTTCTCCTTCTCTTCTTTAATGAGACACGTATTTGTCTTCTGAACCTAACTCTAAATGCCCATATGATGTCTTTTTATCTCTTTCTTGAAGTATAGTCCTGCGTAGTATATCTCTTACAAATTCATTTCCTCTTTTTATCATATTAAAATCTTGCTCCTCTATTTTTAAGATTAATTGAACTCCCGGACTTTGTTTAGTTAAGTAGCTACGGTTCTGTTCTTTGAAGCAAGTGAGTATGGTTTCTTGTTTACTACCTGTTCTAAAAATTTCTCTACGGAATTGTTCATGATATGAAAATATGCTCTTGTTAAACGTTTTTGTCACCACTATGCTGAGACATACATCAATACATATTAATTTGTAAACTAATCCATCAACGCCCAAAGCATGTCATTCAAATGTTTTTGTAAATACTTGGGTGAAAACTTAAGTTATAAAAGTAAATCTAGATAATTGTCTATTGTAGTTTGGGGAAACATTATTGCACTAATCAATAAATTTGCTTGGAATGAAAAAGATAAAGACAGAATGGATTCTCTTCTTTGATGTGAAAGGACTTGCTTTCAATAGAAGTTGATCTGTTGATGGTTAAGGGTTTGCATAATCGTAATGTTCTCATATTTTTGCCAGTAACATTTGCAACATATATATGGTAACGGTAAGCTAAAGGGTTAAAACCAGTCACCAGAGTGAAATGTTTGTTGGAAAATTGGAATTGAATGGGTATTATAAAGCTGTCCAGATTTCTGAACAGATTTTTGAGTAACTTTGAGCTCAAATTTAGGTGGGACCCACACTACGAAAATTGTGGGACCATATACGAATGTTTTCACCTCCGTAAGGAGATTAACGTAGTATATTCATATGTCCAATTTCAATAAGTTATGAATGATAAATATGTCCCCAAAGTGACTCACAAAGCAATGAAAGTTAATGAATTGGGTATGTTTTAACTCTTGTCCCACATTGGAAGAGTAGTGGAATTTTAATGAGTTAATAACACCCCAAGTATGGACTAAGACTTGGATGCCTTGGGGGTATCCCAACTCTTTGAAGGGGAGATGACCTAAGCTATGCACGGGTTGATTTTCGGTCAAAAGTCCACCCCCGCGTCAATCCGGCCGGCTCGGTTCGGGGTTGGGCTTCTAAAAATCTCCTACATTTTTTGGCCGAATTTATTTAACTTTCTGGGCTTTAATTATTAATTAATTACGAAATTAATTAATTAATTAATAAACGGTTGGCAATTATTGCCAACAGTTGATTCGTTTAACTGTTTTTGATAGTTGTGCCAACCGTCAACTACTTTGCTATAAATACAGATGCCTCCCTCCGTTTTTAAAATAATGAAAAATTTCCCTCCTCCAGAATTGCTGTCATTTTATTCCTGTCATATCTGTTCCAGAAATAATTTTTGCTGCATACCATATCTTGCATAGTTGTTGAGTAAAAGCCACAGATTTGAGTTCGTTGAAATAAATTATTGTTATGCTATTTAATTAATTGGAAAAATCCGTTCTATCTTGGGAGACAATATTCATCAACCTCAAAGCACATTTGAGGGAATAAATTGTCTTAAGGACACTGTGAGATTCACAGGGCTCGGATTATCTTTCTATTTTTATTATTGTTTCTGCAAATTCAAGTAAGTGTTTCATTTCTGTAATTCTGTTTTAATTCCGAATATAATAAAAATTATTAATTCTGTACAATTGTTATTTACAAATAGTAGACATAACAATCTTAAGACAATTTACTGTTCTACTGATTTTGAGTGTACATAATTTTTTTTTCATAAATTTATTTGTTGAAAATAAATTTGTTTTGACAGAATAAAATGAATCAATTTACTTCTTTCTTGTAGAAATTAGTAAAACAATTTTGATATAGAAATTAATGTTTATACTGTTTTTATATTCTGTTTTACAAAATAAAATTTTATTTGTGTATTCTTGTTAAAATCTGTTTATGTAAAATTTTTAATCTTTAAATTATAATTCTGTTTTGTACAGAATTCTTTTTATTATTAAAAATTAGTGTGCCACAGATTTTATATTTAATTCTATTTTGTACGGAATTTTGTTTATATTATAGTTTAATTCTGAATTTTATTTGGAATTCTTTTTGAATTCATTTATTGTGAATTATATTTGGAGGAAATTGGTGCACAGAATTTTGTATTATGTTTTGATTAATTCATTATATATGAATTTTATCATTGATAAAAATTTTGTTTTTGTAACAGAAATGGAATCACAAAGTACGAACACTACTCCTACGAAACTGATTGTCACCAACACAAATGTGACTGCACCCGTATCTATGCCACACGGGGAGAAACCGAAAAAGTTCATTGGGGCTGACTTCAAACGTTGGCAAGGACAAATGTACTTCTATCTCACTACCTGCCAACTGGGCAGGTTTGTATATGAAGATTGCCCCTCTATTCAAGAGGGAGATGACGCTGAAAAGGTTGTTGTTGTCGATGCTTGGAAGCATTCGGACTACCTATGCCGAAATTATATTTTGGCCTACTTGGACAAGACTCTGTATCATGTCTACTGCACTATCAAGACATCCAAAGAATTATGGAATTCTTTGGAAAAGAAGTATAAAACTGAAGATGCTGGGATGAAGAAATTTATCGTCGGGCGTTTTCTGGACTTCAAAATGGTTGATTCTAAATCTGTAATCTCGCAAGTGCAAGAATTACAAGTGATCCTCCACGACATTCATGCTGAAGGAATGACAATTAGTGAAACTTTCCAAGTTGCTGCAATTGTTGAAAAGTTGCCACCATCTTGGACTTTGTTCAAAAACTATCTCAAGCACAAGCGTAAGGAGATGAATGTGGAGGAGTTGGTGGTCAGGCTAAGAATCAAAGAAGACAACCGTGAGTCTCAAAAGAAAAGTGGGAAGAATCCGATGGAAACAAAGGTCCATGTCGTTGAAGGTCCTAAGAAGAACAAACGAAAGTATGATGGGGAAGGCACTTCTAAACATAATAAGAAAAAGTTCAAAGGCAAATGCTACAATTGTGGTAAACCGGTACACCGCTCAAGCGAGTGTCGTAAGCCTAAGAAGCAAAATAAAAATAACTCTCAAGCAAATGTAACTGAGGGTGAGAATATCACCAATGATTTGGCGGATATGAATCTTTCTGCCGTGGTCTCTGAATGTAACTTGGTTGGAAATACTAAGGAATAGTGGGTGGATACTGGAGCCACACGACACATTTGTGCAAAAAAATGGATGTTCACCACCTATAAGCCTTTGGAAAATGAAGAAAATCTCTTTATGGGAAATTCTTCCACTTCGAAGGTGGTGGGACAAGGAAAGAAAACTCGAAAAATGACTTCTGGAAAGGAACTTACTCTCAACAATGTTCTTCACGTGCCTGATATTCGAAAGAATCTGATTTCTAGATCTCTCCTTACTAAAAATGGTTTCAAGCTTGTGTTTATGTCTGATCGCTTTGTGTTGTCTAAAAATGACATGTATGTAGGAAGGGCTACCTAAATGAGGGGCTCTTTAAACTCAATGTTCTTACTGTAACCCCTAAACCATCTATTTCAATGAATGAAATTGCTAGTTCTTCTTACTTGATTGAGTAATCTAATATTTGGCATGCAAGATTGGGACATGTTAATTTTGATACATTGTGTAGATTAATTAACTTGGAATTTTTGACAAAATTTAATATTGATAAAAATCATAAATGTGAAATTTGTGTGGAATCTAAATTAGCTAGATTACCGTTCCATTCGATTGAAAGGATAACTGAACCTTTAAATTTAATTCACACCGATATTTGTGATTTAAAATTTGTTCAAACTAGAGGTGGCAAAAAGTATTTTATTACTTTTACTGACGAATGCACAAAATATTTCTATGTATATTTGTTACATAGCAAAGATGAGGCTATTAATGCATTTAAACAATATAAGAATGAAGTTGAGAATCAATTAAGCAAAACGATAAAGGCTATTAAAATTGATAGAGGAGGTGAATATGAATATCCATTTGAGGAATTTTGTTCTGAAAATGGGATTATTCATCAAACAACAGCTCCTTATTCTCCTCAATCGAATGGTGTTGCTGAACGCAAAAACCGTACTTTGAAAGAATTGATGAACTCAATGTTATTAAGTTCAGGAGCTCCACAAAATTTGTGGGGGGAAGCCTTACTTTCTGCTAATTACATTCTCAATAAAGTACCTCACAAAAAGACTCACAATACACCTTATGAATTATGGAAAGGTCGAAGACCTTCCTATAAATATTTACTAGTGTGGGGGTGCTTAGCCAAAGTGATGGTTCCTAAACCTAAAAAGGTAAGAATAGGGGCAAAAATCGTGGATTGTGTATTCATCGGTTATGCTACTAATAGCAGTGCATATCGATTTCTAGTTTGTAAATCTGAGATTTCGAACATTCATGTAAATACGGTTATTGAATCGAGGGATGCTTCATTTTTTGAAAATGAATTCCCGTATAACATGACCCGAGAATCTGGTCCTTCTAAAAGGACAAATCAAGCTACTACATGTGGTACTCATCAACCTATTGAATCAATAGAGGATGAACCAAGACGTAGTAAAAGAGCAAAAACCTCGACTTCTTTCGGTCCGTATTTTCTAACATATTTGTTAGAAAATGAACCTCAATCGTATAAAGAAGCTATATCCTTACCCGATGCTTCCAATTGGAAAGAAGCAATTAATAGCGAAATTGAATCCATATTAAAAATTCATACATGGAAACTAGTGGATCTTCCACCAGGTTCAAAACCGTTAGGTTATAAATGGATCTTCAAAAAGAAATTGAAGGCCTATGGATCAATTGATAAATATAAAGCTAGACTTGTAGCTAAAGTCTATAGGCAAAAGGAAGGGTTGGATTACTTCGACACATATTCACCGGCAACAAGAATAACGTCCATTCGGATGTTAATAGCAATAGCTGCTATTAATGGACTTGAAATACATCAAATGGATGTAAAAACTGCATTCTTAAACGGTGAACTAGACGAGGAAATTTATATGGAGCAACCTGAAGGGTTCAAAGCTCCCGGACAAGAAGGAAAAGTGTGTAAGCTTGTTAAATCACTACATGGATTAAAACAAGCACCTAAACAATGGCATGAAAAATTTGATAATGCAATGTTATCAAATGGTTTCAAAATTAATGAATGCGATAAATGTGTTTACTTTAAATACATTCATAATGGATATGTCATTGTATGCCTCTATGTTGATGATATGCTTATCATGGGTAGTAACTTAGAAATTGTCAAAACTACAAAACAAATGTTGAGTAGTAGATTTGACATGAAAGATACGGGAATCGCCGATGTTATATTAGGAATTAAAATTTCTAGAACATTGGATGGACTTATATTATCTCAATCTCATTACATAGAGAAAGTACTTGAAAAATTCAAGAAGTATGATATTAGTCCTACCAAGACACCTGTAGATGTAAATTTATATCTAGCAAGAAATAATGGTGAAAGCATATCTCAACTAGAATATTCTCGTATTATCGGAAGTTTAATGTATATCATGAACTGTACGCGACCGGACATAGCATACTCAATAAGTAAGCTAAGTCGATTTACGAGTAATCCAGGAAGAGATCACTGGAAAGCAATATTGAGAGTTTTGGGTTATTTAAAATATACTCAAAACTATGGATTGCATTACTCAAAATATCCAGCTGTTCTTGAAGGACATTGCAATGCAAATTGGATATCTGATACAAAAGACTCTAAGTCTACGAGTGGGTATGTGTTTACCCTCGGAGGTGCAGTCGTATCTTGGAAATCCTCAAAACAAATGTGCATTGCTAGATCGACAATGGAATCTGAATTCATTAAACTAGACAAAGCTAGAGAAGAAGCTGAGTGGCTTCGAAATTTCTTAGAGGATGTTCCAAATTGGTCTAAACCTGTGCCCGCAATATGTATACATTGCGATAGCCAATCAACGATTGGAAGGGCACAAAATCACATGTATAACGGAAAGTCACGACATATTCGTCGTCGACACAATACCGTTAGACAACTTCTCTCAAACGGAATAATCTCAATTGACTATGTAAAGTCAAAAGATAATATATCGGATCCACTAACGAAAGGTTTAAACCGAGAGCAAGTTGAAATATCATCGAGAGGAATGGGTTTAAAGCCTATAAATAAATAAGAATCAATATAGTGGAAACCCAACCTAGCTGACTGGAGATCCCAAGATCTAGGTTCAATGGGTAAACCGAACTACATTGTATTCAGTAAGCACTGGAGGATATTTAATCCTATCCATTCCAAAGATGAGACAGTGCACATCTGCGACGAAATTAGGATAAGTTATGCTTTTAATGACATATATATCTTAGTACGTCTAAGTGGGGTATTGCAGAATACTCTTTATGGAAGTCACCTACGTGAGTAAGAAGGGGGCCACTTCTATGAGAATAATGAAAGGCATATTCTCTAAAATACTTGCAGAACCGAGTGGTGTTCACGGCCAAAATGAACACAAACGTGAGAACCAACTATGTTGAAGAATTGTTG
Organism: Sambucus nigra; assembly: GCA_949130495.1. Taxonomy (NCBI): domain Eukaryota; kingdom Viridiplantae; phylum Streptophyta; class Magnoliopsida; order Dipsacales; family Adoxaceae; genus Sambucus; species Sambucus nigra. Next base: position 157,160,919 of record OX422207.1, on the reverse strand, counting down.
TGTGAATACTGTTGTCTAGGTTTACAAAAACGGTTGACGGTTCAAGGACGTGAAGTCTACTGATTAACCAAGTAAATCCGATAGTATATCACTAAGGAAAGTTCAAAGCCACTAGGCTACTTCTCCCGATGCAATAAGTCTTCAGTTTTACTCAACTTGTGTCTGCATCTTCATAAGGATCTGTTTTGTTTTATTTATAGCGATATATCATTCATGTGGGGGATTGTTGGAAAATTGGAATTGAATGGGTATTATAAAGCTGTCCAGATTTTTCTGGACAGATTTTTTAGCAACTTTGAGCTCAAATTTAGGTGGGACCCACACTACGAAAATTATGGGACCATATACGAATGCGTTCACCTCCGCAAGGAGATTAACGTAGTATATTCATATGTCCAGTTTCAATAAGTTATGAATGATAAATATGTCCCCAAAGTGACTCATAAAGCAATGAAAGTTAATGAATTGGGTATGTTTTAACTCTTGTCCCACATTGGAAGAGTAGTGGAATTTTGATGAGTTAATAACACCCCAAGTATGGACTAAGGCTTAGATGCCTTGGGGGTATCCCAACTCTTTGAAAGGGAGATGACCTAAGCTATGCACGGGTAAATTTTCGGTCAAAAGTCCACACGCGCGCGCGCGCGTCCGTCCGTCCGGCCGGCCAGCTCGATTCGGTTTGGTTCGGGCTTGGGCTTATGAAAATCTCCTACATTTTTTGGCCGAATTTATTTAACTTTCTGGGCTTTAACTATTAATTAATTATGAAATTAATTAATTAATAAATAAACTGTTGGCAGTTATTGCCAACAATCAACAGCTAATTCGTTTAACTGTTTTTGACAGTTGTGCCAACCGTCAACTACTTTGCTATAAATACAGATGCCTCCCTCCGTTTTTAAAATAATGAAAAATTTCCCTCCTCCAGAATTGCTGTCATTTTATTCCTGTCATATCTGTTCCAGAAATAATTTTTTCTGCATACCATATCTTGCATAGTTGTTGAGTAAAAGCCACAGATTTGAGTTCGTTGAAATTAATTACTGTTGTGCTATATAATTAATTGGAAAAATTGTCACAACCTGCCTAAAATAATAACGGGTGGCCAGCCCTATACTATATTAAATCAGGAGTTTCAGATGGTCCAGTCTCAACATCAACTGTCGGTACTATATAATATAGGACTAACTACCCGAAATCATATAAGCGAGATGTGAAAATTTAAATAAAATATGCAACATCCAACCAACTAACGCTAAAAAAATGCATGAAAGAACTAAGATAAATGAGATGCTAGAAATAAAATGAATTAAATAACCACAACCGAATGTACTACACAAGGTAGGCCCGAATAAGCTGTCGGGCCACAGCCAATACAATAACTGAAATGGAATAAATATAAACATGTATATAAATATCCCTTGGGTACAAACCCGATATACAACATGAATTCTACCTAGAATTTTAAAGAAGTAGGAAGCGGCTACATGAAACATCCTGCAACAGTCCGCACCTGTCACGGCTCCCGGGACACTAAATAGAAGGTCATTCGGCATCCATGTGGTAGGATACCTGTGGTAATATATATATATACAAGCAGGAGAGAAGAGTAAACGGGTCAGAGCCCCGAATGTGAAAAATATTTAGCAAGTGTTAACCGTGCATAATAATTACCGGTGAACTTTATTTCATAATTAAAGTGAGACCGCTCTCTCGTGGAACCCCTACTCACCTCTCATCTAAAGGCGCGCACCTAATCACGTCCTCAAGTTTTAGTTAAATTACCCCATATTGTTATTAGGACAACCTAACTTATCATAGGCCTAGCCTATACCCACGAGAGCTACTTTCCCATCATAATCCAAGGACTGCCCCTTAATCCTACTAGATTATGATAACAACAATTATGCCATAAAAGGCTTAATGGATTCCGATTTATAATTAATGAATTATAAGTCTTAATACGTTACCCCTATATATATATATATATATATATACGTATATATAGGCTAAAATATAAGAATTTATATTCTTAATATCATGCACATGGAATATTGGCAAAACCTCTCTCTAATCTCAAACTTGTACTACGTTTCGTGCGTGGGGAGTCTTGCAAAGCGAAATCCAAACAAGGAACCGCCCCGTTACACTACTCCTGACAAGGTCAAGACCAGAGATTCGAGATGCCACAATTAGAATTACTTCTCTCAAATCTCGACATGGCACTGCGTTTCGTGCGTGAGGTGTCTCGCAAAGCGAAATCCAAATAAGGAACCACCTCGTTACACTACTCCTGGGCAATGTCGATCCTAGAGATGCATAATCCTTAACATACTATATAATACTACCATTACTACTAAACTATAAACTACCAAAGAAAAAAAAGAAAGAAAAGAAAAAAAAAGAAAATAAATAAAATAAAATAAAAGAATCTCCAATAATATCCTTGGTGTGATGTAACCGAAGTATTCCTCAAATACGATACATCAACCCCCCAATAAAACTGGTACACTATAATCATCCAAGATGTACCCTAAAGAAATACCATATCCTTTCATCTAGGATATATAAATATATATATATATAGGTATTTTATTCTCACCATATATATATACATGCCATCATCCATACCCATGACCCAGCGTACATACCATATATGATGTAAAGGGGCCATGCACATATAATACCTAGCTATATATAGCGCCGATAAAACTGCATCAATGCTATCATCTTCTCAGAGTCCAACTCACGTAACAACTGGGGACAACCTGGTGGGGATCAACGACACCCACCTCGTGGTAACTCAAACACACGACGTCCCGGGAAGCGGTCATAGTTCCAACCGGCAATGAGACGAAACATACCCACCACGTCTCACCCCAAAAATATATATCTATATCGTATAATAACACAAGGGACGACTATGACCTGGGCAATATCCACACCCTGCTCTATATGCCAGGATGCTCACCCTCTGCGCGGAAACTTCCCAATGATAGCACGAGCGGGGTATGCCTAACCACATAAGTATATACATTGCTCATATACGCAATATACATACATCCATATGATCCCATCATATGATACAATATAATAAACCATCATATAAGGTTTAAATATCCATACCATGTATGTCCACAACATAAGATATATCCATATATTCACATTCATACATAGATATATGTACATATATTCACACATCGCTATATCAATATATATACAAACTAATTCCCGTTCATATGTATAAGATATATAAACCCGGCTATAAGTATACATAATCCTCAATATACAAGCCATCACCACAATTTCCAATAAATATACCTCGATATGTGAATACAATCCCTCACTTGAAACATATTCAATCATTTTTCCTATGATGAATAGTCTCCCAAAACCACATGTATATATCTATACATACATATTCAACATTAGGGTTATCACCCAAGAGTATGTGTAGGAATCCATCACTACACATGTCACCCATAACCAAAAGTACATAATTACCTTTGCACTATTTAACCATAGGCACACACGTGACTTAACAGTCTAAAACCTCAATTTATTCCAACCTCATTTCAAGTATTGGAATCCTAATGGTTATTTCCCCATATTTACATGTAAACTATCCTTACTAGAATTTGTGCTACCGCTTATTCTAGTCGATAGTACGATCCCAAGCCGTTCTCAAAGTCACCTATGGTTCGAATAAATCTCGATAACCCTCACTCCTATAGAGTTATCAATTATTACTTAGCCTAAACTTTTCTAAGGATATGAGACCCCTCGCTCTCAAAGAGTACGTAACCATTATCTTCCAATTGGCCCCGAATTATATCTTCACAATATCCTATCCTCAATAGGATTGGACATAAATGTCGGCCTAGAAACCTCACATCATACATGGATATTTCTTATCCAATTATTCCAAGAAGTCCCCACTATCGTATACTAAGTGAGAAATCCCCCCAATTATTGTTTCTGCAAATTCAAGTAAGTGTTTCATTTCTGTAATTCTGTTTTAATTCCGAATTATATAATAATTATTAATTCTATACAATTGTTATTTATAAATAGTAGATATAACAATGTTTTCTAATGAACCTATTCTGTTTACATATGTTGATTATATACATGTAATTTTATGAGTTCGAATCTAATTTTTTATTATGATTAATTACCTAGTTTAATGATTCTATATCAAATCTTATACATGTAACACCCCGCCCGCTCGTGGGAGCGAACGGAGCGCCACTACGATGAAACTAAATCAATTCCACAATATAACAAGGTATAGAGCATCTAAATCCCACAACAACAAAAGAGAAACCACTAATCTCAAATCTCTTCAAATACAATTACAACCAAGTCTCTCGAATAAATACACCAACTAAAATAAAGAAAATAAATCGCCAATGCTCTATACAACCAAAATAAATACAAATCTTCTCATGTACTCTCGAATAATCTTCCCAAAATAATCAACGCTAAAATCCATCTCCAAAAATCCCAAGCGCCCAAAAATCAGCGCTAACCTGCCACTAAAAGAAAATACGGGGAAGTACATAATACGAGAAGAAAGATGCTCAACAAATATTAGCGGTGAATAAAGTGTAACAATACGAGTACGAATATTCAAATTAAATGCGAATCTCAATAGCAATTATATCAATATAATTTCTCAACAACACATTAAGCGGGTCACCAAGCCTCACCAACATACCGCGCCTATGCATTTTTAGCATATCCAAAAAAAGGAATATTGACGGGTGCCCAACCTCAGTGCCATATTAAAATCTCATGACAACATGCTCAACACCAAATATAATACCACATGAATCGAAATTAGATTCCAACAAATATTTCAGATTCCAATTGAATTTAGCAATTCAAATATGAGTCAATAATCACAAGAAAAACAAAGGGAATAACACTCGCGAGATTAAGGAGCATATTGTGTAAAACCTCATACCTTAAAATCATCACATGAATCATCATATAATTTCAGCCTCAAAATCTAAGCACACCATCACGTTCCTCTCACGAAAATAATCAAATCTCGTTCCAGCCCAAACTCGAGAAAACACCAAATAAGCCTTCTAATCTAAGGATGAAATCTTGAATAAGTTTGGGGCTATGGTTTGTATATGAAAGGGAGTGATTTTGGAGAGGTCTTCTGGTTGAAAAGTTTGAGAAAAAGTGATTTGAAAAGCCAATCCACGAATTAGTTGATATATAAAGGATTAAAAGTTTGATTAAGAAAAGAGTTCTCAGATACAAATACTAAAATATTTATTTCGGATGATCAGACCGTTGGAATCGGATGAAATTTTTTAGAGAATTATCTGAAGACGAGAGGAAGCTGTATAAAATAATTCAGCTCAATCGGACGGTTCAATATTTTTAAAAAAATTTGTTTGCTAGAGAATTGTATGTTTTGAGGACTCTTCTATATAATAAAAATTCAATTAAAACTCCATTTTAATTTAAATTTCGAAATCGTTTGAAATTATCATCTTTAAAAATAAAATCCAACATATTTGAGCAATAAAAATAATTTTACCAAAAACTTTATTTTCCTCTATATTTTGAAAATACCCCAAAATTACGCGGGTTGTTACACTTCTCCATTAACAATGGAATTTCGCCCTCGAAATTCGCCGAAAACCTAACTCTCAAAGATCAGGCCAACACTCTCCAAAAATAATCTCGTCTCCCAAAAATAATTTCCTAACATCTCATCTAGATGCCTAACGGGAAACGATTCTCTAAAAATTTCTATCTCCAAAAATACGCGCCACAAAAACGCAACAGACCCAAAATCCAAGACCCGAGGGTTGTCGTATACCTAAGCTATGATACCATTCTGTAACACCCCGCCCGCCCGGGGGAGCGAACGGAGCGCCACTGCAATGAAACTAAATCAATTCCACAATATAACAAGGTATAGAGCATCTAAATCCCACAACAACAAAAGAGAAACCACTAATCTCAAATCTCTTCAAATACAAATACAACCAAGTCTCTTGAATAAATACACCAACTAAAACAAAGAAAATAAATCGCCAATGCTCTATACAACCAAAATAAATACAAATCTTCTCATGTACTCTCGAATAATCTTCCCAAAATAATCAACGCTAAAATCCATCTCCAAAAATCCCAAACGCCCAAAAATCAGCGCTAACCTGCCACTAAAAGAAAATACGGGGAAGTACACAATACGACAGGAAAGATGCTCAACAAATATTAGCGGTGAATAAAGCGTAACAATACGAGTACGAATATTCAAATCAAATGCGAATCTTAATAGAAATTATATCAATATAATTTCTCAACAACACATTAACCGGGTCACCAGGCCTCACCAACGTACCGCGCCTATGCATTTTTAGCATATCTGGAAAAAGGAATATTGACGGGTGCCCAACCTCAGTGCCATATTAAAATCTCATGACAACATGCTCAACACCAAATATAATACCACATGAATCGAAATTAGATTCCAACAAATATTTCCAGATTCCAATTGAATTTAGCAATTCAAATATGAGTCAATAATCACAAGAAAAACAAAGGGAATAACACTCGCGAGATTAAGGAGCATATTGTGTAAAATCCCATACCTTAAAATCATCACACGAATCATCATATAACTTCATCCTCAAAATCTAATCACACCATCACGTTCCTCTCACGAAAATAATCCAATCTCGTTCTAGCCCAAACTCGAGAAAACACCAAATAAGCCTTCTAATCTAAGGATGAAATCTTGAATAAGTTTGGGGCTATGGTTTGTATTTGAAAGGGAGTGATTTTGGAGAGGTCTTCTAGTTGAAAAGTTTGAGAAAAAGTGATTTGAAAAGCCAAGCCACGAATTAGTTGATATATAAAGGATTAAAAGTTTGATTAAGAAAAGAGTTCTAATCAGATACAAATACTAAAATATTTATTTTGGATGATCGAATCGTTGTAATAGGATGAAATTTTACAGAGAATTATCTGAAGACGAGAGGAAGCTGTATAAAAAAATTCAACTCGATCGGGCATTTCAATATTTTTAAATATTTTTTTTAAAAATATTTTTTTTTTGCTAGAGAATTTTATGTTTTGAGGACTCTTCTATATAATAAAAATTCAATTAAAACTCCATTTTAATTCAAATTTCGAACCCGTTTGAAATTATCATCTTTAAAAATAAAATCCAACATATTTGAGCAAAAAAAATAATTTTACCAAACACTTTATTTTCCTCCATATTTTGAAAATACCCCAAAATTACGCGAGTTGTTACAATACATTCATTAGTAAGTTCGCTATTATGTTTTCAATTTTTTTTTAATATTGATGTTATATGTTTCAATGAGATTTAGATTTCAGTACTCAAAGAAAATCAAGGTTTTGTTTGAGATCCCAAATTTTAAAACTTGGAATTTGAGAAAAAACATTTATGTTTAGATTGTAACAATTTAGAACAAAATTATTTTTGTTTCAAGGAATGAAATTGAACTTTTATGAGTATTTTTAATCTCATAGGTTTGCCCACTGTTTTACATATTTGTATGGTTCATATTTGTATGGTTCGACAATGTTTATAAGGTGAGAACTTTAGGAAGGGATGATTTGAGCAAACAAAAACTCTTTTTATGTTTTTCAAATTTTAAAGATTAAACTCTAAACAAATTAAACCAATAAATAACTTTGCACCAAATTTAAACCTTTTTTTTGGAAAAATTGATTTACCTAATTTTATCTTTTTAACCTAAAACATTCATCTAGGTGATAAAAAGATAAAATAAATCTAACACAACGCACCAATGTGTGAGGAAAACCACAAAGGAAAAAATCTCTAACGACCTAGCCAGATAGTTCACTATTTTATAGGATTAAAAAAGTTGACAGTAGACTTACTCAATGACTCGATCCCCACAAGCCTTGGTGCTCTTAAATCTTCGTCCTCTCCACCACAGTGCAACATAGGAGTCCACCCACACAATATTCCACAACGCATAATTCCACGCACGTCTCATTATCCACCGATCGAGGCTCATAACCATATACGGATTAGAACACGTAATCCACTACCTCTTTACTATAACACCATAAACACGGAGTCCACCATGCTTAAATAACAAGTATGGATTCCACCGCATTAAACACGTTCTCTCAGATATAGAGAAACAAACCTTGGTGCCCAAACTAAAGATTTCAACCATTTGAATATGAAGAACTTGTATCTTTAAACTCATAGGGAGAAACTAGGGTTTTGGAACTTTGGTAAACAGGCAAGGAAATTATTTTTACCCAAAGTTTTTGAAAAAACTAAGTCCAACACGCCTATAAATAGAAAAACATAAATTTCAAGGCAGTAAACTCATTCAAATGAAAAGACACATCTCGTTCGAACGAGAATAATATTTCGTTCAAACAAAAAAAATCGTTGTAACGAAGGAGCTATCTCGTTTAATTGAGCTTATATCGGCCTTGCAACGAGATGCACATTACTTGACAGAGACCCCTTGCTTTGATGTTCGTTAAATGTCCGTTACAAAAAGTTTTCAAAGTCATTCTAATGAGTTCCACTTCAAGAAATTGTACATTTTACTGCAAAAAAAAAAATCGTAGCCAAATGTTTACATTTCGTTGCTAAAGATATTTGGCAATGATTTTTTTTCGTAGTAGTGTCGTGGCGAAAGCCCCGTGGCTAAAGGTATATGAGAACAAAAATGAATTTTGTGGCCAATAGTAGACTTATTGACCACGAAAAAAAATTGTAGCCTATTATGTACCTATTCACAACGATTTTTTGTCGTTGTTGTTTGCCAAAATGTTTTGTTGAAAATAGTATAATTTCATGCCAAATTGTCTCCCATATATTCTTAAAAATTCGTGGCTAAATAAGTTTTCAATTTTTGCCACCATTAAAAATCGTTGCAAATAGACTTTTCTGACACATCTGTCCACAAATAAAATTCGTGGCTAATGTTATACATTATTATTTGTTTGTGGCTAATGTTATATATTGTTATTATTTCTAATTAATGTTATTAGCATTTTTAATATTACTTTAACTATTATTACTAGTTTATTTTCATTCCAAATATGTATCACAAATGTCATTTTCATAATGACAATTAACTAATAACATTAATATTTTGTGACATTTACATGTTCATCCACTTATTAAAATGTAAAATCATGCTCACAAAGTACATCTATTTAAAATGCAAGGTGTTATCAACATATTAATACCCCATCTTTGTGCCAAAAATTTCACGCATGTCATAATATCTAATCGCAAAAATGCACCATTTGTGTGCCAAAAGTTCTACTTAAAAGCTAAGTCATAATATTTGATAACAAAAGTTAACAAAAAAAAACTAACACAATGTCTAATAACAAAAATATCGCGGTCGGCATAAAAATCTCCTAAATTTTCCCTTCGGTTCACCCCATCCAAATATGTTTTGCCAATAAGAGTCCCCATCCCTTAATATCTGCAATTCATCATAAAAAATTGTCAGTTAAGTTCTATAAATAAGAATAATAAAAACAATATTTATTACTTGAATAGAAAAAGATATCTCAAGTGACATACCATTGAAATAAAGATTATGCGGATTGCATTTCTCTCAAAATAAGCAAGGATCGAATGATCTTATCACATTCAGCTTACTTGGCTAAAATGATGTCTATGAGTGCTCGTTTAGAAGACGCCTCCTCTTATTGCTTCATTATCTCCTCACGATGAGCTGCAAACTCATTCTCTTGAACTTTTAGGCCCTCCATTAACTCCCGTTGAGCTCTAACAGACTCATTAAGATCTTCCTCCAATTGTGCATTTTTTTGTTGCAAAGATGTCTTAGAATTAGTTGGTTTGGGACCAGGACCAAGCCCATTAATATACCCTGATCTCGTCCCAAGCACACGATCCGCTATCTCGTCTGGGGTCAATAATGGACCTTACTCAAATACAAACTCAAACTCAATGTTTTTCATCTCCTCCTGAGTAAAAGAAATATACAATTAGCATCTAAACATATTCAATTTTTTTAAATATTTTATACCTAAAAAATCAGCATACTTTTATTTGCTTTGAATGAAAACCAGTATGTTCAAACTTAATCTATCCCTCTCCTACAACAAATATAACTCAACATAGCCTCCAATAAAGTATTTTATATTTAAAAAAAATCGGCAGAGTTTCCTTTGTTTTTACATTAAAACCAGCCTGTTCAATCCATTTGAAAATCAACTCGAACACAACATAATCCACCATACTTAATCCCAGCCTCCAAATCAACAAATAAAACTCAACCAAATTAACATCCACATCCAATAACCAAACATACATAGCCCGATAAGAGCGTGGCATAAAATAAATCGCAATTTTACTTACATCGATTTCTCCAGCTTCGGTAGAAGTCCAATTCCAATTTTTACAATGGGTTTCTTTATAAAAATCGATCTTGTTAGGCTCAACACCACTAGCCGCCTTTACTTTATATTAAAATATAATAAGTATATAATTAGAAAACATATTCAAGGAGAAAACATTTGAATCTAAAGTAAAAAATATTACCACTTCATGACGAAGAACCACAAATGCCTTGGATCCCTTCTTGTGCCTTACAGTTTGCTTTTTTGTATTGTTTTTGTTTATCTCACATCGTTTCTACAATATATATATATATATATATATATATATATATATATATATATATATATATATATATATATATATATATATATATATATATATATATATATATATATATATACATATATATATTAAATCCTTAAATCAGATATAAAAGTTATCATATTAGATTATTAAAATAATTGCAATAATCTTGTACCTCATATTTTCGATCAACAAATAAATCACACAATTCGTGCCAATTTGCCTCGGTACAGCTACTATGTGGATTTTCCCGTGCCACCTCCTTTGACTCAAATGTTAAATAATATTGATGAAGCTTACTTCTTCGAGCCCTACTCCTCCCTTTCATTAATTCTTCACAACTTCGTTTTCCATGTTCATCCAAGTCAATTTTAAATCTCTCCTATAAATACAAATTATTAAATAATCAAATTAAACATAAATGTATAATACTTATAGTCACATGACTAAAAATATATATACTTACATTAATTCTATCAAAAGCTTAATTCTTATCACGATCACTCAGTGCTTTCCATTTAGTTGGCACCGGAATAAGATTTCGAGTTATAATACCTATCTCACTAGAAAGTTGGACAGACTGCTTATACTCAAGAGGCCTTCCGTTTTCTTTGGAAATTTCTATCCGCATATTCTTCCCAGTTACTTTAACCATTTTTTCCAACCCTCTACCTTTAGTAGGTCCACGAACTCTTTGTTTCACCCTAGTTGAGGCTATGTACATGCATTGATTAGTACACTAATATAAAACTAAACATCACATTAATATAAATAATGCAACAATAATCTTTTTACTATAATAATCATCAACCAAAGCTATAAATGATTTGAAGTAGAATAGGAACAACCATTTTCATTCATTAGCCTCAGATACAATTATAAAAATGTGTACTGAAATTGGCATCAGGTATAAAAATGTGTACTGAAACAGGAATGTGTTTATGTGTACTAAAATTTGTATCAAGTATAAAAATAAAAAAAAATTGTTTCTTTGCGTCAAATGTTTTTACTATCTGGTGGTATTTCATTAATTATGGTTTTAACCTTCAACGATGGTTTAACAACATCACTAGGGAGTTTCTTAGTATTAGGGAGCTGCTTTGTATTAGGGAGTTCTGTGTTTATTTGTTCATATACAGATTAATTAGTACATGATATGCCTAACAAAACAACAAATCAAATATTCCTAAAAATTAGTACCTAATCAAATATAGTACCTCATATTGTACCTGAATTGGTACAATAGTACCTTATATGGACTGGTACAATAGTACCTGATCAAATATGCATAAAAAACACAGTACTTGATATGCCTAAAAAACATATTAGCAATGTTATGAGTAATACTTCTACCTTTGATAATAGTTGTTTATTTGTGAGATGATATGCAATGTGACTAACTCATGAGAGACAAATGACTTGTATCCATGCAAGGCACTATTGACCCCCCCAAAATGAGGGGGGATGCGAAAACTAAATCAATGAATAATAAAAGGGTAATTTCGGGTTTGGCCCCTATATATTGAGTCAAACCACCTTGGTCCCACAACTTTCATGTACCCCCCCCCCCCCCCGCCCACCCCCTAAGAGCAAATAGATGATGCAAGAAAACAAATCAATTTAATAAAAAATTATTAGTCATCTCATACTCATCACATATATTACTATAGGATATGGAGTTTCACTTAATTAAAATGGGGTACCGCTTCAAGCTATAATGACATATGGTTCTCCATCTGCCATAACATCACTACCTCTAGGAAGATTAGGCGCCATGTGAATAAACCTCGCTAACGCAACAAATTCCAAGGGAAACCCCCACTAAGCGCGCCTATCAGACCTGGTTTATTCACTATTCTATTACCCCTAAAGACTACCCTTTTGGATTGGTGATAGCTTATCCATCTAATCATAAACAATACATGTCAAGAGAAAGGTATAAATATTAGTCCTCCAGTGAAATTCAAAGAGGAATGTGATTGCAAGTATTTATTGTCCATAAAAGCGTCGCATGTATTTCAAATGTCTTTCCTACAGACACGTTATATGTCTCCACACCAACATCCCATAATTCCTTCAATCCATCAATTAATGGTTGCAAATACACGTCGATGTCCTTACCAGGTGCCTTGGGTCCAGGAATGATCAATAGCATCATGAAAAATTCTTCATGAATTTCCATGGAGGTAAGTTATAGGGCATGAGTATAACAGGCCACATGCTATATGAGTTGTTCATGTTACCAAATGGGTTGAACCCGTCACTCGCTAGGCCAAGCCGCACATTACGAGGGTCTATAGAGAACCACTAATGCTCCTTATCAAATTCCTTCCAAGAATTAGAGTCAGCGGGATGTCTTTACACATTATCATTTCCACACTTCTCTTTGTGCCACCTCATATCCTCACCTGTTTTTTTCGACATAAACAATATTTGGAGTCTTGGTGTTATCGGGAGGTAACGAACCACCTTATGTGGAATCCGCTTTCCCTTTCCATCATTGATCTTCCATCTAGATTCCCCACATATTGGACACTCTTACATATTCTCAAATTCCTTCCAAAATAATGAGAAATCATTTTTACAAGCATGAATCGACACATATCCAAATCCCAAATCACGCAAAATGCTTTTCGCTTCATAATATGAATTTGGAAGGGTCTCTCCATTTGGAAAAGCTTCTTTCAATAGCTCGAGCAACATTTTGAGTGATTTATCACTCCAGTGTTTAATTCCCTTTAAGTGTAGCAACTTGACAAGAAACCCCAATGTAGAGAAGTTTTTACAATTGGAGTAAAGTTCACGTTCAGCTTCGCTCAATAATTTTTCAAATATTTTCTTCTCCCAACCACCAATATCTATGGGAGAATCACCAAGAGACGAATCAAATGGACCACTAGTATCTATGAATGTGCCTTTATTTATGTCTTCTAACATATCACGTATTTCGTCACCATTATTCTCTTCACTATCTATTATCTCTTCATCGACATCATCACCATCTACATCGGCATTTGAACTACCGCACACCAAGCGTTTAGAGCGATCCCCATGATATATCCATTGAGTATAATTTGTGCAAAAAACTTTCAAAAATAAGTGATCCTCCACTTCATCAATTTTTCTAACATCAATATTCTAGCAATCGCAACACGGACATTTAGTTTAATTCTTTTTCCCCGTATGATTCTTCGGAAATCGAATGAATGATCTAACTTCCATCACACACTTCACACAAAATCCATAATTTTCGTGCATCCAACTTTTATCCATCTAATTTTAAACAAAATAGCAAAAGAAACTCAATTTATTTACACATAGATATGCGAGAACAAGACCATATATTTTGTAATATCGATTCTAGGCATGTTAAAATTGTGTCCTATATTCCATCTAGGCTAAAAATGCATGCATATGGAATCGTATCGACCTCAGAGCAGTTATAACTTTCAAAGAAAAATCAAAGTAGGTACATATGGGAATTATGAATCATAGAAATAAATATTAAGGTCTATAGTGGGAATTACGAATTACGAATGTTTTAAAATCGAGCCTCGTCTCAATCACTGATATACTTCAGTTCTATTTGGAAACTAACATCTATTAATACACATCACAACCATAAAATATTTTGAAACCATTCATATTATGCCCTCAAACAAATTTCAAAACCAAACATTAAATTCTTACCTAAGTTTATAAAGCTTAAATTAGAATTTCAGAAAGTTCTAAATCAAAGTTACATTACATAAATTCTATAAGTTTAAATTTTGTTTTATGCATTATGTTTTCATAAATTATGTTATGTATATATGTGCACATATTGTGAATATCTAAAACATTGGGGAGGGGGGAGGATACATAACACTGGACAAAGGACAATTTAACTACTTTTTAATCTATCTAAGGCGTTTAGTGGCCTATATTTTATTCAAAATGAAAAATTAAAGTAGATACGATCTACAGGAGTATAATTGACATTCAAATATGTTTTATAGGGTCTATCACCATATAGTTCCAATTGCAAAGGTTCAATAATGAGCAATATCAATCATTAATTATTAAATGTAGCTCCATTTGGAAAAAAATCATGGGAGACAACAAACTTTTCCTTTTCAAATGATGATTGGTGTATATGTTTACACAATAATAACCTCATGCCACCCTCAACTAATAATTCTCAACAATTAAAAGTAGCAAATAAATTAAAAATGTTTATTACAAATGTAGAAACATTTACAAATTTTTTTGGGTGATTTAGAATCATTTACAGAAAAAAAAAAAAATTTAAAAATTTACAGAAAATTTACAATCATTGATTTTTTTTTTTTATATTTTATTCTTTCTACTAATAATTGTGACTAGGTTTGTTTTATAACCGAAGTAAATTTTAATGGATATTCAATAACCCATTTACAAGTCTTCCTTCAGCATATAGTGCAAACCCAGTTAGAAAATATCAAAATATAAAGTGGGGGTTTAGGTCATAGGCACATGTATATAGTGGATTTATAAAACATCCAAGATCTTTCCAAAACATAGTTGCATTGATATGAATATTACAATTACAATTACAAGTACCCTTAACTGTGAAAACACGTATAATTATTGGATGAAAACGCATCACAAGTCACAATAAAGATTCCAAAACCCAACTGTGACACCCCGACTAATTAAATACCGGGTAGCTACTCCTTTATTAAATTAATTCAAAATGCCAAGTTGGTCCAGTTTATAGCATCACTGTCGAAACATTTTAATGATTACTAACCACCTAGTATTTAAAAAGTAAGTGCCAAATTTTATTTAAAGTCTGATTAACATGCAACAAGTGTAATAAAGAATAATAACACCATTCACCATAATGAAGTAAATAGAATAACCATCACATAACGTAAATAAAGTCTGGAGGAAAACTCCTCACTACAAATCCCACAACTGATAAGTAAACTGAATACTAAATCAATACATGCCAAAGTCTGAAAACTGTAAATGGAAAGATGTCTAATAGAAATGGGCAACATGCCCTACAACTGATAGATAATGACTCTGGAATCCAAATGATAGAAGCGTCTACAAGAAAATTCCCTGTAGCTTCCACAAACAGCTACAACTCATCACCTGAATGAGTATCCTATGCTTGGTGTCCTTGTGACTGGGCACCTAAAATGGTTTTACAAAGAAAATAGATTTGAAAGCAAACGGGTCAGAGCCCGAATGTGGAGTTATATTGTAAAAACTTGCAAGTTCTTTAAAAACATTTAAAACATTAAATGCAAAGTACATGTTAGGACGTGCACTCACATGATATTATCACCTCTCGTCTAACTGTGCACTCCTAACGTAAGTACCCATCTACAACGACACAAACCACTAGCTAAGTGACATCATCTCTAGCTACACTATCATAGGTCCTACCCATATTACTCGGTTCTGTTAACATTATAACGCTCGTAAATAAGTAGGGGTTTAACGTAAACTCGGATGCTCAATATGCAATATATTTCACTATCAGCTAACTCGTTATGTTTCTCGAAACAATACCGTAATTATATTCACAACATTAACATGAAGGTTCCCATTAATTAAGTGTATACTATTCACATCATAAATATACAATACAAGCACCCCGAGAACTAAGCTGTGGTGCACACATACTCTGCTATCCATCCCGGTACATCACGTACATAAGGATTACATATTCTGAATCTCTCAGGAATAGTTCACAGATAACAACATCACAAATAATGGAGGTGAACACAGTCACATCACATGGATCACGCACATACCTACGCTCCCACGATCAGCGGACTTATTAATATCCCAATAAGTCTTTCTATGACCTATGTTCATCAAGGTAACCAGTCTAAATCAAGGCAACACAAGGATTAGAGGCCCCTAAGAGAACGTAAACCTCCCGTGATAGCAAGTATGGTAGGTATGTCATACACAGAATTGATATACCAATACTAAGTAAACACACGTCTTAGTAATCCCGTAGTTTAATTGTAGTACTATTCTCATTCTAGTACCAATATATAAATTTACACATTATACGATTACGGTTTATAATCATACGCGCCCTAAATTTATTCTCACGTCGTAGTAGACACTCACGTCTCAACCCAAACGGTTCATTGATTTAAATCACTCGTATATAATTTACTCCTCATAATAACCCAAAAGTCCCAAATCCATCAATACATCATCAAAGGAATGTTAACTCTACCCTCGAACAAGTTTACGGGACTCCAAAAATCAAAACAGGCCAAAAAGGCCAAAACTGCCAGCTCGTTAGAAGTCTCGTTTGAACGAGGCTGTTTGAACGAGATTGAACTGTCAGCTCGTTAGAAGTCTCGTTCGAACGAGGCTATTCGAACAAGATCCAGTTCGTTCGAACAAACTGCTCCTTCTAACGAGATCTTGTTCGAACGAAGTATCGAACGAGATTCCTTTTCGTTAGCAGCGACTGGTCAACTCGTTAGAAGCTCGTTCGAACGACCTGGAGAGGGGCTTCTAACGACCTGCCAGTTTCGTCCCAGATTTTTCTAAATCTCGTTTTTCACCATTTTTACTCCTCAAATTTCTTCTAAAATTTGTCCCAACAATACTTTAAGGTCTCTAATCAATCCTAAACATATCAAGGTTATAAACTAATGTAATTTACGGAGTTAATTCTTCCCAATCATCATTAAACCATCAAATCTCATCACTTTCCCCCAATATTTCAAGAACACAAACCCTAAAATTTTAAATCATGAATTTACCCATTTTAAATCCGTTTTAAATTTCATCCAATCATAAATATCATCAGTATGAACATCTACCTATCATTCTACATGAAAATCCTCCTCAAGATTTCAAGTTCTAAGTTTCAAAATACATGGGTTTTCATTATCTTTCAAGAATAATTGATATTCTTCAATTTTCTAACATGGAAGGAACATTCTACGAATTTAAATATAATTAAAACACTTGCCTTGATTGTCTCTGAATTTGGTGTTGATTTCTGTAAAGGTTTCTGCAGAATTCCTTCTCTTTCTTTCCCTCTCTAAGCTTCCTTCTCCAAAGGTGGCTATAGTGGCTAGGGTTTTCTTTGGGAAAGTTGGAAACCTACAAGATAACCTCCGTAGCTTAATGGGTTAATATGGGTTGGTTAGTGGCTTAGTGGGTCAATTCCCAATCAGATTAAAACTCCCAATTTTCGTCACTTTTAATTCCTCAAAATATAAAATTACCAAAATACCCTTTATGATGCCGGTATGGCCTAAAAATACCCCGGAATCCAAACTACACCCCCGGCTAGTGTTTTCTGACTATCTCGACCCTTCCGGACGTGTTGGCGCACTCAAAACGACCATACGGATAATAGAAATAAAAATCACTTTTATAATTAAAATAATATACCATGACGCGGCGGTCACACGCGTCTCAACAAAATTCCCAAATTGCGGTATATTAATCTCACGACAAATTTCATAATTCCAAATTCATATATAAGCATATATGCACATAATCAAATACCAACTCGCATCTCGTTAGTATTTTTAACCCGAATTAATTTCCAATTAATTCACATTTAATTAATTAATCTCAAAAATAAATATAGCCAAAAGTACGGGGTATTACATACTCCTCCCCTAATAACTGAATTTCGTCCCGAAATTCAAAACTAGAAAGTACCTGCTAAAAACAACTCTGGATAACGTTCGCGCATCTCATCCTCGCCCTCCCATGTGGACTCCTCGACATTGTGATGTCGCCACTGAACACGCACTAACGGTACTATCTTTGACCGCAGTTTCCTCTCGCTTCGGTCCAAAATAGCAATTGGCCCCTCCTCATAGGAGCTATCCGACTGGAGATCGGTGTCCTCCACAGGAATGTGAGAATGGGCCAAATTATCTCTAAGGTATTTCCTCAGCGAGGAAATATGGAACACATCGTGAATCCGATGCAAATGCTCCGGTAACCCAAGTCTATACGCGACCGGTCCGATCCGCTCAATAATAGGAAACGACCACACATACCTTGGTGCCAACTTCCCCTTCTTCCCGAAATGCATAATCCCCTTCATAGGAGATACTCTGAGCAAAACCTGGTCCCCCACCTGGAACTCCCTGAAAAATCTCTTCGCATCAGCATAACTCTTCTGCCTGTCTTGAGCTACCCGAATGCGACTCCAAATCAACTCAATCCTTACTGAAGTATCCTGAATCACTTCTGGCCCAAGCAGTTTGTTGTCCCCCACCTCTAACCAACATGCTAGGGAGCGACAAGGCCTACCGTACAATGCCTCAAACGGAGCCATGCCAATAGTGAACTGATTGGAGTTGTTGTAAGCAAACTCCACCAGTGGAAGGTAGTGCTCCCATCCACACCCGAAATCAATAATGCACATGCGTAGCATGTCCTCCAACATCTGATTTGTGCGCTCGGTCTGCCCATCAGTCTGCGGATGATAAGCCGTACTCAACCGCAATTTCGTGCCCATGGCCTCCTGGAAACTCTCCCAAAACCTCGAAACAAATATCTTGTCTCTATCAGACACGATATTTAGGGGCACACCGTGAAGTCTCACAATCTCTGAAACGAAGAGCTGGGCATACTGTCCCGTAGTGTAGTCAGTCCTTACGGGTAAAAATCTAGCGACTTTGGACAACCTGTCCACAATTACCCAAACGGAGTCGTGACCCCTCTGCGACGTAGGCAACCCCGTGATAAAGTCCATGGATATGCTCTCTCACATCCACACCGGGACCTCCAATGGTTGTAGCAATCCTGCCGGTCTCTGATGATCCACTTTTACAAGCTGACAAGTGGCGCATTTCGAAACAAACTCAGCAATATCTCTCTTCATACCGCTCCACCAATACTGCCGTCTCATGTCCTGGTACATTTTGTCCCCTCCGGGATGTACCGCGAACCGTGAGCCGTGCGACTCTGCCATCACATCGTGTCGCAATTCATCCCCTTCCGAAACTACCAATCTCCCATTGAAGCGTAATCCCCCGTCTGAGCTAACGGTATAGGACTCGGCTCCCTCTACTAGTAATCGAACTATCTGCTCCTAATAGAATGAGTCATTAGCCTGTGCCCGTACTACCTTCGTGACAATCTGCGGTGTAACGGTCATCATAGACATAAAAGATCGGACCACTGCATCCTGGTGTCCCAATTCCTTCCACTTAGCCTTCCACAGCTCTGCCACCTCATCTGTTGGCCTACGGCTCAACGTGTCTGCTACCACGTTAGCCTTACCCGGGTGGTACTGGATGTCGAACTGGTAGTCTTTCACAAATTCAAGCCACCTACGCTGCCGCATATTCAACTCTTTCTGCGTGAACAGGTACTGTAGGGACTTATGGTTCGTGAACATTTGGAAGTTCTCCCCCAAAAGATAGTGCCTCCAAATCCGTAGGGCAAATACCACTGCTGCTAACTCCAAATCATGCGTGGGGTAATTCTTCTCGTGAGGCTTAAGCTTACGGGAAGCATAAGCTATGGCCTGTCTCTCCTGCTGCAATACACCTCCAAGTCCTTGCAAAGACGCATCGGTGTAAACCAAATACTCAACTCCCGGTCTCGGCAATGCTAACATAGGCGCTGAGGTCAATTTGTCCTTTAATTCATCGAATGCCAACTGATAGGCATCACTCGAAATGAACGGCACACCTTTACGAGTAAGATGTGTCAAAGGACCCGCTATCTTTAAAATTCCCCGAATGAACCTCTTGTAGTATCCTGCTAGGCCCAAGAAACTACGAATCTCTGTTGGTGTCGTGGGCTGTCCCCACTCCCTTACCACGGATACTTTCCCCGGTCAACAGATATTCCCCGGTCGAAAATAATATGTCCCAAAAACTGGACTTCCTTCAGCCAAAACCCTCACTTCTCATATTTTGCATACAACTGGTTCTGACGAAGGGTCTGCAAAACCTGCCTCAAATGCTCGGCGTGCTCCTCCTCTGTCTGAGAGTAAACCAGAATGTCATCAATGAAGATGATGACAAACTGATCTAGGAACTCCCTGAACACTCTGTTCATCAAGTCCATAAACAGTGCTGGAGCGTTGGTCAAACCGAAAGGCATAACCCGAAACTCGTAAGAACCATATCTCGATAAGAACGTGGTCTTCGAGACATCCTCCTCCCTGATACGCAAATGATGGTATCCCGATCTCAAGTCAATCTTTGAGAAGAAAGAAGCTCCTCTCAACTGGTCGAATAAGTCATCGATTCGAGGTAACGGATACTTATTCCGTATCGTGACCTTATTCAACTCTCGGTAGTCCACACACAATCTCAGTGAACCATCCCTTTTCTTCACAAACAAAACTAGAGCGCCCCAAGGTGAGGTACTCCTACGAATAAAGCCCTGACCTAACAGCTGCTCTATCTGATCCCGTAACTCCCTCATCTCAGCTGGAGCCATACGGTACGGTGCGCATGCTATAGGTCTCGTACCCGGTAGCAAATCTATAACAAAGTCTATCTCTCGACTGGGGGTAAGCCTGGTATCTCCTGAAACACATCCGAATACTCCCTGAATACTGGGATAGAATCTAAAGGAATCACTACCTCCTTAGAGGTATCCTCCTCAATGTAATACAGATGAGCGGTCGATCCTCCCTCTGGGCGAGGCATCGCCACTACAAACATCTCTTGCCACGGAATGGCAAAAACAATGCTTCCGCTGAAGCAATCAATCATGTCCCTATAAGATACGAGCCAATCCATACCGATAATCACATCGTGAACATGCATATATAATACCAACATGTCTGCAGGTAATACCAAACCACCAATCTCTACCCCCACTCCCCGGCATATAAAGAAAATAAGTGACCCACTCCCCAATGGTGAGTCGACACACGTCACTGTGCTCTCTGCCGTAGCTAACAATCCTAAAGCTTTCGCGAATTGTGTAGCTATAAAACAGTGTGTAGCCCCCGTATCAAATAATACCCGACCCATAGTGCCATGGATAGGAAACGTACCCTCAATCGTGGGCGGTGCCTGTGGAACTGCAGCCTGGTGGACGTTGTAGACACGTCCATACTGTAGCTGCCCCTGCTGAACTGGGACTGCTGGAATGGGTGGCAATGCTGCCATCTGTGGCAGTGCGGGGAGAGCGGCGGGAAACATAGGCCTCTGTGGCTCCTGGCAAGCACCCTGCTGCTGCTGCTGTGGGGCCCAGCCCCTATCAGGACAATCCTGTCGCTTATGGCCAGTCTTGCCACAAACAAAACACTTCCCTGGGAAGTTCCCTCCTCTCTGCCCCTGCTGTCCCCGGCCCTGGTGGCCGTTACCGTTCCTCCCTTGGCCCTGCTAGCCCTGGTGAAACTGCTGCCCATTCTGCCCCTGTTGGCCCTGATGGCCGTTTGGACCCTGATGGCCCTGTCGAAAACCTCCATGTCCCTGTCTGTAGTTCCCTGATCGGAACCTCTTGTTATCCCCCTGCTGGGAGGCCTGATCATTCTGTCTCTGCCCCTGACCAGATTGTGCCCCGCTGGCACCATGTCCTCCGGTCTTTCCCTGATGGCTAGACTCCCCCGACCTCTTGCCCTCGGCCATATGAAAACGGTGGTCCTGGCAGTGTAACAATGCAGCGTTAACCATATCAGAATAAGTGGCCAACGATAGGTTCCCTAGCAGATGCTGACGGATCCTCCAAGTCAACCCGTCGGTGAACTTCTCAATCTTCTTCTTCTCTGTTGGTATCTCATTTGGAACGATATTCAACAGATTCGTGAACTCGGCCTCATACTCGGCTACGGTCTTACCTTCTTGCCTCAGATTCATCAGTTTCCTTCTCATTTCCGTGTGAACAGCCGACGGAAAGTACTTGCGGTCAAACCACACCCAGAAGTCCTGAATAGTGAGAGTATCCCTCTCCTCCGCGGTGGTAATAGACTCCCACCACTGTAGCGCAGATCCAACTAGCTTGAAAGAAGCTAGCACCTGCTTCTAGACGTCCGTGCACTCATACATCCTCAACTGCCTCTGCATGTCCTTCCTCCACTGGCTCGAGACTACCACATCTGAGCTACCTGCAAACTCTGGCGGATGCGCTTTCTGAAAAGCGTCACGTACACGTTCCCAAGCAGACGGGAATGCATTTGTCTGTACTGGCGCGGCAACCGGCGCCTGAGGTGGTGCCTGCTGAACAACGACAATTGCGGCATTTACCTCTTAGGCTACTATAGCTGCACCCTCAGCGGCGTTCATCATGCCCTGAACTGGAGCGGGCTGGGGTTCGAGCGTTGCATCCCTAGGAACTCATCGTGCACGTCGTGGAGGCATCTGAAATAAGAACAAAGTTTATAAGTTCGCTGTTTATAAACTTAAGATAGCTGAAGAATGAAGGATGCACAAAAAGAGTACAACAGTCCTAAAATATAGGGCTCTATAACAAAGAAACTTAGCGGAAACATAATAAGCCGTCAGATCCTAAAGGACACTAGAACCTGATGCTCTGATACCACCTGCGACACCCCAACTAATTAAATACCGGGTAGCTACTCCTTTATTAAATTAATTCAAAATGCCAAGTTGGTCCAGTTAATAGCATCACTGTCGAAACATTTTAATGATTACTAACCACCTAGTATTTAAAAAGTAAGTGCCAAATTTTATTTAATGTCTGATTAACATGCAACAAGTGTAATAGAGAATAATAACACCATTCACCATAATGAAGTAAATAGAATAACCATCACATAACGTAAATAAAGTCTGGAGGAAAACTCCTCACTACAAATCCCACAACTGATAAGTAAACTGAATACTAAATCAATACATGCCAAAGTCTGAAAACTGTAAATGGAAAGATGTCTAATAGAAATGGGCAACATGCCCTACAACTGATAGATAATGACTCTGGAATCCGAATGATATAAGCGTCTACAAGCAAATTCCCTGTAGCTTCCACAAACAGCTACAGCTCGTCACCTGAATGAGTATCCTATGCTTGGTGTCCTTGTGGCTGGGCACCCAAAATGGTTTTACAAATAAAATAGATTTGAAAGCAAACGGGTCAGAGCCCGAATGTGGAGTTATATTTTAAAAACCTACAAGTGCTTTAAAAACATTTAAAACATTAAATGAAAAGTACATGTTAGGACGTGCACTCACATGATATTCACACCTCTCGTCTAACTGTGCACTCCTAACGTAAGTACCCATCTACAACGACACAAACCACTAGCTAAGTGACATCATCTCTAGCTACACTATCATAGGTCCTACCCATATTACTCGGTTCTGTTAACATTATAACGCTCGTAATTAAGTAGGGGTTTAACGTAAACTCAGATGCTCAATATGCAATATATTTCACTATCAGCTAACTCGTTATGTTTCTCGAAACAATACCGTAATTATATTCACAACATTAACATGAAGGTTCCCATTAATTAAGTGTATACTATTCACATCATAAATATACAATACAAGCACCCCGAGAACTAAGCTGTGGTGCACACATACTCTGCTATCCATCCCGGTACATCACGTACATAAGGATTACATATTCCGAATCTCTCAGGAATAGTTCACAGATAACAACATCACAAATAATGGAGGCGAACACAGTCACATCACATGGGTCACGCACATACCTACGCTCCCACGATCAGCGGACTTATTAATATCCCAATAAGTCTTTCTATGACCTATGTTCATCAAGGTAACCAGTCTAAATCCGGGCAACACAAGGATTAGAGGGCCCTAAGCGAACGCAAACCTCCTGTGATAGCAAGTATGGTAGGTATGTCATACACACAATTCATATACCAATACTAAGTAAACACACGTCTTAGCAATCCCGTAGTTTAATTGTAGTACTATTCTCATTCTAGTACCAATATATAAATTTACAGATTATACGATTCCGGTTTATAATCATACGCGCCCTAAATTTATTCTCACGTCGTAGTAGACACTCACGTCTCAACCCAAACGGTTCATTGATTTAAATCACTCGTATATAATTTACTGCTCATAATAACCCAAAAGTCCCAAATCCATCAATACATCATCAAAGGAATGTTAACTCTACCCTCGAACAAGTTTACGGGACTCCAAAAATCAAAACAGGCCAGAAAGACCAAAACTACCAGCTCGTTAGAAGTCTCGTTCGAACGAGGCTGTTCGAACGAGATCCAGTTCGTTCGAACGAACTGCTCCTTCTAACGAGATCTCGTTCGAACGAAGTATCGAACGGGATTCCTTTTCGTTAGCAGCGACTGGTCAACTCGTTAGAAGCTCGTTCGAACGAGTTCGTTCGAACGACCTGGAGAGGGGCTTCTAACGACCTGCCAGTTTCGTCCCAGATTTTTCTAAATCTCGTTTTTCACCATTTTTACTCCTCAAATCTCTTCTAAAATTTGTCCCAACAATACTTTAAGGTCTCTAATCAATCCTAAACATATCAAGATTATAAACTAATGTAATTTACGGAGTTAATTCTTCCCAATCATCATTAAACCATCAAATCTCATCACTTTCCCCCAATATTTCAAGAACACAAACCCTAAAATTTTAAATCATGAATTTACCCATTTTAAATCCGTTTTAAATTTCATCCAATCATAAATATCATCAGTATGAACATCTACCTATCATTCTACATGCAAATCCTCCTCAAGATTTCAAGTTCTAAGTTTCAAAATACATGGGTTTTCATTATCTTTCAAGAACAATTGATATTCTTCAATTTTCTAACATGGAAGGAACATTCTACGAATTTAAATATAATTAAAACACTTGCCTTGATTGTCTCTGAATTTGGTGTTGATTTCTGTAAAGGTTTCTGCAGAATTCCTTCTCTTTCTTTCCCTCTCTAAGCTTCCTTCTCCAAAGGTGACTATGGTGGCTAGGGTTTTCTTTGGGAAAGTTGGAAACCCAAAAGATAACCTCCGTAGCTTAATGGGTTAATATGGGTTGGTTAGTGGCTTAGTGGGTCAATTCCCAATCAGATTAAAACTCCCAATTTTCGTCACTTTTAATTCCTCAAAATATAAAATTACCAAAATACCCTTTATGATGCCGGTATGGCCTAAAAATACCCCGAAATCCAAACTACACCCCTGCCTAGTGTTTTCTGACTATCTCGACCCTTCCGGACGCGTTGGTGCACTCAAAAAGACCATACGGATAATATAAATAAAAATCACTTTTATAATTAAAATAATATACCATGACGCGGCGGTCACACGCGTCTCAACAAAATTCCCAAATTGTCGTATATTAATCTCACGACAAATTTCATAATTCCAAATTCATACATAAGCATATATGCACATAATCAAATACCAACTCGCATCTCGTTAGTATTTTTAACCCGGATTAATTTCCAATTAATTCACATTTAATTAATTAATCCCAAAAATAAATATAGCCAAAAGTACGGGGTATTACACCAACCTTACTAGTTGAGTACAGTAGAACATGAAGGGAAAAAGAAAAAAATCAAGAAACAAAAACAAAGAGAAAAAGAAAAAATCAAGAAGCAGAAATAAAGAGATAGACATTCAGAACAAGCGAAGCGGCGGAAGTGAGAGAGAGTCAGATTTACCTTAAGAAGATATTTCCAAAACATAGAAATTTAAAAGCTAGAGTACAGTAGAGCGAGAGAGAGAGAGAGAGAGAGATTTACCTTATGAAGATAGGCAGAGGAGAGGCGGCGGAAGTGACGGAGGAGTGCCGATGAAGAAGGATGAGGAGCTGCAGTGGAGTTGGTGGGAGCTAACGTGGGGGGGGGACTGTGGTGACGAGAGGAGATGAGAGGTATAAAAAAAATGGGATCGTGGGCTTTTTTAGGTTAGGAATCCCCTCCCCCCCCCCCCCCAAAAAAAAAAAAAAAAAAAAAAAACTCTGATTGTAAAACCTTTTCACTACAAAAATATCTAGTAACAAAAGAGTGAATCAATTATCCACGAAATATTTTGTGGCTGATTTTAATTATTTCGTTGTTAAAAAATTGGTAGGGCGGGAAAAAATGGCGCCTAATTTTTTTTTAGAATTTGGCAATGAAATTTTTAAATTTCGTGGCCAATGTTTATTTAATGACCACAATTTAAATTTCATTGCTAAAAGTGATCAATTAGCCATGAAATCATCTATGTAGATAAATAAATTGTTGTTAAATGTAATATTTGTTGTAGTGTCAAATTTTGTTCTAACGAAACTTCCATTTCCTTGTAACGAGATCAGAAAAAATATTATTTTTTTAAAAATAATTTTAAAACAGTTCCAAATTATTTTTTATAAAAAGAACAAACACTACAAGAAAAATGGTCATTTATGTCAGTCAAAAACTGACATAAATGACCATTTATGTCAATTTTAGAAATTTTCATAACTGACATATAAAGTCCTGACATAAATGTTCGTAAAACTGACATAAATAAGATCACATTTATCTCAATTTTTAAGAACACACATAAAAACTACGACATTCAACATGTTTTTAATCACATTTTCATAAAAAACTGACATAAATAAAATCACATTTATGTCAGTTTTAATAATTTTATGAGAGTTTTTTCAAAACTGACATAAATGTTAATATAAAAAATTTAAAAAAAATCATTAATCCATCAATAAACAACTGTTATTTGAAGTCAAATCAACCATTGTAAATAGATAATAACCAAGGTCATAAATATCACTAACTTGATATACATCAAGATATTTAGAATCAAATTGATGTGAAGTTACATCATATCCAAAAACTAGCTAACGTCTAGTTATTTACGTGATAATATCCTAAAAATAGTGATGATACATCACAATATCCAAAAACTAGCATTGCGAATTACATCATAAGAATCAAAATCCAAAATACTACTCAAGCTAGGACGTTGTCGAACGTAATATTCGATCCAATTTGTTCTCGACACTATCCAACCCAGAATGAGTAACCCTGCAATCAAATATAATCAACATAGTTTTCATCAAAACACAATCATCTCAATACATTGTCATTACAACATAACAAAATACAATTACTCGGAAATACCTAATATATATAATCCGTAATGAACTCAATGAACTCCATTTGAACTTCATTTAGTTCATTCAACGTGTATGTCACTTTATCGGACAATCTTCTCATTTAAAAAATTGAAGATAGAATTGAATTTATTATTACGGTATATAATAGTTAATAACTAAACAATATTTTATATAATAGGACAAAAAGAGAACATTGGTAACATACCTTTGTTTCAAAAGGTATGGAAGGATCCTCCATGAAGTACTTCATGAACTTCAACGCAAAATATCCGCAATAAAGAGTACCATTTCGTTGCATTGGGCACTAGTTAACACAAAACATTATTACTGAACAAATAATAAAAGAGTACAAGTCTAAAATATTTTTTATACAACACAAATAATTGTAAAAACTATAATAATTTTGGGCAGAATTTCCTCTCTTTACAGGACTATCCACCCTACTCAAAAAATATAAAATACTCCAACAACAAAACTATCAAGTTCACCTCATCCATCTAGCTGAAATGATTGTACTCAAAAACTAAATTCCAAATTCACATGGCCATATGCCAACTACCTCATTCTCTATGATAGCAAAATTGAACATTTGTCTATTCCTTACAAAAAAAAACTCTTGGATATTGTATCATTGAAGACATGTGAGTTGTTGAGAGTCTAAAAATTAAGTTGATTACCGATTGAAGCATTGACAGTTATATATATATATAACAGTATTATATATATATCTGTTATATATAACAACATATATATATATATAACAGTAATATATATATAATGTATATGCATATATATAATGTATATATATATGCTAACAGTGTATTTATTATATATATAACAGCATATATATATATATATATATATATATATATATATATATATATATGCATTTATATACATTATATACATTATATAAATGCGACAACAGCATATATATAATGTATATAAATACACTGTTAGCATATATATATATATATACATTATATATATGTTGTTGTTGTGTATATATATATATATATACACACACACAACAGCATATATATACTGTATACATATGCAAACGTCCCCTGCGCCCTCTCTTTTCCTTTAGTAAGTAGTAGAGTGATTCCTTCCCTCTAGATAGATAGCAAGGTAAATGGATTTAGGAAAGAGTGAAAAGGAAACTGAAAAAGAGCTTCTAAGGTAAGCCCTTGCTTTTTCCCGTTTAGGAGAGTCGCCTCAGGGAGTAAATAGGATAGGAGCCTCGCTTTGGAGAATTCCTTGAGAATGAGAAATAGCGCCCATCCGTAGCTTGGTTCCTGACTTGAGGAGTGAAAGGCTGGCCGTAGTATACATACATAGGGCTATGCCCCTCGGTAAGCATTCCTTTAGCAAGTAATCCCTTGCTTGTTCTTGTGCTTCCGTTCAATATCTCCCCTCTCCATTCTTTGTGTCCGCATTAACCTTTCCCATTACTCTGTCTTGTAGGGCATTTCTATGTAGCAAGAAGCTCTATTCAATCGGGGAAAGAACTATCGAGAATATCGCCTTTCTTTTAGGCATAGAAGTCAAACTGGAATGATACCATCCGGGTTAAGCGATGGAAGTATTGAAGTATAAGTGAAGCGCGAACATATATAGGAATAGAAGTAAGCATTGCATCATCTTCATAGGAAACAAGAATGGGAACCATATTATTGAAATAGGGTTCACTAGGCACATTTGGGGAATAGTCTGAAGAACAATTTTTTTAGTCGATTCTACTATGTATGTTTTGTCTGATATCACCTCATTCTGATAAAATACATTAATAGATAATGTAACATACATTATATTGTCTAGACATCCTTTTTGATAAATTCATTGGCTATATTTTGCGTTACAACTTCACATTCACAGTTGAGTGTCGCAGTTAAGTGTCATTATACTTTGTGTTACGATGTCACATTCACAGTTGAGTGTCATCCTTTTTGATAAATTATAGAGTGGGGCAGACTCAGATAGTGGGGCAACAGCAGCAGCAGCAACTGCCACACCACCTGCAGTAGCAGCAGCAACAAAGAAAAGAATCCTGAATGAGGATCCCGATAGTGAGGAGAAAATGGGTGGATCAGGTTCTACTATTGACAGTGTTGAATCGTGAAAGACGTTCGCTTTGTGTGGACAGATAATTATTAGACTTCCTTCCAAGAGTTTAAGACCAGACATAATTAATCTCCAATACTTATCCTCACAGAGCTAGGAAAAAGTTATGTTGTGTATTGTGATGCATCAAGGGAAGGTTTAGGAGTTATATTGATGCAAGGAAAGAATGTGGTCACTTATACATCAAGCCAATAAAAGGTGAGTTTGGTCATTTTTGTTTTACTCTTTTGAGTTATTTATTGAATTGCTACTTATGATATAATTTTTACTTTTAATTTGTACTTCTAAGTCAGTACTTAAAGCTGCTGTTTTTAGTAGTATTAACTTAGACAAGCGTCTAAGTACTTTTGCTTAGTATGCAACATACCCAATAGTTTGAACGTTTCAATGATGCGAAACATTTTCTACTAAGATACTCGTCTTTTTTCCCAATACCTCTGTGAAGGGTTAATGAATTTGACTGACTCATCAGTAATATAATGCAAGTATTTTACTGCTCGTCCAATATGGTTATTACTTCTTATTTTGATTTTTGCGAGAATGGAGAAGAAAAGAACCTGATTTTACATTCCCTTGATTGATAATCGAACCCTAGTGACCAATCACAAAAGTCTCTAACATATTTTCACTCAGTGAGATCTAAATCTTAGACAGAGATAATTAATGGAGCTTATGGAGGATTATGATTTTAGTCTCCATTCACTACAAGAAAAATATGCAGACATGTACTGCTGAGCAAAATCGCAAAAGACCAAAAGAGCAAAAAAGAAGCATTGCATATGTGGTTTTGTTATTCCAATTTCTCCAATCCATTAATGGAGTATTTGGGTTGTATGACTGCCATGTCCCATCCACCATCACTTGCAATTAGTGCGAGATCTGGGAATCCACCCAACACTAGGAGCTGCTAGAATGGGGGCTGCAACACCATCCTGGTTCCATTGGCATCAATAATTTGGGGGTTGGTCTTTTTCAATTTTAAGGATTCTTTTTTTGTTTTAAAACTCAGTTTGTTCCATTTATAATGTGTATATATATAGCTAGATTGCAAACTCAGGTACTTTTTGAATGAATTTCGCCGGTTTGGACATTTGGAGGTTTTGTTGTTTAATTATTTTATTCTTATTTACTTACAAACTTAGTTTGCTATTTAATTGCAAACTTAGGTTGTGTATTGAGAGGTATATATGTTTAATAGTTTTTATCTATGGATACATACGTTGGAATATATGTTTTGATTAGAAGTTGTGATTTTTGTTTAATTTCATCTCTTTTTTCTTCAAGGATGCAATTAGGTATCAGGGTGTGCTTTGGTGGTGATTCACTTGCTACAGAATAGTAATGGTGTTATCAAGGATGCCACATAATAGTAATGGTGGTGATTCACTTGCTACAAAAACTGTTGATAATGGCCACAGAATAGTAGATTCTGTACCAGCAGTATTCTCAAGCATACCAGGCTCAACGTGTATCTCATTACATAAGAAATCTTCTGATTCCAGGTTGCACAGGAAGGCAAACAAGAATATTATGAAGCATTATGCTATAGGCACGAATCTTAGCGCAAGCATCCTTTTGGGGCCATCTTTAATTATGCGGAATAAGAAACACAAACGAAGAAAAGAATGCACTACGATAATAAAGAACTCGACTCGAAAGATGGGGATTGTATCTCAATGGATCTTGAGCCATCTACTTCTGAGAAATTCATGATAATGCCCCTTGGTGGTTCAGGTCACTCCCGTAGAAAGGATGTGAATTATGGTTTGAATAAGAATTCTCTACAAAGCGTAATGTACGCACATTTAACGCAACGCGCTTCAACTTTTCTATAAGTAAGGGGAGGGTCCTTATAAGTAGATGCACAGGAAAAACATTGCTCCTACCTATCATTATAGGTTAAGAGCCGAAGATTCCTGGTGCAACAAAGGGAGATCTTTTGTCAAGGGTCGCAGCGGGCCGAGCTATGATACCGATCAAACCTATACCTATATATATGTGTGTATATATATATCATACACCTGATATATATCATATATATCATATCAATATTATATATATCGGTATGATATTTATGATATATATCATATATATCAGGTATATATATATCATATAATCATATACCTGATATATATCATATAGTCATATACCTGATATATATCATATATATCATATCAGTATTATATATATCGGTATGATATATATGATATATATCATATATATCAGGTATAATCATATAATCAGTATTGATATATATATATATAAGAAGACTTTTAGAGGGCGACTCCCACTGGAGGAGGGGAAGATGCTACTATATCCAATGCAAAAATATATAAAAAAGGAGTGCCCCCTTGAGCACCCATATCATTAGACCCGCAGAGCCTTTTGAAGGTATATATATATAACGTTGATACATGTTATATAATATAAAGTTACCTTAATACAACTCCACGATGCGTTATGCCTTTTCCCATCGATGTTCAATGTGTTAATCCCACTACATGTAAAGAGAATTCAAAGACGTGTATTAGGTAATGTTCAATAATAATGCACTCATCATGCATGTCAAACAAAATAAAAAATTATATTATACTCACGTAGTGATATACATCTTATCTTTGTCACTGGGTACCGTATTCACTGGGTAGATCTTTTGAGGAATTTGACGCTCCAAAATTTGGAGCGGGGAATGAAAAAAAAAGCCCCGCTTTTTTTTTCCGTTTATCTCAGTTTTTACTCTAAAAGGGAAAATAACTAATATGTATTTGTGTCATCTATATATAAATATGAGATAAATAATTTATTTTTTATGTCAATTTTATTTAAATTGAAATAAAAATTTACTTTCAAAGTAAAATTGACATAAATGAATATTATTTATGACAATTTACATTTTGCTGACATAACGTTCATTTTTAAACTGACATAAATGATATTTTTTCTTCTAGTGAAACACCCTTAAAAAACAATCCAACAACCATATTCAACATGCATTCATACCTACGAGATCCTTGTTAAATGTGTAGACAAACTTAGAACGATGTATCCAACATTGAAGCTTGGACACTACATGTTCATCAAACACACCAAAGGCTTATGATATCGATAACACAAAGCTAAGCCAATTATAAACAAGTTCTGTCGATTCGAAATTTGTCCTTATAAATTTCCAACCATTTGCTATTCCAGGATTAAAAAAAAGAACAAAAACTCTCTGGACCATCAAGCTCTCTAAAAAGATTCAATCTACAATCCCCCAAAGGAAAAAGTACAGACGCTCGACAGACGCATAAACTCGAGTAGGTTTTCTCCCTTGAAAACTTTATCGCATGTTATAAACCTCCACACTTACACACGCCTTCAAATGCAAAGAGAATATAACAAGTATAAATCTGCATAAAAATAAAATCTAAAAACGTCTAAAAAAATCTCAACCTATAGTAATTGGTCTCCCCCTAAGATAAAGATATCCTAATCAGTATAGTATCAATCTCAACCTAGGTAAGACGTCTCCCCCTAAGATAAAGTTATCCTAATCAGTGTGTAGGTATAAACAACCACTAAAACTTCAACACAAAACACATAAGCTTTACACACCGGTATAGTATTAATGTGTCTAAACATGTAGAATGGAATGGATGGGTGAAAACTAAATTCAAATAAATTATGACCCAAACAATTAAATATGTTTTAGTAGTTCTAATTGACTGCAAAAATTTATCAAGCTAAGATTTAATGTTAAGTGACAAGATAAAGAGAAGTATGTGAACAAACAAGCATAACGTACACAAGCCTAGAATTTTGATGATTCTGCAAATCAATAATGTCAAGATGAAATAAGCACAGTAGGATTCATTGTGCAAACCTGTTGATCTTCAACTAAACACCCTCAAAAGATATACATATACCATATTATCTTTTCTTTCAAATCTTTTGAGACTATCACTTTTGAAAGATCAAACAAACAAACGATGTTAGCCCTTATAAATTCTTCTATTTTTATTACCATTACTCTTTTCATTACTCTCTTGCCAATGGTGGCTTTCCTACAAAGGAGATTTTCTCCTTTCGTAGCCTTTTCCCATGCGCCCTCATATTTTTTTAATACAATACAAACAATCTCACAGCTAATGGATCTTACATACACAAATCTCCCATAATCAAGAAATATGTAGATGACAAGATTATTGGGAAAACATCTCACATAGTTTCAATATACATGTCAAGGTAAAATTCAAAGAGCTCGTGCATGTTTGTGCAGAAGAATATACAAAGTCGAATCCATAAATCAAATCAAGATAAAAAAAATCTCCATACAAGCATGATAAAGAACGATCTAAGCATTAAAAATCATAACCAAATTTTTTAGTCACATGGAAAGCACTAAATGAACTCGATTTAAACACACCATTAGGCCACACCAAATGTGTAAAACGAAAATCCACAAAAACCAATTTTTTTTTTGAGTTTTTCTAAAAATTTCCAAAAGAAAATACCGATTTTTGAAAATAAACTCTAACTCAAAACATAAACAATATCTTTTTGTATTTTTTAATATGAGTCAATAATAAAAAATAAAAAGATAAAAGATACAAACAACATACAAATAGCACACATATATATCATGAAGCATAGACTAGTGTATGTAAACATGCAAACACAATAAACCATTATATATAACATGGGAAGTATCATGTGTAAGAAAACGAGAATTAACAGGTCTAATATGCAAAACCTCTAAATCCGATTTCCTAACCCATGTAAGTGTAATGTGACGCTCTCGAGTTTTAGGATCCTTAGTGACTCTATTTTTAGTCTTACTAGGACCGCTCTTAAGATTATAAAAAAACCTACTAAGTTAGCCTTTCCTACCAGAATCAATGAAGTGTAAACACGGTGAGGGATGTTACCTAAAGGTTGACCTTTACTAAAATTCCTAGTTGACTCTCTCAAACGCATGGTCTTGGCTTAGGTAGCGGAAGCATTATGATCATCGAATCCAATTTCACACTTATCATCTTTGATTAAGACGGTGTCTAACATTTTATCGAACTTTTTCGACCTAGACTCTAAATAAAATTTGACCCTACTCGAGTCTATCAATCTCTCCTCTCCATCTACAATCCTCGACTCGTGTAAATGTCTAAACATTTCAAACTTATAAATACCTTTCTTCATAGACTCCATCAAACCACAAAGACTATCTATCTCTCCCCCAACGTATTCTATCTTTCTTGAATAGTCCTCACACGTGACCTAAGATCCTCAATCAAAATACAATCATTATTCTCTACAACACGCTCTTTCAACTTAGCTTCCAACTTCAAGTTAGCCTTATTCACTTTCAACATTTTCGTATACAACTCACGAAAGGCAACTTAAAGCTCACTCTCTGCCTCCGCTCCTTCATCATTATCCCTCTCGTCTCCACTCTCTCAACCATCACTCACTTGGGATCCACAAACTATGGCCCTAAAAGTGTCATGCAAAGAAATATCTTCATGGGGATATTTCTCTAAATAACTCACATGACTAGCCATGAAGATGATAAAGTTGCGCTCAATGGGGGAATTGGATCCCTCTTCTGGATCACTACCACTAAGAGTGGCATTATATGTCACGTCTCGAATAATCAGGAGTGATTAGGGGTTGGGTTAATAGTTTAAAAGGGAAAATAAATTAAATATCGAAAATATAAGCAATAATGATAACAAAAGGAAATAAAAGAAAAAGAAAATTAAAAAGTATGAAATGTGCCTAGATAGAATATTAATTACATCCATTTATAACTACTATCATAGGAAATTATAATATGGACTTTGGTGATGCGATTGATTT
Organism: Sambucus nigra; assembly: GCA_949130495.1. Classification (NCBI taxonomy): domain Eukaryota; kingdom Viridiplantae; phylum Streptophyta; class Magnoliopsida; order Dipsacales; family Adoxaceae; genus Sambucus; species Sambucus nigra. Next base: position 157,125,255 of record OX422207.1, on the reverse strand, counting down.
TCTGTGAATATATAATTGCTAGATTAACACGAGGTGATGCATTAGATTTGTGCGGGTTCGGGGAGATGTTGCCTTCTTTATTGCCTGAGTCCATCTGAAATTTCAAAATATAAGAAAAATTGCCAAGTAGATAAATCTTATTCTATAAAGTTCAAAACAAGATTGTGGATGAGTCCTTATGAAAGTGGATTCAATGTTAGAATAAGAAAACATTTTTTCTTTTGTTTCTGGGAACATATAACTAAAAATAGAAATATCTGGCTAGAACTTGTAACAGTTAGGGATGGTTTCTAAACAAATAACTCATAATTACCCGTTTAGAGGCTTTAGGGTAATAACCATACATAGAACAACATCAATCCAATAAAATTAGAGACAATCAATCCCGATACTGGGGATAAAAGTATTTGTGCTAAGTCAATCACAAACATTCCATATGGTAGTAATAACTAGTCCCTTGATCATCTAAGTCCTACATGCTAAATAATAGAGTCGTGGGTGTAACGAAAGATTATTACTTGTTCATGATGTATGCTATAATCGAACTGGGTAAAATAGCATCATATGAAATATAATGATTGCATAATCATCGTTAAAATTTAAATCAATTATACATAAACAGTTGAACTACTCAAATGAGTTCATCACCGAGAATATGATATATTGGGTCTATCACATGAAAAAAAAAGCATTGCATGACAATAATATTGAATAAGAAATCACCTACACGTTGTTAGGATTTTTGACAAGTTTCATGGAATTAGTCTAAGCCAAGGGGCTAGTTCGTGTAATTTTGATAAAGAGTCAATGTATTTATGTGTAAGAATAAGGTTCGTGAAATGTTTGAAGTTCGGTAAAAGTTATAGAATTGAGTAGTAAATAAATGTTGGGGATTAAAACAAAAATAAAGTTTGATTTTGTTACTTAAGGTTCCTTATCTTTTTAAAATTGGTGCTAATATACTTTTTTGTTCCTAATTGGATAAAAAAAGTTTCATAAAAACTTTGGGGTGAAAATATAGGAGTTGAAAAAATTCAGGGGTCTGTGTGCAAAAATACTTTTAAAGTATAAAAATCCATTTTAGGAGTTATGTCTAATTAGCTTTTCTGGTTATCCAAACATGGTGTTATAATATGCCATTTTGATCGAAAAAATAAAATAAAATTTTTGATTTGTTTTAGAATTTTCTGATTGGTCATGCGCACTTACGTGTGGAGTCAAAATAATACATGCGCTGATTTTGACCTTACTCGCGCGTGCGACATCCACTTCATCTTCAATCTTTTTAATTTTGACTTAGGGTTTGAAAACTTTGAGCTTCAATTAAATTCTCTATAGAATACTATTTGAGATAATTCCAAAGCCATTCTTCTTAATTTTTTGCAAGGATTTGAAAAAATATATCTTTTAGAGATTGTGGTTGATTGTAGTTTCATATCCAGATACTATAAAATATCAAAAATTTCAGTTTGATATTCATGGAATTACACTGAAATTCAAAGTATGTCAGTATTATAGTTTGGTTTTTATGTGAATTTGGAACAAAATTGTACTGGTTTGAAGGTTTAATTCATATTGCACATAGAGAATTTTAACTTTAAAATTTCAACTCCTAAAAATGAAAAACTTGATTTTTGAACATGTATGAATACTATACTGAAATTAAACTATATGATTGTGAACCTACAAGTCTAAGGACTGATATTCCCACTTTAAACTGGTTTAAAGTTTGGAACACGGAATTCACCATTGTAGCTCAAGTTTCTATGGTGTTTTATGAAAATTGACCCTTAAATTAAAATTTCTACGTAAAATCTCACAAGTAACTGCATAAATGTATCCTACTCTACTGAAATAACATGCCTGAATTGAAGGAATTAAGTTGTAAACATAAAATGACATTAAGCCAGAAAATGCCAAAATTTTGATTTAGGTTTTGATCTACTGTTTGTAATGATTTCTCTACACTAAGAGAGGCTTTATATAGAGGAAGTTATGCGGACTTCATTGGTCGAAATTGGGGTGGTCTTTGGGTTGGTATAATGAGAGTAATCTTGAAAAAAGTTTAGGGTGATAAAAGGTGTAGGTTTTTCGTGGGTTTTCATTGGCTCCTATGGTGTGTAGTTGGCTTTCTTATCAGTCCAGCTAATAAGGAAGATGCTAGAGGTTTTTGGTTGAGTCCATGAAGGTTTTTCATTATGTTTTATGTCTTTCTTACTTTATTTCAAACCTTTGGGGTCTTTCTATCATTTCCAATACTTAGAAAAGAAATGTTAGAGGTTGATTTGTAACTTTAGAAGATAATGAAGTTATTTGAAAAGAATTTTTGGAATATATAATTCATTTAGATGGTTTAAAAGTGAATAAAAAACTTTAGGGAGTGTTTTGTAGTTATGGAAACTTCAAGGTAACTTTGGAATTTATGTTTTTCTAAGGTTAATGTTGATAATAATCCAAAAAAATTTAATACATTATTTGTATGTTAAGTTAATATTACTTATTCTTCAAATAGATATAGAGATAGTCTGATCTAGATGCGTTTCTCTATACGGGTCTTACAATTCTCCCGACTAAAAAAATTTTGTCCTCGAAATTACCTTTAAGTAGTTCAGGATATTATTGATATTTAACATCCATAAGTCCCCAAGTTTCTTCTTTGAGTCCATGATACTTCCAAAGAACTTTCACTAAAGGGATGGCCTTGGTGCGAAGTACCCGATCTTGAGTGTGTGGACTCTGTAGGGGTCTCTCTTCAAAGTCGTGGTTTGTTTGTATTGATAGTCCGTCCCATGTGATGATGTGGCTTGGGTCAGAAAAATACTTTCTCAATTTAGAAACATGAAATACATTGTGAATTTATGTCAAATCAAAGGGTAATGTTCGTCGATATGTTATTGGTCCAATACGTTCTGTAATGGTAAAAGGTGCGATGTATCGTGGTGCGAGTTTTCCTTTTTGCATAAATCTAATAATTCCCTTTCGAGGTGATATTTTTAAGAAAACATGGTCTCTTTACTAAAATTCAAGGGGTCTCCTATGATGATCGGCATAACTTTTCTATCAACTTTGAGCTTCTTTTAACCTTTCCCTTATTAAATATTTTTGCTTGGCGGTTTCTACTATATTATCTTATCCAAATACCTGATTTTCTCCAGATTCATTCCAACAAAGTGGAGAATGACGAGGACTTCCATAGAGCGCTTCATATGGAGTGGCTTGAATACTAGATTAATAACTATTATTGTGGGAAAATTCTACTAATGCTAAGTGATCGCTCCAATTTCCTTTTAGAACTAATGTGCATGCTCGCAACATATCTTCTAAGGTTTTGATTAGTCATTAGGATTGTTCATCGATTTGGGGATGAAATGTAGTGCTAAAAAGTAATTTAGTACCCACGGATTTTTGTGTAGCTTTCCAAACATATCCCACAAATCAAGGATTTAGGTAAGATAGAATAGATAAAGGATTTCCATATAATTTAACAATTTCCTAAAGGTACAAGTTGCTGAGCCTATGAAGTGAATCGATCGTACGCACTTTTAAAAAGTGAGTTGACTTGGTTAATAGGTCTATGATTAACCAAATTGAATTATATCTTTGTATCGTGGGAGGTAATCAACAAACAAAGTCCATAGTAACATGATCCTATTTCTAGGTTGGGATTGGAAGAGGTTGCAAGAGTCCACCTGGGTGTTGGTGTTCAATTTAGACCTGTTGACAGGTCTAATATTTCGCAGTATAGGTTCAAATGTCATGTTTCATTCTTACCACCAAAAATGCCTTTTAAGTACATGATACATTTTGGTGTTGGCTAGATGGATAATAAATTTGGAATGATGAATATCCTATAACACTTCTTCCTTTAGCTTAGAATCTGAAGGTACACATTCGGTTATGAAATCATATTTTGTTGACAGGGTGATATGTCCATTCTGCACTAGCTTTTACAAGTTCAATCCTTTGGCATTGAGCGACGGGAAATATGTCGATGGATTTTTTCTTAATTATCCTATCAATAAAAAGATGGGTATGATATGATGTTATGAAGGATAGTAGAGGTTTTAATTTCCAGATTATAGTTAACCAATGTAATCATGATTTGATATGCAAGTGTTTCAGTTGGTCTTCCACTAGTTTTACAACTTAAGGCATTGGCTACCCTATTGATTTTGCATGAGTGGTATTGTAATTGGAGGTCGTAATCTTCTAAATATTTCATCCATATGCATTATCAAAAATTCAGATCCTTTTGGGTAAAGATATATTTTTAACTTTTGTGATCTGAGAATAATTGAAATTTTAGTGCGTATAAGTAACGTCACAAGATTTTCAAGGCAAAATGATAACGTCTAATTCCAAATCATGATATGGATAATTTATTTTGTGGATTTTTAGTTGTCGCGACCCATTCTCTACTACTTTTCCTATTTGCATGAGTACACATCATATCCCTTGTAAGGAGGAATTCATGTATAAATCGTAACTTATAGCACTATAAGGTATTATGAGTACATGGCTGGTAGTTAAGCATTCTTCAACGATACAAAAATATTGAGTGAGGTATTTATTCCACTCAAAGCGTGTATCCTTTCGGGTGAATTTCATGAGAGGTAGAGCAATAATGGATAATACTTTTATGAATCTGTGGTAATAAAACTATGAACCTTAGTTATGGTAGTGATGGGGTCATTCTATAGCTACAACGGTTTTTGTTGGGTCTACTTGGATTCCTAATTTCGTATTAACATTGTAATACCCCGTACTTTTGGCTATATTTATTTTTGGGATTAATTAATTAAATGTGAATTATTTGAAAATTAATCCGGGTAAAATACTAGCGAGTTGTGAGTTGGTATTTGACTATATTGAGTATATATGATGTTATATGAATATTGAATTAAGAAATTTGTCGTGAGATTGATATACGGCAATTTGGTCATTTTATTGGGACGCGTGTGACAGTCGCGTCAAGATATAAATATTTTGATTATAAAAGTGAATTTAAATTCTTTAAACCATATGGTCATTTTGAGTGCGCCAACGCGTCCGGAAGGGTCGAGATAATCAGAAAACACTAGCCGAGGGTGTAGTTTGGGTCCCGGGGTATTTTTAGGCCATACCGGCAATATAAAGGGTATTTTGGTAATTTCGTATTTTTAGGAATTAAAAATGACGAAAATTAGAGAAGTAAATCTGATTGGGAATAGACCCACTAAACCCACTAACTAACCCTTAATGACCCAATAAGCTACGGGAGTTATCAAATTAGGTTTCCAACTTTCCCAAAGAAAACCCTAGCCACCATAGCCACTTTGGAGAAAAAGCTTGGAGAAAGAGAGAGAGAGAGGGAATTCTGCAGAAAGAGAGAGGAAATCACCATCAAAATCAGAGATCGAATCAAGGCAAGTGATTTAAATTACATTCTTTATGCAGTAAATGTTTCTTCCATGTTAGAAATCTTAATAATCATTCTTATTTAAGAGATAAAGGAAACCCCATGAAATTTGGAAGTTATTAGTTTAATTTTGGGTATAGGTTTGCATGTAGAAATGTTATTGGAAGATTGAATTCAGAGATTTCATATTTATGTGATGTAACAACGGATTAAATTCTGGGAATTAGTGATGATAAAAATCTAGGGTTTATGTTCTTGAAGAAAATTGGGGAAAAATGTAGAAACTTGTGATTTAATGATGTTTAGGATGTATTAATTCCTTAAAAGATGTTAGTATATGACCTTAGCATGTTTTAGGATGATTAGAGAACATAAAACATTGTTGGAACGAATTTTAGAGGAGATTTGAGGAGTAAGAATTGATGAAAAACGTAACTAAGAAATTCTGGGCCAAAACTGGTCCCTCGTTAGAAGACCTTCCCAGGTCGTTCGAACGAGCTCGTTCGAACGAGCTTCTAACGAGTTGACCAGTCGCTTCTAACGAGGGGAGACTTCATTCGATACCTTCGTTCGAACGAACTGTATTTCGTTCGATACATTCGTTCGAACGAGATGTCGTTAGAAGGTACAGTTCGTTCGAACGAACTGGAACCTCGTTCGAACAGCCTCGTTCGAACGAGACTTCTAATGAGTTGGCAGTTTAGGCCTTTTTGGCCTGTTTTGATTTTGGGAGTCCCGTAAACTTGTTCGAGGGTAGAGATAACATTCCGTTGATGATGTATTGATAGATTTGGGACTTTTGGGTTATTATGAGGAGTAAATTATATACGAGTGATTTAAATCAATGAACCGTTTGGGTTGAGACGTGAGTGTCTACTACGACGTGAGAATAAATTATGGCGCGTATGATTATGAACCGGAATCGTATAAAGTGTGTAAATTATATATTGGTACTAGAATGAGAATAGTACTACAATTAAACTACGGGATTACTAAGATGTGTGCTTACTTAGTATTGGTATATGAATTGTGTGTATGACATACCTACCATACTTGCTATCACGGGAGGTTTGCGTTCGCTTAGGGCCCTCTAATCCTTGTGTTTCCCGGATTTAGACTGGTTACCTCAATGAACATAGGTCAGAGAAAGACTTATCGGGATGTTAATAAGTCCGCTGATCGTGGGAGCGTAGGTATGTACGTGACCCATGTGATGTGACTGTGTTCGCCTCCATTATTTGTGATGTTGTTATCTATGAACTATTCTTGAGAGATTCGGAATATGTGATCCTTATGTACGTGATGTACCGGGATGTATAGCAGAGTATGTGTGCACCACAGCTTAGTCTCGGGGTGCTTATATTGTATATTTATGTTGTGGAAAATATACGCTTAATAAACTGGGAACTTTCATATGGTATTGTGTGTAACTATGGAATAACATAGAGGTCTAATCTATAACGAGCTGTATTACTTTTGTATGAGAACCTGAATTTACGTTAAGCACCTATTTAACTAAGATCGTTATAATGTTAATGGAACCGAGTAATAAGGGTAGGATCTATGACTGTCTAGCTAGATATGATGTCACGTGGCGAGTGGTTTGTGTCGTTTTAGATGGGTACTTACGTTAGGAGTGCACAGTTAGACGAGAGGTGAGATTATCATGTGAGTGCACGTCCTAACATGTACTTTGCATTTAATGTTTTAAATGTTTTTAAAGCACTTGTAGGCTTTTAAAATATCTGCACATTAGGGCTCTGACTCGTTTGCTTTCAAATCTATTTTTCTTGTAAAACCATTTTAGGTGCCCAGCCACAAGGACACCAAGCATAGGATACTCATTCAGGTGACGAGCTGTAGCTATTTGTGGAAGCTACAGGGATTTGCTTTTAGACGCTTCTATCATTTGGATTCCAGATTCAGTATCTATCAGTTGTAGGGCATGTTGCCCATTTCTACTAGAGACATCTTTTCATTCAATTTTTTAGACTTTGGCATGTATTGATTCAGTATTCAGTTTAGTTATTTCAGTTTGTGGTATTGTTGTGAAGAGTTTTCCTCCAGACTTTATTTACATTATGTGATGGTTATTCTATTTACTTCATTATGGTGAATGGTGTTATTATTTCTTCAGTATCCTTGTTGTATGTTAATCAGATTTAATTTAAAATTTGGCAACTTACTTTTTAAATACTAGGTGGTTAGTAATAATAAAAATGTTTTCGTTAGTGATGCTATTAACTGAGCCAACTTGGCATTTTGGTTTAATTTAATAAAGGAGTAACTACCCGGTATTTAATTAGTCGGGGTGTCACAAACATGTCCTAGAAATTTCACCTCTTTCATTAGGAAGTCACATTCGCTCTTGTTGGAATACAATTGATGACGTCGTAAGGTGTATAATATAACTCATATATGATTTGTATGATCCCTTTCATTTTGTGAATATATCAGGATATCATCGATCAATATAATTGAAATACGTAATGCATTGAGTCCATAATATCGACTGGGGCATTAGTAAGTCTAAAATACATTATTAAAAATTCAAATTTTCCATACCGAGTTCAATTTCTCTCAATAGGGTAATTCAATGTAATTCTATAGGCAATACAACTTCATAATCGTCAAGAATTTATAAAGAATAAGAGGATATATTTAAGAAAGTCCTAGAACATTGTCCCTAAAATCTTCTATTTCAAGTGGTAGAGTTTCAGAAGATCACTTTTCTTGAAGAGCAATCAATGTATGCATTATTGGTAGATAAGGCATCTATTTCAATAATGTTATCGAATCCTACTATGTCTAAGACCACTAAATAAAAAACAATGGTTCCTACCTCGAGTTGTACATTATAATTTTTACAAAACTAGCATGTCCTAGCGATGGTAACCGTAGGCATACTTCTGGCAATTTAATTATCTAAAGTAATAGGATTAAGACTTTTTAATGTCATAAACTTCGAACTAACAAATGAATGAGATGACCCTGAATCAATTAATGAATGTACCGTAAGATCATAAATTAATATAGTACCTTCGATAATATTGTGATTGTCTGTTTGCGTTAACATTGCGAAAGATTGGCCTTGAGTTGCATTGTTAGGTGTAGATCCTTGATTATTGTAGTTTCCTCGCAGAGGTTTAGGAAAAGGTTTTCTTGGTGTACCTGGAGTTCTTCCCACGGTTCATCGTGTTTTGAGGTTGCTGCAGGTATTCTTAATGGATATGAGATTATTGTTATTTTTACGAAGCTTGGTGCATTGGGGTCTAATGTGTTCAAGGGTATTGTATTCATAAAAAATAATGGTAGTACCACTATTGTAATGTTCAATTTTGATAAATGATCGTCCTTCATTTGGATTAAAATTGTGAAGATTTCGGATGGAAAGATTTGGTGAATGATTATTAGAATTATTTTGGGTAAGGGGAAGATTACTATTATGAGTTCCTCTTGGAGCTACATTCCTTTTAATAGGTTGACTACTTCAATTATTTTACCGAACTCATGAATTTTCAAGGGTATAAGGGAGGTTTTGAAAATGGATTTAATTCCTCATGCAAAATGTTTACATTTCTTAATATCAATATCAATATCAATATATGCTTGAGTGTAATAGGAGAGTTCCATGAATCGAGCCTTGCATTGTGCTACAGTCATGTTATTCTGTTGGAGTCCCAAAAATTCCACCATCACCTGATCGCGTAAAGATTCAGAAAAGTAATTTTTGAATAAGATTTTCTCAAACTATGTCCATTTTGAGTTTTCCACATTTTGGGTACGTTTCATTGATTGCCACTAGTGACCGGCGTCGCTTTCAAATAAGTAAGTGGCTAAATCAACTCAGAGTAAAGGTAGTATTCCTACTTCGTTTAGAACCTTTAAAGTTTTTTCGAACCAGTGTTCAGCTTTTGATACTCCAGGTTTCCCATGAAAATTAGGGGGTTATTGTCATAGAAATTTCTTCAGAGTATTCATTAATCGAGCCTTTGTATATATCTCAATCCCTAGTATAGGATTCCGACGTGCTTATGTTAGTCCGGTGTGTTCTTGTAACATTTGGCTATGCTATCCATGCCTGTAGATGGAGTGATTGACATATATCTTGATCATGGTGTTATGTTAACATTGACACTATTCATTATCCTATAGAAGTAAAAAATAATAAAAGCACAAAGTAATCATAAAACAATTTATTAAAAAGAACGAGTTAACTCAAAAGATCATTCATACCATTATAAGGAAATTTAGCGTATATATAACATAAAAAAATCAATTTTCAAGACATCCTAATTTTTCTGTTTAGTTCCTAATCTACTATATTAGTAATGTAACACTCCATTCTCATATTAACCTTTACACATATTCCCATAAGTAATTTATTTTACAGTGATAGTGACTGTTTTCATTGTCTATAATTTGTCCTTCCTCCTAATCATATTCCTCAAAACCCCTAGTGTTTGTGTTTGATGAGGATGTATTAGAATCGAGAGATACCGGTGGATTTATATGTAGTTCTCCTATCGGTGCGACATTCCATGCTAAATGAATTGCTTATTGTAGGAACTCTTCATCCTCGGTAAATCATCGAGCTTGTTTCATTGCATATATCTCTCCTAATATCCGACATGTCAATAGGTGATGCTTAATATTTGGTGTTGTAATCTCCCATTCTCGATCGATGTCCCTAATTTCCTTACATCATTTATTATTGCCTTCTTCTCTAATAGTTTGGCTAAATTGTTCTTAATCAATACCACCGGTGTTCAAGTAGATCTTATATCATACATTCATTGATGCGAGACTGATAATTAGTATAAAAAATAATATCAAAAAAAGTTACGAAAGTGTAAAATAACTATATCCCTAAATATGTCCCTCATAGGGGTAATAAACTCTGTACACTTAAGTAATCTCTAATATCATGTTTTCACCAACCGAATAATGAGGAGTGATTAAGAGTTATGTTGAGAGGTTAAAAAGAAAATTAAATTAAGTAGCAGAAATATAAATAATAATGATAACAAAAGGCTACACAATTGTAATATCTTTCAACATGAAGAAAAGTATCGACATACATTATTCATTACACGCATCCTAAATAGAGGCACTATCTTTAATTACATAATACATAAAAGGAAATAAAAGCAAAAATAATTAAAAAGTATAACATGGGCCTTGCTACAATATCAATTACATCCATTTATAAGTAGTAGGATAGGAAATTATAATGGGGTCTTCGGTGTTGTGACTGATTTTTCATGAATATATAATTGCTAAAGTAACACGAGGTGATACATTAGATTTGTGCGGGTAGGGGAGATGTTGCCTTCTTTAATGTTTGAGTCCGTATGGAATTTCCAAAATGTAAGTAAAATTGGCAAGTAGATAATTCTTATTCTATACAGTTCAAAACATGATTATGGATGAGTCAATATAAGAATTCAATATGAAAGTGGATTCAATGTTAGGATAAGATAACATTTTTCTTTTGTTTCTGGAATCATATAACAAAAACTAGAAATATTTGTCTAGAACTCATTACAGTTAGGGATGGTTTATAAATAAATAACCCATAATTATTCGTCTAGAGAGTTTAGGGTATACATACAACAACATCAATCCAATAAAATTAGAGACAATCCATCTAGATACTAGAGATAATAGTAATCGTGTTAAGTCAACCATAGACATTCCATATGGTAGTAATAACTAGGCCTTCAATCATCTGATTCCTACATGCTAAATAATACAGTCATGGGTGTAACAAAAGATTATTCCTTGGTCATAATGTATGCTATAATCGAAGTGGGTAAAATTGCATCATATTAAAAATAATGATTGCGTAATCATCGTTAAAATTTGAATCAATTATACATAAAAGGCTGAACTACTCAAATGAGTTCTTTATCAGAATATAATATATTGGTTCTATCACATAGTGACACTAACAAAGAGGCATAATCAAAAGCATTGCGTGAAAATAATACTGAATAAGAAATCACCTACGTGTTGTTAGGGTTTTCGAAAAGTTCCATAAAATTTGTTTAAGTCAAGTTTGTTGTCTGTCTAATTCTGACAAAGAGACAATGTATTTTTTTATAAAAATAAGGTTTGTGAAATATTTAAAGTGTGGTAAAATTTATATAATTGTGTAGTAAATAAATGTTAGGGCTTAAAATAAAAATAAAGTTTGGTTTTATTACTTAAGGTTCCTTAGATTTTTCAGATTGGTTCTAATCGACTTTTTTTTGTTCCTAATAAGGTCAAAAAAGTTTTCGAAAACGTTTGGGGTAAAAATACAAACGTTAAAGAACTTCAAGGTTTTATGTGAAAAAATACTTTTAAAGTTTAAAATCCATTTTAGGAGTTATGCCGAATTAGCCTTTTGGTTATCCAAACAAGGTGTTATAATATACCATTTTGACCAGAAAAATAAATAATTTTTTTTGGAAATTTTCTATGAATTTTCTTATTGGTCACGCGCATAGTCAAATAACACACGCGTTGATTTTGACCTTACTCGTGCGCGCAACATCCACTTCATCTTCAACCTTTCATATTTGGACTTAGGGTTTAAAAACTTTATCCTTGAACTAAGTTCTCTACGGAATACTATTTGAGATTATTCCAAAGCCATTCTTCTTAATTTTTCACAAGGATTTCTAAAATATAACTTTTAAAGATTGAGGTTTATTGTATGCACATATCCAGATACTATCAAATATAAAAAAATTCAATTTTATATTTGTGAATTTACACTAAAATTCGAAGTGTGGAAGTGCTATAGTTTGGTTTCTGTGTGAATTTGAAACAAAATGGTTTTGGTTTTAAGGTTTAATTCATAATGTACATAGAGAATTTTATGTTTAAAAATTCAATTGCCAAAAATGAAAAACTTGATTTATGAACATGTATGAATCCTATACTGAAATTAAACTATATGATTGTGATCCTACAAGTCTAAGGACAAATATTCCCACCTCTCTCTCTCTCTCTCTCTCTCTCTCTCTCTCTATATATATATATATATATATATATATATATATATATATATATATATATATATATATATATAGTCGTTTACTTTCTGGCGTGTTTTTGCCTCCCTTCTTCGCATTTTCGGCATCATTTTAGTTCCAGGTGCCACCTCTCTCCTCCATTAACTTCATTAATCCTTGGTTTCTCTTCTGCATATTTTCATATTTTTCGGCACCTTATCACTTTTTGGCCATCATTTTTGGTGGCGTTAGGTTGAAATTAGGGAGGTTTTAGAGGTTGAGTTTGGTTTCTTGGTGGTTTAGTAGTTGAAGCTTGGGGGAGGTATCCATTTCTAGGTCATGTTTAGGATTTTCGATAGGTTTTCGAGTTGGGATAACTAGTGCAGTTTTGTAGGTTCTTAAAAAACCTTTCAACTCCTTTCCTTTGATGTTATAGTCAACCGTAGTCAACTCCAAATTTAGTTTTTGATTTGACACAAATTATACGAACTAGGATAAGAGTTTCCACATCTCATAGAGTGCGTACTACAAAAGATATACAAGGTCAAGGCCGAGGCGAAGAAAATGGATAAAGTCGAGTCTAAACTTCCATTGACTCCTGTTCATTTGTCTGTTATTTTCCCTCCTCTACTCTTAACATACCTAGGTTTGGCCGAGCCCAGGGTTATCATTTTTTAGTGATTCCATGTATGTTTCATCGTCCAAATACTTTTTGTACACCCCCTCTTCCTTCGGCTATAACCCTAATCATATCCCAAAACCATGCATTGATCGAAGAAAATCTATGGCTGACACTTTTGAGGAATCTATGAGGGTTATTCTTAATCATGTAGATTAGGGTGGGGCTACCGAGTCTAGTAATTGTAGTCATGCAATAACTTTAGCTCATCAATAAGGCATCCCTAAGCCTAAAATTCTTGATATCTCTGATGATGAGTCAAAGGTAGAGATGGTCTACCATGTTCCACTAATGGTGTACGACATTCGAATATGACAGAGGCCGAGTTTGCAAGATGAGATCGACGTGGTTAGGCTCTTGTTATTGAAGAAGTGGACACGGATGAAGAAGAATAATAGGAATTGGATGCAATCTACGCCTCGTCCATACCAATCGATGTACGCGAGACCGATATGATTCTTTGAAGACAAATGTATGGTTTGAAATCATCCCTTAAGATGAGGGTTCCCCTTGAGGACGAGAGGTCCTTCAGTAGTAAGCGTGAGGGAGAAGTGATCGTCTACCAGAATATGTTTAGAATTGTAAGATGTGAGTGCAGATTTGGGGAAGCATCGTATTGAGCATGTTTTTTACATGAGCAATGTTGTTGCGCCTACGTATCCATCTCATTGTGGAATCAAAGTCTGTCTAGTTCGTGGGTCCGTACGATACGCCAAAAAACTCAATGTTTGATGGGTTGGTGGTTTGGGGGTGGGGTTTGTAAGCACATATTTTATAAATGTCCGGGGGTAGAATCTAGGAATTCTCCAAGTGTCATAGATCACAATTAAGTATGTTTGATACCGCTATATTTGGCATGTCTCCACGATCATCCATGATTACCGTGATCCAAATGCATGCATCCATCATCTTCGTACGTGCATTATGGCTCAAGCAATGTACACTTCAACCGTTCCCACTACTCCACATACTTATGGTAAAATAATTTTAATTGCAGTTTTTATTTATTTACATAAATAGTTGGGAATATGTTTTAAATAAATTTTGAAGTCTGGAAGATGATAATCACACAAGATCTATTTAAGGAGGCATTTTGAGACACGTCACTGATGTGGTTCGAACAACATCGTATGTGGTTCGAACGAGATGCCATTTCGTTCAAACGACATCGTATGTCGCTCGAACGACGCACCACCTCAAATGTGTATTTAAGAAGTTTTGATTCTACACATTTTCCAAAGTTTGTATACCTCCATTTTTGCGAAATAGTACCTCTTTCCAAACTTCATGTTTTAAGGTTTTCATACCTTTTTGATTCACAAATAATTCCCAATCCTTTATGTGAATCCTCTAAACTCTAAGGAAGATTATTCTACTCATCTGGAGTATACTTGTGGAGAAGACGGAACTTTTCCATTGCTGACCTTCTAGAGCTCTTGCTGGAACTCTATTCGACGACATCGAAATCGAAATCGATGCCTGCAGGTATTTCGTACGTCACTGCTTGTATTTTCATTGTAATCCGTGTAAACCGAATTTTATAAATTATAGTGAAAATAAGATGGTTTTTCCCCTTTGGGGGATTTTTCCTCAATTGTGATTGTCTTGCATGCTTAGATTATTTCTTTATTCAATCACGTGTGTTTACAAGAGTTAAGACTTGTTGGGACTAAAATTGGAATTTAATTAAAGAAGTTTGACATTGATTGTTGACGCACTCTCAAATTGATATCAGAGCCATTTATAAAAATTTACGATGTAATTTTTTTGAAAATTTTTCCTAGATATCAATTTTGTTCTAAAAATTGATCTTTGAAAAAGTGCAATTTCAATGGAAAACTTATATAATATAGTCCTAATTTTTTATGGGTCAAATTATGCATATTTGGAAGCCCATATGAAATCTCACTTAAAGGCCATATACGAATGTGTTTGGGTTGTGTGTGAAAGAGAGTGGATGCCTCCCACTGTGACTGTAGATATAATGTAACTACTTTAAAATCTGTGACTGCATGGACTGAGGATGAATTTAACTGGAGGACATATAACTCACGTGGGCTTAGTGCCATTTCCGAAGCCGTCACACCTGATGAGTTCCGACGCATCATGACGTGTACCACGTCTAAAGAGGCATGGGATGTTCTGTAACTTACCCATGAAGGCACAAATGAAGTGAAATAATCTAACTTGAAAAACTTAACTACACAGTTTGAAACTATCTCCATGCATGAAAATGAGTGTTTCGATGAATTTTATGCATGCTTATCTGATATCATGAACACTAGTTTCAACTTAGGTGAACACATTCCTGATGCTAGGGTAGTTAAGAAAATTTTAAGATCACTACCTAAGAGATTTATTCCCAAAGTCACTATGTTAAATTCATTAGATATTAGAAGAGTTAGTTAGAGACCTACAGACCTATGAAATTGACATGTTCGTAAACACGATAAAATCAAAAGATAAGGGGGTAGCACTTAAAGCCTAGCCAGAAAGAGTGAGGGGCCAAAGAGAGGTGAGTCATCTAAGAAAAGAGAGGAAGAGATGTATAATTCTAATTCTTATTTTGACTTAGATAATTTGATCTTATTTGCTAAAAATTTCAAAAAAATCCTCAAATTAAAGAAAAATGGGAATTTTAAAGATAAAAAGAATTTTGAGAAAAATAAATTTGAAAATAAATTTGAGAAAGATAAAAAGGACACCCCTAAGAAAGAAAATGAGAGATATTTTGAGTGCGGAGGTAGAGGTCGTAGGGGGCTTGGGTTTGTAACTAGGTTGAAACATCTAGAATAATCCAAAGCTACGTTAAAAACCACCCTTAGTGACGATAACGTGGTCAAGTCGGTGGACTTTGGAGACGAGTCACCGCATGAATGTAACTTCACTGCATTCATGGCTAGTCCTATGAGTACTGACAGCGCTCCTCATGATGATGAGGATGAAAGCTCATAGGGACACCTCGAGAGTGCTAGCAGTGTGAATGAGGGGGAGGAAGAAGCATGTGAGAGCGAGCGTCATCTTCGACGTGCATATGCTGATTTATACGCTGATACTTTCAAGACCAAGAGCATAACAAATCATTAGCTCTTAGGATAACATCTCTAGAGGAGGATTTAGGAGAGATTAGAGAGAGAGAGACATCCATGTCCACTACGTTAAGAGAGGGAGAGACCGCCTATGTTGAGAGAGAGAAAGCTTTTGGGGAGAGAAAAATAATTTTTTTGAAAGAAAAAGGGGACTTGACTAAGCAAGTGGCTGATCTGATGAGTGAGATCCTTTCCTACATGGACACTTGAAAGAAACTAGAAGCCCTTGTATCCCAACTTACTCATGACCTTGAGAAAGCTCGGTAAGTCAAGGTGAGATTTGAGGACCGATCTATTAAGATGTGAAAGATGTTCCTCGCCCCTGTTTTGGGTTTAGGTGAAAGATCGGGAATAGGTTTTAATGGCGCATCCATGTCTCATACTACAATGGAACCGGTTCCCTAGTTTATTACAAATCGATATGGCCTCCCACCTAAAAATCAGAAGAGATTTCAGCCAAGAAAAGCAAACCGAAGTCGGCCTAAGTCTACATATTTTTGTACTTACTGCAAAAGAAAAGGCCATCTTCTTGAGTATTGTTATAGTTTGGGTCGGATACGACATACTTTTTATCTGTCATGCCACAACTGATTTTGAGAGTCTTAGAGGGCGAGTTGAGTTCCTGGTCGCCACATCTCATAGTATAGTGAAAGAGTTCTAATGAATTTCTATGCCGTCTGTGGACACTTCTAAAATCCTGACTAGAGTCAACAATGACAAGGGAAAATAGAAGGTTACCACATCTTGGGTGCCTAAACACAACGCAAAAGCCCTTGTTGTTCATTTTTCTCTTAAATCACATAATTCCCCAAAGTGGTACTTCTATAGTGGGTGCTCCAGGCACATGACTGGTGACGTCTCTCTGTTTACCTCCCTAGAGGATTGTAAGGAAGGTAAAGTCACTTTTGGAGATGGGATAAAGTCTAGAATAGTAGGATGAGGTATAGTAGAGTTACCAGGATTTCCTAAGCTAGACAATGTGTTGTACATCAAGGTATTGAAAGCAAATTTACACAGAATTAGCCAGTTGTGTGACGCTGACTTTGCATTAAAGTTTGACCATAATAAATTCCACATTTATAATAATTATGGTAAACTTATTTTGCATGGGGTGAGGACTGAAGACAATTGTTATGGGATCATGTCTGAGTCCTCATTTGTTTGCAACAACGCCACGGTCACTACTATGGATCTGTGGCATCAACGTCTAGGTCATGTGAACTTTCGAGTTTTGGAAAAGTTAGTTTAAAAGGACATAGTATGTGGCTTATCATCACTTTTAATGTCAACTTTCGCACTTTGTGGACCCTTTCAGCTGGGAAAGAAAATTTGTGGCCCCAATCGGAAGTTGAAGTCCATTACCACCTCACACATCCTTGAGTTGATACATATGGATCAAATGGATCCTACTCGTACTGAGAGTTTACGTTATAAGAGGTACATTCTCATGATGGTAGAAGATTTCTCACATTACTCGATTATAGGTTTTATGTGAGAGAAATATGATGTTGTGGACTTTGTTATGACCAAGTGCTGTGTCCTGCAAAATCAACACGGTGTCACTATCAATAGAATATGTAGTGACAACGACACTAAGTTTAAAGAAGAAAAATCAGATCTTTTCTGTGATATCCTCGAAATCAAACACGAATTTTTGGCCGTTAGGACTCCTCAATAAAATGGGATTATTGAGAGGAAGAATCAGACGATTTAGGAGATGGCTAGATCTATGCTTTTAGGTCATAAAGTTGTAAGAACCTTTTGGGCAGAGGTAGTGTCTACCGCATGCCATATGGTGAATAGGGTATATCTTCGTCCATACACACTTATGACGCCCTACGAATTGTGGACTAGAAAGAAGCCAAACCTTTCGTATTTCCATGTCTTCGGGAGCAAATGCTACATCCTATGGGATAGATATCAATTAGGAAAGTTTGACTCCCAGAGTGACGAGGGGATATTTTTAGGTTATTCATCGTCTAATAGAGCTTATTGGGTGTATAACCTGAATAACTATAAGCTTATGGAGTCAATAAACATCACCGTTGAAGATGAAAAACCACCGGCGTTTATTGATTCTGACATTTTGGGTGAGGGTGACACACTTTCTACTGATGACCCCATTGTCCCTCCCATTCCCAGAGTGGATCCCGTTCCTGAATTAGGGGACACTCCTTCATGGGTTCGAAAATGTTATGATCCTTAAAATATTCTAGGAGATCCCACCCTAGGGGTGAAGACTAGTGCTAAGCTAAATAACGTTATTAGCCATATTTGTTAGACGTCCAAAGTCGAGCCCAAGAACTATAAGGAAACCATCAAAGATGAACACTAGCTATGTGCTATGCAGATTGAGTTGCTTTAGGTTAAATAGAATGATGTCTGGGAACTGGTCCCTCGACCTAGTGAGACAAATGTGATAGGTACCATGGGGATCTTCAAGAATAAGGTGGATGAGACTAGTACTATTATCTAAAATAAAGATAGATTGGTAGCTCAAGGCTACACGCAGATTGAGGGTGTAACTTTGACAAGATATTCGCTCATGTTGCTAGGCTTGAGTTCGTCCACTTACTACTCGCCATTGCATGTCATCTGCGCTTCAAGTTATATCAGATGGATATCAAGAGTTCCTTTCTGAATGGCATTCTATGGGAGGAGGTTTATGTGGAACAACCAAAAGGGTTTGAAGACCCTAAGCACCCTGATGACATCTACTATATGAGGAAATACTTGTGCGGGTTGAAGAAAGTACCACATGATTGGTACAAGAGGCTTACTTCTTATCTCTTAGCTCGTGGCATCAACATAGGGGGAGTTGATATGACATTGTTCGTCAGGAAAAATGACTGTGTCATTTTGGTTGCCTAGGTCTATGTGGATGACATCATCTTAGTGTTGTAGTCTGTGCGTGATATCAGGCGTCCCCGAAAGAGTCACACTTACTTTGTCTTAAACATATTATCAAATAGGTGAGTGGGACTCTCTCACTTGGCATTTGGTATTCCTTTGATACCAGTGATCGTTTATCCGCATATTCGGATGTCTATTGGGTCGTGGATGCAGATGGATGTAGAAGCATTTCTGGTGGGTGTTTCTTCTTTGGTTCTTCTCTTGTATCTTGGTTGACCAAGAAGAAAATTTCCATTTCTTTGTCCACTACAGAGGCTGAGTACATAGCCTTCGGGAGTTGTTACACGTAACTTCTGTGGATGAAGAAAATGTTGGAGGATTATGGGATATCCTAAGACACTATGACTATTTCCTGTGATAACACGAGTGTGATACACATATCCCGTAATCCAGTCCAGCATTCACGCACAAAACACATCAGGATACGTGAGCACTTTATCCGTGAGCTTATAGACGAAACTGTCGTATCCTTGAGTTTTGTATCTACCGACCTCCAGTTACCCGATATTTTCACGAAGCCTTTAGATGGCCCTGGATTTGAGAGTCTTAGGAAGTCTTTAGAAATTTGCACAGTTGACTGAGGGGTGGTCACCATGTCTAAAGTAGGATACATTTTTCATGTTCACATCATTTGATTTCTATCTCTAGATTGTATTATTTGTATATTTATTTGTTGGATTTTTTTTTAAATTTGAAAAATCCAAAAAGAACTTATTTAAAATTATTTTTTTTAGAAAAAGCCAAAAAGATTTTCTTTTTATAATTTTTTTTGAAAAACACAAAAAGAGTTTTGTATTTTGTTTAAATAATTTATGGATAAACATTTAAGATAACCATAGTCACAACATCATTCCATATTTCATGTGAATGTTTGATACTGATTTGAGATGCTACATCATTTCATCCTTATGTTTTACATTGTTTGGAGTCTTTGAGATGTGATTCGTGATATCTTCGACATGTTTGGCTCCTTATCTCTTTTATTTCACACATGCACGGTATTATTTGAGTATTGTACTTGTTTATCACATATTGGCTTGAGTGTTTCCACCTTACTTATGTCTATATAATGACTAAAATGCGATAAAACTTGATAATATAATTGTGCATGTAAAAACTATTTACCATGAGGAATTAATTGAAAAAAAATTTGATGAATGAATCACAGGAAAGGGCTATGAGAGTTTAAAATTAACTCGTCGATAAAGTCGCCGTTTAAAAAAGAGCCTGAAAAAAAATTAAATGGCGATAAAAAGAAAAACATGTCAAATCGAATGGGCCAATAGTTTTTAGTTTCATCACCTCAAAAGAAAAATATAATGTCTAATTATTTATGAGGGAGTCTGGATGGAAAGAAATGAAAAATGGGTTTGCACTTCCTTGAAAGTCATGAAAAACGTTTCAAACATTTTCGACATTATTGGTGTGAAAATCACTCTGAGCTTTGATTTGCTGATTTGATTGAACTAATTTCTTTTAATTACACAAATTTTACACCTAAGGCAGATGTTGAGTTCATTCGTTAGGAATATCCAACAGTCAACGTGCACATATGTTACGGATGAATGTATTGATTTTCCTGTTAAATTTGTTCACATCCCTACATTTTCGCTATCACTAGTTGTTTTGGTGTTCTTTCATGGTGTGATTTTTTTTGCTTAAAAAATTTGAAAAAATCAAAAGGAGAAAGTTTATTACCTTGTGACATTCTCCACTTGCATTTCTTATGTTCTTCATATATGCATATTTAGGGACATCATTAAAAGGCGGCGAACAAATTTTGGGGGAGAATTGCTTGTTTATTTTTATAATGATTTTCTTGCACATAATTGATATTTGTTTCTTCTTATTATTATATTTCAAATTTTTGCGCGTCATGGGTATTTGTTTCTTATCTCATGTGTGTAGGTATCAAAACGGAGAATCATTTTTTCACACCCTAATGATGACAAAGAAAGTTTGAAGATTTGAAGATGATCGAATTTGTGAAGACAAACATTTAGTATTTCCAGTTTTCGGGTTTAATAGGGATATTAAATTGTATGTTAGTTTGTTTATATTGGGAAGCATAATTCAGATATTTTTATGTATCTACCGACATAGACATAGGGGGAGATTTGTAAGGACATGTTTTATAAATGTCCGGGGTAGAATCTTAGAATTTTCCATGTATCCTAGATCGCAATTAAGTATGTATGATACCGCTACATTTGGCACATGTCCACGATCATATGACGAGCGTGATCTGAATTCATACATACATCATCTTCATACGTGCATCATGGCTTAAGCAACGTACACTTCAATTGTTCCCACTACTCCACGTACTTTTGGTAAAATAATTTTAATTGGAGTTTTTATTTATTTACATAAATAGCGGAAATATGTTTTAAATAAATTTTGAAGTCTGGAAGATGATAATCATGCAAGATCTATTTAAGGAGGCATTTTGAGACACGTCACTCATGTGGTTCGAACGACATCGTATGTGGTTCGAACGAGATGCCATCTAGTTCAAAAGACATCGTATGTCGCTCGAACAATGCACCACCTCAAATGTGTATTTAAGAACTGCTGATTCTACACATTTTCCCAAGTTTGCATAACTCCATTTCTGCAAAATAGTACCTTTTTCCAGACTTCATATTTTAAGGTGTTCATACCTTTTGGATTCACAAAAAATTCCCAGTCCTTTATGTAAATCCTCTAAACCCCAGGGAAGACTATACTACTCATCTGGAGTACACTTGGGGAGAAGACGGAGATTTTCCATTGTTGACCTTCTGGAGCTCTTGTGGGAACTCTATCTGACGACATCGAAACCGACGCATGCGGGTATTTCGTATGTCACTACTTGTATTTTCATTGCAAATCGTGTAAAGCAAACTTTACAAATTATAGTGAAAATAAGATGGTTTTGCCCTTATGGGGGATTTTTCCTCAACTGCGATTGTCTTGCATGCGTAGATTATTTCTTTTATTCAATCACGTGTATTTTCCAGAGTTATGACTTTTTGGGACTAAAATTAGAATTTAATTAAACAAGTTTGACATTGATTGCTGGCGTACTCTTAGGTGTGTCAAATCCAAATAGCTGCTTCCAAATGCCTGTATACCAAATTGAAACTATGAAAATATGCTCATCACTATTGAACTTGTGATGGATCTCAAGACGTTAGTGGGGGGAGAAGAATTAGATTTCCCCTCCTTACTTTGCCCCCAAGACCATCATCCTTGAAACTGAGGGGGGAATCCTCTGTTTATAGAAAAAATGTCTCAAGTGGGCTTGACACATGTCATATTCTCTATGGAACTAAGTGTCCAGTATTTATGGTGCCACTTGTCACAATATATGTGGTAGCCTCCTAAATGAACAAATTAAATCATTACTAGAGTATTGTCTAGTGTTGTGACAACCCAGGTTTTTGAACGGCTATTTTATATTATTTTGCCCGATGGGCTAATTTTATAAAATAAGGGAAGTTGGAGTAAATATTATTTCCCATGAGATTTAGGGATAATATTTACTATGTTTTGTCTATTTACTGTTATGAGAAGGTAAATAGCATTATATTGTGATATATTGGGTCGTTATATGTAAAACGACAGTTATGGCCCATATTTAAATTGGAGTATAATTAATGAAATAAAATGAAATTGGAACAAAAAAATAGTTAATGTTATTCCGAATGCCAAAATAGGGGATGCGGTTGTTTTTAGAATAGTCGAGATAGTCGAAATAAGTGCCAAGTTGTATTTTTGAGTTTCGGGTACTTTCGGGGTGTTATGACTCAATGAAGTGGCTACGAGTCATTTTAGTGGTGTATTAACACTTAAAAGAGGGGCATTTATGTTTTGAGACTCGTATAAGTCCCCCACCCCTTTTTCTTTTCTCATTTGTGTTAGAAACCAAGAGAGAGAGAGAGAGAGAGAGAAGAGAGAGTTGGGAGAAATGGTGAGAAAGAGAGAGAATTGGAGATTTGGGCCGGAATCCGTTGCTACCGGAGGAGGATCAGAGACTACGAACCTCGAGGAAAGTTTCTTACTTGCTAGATATTAATTTAATGTGATAAATTGCATGTGTAGTTAAGTTTTGGAGATTTAAACCCTAAATGGGTTCTTTGTTGATTTTGAGGATTTAACCCTTAAATCTTAGTTTTAACTTGATTTGAGGAATAAATTTTAGTTAGTAATTGTGTAGAAATTATTTGGGAAAAATTATTGTTGTTAATGTTGGAAGAAATCAAGGTTTGGGGTTTTTGGGATTTTAGGGTTCTTGAACCCGTAGTCCCAAACTGGGCCAATTTGCAGGGCCGAATCGATTCGGCCCTAGGGGCGAATTGATTCGGATAAGGGGAAGGAAACATGTATGGGCAAATCAAATCGATTCAGATTGGGACCGAATCGATTCGGCTATTAAAGAATGTCAGGTTTGGCTCACCGAATCGATTCGGCTTTTAGGCGAATTGATTCGTAAGGGAGAATCGATTCGGCCCTTGGGGAGAATCGATTTGGGTCCCCTATTTTTATGAGATTTTCCTAGTTTGATTTTTCTAGCCCTTTTTTGTTTAAGTCCAAGGTTTTGGGACCTTCCTTTGGGAAGTAATGAGGAGTCCTAGAGGGATGTTTTGGGTAGACTAATGTCCTAGGATAAAATCGGATGGTTGGGTTTACCCGAGGACTAGTTTGTGTAGGTTAATGTCCGCATGATATAGGAAGTTAACCTAAAAGTTTATTGGAGATAAAATGTTAATGATGAGACTTTTGGGAGTTACTCCTTGAGGGAGACTCACTTTGAGGGTTTATGAAATTGTGTGAACTCTTGCAGACTAGTTTGAATTCATGGCACGTCGGGTCTTAGGTTATTAATAAAATATGACACTAAGAATAAGAAAGACACATGCTAATATGTAGTACTAAAATAAATAAGTACAAATGATTTTGAAAATGTAAAAGTGGATGTTTTCAAAAGGAAAAAGTAATGTTTTTCATAAATGTTAATTTATGGATACACACCTCTCTAAATCGCTATCATAAGGGAAGTTGCGTGCGTATGGTGATGCCCCCTGGCTAATGAATGCAGGGTGGATATAGTCCTAGGCCATATGGGCATTTATTATACTACGCTTGTTAGGAGATTCTAGGTGTGGTCTTGACTTTCTCGCAGGCATATGGCCGCTTCCCGACGTTTGTTAGGTTCCCAGGTTGTCTTGTTTGATAGGCCCTGGAAGATGATAGCCATTTAGGGGGCGTCCAGTGGGGAAACTCGAAGGGACGGTCTTAGATTTTGTTAAAGAAATCCATGTTAATGAATTGGCTTTAATTACATTTCCCGGATGGAAGAAGAGAAATGGGATATATGGTTTGGCTTCGGATACATTTCCCGGATGGAAGCATATGGTATACAAAAGTATTTTTATGATAATAAAAATGACTTTTGATTACACTTCCTGGATGGAAGAAGGGAAGTGGGATTTTATGAAAAAGGACAAAGCATTTTTATGTTAATAAAAATGTATTTTCCTGGATGGAAGAAAGGAAAGAAAATTGGTAAAAAAATTGTTAAAATGAGATGAATTGGTAAACATTTGATAAAATGTTGTACCATTTATATATATTCCTAAAGAAAGAATTAAGAATTATGCTTTTATATGCTGAAAGGATTTATTTATGTTTATTCTAGTAGCTATAGATGGTTTCCCATTTATGTATATATTAATTTTGTACTTATGGTCTGATGGATCTCGACGATCAACCTTGCCTAAGTAGTAGTGTATCGAGGGGTTCCTTGTTTGGATTTCGCTTTGCGAGACACCCCACGCACGAATAGGGCATAGTTTTGAGACTGGGGAGAAGTTAGCCCTTAGTACTCGGGTTAACTAGAGCATCTCATGGGTGATATGGTTAACTAGAGCATCAAATGTAAATATTGAGACTGGGGAAATGTAAATATGGGTGTTCATGCATTTTAGTCACATGGTAATCATATCAAACCGGGCCCTGACCCGTCTATATTTTCTTGTTTTTGTATATACTCCTTGCCGTACAGCTGCTCTACCGCATGGACACCCATATTTACATTTCCATTCCAGTTGTCAGGGAGCTACAGCATATTGCGGATGTTGTAGGTTAATTGTATTAGACGCTTCTTTCCATTGTACTCTAGTTATGTTTAGTTTATTTATTCGGTCGTGTTGCTCAAGGCATTTCACTCATTTATTATATTGTAATATTGAATTGTAATACTCGGTGTAACTTATTGTATTAGTCTGTTCACCGAAAGCTTATTTGGTGATTATTTATTATATAGTCGTTCTTTATTCGTTGATTTTTGATACCCACCATTTTTGCAAATGGGATTGTCTAAGTGTTTTCTTTTACTTACTAAATTTTAAATTTGACAGTCCGTTTCCTAAAATGATTTGGTGGTTATCTCGTACTATTATTTTAATCGACAGTGATGCTGAGAATGGACCATCTATGATTCCTGTGATTATTAGAGTATTGGGCTGGCCACCTATTATTTTAGTAGGCGGGTTGTCACAAGTGTAATTCATCACATGAGGACTACACGTAATATATTAAATTAGGCGTAATAATATCTCATCCTGTATAGGGTCTGAATTGTAGCCTATATTAGATTACCATTGGAAAACCCAAATTCAAATTGGGGTGTTGAGGGGGAATGAGGAAAAGTTAACTTTATCATTTAAGAAAAACATTTTTTAATTGATTTAAGGATATAATATTCATTTGTCAAATTTCAATTTAGAAAGAATAGACGTTTAACATTCATTATAAAACCAACTTATGAATTTGTCCATGAAAAAAATATTTAATACCACAATTAATCTATCGAAATGAAGTTCACCGAGTAAAACAACACAATAGTCCAAATATGATAACATAGTTCCAACATATCAATTAGAGTACTACAGATACAAATCTTAAACATATTATTGAACGGTCAGTCGAGCGTCTAACGTTGAGCCACACCATCGGCATCCTTACTGAGATCCTTTCCAGTGTCACCAACTAAAGTTCCTGGGTGGGAAAAGTAAGGGGTGAGTGAATGCCCAGTAGGGTGGGGAATACTAAGCAAAAATATGATAAACAAAATATTATGCATATACAATGTCTTTTGGTTTTTTGTAAAAAAAATTCCATTTCATTAAATGTTAATGCAACTACATGCAATGCACCCGGGATATGTGCCCAACTCATACTTAAGCATTTTCATGTCTCGTTCCAGAGACTTAACGTAGTAATCCAACGATGTTGTCATCATAATATTATTAAGTTCCATTTATTCAAATACATTAATTCATTAATTTCACCAATCTTTCATGAATATTACTTCTATTACTTTGGAATTTGCCAACATCCACGATTTCACCACCTTTCACCGTCATTATCGAGCACACATATGCTACACTAAACAAGTTGTTTGGGGTCTTTCACCTCGAGGGAGGTCATGTCCTCCTTAATTATTCTTTCCGGTAAGATCCGAATATCATTATCTTTTCATATATTCACATTCTTTCAAATATTCACATTCTTAAAATTATTCTCATTATCCCAAGTACTTGCATTAATCTTTCGGTGTTACTTCTTTACTTCATTATTTGCCTTACTTTTAAAATAACCAAGGGGGTCAACTAATAATAACAGCGTACTTTGAATACTAAAATGAAATCGTCATTTACTCTATTTATTTATTAATGCATTAACACATTTTGAGTAGCTTCAAAACGATTTTACTTGCATTTTAATGTAATGAAACATTATCTTCCACTATTTTTTCACATAATTACCAAAACTATCATTATTCCATTTTTACACCAAAATGCATCATTTAAATGGGTTTTCAAGAGAAAAACATATCTTTATAAAACCTCACTATTTTTCTATAATATTTTACTCATTTAATAATAAATTTAATCATTAAAATTGCCATTTTAATGTAGAGTTCAAATATAAGATTTTAAGTGGGGTTTCTACACCATTTTAAGTCATCATCTTTACTTTTTAACAACCTCAGAGTAGGGGCTGAAATTTATCATTATTTCAAAACATGATGGAATCTATGTATTTCATTTCAAAAAATATCATTTATCATGTCTAAAAATTATTCAAGTATATTCACATGAAATGAGGATTTCTACCTAAGAAATCCATGAATATGCATCCTACACATTCACATTCAAGGAGTATATGATTATAACTTTTTTTTAACAATTTTCATGTTCTAATCATCCCTTTATACAACCATGATATTATGAAATTTAATCAACAAAGCTAGTTCATTTTAACACATAAAAAGCATGGGTTTGCATAATAGAAAATACAAGAACTAGCAATTTTTAACAAGAAATCATCTTTCATCAGCATGGGTGTTTTAAGCTTTTGAAAACATAAATTTAGGAAAAGGAAACCCCTACTTGATTTATAAAGAGGAGATAACTTTGGACAAGAAAACTTCAAGTCCTCCAAGATTGTTCCTAAACTCCACTCCTATGCTCCCAAAACCAAGCTTTCAAGCCATGCCAAGTTGCCTAACCCCTTTTGTGATGTTTTAATGGAGTTTTAAGCTTCTTTAATCGAGTTTGAGGAGAGAGATTATGGGCATAAGGGTGAGCTATGAAATTCAGAAGTATTTTTTCTCTTGAGGATGTAAGAGAGAAGAAGAAGATGAGGATTTTATATTTATTTGGTTTAGTAGGTTCATTGAATCTCCCCACCCTTATCTATATCAATTTTTAGGCTTCCTTTCTCAATATTTTGACTCATTTAAGTATCCTAGGCATGAAAATATAAGTGAAATACGTTTTACCCATGTTTGGAAAATACAAAAGCCAACCACCCAATAAATGAGCCAACCACACCACCTAAAACCAATTTTTACTATAATTTCGACATAAAATTTGCCCAAAATAGGGACTAGACCATTTTTTTAGAATGCCAAAAAGGAATCGTTGTTCAAAATTAAATTTTACAGTTGTCTACAAAGTTTCAGATTTTTCTGAGCACTTTCATTTTTTAACGGAAAATTATTTATTATTATTATTATTATTATTATTATTATTATTATTATTATTATTATTATTATTATTATTATTATTATTATTATTATTATTATTATTATTATTACTAGTAGTAGTAGTAGTAGTAGTAGTAGTAGTAGTAGTAGTAGTAGTAGTAATTTTTTTTTACCCCATGGTAATTTTATATGTATTTTTATTATTTTAAATATATGGCCAAATTATTTTTTTGACTTATCAATTGTCTTAAACAATTAGTAGTAAAAAAATGTAAAAAAGCGGATGAGACTTCTCTTCAAGATCCCTCCAAGAACCTAAGGAGAATTCTCTTTCTCCTCTTGCGTAACAATGTCTATACCTGCTACTGACCACCTGATTCCACCTAAACCTCCTGATCCCACCTGGTCCAAATCGTTCGCAACTATCCTCATGAACCAACAACCTAAAGAACTGCCATTGAAGAGTCCATCAATGTTCAAGGGAGAGCCAGCTGTCATGTTCTCTCAAGAAGACATTGAAGCCCTAGCTGAACCATTTAAACAATCAATTGTGGGGAAATTCTCTCATGGAAGACCTCCAATTGATTATATTCGGAAAATTTTCCAAACATTTTCTCTGAAATCTGCATTTTCGATTGGTCTTTTAGATTCAAAGCATATTCTAATTAGATTAAATAGTGAGGAAGACTATGTGAGACTTTGGCTAAGAGATATATGGTACATTGGGAAATACCCTATGCGAACTTTCAAGTGGTCAACTGACTTCAAACCAGATGAAGAAAGCCCTATAGTTCCAGTATGGATTAATCTCCCAAACCTTCCCTTACATTTCTATGCAAAATCTGCTTTGTATTCTATTGCCCAACTTGTGGGAAAACCTCTAAAGTTAGATGCATCTACAGCATCTATATCCAGACCTAGTTTGGCTCGTATATGTGTTGAAATTAACATCTTGAGAGAAAGAATTAATAGAATCTGGATTGGTAGTGGCAGCTCTGGATTCTGGCAGAATATTGTGTATGAAGATTGTCCTTTGTTCTGTGAATTCTGTAAAAAACAAGGGCATTCAGAGAGCAAATGTATGATCAAGTTCCCTCAATTAAAGCCTAAGAAAGATATTCCAAAAAATCATTCAAAGCGAGAGGAAATTCAAGAAGTTCCCAAAGAAACAGTTTCTAAGAAATCAGTGGATAAAGATCATCAGGTGGATACAACAGTAAACCTCATAACTGTTTACAGTCCGGGTAATGCAGATAAGGAGGATTATAACTGCTCTGATTCTCGTGATAATGGTAATCAGCTTGCAAGATTATTTAATAAATTTGATGTCTTACAAGATGATTACAATTCGAACACAGAAGATGATAATTTAGAATATCAAACCATATATTCAAGAAAAGGGGATAACAGAGTCCAAGAGGTGCTGCTGCGATCTCACAATCTGAACTCGGAAGAAACTTACATTGTCAACCATATAAATCTATCTCCCAAAGCTTCTACATTACCTCCATATATGAAACATCCAGCAGCAATAAAAGATAATGTATCTGACTCTGAAGTTTCTTTAAAAAAGTCTCCTAAGATTGAGGAGTTAATCAAGTTTGCAAAATGGTTTGATGTCAAATGGAATGGGATTCAGAAAGACAAAGAAGAAATGGAAAAAACTAAGAAGGGCCCAGATATAACCAAAGCATATTCCAAGATATCAAAGCAAGGTAATTCAACTAAGCAAGTTCCTATTGATCCTCTATTCAGAAGAATAACCAGACAATCAGGTAAGTTCTCTTCCTCAAACTTTAAATCTTCTGTCTAAATGCTGAATTTCTTGTGCTGGAATATTAGGGGGGTTGCCAATAAAGCAACTAATAGAAGATTGAAAAATCTTATTAGGAAATATAATCTACCTGCTATTGCCCTATTAGAACCTAAAGTAGGTATAGATAAGATTACTAAATATAAAACTAAGTGGAAATTCCCCTACAGTGCTTCTAATATATCCAATAAAATCTGGTTTTTTTGGCAAACTGAATTAAAAGTTAGTGTTATTTATAACACTGATCAATTACTATGTCTGAAAATTGACTTTGAATACCTGAATTCCTCTATAATTTTGGTTTTAATATATGCCAAATGCACCGCGATGGAA
Source organism: Sambucus nigra (assembly GCA_949130495.1). Lineage (NCBI taxonomy): Eukaryota > Viridiplantae > Streptophyta > Magnoliopsida > Dipsacales > Adoxaceae > Sambucus > Sambucus nigra. The sequence continues at coordinate 157,094,986 of OX422207.1, read as the reverse complement.
AGAAAAAGTTTATGGACTGATATTTGTCAGTTAACTTCTCAAAATACTGATATGCCTTGGCTTATAATTGGTGATTTTAATGTTGTCTCGAAACAGGAAGAAAAACTAGGTGGTTCTGAAATAGATTTTCACTCTATGGAAGATTTTAATGATATGATAACTTCGTGTGCTTTGTCTGATCTTGGGTACTCTGGATCTCGATTTACATGGTCCAATAATCGTATCCATGGTACTATATTTTATAGATTAGATAGAGGCTTGGTTAATACGCATTGGCTTAACAAGTTTCCTTCTACTAAAATATCTCATTTACATAAGGCTTGTTCGGATCATTGCCCCCTGCTGCTGTCTATTAAAAGTAAGTTTGATAATCTGCCAAAACCTTTCAAGTTCTTATCTATGTGGTGTATCCATTCTAATGTGAAAGATATTATTCAGAATTCTTGGAACAGTGATGTTAATGCCCCTCCGATGAAACTTTTCTCTATTAAACTTAAAATGCTTAAAGAGAAACTTAAAATTTGGAATAAAGAAGTTTTCAAAGATGTGTTTCAATCTGTCAGGGATCTAGAAGATGAAGTTTTGGTGAAAGAGCAGGATTTTGAGCAAAATCCTTCTTCATATTCTAGAACTGAGTTATTTAAAACTAGAGCAAATTTGAATATTGCTTTACAAAGGGAGGAAAGCTTTTGGTTCCAAAAAAGTAACAAAAAATGGCTTAAACAAGGGGATCTGAATACAAAACTTTTCCATGCTTCTGTTAAGATCAGTCATAGAAGATTGAACATAACCAAGATTAAAAACTCCCATAACATTTGGATTGACAAACAAGAGGACATTGATAGATTGTTTGTATCCCACTTCCAAAATATTTGGAAATCCGATCTTATCGCTATTAACAATAGCTTTCTTAATGTTATTGATAAAGCTATTTCTGAAGAGGAAAATAAAAATCTTTCGGATTTCCCATCTGAAGATGAAATTTTTAGAGCTATTAATAATTTGAATTCTGATAGTGCTCCTGGTCCTGATGGTTATGGGGGTGAATTTTATCAGAAATATTGGGACATCATAAAGCATGATCTTATAAAGGCAATTCACTCTTTTTTTGCTGGAGCTGAAATTCCTAAAAGCTGGTCAGCTACGAATATTGTTCTTATTCCTAAAGTGGATATGCCTATAAATTGCTCTCAATTTAGACCTATAAGTTTATGTAATTTTTCTAATAAAATTATCTCTAAGATTCTGAACGACAGAGTTGCCGTGATTCTTCCTAAAATAATATCCCCAAACCAATCTAGTTTCGTTAAAGGGAAAAGTATTAATGACAACATTCTTCTTGCTCATGAGTTATCTCAAAATATAGGTAAAAAAGTTCGCGGTCATAATGTTATTATTAAATTAGACATGGAAAAGGCTTATGATAAAGTGTATTGGCCTTTCCTATGTCAAGTTTTGAGGAAATTTGGTTTTAATGAAATGTTTATTGACATGATTTGGAGGTTAATTTCCAATAATTGGTTTTCTATTTCCATAAATGGCCAATGTAAAGGTTTTTTTCAATCTTTCAGAGGGCTTAGGCAAGGTGACCCTCTGTCTCCTAGCTTGTTTATTATAGCTGCTGAATGTTTAAGTAGGAATATAGATAATTTGTTCAAGAATGGTAAAGCCAATCCTTTTTCCCATCCTAGAAATTGTAATCTGATTTCCCATTTGGCTTATGCTGATGATATTATAATTTTTGCTAATGGGAACAAAAAATCTTTGCTTGCTATATCTAAATTGCTTAAAACCTATGAAAATACCTCTGGTCAGTCTATCAACATAGCTAAAAGCTCTATTTATATTGATAAAAATCTCTCTCCGTCTATTAGAACGAAGATGGAAACCATTTCTGGTATATCTATCAAAACATTCCCCATGAAGTATTTAGGTTGCAACATTAATAAAGGTAGAATAAAACTGTCTCAATTTTCTGATCTTATGAATTCTATTAGAGAGAAGCTAAATTCTTGGTCGTCCAAGCTTATTTCTCAAGCTGGTAGGGCTACTCTTATTAGAAGTGTTCTTTTATCTATCCCTATTCACATCATTTCTGTTATTTGCCCCCTTAAAACTATTATTAAAAGATTGCATAATATTTTTTCTAAATTTTATTGGGGAGGTGTTAATAAAGAAAAACCTTACCAATGGTCTAAATGGTATGACATGTGTTTTCCGTTTGAAGAAGGTGGTTTAAACTTTAGAAAAATGGAAGATATTATTAATGCTTCTAGCATGAAATTGTATTGGAAATTTTTATTTGATAAAGGTATTTGGGCTTCTTTCATGCGTCATAAATATAAGGACATTACGGTTTTGAAGTTAGGTTCATCCACTATTAAAAGAATAAAATCTATCTCTAGTTTAGCGGATGATTACATTGATTCTGAAAATCAAATATGGCTTCCTTCATACTCTGGTGAGTTCTCTTTGAAAGAAGCTTTTCGAATATGTAGGAAAAATAACCCAATCTCTCTCACTTGGAAAACTAATTGGACTATAGAATGTCCCACAAAAATTTCTAATTTCATTTGGAAGTTATTGAATCATTTTGTTCCTTTTGAGACTTAAATCCAAAAAATTGGTATAAGAATTGCTCCGGTTTGCAGGGAATGTTTAGCTAATGATGATAGCGATACTCATGTATTGTTAAATTGTAAGTTAGCTAAAAATGTTTGGAAATATTTTTGTCACCTTTTTAATGTTATTCCTAACAATCTTTCTTGTAGGGCTATGATTTTATCTTGGTGGATGACTAAAAATAACAAAGACTTTCTTAAAATTCTTTATGCCATTATTCCTAAAATTATATTTTGGGAATTATGGAAAGCAAGGAATAGATTGGTTTTTGAAAACTCCAAGTCTTCTGATAATTTTATAATCAATCAAATAATTTTTTTAGCTTCTTCCGTTCTTCAAAATCAAAAAATCTATGACCTTCCTAACTCGTTAGATATTCATATCATTAACCTATTCCAAGTTAAAATAAGCCCTAAAGTTGTTCATCTTATAAAATGCATTTGGTCTAATCCCCCTAGTGGTGTTTTTAAATTAAATATTGATGGAGCCTCTAAAGGTAACCCGGGTAATAGTGGTATTGGAGGGGTGATTAGAGATTCGGATGGGAATTTCATTGTTGGGTTTGAAAGGGCTATAGGAGTTCAATCATCTTTCTTTGCTGAAAGTTTGGCTTTGGTTGAAGGTATGAAATTGGTTTCTCAATTAAAGATTCACAAAGTAATAGTGGAATCGGATTGCAAGCTATTAATAGATGTGATATTGAAAAAAGCTAAACCTCCATGGCAAGCTGGAAAGCTTCTTCAAGACTACCAATGCTCTGATGCAGTTACTTATAATCATATATGGAGACAATCAAACTCAGTTGCTGACCATCTAGCTTCACGGGCTTCTCTTTTCAACACGAACTTTTTATATTGGGATTATTCCTCTCTCCCGAGGTTGGTTAAAGGTTTACTTAAGCTGGATAGTCTGCATACTCCTCAAATAAGGCATAGAATTTTAAAGTTGTAAATGGGGATAAGATAAATCTCCATATTTATTTCAAGTTCTCTCTATGTAATGGGGTTAATATAAAATTCCATATTTACTGCTTTCTATCTAGAGTATTGGGCCCAACCTCTAGATTTTAAATTTGCTTGGGTTTGTAAGCTTCGGAGAGGCTTTTTCTCCTTTTATATTAATAAAATGTGTGGGGGTTCCGTCCCTCTTTGTTAAAAAAAAAATAAAAAAAATAAACAATTAGTACAAAGTTATGTTTTCGCAGTGCCGCCTACTGTCAAAAAATGAATATTTTACTACACGTGTCCATGCATCGTTCATTTTTTTGTCCGAACTGCATAAAACTTTACCAAAGTGCTTAAATAAATCATATTAGCATAAATAAATTCCCATGCGAGACATGCAACGCATAATTTTTGTAAATGATGTTTTGACATATAAATAAGCCGAAATACAAGTACGTAATAAAAATTGCGGGTATTACATTCTCCACTCCTTAGGAAATTTCGTCCCCAAAATAAATCCTAAGTCACTCAAACAACTGTGGATATTTCTCCCGCATCTCGGGTTCTCGCTCCCAAGTAGCGCCTTCAACAACTTGTGATTCCTAAAGTACTTTAACCAAAGGTATAACCTTTTTGCGCAGTACCCTATCCTCACTGTCCAAAATAGATAAAGGTCACATTAGAATCGTAGTATCTTCCTCTAACTCGATATTTTGCCAGTTCATCACATGACTAGGATCGTATATATACTTTTTCAACATAGAAACATGAAACCCATTGTGAACGTGAGTTGATTGAGGAGGCAAGGCCAAACGATAAGAGACTTCCCCAACCCGTTCCAAGATCTCAAAGGGACCAATATATCGAAGGGAGAGCTTTCCCTTTGGGGAAAACCTCTTGCTACAGGTTTGGGCCCTGACTTTCAGTAAGACATGGTCACCTATTTGGAACTTTAGAGGTATACGACGATTATCAGCATAATTCTTCTACCTAATTTGGGCCGTAAAAAGTTTTTGTCTAATAATCTCAACCTTCTCAGTCATCTCCCTGATCATATCGGAACTCATGAGATGCTTCTCACCAACCTCCGCCCAACATACCGGGGAATGGCATGATCTCCCATATAGTGCCTCAAAGGGGGCTATCTCGATGCTCAACTGATAGCTATTTTTGTATGAGAATTCTACAAGAGGTAAGTTCTCATCCCATCAACCCCAAAAGTCTAAATCACACACTCATAGTAAATGCCCCAGAATCTGAATAGTACGCTCAAACTGCCCATTAGTCTCAGGGTGATAAGCCGTTCTATAATTCATATTAGTACCTAATTCCTCCTCAACCTTCCTCCAGAACCGAGAGATGAAGCAAGGATCCTTATTTGAAATAATAGTGAGTGGAACACCATGTAGTCGGATAATCTCCCGAATATAAAGTCTAGACAAATTTGTTATGCTATCCGTGACTCTAATAGGTAGAAAGTGTGATGACTTAATGAGATGATTAACTACAAACCAAACCTCATCGTGCCCTCTCTTAGACAGAGGGAAAGTTGTAATGAAATCCATAGTGATATGCTCCCACTTCCACTTGGAAATTGGAAGCGGTTGCAATAATCCAGCTGGCTTCTTGTGTTCAGCCTCCACCTCCTGGCACATGTAACACCTTTCCATAAAAAAGCCACATCTCGTTTCATCCCTAACCACCAAAAATCTCTGTAAAGGCCCCTATACATCTTAGTAGATCCCAGATGTATACTGAATTGAGAATGGTGAAACTCTCTTAGAATCTCATCTTGAAGCTCCTCAATGGCTTGGACAATCAACTTACCCTTATGTCGAACACCACCGTCCTGGTCAACTGTGAGAGTGTCAAATTCCTCCCCGCACTGAATATCATTTCAAAAAAGTATGATCTCGTCGTCACATAATTGAGCATCCAAGACCTTTTGATGAACGATTGGTCGAACCATCATACCCCATAAATAGGCCTCATCATTACCCTGTTGAACATGCAAGTCATAACGTTGAAGTTTGGCATACATCTTTCGATAATAGCATTTCATCACTACTAAGGCAGGACTCGACTTTGTACTAAAGGCATCAGCCATAACATTGGCCTTTCTGGAATGGTATTCCAAAGTAAAGTCATAGTCTTCAAGAAGCTCGATTTTCCTCTGCTTCCTAAGGTTAAGATCTCACTGAGTGAAGATGTATCGGAGACTCTTATGACCTGTGAATACGTTAAACCGCTCACCATATAAGTAATATCACCAACTATTCAAAGAAAACACCACTGCGACTAACTCAAGATCATGATTGGGGTAGTTCCTCTCATGTGTCTTACGTTATCAAGATGCATAAGTGACGATCGGACCCACCTATATAAAAACTGCACCAAGACCAAATCTGGAGGCATCACCATACACTGAAGACCCTCTTACAAGATCAAGAAGAATAAGAATAGGTGTTGAGATGATCTTAAACTTTAACTCCTCGATGGAAGCTTCACACTCATCTGACCACACAAAATGGACATTTTCTACGTCAACCAAGCAAGGGGCGATGCAACTCGAAAGAAATCCTGAATGAATCTTCCGTAGTATCCAACCAATCCAAGAAAACTCTGAATCTCTGAGACTGTCTTCAGTCTTGCCCATCCCAGGACGGCTTCAAACTTGGACGAATCAACAGAAATGCCCGCACCGGACACTACGTGGCCAAGAAATTTGACCTCATCCACCTAGAATCCACATTTGCTAAACTTTGCATACAATTAATTCTCCATGAGTAATTGAAGTGTAGTAAACAAATGCTCCTCGTGATCAACATCAGAATCCGAATATACCAAAATATCATCAACGAAGACCACCATAAATCGGTCCAAGTATCGTTGATAAATATGATTCATGAGGTTCATGAATACAGCTGGGGCATTAGTCAAGCTGAAAGGCATGACCAAAAAACTCGTTATGTCCATACCTTGTTCGAAAATATGTCCTAGGGATATCTTCCTCCCTAACTCGCAATTACTGGTACCCATATCGGAGATCAATATTGGAGAACCTTACCTCTCCCTGTATTTGATCAAATAAATCGTTGATCCTAGGCATAGGATATTTATTTTTTTTCACCGTCACCCTATTTAGTTGCCAGTAATCAATGCAGAGACTGAAAGTGTTGTCCTTATTCTTTACAAAAAGTACCGGTGCTCCCCAAGGGGACACACTATGGCATATAAAACCCTTATCTAGTGAGATCATCCAACTAAAGCTTTAATTCTCGCAATTTCGTCGAGGGCATCCGATGAGGAGGGATGGAAATAGGTGAAATACCCTGATGAATATCAATAGCAAAATTAATATCTCGACTCGGGGGTAATCTTGGACGATCCTCGGGAAAATCCCGCACATTAGCATAATCTGCAATCACACGTACATGATCTTCTTGTGCAACAATGCTGATTAACGATCCGAACAAAGGTTTTTATCTCGGGTAGAAGATAATATTCAAGGATAATTTATGCTTTGCTCACTGCCAAAATGATAGCGAGACCCATCTAGAAGAGATACTGACGCACTGTGCCGATGGTACTCGATTGTGGCGTTGAAACTAGACAGCCAATCCATACCTAGGATAACTTCAAATCCATCCATATCCATTAATATAAGATCATACTACATAATATAGTCTCCAACTATGATCACACAATTCCAACACACTTTGGTAAGGACACCACCACCACCTATGGGCAATCCCACAAAAATGGGTGCGCTAAACTCAACTACCTCTAACCATAAACAGAAAGCTAAGGAACTAGATATATATGAATGACATGCTCCTTTGGTACCACTGAAGGTTAAAGGGTTCAATCGTTGAAAATCTTTTAGCATAGAAGCTACAGTAGTACTTTCTACAGTCCCGCTATGATTACCCCGCTCTCGCTGTGAGAGAGTGTCATCTAACTGACATACGGCCATTCCATCCGTTGAAGCTTGCTATTCCGAGAAGCGGCATTGTTACGCCTAGTTGACATCCTATAAGAACATGTAATTTAATATACTACTTTATTCGAGGAAACATAAATAAGGAAGATGTGTTATCACTCCGTCACACGCATGGATCCTAATGCTTTGATACCAAGTTATAACGCCCCGACCTGGTTTTTGATTACCATTGGAATAACCCAAATCCGAATTAGGGTGTTAAGGGGGAAGGCGAAAAAGTTTACTTTATCATTTAAGAAAAAACATTTTTTTTAATTGATTTAAGGATATAATATTCATTTGTCAAATTTCAATTTAAAAAAAATAGACGTTCAACATGCATAATAAAACCAACTTATGAATTTGTCCATAAAAAAACATTTAATACGACAATTAATCTATTGAAATGAAGTTCACTGAGTAAAACAACACCATAACCCAAATCTAATAATAGAGTTCCAGCATATTAATTAGAGTACTACAAATATAAATCTTAAACATATAATGGAACGGTCAACAGAGCGTCTAACGTCGAGCCACACCATCATCACCCTTACCGAGATCCTTGCCAATGTCACCAACTGAAGTTCCTGGGGTGGGAAAAGTAAGGGGTAAGGAAATGCCCAGTAGGGTGGGGAATAATAAGCAATAATTGGATAAACAAAATACTATACATACAATGTCTTTCGGTATTTTTGTAAAAAAAACTTCCATTTCATTAAATGTTAATGCAACTACATGCAATGCACCCCGGCTATGTTCCCAACTCACACTTAAGAATGTTCATGTCTCGTGCTAGAGACTTAACTTAGTAATCCATCGATGATGTCATCATAATATTAATAAGTTTTATTTATTCAAATACATTAATCCATTCATTTTCCCAATCTTTCATGAACATTACTTTTATTACTTTGGGGTTTTCCAACATCCACGATTTCAAAGCCTTTCATCGTCGGTATCGCGCACACATATTCTACACTGGCCAGGTTGTTCGGTGTCTTTCACCTCTAGGGACGTCATGCCCTTCTTAATTATTCTTCCGGCAACATCCGAATAACATTATCTTTTCATATATTCACATTCTTCCAAATATTCACATTCTTACAATTATTTTCATCATTCCAAGTACGCGCATTAATTTTTGAGTATTACTTCTTTACTTCATTATTTGCCTTACTTTTAAAATAACTGATGAGGCCAACTAATAATAACACCGTACTTTGAACACTAACATCCAATCATCATTTACTTTATTTATTTATTAATGCATTAAAACATTTTTAGTACATTCAAAATGATTTTACTTGCATTTTAATGTAAAGAAACATTATCTTCCACGATTTTTTCACATAATTACCAAAACTGTCATTATACCATTTTTACACCAAAATGCGTCATTTAAATGGGTTTTCAAGAGAAAAACATATATGTATAACACCTTACTGTGTTTCTATAATATTTTACTCATTTAATCATAAACTTAATCATTAAAATTACCATTTTAATGTAGAGTTCTAATATAAGGTTTTAAGTGGGTTTTCTACACCATTTTAAGTCATTATCTTTAATTTTTAACAACATCAGAGTAGGGGCTGAAATTTATCGTTATTTTAAAACATGATGAAATCTATCTATTTCATTTCAAAACATATCGTTTATAATGTTTAAAAATTATTCATGTATATTCACATGTAATGAGGATTTCTACTTAAGAAATCGATGTATATGCATCCTACACGTTCATATACAAGTAGTATATGATTATAACTTTTTTTTAACAATTTTCATGTTCTAATCATTCAGTTATACAAACATGATATTATGAAATTTAATCAACAGAGCTAGTTCATTTTAACACATAAAAAGCATGGGTTTGCATAATAGAAAATACAAGAATTAACAATTTTTAATAAGAAATAATCTTTCATCAACGTGGGTGTTTTAAGATTTTGAAAACATATATTCAGGAAGAGGAAAACCCTACTTGATTTATGAAGAGGCGATAACTTTGGATAAGAAAACTTCTAGTCCTCCAAGGTTGTTCCTAAACTCCACTCATATGCTCCCAAAGTCGAGCTTTCAAGCCACGCCAAGTTTCCCCACCCCTTGTCTGATGTTTTAATGGAGTTTGAGGAGAGAGAATATGGGTATAAGGGTGGGTTACGAAATTTAGAGGTATTTTTTCTCTTGAGGATACAAGAGAGAAGAAGAAGATAAGGATTTTATGTTTATTTGGTTTAGTAGGTTCATTAAATCTCCCCACCCCTTATTTATATCTATTTTAAAGCTTTCTTTTTCAATGTTTTGACTCATTTATGTCTCCTAGGATTGAAAATATAAGTAAAATATGTTTTATTCATGTTTGGAAAATACAAAGGCCAACCACCCAATAATTGAGCCAACCACACCACCTAAAACCAATTTTTACTATAATTTCGACATAAAATCTTCCCAAAATAGGGTATAACCATTTTTTTAGAATCCCGAAGAAGGAAAAGTTGTTCAAAATTAAATTTTACAGTTGTGTGTAAAGTTTCAGATTTTTCTGAGCACTTTCATTTTTTGACGAAAAATGATTTATTTATTTATTTATTTATTTATTTATTTATTTATTTATTTATTTATTTATTATTATTATTATTATTATTTTTTTTTTTTTTTTTCTTTTTTTTTTTTTTTTTTTTTTTTTTACCCCATGGTAATTTTATATGTATTTTTATAATTTTAAATATATGGTCAAATTATTTTTTTGACTTACCAATTATCTTAAACAATCAGTACAAAGTTATGTTTTCGTAGTGTCGCATACCGTCAAAAAGTGATTATTGTACTACTCATGTCCGTGCATCATTTGTTTGTTTTTTTGTCCGAATTGAATAAAACTTAACCAAAGTGCTTAAATAAATCATATTAGCATAAATAAATTCCCATGCGAGACATGCAACGTAGAATTTTCATAAATTACACTTTGACATATAAATAAATAGAAATACACGTACGTAATAAAAAGTGCGGGTATTACATAGCCAAACTTGATAAATCATAGATTAATATTTGATCAAGTATATGGCGTTAATTTATAAGGGTGTTGGTGGTTAATTTATTTAACTCCACTCTACATTTACCCCCTTGCATGCCTAGTTGATGTGTTGATGCTTCCGCTGAGACATATCAACTATGTGTAAGAAAATAATCGCTTAGCATGTTTCAAGTACCAAATCGCCATATAACCATGTTTGGTCTGTTATTATTCATGTATATTCATATATAATATGTATGTAGTTCTAAGGGCTATCTTTCCTGCCTCTTCTTTTCATTTTTGAGGAGTATTTTGGGGGTTTCCCCCATTCCTCTCGAATGAGCTTGTCTCCATAATTTTATTGTGGTTTTAAACAATTTGAACAAAACACTTGCCAGATGTACTGGCCCGGGCAACCAATCGGTGGTTATCTAAGTATACTGGAACTTTTACAATCATAAGATCAAAACTTGTGGAGAGTACACGGTTAAGTATCCAAGAGTGCTTCGAGTGTACACGGTTTTTTAAAACCAACGTATTTTGCTAGTGTGCCCAATTTTTTAACTTAGTCAAGTGACCATAAAGGTCCTTCGAGTAAATTGGGACTTTCAGCGTGCCCGAAAATCAGGATCTTTAACCGTGCCTAGTAATTTAGCACTTTAATCTCCCATAAATGAGGGTCAGGCGAACCTACTAATGTAGTACTTATGTCTCCCTTAAAAGGGTCATGACTAGTAATATATAACTCTAAATATCCCATAAGCGAGGGTTAGGCGAGCCAAGTAATATTGGACTTTGAATCTCCCATAAGCGAGGGTCAGGTGCGTCAAGTAATTTTGGACTTTAAATCTCCCATAACCGAGGGTCAGGCTGACCAAGTAATACTGGACTTTAATCTCCCATAACCGAGGTTTAGGCGGGCCTAGTAGGATAGGACTTTAAATCTCCCATAAGCGAGGGTTAATCTATCCAAGTAATATTTGACTTTAATCTCCCTTAACTGAGGGTTAGGCGGTCCAAGTAATATTGGACTTTAATCTCCCATAACTGAGGGTCAAGCGAGCCAAGTAATATTGGACTTTAATCTCCCATAACCGAGGGTCAAGAGGGCCAAGTAATATTGGACTTTCATCTTCCATAACCGAGCGCCAGGAGATCCAAGTAACATTAGACTTTAATCTCCTATAACGGAGGGTCATGTGGGCCAAGTAATATTGGACTTTAATCTCCCATACCGAAGGATCAGGAAGTCCTAGTAACGTAGAACTTTTATGAGAACTGTAATGCACCTCTTTGGGTGACTTACCATAATACGGGCAAGGGTTGTGAGGACTATAATACACCTCTGTGGGCAACTTACCACAATACTAGTAAGGTTTATGATAACTATAATGCACCTTTGTGGGTAACTTACCACAATGCTGGTAAGATTTTTGATAACTATAATGCAACCCTTGGGGCGACTTACCACAATGCTGGTAAGGTTTGTGAGAACTATAATGCATCTTTGTGGGCGACTTGCCACAATGCTGGTAAGGTTTGTGAGAACAATAATGCACCTCTATGGGTGACTTACAAAAATACTGGTATGGTTTATGAGAACTATAATTCACCTCTTTGGGCAACTTACCACAATACTAGTAAGGTTTGTATGTGAACTCTACATCCATGCTCCAAGTTGTACGGGAAATTTGCTTGCCCCCTATCGGTTGATGGAAATAATGTCGTGTGGTCAGTGCTATATGTGAGCTGACCGATGTCTATGCTAAACAAGTCGAGAGACTTTTTTTGGTGATGCCTCGATAATGACAGCTAATATGTGACTCGATCTAAGCATGCTTATCACTTGGACTCCTATGTAACTAAATATTACATCATACAATGCTTTCCCCCTCTTTACTTTGTTTTATCTCATATCTTCAAGATAAAGTAAAGTGAAGAAAATTGTAGCTACTCTTTACAAAACCATCTAAGAGTTGAAAGCATTTAAATACTTTTCACAGGGTATTTGTCTCCAATTTTAAAAAATTATTTTGATCATTTGGCTTTGACATCTGTAAGGCCTGATGTAATTGCTTAAGCTCGATTTGATCATGTGCATTCAGTATCTGCAAGGATAATAAATCATCTTTGATTCTGGCATAAAACCATTACTAACTTGTGAGGTATGTTTCAATATATAATTATATGGGGTATATCTTTCCTCCTTTATTTTATTTTATGTCAATAAATTAAAATAAACTCAGAATCATGCCTCCAGGGATCGTAAAACATATTGCCATGTGCAATTTCCTTATGCCAGTTTGATATGATACAATATTCAGTTCATGTTAGTGTAAAATGATAGAGTGAAACTATATCATGTGGTTAGCTATTTATCTCATGCCCCCGCTATTTTATCAAAGCGGATAAACTCATAAGTTATAGGATCAATTTAAATCATATGTTAAATAATTCAGTCAGTAAGCATGCTGAGCCATTTGAGTTGAATAATAGATATCAAATTTGAATTTTTGTGTAGCTAATATCACAATGTGAATAAATCATATTTCATCAGAAATTGAATACAAGGTAGCGCAGAATGTTGCTCCGAGTGACCAAGGATGAGGTTGAGAAGAAGGTTACTCCAAGAAACCATGACTAATGTTTCTCGAGCAACTATGAATGAGGTAAATCAAGTCACTATGTTTGAGGTAGCTCGAGCCACTATGAGTAAGGCAGTTCGAGGAATTATGTCTGAGGCACCTCGAGGCACTATGATTGTGGTAGATCGAGTCATTATGGCTGAGGCAGCTTGAGTTCTAAGTCTGAGAAAATTCCTAAGTTTTAGCAAAAAAATTATTTTGCCAAGGTCACTCTAAAAAATATCATGTTTGATAAGGTCGTTCGAAGGATGTCATTTTTTTATAGGATTTCTCGTGTACAGGCTCGTGCTAAATATTTAAATGGTCTTTCTCGAGACAAAATAAAATAGTTACGAAATTTCAAGGCATATATGATTTTTTAGAAATAAATGTTTTTCTACCCGAACCACTCGAATTTGTACGAGGCTACATATATACTTAAGCCTTGGTGAGTATTTTTTTAGAGTGTGCAAATAAAACATGTACAAAAAGATACCATAATATTTGAAATTAACGAAATAATAATCTTTACCAACTCTTTATTGGTAAACTGTTCAAATGACCATGTTTGGGAGATGGCCTCCCTATCATCGGAAACATCCTTTCCCGTATATCGAGTAAAATAACTACGTCGACATAGCCTCGATAGAAAACCATTGTTGCTTGACCCCAGGATGCTGAGGGATCGAAAAAAAGGAAGGAGGTTCGTGAGGGAACTTCCATTAACTTTCTTCCTCAATAGAAGAAAAACAATAACTCCCTTAAGAGGCCGACCCTTGACCCAGTCATCCCAATTAAAAATGACACAACAGTGGTAGCATGCCTTGCCCAACTGGGCATGAATGTTGATTCTTAGCTCGGTAGCCAGTTGAGGGCCCGAGAGGACATCACTATGATTGTTCCTAGTGTGAAAATAATATTTTTATGCTTAATATGTATCTCAGGTCTTTAATTTTGCATTGCATTGTGCTATCCTGGTAAAATATTTCTTCTTTCTGTTGTACTTATTTTTCTCGAAGTGTTATGTCGTCTGCGCTAACTTATCTTCTTATCTTGCAGTTAATCATTGCCCTTCAAAACATGCAGTTATGGGCAAGCGAGGCCGGCAAGAAGGTCAAGGTGGATAAAAAAGTGTGTTTGAGAATGAGAATATGAAGGAGAAACTGACTAAGAGAAAGGATGAATATGATTTTAAGGTCGTTGAGAAAAGGTAGAGGCGTAAGGAACGGAAGCGGACCGTGAAGCTTGACCTTCAAGAAAAAATTTACTGGTTAAAGAACAAGGTAAAGAAGCAGGATAAGTATGAGGTTGGGAAAATCAAGGTTATGGCTGAGAAGGATCTTACAGAATTCAAGGAGTTTGATGACTTTTCTAATTATGTGATCTAATATCTGGAGAAAGGTTCCAAGACTGCTTGTCACCGAGTATTTAACATGTTCCTGGACCTATCAACATCCAACCCTCAGCTGGGTGAGGTCCTTTCTTATTTAGCCTGACCAATCCAGAAAGCATTAAGGCTTTAAACCAGGTGCAAGCAGAGGCTGAAATTCCCCCAACCATGGCTGAGATGACAACTATTGGTAGTGAGATTACAGAGGGGGAGGTGACCAGGAAAATGACACTCCCAACCCAGATGAGAGACTCGTTGTGCTGACAAAGAGTGAGAAGAATTTGATAGATGACTGAACTTTACTCATTTATTTCTCTGTTGGGAGACCGCCTATGGTCTTTGTGCCCTTTTTGTGTGTTACACCCCGCCTACTAAAATACCGGGTGGCCAGCCCCTAATCAAAATAAAATGTTGGTCTCATATAGATCATTCTCGTCATCGCCATCGAAATTTTTTTAATGTTACTAACCACCTAGTAATTTAATTAGACCGGTGCCAAATTTTATCTTTCATTAATTAACAACACGCAAAAATAAATAGTAATTAAACTATCAACGCAAACTGATAACTGAATCCAACATAGATGAATAATATAAATAAAGATGGTCGAATCGACTTTCGGTTCAATAATAAAATTTAACAGTCAACTGAAATCATAACCTAGATACAAAAGGTCAAATAATTAACTGAATACTAAATATGAGGGCGACATGCCCAAATGAGTACTGATGTAAAGATCCTACACTAGGAATAAATGATAAAAGCACTTATAGCAAAGTCCTATAACTTCCACATGAGCTGTAGTTGCACATCCATAGTGAGAATACTCAAACCGGGCATCCCTGCGGCTGGACACCTAAAAGGTTTTACAAAAATTGACATGGGTCAGAGCCCAAGTAAAACATTTTGAAAATATTATGCAAGTAGTGAAATTGCAATAATTAAATATGCATGCACACGCTTCATATTTAAGCTAGTGTCGCATTCACTTGAGGTAGAGCTCACCCCTCATCTAATGTGCACACCTAACACTTTCATTTTACCTTCCTAGTTAAGCTACCCCAACTAACTAGCTGTACCACACCTCTTTCCACAACGCTATTCTAACCCGAGTACTCTTTACTTTGATTATTAAGTTATTTCCTCGTTAACTTAATAATCGCTTCAACTATATTAACCCCTAGTTATATAGGAAATACCCTTTTTAATTCATATAACTTTCATACTAGTTATAAAGAAAAACCACTTTTTAAATCATATAACTTTCATACTTGTTATATAAGGCATTACCTCTTTAAATCATATAACTTTCACCTTAGTTATATAAGAAATCACCTTTTTAAATCATATAACTTTCACGTTAGTTTTAAAAGAATACCCCTTTTTATATGATATAACTTTCACATTAGTTATATAAGAAATACACTCACACTTACACATTAATCCCGTCTATAATTATCTACTCATATTATATATGTACTAACATACTATAACATTCACACACATGTCAAGTATAATAACCATCCATTCCTGAGAAAGAACTCACCGGATATTTTCTCTAAAATTCTATCACCCCAAGTATACTCAATCCACCCGGATACCCCGAGACTATTAGCTCACCGAATTAGAAAAATAAAATAAGCGTAGCGGAGGCGGTCATAATTTCCCGGTTGTCAGACTGAATCAACCCAAAGCGTATACCCCAAAAATAATCACAATATAAAATAATGGACGCTATGACCTGGGGATTATACTCTCCCTACCTTCTCTAGCAAGGGGATTCACCCACATCGTGTAACCTCCTGTGATAGCACTATAGGGGTATGTATTCCTATAAATATTCTTCCCACCAATATCTATAGAGCACACAAATATATATATACATACTATCACACATAACCATATACATATATTTAATACACTCCGGCTAACCCGTCCGTAGCACCCTTAACACTAGACCAAAAATACCCAAGTATATATCCCGACTTATAATTTAATTAATCACGAACTAATTACTTTCAATTAAAGTTTTGTCACCCAACTATAATACCCAGACTCACTCATGAAGTCCGTATTTTTATCTCTTAGAATTCTTTACATAGAATCTAGCCATTAAGTTTATCATTCCTTGGTAAATTTGATATTCGACAATTTAATATATATGTCTACAATAATTTAATCGGGCTACTCCGTGCCTAACTCCCATCGCACTAGCCTAAAAACATCTAAGTCACAACCCCGACATTTAATTTAACTAATTGGACATTAACTAATTTGTTAAAGTAGTGTCACTCTCTTCAATGCCCAGACACATTCACTCAGCCCGTAAATGAAGTCGTACAAATTTTATTACATTTAATACGTTACTAATTTAACTCACTAATATATTCCCAAGAAATGTCATACAACTTTTCCAGCAAGTTTTCCTCATTCTCACATCAAAACATTCCATTGGAAAATCCTCTATTTTAACCCCCCCAAATTAAATGGGAAAACTCGAACTGCTAGACCCCCTGAACTAGTTCGGCCTGACCCCTAAACCGGTTCAGTGTACCTGAGTTACAAACCTCCTTCTTCCCAGAATCGTTTTTCCTCCATTGATAAACCTCTAACATTTTTGGTTCTACCCCAAACCAAAATACGATTGTTCTCAACATAAATACACCTCCAAATTAGGTTCTAAACATCATCCAAACTTTAAACGCTATTGATTTCAATCACATCAATTTCTAAATTTGTTTTTTATTCGGGTTCCATTCATTCAGTTCTAAATTTCATTATATAATTCGATATTAAACATCAATCTCTACTGGGTTTATCATGGGATTCATACTTTTGCAACCTAGAATAATATTGCATCATCAATTTCCATTTAATCTACCCAATGTGATTAAATCATCCAAAGACCCGTTTTCATATGAGAACCCATCCAAAACGAATATGGTTTACAACCACCATGATATGAATTGCAATACCGCAAGTTAAATGAAAGAAAGTTTAACTACTTTTCTGAATAATTTCGTAGGGTCTGATTTCCTTTATCATAGACGAATATTTGATGAAGAACATACTCCTCTTCTTGGTTGGGCTCCCAAAAGTTCTCCCAATTTCACTCTCTTTCTCCTCTGCAAATCTAGGGTTTTCTCGTTGATTTTTGTCTACCACAAACTCCCTAATATAGGTTTTATATCACTAATCCCTAAATTAAGCCTACGGGCCCTGCCCAGATGACCCGAACACCCCCATATGAGCCCGATTATGCCTAAAAATGTCTCGATACCCAATTACTACACACGTGTACTCTTTTCTGACTATCTTGACCTATTTTGAACCAACCGTGCACTCAGAATCACCATTCAAGTAACTTTACTAAAATCTCCAAAACTCAACCTCAAATTATGACACATGATTTTTTTTTTTAAATTACCCGAATGAATTAAATCTCAAATTCACTAATTTAATTACATCCTTCACATTAATTAAATCTTATACCACCAATTTAATTAAATTCTATATCCTCAGAAAATACGGGGTGTTACATTATGTAGCTCCAACGTTTAAATAATTTCATCCTTAAACATTACTGTATGTAACCATTTTTTATTTTTGCTCTGCTGGAACAATTTTAATATCGTCTTTTCTGAATGAAATGATGATTTTTTTTAATACCAACTGTTGTCTCTGAGCTAACATTTGTGACCAAATTGTTGATGTTTAAGCATGTTGTTCAAGTTGTTCCTTGGGGCTGTATATCACCATTTAATAGAATGATGTTACACATAACCCTTTTTTATGTTAGGACTTTTTAAATGACATTTTAAAATGTCCACTCTCATATCACTGAGAGAGATGATAGTTAATTTGTTCCATCATAATAAATGATGTTGCACATAATCCTTATTAAATGTTTTTTACCTTCACAACTCGAAGTGGTATCAAAGGAATTATCTCTCCTCTCGACGTTATTGGAAGGATGCGTTAGAGCCGAGACGCCTCAATCTCTCTCATATCGTGGAGAGAAAGTTATTAATTAATCCCCCATAATAAATGATGTTGCACATAACCATACTTAAATGATTTTTACCTTCACCACTTTAAGCGATGTTCAAGGAAATCTCACCTCTCGGGGTTTTTGGAAGGATGTGTTGGGGACGAGACTCCTCAATCTTTCTCGTATCGTCAAGAGAGAGTTATTAATTAATCCACCATAATAAATGATGTTGAACATTACCGTACTTAAATAATTTTTACCTCCATTTCTTAATGTGATGTTCAAGGAATTCTCCCTCCTTTCGTCGTTATTGGAAGGATATGTTGGAGACAAGACTCTCCAATCATTCTTGTATTCCTGAGAGATGTTTATTAATTAATCCACCGTAATAAATGATATTCGGTACTTAGGTGTCATGCAAACAAGACAAGGAAAATTATGAAAGAAAAGGAGTACGGGACAATACTTGCTATATTTCTCATTATAATCTATTTTTCTCATTATAATCCATGATTCACGTATAACTGAACATAAGCTTGTAATATAACAAACTAAGCATAATTCCTTGAATTAAACTAGGGATGGCACATTGAATCTCTAAAGAGAGGAAACTGAAGGACTACTAGTAATATATTTTTAGGTGATCCGCATTCCCAGGGTTGGAGAATGGTTCGCCTTTAAGACTTTCAAAACAAAATGTGCCTAGCATAACTTTTTTGGTTACCCTATAAGGTCCGTTCCAATTAGGGTGTAGCTTATTCGCCTTCTTCCAGACCTTTTTTCAGGACGAGATATCCCACGTCTATGGGCCAAAATTCACCCTTTTGTTATAGAATTTGGTCCCTCTGTGTGTATACGCGGATTGCCTTATTGTGGAGTCCTTTCACCTCTCTTTGATTAAATCTAGATCTAACCTTCTCTCTTCAAGATTGGCATCCAGGTCATAGGTTTGGACTTTGTGACTTGAGATTTTGAATTCTTTCGGAATTATTCCCTCAGATCTGTAGTCCTAGGACCATAAAACTCCATATAATTCGCCAACCCATTTCCCTTTTGCATCAGTAATATTTTTCTTTATTCCGTCCATAATGGTTTTGTTTGTGATTTCAGTTTGGCCATTGGTTTGTGGTTGATCGGGTGAGGAGTAAAATTGCTTGATGCCGACCCTCGTACAATTTTCCTCTATGGATTTTTTCTTAAACGCCATAGTCCGATATCATGGTATTAAGTAGGTTGTACCGAAAGATAATGTTTTCCATATAAATTTCAACGTCTTTACTTCAGTGATGGTAATCATTGCCTTTCCTGTGGAAGAGGGATGACCAAGTCTATCCCCCTCACTACGAACGACCAATGGGATGTTATAGATAAGAGTGGTTGATAAGGCTGATGAGAGATGCTTGCAAAACATTGGCACTTGTCACGTATTTTTACATATTTCGATAAATCTTTAGTATGTATCGGCCACAAGTACCTTTGAGTCACAATCCTTTTAGCCAGAGATCATCCACCCACTTTCTCTAGTATGATCCCTCATGCACATCTCGGAAAACATAATCTCTCTCTATAAGGTGTACACACCAAAGTAGTGGGAACAAGAATCCTTTCTTATAAAGCATGTTACCTATGATGGTGAACATATCCGCATTATATCGAATCTTCTTCCTATCAACTTTTGATTCTGGTAGTTTCCCGAGACCGATGTACTCGATTATAGGATCCATCTAAGACTCCCCCAGATTCAAATTTACACACATATTCATGTTGATCTCCTAGGCTTTGATGCTCGGCTTTAACAAAATTTCAACAGGAACGAAACTCCCAATCTCTGTTCAAGTTACCAATGCGAGTCTCGCCAACGTGACGGCTCTACCATTTTTTAGCCTTGCAATCCTTTTCATCTTAACTTCATTAAAACTCATCAATATTTTCCTCAACCTATACTTTGCCATTTTTTTTTATCTTTGGCCTGATATATTCCAATCACTTATTTGATGATCAACCGAGCGGCCAACATTAAGTGCTTAAGCTAGATAGATACCTTCCAGTAGATCTTTATAAAATGTCGCGTGCGATACTGATTCAAATGGATTCACAAATTTCCTCAAACAAAACACCAATTGTATTCATCTACTAAACATATATCTACGTGTAAAATCAAATCAATCAATTACACCAAGCGATGATTAAGCTGACAAACACAAATTTCAGGAAAAAAAACCTTTTCGGATAAAACCTTTTTATTTACACTATAATTTGTAAAAGATGGTTTACACGGATTATAATGAAAATAAAATTGACATACGAAATACCAATAGGTGTCGATTCGTAGTTGTCAGCCCAGGAACACCGCAGCACTCCCTATGACACGCAGTTAATCAACCAGTACCTCCCTCAAGTGGTACATATTATCAGCCCAGTACCTTCTAAGACACCTAATGTAGTAGCATAAAATCCTAGAAAATATGTCTTGAGTTCCACACAATAACTCACACAAAAGTAATTAGGATTTGTGAATTATAAAATAAACACTTTAAATCCTTTAAATGGTTGGAGAAGAAAACAAACACTCAAAAATGTATTCTGTTAAAAATAGTGTTTTTCCACCCAAAAACCAATAGCCTGACACGCAATATATAGGAAATTTGAGGCGATGATGTGTCAACCTAAAAGTCATGTCGTTCGAATGACATACACTATCGTTTGAGCGAGACAGCATCTCGTTCGAACGAGATACGTTGTCGTTTGAACAACAGTGGAACTGATCCAAAAAAGTCTTTAGACTTTGAAAAAGGTTGGAAACCTCAGAGATCAAAACTCTTATGGGATCAGAAAACTTTATATAAAAAATCTTTTATAGTAAAATATTTTTATAGAACCATTTATAAAAAATTCATAAAATGTCCCAACACTTTTAATGTGAAATGTAAATGGACCTTAAACATAATTTTACCAAAATTATCTTGTTGGGCATGAATGTTGAAATCTTCATGAAATTCGGATCGTCATTTGTATATGTTAGCTACCTCAATTCTTCGACGACTTATAGCAGTATACAACATAATTAATTGTGACGGACAATGTCCTTACAAATATCCCCCTATCTCTATGCCGATACAAAATAAAAATATTTGAATTATAAACTTAAAGTTACCTATACAAATCTACCCCCCAAAAAACAAAAGTGGAAAGATAAAATGACAAGTCTTCAAAATTTGCTTCAATTATCAACTTTTCAAAACATCATGCTTTTCTCATCGGGGTGTGTAATCTGAAAATCTTCAATTGTAGCTACACACATCATTCAAAGAAAATACCTCATGACGTATCGAGTTTGAAATGATATAAAGCATGAACATGAAATTATATACAAATATCCCCCATACTTAAATTCCCTGTAAGGATACAAATTTCCAATTGAGTCCTTTGTAGTTTTGGCTCAATTGTGAACAAAAAACATTTGAGTCATAGGTTAGAGTTCATATGTATCCATCCAAGCCTATGACGTGTTTGTTAAAGACGTTGCGGCCAGATTTGTAGAGCTTCATCATTGTCGAGTTTCTAGTGCCTCGTTTCTACATCATTAACTTGAAGATTCCATAGTCTTCAAAAGGTATGAATGAATTTATATATATATATAGGGAGACTTGATATTTTTATAATAGGTGTAATTTTATTTTAAAATGAATTTTATTTTCAGAAGGGTACTTTAGAACTTCGAAGAAAAAGTTTTTAGGCTTAAAATAAAATTTGAACTTTTTGGCATTTCATTAGAAATTGCCATTCGAACGAGTCTGCCAACGAATTTTCCCTTGTTGGCCAATGGACTATTGTTAGATGGTCGTTGAGCGAGACTTCGTTCGAACAAAAATCTCGTTCGAACGAGATTTCTGGCAGGATTTTTTTTGGCATTTTTCTCCATGTTTCCACTAACTTTTTCCCAGATTTTATATGTATGGGAACCAACCTTCTTTAGATAACTTTTGACACACTTTGAGAGAGAAATTTTAAGAAAGAATTTCCAGAATCAAAAGTTCATGTTTTTGTGTTTTCAAGCCTTCATGAATTAATTTCTACCAAAAACACATACACCCATCTGTTTGTGTTTATTCCAAGTTCTTCACATATATATAATATTTTCTTGGAGTTGTTTAGCACCATTTTTTTTTCTATACACCTCAAAAGAAGTTTTTTTTTTGCTACGGCATTCTCACATGGTGAAAGGAACCATGTGTGCTTGATGGTTGCTTGGTCTCAATTGGTGAACTCCAAAGTTCTAGTGGACTCCGGGATTATTCGCTAGGTGGAGGTGTTTACAAGAAGGAGCTTCAAGGCTTGGACGGACTTAAGTTTGTGGTGTAAGTCTACCTGTCTTATAATTTTTAATTCGATACTTAGTGAATTTGTTAGGCCAGGGCCGTCTGAGATTTTTTTCCGATTTGGTTTTTTCCTCATACATCACCGTGTAGTGGTTTTTTTATTTTATCTTTCGTGAAATTCACCATTAAATGCATGCTTATGTAAAAAGATTAAATTTATTTTAAATCACCACTTGTTTAATTTGGTGCTACAATTAATGGATGAAATTTAACTTAATTTAGTCAAGTCATATATTTAATTTGATAATTTGGTTTGGCCTAGCCTAATTTGGTAATATTAAACATATTGGGTAGGCAAATTTTAGGACTTGTGTTAAATTAATTTCAGGATAAAAGTAATTTTCTCATATTTGGTTTGAGGGAATGGGGTGTGTGTGTGTGTTTTCACCATAATTAACTTATTTTGGTTTAATTTTAGTTTTGTTTTTAGAAACTAAAATTTGTGTTTAATTTAATTTTTCATCTTTTTAAAGAAAATAAAATCAAATAAATTTTGGAAAATTAAATTGTTGTTAGTAACCATCTTTATTCCGCACATATAGGAAATTAAAGTGAATTTTTTTAAAATTGGGGGTCCTATCACCGTTTTCAGATTGGTATCAGAGCCGGGGGTGCTAATTTATTGCGTTAAGGTCCTTCTAAATATTGTTGGTTAAAAATGGATTTTCCTCATTTTCTAAATTTCCTATTTTCGATGGTTCTAATTGCGCATATTGGAAAGCACGTATGCGTTCGGCACTTAGGGCTATAGACGATAGGGTTTGGTTTTCGGTAGATAATGGGTGTTCCCCACCGACTTATTTAATAGAGAATGAGTGTGTCCTCAAACCCGTTGAGCGTTGGAGTGATAACAAACTTAAATTCGCAAATTACAATTCCCAAGGTTTCAATGCCTTGTTTAGCATGGTCACACCTGATAAATTCTGACGTATCATGACGTGTGAAACCGCTAAGGAAGCTTGGGATATATTATAACTCACTCATGAGGGAACAAGTGTCGTAAATTCCTCCAAACTCCAAAACCTCACCACTCAATTTGAAACCATCAAAATGGATGAAAAAGAAACATTCGATGAGTTTTATGCTAGACTCTCCGATATAGTAAATTCTTCATTTAATTTAGGAGAGAAAATACCCGACGACCGAGTTGTAAAGAAAATCCTTAGGTCCCTACCCGATAGATTTATCCCTAATGTGACCGTGTTAAATTATTTACCCACCTTACACTCAACCAAACTTGAGAAAATAGTAGGTTATTTGCAAGCCTACGAACTAGATATGTTACCCTCCAAAACCAAAAATAAAAATGATAAGGGCATCGCTTCGAAAGCCCGTAAGGAGGAAAAACAAGTTGTGGATGACGAGAGTGATAGTGACTCGAAAGATATGGCTATGTTTGCTAGGAAGTTTCATAAATTTCTTAAATTTAACAACGATAAATTTAAAAATGATTTTAAGAATTTTGAAAAATCTAAGCCTGACAAAGCCGAAAATATCCCTAAAACTTTTAATGAAAACCTTAAAAGGGACGAGTCAATTATGTGTTATGGTTGTGAGGGTTATGGCCATAGGGCTTTTGAAAGCCCCACTAAACTAAGGAGAGAGGTTAAGAAACCTATTTCATACAATGACACCCTTAGTGATAGTAATAAGGAAGAGGGACCCAAATCCCCCATTGAGCGCAACTTTATCGCGTTCATGGCTTGTCATGTTAGTGATGGAGAGAAATTGTCTGATGATGACATATCAAACCATGACACTTTCGAGGCCTTTGTTTGTGAATCTCTACAATATGATGGTAGTGAGAGTGGAGAAAAGAGAGAGAGTGAAAGTGAAAATGAGGTTGATGTGAGTGAACTTCAATTTGAATTTCAAGAATTATATGACGAATCTATAAAATGAAAAAGGGAAAATTTGAAGTTAGAAGCGAGTTTAAAAGAGCGTGCCAAGGTCATTGATGAGAGTATGTTAGTTGATGACCTTAGGACACGAGAGAAAGCTCTTCGAGAGAAGATAATTTATGTTGAAAGTGAAAGTGATAGCCTTAGGGGTTTAATGGAATCCTTGAAAAAGGAGCTTCTCGCGTTTGAAGAGCACAATGTTTTATTAGAGTCTCACATTTTAGATTTAGAAAATAAAGTAAACGACTCTAGTAAAGTCAAATTTGATTTGGATTGTCATTCGGAGAAATTAGATAAAATATTAAGAACGGTCCAAATTAAAAATGACACGTGTGGTTTAGGCTTCGATACTTTTAATGAGTCAACTCATAAAGTCAAAACCAATGTTTTAAGAGAATCACCTAGGAAATCTTTTATAGATCACTCCTTAGGTAAGTCTTTTCGCCGAGTCTTTAGGTGCTCTCATTGTGGTTGAAAAGGTCATCTTAAGAAATTTTGTTTTGATCTTAAAACATTTTCTAGAAAATCCCAACGTAAGGCAACTGAGGTAGCCAAGATTCCTATATCCCGAGATCATCATTCATCATTAGTTTGGGTTAGGATATTCGACTTGGTAGATTTACAAGATAGGATTTTTTATTCTCATTTACTTTGACATGATACCTCCCTTGCTAAATCCAAAGGTTGAATGTGTTAGTTGTTTGCATACTCTAGCTTTTTGTGCTTCATATCATATATCATTGCTAGGTGTATTCATGTTTAGTCATTTCCTAGTCATTACTTTATTTCATATCACATGCTAGAAATTATGACTTGTTTATCTTTTGTATTATATTTATTTTAGTTTGCATTAAATGAAAAATACAAATTGATTTTTGTTTGTCATTTGTGTTTATTTTATGAGTTATTTAGGCTTATCGAAAAATACAAATGATTTTTGTTTGTTTTTGAGTAAATATTTTTGTTTAGTTAAAATTTTGAAAATTCAAAAAGATTTTTTGTTTTGTATGTATTTTAGTTGGACACACTTTATGTGGCATATACTTGTGCCTGAATCCCTTCTTTTTCGCTTCATTATGGCTAGAACTTTTGGTTAAGATTGTAATCCTTAAAATGTTCTTTGCCACGCCTACATGGAGAAGTTGGATTTTGCGTTGCTTAATGAATTCTATTTTTATATGCCTCTTTTCACACATGCACGAGCTCATTTAAAATTTAAATGTCACGTGTATATTTGAGCTTTGGGAGGTGTTCTCCTACCAATCTAGTCATCTACATATTTTATGACCTAAGAGGACTTGTGCATGATAAATCCGTTGCACGTGAGATTTGTGTGATATAATTTCTTTTTATTTGAATGTGCACGGGGAAGGGATCTGAAAGGAAATTTATCCTTTGCGAGGAAGCCACCGTTTATTATGGACCTAAAAGAAATACGTGGTCTAAAGGCCTAAAAGAAAAATATGGAATAAAAAGAAAAATAATTTGCCATGGCCTATTTTGTTTAGTTGATATAGTCATTCCTTAATTAATATGCTTATTTTGAGGGAGTTTGGATGGTATATCAATGGTTTTGTACAATGTCCATTTATCCTAGTTGCGTTTTTATTGTCATGACTCTATTGCTTTGTAGAATCATCAAAAATCTAGGCTTATGTGCATTGTGTATGTTTGTTCATTGAGGTCAATTTATACTGTCACATGAGGTTATATTTAAATGTGATAAAGTTTTGCAATCAAATGAGAACTCCGTGAACATATTTTAAGTGATTGGGTTGAAATTTAATTGTTACTAGTTCATACCCTTTCACTTCCGTTTATATTGACACATTTATGCCATAAGAGTGTGGAAAACTCATATTATAATACTTTGTGCCATTTGTGTGTTTATATCTATATATGTGTGCTTGCATATATTTTATATCTAGTGTGCATACATATATATGATATTTTGTTTTGTTTTTAGTCTTTTCCATTTTAGCTAGTCCACATATTCTTTAATTCATAATTGGTATCTAACTGTTCCAAAATATTTGTTTGTTTGATATCACATGCTTAGTCTCTTATGTTTCAAATTGATATCGTTTAATCGCATCATAGTTAGCATCCATTATTCTTTCTTGGATTAGTTATTTGTTGCCCATATGTTTACATGTCCTTTGCACTTTATGCACTTTTGTTTTTCTTGTTGTCCCATTTGTATACCCATATGCAGTTTTTTGGGGGAGAAATTGAACCTAAGATAATGTTGGGGAGAATTGAGAAATTAGTATTTTATTAATTCTATCACTGTGACACCCTGAATAATTAAATATCGGGTAGCTACTCCTTTATTAAATTTAATACAAAATGTCAAGTTGGTTCAGTTTATAGCATCACTGTCGAAAACAATTTAAACAATTACTAGCCACCTAATATTTAAAAAGTGAGTTGCCAAATTTTTATCAATTTAAATTAAAATGCAGCCAATGAAATTGTGAGTTAACTATACCACAATCACATCACAATCACAACATAATAATAATGGAATAATAACATGATTCTGGAGTAACACTCCCCTGAAAAATCCAAATACTGAATAAAACCCAATACAAAGTCTGAATAATTAAATAACACCAGAATTCAAATGAAACTGAAAGTATCTAAATGGAAAGGGGCAACATGCCCTAACAGATGAATGACCCAAAAATATAATCAAATGCAGAATGTGGAGGTGTCTAATACCGAGATCTTGTAACTTCCACAGCAGCTACAACACATCAATGGAATGGAACTTCTATGCTTGGCATCCCTGTGGCTGGGCACCTATAAGGTTATACAAGAAAATAGATTTGAAAGAAAATGGGTCAGAGCCCGATGTGAAAATAGTTTAAAATATAGCAAGTGTTTAATTGCATTAAACAGTGAATATTAAATACATGTTAGTTACGTACTCTCACATGAGTTTCTCACCCCTCAGCTAATGTGCACGCCTAACGTATATCCTTAACCCGTCCTAGTTATGCCGTTAACTAACTAGTCTGTACCACTTCCTGACCTCACATTATAATATAGGGGTTTAATCATAACATTCTAATATATCCTACGCGTATCTCACCTTTTCATTGACCAGATTAATTTATAAGAATTACGATTGGAAATTCTCATTTTAAATGCCACTCAAAATATCTCAATTACTTATATTCACACTTTAACAAAGAGTCTGTCATAATTTCAAGTATATTAATCTCAGCATAAATATACAATCAGGGCACCCCTAGGCTAAGCTGCAGTGCACACATACTCTGTTATTGAATACCGATATATCACGTACATAAGGACCACGTGTTTCGAATCTCCCGGGAACTGTTTCAATAAGCAGAAAAACACACATTGGAGGCGAACATAGTTCACATAACTATGGTAACTCATAAATAATTCATTCATAGCCCTATTTCCTTAAGGTACCAATCTAAATCCCCCCGTATGCACACAAAGATTAGATGGCCCTTTTTCGAAAGCCGACCTCCTGTGTTAGCAAGTATGGTAGGTATGTCATACACATAATAATCCATTTACTAAACATTGACAAAACTTAGATAACTTGTTATATTTTTAAAGGTATATTCTCAGCCTTATACCATTAGTCTAATTCATACACTGTGATTATTCCGGATGATATATATTATATTTCGCCGATACGTCTCACGTCGTATAATTTGGAGTACTTAAACCTAACCGAAGAGGTTACTAAGTCCCTAAGTTTCCCACACATTAATTCAGTACTCTAAACTCCTTATTTACGTCCCAAAATCCTAACTTATCACTCCTGAGAATTTAAATCATGTTCTCGCATCATAAAATAGGAAATTACTCTTCGGGCAATCGTAAACTGAACGCTATACTCCACCCCAATTCTAATATGTTATGGGTTTCAAATATATCCCTACTGGTCTCCCTCAAGTCCTAATGTACTCATATAATCCCCAACTACAACATTCGATGGCCGAAAACACCTACAATCAAAAAGGGGAAAAATTCACCATTTTTAGGAGGATCGATCGATCGATCGATGGTCGATCGATCGACCTATGAATGTCGATCGATCGATCAAGCAGGTGAGGCTACGGGTTCCTTCATTTTCAGTCCTATATTTGTCCCAAAATGTCATTACATGATATGAAACTCTAATACAAGTATATGGGGTCATTATACAACATAATTATATGATTCGTAACGTTCCAAAACTTTTAAATCATCAACAATTTGCCTTTCTTGGATCAAATCTCCATATTAACCTAAAAACCTTATTTTTCTATTTTCTTCAAGAACCATAATCTTTATCTTCTTAAATCCGTTTTTAATCCATCTAAGGTTATGATTTGGTTACTGAATTACATCCAAAACTAATCTACATGCAAATCATATACAAGATTTAGGCTTATTCTCCATATTTCATGAGTTTTCATCATTATTCAAGGTTATCATCAAATACTACACTAACATGAATGAATTATTCGCAGAAACTTAATTAAATCAAATCACTTGCCTTAGAATCGATGTTCTGATCCGTTGGTGATGTTAATGGCTGGTTCTTCCTCTCTCTCCGCTGACAAATCTAGTGAATAATGGTGGTGTGTGGTGGTTATGGCTTGGAAACCCTCTCTATAACTTCTCCTCTTTCTCACGTTGCCCACTCTTGATTTTTGGTTGATAATGGCCCTAATATTGGCTGATAAATAAGGCCTAAAATTCGTGGGTCAAAATCCCTTGAATATTAAAATCACTAAAATATCCTCTGAGG
Organism: Sambucus nigra; assembly: GCA_949130495.1. NCBI lineage: Eukaryota > Viridiplantae > Streptophyta > Magnoliopsida > Dipsacales > Adoxaceae > Sambucus > Sambucus nigra. The sequence goes on along the minus strand of OX422207.1, from coordinate 157,065,348 downwards.
TTGCCGATTTGGCCTAAAAATGCTCTAGGACCCAAACTAAACCCTTGGCTAGTGTTTTCTGACTATTTTGACCCCTCGGGACACATTGGCTCACTCAAAATGACCATACATGTGATAAAATTATAATTTAGTTTTAAATCTAATTAAATTGATTCTTGACGTGACAGACATGCGCGTCCCAACTTAATTTCCCGAATTGTCGTATTTATGACTTGCGACAATATTAATAAATCCAATAACCATATATTACCATATATACCCATTAATATTCAACATTATCATCATAATCAAATACCAACTCATGTCTCGCTAGTATTTAAGTCTGTATTAATTTCCAAATTAATTCCCATTTAATTTAATTAATCCCATTAAGCAAAATTAATAAAATTACGGGGTATTACATACTTCCCCCCTAATAATAGAATTTCATCCCGAAATTCGGAAATAAAATTTACGTGGCAAAAATAACTCTGGATAATGCTCGCGCATCTCATACTCATGCTCCCAGGTAGACTCATCGGCATTATGATGCCTCCACTGAACACGTACTAACGGTACTATCTTCGACCTCAGTTTCCTCTCTCTATGGTCTAGAATAGCAACCGGACCCTCCTCATAGGAACTATCTGTCTATAGATCTATATCTTCTAACACAATGTGATTATGTGCCAAATCGTCTCAAAGATATCTCCTCAGTGAGAAAATGTGGAACACGTCATGGACCCTATGCAAGTGTTTTGGTAGCCCAAGTCTGTACGCAACTTGTCCGATTCGATCGATGATAAGGAATGTCCCCACGTATCTAGGAACCAACTTCCCTTTCTTCTCTAAACACATAATTCCCTTCATAGGAGATACTCTGAGGAGCACCTGGTCCCCCACATTGAACTCTCTAAAGAACCTCTTGGCATCAGCATAACTCTTCTATCGGTATTGAGCTACCCGAATACGGCTCCGTATTATCTCTATCCTCGTCGAGATATCCTGAATCACCTTCATCCCAAGAAGTTTGTTATCCCCCGCCTCTAACCAACATGGTGGGGAACGACAAGGTCTACCGTACAACGCCTCAAGTGGATCCATGACAATAGTTAACTGGTAGGAGTTATTATAGGCAAAATCCACCAGTGGAAGATATTGCTCCTAACCACCTCCAAAGTCTAGGATGCACATACGTAACATGTCTTTCAACATCTAATTCATCCTCTCGGTCTTCACATCTGTCTGTGGGTGATAGGCTGTACTCAATCGCAACTCCGTTCCCATGGCTTCCTGGAAACTCTCCCAAAACCATGACACAAATATCTTGTCCCTATTGGACACGATATCGAGAGGCACCCCGTGGAGTATCACTATCTCAGCTATAAAGATCTAGGCATACTGTCCCATAGTGTAGTCCGTTCGGGATGGCAGAAAGTGAGAAAACTTTGTCAACCGATCCACGATCACCAATATGGAGTCGTGACCTCTCGGCGATGTAGGTAATACCGTGATGAAGTCCATGGAAATTCTCTCCCATTTCCACACAAGGATCTCTAATAACTATAAAAGTCCTACTGGCCTCTGATGGTCCACTTTTACTAGCTGACATGTAGCACATTTCAAAACAAATTCAGAAATATCTCTCTTTATCCCGCTCCACCAGTACTGTCGCCTCATATCCTTGTACATCTTATCCCCACCAGGATGTACTACGAATCGCAAACCATTCGACTCTATCATTACCTCGTGTCACAAGTCTTCCCCCTCAGGAACAACTAACCTCCCATTAAAGCGTAAGCCCCCGTCTGAACTAACGGTATAAGACTCGGCCCCCTCTGCTAACAATCGTACTATCTGCTCTTGACAGAACGGTCTATTGCCTGGGCCTGTACCACTCTCATAATGATCTGGGGCGTAACTGTCATCACAGACATAAATGATCGGGCCACTGCGTCCTGATGTCCTAACTCCTTCCACTTTGCTTTCCACACCTCGTCCACCTCACCAACTGGCTTGCGGCTTAACACGTCTGCTACTACGTTAGCCTTTCTTGGGTGGTATTGGATATCAAACTGATAATTATTCACAAACTCAAGCCACCTATGCTGACACATGTTCATCTCCTTATGTGTGAAGAGGTACTGTAGGGACTTATGGTCCGTGAATAAATGGAATTTCTCCCCCACGAGATAATGTCTCTGAATTCGAAGAGCAAACACGACTACTGCTAACTCCAAGTCGTGGGTGGGGTAATTCTTCTCATGAGGCTTACGATTACGTGAAGCATAAGCTATAGCCTGACTCTCCTGCTACAATACACCCCCAAGTCCTTGTAAGGACGCATTAGTGTAGACTAAATACTCCACTCCCGACCTAGGCAATGATAACACTGGTGCTGAGGTCAACTTGTCCTTTAACTCGTCGAAAGCCAACTGGCAGGCATCGCTCTAGATAAATGCCACACCCTTACGAGTCAGATGTATTAAAGGACCCACTATCTTCGAGAACCCTCGAATAAACCTCCTGTAGAATCCTACTAGGACCAAGAAACTACGTATCTCAGTCGGTGTCATGGGATGTCCCCACTCCATCACCGATGATACCTTCCTCGGATCAATCAATATCCCCTATCGGAAATGATATGCCCCCAAAATTGAACCTCCTTCAGCCAAAATCCATACTTATGATATTTTGCATACAACTCGTTCTGATACAGCGTGTGCAAAACTTGTCTAAAGTGTTCGGCATGTTCCTCCTCTGTCTGGGAGTAAACCAGAATGTCATCAATGAAGACAATGATGAACTGGTCCAGGAACTCTATGAACACCCTATTCATAAAGTCCATGAACATGACTGGGGTGTTGGTTTGGCCAAAAGGCATAACCCTAAACTCGTAGGAACCATATCTCGTTAAGAAGGCAGTCTTCGAGACGTCCTGCTCCCCGATATGCAACTGATGGTATCATGATCTGAAGTCAATCTTTGAGAAGAAGTCAGCTCCTCTCAACTGGTCGAATAAGTCATCGATTTGGGGCAATGGATACTTATTCCACATCGTGACTTTATTCAACTACCGGTAATTTACACACAACCTCAAAGATCCATCCCTCTTTTTAATGAACAGCACAGGAGCACCCCACGACGAGGTACTCTTACGGATAAACCCCTGACCCAATAGCTGCTCTTTCTGATCCCGTAGATCCCACATCTCCGCTGGAGCCTACGGTATGGTACGCGGGCTATCGACTAAGTGCCCGACGTTAAATCGATAACAAAGTCTATTTCTTTACAAGGAGGTAATCTCGGAATATCCTGGAATACGTCAACAAACTCCCTAACAACTGGAATCGAATTAAGTGGTATCACCACCTCCCTAGAGGTCTCCTCCTCTGTATTATACAGTTGAGTGGACGATCCTCCCTAAGGACGAGGCATCGCCACTAGGAACATATCCTTCCTGGGTTTGGCAAAAATAATACTCCTACTGAAACAATCAATCATGGCTCGATACGTAACCAGCCAATCCATACCAATGATCGCATCGTACTCAGACATATCTAACACTAATATATCGACAGGAAAGTAAACCTCCCAATCTCTACTCCCACACCTCTACATATAAGAGAAATCACAGAACCCCTACTCAACGGTGAGTCTACACACGTAACAGTGCTCTTCGCGGTATCTAATAACCCCAGAGCACGTGCAAATCTCATGGCGATAAAAAAGTGTGTGGCCCCCGTGTCAAATAAAATATTCCCCATAGTCCCCTGAATAGAAAACATACCCTCAATAGTGGGTGGATCCTGTGGGACTGCGGCCTGCTAGAGCTGGTAAACTCGTCCTACTGAAGTTGTCCCTACTGGACTAGGACTGCTGGGATAGGTGGTAATGCTGGCTTCTGCAGTGGTGCTCGGAGGTTGGCGAGAAACATAGGTCAATGGGCTTATGTCGATCACCCTGATGCTACTGCTGTAGGGCCCTACCCCTTTAAGGACACTCCTGGCGTTTGTGACCAATATTGCCGCATATGAAACATTTCCCCATAAAGTTGACCCCTCTCTGACCCGGTTGTCCATTGCCCTGATGGCCGTTACCACCCCTGCCCTGGACATTCTGGCCCTGTTGAAACTACGGCTGGCCGTGCTGACCCTGCTGGCCATGCCGAAAACCTCCCTGGCCATTCCTGAAACCTCCTGATCTAAACCTCTTAGAATACACCCCTGCTAGGTGTAACAACTCGCGTAATTTTTGGGCTATTTTAATTAATTTTTGGAAAATGAAGGAAAATAAATTTTTTGATAAAATTATTTTTATTGCTCAAATATGTTGAATATTATTTTTAAAGGCGAGAATTTCAAACATTTTCGAAAACGAAGTTAAAACAGATTTTAAAATGATTTTTAAATGTTCTTAACTCTTGGAGTTCTTTTGACTTCCAACTCTTCGTTTCTTTGCCTTATTTAAAGGAGACTTTTGGATTCCAACTCTTCATTTCTTTGCATTATAAAAGGAAGTCATGGGCAACCCTTTTAACCTACTTTTGGCAGCAAATATATTTTATATTCCTCTCCTTTTTAATTATACTTTGGCCCTTGAGATTTCTGAGTTCCAACCTTAGATTAGAGGTGTTCTTGGGGCTATTTTGTTGGAGGTTCTTGGAGGAGCTTTTCTAGATCTTTTGTGTTCATCTTGAGGATGTGATCATTGGTTTCTCATCATGGTTTGAGGTATGAGGTTTTACACAATATGCTCCTTAAATCTCGCGAGTGTCATTCTCTTTGAATTCTAGTTAATTGAACTCATATTTGAATTGTTAAATTCATTGAAATTTGGAAAATAGTTTTTGAAATTATTTTGATTCATGTGGTATCATTATATTATTGATGAGCACGTTGTCATGAGATTTTAATATGGCACGGATGTTGGGCACCTTCCAAAATTCCTGTTTCCCGGGCTATGGCTTGATAAAGCATATACGGATGTGGTGAGACCTGGTGACCCGGTTAAAGTGTTGTTGAGAAATTATATTGATAAATGCTTTGAGATTTTCATTTTGATTTGAATATTCGTACCCGTGTTGTTACGTTTTATTCGTTGTTAATCCGTATTTGTTGAGCATAATTTTTGTCTTATTGTGTACTTCCCCATATTTTCTTTTAGTTGGCAGGTTAGCGTGGATTTGAGCGCTATGGATTATTGGGATTATTTTAGCGTGGATTATTTGGGAAGAATTTTAATACAAGTTGGAAGATTTGTATTATTTTGATGTATAGAGCTTTGGATATTTGTATTTTTATTCGAGTTAGATAGTTGTAATTCTAATTCGAGAGACTTGTTGTAATTGAAGAGATTGAGATTAGTAAATTTATATTATTGTGGGTTTATTTAGATGCTCTATACCTTGTGTTTTGTGGATTTAGATTTATTTTATCGTATTAGCGCTCCGTTCACTCTCCCGGACGGGAGGGGTGTTACAAATGGTATCAGAGCTTAGGTATACGGCAACCCTCGGGGCTTGGGTTTTGGGTTCATTGCGTGGTTAGCAATTTTTGGAGACAGAAAATTTTAGGTGATATTCGTGTTAGGCATCTAGATTAGATGTGAGGAAATTATTTTTGGACACGAAATTATTTTTGGAGATTGTTGGCCTGATTTTTGAGAGTTAGGCATTCGGCGAATTTCGAGGGCGAAATTCCATTGTTAGTAGGGAAATGTAACAACTCGCGTAATTTTTGGGCTATTTTAATTAATTTTTGGATAATGAAGGAAAATTAAGTTTTTGATAAAATTATTTTTATTGCTCAAATATGTTGAATATTATTTTTAAAGGCGAGAATTTCAAACGGTTTCGAAAACGGAGTTAAAACGGATTTTAAAATTATTTTTAAATGTTTTTAACTCTTGGAGTTGTTTTGACTTCCAACTCTTCGTTTCTTTGCTTATTTAAAGGAGTCTTTTGGATTCCAACTCTTCAGTTCTTTGCATTATAAAAGGAAGTTGTGGGAAACCCTTTTATTCTACTTTTGGCACAACTTTTGGCAGCAAATATATTTTATATTCCTCTCCTATTTAATTATACTTTGGCCCTTGAGATTTGTGAGTTCCAACCTTAGATTAGAGGTGTTCTTGGTGCTATTTTGTTGGAGGTTCTTGGAGGAGCTTTTCTAGATCTTTTGTGTTGACCTTGAGGATGTGATCATTGGTTTGTCATCATGGTTTGAGGTATGGGGTTTTACAGAATATGCTCCTTAAATCTCGCGAGTCTCATTCTCTTTGAATTCTTGTTAATTGAACTCATATTTGAATTGTTAAATTCATTGAAATCTGGAAAATAATTTTTGAAATTATTTTGATTCGTGTGGTATCATTATATTTTTGATGAGCACATTTTCATGAGATTTTAATATCGCACGGATGTTGGGCACCTGCCAAAATTCCTGTTTCCCGAGTTATGGCTTGATAAAGCATATACGGATGTGGTGAGGCCTGGTGACCCGGTTAAAGTGTTGTTGAGAAATTATATTGATAAATGCTTTGAGATTTTCATTTTGATTTGAATATTCGTACCCGTGTTGTTACGTTTTATTCGTTGCTAATCCGTATTTGTTGAGCATAATTCCTGTCTTATTGTGTACTTCCCCATATTTTCTTTTAGTTGGCAGGTTAGCGTGGATTTGAGCGCTATGGATTATTGGGATTATTTTAGCGTGGATTATTTGGGAAGAATTTTAATACAAGTTGGAAGATTTGTATTATTTTGATGTATAGAGCTTTGGAGATTTGTATTTTTATTCGAGTTAGATAGTTGTAATTCTAATTCGAGAGACTTGTTGTAATTGAAGAGATTGAGATTAGTGAATTTATATTATTGTGGGTTTATTTAGATGCTCTATACCTTGTGTATTGTGGATTTAGATTTATTTTTTCGTATTAGCGCTCCGTTCACTCTCCCGGGAGGGCGGGGTGTTACAAATGGTATCAGAGCTTAGGTATATGGCAACCCTTGGGGCTTGGGTTTTGGGTTCATTGCGTGGTTAGCAATTTTTGGAGATAAAAAATATTAGGTGATATTCGTGTTAGGCATCTAGATTAGATGTGAGGAAATTATTTTTGGAGACGAAATTATTTTTGGAGATTGTTGGCCTGATTTTTGAGAGTGTGGCATTCGGCGAATTTCGAGGGCGAAATTCCATTGTTAGTGGGGAAGTGTAACAACTCGCGTAATTTTTGGGCTATTTTAATTAATTTTTGGAAAATGAAGGAAAATAAAGTTTTTGATAAAATTATTTTTATTGCTCAAATATGTTGAATATTATTTTTAAAGGCGAGAATTTCAAACGGTTTCGAAAACGGATTTTAAAATTATTTTTAAATGTTTTTAACTCTTGGAGTTGTTTTGACTTCCAACTCTTCGTTTCTTTGCTTATCTAAAGGAGTCTTTTGGATTCCAACTCTTCATTTCTTTGCATTATAAAAGGAAGTCGTGGGCAACCCTTTTAACCAACTTTTGGCACAACTTTTGGCAGCAAATATATTTTATATTCCTCTCCGTTTTAGTTATACTTTGGCCCTTGAGATTTGTGAGTTCCAACCTTAGATAAGAGGTGTTCTTGGGGCTATTTTGTTGGAGGTTCTTGGAGGAGCTTTTCTAGATCTTTTGTGTTGATCTTGAGGATGTGATCATTGGTTTCTCATCATGGTTTGAGGTATGGGGATTTACACAATATGCTCCTTAAATCTCGCTAGTGTCATTCTCTTTGAATTATTGTTAATTGAACTCATATTTGAATTGTTAAATTCATTGAAATCTGGAAAATTATTTTTGAAATTATTTTGATTCATGTGGTATCATTATATTATTTATGAGCACGTTGTCATGAGATTTTAATATGGCACGGATGTTGGGCACCCACCAAAATTCCTGTTTCCCGGACTATGGCTTGATAAACAATATACGGATGTGGTGAGGCCTGGTGACCCGGTTAAAGTGTTGTTGAGAAATTATATTGATAAATGAATTGAGATTTGCATTTTGATTTGAATATTCGTACCCGTGTTGTTACGTTTTATTCGTTGCTAATCCGTATTTGTTGAGCATAATTCCTGTCATATTGTGTACTTTCCCATATTTTCTTTAATTTGCAGGTTTGCGTGGATTTGAGCGCTATGGATTATTGGGATTATTTTAGCGAGGATTATTTGTGAAGAATTTTAATACAAGTTGGAAGATTTGTATTATTTTGATGTATAGAGCTTTGGAGATTTGTATTTTTATTTGAGTTAGATAGTTGTAATTTTAATTCGAGAGACTTGTTGTAATTGTAGAGATTGAGATTAGTGAATTTATATTATTGTGGGTTTATTTAGATGCTCTATACCTTGTGTATTGTGGATTTAGATTTATTTTTATCGTATTAGCGCTCCGTTCACTCTCCCGGGCGAGCGGCGTGTTACAAATGGTATCAGAGCTTAGGTATACGACAACACTCGGGGCTTGGGTTTTGGGTTCATTGCGTTGTTAGAAATTTTTGGACATAGAAAATTTTAGGTGATATTCGTGTTAGGCATCTAGATTGGATGTGAGGAAATTATTTTTGGAGACGAAATTATTTTTGGAGATTGTTGGCCTGATTTTTGAGAGTTAGGCATTTGGCGAATTTCGAGGGCGAAATTCCATTGTTAGTGGGGAAGTGTAACAACTCGCGTAATTTTTGGGCTATTTTAATTAATTTTTGGAAAATGAAGGAAAATAAAGTTTTTGATAAAATTATTTTTATTGCACAAATATGTTGAATATTATTTTTAAAGGCGATAATTTCAAACGGTTTCGAAAACGGAGTTAAAACGGATTTTAAAATGATTTTTAAATTTTTTTAACTCTTGGAGTTGTTTTGACTTCCAACTCTTCGTTTCTTTGCCTTATTTAAAGGAGTCTTTTGGATTCCAACTCTAAATTTCTTTGCATTATAAAAGGAAGTCGTGGGCTACCCTTTTAACCTACTTTTGGCACAACTTTTGGCAGCAAATATATTTTATATTCCTCTCCTTTTTAATTATACTTTGGCCCTTGAGATTTCTGAGTTCCAACCTTTGATTAGAGGTGTTCTTGGGGCTATTTTGTTGGAGGTTCTTGGAGGAGCTTTTCTAGATCTTTTGTGTTGACCTTGAGGATGTGATCATTGGTTTCTCATCATGGTTGGAGGTATGGGGTTTTACACAATATGCTCCTTAAATCTTGCGAGTGTTATTCTCTTTGAATTCTTGTTAATTGAACTCATATTTGAATTGTTAAATTCATTGAAATCTGGAAAATAATTTTTGAAATTATTTTTATTCATGTGGTATCATTATATTATTGATGAGCACATTGTCATGAGATTTTAATATCGCACGGATGTTGGGCACCCGCCAAAATTCCTGTTTCCCGGGCTATGTCTTGATAAACCATATACAGATGTGGTGAGGCCCGGTGACCCGGTTAAAGTGTTGTTGAGAAATTATATTGATAAATGCTTTGAGATTTGCATTTTGATTTCAATATTTGTACCCGTGTTGTTACGTTTTATTCGTTGCTAATCCGTATTTGTTGAGCATATTTCATGTCGTATTGTGTACTTCCCCATATTTTCTTTTAGTTGGTAGGTTAGCGTGGATTTGAGCACTATGGATTATTGGGATTATTTTAGCGTGGATTATTTGGGAAGAATTTTAATACAACTTGGAAGATTTGTATTATTTTGATGTATAGAGCTTTGGAGATTTGTATTTTTATTCGAGTTAGATAGTTGTAATTTTAATTCGAGAGACTTGTTGTAATTGAGGAGATTGAGATTAGTAAATTTATATTATTCTGGGTTTTTTTAGATGCTCTATACCTTGTGTATTGGGGATTTAGATTTATTTTATCGTATTAGCGCTTCGTTCACTCTCTCGGGCGGGCGGGGTGTTACAAATGCTATCAGAGTTAGGTATACGGCAACCCTCGGGGCTTGGATTTTGGGTTCATTGCGTGGTTAGCAATTTTTGGAGATATAAAATTTAAGGTGATATTCGTTATAGGCATCTAGATTAGATGTGAGGAAATTATTTTTGGAGACGAAATTATTTTTGGAGATTATTGGCCTGATTTTTTAGAGTTAGGCATTCGGCGAATTTCGAGGGCGAAATTCCATTGTTAGTGGGGAAGTGTAACAACTCACGTAATTTTTGGGCTATTTTAATTAATTTTTGGAAAATGAAGGAAAATAAAGTTTTTGATAAAATTATTTTTATTGCTCAAATATGTTGAATATTATTTTTAAAGGCGGTAATTTCAAACGGTTTCGAAAACGGAGTTAAAACAGATTTTAAAATCATTTTTAAATGTTTCTAACTCTTGGAGTTATTTTGACTTCCAACTCTTCGTTTCTTTGCCTTATTTAAAGGAGTCTTTTGGATTCCAACTCTTCATTTCTTTGCATTATAAAAGGAAGTCGTGGGCAACCCTTTTAACCTACTTTTGGCACAACTTTTGGAAGCAAATATACTTTATATTCCTCTCCTTTTTAATTATACTTTGGCCCTTGAGATTTGCGAGTTCCAACCTTAGATTGGAGGTGTTCTTGGGGCTATTTTGTTGGAGGTTCTTAGAGGAGCTTTTCTAGATCTTTTGTGTTGATCTTGAGGATGTGATCATTGGTTTCTCATCATGATTTGAGGTTTGGGGTTTTACACAATATGCTCCTTAAATCTCGCGAGTGTCATTCTCTTTGAATTCTTGTTAATTGAACTCGTATTTGAATTGTTAAATTCATTGAAATCTGAAAAATATTTTTTGAAATTATTTTGATTCATGTGGTATCATTATATTATTGATGAGCACGTTGTCATGAGATTTTAATATGGCACAGATGTTGGGCAACCGCAAAAATTCCTGTTTCCCAGGCTATGGTTTGATAAAGCATATACGGATGTGGTGAGGCCTGGTGACCCGGTTAAAGTGTTGTTGAGAAACTATATTGATAAATGCTTTCAGATTTGCATTTTGATTTGAATATTCGTACCCGTGTTGTTACGTTTTATTCGTTGCTAATCCGTATTTGTTGAGCATAATTCATGTCATATTGTGTACATCCCCATATTTTCTTTTAGTTGGCAGGTTAGCGTGGATTTGAGCGCTATGGATTATTGGGATTATTTTAGCATGGATTATTTGGGAAGAATTTTAATACAAGTTGGAAGATTTGTATTATTTTGATGTATAGAGCTTTGGAGATTTGTATTTTTATGCGAGTTAGATAGTTGTAATTTTAATTCGAGAGACTTGTTGTAATTGAAGAGATTGAGATTAGTGAATTTATATTATTGTGGGTTTATTTAGATGCTCTATACCTTGTGTATTGTTGATTTAGATTTATTTTATCTATTAGCGCTCCGTTAACTCTCCCGGGCGGGCGGGGTGTTACAAATGGTATCAGAACTTAGGTATACGGCAACCCTCGGGGCTTGGGTTTTGGGTTTATTGCGTGGTTAGCAATTTTTGGAGATAGAAAATTTTAGGTGATATTCGTTTTAGGCATCTAGATTAGATGTGAGGAAATTATTTTTGGAGACGAAATTATTTTTGGAGATTGTTGGCCTGATTTTTGAGAGTTAGGCATTCGGCGAATTTCGAGGGCGAAATTCCATTGTTAGTGGGGAAGTGTAACAACTCGCGTAATTTTTGGGCTATTTTAATTAATTTTTGGAAAATGAAGGAAAATAAAGTTTTTGATAAAATTATTTTTATTGCACAAATATGTTGAATATTATTTTTAAAGGCGATAATTTCAAACGGTTTCGAAAACGGAGTTAAAACAGATTTTAAAATGATTTTAAAATGTTTCTAACTCTTGGAGTTGTTTTGACTTCCAACTCTTCGTTTCTTTGCCTTATTTAAAGGAGTCTTTTGTATTCCAACTCTTCATTTCTTTGCATTATAAAAGGAAGTCATGGGCAACCCTTTTAACCTACTTTTGGCACAACTTTTGGAAGCAAATATACTTTATATTCCTCTCCTTTTTAATTATACTTTGGCCCTTGAGATTTGTGAGTTCCAACCTTAGATTAGAGGTGTTCTTGGGGATATTTTGTTGGAGGTTCTTAGAGGAGGTTTTCTAGATCTTTTGTGTTGATCTTGAGGATGTGATCATTGGTTTCGCATCATGATTTGAGGTATAGGGTTTTACACAATATGCTCCTTAAATCTCGCGAGTGTCATTCTCTTTGAATTCTTGTTAATTGAACTCATATTTGAATTGTTAAATTCATTGAAATCTGGAAAATAATTTTTGAAATTATTTTGATTCATGTGGTATCATTATATTATTGATGAGAACGTTGTCATGAGATTTTAATATGGCACAGATGTGTGACAACCCGCTATCCGAAATAAAGGGTGGCCAGCCCTATACCGCGATTAATTAGGAAATCATGGATAATATCATCCTCAGCATCACAACAATAAACAAAGTATAAGGAAGAACCACTCTATATTCCAGAAAACGGGTTATCAAAAACTTTGATTTAGAATTTAAAGGAAAACATTCTCAACAACCCATCATAGAAATAGAGGGTGGAAACCCCCACAAGCGCATATAAGAAATCCCGAAAAATACAAAGGACCGAATAAAGCTTCGGTCAATACCATCCATACAACATACATATTATACCAAGTGTTACATAATAAAATTCATTATACAATTACAAATGTTTGGGCAACAAGCCCGAGTAAACTGAACATAACTAGAAACATAAATGGAGGCGTCTACACAAAATCCCGTGAAACCCGCACAGTGTCACGGCTCCTCAAAACATGCGGAAAGGAAAGTCATTACTGGCGACCGTGCGGAGGAACACCTGAACGGATCATATACATGTAGAGATACCACAAGAAAGGAAACCGGTCAGGGCCGGGTATATATATCATCAATAGATAAATGACAAGTACGACAATGATGCACAATAAGTATGGATGAGTCTAGCATATTAACATCATAAGGAACTAAAACTGATAAGGACTATAAGGTGAGATTCATGTTAAAACAGAATTAAAAGCACTTATGAGTCTTTATCATCATTCATCATATTTCAATTTCAATCTCCTTTTCCATTCCTTATTAGGAATACAATTATCATCATGTGCTCTATATGGCACTAATCTCAATAGCATGCTCTTTGCGGCATAAGTTTGCTCTTTATGGCATTAATGTTCCATCGAGTCCAACTCGATAATTAGAATAGTCATAATTATAAATATAACGATTCTAAGACCGCCCGTCCGGGTTTCCCCACTGGGCGCGCCCCTAAATAACCATCATCTTCCAGGGCCTAGCATACGACAACCTGGGATCCAATCGAAAACGTCGGGAAGCGGCCATATGCCTGCGGGGTAGTCAAGACCACACCCAAAATCTCCTACCCATCGCAGAAAAATAGGACAAGCGCTCATATGGCCTAGGACTATATCCACCCTGCATTCATTAGCCAGGGGGCTTCACCTATCGCACGGACTTCCCTTAAGATGGTATTTAGAGAGGTGTATAGCCTTAAATTTTATTAAGTTCCATTACATGATTGAGTAAATTATCATTTACCTTATCAATTTCCCATTTTAAATAAACGAATAAGCTAATTCCGGACTAAGTATACATAGTACCGACATAGCATCCTCAAAAGGAATTCAGACTCCAAAGTTATCCCCAAGGCTTCTTTTAGGCTTTAATATAAACCTAAGAGTCCATTCTAGCTCGAGTTGAATTCTAAAGTCTCCAAATCAGCTTTAAGATATACTATACCCTTATAGAACTACTAGACAAAAGTAATGCCTAAACATCACTTTAAATTCTCCCTTGAAAGAATCCTAGATGAACCCTTTCGAGTCTAGGATGTCGACCCGACACAACTAGTACTCTAAACCCTATATTTACTTCATTTAAGAAGGTCCCTAATCAAAAATTCTAAAGAAAAGGGGTTAAAAATGAAAAAAAAAAAGTTGGAAAAATGCAGGGGAACCGAATCGGTTCGCCCCCTTGGCCGAATCAATTCGGCCAGAAAAATTGAGGTTCTGCATAAATGCCGAATCGATTCGGATGGGAGGCCGAATCGATTCGGTCAGAAAATCTGGGTTTCTGCATAACTGCCGAATCGATTCGCCCAGGGGACCGAATCGATTCGGTCCTGCGATTTTGCCAAGAATTGGCTATGGAGTCTTGGACTCCATTTGCTACCCAAACTCAATCTTCTCCAAACCAAACTCATATACCAACACTATAAGACACCAATGATGCTATCTAACATCTTAAAACCTCATGAATCATCTTGGGAAATAAATCAAAACCCAAAACACATAATAAAACCCTAAGTTTGCTACACTAGGATAAATACACCATTATCACAACAATCATCTATCTCAAGACAACAATTTGCAAGTAAAAACTTGCCTTGATTCAGCAAATATGCAGATTTCTTGGTGTAGTCTCAAACTCCCTCCATCTCCAAAGCTTTCTCTCCACTTCTCTCTTACTCTCTTAGGTTAGGAATGAACTTAGGGGAAATTAGGAGACTTAGAAGACTTAAGTCGTGGCTTAAGGTAAATGGCCCACATAATTTAACCAAAAGTGCGATAAAATAATACGCAATAGCATAATTAAGGCATAATCTGTCAAAAATGCCCAAAACTACAAAATACAATATGGCACATTATTTGACTATCTCGCACATTCCGGAATCAACTGCAACCTCCAAATTATCATCTGGACATTTTAAAATTCAATTTAGATTCCGGTCTCATTATTAAGCCAAATATCATTTTAAATTCAGATGATATTAATAAGCATGACATAGCAATATTTTCCCATAATCCTGATATGTATGCTAACTCAAAATAAAAATCAACTTTTCTACATTGAATCAACATTCAAATCATAACCCAACACTGGTCTCTAATTACTATACTAAGTAATTAATGTAAAATACGGTCCCATAAGCGAGGGTTATTACATACTCCCCCCCTTATGAGGGAATTTTGCCCCCAAAATTCAGGCGTACCTCATGAGAAAAGATGTGGATATTTCTCCCGCATCTCATCCTCGCGTTCCCAAGTTGATTCGCTCGCATGATGATTGCTCCAATGAACTCTAACTAGAGGCACCACCCGAGACCTTAACTTCCTCTCCCCAAACTCAAGGATAGCAACCGGTTGTTCTTCATAAGAAACATCGGGCTGCAAGTCGATGTCTTCGAAAGGAATGTGCCAAAGGGAACCTTCACACCTTTTGTACTTTTTCAAAGAGGAGGCGTGAAATACATCATGAATTTGTTGTAAAGGTTCCGGCAAGGCAAGTTGGTATGCCACGGGGCCAACCTTTGCAATCACCGGGAAAGGTCCAACAAAGCGCGGTGCAAGCTTTCCCTTCTTCCCAAAACGTTTGATGCCCTTCATCGGGGACACCCGCACCAACACTTGGTCTCCAACCTCCAACTCCATGTGTCTCCTACCCGCATCGGCATAGCTCTTTTGCCGATCTTGAGCTACACGTATACGATTTCGAATAAGCTCGATCTTCGAAGAAGTGTCTTGGATCGTTTCAGGTCCAAGGAACTTATTGTCACCCACTTCCAACCAACAAGCGGGCGATCTACAAGGCCTGCCATACAGAGCTTCATAGGGTGCCATTCCAATGGTAAATTGGTATGAGTTGTTGTAAGCAAACTCAACCAACGGAAGATATTGTTCCCAACTGCCTTTAAAGTCGAGTATGCACATATGAAGCATATCCTCCAACATCTGGTTTACCCTTTCGGTCTGACCGTCTGTTTGAGGATGATAGGAAGAGCTCAACTTCAACTCAGTCCCCATAGATCCCTAGAAACTCTGCCAAAAGTGGGACACAAAAATTTTATCTCGGTCGGAGATAATATTCAAAGGTACCCCGTGGAGTCTAACGATCTCCTCAATGAACAACTGGGCATAACGAGCGGTATCATAATCGGTGCGCACGGGCAAGAAGTGTGCCGACTTAGTCAAACGGTCGACAATCACCCAAATTGAGTCATGACCCTTCTGCGATCTAGGCAAGCCCGTAACAAAGTCCATCGAAATACTCTCCCATTTCCACACGGGAATCTCGAGCGGTTGCAACAAACCCGCCGGTCGCTGGTGGTCAATCTTAACCAACTGACAAGTAGTGCATTTAGACACAAACTCGGAGATATCCCTCTTCATACCCGCCCACCAATACAAACGGCGCATATCTTGGTACATCTTGTCCCCGCCTGGATGCACCGTGAACTTGGACCCATGGGATTCCGCCATAACTGCACGTCTCAAATCCCCATCGTCGGGAACCACAAGTCTTCCATGGAAGCGTAGTCCACCCTCAGAACCAATGGAGTATGACTCCGCTCCCTCAGACAACAACTGGAGTGTATGGTCTTGACAAGCCTCATCTCTCTTCTGTACTTCCACAATCTTTGCTATAATCGTGGGAGTAACAGTCATCACAGAAAGGAATGCTCTCACCCCAGCATCCTCAAGGCTGAGTTCCTTCCACTTAGCTTTCCACACCTCAGCTAAGTCTCCATCCGGCTTTCTACTCAAAGCATCTGCTACCACATTCGCCTTCCCGGGGTGATAATGAATATCAAATTGGTAGTCTTTCACAAACTCCAACCAACGGCGTTGGCGCATGTTCAAATCCTTTTGGGAGAATAAGTACTGCAACGATTTGTGGTCGGTGAAAAGACTAAACTTTTCCCCCAAGAGGTAATGCCTCCATATCTTCAAGGCAAATACAACGGCGGCGAATTCCAAATCATGTACCGGATAGTTCCTCTCGTGAGGCTTCAACTTACGAGAAGCGTACGCAATGGGTTGCCTCTCTTGTTGAAGAACACCTCCTAACCCCAGAAGAGATGCATCGGTAAAGACGAGATATTCCAATCCCGGCCTGGGCAATGCTAGGACTGGAGCTGAAGTCAGTCTGTCCTTGAGCTCATCGAAAGCCGCTTGACATGAACTGTCCCAAACAAAACTTACTCCTTTCCGGGTCAAATTTGTCAATGGGCTAGCAACCTTAGAAAAGCCCTTAATGAATCGACGGTAATAACCCGCCAATCCCAGAAAACTACGAACTTCAGTGGGCGTCGTGGGCTGACCCCACTCCCTCACCGCGATCACCTTACTCGGATCCACAGACACACCTTGGGACGACACCACATGCCCCAAAAATTGAACTTCCTTCAACTAAAAGCCACACTTCTCAAACTTCGCATACAATTGATGATCCCTCAATCTCTGCAGGACCAACCGTAAGTGAGCAGCATGATCAGACTCTGTCTGAGAATAGACTAGGATGTCATCGATGAAAACAATGATAAACTGGTCAAGGAAATCCCAAAATACCCTATTCATAAGGTCCATAAACACCGCAGGAGCATTGGTTAGCCCAAAGGGCATAACCAAGAATTCATAAGATCCATAACGAGTCAGAAAGGCCGTCTTGGATACATCTTGCTCTCGTATCCTCAATTGGTGGTACCCCGTCCTCAAGTCGATCTTGGAGAAGTAAGAAGCTCCCCTAAGCTGATCAAACAAGTCGTCGATGCGAGGTAAAGGATATTTATTCCGGATGGTGACTTTATTCAACTCTCTATAGTCCACGCATAACCGGAGAGAACCGTCTCTCTTCTTCACAAACAATACTGGAGCGCCCCACGGTGAGGTACTACGCCTAATGAAGCCCTGCTCCAGTAACTTCTGAATCTGATCCCTCAGCTCCCTCATCTCTACAGGAGCCATACGATAAGGAGCTTTGGCGATCGGTCGAGTTCCCGGCATTAAGTCAATCACAAACTCGATCTCCCGACTTGGGGGTAATCCCGGTATCTCCCGAAAGACATCTTCAAAATCTCTAACGATCGGAAGAGAATCTAAGGGAACCATGACATCTCTAGATGCATCTTCCGCAATACAATATATATAAGCGCTCGTGCTCCCTTCCATACAAGGCATAACTACCAGGAACATCTCTTGTCCCGGAACCGCAAAAACTATACTCTTCCCGTAACAATTTACAATAGCACGGTACCTCACTAGCCAATCCATACCCAAAATTACATCGTACCCGACCAAATCAAGGACGAGCAAGTCAGCCTCAAAACACAAGTCACCAAGGTTAATTCCTACGTTTTTACATACGAAGAAAATCAACGAGCCATCGCCCATGGAGGATTCGACGCTAGTGAAAGTACTTTCAGCAGATTTTATCAAACCTGTAGTCTGAGCAAAACTTCTAGAAATAAAGGAATGTGTAGCACCCGTATCAAATAAAATTCGACCCATGTGCCCCTGAATGAGAAACTTACCCTCGATCGCCGGTGGTGCCGGAGGAGTTGGAGGAAGTAAAGCCTCCTGAATATGGTAAACCCTTCCGTACTGCAATTGCCCATGTTGAGGAGGAGCAACCGGATTAGGCGCTTGAGGCGGAAACTGTACGTACGGCTGCTGTGGGGCCCTAGGAAGATGCCCTCCAACCAACTGAGGACATGCCCTCTTAAAGTGGCCCAGCTCCCCACACTGAAAACATTTATTAGTCATGTTATCCTGATTCCTGCCTTGGTTATTCCGGAGTTGCCCCGCACCTCGGCCCTGTTGGCCCCTACCACCATTACCACCTCGACCTCCCTGTGGTTGTTGACCACCCTGACCTTGCCTGTTATTATTACCACCAGCATTAAACCCACCAAAACGTGGACGCTTGGACGGATCCCCCTGCTGAGGACCCCTCTCAACCTGCTTGTTCCCCGAGGATTGGGACGAAGAAGATGTTCCCCCTCCGCTCCCAACACCTCCCTGCTTCCCCGCTTGTCCCACAGTAACAACCTTCTTCTTGTTTAGCAAAAACAATCTGTGCTCCTGACAATGAAGCAAAGCGGTATTCATCACATCCCCAAAAGTCACCAGAGATGGATTACCCAGCAAATGTTGTTTTATTCTCCACTGTAAACCTCCCACAAACTTGGAGATCCTCTTCGACTCTGGAGTTACCTCATCCGGTATAAAACTAGCTAACCGGGTAAACTCTTCTTCATACTCAGCAACTGATCTCTCCCCTTGAACCAAATCCTGTAGCTTCCTCTGCATCTCCCTCTGAACTGCGGGAGGGAAATACTTACCATCAAACAAAGCCCAAAAATTTGTAATGGACATAGTATCCCTTTGCTCGGGTGTCGTCATCGACTCCCACCAATGTAAAGCCGGTCCTACCAACTTGAAAGTAACGAGAATCTGCTTCTTCTCTTCACTACACTCCACCATCCTAAGATGGCGCTGCATATCTCTCTTCCATTGGTTCGCCTTGATAACATCCGAACCTCCCTCAAATTCCGGGGGATGTCCCTTAAGAAAAGATTCCCTCACCCGTTCCCACTGGGAAGGTCCCGTAGGAACTGGTGCTTCTTGCCCTCTAACTTGGGCTTGTGGCATTTGTTGGGCCACTGCAGTCATTGCGGCGTTGACAGCTTGGGCCATAATATTTGCCACTTCAGCGGCACTGATATTCCCCTGCTGCGGTGGAGGACCAAACTCATCCTCAATAACCCTATTACGTCTAACGGGACGTCCTCTCTTCGGCGGCATCTGAGATAAAGACGAGATAGAGTTAAAAAATAATATAAGACAATCTATTTAGCAGAAGATCGCATACATGGGCAGCAAAAACAATCCTGACATTAAGATCTATATCAAAGAACGCTACGGTAGAACGTGACAAGTCCGCATAGATCCTAAAGACTCTAGAACCTGATGCTCTGATACCATCTGTGACAACCCGCTATCCGAAATAAAGGGTGGCCAGCCCTATACCCCGATTAATTAGGAAATCATGGATAATATCATCCTCAGCATCACAACAATAAACAAAGTATAAGGAAGAACCACTCTATATTCCAGAAAACGGGTTATCAAAAACTTTGATTTAGAATTTAAAGGAAAACATTCTCAACAACCCATCATAGAAATAGAGGGTGGAAACCCCCACAAGCGCATATAAGAAATCCCGAAAAATACAAAGGACCGAATAAAGCTTCGGTCAATACCATCCATACAACATACATATTATACCAAGTGTTACATAATAAAATTCATTATACAATTACAAATGTTTGGGCAACAAGCCCGAGTAAACTGAACATAACTAGAAACATAAATGGAGGCGTCTACACAAAATCCCGTGAAACCCGCACAGTGTCACGGCTCCTCAAAACATGCGGAAAGGAAAGTCATTACTGGCGACCGTGCGGAGGAACACCTGAACGGATCATATACATGTAGAGATACCACAAGAAAGGAAACCGGTCAGGGCCGGGTATATATATCATCAATAGATAAATGACAAGTACGACAATGATGCACAATAAGTATGGATGAGTCTAGCATATTAACATCATAAGGAACTAAAACTGATAAGGACTATAAGGTGAGATTCATGTTAAAACAGAATTAAAAGCACTTATGAGTCTTTATCATCATTCATCATATTTCAATTTCAATCTCCTTTTCCATTCCTTATTAGGAATACAATTATCATCATGTTCTCTATATGGCACTAATCTCAATAGCATGCTCTTTGCGGCATAAGTTTGCTCTTTATGGCATTAATGTTCCATCGAGTCCAACTCGATAATTAGAATAGTCATAATTATAAATATAACGATTCTAAGACCGCCCGTCCGGGTTTCCCCACTGGGCGCGCCCCTAAATAACCATCATCTTCCAGGGCCTAGCATACGACAACCTGGGATCCTATCGAAAACGTCGGGAAGCGGCCATATGCCTGCGGGGTAGTCAAGACCACACCCAAAATCTCCTACCCATCGCAGAAAAATAGGACAAGCGCTCATATGGCCTAGGACTATATCCACCCTGCATTCATTAGCCAGGGGGCTTCACCTATCGCACGGACTTCCCTTAAGATGGTATTTAGAGAGGTGTATAGCCTTAAATTTTATTAAGTTCCATTACATGATTGAGTAAATTATCATTTACCTTATCAATTTCCCATTTTAAATAAACGAATAAGCTAATTCCGGACTAAGTATACATAGTACCAACATAGCATCCTCAAAAGGAATTCAGACTCCAAAGTTATCCCCAAGGCTTCTTTTAGGCTTTAATATAAACCTACAAGTCCATTCTAGCTCGAGTTGAATTCTAAAGTCTCCAAATCAGCTTTAAGATATACTATACCCTTATAGAACTACTAGACAAAAGTAATGCCTAAACATCACTTTAAATTCTTCCTTGAAAGAATCCTAGATGAACCCTTTCGAGTCTAGGATGTCGACCCGACACAACTAGTACTCTAAACCCTATATTTACTTCATTTAAGAAGGTCCCTAATCAAAAATTCTAAAGAAAAGGGGTTAAAAATGAAAAAGAAAAAGTTGGAAAAATGCAGGGGAACCGAATCGGTTCGCCCCCTTGGCCGAATCGATTCGGACAGAAAAATTGAGGTTCTGCATAAATGCCGAATCGATTCGGATGGGAGGCCGAATCGATTCGGTCAGAAAATCTGGGTTTCTGCATAACTGCCGAATCGATTCGCCCAGGGGACCGAATCGATTCGGTCCTGCGATTTTGCCAAGAATTGGCTATGGAGTCTTGGACTCCATTTGCTACCCAAACTCAATCTTCTCCAACCAAACTCATATACCAACACTATAAGACACCAATGATGCTATCTAACATCTTAAAACCTCATGAATCATCTTGGGAAATAAATCAAAACCCAAAACACATAATAAAACCCTAAGTTTGCTACACTAGGATAAATACACCATTATCACAACAATCATCTATCTCAAGACAACAATTTGCAAGTAAAAACTTGCCTTGATTCAGCAAATATGCAGATTTCTTGGTGTAGTCTCAAACTCCCTCCATCTCCAAAGCTTTCTCTCCACTTCTCTCTTACTCTCTTAGGTTAGGAATGAACTTAGGGGAAATTAGGAGACTTAGAAGACTTAAGTCGTGGCTTAAGGTAAATGGCCCACATAATTTAACCAAAACTGCGATAAAATAATACGCAATAGCATAATTAAGGCATAATCTGTCAAAAATGCCCAAAACTACAAAATACAATATGGCACATTATTTGACTATCTCGCACATTCCGGAATCAACTGCAACCTCCAAATTATCATCTGGACATTTTAAAATTCAATTTAGATTTCGGTCTCTTTATTAAGCCAAATATCATTTTAAATTCAGATGATATTAATAAGCATGACATAGCAATATTTTCCCATAATCCTGATATGTATGCTAACTCAAAATAAAAATCAACTTTTCTACATTGAATCAACATTCAAATCATAACCCAACACTGGTCTCTAATTACTATACTAAGTAATTAATGTAAAATACGGTCCCATAAGCGAGGGTTATTACAAGATGTTGGGCAACCGCCAAAATTCCTGTTTCCCGGGCGATGGTTTGATAAAGCATATACGGATGTGGTGAGGCCTGGTGACCCGGTTTAAGTGTTGTTGAGAAATTATACTGATAAATGCTTTGAGATTTGCATTTTGATTTGAATATTCGTACCCGTGTTGTTACTTTTTATTCGTTGCTAATCCGTATTTGTTGAGCATAATTCCTGTCGTATTGGGTACTTCCCCATATTTTCTTTTAGTTGGCAGGTTAGCGTGGATTTGAGCGCGAAGGATTATTGGGATTATTTTTGCGTGGATTATTTGGGAAGAATTTTAATACTAGTTGGAAGATTTGTATTTTTATTCGAGTTAGATAGTTGTAATTTTAATTCGAGAGACTTGTGGTAATTAAAGAGATTGAGATTAGTGAATTTATATTATTGTGGGTTTATTTAGATGCTCTATACCTTGTGTATTCTGGATTTAGATTTATTTTATCATATTAGCGCTCTGTTCACTCTCCCGGGCGGGCGGGGTGTTACAAATGGTATCAGAGCTTAGGTATACGACAACCCTCGGGGCTTGGGTTTTGGGTTCATTGCGTGGTTAGCAATTTTTGGAGATAGAAAATTTTAGGTGATATTCGTTTTAGGCATCTAGATTAGATGTGAGGAAATTATTTTTGGGGACCAAATTATTTTTGGAGATTGTTGGCCTGATTTTTTAGAGTTAGGCATTCGGCGAATTTCGAGGGCCAAATTCCATTGTTAGTGGGGAAGTGTAACAACTCGCGTAATTTTTGGGCTATTTTAATTAATTTTTGGAAAATGAAGGAAAATAAAGTTTTTGATAAAATTATTTTTATTGCTCAAATATGTTGAATATTATTTTTAAAGGCGATAATTTCAAACGGTTTCGAAAACGGAGTTAAAACGTATTTTAAAATGATTTTTAAATGTTTTTAACTCTTGGAGTTGTTTTGACTTCCAACTCTTCGTTTCTTTGCCTTATTTAAAGGAGTCTTTTGGATTCCAACTCTTCATTTCTTTGCATTATAAAAGGAAGTCGTGGGCTACCCTTTTAACCTACTTTTGGCACAACTTTTGGCAGCAAATATATTTTATATTCCTCTCCTTTTTAATTATACTTTGGCCCTTGAGATTTGTGAGTTCCAACCTTAGATTAGAGGTGTTCTTGGGGCTATTTTGTTGGAGGTTCTTGGAGGAGCTTTTCTAGATCTTTTGTGTTGACCTTGAGGATGTGATCATTGGTTTCTCATCATGGTTGGAGGTATGGGGTTTTACACAATATGCTCCTTAAATCTTGCGAGTGTTATTCTCTTTGAATTCTTGTTAATTGAACTCATATTTGAATTGTTAAATTCATTGAAATCTGGAAAATAATTTTTGAAATTATTTTTATTCATGTGGTATCATTATATTATTGATGAGCACATTGTCATGAGATTTTAATATCGCACGGATGTTGGGCACCCGCCAAAATTCCTGTTTCCCGGGCTATGTCTTGATAAACCATATACAGATGTGGTGAGGCCTGGTGACCCGGTTAAAGTGTTGTTGAGAAATTATATTGATAAATGCTTTGAGATTTGCATTTTGATTTAAATATTTGTACCCGTGTTGTTACGTTTTATTCGTTGCTAATCCGTATTTGTTGAGCATAATTCATGTCGTATTGTGTACTTCCCCATATTTTCTTTTAGTTGGTAGGTTAGCGTGGATTTGAGCGCTATGGATTATTGGGATTATTTTAGCGTGGATTATTTGGGAAGAATTTTAATACAACTTGGAAGATTTGTATTATTTTGATGTATAGAGCTTTGGAGATTTGTATTTTTATTCGAGTTAGATAGTTGTAATTTTAATTCGAGAGACTTGTTGTAATTGAGGAGATTGAGATTAGTGAATTTATATTATTCTGGGTTTTTTTAGATGCTCTATACCTTGTGTATTGTGGATTTAGATTTATTTTATCGTATTAGCGCTCCGTTCACTCTCTCGGGCGGGCGGGGTGTTACAAATGGTATCAGAGTTAGGTATACGGCAACCCTCGGGGCTTGGATTTTGGGTTCATTGTGTGGTTAGCAATTTTTGGAGATATAAAATTTAAGGTGATATTCGTTATAGGCATCTAGATTAGATGTGAGGAAATTATTTTTGGAGACGAAATTATTTTTGGAGATTATTGGCCTGATTTTTGAGAGTTAGGCATTCGGCGAATTTCGAGGGCGAAATTCCATTGTTAGTGGGGAAGTGTAACAACTCACGTAATTTTTGGGCTATTTTAATTAATTTTTGGAAAATGAAGGAAAATAAAGTTTTTGATAAAATTATTTTTATTGCTCAAATATGTTGAATATTATTTTTAAAGGCGATAATTTCAAACGGTTTCGAAAATGGAGTTAAAACAGATTTTAAAATCATTTTTAAATGTTTCTAACTCTTGGAGTTATTTTGACTTCCAACTCTTCGTTTCTTTGCCTTATTTAAAGGAGTCTTTTGGATTCCAACTCTTCATTTCTTTGCATTATAAAAGGGAGTCGTGGGCAACCCTTTTAACCTACTTTTGGCACAACTTTTGGAAGCAAATATACTTTATATTCCTCTCCTTTTTAATTATACTTTGGCCCTTGAGATTTGTGAGTTCCAACCTTAGATTGGAGGTGTTCTTGGGGCTATTTTGTTGGAGGTTCTTAGAGGAGCTTTTCTAGATCTTTTGTGTTGATCTTGAGGATGTGATCATTGGTTTTTCATCATGATTTGAGGTATGGGGTTTTACACAATATGCTCCTTAAATCTCGCGAGTGTCATTCTCTTTGAATTCTTGTTAATTGAACTCGTATTTGAATTGTTAAATTCATTGAAATCTGAAAAATATTTTTTGAAATTATTTTGATTCATGTGGTATCATTATATTATTGATGAGCACGTTGTCATGAGATTTTAATATGGCACAGATGTTGGGCAACCGCAAAAATTCCTGTTTCCCAGGCTATGGTTTGATAAATCATATACGGATGTGGTGAGGCCTGGTGACCCGGTTAAAGTGTTGTTGAGAAACTATATTGATAAATGCTTTGAGATTTGCATTTTGATTTGAATATTCGAACCCGTGTTGTTACGTTTTATTCGTTGCTAATCCGTATTTGTTGAGCATAATTCATGTCATATTGTGTACATCCCCATATTTTCTTTTAGTTGGCAGGTTAGCGTGGATTTGAGCGCTATGGATTATTGGGATTATTTTAGCATGGATTATTTGGGAAGAATTTTAATACAAGTTGGAAGATTTGTATTATTTTGATGTATAGAGCTTTGGATATTTGTATTTTTATGCGAGTTAGATAGTTGTAATTTTAATTCGAGAGACTTGTTGTAATTGAAGAGATTGAGATTAGTGAATTTATATTATTGTTGGTTTATTTAGATGCTCTATGCCTTGTGTATTGTTGATTTAGATTTATTTTATCTATTAGCGCTCCGTTCACTCTCCCGGGCGGGCGGGGTGTTACAAATGGTATCAGAACTTAGGTATACGGCAACCCTCGGGGCTTGGGTTTTGGGTTTATTGCGTGGTTAGCAATTTTTGGAGATAGAAAATTTTAGGTGATATTCGTTTTAGGCATCTAGATTAGATGTGAGGAAATTATTTTTGGAGACGAAATTATTTTTGGAGATTGTTGGCCTGATTTTTGAGAGTTAGGCATTCGGCGAATTTCGAGGGCGAAATTCCATTGTTAGTGGGGAAGTGTAACAACTCGCATAATTTTTGGGCTATTTTAATTAATTTTTGGAAAATGAAGGAAAATAAAGTTTTTGATAAAATTATTTTTATTGCACAAATATGTTGAATATTATTTTTAAAGGCGATAATTTCAAACGGTTTCGAAAACGGAGTTAAAACAAATTTTAAAATGATTTTAAAATGTTTCTAACTCTTGGAGTTGTTTTGACTTCCAACTCTTCGTTTCTTTGCCTTATTTAAAGGAGTCTTTTGTATTCCAACTCTTCATTTCTTTTCATTATAAAAGGAAGTCATGGGCAACCCTTTTAACCTACTTTTGGCACAACTTTTGGCAGCAAATATATTTTACATTCCTCTCCTTTTTAATTATACTTTGGCCCTTGAGATTTGTGAGTTCCAACCCTAGATTTGAGGTGTTCTTGGGGCTATTTTGTTGGAGGTTCTTGGAGGAGCTTTTCTAGATCTTTTGTGTTGATCTTGAGGATGTGATCATTGGTTTTGCATCATGATTTGAGGTATAGGGTTTTACACAATATGCTCCTTAAATCTCGCGAGTGTCATTCTCTTTGAATTCTTGTTAATTGAACTCATATTTGAATTGTTAAATTCATTGAAATCTGGAAAATAATTTTTGAAATTATTTTGATTCATGTGGTATCATTATATTATTGATGAGAACGTTGTCATGAGATTTTAATATGGCATAGATGTTGGGCAACCGCAAAAATTCCTGTTTCCCGGGCGATGGTTTGATAAAGCATATACGGATGTGGTGAGGCCTGGTGACCCGGTTTAAGTGTTGTTGAGAAATTATACTGATAAATGCTTTGAGATTTGCATTTTGATTTGAATATTCGTACCCGTGTTGTTACGTTTTATTCGTTGCTAATCCGTATTTGTTGAGCATAATTCCTGTCGTATTGGGTACTTCCCCATATTTTCTTTTAGTTGGCAGGTTAGCGTGGATTTGAGCGCGAAGGATTATTGGGATTATTTTAGCGTGGATTATTTGGGAAGAATTTTAATACTAGTTGGAAGATTTGTATTTTTATTCGAGTTAGATAGTTGTAATTTTAATTCGAGAGACTTGTGGTAATTAAAGAGATTGAGATTAGTGAATTTATATTATTGTGGGTTTATTTAGATGCTCTATACCTTGTGTATTCTGGATTTAGATTTATTTTATCATATTAGCGCTCTGTTCACTCTCCCGGGCTGGCGGGGTGTTACAAATGGTATCAGAGCTTAGGTATACGACAACCCTCGGGGCTTGGGTTTTGGGTTCATTGCGTGGTTAGCAATTTTTGGAGATAGAAAATTTTAGGTGATATTCGTTTTAGGCATCTAGATTAGATGTGAGGAAATTATTTTTGGGGACCAAATTATTTTTGGAGATTGTTGGCCTGATTTTTTAGAGTTAGGCATTCGGCGAATTTCGAGGGCCAAATTCCATTGTTAGTGGGGAAGTGTAACAACTCGCGTAATTTTTGGGCTATTTTAATTAATTTTTGGAAAATGAAGGAAAATAAAGTTTTTGATAAAATTATTTTTATTGCTCAAATATGTTGAATATTATTTTTAAAGGCGATAATTTCAAACGGTTTCGAAAACGGAGTAAAAACGGATTTTAAAATGATTTTTAAATGTTTTTAACTCTTGGAGTTGTTTTGACTTCCAACTCTTCGTTTCTTTGCCTTATTTAAAGGAGTCCTTTGGATTCCAACTCTTCATTTCTTTGCATTATAAAAGGAAGTCGTGGGCAACCCTTTTAACCTACTTTTGGCACAACTTTTGGCAGCAAATATATTATATATTCCTCTCCTTTTTAATTATACTTTGGCCCTTGAGATTTGTGAGCTCCAACCTCAGATTAGAGGTGTTCTTAGGGCTATTTTGTTGGAGGTTGTTGGAGGAGCTTTTCAAGATTTTTTGTGTTGATCTTGAGGATGTGATCATTGGTTTCTCATCATGGTTTGAGGTATGGGGTTTTACACAATATGCTCCTTAAATCTTGCGAGTGTCATTCTCTTTGAATTCTTGTTAATTGAACTCATATTTGAATTGTTAAATTCATTGAAATCTGGAAAATAATTTTTGAAATTATTTTGATTCATGTGGTATCATTATATTATTGATGAGCACGTTATCATGAGATTTTAATACGGCACGAAAGTTGGCCACCCGCCGAAATTCCTGTTTCCCGGGCTATGGCTTGATAAAGCATATACGGATGTGGTGAGGCCTGGTGACCCGGTTAAAGTGTTGTTGAGAAAGTATATTGATAAAGGCTTTGATATTTGCATTTTGATTCGAATATGCGTACCCGTGTTGTTACGTTGCATTCGTTGCTAATCCGTATTTGTTGAGCATAATTCCTGTCGTATTGTGTACTTCCCCATATTTTCTTTTAGTTGGCAGGTTAGCGTGGATTTGAGCGCTATGGATTATTGGGATTATTTTAGCGTGGATTATTTGGGAAGAATTTTAATACAAGTTGTAAGATTTTTATTATTTTGATGTATAGATCTTTGGAGATTTGTATTTCTATTCGAGTTAGATAGTTGTAATTTTGATTCGAGAGACATGTTGTAATTGAAGAGATTGAGATTAGTGAATTTATATTATTGTGGGTTTATTTAGATGCTCTTTACCTTGTGTATTATGGATTTAGATTTATTTTATCGTATTAGCGCTCCGTTCACTCTCCCGGGTGAGCGGGGTGTTACAAATGGTATCAGAGCTTAGGTATACGGTAACCCTCGGGGCTTGGGTTTTGGGTTCATTGCGTGGTTAGCAATTTTGGGAGACAGAAAATTTTAGGTGATAATCGTTTTAGGCATCTAGATTAGATGTGAGGAAAATATTTTTGGAGACCAAATTATTTTTGGAGATTGTTGGCCTGATTTTTTAGAGTTAGGCATTCGGCAAATTTCGAGGGCGAAATTTCATTGTTAGTGGGGAAGTGTAACAACTCGCGTAATTTTTGGGCTATTTTAATTAATTTTTGGAAAATGAAGGAAAATAAAGTTTTTGATAAAATTATTTTTATTGCTCAAATATGTTGAATATTATTTTTAAAGGCGATAATTTCAAACGGTTTCGAAAACGGAGTTAAAACGGATTTTAAAATGATTTTTAAATGTTTTTAACTCTTGGAGTTGTTTTGACTTCCAACTCTTCGTTTCTTTGCCTTATTTAAAGGAGTCTTTTGGATTCCAACTCTTCATTTCTTTGCATTATAAAAGGAAGTCGTGGGCAACCCTTTTAACCTACTTTTGGCACAACTTTTGGCAGCAAATATATTTTATATTCGTCTCCTTTTTAATTATACTTTGGCCCTTGAGATTTGTGAGCTCCAACCTCAGATTAGAGGTGTTCTTAGGGCTATTTTGTTGGAGGTTGTTGGAGGAGCTTTTCAAGATTTTTTGTGTTGATCTTGAGGATGTGATCATTGGTTTCTCATCATGGTTTGAGGTATGGGGTTTTACACAATATGCTCCTTAAATCTTGCGAGTGTCATTCTCTTTGAATTCTTGTTAATTGAACTCATATTTGAATTGTTAAATTCATTGAAATCTGGAAAATAATTTTTGAAATTATTTTGATTCATGTGGTATCATTATATTATTGATGAGCACGTTATCATGAGATTTTAATATGGCACGGAAGTTGGCCACCCGCCGAAATTCCTGTTTCCCGGGCTATGGCTTGATAAAGCATATACGGATGTGGTGAGGCCTGGTGACCCGGTTAAAGTGTTGTTGAGAAAGTATATTGATAAAGGCTTTGATATTTGAATTTCGATTCGAATATGCGTACCCGTGTTGTTACGTTTTATTCGTTGCTAATCCGTATTTGTTGAGCATAATTCCTGTCGTATTGTGTACTTCCCCATATTTTTTTTTAGTTGGCAGGTTAGCGTGGATTTGAGCGCTATGGATTATTGGGATTATTTTAGCGTGGATTATTTGGGAAGAATTTTAATACAACTTGGAAGATTTGTATTATTTTGATGTATAGATCTTTGGAGATTTGTATTTTTATTCGAGTTAGATAGTTGTAATTTTAATTCGAGAGACTTGTTGTAATTGAAGAGATTGAGATTAGTGAATTTATATTATTGTGGGTTTATTTAGATGCTCTATACCTTGTGTATTGCGGATTTAGATTTATTTTATCGTATTAGCGCTCCGTTCACTCTCCCGGGCGGGCGGGGTGTTACAAATGGTATCAGAGCTTACGTATACGGCAACCCTCGGGGCTTGGGTTTTGGGTTCATTGCGTGGTTAGCAATTTTTGGAGATTGAAAATTTTAGGTGATATTCGTTTTAGGCATCTATATTAGATGTGAGGAAATTATTTTTGGATAAGAAATTATTTTTGGAGATTGTTGGCCTGATTTTTGTGAGTTAGGCATTCGGCGAATTTCGAGGGCGAAATTCCATTGTTAGTGGGGAAGTGTAACAACTCGCGTAATTTTTGGGCTATTTTAATTAATATTTGGAAAATGAAGGAAAATAAAGTTTTTGATAAAATTATTTTTATTGCTAAAATATGTTGAATATTATTTTTAAAGGCGATAATTTCAAACGGTTTCAAAAACGGAGTTCAAACGGATTTTAAAATGATTTTTAAATGTTTTTAACTCTTGGAGTTGTTTTGACTTCCAACCCTTCGTTTCTTTGCCTTATTTAAAGGAGTCTTTTGGATTCCAACTCTTCATTTCTTTGCATTATAAAAGGAAGTCGTGGGCAACCCTTTTAACCTACTTTTGGCACAACTTTTGGCAGCTAATACATTTTACATTCCTCTCCTTTTTAATTATACTTTGGCCCTTGAGATTTGTGAGTTCCAACCCTAGATTTGAGGTGTTCTTGGGGCTATTTTGTTGGAGGTTCTTGGAGGAGCTTTTCTAGATCTTTTGTGTTGATCTTGAGGATGTGCTCATTGGTTTCTCATCATGGTTTGAGGTATGGGGTTTTACACAATATGCTCCTTAAATCTCGCGAGTGTCATTCTCTTTGAATTCTTGTTAATTGAACTCATATTTGAATTGCTAAATTCATTGAAATCTGGAAAATAATTTTTGAAATTATTTTGATTCATGTGGTATCATTATATTATTGATGAGCACGTTGTCATGAGATTTTAATATGGCATGGATGTTGGGCACCCGCCAAAATTCCTGTTTCCCGGGCTATGGTTTGATATAGCATATACGGATGTGGTGAGGCCAGGTGACTCGTTTAAAGTGTTGTTGACAAATTATATTGATAAATTCTTTGAGATTTGCATTTTGATTTGAATATTCGTACCCGTGTTGTTACGTTTTATTCGTTGCTAATTCGTATTTGTTGAGCATAACTCCTGTCGTATTGTGTACTTCCCCATATTTTCTTTTAGTTGGCAAGTTAGCGTGGATTTGAGCGCTATGGATTATTGGGATTATTTTAGCGTGGATTATTTGGGAAGAATTTTAATACAAGTTGGAAGATTTGTATTATTTTGATGTATAAAGCTTTGGAGATTTGTATTTTTATTCGAGTTAGATAGTTGTAATTTTAATTCGAGGGACTTGTTGTAATTGAAGAGATTGAGATTAGTGAATTTATATTATTGTGAGTTTATTTAGATGCTCTATACCTTGTGTATTGCGGATTTAGATTTATTTTATAGTATTAGCGCTCCGTTCACTCTCCCGGGCGGGCGGGGTGTTACAAATGGTATCAGAGCTTACGTATACGGCAACCCTCGGGGCTTGGGTTTTGGGTTCATTGCGTGGTTAGCAATTTTTGGAGATTGAAAATTTTAGGTGATATTCGTTTTAGGCATCTATATTAGATGTGAGGAAATTATTTTTGGAGACAAAATTATTTTTGGAGATTGTTGGCCTGATTTTTGTGAGTTAGGCATTCGGCGAATTTCGAGGGCGAAATTCCATTGTTAGTGGGGAAGTGTAACAACTCGCGTAATTTTTGGGCTATTTTAATTAATTTTTGGAAAATGAAGGAAAATAAAGTTTTTGATAAAATTATTTTTATTGCTCAAATATGTTGAATATTATTTTTAAAGGCGATAATTTCAAACGGTTTCGAAAACGGAGTTAAAACGGAATTTAAAATGATTTTAAAATGTTTTTAACTCTTGGAGTTGTTTTGACTTCCAACCCTTCGTTTCTTTGCCTTATTTAAAGGAGTCTTTTGGATTCCAACTCTTCATTTCTTTGCATTATAAAAGGAAGTCGTGGGCAACCCTTTTAACCTACTTTTTGCACAACTTTTGGCAGCAAATATATTTTACATTCCTCTCCTTTTTAATTATACTTTGGCCCTTGCGATTTGTGAGTTCCAACCCTAGATTTGAGGTGTTCTTGGGGCTATTTTGTTGGAGGTTCTTGGAGGAGCTTTTCTAGATCTTTTGTGTTGATCTTGAGGATGTGCTCATTGGTTTCTCATCATGGTTTGAGGTATGGGGTTTTACACAATATGCTCCTTAAATCTCGCGAGTGTCATTCTCTTTGAATTCTTGTTAATTGAACTCATATTTGAATTGTTAAATTCATTGAAATCTGGAAAATAATTTTTGAAATTATTTTGATTCATGTGGTATCATTATATTATTGATGAGCACGTTGTCATGAGATTTTAATATCGCACGGATGTTGGGCACCCGCCAAAATTCCTGTTTCCCGGGCTATGGTTTGATATAGCATATACGTATGTGGTGAGGCCAGGTGACTCGGTTAAAGTGTTGTTGACAAATTATATTGATAAATTCTTTGAGATTTGCATTTTGATTTGAATATTCGTACCCGTGTTGTTACGTTTTATTCGTTGCTAATTCGTATTTGTTGAGCATAACTCCTGTCGTATTGTGTACTTCCCCATATTTTCTTTTAGTTGGCAAGTTAGCATGGATTTGGGCGCTATAGATTATTGGGATTATTTTAGCGTGGATTATTTGGGAAGAATTTTAATACAAGTTGGAAGATTTGTATTATTTTGATGTATAGAGCTTTGGAGATTTGTATTTTTATTCGAGTTAGATAGTTGTAATTTTAATTCGAGAGACTTGTTATAATTGAAGAGATTGAGATTAGTGAATTTATATTATTGTGGGTTTATTTAGATGCTCTATACCTTGTGTATTGTGGATATAGATTTATTTTATCGTATTAGCGCTCCGTTCACTCTCCCGGGCGGGCGGGGTGTTACAAATGGTATCAGAGCTTAGGTATACGGCAACCCTCGGGGCTTGGGTTTTGGGTTCATTGCGTGGTTAGCAATTTTTCGAGAAAGAAAATTTTAGCTGATATTCGTGTTAGGCATCTAGATTAGATGAGAGGAAATTATTTTTGGAGACGAAATTATTTTTGGAGATTGTTGGCCTGATTTTTGTGAGTTAGGCATTCGGCGAATTTCGAGTGCGAAATTCCATTGTTAGTGGGGAAGTGTAACAACTCGCGTAATTTTTGGGCTATTTTAATTAATTTTTTTAAAATGAAGGAAAATAAAGTTTTTGATAAAATTATTTTTACTGCTCAAATATGTTGAATATTATTTTTAAAGGCGATAATTTCAAACGGTTTCGAAAACGGAGTTAAAACGGAATTTAAAATGATTTTAAAAAGTTTTTAACTCTTGGAGTTGTTTTGACTTCCAACTCTTCGTTTCTTTGCCTTATTGAAAGGAGTCTTTTGGATTCCAACTCTTCATTTCTTTGCATTATAAAAGGAAGTCGTGGGCAACCCTTTTAACCTACTTTTGGCACAACTTTTGGCAGCAAATATATTTTATATTCCTCTCCTATTTAATTATACTTTGGCCCTTGAGATTTGTGAGTTCCAACCTTAGATTAGAGGTGTTCTAGGGGCTATTTTGTTGGAGGTTCTTGGAGGAGCTTTTCTAGATCTTTTGTCTTGATCTTGAGGTTTGGATCATTGGTTTCTCATCATGGTTTGAGGTATGGGATTTTACACAATATGCACCTTAAATCTCGCGAGTGTCATTCTCTTTGAATTCTTGTTAATTGAACTCATATTTGAATTGTTAAATTCATTGAAATCTGGAAAATAATTTTTGAAATTATTTTGATTCATGTGGTATCAATATATTATTGATGAGCACGTTGTCATGAGATTTTAATTTGGCACGGATGTTGGGCACCCGCCAAAATTCCCGTTTCCCCGGCTATGGTTTGATAAAGCATATACGGATGTGGTGAGGCCTGGTGACCCGGTTAAAGTGGTGTTGAGAAATTATATTGATAAATTCTTTGAGATTTGCATTTTGATTTGAATATTCGTACCCGTGTTGTAACGTTTTATTCGTTGCTAATCCGTATTTGTTGAGCATAATTCCTGTCGTATTGTGTACATCCCCATATTTTCTTTTAGTTGGCAGGTTAGCGTGGATTTGAGCGCTATCGATTATTGGGATTATTTTAGCGTGGATTATTTGGGAAGAATTTTAATACAAGTTGGAAGATTTGTATTATTTTGATGTATTGAGCCTTGGAGGTTTGTATTTTTATTCGAGTTAGATAGTTGTAATTTTAATTCGAGAGACTTGTTGTAATTGAAGAGATTGAGATTAGTGAATTTATATTATTGTTGGTTTATTTAGATGCTCTATACCTTGTGTGTTGTGGATTTAGATTTATTTTATCGTATTATCGCTCCGTTCACTCTCCCGGGCGGGCGGGGTGTTACAAATGGTATCAGATCTTAGGTATACGGCAACCCTCGGGGCTTGATTTTTGGGTTCATTGCGTGGTTAGAAATTTTTGGAGATAGCAAATTTTAGGTGATATTCGTGTTAGGCATCTAGATTAGATGTTAGGAAATTATTTTTGGAGACGAAATTATTTTTGGAGATTGTTGGCCTGATTTTTTGGAGTTAGGCATTCGGCAAATTTCGAGTGCGAAATTCCATTGTTAGTGGGGAAGTGTAACAACTCGCGTAATTTTTGGGATATTTTAATTAATTTTTGGAAAATGAAGGAAAATAAAGTTTTTGATAAAATTATTTTTATTGCTCAAATATGTTGAATATTATTTCTAAAGGCGATAATTTCAAACGGTTTCGAAAACGGAGTTAAAACGGATTTTAAAATGATTTTTAAATGTTTTTAACTCTTGGAGTTGTTTTGACTTCCAACTCTTCGTTTATTTGCCTTATTTAAAGGAGTCTTTTGGATTCCAACTCTTCATTTCTTTGCATTATAAAAGGAAGTCGTGGGCAACCCTTTTAACCTACTTTTTGCACAACTTTTGGCAGCAAATATATTTTATATTCCTCTCCTTTTTAATTATACTTTGGCCCTTGAGATTTCTAAGTTCCAACCTTAGATTAGAGGTGTTCTTTGGGCTATTTTTTGGGAGGTTCTTAGAGGAGCTTTTCTAGATGTTTTGTGTTGATCTTGAGGATGTGATCATTGGTTTCTCATCATGGTTAGAGGTATGGGGTTTTACACAAAATGCTCATTAAATCTCGCGAGTGTCATTCTCTTTGAATTCTTACTAATTGAACACATATTTGAATTGTTAAATTCATTGAAATCTGGAAAATAATTTTTGAAATTATTTTGATTCATGTGGTATCATTATATTATTGATGAGCACGTTGTCATGAGATTTTAATATGGCACGGATGTTGGGCACCCGCCAAAATTCTTGTTTCTCGGGCTATGGTTTGATAAAGCATATACGGATGTGGTGAGGCCTGGTGACCCAGTTAAAGTGTTGTTGAGAAATTATATTGATAAATTCTTTGAGATTTTCATTTTGATTTGAATATTCGTACCCGTGTTGTTACGTTTTATTCGTTGCTAATCCGTATTTGTTGAGCATAATTCCTGTCGTATTATGTACTTCCCCGTATTTTCTTTTAGTTGGCAGGTTAGCGTGTATTTGAGCGCTATGGATTATTGGGATTATTTTAGCGTGGATTATTTGGGAAGAATTTTAATACAAGTTGGAAGATTTTTATTTGTACTTCTATTCGAGTTAGATTGTTGTAATTTTAATTCGAGAGATTTGTTGTAATTGAAGAGATTGAGATTAGTGAATTTATATTATTGTGGGTTTATTTAGATGCTCTATACCTTGTGTATTGTGGATTTAGATTTATTTTATCGTATTAGCGCTCCGTTCACTCTCCCGGGCGGGCGGGGTGTTACAAATGGTATCAGAGCTTAGGTATACGGCAACCCTCGGGCCTTGGGTTTTGGGTTCATTGCGTTGTTAGCAATTTTTGGAGATAGAAAATTTTAGGTGATATTCATTTTAGGCATCTAGATTAGATGTTAGGAAATTATTTTTGGAGATTGTTGGCCTGATTTTTTAGAGTTGGGCATTCGGCAAATTTCGAGGGCGAAATTCCATTGTTAGTGGGGAAGTGTAACAACTCGCGTAATTTTTGGGCTATTCTAATTAATTTTTGGAAAATGAAGGAAAATAAAGTTTTTGATAAAATTATTTTTATTGCTCAAATGTTTTGAATATTATTTTTAAAGGCGAGAATTTCAAACGGTTTCGAAAATGGAGTTAAAACGGATTTTAAAATGATTTTTAAATGTTTTTAACTCTTGGAGTTGTTTTGACTTCCAACTCTTCGTTTCTTTGCCTTATTTAAAGGAGTCTTTTGGATTCCAACTCTTCATTTCTTTGCATTATAAAAGGAAGTCGTGGGCAACCCTTTTAACCTACTTTTCGCACAACTTTTGGCAGCAAATATATTTTATATTCCTCTCCTTTTTAATTATACTTTGGCCCTTGAGATTTGTGCGTTCCAACCTTAGGTTAGAGATGTTATTGGGGCTATTTTGTTGGAGGTTCTTGGAGGAGATTTTCTAGATCTTTTGTGTTGATCTTGAGGATGTGATCATTGGTTTCTCATCATGGTTTGAGGTATGGGGTTTTACACAATATGCTCCTTAAATCTCGCAAGTGTCATTCTCTTTGAATTCTTGTTAATTGAACTCATATTTGAATTGTTAAATTCATTGAAATCTGGAAAATAATTTTTTAAATTATTTTGATTCATGTGGTAAGATTATATTATTGATGAGCACGTTGCCATGAGATTTTAATATGTCACGGATGTTGGGCACCCGCCAAAATTCATGTTTCCCGGGCTATGGTTTGATAAAGCATATACGGATGTGGTGAGGCCTGGTGAACCGGTTAAAGTGTTGTTGAGAAATTATATCGATAAATGCTTTGACATTTGCATTTTGATTTGAATATTCGTACCTGTGTTGTTACGTTTTCTTCGTTGCTAATCCGTATTTGTTGAGCATAATTCCTGTCGTATTGTGTACTTCCCCATATTTTCTTTTAGTTGGCAGGTTAGCGTGCATTTGAGTGCTATGGATTATTGGGATTATTTTAGCAT
Organism: Sambucus nigra; assembly: GCA_949130495.1. Lineage (NCBI taxonomy): Eukaryota > Viridiplantae > Streptophyta > Magnoliopsida > Dipsacales > Adoxaceae > Sambucus > Sambucus nigra. The sequence goes on along the minus strand of OX422207.1, from coordinate 157,027,750 downwards.
GGATTATTTGGGAAGAATTTTAATACAAGTTGGAAGATTTTTATTTGTACTTTTATTCGAGTTAGATAGTTGTAATTTTAATTCGAGAGACTTGTTGTAATTGAAGAGATTGAGATTAGTGAATTTATATTATTGTGGGTTTATTTAGATACTCTATACCTTGTGTATTGTGGATTTAGATTTATTTTATCGTATTAGCGCTCCGTTTACTCTCCCGGGCGGGCGGGGTGTTACAAATGGTATCAGAGCTTAGGTATACGGCAACCTTCGGGGCTTGGGTTTTGGGTTCATTGTGTTGTTAGAAACTTTTGGAGATAGAAAATTTTACGTGATATTCGTGTAGGCATCTAGATTAGATGTTAGGAAATTATTTTTGGAGATTGTTGGCCTGATTTTTTAGAGTTGGGCATTCGGCAAATTTCGAGGGCGAAATTCCATTGTTAGTGGGGGAAGTGTAACAACTCGCGTAATTTTTGGGCTATTTTAATTAATTTTTGGAAAATGAAGGAAAACAAAGTTTTTGATAAAATTATTTTTATTGCTCAAATGTTTTGAATATTATTTTTAAAGGCGAGAATTTCAAACGGTTTCGAAAACGGAGTTAAAACGGATTTTAAAATGATTTTTAAATGTTTTTAACTCTTGGAGTTGTTTTGACTTCCAACTCTTCGTTTATTTGCCTTATTTAAAGGAGTCTTTTGGATTCCAACTCTTCATTTCTTTGCATTATAAAAGGAGGTCGTGGGCAACCCTTTTAACCTACTTTTGGCACAACTTTTGGCAGCAAATATATTTTATATTCCTCTCCTTTTTAATTATACTTTGTCCCTCGAGATTTGTGAGTGCCAACCTTAGATTAGAGGTATTATTGGGGCTATTTTGTTGGAGGTTCTTGGAGGTGCTTTTTTAGATCTTTTGTGTTGATCTTGAGGATGTGATCATTGGTTTCTCATCATGATTTGAGATATGGGGTTTTACACAATATGCTCCTTAAATCTCACGAGTGTCATTCTCTATGAATTCTTGTTAATTGAACTCATATTTGAATTGTTAAATTGATAGAAATCTGGAAAATAATTTTTGAAATTATTTTGATTCATGTGGTAACATTATATTATTGATGAGCACGTTGTCATGAGATTTTAATATGTCACGGATGTTGGGCACCCGCCAAAATTCATGTTTCCCGGGCTATGGTTTGATAAAGCATATACGGATGTGGTGAGGCCTGGTGCCCCGGTTAAAGTGTTGTTGAGAAATTATATTGATAAATGCTTTGAGATTTTCATTTTGATTTGAATATTCGTACCCGTGTTGTTACGTTTTCTTCGTTGCTAATCCGTATTTGTTGAGCATAATTCCTGTCGTATTGTGTAATTCCCCATAATTTCTTTTAGTTGGCAGGTTAGCGTGGATTTGGGCGCTATGGGTTATTGGGATTATTTTAGCATGGATTATTTGGGAAGAATTTTAATACAAGTTGGAAGATTTGTATTATTTTGATGTATAGAGCTTTGGAGATTTGTATTTTTATTCGAGTTAGATAGTTGTAATTTTAATTCGAGAGACTTGTTGTAATTAAAGAGATTGAGATTAGTGAATTTATATTTTTGGGGTTTATTTAGATGCTCTATACCATGTGTATTGTGGATTTAGATTTATTTTATCGTATTAGCGCTCCGTTCACTCTCCCGGGCGGGCGGGGTGTTACAAATGGTATTAGATCTTAGGTATATGGCAACCCTCGGGGCTTGGGTTTTGGGTTCATTGCGTGGTTAGCAATTTTTGGAGATAGAAAATTTTAGGTGATATTCGTGTTAGGCATCTAGATTTGATGTTAGGAAATTATTTTTGGAGATTGTTAGCCTGATTTTTTAGAGTTGGGCATTCGACAAATTTCGAGGGCGAAATTCCATTGTTAGTAGGGAAGTGTAACAACTCGCGTAATTTTGGGCTATTTTAATTAATTTTTGGAAAATGAAGGAAAATAAGTTTTTGATAAAATTATTTTTATTGCTCAAATATTTTGAATATTATTTTTAAAGGCGAGAATTTCAAACGGTTTCGAAAACGGATTCAAAACAGATTTTAAAATGATTTTTAAATGTTTTTAACTCTTGGAGTTGTTTTGACTTCCAACTCTTCGTTTCTTTGCCTTATTTAAAGGAGTCTTTTGGATTCCAACTCTTCATTTCTTTGCAATATAAAAGGAAGTCGTGGGCAACCCTTTTAACCTAATTTTCGTACAACTTTTGGAAGCAAATATATTTTATATTCCTCTCCTTTTTAATTATACTTTGGCCCTTGAGATTTGTGAGTTCCAACTATAGATTAGAGGTGTTCTTGGGGCTATTTTGTTGGAGGTTCTTGGAGGAGCTTTTCTAGATCTTTTGTGTTGATCTTGAGGATGTGATCATTGGTTTCTCATCATGGTTTGAGGTATGGGGTTTTACACAATATGCTCCTTAAATCTCGCGAGTGTCATTCTCTTTGAATTCTTGTTAATTGAACTCATATTTGAATTGTTAAATTCATTGAAATCTGGAAAATAATTTTTGAAATTATTTTGATTCATGTGGTATCATTATATTATTGATGAGAACGTTGTCATGAGATTTTAATATCGCACGGATGTTGGGCACCCGCCAAAATTCCTGTTTCCCGGGCTATGGCTTGATAAACCATATACAGATGTGGTGAGGCCTGATGACCCGGTTAAAGTGTTGTTGAGAAATTATATTGATAAATGCTTTGAGATTTGCATTATGATTTGAATATTCGTACCCGTGTTTTTACGTTTTATTCGTTGCTAATCCGTATTTGTTGAGCATAATTCATGTCGTATTGTGTACTTCCCCATATTTTCTTTTAGTTGGCGGGTTAGCGTGCATTTGAGCGCTATGGATTATTGGGATTATTTTTGCGAGGATTATTTGGGAAGAATTTTAATACAAGTTGGAAGATTTGTATTATTTTGATGTATAGAGCTTTGGAGATTTGTATTTTTATTCGAGTTAGATAGTTGTAATTTTAATTCTAGAGACTTGTTGTAATTGAAGAGATTGAGATTAGTGAATTTATATTATTGTGGGTTTATTTAGATGCTCTATACCTTGTGTATTATGGATTTAGATTTATTTTATCGTATTAGCACTCCGTTCACTCTGCAGGGTGGGCGGGGTGTTACAAATGGTATCAGAGCTTAGGTATACGGCAACCCTCGGGGCTTGGGTTTTGGGTTCATTGCGTGGTTAGCAATTTTTGGAGATAGAAAATTTTTGGTGATATTCGTGTTAGGCATCTAGATTAGATGTGAGGAAATTATTTTTGGAGACGAAATTATTTTTGGAGATTGTTGGCCTAATTTTTGAGAGTTAGGCATTCGGCGAATTTCGAGGGCGAAATTCCATTATTAGTGGGGAAGTGTAACAACTCGCGTAATTTTGGGGCTATTTTAATTAATTTTTGGAAAATGAAGGAAAATAAAGTTTTTGATAAAATTATTTTTATTGCTCAAATATGTTGAATATTATTTTTAAAGGCGATAATTTCAAACGGTTTCGAAAACGGAGTTAAAACGGATTTTAAAATGATTTTTAAATGTTTTTAACTCTTGGAGTTGTTTTGTCTTCCAACTCTTCGTTTCTTTGCCTTATTTAAACGAGTCTTTTGGATTCCAACTCTTCATTTCTTTGCATTATAAAAGGAATTCGTGGGCAACCCTTTTAACCTACTTTTCGCACAACTTTTGGCAGCAAATATATTTTATATTGCTCTCCGTTTTAATTATACTTTGGCCCATGAGATTTGTGAGTTCCAACCTTAGATTAGAGGTGTTCTTGGGGCTATTTTGTTGGAGGTTCTTGGAGGATCTTTTCTAGATCTTTTGTGTTGATCTTGAGGATGTGATCATTGATTTCTCATCATGGTTTGAGGTATGGGGCTTCACACAATATTCTCCTTAAATCTCGCGAGTGTCATTCTCTTTGAATTCTTGTTAATTGAACTCATATTTGAATTGTTAAATTCATTGAAATCTGGAAAATAATTTTTGAAATTATTTTGATTCATGTGGTATCATTATATTATTGATGAGCACGTTGTCATGAGATTTTAATATGGCACGGATGTTGGGCACCCGCCAAAATTCATGTTTCCCGGGCTATGGTTTGATAAAGCATATACGGATGTGGTGAGGCCTGGTGACCCGGTTAAAGTGTTGTTGAGAAATTATATTGATAAATGCTTTGAGATTTACATTTTGATTTGAATATTCGTACCCGTGTTGTTACGTTTTATTCGTTGCTAATCCGTATTTGTTGAGCATAATTCCTGTCGTATTGTGTACTTCCCCATATTTTCTTTTAGTTGGCAGGTTAGCGTGGATTTGAGCGCTATGGATTATTGGGATTATCTTAGCGTGGATTATTTGGGAAGAATTTTAATACAAGTTGGAAGATTTTAATTATTTTGATGTATAGAGCTTTGGAGATTTGTATTTTTATTCGAGTTAGATAGTTGTAATTTTAATTCGAGAGACCTGTTGCAATTGAAGAGATTGAGATTAGTGAATTTATATTATTGTGGGTTTATTTAGATGCTTGATACCTTGTGTATTGTGGATTTAGATTTATTTTATCGTATTAGCGCTCCGTTCACTCTCCCGGGCGGGAGGGGTATTATAAATGGTATCAGAGCTTAGGTATACGGCAACCCTCGGGGCTTGGGTTTTGGGTTCATTGCGTGGTTAGCAATTTTTGAAGATAGAAAATTTTAGGTGATATTCGTGTTAGGCATCTAGATTAGATGTTAGGAAATTCTTTTTGGATATTGTTGGCCTAAGTTTTGAGAGTTGGGCATTCGGCGAATTTCGAGGGCGAAATTCCATTGTTAGTTGGGAAGTGTAACAACTCGCGTAATGTTTGGGCTATTTTAATTAAATTTTGGAAAATGAAGGAAAATAAAGTTTTTGATAAAATTATTTTTATTGCTCAAATATTTTGAATATTATTTTTAAAGGCAAGAATTTCAAACGGTTTCGAAAACGGAGTTAAAATGATTTTTAAATGTTTTTAACTCTTGGAGTTGTTTTGACTTCCAACTCTTCGTTTCTTTGCCTTATTTAAAGCAGTCTTTTGGATTCCAACTCTTCATTTCTTTTCATTATAAAAGGAAGTCATGTGCAATCCTTTTAACCTACTTTTCGCACAACTTTTGGCAGCAAATATATTTTATATTCCTCTACTTTTTAATTATACTTTGGCCCTTGAGATTTGTGAGTTCCAACCTTAGATTAGTGGTGTTCTTGGGGCTATTTTGTTGGAGGTTCTTGGAGGAGCTTTTCTTGATCTTTTGTGTTGATCTTGAGGATGTGATCATTGGTTTCTCATCATGGTTTGAGGTATGGGGCTTTACACAATATGCTCCTTAAATCTCGAAGTCTCATTCTCTTTAAATTCTTGTTAATTGAACTCATATTTGAATTGTTAAATTCATTGAAATCTGGAAAATAATTTTTGAAATTATTTTGATTCACGTGGTATCATTATATTATTGATGAGCACGTTGTCATGAGATTTTAATATCGCACGGATGTTGGGCACCCGCCAAAATTCATGTTTCCCGGGCTATGGCTTGATAAACCATATACAGATGTGGTGAGGCCTGGTGACCCGGTTAAAGTGTTGTTGAGAAATTATATTGATAAATGCTTTGAGATTTGCATTTTGATTTGAATATTCGTACCCGTGTTGTTACGTTTTATTCGTTGATAATCCGTATTTGTTGAGCATAATTCCTGTCGTATTTTGTACTTCCCCATATTTTCTTTTAGTTGGCAGGTTAGCGTGGATTTGAGCACTATGGATTATTGGGATTATTTTAGCGTCGATTATTTGGGAAGAATTTTAATACAAGTTGGAAGATTTGTATTATTTTGATGTATAGAGCTTTGAAGATTTGTATTTTTATTCGAGTTAGATAGTTGTAATTTTAATTCGAGAGACTTGTTGTAATTGAAGAGATTGAGATTAGTGAATTTATATTATTGTGGGTTTATTTAGATGCTCGATACCTTGTGTATTGTGGATTTAGATTTATTTTATCGTATTAGCGCTCCGTTCACTCTCCCGGGCGGGCGGGGTGTTACCAATGGTATTAGAGCTTAGGTATACGGCAACCCTCGGGGCTTGGGTTTTGGGTTCATTGCATGGTTAGCAATTTTTGGAGATAGAAAATTTTAAGTGATATTCGTGTCAGGCATCTAGATTAGATGTTAGGAAATTATTTTTGGAGACGAAATTATTTTTGGAGATTGTTGGCCTAATTTTTGAGAGTTAGGCATTCGGTGAATTTCGAGGGCGAAATTCCATTGTTAGTGGGGAAGTGTAACAACTCGCCAAGTTTTTGGGCTATTTTAATTAATTTTTGGCAAATGAAGGATAATAAAGTTTTTGATAAAATTATTTTTATTGCTCAAATATGTTGAATATTATTTTTAAAGGCGAGAATTTCAAACAGTTTCAGAAACGGAGTTAAAACGGATTTTAAAATGATTTTTAAATGTTTTTAACACTTGGAGTTGTTTTGACTTCCAACTCTTCGTTTCTTAGCCTTATTTAAAGGAGTCTTTTGGATTTCAACTCTTCATTTCTTTGCATTATAAAAGGAAGTAGTGGGAAACCCTTTTAACCTACTTTTGGCACAACGTTTGGTAGCAAATATATTTTATATTCCTCTCCTTTTTAATTATACTTTGGCCCTTCAGATTTGTGAGTTCCAACCTTAGATTAGAGGTGTTCTTGGGGCTATTTTGTTGGAGGTTCTTGGAGGAACTTTTCTAGATCTTTTGTGTTGATCTTGAGGATGTGATCATTGGTTTCTCATCATGGTTTGAGGTATGGGATTTTACACAATATGCTCCTTAAAACTCGCGAGTGTCATTCTCTTTGAATTCTTGTTAATTGAACTCATATTTGAATTGTTGAATTCATTGAAATCTGGAAAATAATTTTTGAAATTATTTTGATTCACGTGGTATCATTATATTATTGATGAGCACATTGTCATGAGATTTTAATATCGCACGGATGTTGGGCACCCGCCAAAATTCCTGTTTCCCGGGCTATGGCTTTATAAACCATATATTGATGTGGTGAGGCCTGGTGACCCGGTAAAAGTGTTGTTGAGAAATTATATTGATAAATACTTTGAGATTTGCATTTTGATTTGAATATTCGTACCCATGTTGTTACGTTTTATTCGTTGATAATCCGTATTTGTTGACCATAATTCATGTCGTATTGTGTACTTCCCCATATTTTCTTTTAGTTGGCAGGTTAGCGTGGATTTGAGCGCAATGGATTATTGGGATTATTTTAGCGTGGATTATTTGGGAATAATTTTAATACAAGTTGGAAGATTTGTATTATTTTGATGTATAGAGCTTTGAAGATTTGTATTTTTATTCGGGTTAGATAGTTGTAATTTTAATTCGAGAGACTTGTTGTAATTGAAGAGATTGAGATTAGTGAATTTATATTATTGTGGGTTTATTTAGATGCTCGATACCTTGTGTATTGTGGATTTAGATTTATTTTATCTTATTAGCGCTCCAGTCACTCTCCCGGGCGGGCGGGGTGTTACAAATGGTATCAGAGCTTAGGTATACGGCAACCCTCGGGGCTTCGGTTTTGGGTTCATTGCGTGGTTAACAATTTTTGGAGATAGAAAATTTTAGGTGATATTCGTGGTAGGCATCTAGATTAGATGTGAGGAAATTATTTTTGGAGACGAAATTATTTTTGGAGATTGTTGGCCTGATTTTTTAGAGTTAGGCATTCGGCGAATTTCGAGGGCGAATTTCCATTGTTAGTGGGGAAGTGTAACAACTCGCGTAATTTTTGGGCTATTTTAATTAAGTTTTGGAAAATGAAGGAAAATAAAGTTTTTGATAAAATTATTTTTATTGCTCAAATATGTTGAATATTATTTTTAAAGGCGAGAATTTCAAACGGTTTCGAAAACGGAGTTAAAACGGATTTTAAAATGATTTTTAAATGTTTTTAACTCTTGGAGTTGTTTTGACTTCCAACTCTTCGTTTCTTTGCCTTATTTAAAGGAGTCTTTTGGATTCCAACTCTTCATTTCTTTGCATTATAAAAGGAAGTCGTGGGCAACCCTTTTAACCTACTTTTGGCACAACTTTTGGCAGCAAATCTACTTTATATTCCTCTCCTTTTTAATTATACTTTGGCCCTTGAGATTTGTGAGTTCCAACCTTATATTAGAGGTGTTCTTGGGGCTATTTTGTTGGAGGTTCTTGGAGGAGATTTTCTAGATCTTTTGTGTTGATCTTGAGGATGTGATCATTGGTTTCTCATAATGGTTTCAGGTATAGGGTTTTACACAATATGCTCCTTAAATCTTGCGTGTGTCATTCCCTTTGAATTCTTGTTAATTGAACTCATATTTGAATTGTTAAATTCATTTAAATCTGGAAAATAATTTTTGAAAATATTTTGATTCATTTGGTATCATTATATTATTGATGAGCACGTTGTCATGAGATTTTAATATGGCACGGATGTTGGGCACCCGCCAAAGTTCCTGTTTCCCGGGCTATGGCTTGATAAAGCCTATACGGATGTGGTCATGCCTGGTGACCCGGTTAAAGTGTTGTTGAGAAATTACATTGATAAATGCTTTGAGATTTGCATTTTGATTTGAATATTCGTACCCGTGTTGTTACGTTTTATTCGTTTCTAATCCGTATTTGTTGAGCATAATTCCTGTCGTATTGTGTACTTACCCATATTTTCTTTTAGTTGGCAGGTTAGCATGGATTTGAGCGCTATGGATTATTGGGATTATTTTAGCGTGGATTATTTGGGAAGAATTTTAATACAAGTTGGAATATTTGTATTATTTTGATGTATAGAGCTTTGGAGATTTGAATTTTTATTCGAGTTAGATAGTTGTAATTTTAATTCGAGAGACTTGTTGTAATTGAAGAGATTGAGATTAGTGAATTTATATTATTGTGGGTTTATTTAGATGCTCTATACCTTGTGTATTGTGGATTTAGATTTATTTTATCGTATTAGCGCTCCGTTCACTCTCCTGGGCGGGCGGGGTGTTACAAATGGTATCAGAGCTTAGGTATACGGCAACCCTCGGGGCTTGGGTTTTGTGTTCATTGCGTGGTTAGCAATTTTTGGAGATAGAAAATTTTAGGTGATATTCGTGTTAGGTATCAAGATTAGATGTGAGGAAATTATTTTTGGAGACGAAATTATTTTTGGAGATTATTGGCCTGATTTTTGAGAGTTAGGCATTCGGCGAATTTCGAGGGCGAAATTCCATTGTTAGTGGGGAAGTGTAACAACTCGCGTAATTTGTGGGCTATTCTAATTAATTTTTGGAAAATGAAGGAAAATAAAGTTTTTGATAAAATTATTTTTATTGCTCAAATATGATGAATATTATTTTTAAAGGCGAGAATTTCAAACGGTTTCGAAAACGGATTTTAAAATGATTTTTAAAATGTTTTTAACTCTTGAAGTTGTTTTGACTTCCAACTCTTCATTTCTTTGCCTTATTTAAAGAAGTCTTTTGGATTCCAACTCTTCATTTCTTTGCATTATAAAAGGAAGTCGTGGGCAACCCTTTTAACCCACTTTTGGCACAACTTCTAGCAGTAAATATATTTTATATTCCTCTCCTTTTTAATTATACTTTGGCCCTTGATATTTGTGAGTTCCAACGTTAGATTAGAGGTGTTCTTGGGGCTATTTTGTTGGAGGTTCTTGGAGGAGATTTTCTAGATCTTTTGTGTTGATCTTGAGGATATGATCATTGGTTTCTCATCATGGTTTGAGGTATGGGGTTTTACACAATATGCTCCTTAAATCTCGCGAGTGTCATTCTCTTCGAATTCTTGTCAATTGAACTCATATTTGAATTGTTAAATTCATTGAAATCTGGAAAATAAATTTTGAAATTATTTTGATTCATGTGGTATGATTATATTATTGATGAGCGCGTTGTCATGAGATTTTAATATGGCACGGATGTTGGGCACCCGCCAAAGTTCCTATTTCCCGGGCTATGGCTTGATAAAGCGTATACGGATGTGGTGAGGCCTGGTGACCCGGTTAAAGTGTTGTTGAGAAATTATATTGATAAATGGTTTGAGATTTGCATTTTGATTTTAATATTCGTACCCGTGTTGTTACATTTTATTCGTTGTTAATCCGTATTTGTTGAGCATAGTTCCTGTCGTATTGTGTACTTCCCCATATTTTCTTTTAGTTGGTAGGTTAGCGTGGATTTGAGCGCTATGGATTATTGGGATTATTTTAGCGTGGATTATTTGGGAAGAATTTTAATACAAGTTGGAAGATTTGTATTATTTTGATGTATAGAGCTTTGGAGATTTGTATTTTTATTCGAGTTAGATAGTTGTAATTTTAATTCGAGAGACTTGTTGTAATTGAAGAGATTGAGATTAGTGAATTTATATTATTGTGGGTTTATTTAGATGCTCTATACCTTGTGTATCGTGGATTTAGATTTATTTTATCGTATTAGCACTCCGCTCACTCTCCCGGGCGGGCGGGGTGTTACAAATGGTATCAGGGCTTAGGTATACGGCAACCCTCGGGGCTTGGGTTTTGGGTTCATTGCGTGGTTAGCAATTTTTGGAGATAGAAAATTTTAGCTGATATCCGTGTTAGGCATCTAGATTAGATGTGAGGAAATTATTTTTGGAGACGAAATTATTTTTCGAGATTATTGGCCTGATTTTTGAGAGTTAGGCAATCGGCGAATTTCGAGGGCGAAATTCCATTGTTAGTGGGGAAGTGTAACAACTCGCGTAATTTTTGTGCTATTTAATTAATTATTGGAAAATGATGGGAAAAAAAGTTTTTGATAAAATTATTTTGATTGCTCAAATATGTTGAGTATTTTTTTTAAAGGCGAGAATTTCAAACGGTTTCTAAACCGGAGTTAAAACAAATTTTAAAATTATTTTTAAATGTTTTTAACTCTTGGAGTTGTTTTGACTTCCAACTCTTCGTTTCTTTGCCTTATTTAAAGGAGTCTTTTGGATTCCAACTCTTCATTTCTTTGCATTATAAAAGGAAGTCGTGGGCAACCCTTTTAACCCAATTTTGGCACAACTTTTTGCAGCAAATATACTTTATATTCCTCTCCTTTTTAATTATACTTTGGCCCTTGAGATTTGTGAGTTACAACGTTAGATTAGAGGTGTTCTTGGGGCTATTTTGTTGGAGGTTCTTGGACGAGATTTTCTAGATCTTTTTTGTTGATCTTGAGGATGTGATCATTGGTTTCTCATCATGGTTTGAGGTATGAGTTTTTACACAATATGCTACTTAAATCTCGCGAGTGTCATTCTCTTTGAATTCTTGTTAATTGAACTCATATTTGAATTGTTAAATTCATTGAAATCTGGAAAATAATTTTTGAAATTATTTTGATTCATGAGGTATAATTATATTATTGATGAGCACGTTGTCATGAGATTTTAATATGGCACGGATGTTGGGCACCCGCCAAAGTTCTTGTTTCCCGGGCTATGGCTTGATAAAGCATATCCGGATGTGGTGAGGCCTGGCGACCCGGTTAAAGTGTTGTTGAGAAATTATATTGATAAATTCTTTGAGATTTGAATTTTTATTTGAATATTCGTACCCGTGTTGTTACGTTTTATTCGTTGCTAATCCGTATTTGTTGAGCATAATTCCTGTCGTATTGTGTACTTCCCCATATTTTCTTTTAGTTGGCAGGTTAGCGTGGATTTGAGCATTATGGATTATTGGGATTATTTTATCGTGGATTATTTGGGAAGAATTTTAAAACAAGTTGGAAGATTTGTATTATTTTGATGTATAGAGATTTGGAGATTTTTATTTTTATTCGAGTTAGATAGTTGTAATTTTTTGACAGACTTGTTGTAATTGAAGAGATTGAGAATAGTGAATTTATATTATTGTGGGTTTATTTAGATGCTCTATACCTTGTGTATTGTGGATTTAGATTTATTTTATCGTATTAGCGCTCCGTTCACTCTCTCGGGCGGGCGGGGTGTCACAAATGGTATCAGCGCTTAGGTATACGGCAACCCTCGGGGCTTGGGTTTTGGGTTCATTGCGTGGTTAGCAATTTTTGGAGATAGAAAATTTTAGGTGATATCCGTGTTAGGCATCTAGATTAGATGTGAGGAAATTATTTTTGGAGACGAAATTATTTTTGGAGATTGTTGGCCTGATTTTTGAGAGTTAGGCATTCGGCGAATTTCGATGGCGAAATTCCATTGTTAGTGGGGAAGTGTAAAAACTCGCGTAATTTTTGTGCTATTTTAATTAATTATTGGAAAATGAAGGGAAAAAAAGTTTTTGATAAAATTATTCTTATTGCTCAAATATGTTGAGTATTATTTTTAAAGGCGAGAATTTAAAACGGTTTCGAAAACGGAGTTAAAACGGATTTTAAAATGATTTTTAAATGTTTTTAACTCTTGGAGTTGTTTTGACTTCCAACTCTTCGTTTATTTGCCTTATTAAAAGGAGTCTTTTGGATTCCAACACTTCATTTCTTTGCATTATAAAAGGAAGTCGTGGGCAACCCTTTTAACCCACTTTTGGCACAACTTTTGGCAGCAAATATACTTTATATTCCTCTCCTTTTCAATTATACTTTGGCCCTTGAGATTTGTGAGTTCCAACGTTAGATTAGAGGTGTTCTTGGGGCTATTTTGTTGGAGGTTCTTGGAGGATATTTTCTAGATCTTTTGTGTTGATCTTGAGGATGTGATCATTGGTTTCTCATCATGGTTTGAGGTATGGGTTTTTACACAATATGCTACTTAAATCTCGCGAGTGTCATTCTCTTTGAATTCTTGTTAATTGAACTCATATTTGAATTGTTAAATTCATTGAAATCTGGAAAATAATTTTTGAAATTATTTTGATTCATGAGGTATAATTATATTATTGATGAGCACGTTGTCATGAGATTTTAATATGGCACGGATGTTGGGCACCCGCCAAAGTTCCTGTTTCCCGGGCTATGGCTTGATAAAGCATATCCGGATGTGGTGAGGCCAGGTAACCCGGTTAAAGTGTTGTTGAGAAATTATATTGATAAATTCTTTGAGATTTTCATTTTGATTTGAATATTCGTACCCGTGTTGTTACGTTTTATTCGTTGCTAATCCGTATTTGTTGAGCATAATTCCTGTCGTATTGTGTACTTCCCCATATTTTCTTTTACTTGGCAGGTTAGCGTGGATTTGAGCGCTATGGATTATTGGGATTATTTTAGCGTGGATTATTTGGGAAGAATTTTAATACAAGTTGGAAGATTTGTATTATTTTGATGTATAGAGCTTTGGAGATTTGTATTTTTATTCGAGTTAGATAGTTGTAATTTTAATTCGAGAGACTTGTTGTAATTGAAGAGATTGAGATTAGTGAATTTATATTATTGTGGGTTTATTTAGATGCTCTATACCTTGTGCATTGTGGATTTAGATTTATTTTATCGTATTAGCGCTCCGTTCACTGTCTCGGGCGGGCGGGCTGTTACAAATGGTATCAGAGCTTAGGTATACGGAAACCCTCGGGGCTTGGGTTTTGGGTTCATTGCGTGGTTAGCAATTTTTGGAGATAGAAAATTTTAGGTGATATCCGTGTTAGGCATCTAGATTAGATGTGAGGAAATTATTTTTGGAGACGAAATTATTTTTGGAGATTGTTGGCCTGATTTTTGAGAGTTAGGCATTCGGCGAATTTCGATGGCGAAATTCCATTGTTAGTGGGGAAGTGTAAAAACTCGCGTAAATTTTGTGCTATTTTAATTAATTATTGGAAAATGAAGGGAAAAAAAGTTTTTGATAAAATTATTCTTATTGCTCAAATATGTTGAGTATTATTTTTAAAGGCGAGAATTTAAAACGGTTTCGAAAACGGAGTTAAAACGGATTTGAAAATGATTTTTAAATGTTTTTAACTCTTGGAGTTGTTTTGACTTCCAACTCTTCGTTTATTTGCGTTATTAAAAGGAGTCTTTTGGATTCCAACACTTCATTTCTTTGCATTATAAAAGGAAGTCGTGGGCAACCCTTTTAACCCACTTTTGGCACAACTTTTGGCAGCAAATATACTTTATATTCCTCTCCTTTTTAATTATACTTTGGCCCTTGAGATTTGTGAGTTCCAACGTTAGATTAGAGGTGTTCTTGGGGCTATTTTGTTGGAGGTTCTTGGAGGATATTTTCTAGTTCTTTTGTGTTGATCTTGAGGATGTGATCATTGGTTTCTCATCATGGTTTGAGGTATGGGTTTTTACACAATATGCTACTTAAATCTCGCGAGTGTCATTCTCTTTGAATTCTTGTTAATTGAACTCATATTTGAATTGTTAAATTCATTGAAATCTGGAAAATAATTTTTGAAATTATTTTGATTCATGAGGTATAATTATATTATTGATGAGCACGTTGTCATGAGATTTTAATATGGCACGGATGTTGGGCACCCGCCAAAGTTCCTGTTTCCCGGGCTATGGCTTGATAAAGCATATCCGGATGTGGTGAGGCCTGGTGACCCGGTTAAAGTGTTGTTGAGAAATTATATTGATAAATTCTTTGAGATTTTCATTTTGATTTGAATATTCGTACCCGTGTTGTTACGTTTTATTCGTTGCTAATCCGTATTTGTTGAGCATAATTCCTGTCGTATTGTGTACTTCCCCATATTTTCTTTTAGTTGGCAGGTTAGCGTGGATTTGAGCGCTATGGATTATTGGGATTATTTTAGCGTGGATTATTTGGGAAGAATTTTAATACAAGTTGGAAGATTTGTATTATTTTGATGTATAGAGCTTTGGAGATTTGTATTTTTATTCGAGTTAGATAGTTGTAATTTTAATTCGAGAGACTTGTTGTAATTGAAGAGATTGAGATTAGTGAATGTATATTATTGTGGGTTTATTTAGATGCTCTATACCTTGTGTATTGTGGATTTAGATTTATTTTATCGTATTAGCGCTCCGTTCACTCTCTCGGGCGGGCGGGCGGGCTGTTACAAATGGTATCAGAGCTTAGGTATCCGGAAACCCTCGGGGCTTGGGTTTTGGGTTCATTGCGTGGTTAGCAATTTTTGGAGATAGAAAATTTTAGGTGATATCCGTGTTAGGCATCTAGATTAGATGTGAGGAAATTATTTTTGGAGACGAAATTATTTTTGGAGATTGTTGGCCTGATTTTTGAGAGTTAGGCATTCGGCGAATTTCGATGGCGAAATTCCATTGTTAGTGGGGAAGTGTAAAAACTCGCGTAATTTTTGTGCTATTTTAATTAATTATTAGAAAATGAAGGGAAAAAAAGTTTTTGATAAAATTATTTTTATTGCTCAAATATGTTGAGTATTATTTTTAAAGGCGAGAATTTAAAACGGTTTCGAAAACGGAGTTAAAATGGATTTTTAAATGTTTTTAACTCTTGGAGTTGTTTTGACTTCCAACTCTTCGTTTATTTGCCTTATTTAAAGGAGTCTTTTGGATTCCAACTCTTCATTTGTTTGCATTATAAAAGGAAGTCGTGGGCAATCCTTTTAACCTACTTTTGGCAACAAATATACTTTATATTCCTCTCCTTTTTAATTATACTTTGGCCTTTGAGATTTGTGAGTTCCAGCGTTAGATTAGAGGAGTTCTTGGTGCTATTTTTTTAGAGGTTCTTGGAGGAGATTTTCTAAATATTTTGTGTTGATCTTGAGGATGTGATCATTGGTTTCTCATCATGGTTTGAGGTATGGGGTTTTACACAATATGCTCCTTAAATCTCGCGAGTGTCATTCTCTTTGAATGATTGTTAATTGAACTCATATTTGAATTGTTAAATTCATTGAAATCTGGAAAATAATTTTTGAAATTATTTTGATTCATGTGGTATCATTATATTATTGATGAGCATGTTGTCATGAGATTTTAATATGGCACGGATGTTGGGCACCCGCCAAAATTCCTGTTTCCCGGGCTATGGCTTGATAAAGCATATACGGATGTGGTGAGGCCTGGTGACCCGGTTAAAGTGTTGTTGAGAAATTATATTGATAAATGCTTTAAGATTTGCATTTTGAATTGAATATTCGTACCCGTGTTTTTAAGTTTTATTCGTTGCTAATCCGTATTTGTTGAGCATAATTCCTGTCGTATTGTGTACTTGCCCATATTTTCTTTTAGTTGGCAGGTTAGCGTGGATTTGAGCGCTATGGATTATTGGGATTATTTTAGCGTGGAATATTTGGGAAGAATTTTAATACAAGTTGGAAGATTTTTATTATTTTGATGTATAGAGCTTTGGAGATTTGTATTTTTATTCGAGTTAGATAGTTGTAATTTTAATTCGAGAGACTTGTTGTAATTGAAGAGATTGAGATTAGTGAATTTATATTATTGTTGGTTTATTTAGATGCTCTATACCTTGTGTATTGTGGATTTAGATTTATTTTATCGTATTAGCGCTCCGTTCACTCTCCCGGGCGGGCGGGGTGTTACAAATGGTATCAGAGCTTAGGTATACGGCAACCCTCGGGGCTTGGGTTTTGGGTTCATTGCGTGGTTAGCAATTTTTGCAGATAGAAATTTTTAGGTGATATTCGTGTTAGACATCTAGATTAGATGTGGGGAAATTGTTTTTGGAGACGACATTATTTTTGGAGATTATTGGCCTGATTTTTTAGAGTTAGGCATTCGGCGAATTTCGAGGGCGAAATTCCATTGTTAGTGGGGAAGTGTAACAACTCGCGTAATTTTTGGGCTATTTTAATTAATTTTTGGAAAATGAAAAATACAGGAAAATAAAGTTTTTGATAAAATTATTTTTATTGCTCAAATATGTTGAATATTATTTTTAAAGGCGAGAATTTCAAACGGTTTCGAAAACGGAGTTAAAACGGATTTTAAAATGATTTTTAAATGTTTTTAACTCTTGGAGTTGTTTTGACTTCCAACTCTTCGTTTCTTTGCCTTATTTAAAGGAGTCTTTGGGATTCCAACTCTTCATTTCTTTGCATTATAAAAGGAAGTCGTGGGCAACCCTTTTAACCCACTTTTTTACACAACTTTTGGCCGCAAATATATTTTATATTCCTCTCCTTTTTAATTATACTTTTTCCCTTGAGATTTATGAGTTCCAACCTTAGATTAGAGGTGTTCTTGGGGCTATATTGTTGGAGGTTCTTGGAGGAGCTTTTCTAGATCTTTTGTGTTGATCTTGTGGATGTGATCATTGGTGTCTCATCATGGTTTGAGCTATGGGGTTTTACACAATATGCTCCTTAAATCTCGCGAGTGTCATTCTCTTTAAATTCTTGTTAATTGAACTCATATTTGAATTGTTAAATTCATTGAAATCTGGAAAATAATTTTTGAAATTATTTTGATTCATGTGGTATCATTATATTATTGATGAGAACGTCGTCATGAGATTTTAATATGGCACGGATGTTGGGCACCCGCCAAAATTCCTGTTTCTCGGGCTATGGCTTGATAAAGCATATACGGATGTGGTAAGGCCTGGTGACCCGGTTAAGTGTTGTTGAGAATTTATATTGACAAATTCTTTGAGATTTTCATTTTGATTTGAATATTCGTACCCGTGTTGTTACGTTTTATTCGTTGCTAATCCGTATTTGTTGACAATAATTCCTGTCGTATTGTGTACTTCCCCATATTTTCTTTTAGTTGGCAGGTTAGCGTGGATTTGAGCTCTATGGATTATTGGGATTATTTTAGCGTGGATTATTTGGGAAGAATTTTAATACAAGTTGGAAGATTTGTATTATTTTGATGTATAGAGCTTTGGAGATTTGTATTTTTATTCGAGTTAGATAGTTGTAATTTTAATTCGAGAGACTTGTTGTAATTGAAGAGATTGAGATTAGTGAATTTATATTATTGTGGGTTTATTTAGATGCTCTATACCTTGTGTATTGTGGATTTAGATTTATTTTATCGTATTAGCGCTCCGTTCACCCTCTCGGGTGGGCGGGGTGTTACAAATGGTATCAGAGCTTAGGTATACGGCAACACTCGGGGCTTGGGTTTTGGGTTCATTGCGTGGTTAGCAATTTTTGGAGATAGAAAATTTTAGGTGATATTCGTGTTAGGCAACTATATTAGATGTGAGGAAATTATTTTTGGAGACAAAATTATTTTTGGAGATTGTTGGCCTGATTTTTGAGAGTTAGGCATTTGGCGAATTTCGAGGGCGAAATTCCATTGTTAGTGGGGAAGTGTAACAACTCGCGTAATTTTTGGGCTATTTTAATTAATTTTTGGAAAATGAAGGAAAATAAAGTTTTTGATAAAAATTATTTGTATTGCTCAAATATGTTGAATATTATTTTTAAAGGCGAGAATTTCAAACGGTTTCCAAAACGGAGTTAAAACAGATTTTAAAATGATTTTTAAATGGTTTTAACTCTTGAAGTTGTTTTGACTTCCAACTCTTTGTTTCTTTGCCTTATTTAAAGGAGTCTTTTGGATTCCAACTCTTCATTTCTTTGCATTATAAAAGGATGTCGTGGGCAACCCTTTTAACCTACTTTTGGCAGCAAATATACTTTATATTCCTCTCCTTTTTAATTATACTTTGGCCCTTGAGATTTGTGAGTTCCAACGTTAGATTGGAGGAGTTCTTGATGCTATTTTTTTGGAGGTTCTTGGAGTAGATTTTCTAGATATTTTTTGTTGATCTTGAGGATGTGATCATTGGTTTCTCATCATGGTTTGAGGTGTGGGGTTTTACACAATATGCTCCTTAAATCTCGCGAGTGTCATTCTCTTTGAATTCTTGTTAATTGAACTCATATTTGAATTGTTAAATTCATTGAAATCTGGAAAATAATTTTTGAAATTATTTTGATTCATGTGGTATCATTATATTATTGATGAGCACGTTGTCATGAGATTTTAATATGGCACGGATGTTGGGCACCCGTCAAAATTCCGATTTCTCGGGCTATGGCTTGATAAAGCATATACGGATGTGGTGAGGCCTGGTGACCTGGTTAAAGTGTTATTGCGAAATTATATTTACAAATGCTTTGAGATTTGCATTTTGATTTGAATATTCGTTCCCGTGTTGTTACGTCTTATTCGTTGCTAATCCGTATTTGTTGAGCATAATTCCTGTCATATTGTGTACTTCCCCATATTTTCTTTTAGTTGGCAGGTTAGCGTGGATTTGAGCGCTATGGATTATTGGGATTATTTTAGCGTGGATTATTTGGGAAGAATTTTAATACAAGTTGGAAGATTTGTATTATTTTGATGTATAGAGCTTTGGAGATTCGTATTTTTATTCGAGTTAGATAGTTGTAATTTTAATTCGAGAGACTTGTTGTAATTGAAGAGATTGAGATTAGTGAATTTATATTATTGTGGGTTTATTTAGATGCTCTATACCTTGTGTATTGTGGATTTAGATTTATTTTATCATATTAGCGCTCCGTTCACTCTCCCGGGCGG
The DNA here is from genome assembly GCA_949130495.1 of Sambucus nigra. Lineage (NCBI taxonomy): Eukaryota > Viridiplantae > Streptophyta > Magnoliopsida > Dipsacales > Adoxaceae > Sambucus > Sambucus nigra. The sequence continues at coordinate 157,008,187 of OX422207.1, read as the reverse complement.
GCGGGGTGTTACAAATGGTATCAGGTCTTAGGTATACGGCAACCCTCGGGGCTTGGGTTTTGGGTTCATTGCGTGGTTAGAAATTTTTGGAGATAGAAAATTTTAGGTGATATTCGTGTTAGACATCTAGATTTGATGTGAGGAAATTATTTTTGGAGACGAAATTATTTTTGGAGATTGTTGGCCTGATTTTTGAGAGTTAGGCATTCGGCGAATTTCGAGGGCGAAATTCCATTGTTAGTGGGGAAGTGTAACAACTCGCGTAATTTTTGGGCTATTTTAATTAATTTTTGGAAAATGAAGGAAAATAAAGTTTTTGATAAAATTATTTTTATTGCTCAAATATGTTGAATATTATTTTTAAAGGCGAGAATTTCAAACGGTTTCGAAAACGGAATTAAAACGGATTTTAAAATGATTTTTAAATGTTTTTAACTCTTTGAGTTGTTTTGACTTCCAACTCTTCGTTTCTTTGCCTTATTTAAAGGAGTCTTTTGGATTCCAACTCTTCATTTCTTTGCATTATAAAAGGAAGTCGTGGGCAACCCTTTTAACCTACTTTTGGCACAACTTTTGGCAGCAAATATATTTTATATTCCTCTCCTTTTTAATTATAATTTTTCCCTTGAGATTTGTGAGTTCCAACCTTAGATTAGAGGTGTTCTTGGGGCTATTTTGTTGAAGGTTCTTAGAGGAGCTTTTCTAAATCTTTTGTGTTGATCTTGAGGATGTGATCATTGGTGTCTCATCATGGTTTGAGGTATGGGGTTTTACACAATATGCTCCTTAAATCTCGCGAGTGTCATTCTCTTTGAATTCTTGTTAATTGAACTCATATTTGAATTATTAAATTCATTGAATTCTGGAAAATAATTTTTGAAATTATTTTGATTCATGTGGTATCATTATATTATTGATGAGAACGTTGTCATGAGATTTTAATATGGCACGGATGTTGGGCACCCGCCAAAATTCTGGTTTCCCGGGCTATGGCTTGATAAAGCATATACGGATGTGGTGAGGCCAGGTGACACGGTTAAAGTGTTATTGAGAAATTATATTGATAAATGCTTTGAGATTTGCATTTTGATTTGAATATTCGTACCCGTGTTGTTACATTTTCTTCGTTGCTAATCCGTATTTGTTGAGCATAATCCCTGTCATATTGTGTACTTCCCCATATTTTCTTTTAGTTAGCAGGTTAGCGTGGATTTGAGCGCTATGGATTATTGGGATTATTTTAGCGTGGATTATTTGGGAAGAATTTTAATACAAGTTGGAAGATTTGTATTATTTTGATGTATAGAGCTTTGGAGATTTGTATTTTTATTCGAGTTAGATAGTTGTAATTTTAATTCGAGAGACTTGTTGTAATTGAAGAGATTGAGATTAGTGAATTTATATTATTGTGGGTTTATTTAGATGCTCTATACCTTGTGTATTGTGGATTTAGATTTATTTTATCATATTAGCGCTCCGTTCACTCTCCCGGGCGGGCGGGGTGTTACAAATGGTATCAGGGCTTAGGTATACGGCAACCCTCGGGGCTTGGGTTTTGGGTTCATTGCGTGGTTAGAAATTTTTGGAGATAGAAAATTTTAGGTGATATTCGTGTTAGACATCTAGATTTGATGTGAGGAAATTATTTTTGGAGACGAAATTATTTTTGGAGATTGTTGGCCTGATTTTTGAGAGTTAGGCATTCGGCGAATTTCGAGGGCGAAATTCCATTGTTAGTGGGGAAGTGTAACAACTCGCGTAATTTTTGGGCTATTTTAATTAATTTTTGGAAAATGAAGGAAAATAAAGTTTTTGATAAAATTATTTTTATTGCTCAAATATGTTGAATATTATTTTTAAAGGCGAGAATTTCAAACGGTTTCGAAAACGGAATTAAAACGGATTTTAAAATGATTTTTAAATGTTTTTAACTCTTTGAGTTGTTTTGACTTCCAACTCTTCGTTTCTTTGCCTTATTTAAAGGAGTCTTTTGGATTCCAACTCTTCATTTCTTTGCATTATAAAAGGAAGTCGTGGGCAACCCTTTTAACCTACTTTTGGCACAACTTTTGGCAGCAAATATATTTTATATTCCTCTCCTTTTTAATTATAATTTTTCCCTTGAGATTTGTGAGTTCCAACCTTAGATTAGAGGTGTTCTTGGGGCTATTTTGTTGAAGGTTCTTAGAGGAGCTTTTCTAAATCTTTTGTGTTGATCTTGAGGATGTGATCATTGGTGTCTCATCATGGTTTGAGGTATGGGGTTTTACACAATATGCTCCTTAAATCTCGCGAGTGTCATTCTCTTTGAATTCTTGTTAATTGAACTCATATTTGAATTATTAAATTCATTGAATTCTGGAAAATAATTTTTGAAATTATTTTGATTCATGTGGTATCATTATATTATTGATGAGAACGTTGTCATGAGATTTTAATATGGCACGGATGTTGGGCACCCGCCAAAATTCTGGTTTCCCGGGCTATGGCTTGATAAAGCATATACGGATGTGGTGAGGCCAGGTGACACGGTTAAAGTGTTATTGAGAAATTATATTGATAAATGCTTTGAGATTTGCATTTTGATTTGAATATTCGTACCCGTGTTGTTACATTTTCTTCGTTGTTAATCCGTATTTGTTGAGCATAATCCCTGTCATATTGTGTACTTCCCCATATTTTCTTTTAGTTAGCCGGTTAGCGTGGATTTGAGCGCTATGGATTATTGGGATTATTTTAGCGTGGATTATTTGGGAAGAATTTTAATACAAGTTGGAAGATTTGTATTATTTTGATGTATAGAGCTTTGGAGATTTGTATTTTTATTCGAGTTAGATAGTTGTAATTTTAATTCGAGAGACTTGTTGTAATTGAAGAGATTGAGATTAGTGAATTTATATTATTTTGGGTTTATTTAGATGCTCTATACCTTGTGTATTGTGGATTTAGATTTATTTTATCATATTAGCGCTCCGTTCACTCTCCCGGGCGGGCGGGGTGTTACAAATGGTATCAGGGCTTAGGTATACGGCAACCCTCGGGGCTTGGGTTTTGGGTTCATTGCGTGGTTAGCAATTTTTGGAGATAGAAAATTTTAGGTGATATTCGTGTTAGACATCTAGATTTGATGTGAGGAAATTATTTTTGGAGACGAAATTATTTTTGGAGATTGTTGGCCTGAGTTTTGAGAGTTAGGCATTCGACGAATTTCGAGGGCGAAATTCCATTGTTAGTGGGGAAGTGTAACAACTCGCGTAATTTTTGGGCTATTTTAATTAATTTTTGGAAAATGAAGGAAAATAAAGTTTTTGATAAAATTATTTTTATTGCTCAAATATGTTGAATATTATTTTTAAAGGCGAGAATTTCAAACGGTTGTGAAAACGGAGTTAAAACGGATTTTAAAATGATTTTTCAATGTTTTTAACTCTTGGAGTTGTTTTGACTTCCAACTCTTCGTTTCATTGCCTTATTTAAAGGAGTCTTTTGGATTCCAACTCTTCATTTCTTTGCATTCTAAAAGGAAGTCGTGGGCAACCCTTTTAACCTACTTTTGGCAGCAAATATACCTTATATTCCTCTCCTTTTTAATTATACTTTGGCCCTTGAGATTTGTGAGTTCCAACGTTAGATTAGAGGAGTTCTTGATGCTATTTTTTTGGAGGTTCTTGGAGGAGATTTTCTAGATATTTTTTGTTGATCTTGAGGATGTGATCATTGGTTTCTCATCATGGTTTGAGGTGTGGGGTTTTACACAATATGCTCCTTAAATCTCGCGAGTGTCATTCTCTTTGAATTCTTGTTAATTGAACTCATATTTGAATTGTTAAATTCATTGAAATCTGGAAAATTATTTTTGAAATTATTTTGATTCATGTGGTATCATTATATTATTGATGAGCACGTTGTCATGAGATTTTAATATGGCACGGATGTTGGGCACCCGCCAAAATTCCGGTTTCCCGGGCTATGGCTTGATAAAGCATATACGGATTTGGTGAGGCCTGGTGACCCGGTTAAAGTGTTATTGAGAAATTATATTGACAAATGCTTTGAGATTTGCATTTTGATTTGAATATTCGTTCCCGTGTTGTTACGTTTTATTCGTTGCTAATCCGTATTTGTTGAGCATAATTCCTGTCATATTGTGTACTTCCCCATATTTTCTTTTAGTTGGCAGGTTAGCGTGGATTTGAGCGCTATGGATTATTGGGATTATTTTAGCGTGGATTATTTGGGAAGAATTTTAATACAAGTTGGAAGATTTGTATTATTTTGATGTATAGAGCTTTGGAGATTTGTATTTTTATTCGAGTTAGATAGTTGTAATTTTAATTCGAGAGACTTGTTGTAATTGAAGAGATTGAGATTAGTGAATTTATATTATTGTGGGTTTATTTAGATGCTCTATACCTTGTGTATTGTGGATTTAGATTTATTTTATCGTATTAGCGCTCCGTTCACTCTCTCGGGCGGGCGGGCGGGCTGTTACAAATGGTATCAGAGCTTAGGTATCCGGAAACCCTCGGGGCTTGGGTTTTGGGTTCATTGCGTGGTTAGCAATTTTTGGAGATAGAAAATTTTAGGTGATATCCATGTTAGGCATCTAGATTAGATGTGAGGAAATTATTTTTGGAGACGAAATTATTTTTGGAGATTGTTGGCCTGATTTTTGAGAGTTAGGCATTCGGCGAATTTCGATGGCGAAATTCCATTGTTAGTGGGGAAGTGTAAAAACTCGCGTAATTTTTGTGCTATTTTAATTAATTATTAGAAAATGAAGGGAAAAAAAGTTTTTGATAAAATTATTTTTATTGCTCAAATATGTTGAGTATTATTTTTAAAGGCGAGAATTTAAAACGGTTTCGAAAACGGAGTTAAAATGGATTTTTAAATGTTTTTAACTCTTGGAGTTGTTTTGACTTCCAACTCTTCGTTTATTTGCCTTATTTAAAGGAGTCTTTTGGATTCCAACTCTTCATTTGTTTGCATTATAAAAGGAAGTCGTGGGCAATCCTTTTAACCTACTTTTGGCAACAAATATACTTTATATTCCTCTCCTTTTTAATTATACTTTGGCCTTTGAGATTTGTGAGTTCCAGCGTTAGATTAGAGGAGTTCTTGGTGCTATTTTTTTAGAGGTTCTTGGAGGAGATTTTCTAAATATTTTGTGTTGATCTTGAGGATGTGATCATTGGTTTCTCATCATGGTTTGAGGTATGGGGTTTTACACAATATGCTCCTTAAATCTCGCGAGTGTCATTCTCTTTGAATGATTGTTAATTGAACTCATATTTGAATTGTTAAATTCATTGAAATCTGGAAAATAATTTTTGAAATTATTTTGATTCATGTGGTATCATTATATTATTGATGAGCATGTTGTCATGAGATTTTAATATGGCACGGATGTTGGGCACCCGCCAAAATTCCTGTTTCCCGGGCTATGGCTTGATAAAGCATATACGGATGTGGTGAGGCCTGGTGACCCGGTTAAAGTGTTGTTGAGAAATTATATTGATAAATGCTTTAAGATTTGCATTTTGAATTGAATATTCGTACCCGTGTTTTTAAGTTTTATTCGTTGCTAATCCGTATTTGTTGAGCATAATTCCTGTCGTATTGTGTACTTGCCCATATTTTCTTTTAGTTGGCAGGTTAGCGTGGATTTGAGCGCTATGGATTATTGGGATTATTTTAGCGTGGAATATTTGGGAAGAATTTTAATACAAGTTGGAAGATTTTTATTATTTTGATGTATAGAGCTTTGGAGATTTGTATTTTTATTCGAGTTAGATAGTTGTAATTTTAATTCGAGAGACTTGTTGTAATTGAAGAGATTGAGATTAGTGAATTTATATTATTGTTGGTTTATTTAGATGCTCTATACCTTGTGTATTGTGGATTTAGATTTATTTTATCGTATTAGCGCTCCGTTCACTCTCCCGGGCGGGCGGGGTGTTACAAATGGTATCAGAGCTTAGGTATACGGCAACCCTCGGGGCTTGGGTTTTGGGTTCATTGCGTGGTTAGCAATTTTTGCAGATAGAAATTTTTAGGTGATATTCGTGTTAGACATCTAGATTAGATGTGGGGAAATTGTTTTTGGAGACGACATTATTTTTGGAGATTATTGGCCTGATTTTTTAGAGTTAGGCATTCGGCGAATTTCGAGGGCGAAATTCCATTGTTAGTGGGGAAGTGTAACAACTCGCGTAATTTTTGGGCTATTTTAATTAATTTTTGGAAAATGAAAAATACAGGAAAATAAAGTTTTTGATAAAATTATTTTTATTGCTCAAATATGTTGAATATTATTTTTAAAGGCGAGAATTTCAAACGGTTTCGAAAACGGAGTTAAAACGGATTTTAAAATGATTTTTAAATGTTTTTAACTCTTGGAGTTGTTTTGACTTCCAACTCTTCGTTTCTTTGCCTTATTTAAAGGAGTCTTTGGGATTCCAACTCTTCATTTCTTTGCATTATAAAAGGAAGTCGTGGGCAACCCTTTTAACCCACTTTTTTACACAACTTTTGGCCGCAAATATATTTTATATTCCTCTCCTTTTTAATTATACTTTTTCCCTTGAGATTTATGAGTTCCAACCTTAGATTAGAGGTGTTCTTGGGGCTATATTGTTGGAGGTTCTTGGAGGAGCTTTTCTAGATCTTTTGTGTTGATCTTGTGGATGTGATCATTGGTGTCTCATCATGGTTTGAGCTATGGGGTTTTACACAATATGCTCCTTAAATCTCGCGAGTGTCATTCTCTTTAAATTCTTGTTAATTGAACTCATATTTGAATTGTTAAATTCATTGAAATCTGGAAAATAATTTTTGAAATTATTTTGATTCATGTGGTATCATTATATTATTGATGAGAACGTCGTCATGAAATTTTAATATGGCACGGATGTTGGGCACCCGCCAAAATTCCTGTTTCTCGGGCTATGGCTTGATAAAGCATATACGGATGTGGTAAGGCCTGGTGACCCGGTTAAGTGTTGTTGAGAATTTATATTGACAAATTCTTTGAGATTTTCATTTTGATTTGAATATTCGTACCCGTGTTGTTACGTTTTATTCGTTGCTAATCCGTATTTGTTGATAATAATTCCTGTCGTATTGTGTACTTCCCCATATTTTCTTTTAGTTGGCAGGTTAGCGTGGATTTGAGCGCTATGGATTATTGGGATTATTTTAGCGTGGATTATTTGGGAAGAATTTTAATACAAGTTGGAAGATTTGTATTATTTTGATGTATAGAGCTTTGGAGATTTGTATTTTTATTCGAGTTAGATAGTTGTAATTTTAATTCGAGAGACTTGTTGTAATTGAAGAGATTGAGATTAGTGAATTTATATTATTGTGGGTTTATTTAGATGCTCTATACCTTGTGTATTGTGGATTTAGATTTATTTTATCGTATTAGCGCTCTGTTCACCCTCCCGGGTGGGCGGGGTGTTACAAATGGTATCAGAGCTTAGGTATACGGCAACACTCGGGGCTTGGGTTTTGGGTTCATTGCGTGGTTAGCAATTTTTGGAGATAGAAAATTTTAGGTGATATTCGTGTTAGGCAACTATATTAGATGTGAGGAAATTATTTTTGGAGACAAAATTATTTTTGGAGATTGTTGGCCTGATTTTTGAGAGTTAGGCATTTGGCGAATTTCGAGGGCGAAATTCCATTGTTAGTGGGGAAGTGTAACAACTCGCGTAATTTTTGGGCTATTTTAATTAATTTTTGGAAAATGAAGGAAAATAAAGTTTTTGATAAAATTATTTGTATTGCTCAAATATGTTGAATATTATTTTTAAAGGCGAGAATTTCAAACGGTTTCCAAAACGGAGTTAAAACAGATTTTAAAATGATTTTTAAATGGTTTTAACTCTTGAAGTTGTTTTGACTTCCAACTCTTTGTTTCTTTGCCTTATTTAAAGGAGTCTTTTGGATTCCAACTCTTCATTTCTTTGCATTATAAAAGGATGTCGTGGGCAACCCTTTTAACCTACTTTTGGCAGCAAATATACTTTATATTCCTCTCCTTTTTAATTATACTTTGGCCCTTGAGATTTGTGAGTTCCAACGTTAGATTGGAGGAGTTCTTGATGCTATTTTTTTGGAGGTTCTTGGAGGAGATTTTCTAGATATTTTTTGTTGATCTTGAGGATGTGATCATTGGTTTCTCATCATGGTTTGAGGTGTGGGGTTTTACACAATATGCTCCTTAAATCTCGCGAGTGTCATTCTCTTTGAATTCTTGTTAATTGAACTCATATTTGAATTGTTAAATTCATTGAAATCTGGAAAATAATTTTTGAAATTATTTTGATTCATGTGGTATCATTATATTATTGATGAGCACGTTGTCATGAGATTTTAATATGGCACGGATGTTGGGCACCCGCCAAAATTCCGATTTCCCGGGCTATGGCTTGATAAAGCATATACGGATGTGGTGAGGCCTGGTGACCTGGTTAAAGTGTTATTGCGAAATTATATTTACAAATGCTTTGAGATTTGCATTTTGATTTGAATATTCGTTCCCGTGTTGTTACGTTTTATTCGTTGCTAATCCGTATTTGTTGAGCATAATTCCTGTCATATTGTGTACTTCCCCATATTTTCTTTTAGTTGGCAGGTTAGCGTGGATTTGAGCGCTATGGATTATTGGGATTATTTTAGCGTGGATTATTTGGGAAGAATTTTAATACAAGTTGGAAGATTTGTATTATTTTGATGTATAGAGCTTTGGAGATTCGTATTTTTATTCGAGTTAGATAGTTGTAATTTTAATTCGAGAGACTTGTTGTAATTGAAGAGATTGAGATTAGTGAATTTATATTATTGTGGGTTTATTTAGATGCTCTATACCTTGTGTATTGTGGATTTAGATTTATTTTATCATATTAGCGCTCCGTTCACTCTCCCGGGCGGGCGGGGTGTTACAAATGGTATCAGGGCTTAGGTATACGGCAACCCTCGGGGCTTGGGTTTTGGGTTCATTGCGTGGTTAGAAATTTTTGGAGATAGAAAATTTTAGGTGATATTCGTGTTAGACATCTAGATTTGATGTGAGGAAATTATTTTTGGAGACGAAATTATTTTTGGAGATTGTTGGCCTGATTTTTGAGAGTTAGGCATTCGGCGAATTTCGAGGGCGAAATTCCATTGTTAGTGGGGAAGTGTAACAACTCGCGTAATTTTTGGGCTATTTTAATTAATTTTTGGAAAATGAAGGAAAATAAAGTTTTTGATAAAATTATTTTTATTGCTCAAATATGTTGAATATTATTTTTAAAGGCGAGAATTTCAAACGGTTTCGAAAACGGAATTAAAACGGATTTTAAAATGATTTTTAAATGTTTTTAACTCTTTGAGTTGTTTTGACTTCCAACTCTTCGTTTATTTGCCTTATTTAAAGGAGTCTTTTGGATTCCAACTCTTCATTTCTTTGCATTATAAAAGGAAGTCGTGGGCAACCCTTTTAACCTACTTTTGGCACAACTTTTGGCAGCAAATATATTTTATATTCCTCTCCTTTTTAATTATAATTTTTCCCTTGAGATTTGTGAGTTCCAACCTTAGATTAGAGGTGTTCTTGGGGCTATTTTGTTGAAGGTTCTTAGAGGAGCTTTTCTAAATCTTTTGTGTTGATCTTGAGGATGTGATCATTGGTGTCTCATCATGGTTTGAGGTATGGGGTTTTACACAATATGCTCCTTAAATCTCGCGAGTGTCATTCTCTTTGAATTCTTGTTAATTGAACTCATATTTGAATTATTAAATTCATTGAATTCTGGAAAATAATTTTTGAAATTATTTTGATTCATGTGGTATCATTATATTATTGATGAGAACGTTGTCATGAGATTTTAATATGGCACGGATGTTGGTCACCCGCCAAAATTCTGGTTTCCCGGGCTATGGCTTGATAAAGCATATACGGATGTGGTGAGGCCAGGTGACACGGTTAAAGTGTTATTGAGAAATTATATTGATAAATGCTTTGAGATTTGCATTTTGATTTGAATATTCGTACCCGTGTTGTTACATTTTCTTCGTTGTTAATCCGTATTTGTTGAGCATAATCCCTGTCATATTGTGTACTTCCCCATATTTTCTTTTAGTTAGCCGGTTAGCGTGGATTTGAGCGCTATGGATTATTGGGATTATTTTAGCGTGGATTATTTGGGAAGAATTTTAATACAAGTTGGAAGATTTGTATTATTTTGATGTATAGAGCTTTGGAGATTTGTATTTTTATTCGAGTTAGATAGTTGTAATTTTAATTCGAGAGACTTGTTGTAATTGAAGAGATTGAGATTAGTGAATTTATATTATTTTGGGTTTATTTAGATGCTCTATACCTTGTGTATTGTGGATTTAGATTTATTTTATCATATTAGCGCTCCGTTCACTCTCCCGGGCGGGCGGGGTGTTACAAATGGTATCAGGGCTTAGGTATACGGCAACCCTCGGGGCTTGGGTTTTGGGTTCATTGCGTGGTTAGCAATTTTTGGAGATAGAAAATTTTAGGTGATATTCGTGTTAGACATCTAGATTTGATGTGAGGAAATTATTTTTGGAGACGAAATTATTTTTGGAGATTGTTGGCCTGAGTTTTGAGAGTTAGGCATTCGACGAATTTCGAGGGCGAAATTCCATTGTTAGTGGGGAAGTGTAACAACTCGCGTAATTTTTGGGCTATTTTAATTAATTTTTGGAAAATGAAGGAAAATAAAGTTTTTGATAAAATTATTTTTATTGCTCAAATATGTTGAATATTATTTTTAAAGGCGAGAATTTCAAACGGTTGTGAAAACGGAGTTAAAACGGATTTTAAAATGATTTTTCAATGTTTTTAACTCTTGGAGTTGTTTTGACTTCCAACTCTTCGTTTCATTGCCTTATTTAAAGGAGTCTTTTGGATTCCAACTCTTCATTTCTTTGCATTCTAAAAGGAAGTCGTGGGCAACCCTTTTAACCTACTTTTGGCAGCAAATATACTTTATATTCCTCTCCTTTTTAATTATACTTTGGCCCTTGAGATTTGTGAGTTCCAACGTTAGATTAGAGGAGTTCTTGATGCTATTTTTTTGGAGGTTCTTGGAGGAGATTTTCTAGATATTTTTTGTTGATCTTGAGGATGTGATCATTGGTTTCTCATCATGGTTTGAGGTGTGGGGTTTTACACAATATGCTCCTTAAATCTCGCGAGTGTCATTCTCTTTGAATTCTTGTTAATTGAACTCATATTTGAATTGTTAAATTCATTGAAATCTGGAAAATTATTTTTGAAATTATTTTGATTCATGTGGTATCATTATATTATTGATGAGCACGTTGTCATGAGATTTTAATATGGCACGGATGTTGGGCACCCGCCAAAATTCCGGTTTCCCGGGCTATGGCTTGATAAAGCATATACGGATTTGGTGAGGCCTGGTGACCCGGTTAAAGTGTTATTGAGAAATTATATTGACAAATGCTTTGAGATTTGCATTTTGATTTGAATATTCGTTCCCGTGTTGTTACGTTTTATTCGTTGCTAATCCGTATTTGTTGAGCATAATTCCTGTCATATTGTGTACTTCCCCATATTTTCTTTTAGTTGGCAGGTTAGCGTGGATTTGAGCGCTATGGATTATTGGGATTATTTTAGCGTGGATTATTTGGGAAGAATTTTAATACAAGTTGGAAGATTTGTATTATTTTGATGTATAGAGCTTTGGAGATTTGTATTTTTATTCGAGTTAGATAGTTGTAATTTTAATTCGAGAGACTTGTTGTAATTGAAGAGATTGAGATTAGTGAATTTATATTATTGTGGGTTTATTTAGATGCTCTATACCTTGTGTATTGTGGATTTAGATTTATTTTATCATATTAGCGCTCCGTTCACTCTCCCGGGCGGGCGGGGTGTTACAAATGGTATCAGGGCTTAGGTATACGGCAACCCTCGGGGCTTGGGTTTTGGGTTCATTGCGTGGTTAGCAATTTTTGGAGATAGAAAATTTTAGGTGATTTTCATGTTAGACATCTAGATTTGATGTGAGGAAATTATTTTTGGAGACGAATTTATTTTTGGAGATTGTTGGCCTGATTTTTGAGAGTTAGGCATTCGGCGAATTTCGAGGGCGAAATTCCATTGTTAGTGGGGAAGTGTAACAACTCGCGTAATTTTTGGGCTATTTTAATTAATTTTTGGAAAATGAAGGAAAATAAAGTTTTTGATAAAATTATTTTTATTGCTCAAATATGTTGAATATTATTTTTAAAGGCGAGAGTTTCAAACGGTTTCGAAAACGGAGTTAAAACGGATTTTAAAATGATTTTTAAATGTTTTTAACTCTTTGAGTTGTTTTGACTTCCAACTCTTCGTTTCTTTGCCTTATTTAAAGGAGTTTTTTGGATTCCAACTCTTCATTTCTTTTCATTATAAAAGGAAGTCGTGGGCAACCCTTTTAACCTACTTTTGGCACAACTTTTGGCAGCAAATGTGTTTTATATTCCTCTCCTTTTTAATTATACTTTTTCCCTTGAGATTTGTGAGTTCCAACCTTAGATTAGAGGTGTTCTTGGGGCTACTTTGTTGAAGGTTCTTAGAGGAGCTTTTCTAAATCTTTTGTGTTGATCTTGAGGATGTGATCATTGGTTTCTCATCATGGTTTGAGGTATGGGGTTTTACACAATATGCTCCTTAAATCTCGCGAGTGTCATTCTCTTTGAATTCTTGATAATTGAACTCATATTTGAATTATTAAATTCATTGAATTCTGGAAAATAATTTTTGAAATTATTTTGATTCATGTGGTATCATTATATTATTGATGAGAACGTTGTCATGAGATTTTAATATGGCACGGATGTTGGGCACCCGCCAAAATTCTGGTTTCTCGGGCTATGGCTTGATAAAGCATATACGGATGTGGTGAGGCCTGGTGACACGGTTAAAGTGTTATTGAGAAATTATATTGATAAATGCTTTGAGATTTGCATTTTGATTTGAATATTCGTACCCGTGTTGTTACATTTTATTCGTTGCTAATCCGTATTTGTTGAGCATAATTCCTGTCATATTGTGTACTTCCCCATATTTTCTTTTAGTTGGCAGGTTAGCGTGGATTTGAGCGCTATGGATTATTGGGATTATTTTAGCGTGGATTATTTGGGAAGAATTTTAATACAAGTTGGAAGATTTGTATTATTTTGATGTATAGAGCTTTGGAGATTTGTATTTTTATTCGAGTTAGATAGTTGTAATTTTAATTCGAGAGACTTGTTGTAATTGAAGAGATTGAGATTAGTGAATTTATATTATTGTGGGGTTATTATGATGCTCTATACCTTGTGTATTGTGGATTTAGATTTATTTTATCATATTAGCGCTCCGTTCACTCTCCCGGGCGGGCGGGGTGTTACAAATGGTATCAGGGCTTAGGTATACGGCAACCATCGGGGCTTGGGTTTTGGGTTCATTGCGTGGTTAGCAATTTTTGGAGATAGAAAATTTTAGGTGATATTCGTGTTAGACATCTAGATTTGATGTGAGGAAATTATTTCTGGAGACGAAATTATTTTTGGAGATTGTTGGCCTGAGTTTTGAGAGTTAGGCATTCGACGAATTTCGAGGGCGAAATTCCATTGTTAGTTGGGAAGTGTAACAACTCGCGTAATTTTTGGGCTATTTTAATTAATTTTTGGAAAATGAAGGAAAATAAAGTTTTTGATAAAATTATTTTTATTGCTCAAATATGTTGAATATTATTTTTAAATGCGAGAATTTCAAACGGTTGTGAAAACGGAGTTAAAACGGATTTTAAAATGATTTTTCAATGTTTTTTACTCTTGGAGTTGTTTTGACTTCCAACTCTTCGTTTCATTGCCTTATTTAAAGGAGTCTTTTGGATTCCAACTCTTCATTTCTTTGCATTATAAAAGGAAGTCGTGGGCAACCCTTTTAACCTACTTTTGGCAGCAAATATACTTTATATTCCTCTCCTTTTTAATTATACTTTGGCCCTTGAGATTTGTGAGTTCCAACGTTAGATTAGAGGAGTTCTTGATGCTATTTTTTTGGAGGTTCTTGGAGGAGATTTTCTAGATATTTTTTGTTGATCTTGAGGATGTGATCATTGGTTTCTCATCATGGTTTGAGGTGTGGGGTTTCACACAATATGCTCCTTAAATCTCGCGAGTGTCATTCTCTTTGAATTCCTGTTAATTGAACTCATATTTGAATTGTTAAATTCATTGAAATCTGGAAAATTATTTTCGAAATTATTTTGATTCATGTGGTATCATTATATTATTGATGAGCACGTTGTCATGAGATTTTAATATGGCACGGATGTTGGGCACCCGCCAAAATTCCGGTTTCCCGGGCTATGGCTTGATAAAGCATATACGGATTTGGTGAGGCCTGGTGACCCGGTTAAAGTGTTATTGAGAAATTATATTGACAAATGCTTTGAGATTTGCATTTTGATTTGAATATTCGTTCCCGTGTTGTTACGTTTTATTCGTTGCTAATCCGTATTTGTTGAGCATAATTCCTGTCATATTGTGTACTTCCCCATATTTTCTTTTAGTTGGCAGGTTAGCGTGGATTTGAGCGCTATGGATTATTGGGATTATTTTAGCGTGGATTATTTGGGAAGAATTTTAATACAAGTTGGAAGATTTGTATTATTTTGATGTATAGAGCTTTGGAGATTTGTATTTTTATTCGAGTTAGATAGTTGTAATTTTAATTCGAGAGACTTGTTGTAATTGAAGAGATTGAGATTAGTGAATTTATATTATTGTGGGTTTATTTAGATGCTCTATACCTTGTGTATTGTGGATTTAGATTTATTTTATCATATTAGCGCTCCGTTCACTCTCCCGGGCGGGCGGGGTGTTACAAATGGTATCAGGGCTTAGGTATACGGCAACCCTCGGGGCTTGGGTTTTGGGTTCATTGCGTGGTTAGCAATTTTTGGAGATAGAAAATTTTAGGTGATATTCGTGTTAGACATCTAGATTTGATGTGAGGAAATTATTTTTGGAGACGAAATTATTTTTGGAGATTGTTGGCCTGATTTTTGAGAGTTAGGCATTCGGCGAATTTCGAGGGCGAAATTCCATTGTTAGTGGGGAAGTGTAACAACTCGCGTAATTTTTGGGCTATTTTAATTAATTTTTGGAAAATGAAGGAAAATAAAGTTTTTGATAAAATTATTTTTATTGCTCAAATATGTTGAATATTATTTTTAAATGCGAGAGTTTCAAACGGTTTCGAAAACGGAGTTAAAACGGATTTTAAAATGATTTTTCAATGTTTTTAACTCTTTGAGTTGTTTTGACTTCCAACTCTTCGTTTCTATGCCTTATTTAAAGGAGTCTTTTGGATTCCAACTCTTCATTTCTTTGCATTATAAAAGGAAGTCGTGGGCAACCCTTTTAACCTACTTTTGGCAGCAAATATACTTTATATTCCTCTCCTTTTTAATTATACTTTGGCCCTTGAGATTTGTGAGTTCCAACGTTAGATTAGAGGAGTTCTTGATGCTATTTTTTTGGAGGTTCTTGGAGGAGATTTTCTAGATATTTTTTGTTGATCTTGAGGATGTGATCATTGGTTTCTCATCATGGTTTGAGGTGTGGGGTTTCACACAATATGCTCCTTAAATCTCGCGAGTGTCATTCTCTTTGAATTCTTGTTAATTGAACTCATATTTGAATTGTTAAATTCATTGAAATCTGGAAAATTATTTTCGAAATTATTTTGATTCATGTGGTATCATTATATTATTGATGAGCACGTTGTCATGAGATTTTAATATGGCACGGGTGTTGGGCACCCGCCAAAATTCCGGTTTCCCGGGCTATGGCTTGATAAAGCATATACGGATTTGGTGAGGCCTGGTGACCCGGTTAAAGTGTTATTGAGAAATTATATTGACAAATGCTTTGAGATTTGCATTTTGATTTGAATATTCGTTCCCGTGTTGTTACGTTTTATTCGTTGCTAATCCGTATTTGTTGAGCATAATTCCTGTCATATTGTGTACTTCCCCATATTTTCTTTTAGTTGGCAGGTTAGCGTGGATTTGAGCGCTATGGATTATTGGGATTATTTTAGCGTGGATTATTTGGGAAGAATTTTAATACAAGTTGGAAGATTTGTATTATTTTGATGTATAGAGCTTTGGAGATTTGTATTTTTATTCGAGTTAGATAGTTGTAATTTTAATTCGAGAGACTTGTTGTAATTGAAGAGATTGAGATTAGTAAATTTATATTATTGTGGGTTTATTAAGATGCTCTATACCTTGTGTATTGTGGATTTAGATTTATTTTATCGTATTAGCGCTCCGTTCACTCTCCCGGGCGGGCGGGGTGTTACAAATGGTATCAGAACTTAGGTATACGGCAACACTCGGGGCTTGGGTTTTGGGTTCATTGCGTGGTTAGCAATTTTTGGAGATAGAAAATTTTAGGTGATATTCATGTTAGGCATCTAGATTAGATGTGAGGAAATTATTTTTGGAGACGAAATTATTTTTGGAGATTGTTGGCCTGATTTTTGAGAGTTAGGCATTCGGCGAATTTCGAGGGCGAAATTCCATTGTTAGTGGGGAAGTGTAACAACTCGCGTAATTCTTGGGCTATTTTAATTCATTTTTGGAAAATGAAGGAAAATAAAGTTTTTGATAAAATTATTTTTATTGCTCAAATATGTTGAATATTATTTTTAAAGGCGAGAATTTCAAACGGTTTCGAAAATGGAGTTAAAATGGATTTTAAAATGATTTTTAAATGTTTTTAACTCTTGGAGTTGTTTTGACTTCCAACTCTTCATTTCTTTGCATTATAAAAGGAAGTCGTGGGCAACCCTTTTAACCTACTTTTGGCAGCAAATATACATTATATTCCTCTCCTTTTTAATTATACTTTGGCCCTTGAGATTTGTGAGTTCCAACGTTAGATTAGAGGAGTTCTTGGTGCTATTTTTTTGGAGTTTCTTGGAGGAGCTTTTCTAGATCTTTTGTGTTGATCTTGAGGATGTGGTCATTCGTTTCTCATCATGGTTTGAGGTGTGGGGTTTTACACAATATGCTCCTTAAATCTCGCGAGTGTCATTCTCTTTGAATTCTTGTTAATTGAACTCATATTTGAATTGTTAAATTCATTGAAATCTGGAAAATAATTTTTGAAATTATTTTGATTCATGTGGTATCATTATATTATTGATGAGAACGTTGTCATGAGATTTTAATATGGCACGGATGTTGGGCACCCGCCAAAATTCCTGTTTCTCGGGCTATGGCTTGATAAAGCATATACGGATGTGGTGAGGCCTGGTGACCCGGTTAAAGTGTTGTTGAGAAATTATATTGATAAATGCTTTGAGATTTGCATTTTTATTTGAATATTCGTACCCGTGTTGTTACATTTTATTCGTTGCTAATCCGTATTTGTTGAGCATAATTCCTGTCGTATTGTGTACTTCCCCATATTTTCTTTTAGTTGGCAGGTTAGCGTGGATTTGAGCGCTATGGATTATTGGGATTATTTTAGCGTGGATTATTTGGGAAGAATTTTAATACAAGTTGGAAGATTTGTATTATTTTGATGTATAGAGCTTTGGAGATTTGTATTTTTATTCGAGTTAGATAGTTGTAATTTTAATTCGAGAGACTTGTTGTAATTGAAGAGATTGAGATTAGTAAATTTATATTATTGTGGGTTTATTAAGATGCTCTATACCTTGTGTATTGTGGATTTAGATTTATTTTATTGTATTAGCGCTCCGTTCACTCTCCCGGGCGGGCGGGGTGTTACAAATGGTATCAGAGCTTAGGTATACGGCAACACTCGGGGCTTGGGTTTGGGGTTCATTGCGTGGTTAGCAATTTTTGGAGATAGAAAATTTTAGGTGATATTCATGTTAGGCATCTAGATTAGATGTGAGGAAATTATTTTTGGAGACGAAATTATTTTTGGAGATTGTTGGCCTGATTTTTTAGAGTTAGGCATTCGGCGAATTTCGAGGGCGAAATTCCATTGTTAGTGGGGAAGTGTAACAACTCGCGTAATTCTTGGGTTATTTTAATTCATTTTTGGAAAATGAAGGAAAATAAAGTTTTTGATAAAATTATTTTTATTGCTCAAATATGTTGAATATTATTTTTAAAGGCGAGAATTTCAAACGGTTTCGAAAATCGAGTTAAAATGGATTTTAAAATGATTTTTAAATGTTTTTAACTCTTGGAGTTGTTTTGACTTCCAACTCTTCGTTTCTTTGCCTTATTTAAAGGAGTCTTTTGGATTCCAACTCTTCATTTCTTTGCATTATAAAAGGAAGTCGTGGGCAACCCTTTTAACCTACTTTTGGCAGCAAATATACTTTATATTCCTCTCCTTTTTAGTTATACTTTGGCCCTTGAGATTTGTGAGTTCCAACGTTAGATTAGAGGAGTTCTTGGTGCTATTTTTTTCGAGGTTCTTGGAGGAGCTTTTCTAGATCTTTTGTGTTGATCTTGTGGATGTGGTCATTCATTTCTCATCATGGTTTGAGGTGTGGGGTTTTACACAATATGCTCCTTAAATCTCGCGAGTGTCATTCTCTTCGAATTCTTGTTAATTGAACTCATATTTGAATTGTTAAATTCATTGAAATCTGGAAAATAATTTTTGAAATTATTTTGATTCATGTGGTATCATTATATTATTGATGAGAACGTTGTCATGAGATTTTAATATGGCACGGATGTTGGGTACCCGCCAAAATTCCTGTTTCCTGGGCTATGGCTTGATAAAGCATATACGGATGTGGTGAGGCCTGGTGACCCGGTTAAAGTGTTGTTGAGAAATTATATTGATAAATGCTTTGAGATTTGCATTTTTATTTGAATATTCATACCCGTGTTGTTACGTTTTATTCGTTGTTAATCCGTATTTGTTGAGCATAACTCCTATCGTATTGTGTACTTCCCCATATTTTCTTTTAGTTGGCAGGTTAGCGTGGATTTGAGCGCTATGGATTATTGGGATTATTTTTGCGTGGATTATTTGGGAAGAATTTTAATACAAGTTGGATGATTTGTATTATTTTGAGGTATCGAGCTTTGGAGATTTGTATTGTTATTCGAGTTAGATGGTTGTAATTTTAATTCGAGAGACTTGTTGTAATTGAAGAGATTGAGATTAGTGAATTTATATTATTGTGGGTTTATTTAGATGCTCTATACCTTATGTATTGTAGATTTAGATTTATTTTATCGTATTAGCGCTCCGTTCACTCTCCCGGGTGGGCGGGGTGTTACACTAGGAACCCTGATCACCCTGCCTGTGCTGACTCAAATGCAAAATGTGGAGGCATCTACTACGGAGATCCTGTAACTTCCAAAGCAGTTACAACATGTGAATGGAATCAAACTCCTATGCTTGACATCCTTATGGCTGGGCACCTAAAAGGTTTTACAATAAAATAGATTTGAAAGCAAACGGGTCGCAACCCGAGGTGAAAACAGTTTAAAATATAGCAAGTGTTTAATTGCATTAAACCGTGAATATTAAATACATGTTATATACGTACTCTCACATGAGTTTCTCACCCCTTATCTAATGTGCACGCCAAACGTATATCCTTAACCCGTCTTAGTTATGCCATTAACTAACTAGTCTGTACCACTTCCTGACCTCACATTATAATATAGGGGTTTAATCATAATATTCTAATATATCCTACGTGTATCTCACCTTTTCATCGACCAGATTAATTTATAACAATTACGATGGGAAATTCTCATTTTAAATCCCACTTAAAATATATCAATTACTTATATTCATACTATAACAAAGAGTCTGTCATAATTTCAAGTATATTAATCTCCGAATAAATATACAATCAGGGCACTCCTAAGCTAACCTGCGGTGCACACATACTCTGCTTGTTGATACCAAAATTAATATGCTGATATAGACGAATAATAAGAAGACACATGTCGACTTACGTGGCACAATTGCAATGAGGAAGTTTATTTCCCCGACTAAATCATACTCACTCCGAGGAACTCCAACACTCTGAGGAAATCCAACTAAGGCGGTCCGAGCTGCATCTTGGCCACAGCACTGATTGCCAGATAATCAACAGTTCAACTATTCATTGAATGCTTATCATACAGACGTATATTCTTAAAGGACATTAATTGTTTACCCTTTCACATGTACAACCCAAGGGCTATCAATACATTGTATCACCCTCATTCAAAAGGACCGGAGTTTCTTGAGAGAATTACATATCGAGAACTCCAAAACACTTGGCAATAACAGAAACAGTGGATGTAGGCCATTCTTATAAGGCTGAACCACTTTAAAATTCTTTGTCTCATTTATATTTATCTGTGATTAAATAATTAGAAACAATCTAATTTTTTACATCAACAGATTGGCGCCGTCTGTGGGAACGACTGTTGTTATCGTTTTTCACCAAAAATCATTCATCATCAGTGGCAGATAATCCGAAATCCAGCAATCGAAATGCTGGAAATGCTAGAAATCCTCCAAATCCCTCTGCACCTCCAGATCTGGCTGGAATTATGACAAATCTGGCTCAAGGACAAACCGCCATGTAAGAGACAATGCGGTAACTCATACAGACCCTTCATGGCGGTGCACCTGCACATTCGGGACAACGAAGTGGTCAGAGGCAAACCTATTTACTTTCTTCACGATCCAGGCATATAGATGCGTATCGTAATGAGGAATCTGATGATTTCTCTTATCAACATGGGCGAACTTCATCAATACGGGCTACAGATGCTGAGCAACGTATCACTCTCTCCCTAGAGAGACCTAGTGCTTTGGAAAGACTGAGTAGGGTGTCTCCTTTCAGTCGACTAGGCCCTAGGAGGAATAGGATTCCACCTAAAACCATGTCGAGGAGTTTTCGACAACCATCAGATCTAAGAGAAGGATAAGTACAATCACGACCGGTTGCTCGTCAAGATATATCTCAAGAGGCCACGTCAGAACAATCAATTGCTCGAACTAATAAGCCCGAGGAAGGAAATGATGCGTGGAAAGGTTCCATTCAGCGGTTGGAGGATAGATTGGGAGAAATGGCTAAGGTGAAGAATCCCCTACAATGAACTTTTGTTCAAGGGACACCTTTTGTCTAGGCCATTGTGGATTTTCCTACCCCGTCAAAGTTTAAAGCACCTGTGGTGACCCCCAAATATGATGGAAAAACAGATCATGTTCTGCACATAGAGCAATATCAAGCTGTTGTCGACATCTATGCCGTCCCCGATGAGATGAGATGCAGAGCATTCTCAGGAACTCTTACTGGATCTGCCCAGATATGGTACAACAATCTCCCTCGGGGTAAGATTTCAACTTTCTTTCAGTTAGCCGAGTTGTTCATTGGCAATTTTTGTTTTGGATCAAAGCCAATAAAACGAGTAGCACACTTGTTAAGTGTTAGATAAAAATCTGGTGAGAGTACTAGAGATTACATAACTCGTTTCAATAATGAGAAGCTGGAAGTCATAGATTATGAAGAAAAGACAGCAATCACCACCTTGATGAGTGGGTTGTTGCCTAACAAGTTGTATTACACTTTGGCCAAAGATCCACCTACAACTATGTCAGAGTTGATGGAAAAAGCGGCCAAAATCATGAATGCCGAGGAGGCTATGGCTGCGAAGAAGAATATGGATAAAGAAACGAAGGTGGAAGTCGGCAAATCTAAGAAGAATGAGCATAAGGGTAATGGCGGTGACAAGCATTCCAAGAATAATAAGTCGTCATGGGAAGTCCTGAAGAAATTCGATAATTATACTCCTTTGAAAATGGGTATTAATCATGTCTTGGAAGAAATCAAGAATAACGAAGAAGTAAGGTGGCCAAAGAAACTGAGGTCGGACCCTGACAAAAGAAATAAAGATAAATATTGCGAGTTTCATAAGGATCATGGTCAAATGACTAAAAATTGCATAGCCCTCCAGAAGGAGATTGAAACACTCATTAGACGAGGAAAGTTGTCAAAGTATGTTGATCGTAGAAATGAAAGAGGAAATGAAAACCGAGCAAGAGAGAGGTCTAGATCTCCTCGTCGGACAGAAGAAAATAGGAAAAGGGATCATGAAGATGATACAGGGGATGACCCCGATCTTCCCAAAAGGCCAAGGCAACCAGAACACGAGGTATTTTCAATACGTTTTGGAACATTTGATTGTAATGTTATTACAGGCGGAGATGCAGGAGGAGGAGATATTACTGCAGAAAGAAAAGATTACCTCGGTGAGGCTCAGGCTTGCTCATACATTCAACGGATAAATTTGGTTGAGGAAGATCGCCCGAGGAAGATAAACAAAGAGAATATGGTCATTGGTTTTTCAAAAAACGACCTTGAAGGTGTTCTTTACCCTCATGACGACCCTCTGGTGATCAAAATGAGGATGAAAGAAGTAGTGATTTCAAGGGTACTGGTAGATAATGGTAGTTCGGCAGACATCATGTTCTACTCATGCTTTGACAGTTTAAATTTAAAATTATCTCAATTGGAGCCTTATCATAGACCTCTCCTGGGTTTTGCTGGCGAGAAAGTTTTTCCACTTGGGATGATCAAGTTAGATATATTCATTTGAACTTGGCCTGCTTGTCGAACAGAAAGAATACGTTTCTTTGTGATGGATAAGAATGTGCAATAATCTTACAACATCATCATGGGAAGAGTTGGTTTGAAGAAGTTCGAAGCAGTTCCATCTACAGTACATCAATGTTTAAAATTCCCAACAAATTTTGGAGTAGGAGTTGTGAAAGGTGATCAAAAAGTAGCTCGGGAATGCTATTATTCATCTGCCGAGCAAGAGGAGATTGAAGAGTCAAGGAAAAAGACTACTACCTACAAGGTGGATGAAGGTACAGAAATTTAAACACTGGATCCCAGAGATGAATCTCAACTTGTAAAAGGACAAGTGGTGGAATCTACAGAAAATGTTATTCTGGACGACGAGCACCCTGATCGAATAACCCAGATAGGTTCGACGTTGGATGCTTCAATAAAACAGGAGTTGATAAATTTCTTGAGAAACAGAAAGAAAACTTTTGCATGGAGTCATGAAGACATGCCAGGAATAGATCCAAACTTCTTATGTCATGAGCTCAATGCGAATAAGGAGATCAAGCCTGTAAAGCAGAGAAGAAGAGTATTTAGTCTCGAGAGGAATCAAGCTATACAAGAGGAGGTGGAGAAGCTCCAGAAAGCCCAATTCATTGAAGATGTGAAATATCCAGACTGGTTAGCAAATGTGGTGATGGTAAAGAAGAAAAACAATAAATGGAGAATGTGTATCGATTTCACCGATCTCAACAAGGCTTGCCCAAAGGATCACTTTCCATTACCCAGAATTGATCAACTAGTGGATGCTACCTCGGGACACGAGCTGCTCAGCTTCATGGATGCTTATTCTGGCTACAACCAGATCAAAATGAAACCTGAAGACAGGGAAAGTACTTCTTTTATCATCCCTAGGGGAACTTATTGTTATAATGTTATGCCTTTTGGTTTAAAAAATGCAGGAGCGACATACCAGCGACTGATGAACGAGGTTTTTGCCGAAAAAATCAGTTGCAATATAGAAGTCTATGTCGATGATATGCTGACAAAGAGAAAGAAATCTGCTGATCATCTAGTTGACTTAGGTCAGACCTTTGATCAACTGGACAAATATCAAATGAAGCTCAACCCGACGAAGTGCACATTTGGAGTACGAGAAGGAATGTTCCTCGGGTACATTGTCAACCAGCGAGGCATTGAGGCTAATCTAGAAAAGATCAAAGCTCTTTTAGGATTGCGATCTCCAACGACGAAGAAAGAGGTGCAGAGTCTTACAGGACGAGTTGCAGCGCTCAAAAGATTTGTATCCCGAGCAACTGATAGATGACTCCCATTCTTCAAAACACTTCGACAAACTTTCGAGTGGAATGATGAATGTGAAAAAGCCTTTCAAGACTTGAAGAAATATTTGGGAGCACCTCCACTGTTGTCCAGGCCAGTAATGGGAGAAAAGTTATATTTGTACCTGGCAGTATCAGAGAATGCAGTTAGTTCGGCATTGATCAGAATGGAGAATGGAGTCCAAAAGCCAATTTATTACACAAGTAAGGCTTTTTGAGGTGCAGAGATCAGGTACCCAAAGCTGGAAAAATTAGCATTGTCATTAATTGAGGCAAGTAGAAGAATGAGGCCATATTTCCAGGCCCATACCATCATCGTGTATACCGACATGCCATTGAGACAAGCCCTTCATAAGCCAAAAAAATCAGGGAGACTGATGTACTGGGAAATAGAGCTCGGTGAATATGATATTGTGTATGAACCCAGATCATCATTAAAAGGGAAAGCTGTAGCAGATTTTATCGCAGAGTTTACTTATCCTGATACCCCTGAGGAACAAAAGTTTCTCGATGATCAACCTGTGGATGTTACAGGATCAACAAACACAAGCTCAGACCAACTCCGGTTGGTAAAAGGGTTTGTGGATATTGAAGGATCATCAAATTCGAGCTCAGACCAACTCCGGTTGGTAAAAGGGCGAGAAGAGATGATCGACGAGGAACGAGAAATATCAGGGGAGGATGAAAGGAAACAACAAATATTTCACAGAGGAACTTTGTCAGATAATAAATTTGAAGACGAGTTACCTACATGGAGATTATATGTAGATGGGTCATCTTGCACAACAGGTTGTGGAGCAGGGATTGTTTTGAACACCCCAGACGAGATTGACATGGAATACGCCCTGCGATTCCAATTCAACGCTTCCAATAACGAGGCCGAGTATGAGGCCATGATAGCAGGTCTTAATTTAGCAAAGATTATGGAAGCACAACAAGTGATGGTATTCAGTGATTCTCAATTAATTGTGAATCAGATGATGGGAACATATGCAGTTAAAGGAGAATTAATGGTCAAGTATCATGCAAAGGTGATGGAGTTGTTAGCAGAATTTGATGCCATTCAGTTGATCAGAATACCAAGAATGGAGAATGCACAAGCAGATGCACTGGCCCGACTAGCATCAGCTACTCGTACTGAGCTGCGAAGAACGATACCAATTGAAGTATTAGAAAGTCAGAGCATAGATGAAGACCTGACGATGAATATTAGTACCCTTGATTTAGGACCATCTTGGATGGATCCCATCAGGGCATATATTGAGGAAGGAGAATTACCAGAAGATAAGCTCGCTGCCAAGAAATTGAAGTTTAAAGCTGCTCGGTATATAATAATTAATGGTGTTTTGTATAGACGAGGAATTATGGCAGGTTTGCAAAGATGTGTACATCCCTCCGAGGTGAAAGATTTGATTGAAGAGATCCGGAACAATCGAGAGACACCATACACAAGATCCACACCTTTTTCTCTCTCTACTACATTGTGATATTGTAAACCCCTGGGAATAAAATAATAGTGGACGTAGGCTTTTCCTTATAGCCGAACCACTTTAAAAATATTTGTCTCTTATATGTTTGATGTGAATGTTTATCTTCATCTTCAATCTCATCCTCATCATTTATTTGCAATGTTTGTCTTCAACAGGTTTGCAGAGATGTGTACATCCCACCGAGGTGAAAGATTTGATTGAAGAGATCCATGAAGGGTCCTATAGAGCCCATGTTGCAGGTCGGACACTTTTGCAAAGGGTGATGACGCAGGGATACTACTGGCCAATGATGAAGGCTGATTGTATAGCCTATGCTAAGAAATGTGATAAATGCCAACGTTTTTCCTCCATACGACAAACTCCACAAGCATTGTTGACACCCATAATTTCCCCTTGGCCATTTGCCATGTGGGGAATTGATTTGGTTTGACCACTGCCAACGACTCGAGGAAGATTCAAGTACCTCGTCGTCGCAGTAGATTATTTTACTAAGTGGGTAGAAGTTGAGCCACTTATTGATATGACATACGAGAAGGTGTACCAATTTGTTTGGAAGAACATCATATGTCGATATTGTCTCCCTTATGCCTTCATCACAGACCATGGAACACAATTTGATAACGAGGAGTTTGCAGCCTATTGTCATCAGTCAAACATTTTAAAGGTTCATTCAGCACTAGGCCATCCTCAAAGCAATGGACAGACTGAAGTGACGAACAGAACATTACTAAATGGATTGAAGAAGAGGCTAAGTGAGGCTAAAGCTAATTGGATTAATGAGCTACAGTCAGTATTATGGGCTTACCGAACAACTCCCCGAGCAGCAACTGGAGAATCACCATATATGCTGGCATTTGGAAGTGAGGCCGTAATACCTGCCGAGTTGGGTCTTCCAACACACAGAGTGCTGAATTTCAATTCCCCAATCAGCGACTTGATGAGGAGATTAGATTTGGACATGCTCGAGGAAGTTAGAGAAGAGGCAGCCATTAGGAATGTTGCTTATCAACAACGAACATCCATGTTCTACAACAAGAGGGTGAAAAAATGCGACTTAAAAGAAGGAGATTATGTGCTAAAGAAGGTCATTCAGAAGCACAATAAGTTGGAAGCAAACTGGCATGGACCTTACCGAGTTACAGAAGTTGTTCGACCAGGAACTTACCGAATAGCGACTCTAGAAGGAGAGGAATTTAAGAATGCATGGAATGCTGAACACCTACGCAAGTATTATCAATGATGTAAAATGTAAAGAAGTTCCATCAATATGAATAAAACGATGATATTTCGCCATCTTCTCTCCTTTTATTGAAAGTTTTTTGGGGAATACTAGTGTGTAACACTACGCTACTCGGCAGTGAAAAGAACATGATAGTTCAAGCTCAGACCAATTCAGATTGGTAAAAGAGCGAGAAAACGATAGTTCAAGCTCAGACTAACTTCGGTTGGTAAAAGGGCGAGGACAAACCATACTCCTTTAGTTAGGAGGCGTACACTAGCTCAGACCAACTCCGGTTGGTAAAAGGGCGAGTGGACATCATAGTTCGAACTCAGACCAATTCCGATTGGTAAAAGAGCGAGAACACGACATTCCTAAAAATACCTGCTCTGGATGGTTAGGAAACCATACTCCTTTGGTTAGGAGGTTGACACTGGCTCAAACCAATTTTGGTAAAAGGGCAAGTGGATATGATAGTTTGAACTCAGACCAACTCCGGTTGGTAAAAGGGCGAGAACAACATTCCTAAAAATGCCAACGTGTTTGGCTAGGAAGCAAAATACTCCTAAAAATGCCAATCTCGGTTGGTTAGGAAACAAGATATTCTCTCAAATGCCAACTTATGTTGGCCGGGAGGTAAGATTCCAGAAAATACAAAATATTCCAAACTGTACCAAGTATGGTTGGTCGGGGATTAAAACCCACTAACTGTAGTTGGTCGACGAGGAGAAAATATTCCAAACTGTACCAAGTATGGTTGGTCGGGGATTAAAACCCACTAACTGTAGTTGGTCGACGAGGAGAAAATATTCCAAATTGTACCAAGTATAGCTGGTCGGTGATAAAAACCCACTAACTATAATTGGTCGACAAGCACAATTTAACAACCTTGGTTGGTTGGAAAAATTTTAAACATTTTTATACACATTACTTTGTTATTAAGTGATCGAGCAACATTACTGTTACTTGTAACTTTTTTGGTCGATGAACCACACGATATTGTTATGCAAGCACAAATATAAAGTGTTTGACAAATACAAGACAATAGCAATACAAATTTGCAAACAAAAATGAAACTCTTTCATTAAATTCAAAATGAATTACACAAATTTATTTCATTGATATTAAATTGTATACTAATTATTACATCAGAATTTCCTATTCTACTGGTCTTTTCCCTTCTGCTTTTGAAATAGGCTCCTCTCTAGCGGGAGGATCTTCCAGGCAAAGGGGAGAATTAATGAAGTTAATATCTCGAAGCATTATGACGTTCTTTATTGAAGGTGTGTCCAGTAGATGTTCGGGATGAGATACCTCGATCTGAGAATGAAGATTGTAGTCACCGAGGTATTTTGCAATTAAGCTCCGAGGAATGGCACGAGCTGGGATCCATTCCATGTCCAAATTATACGGTGGCACAGGAAAGTCAAGTACCCCGGGATCATAATAGTCCCACAGGTAGTGTCCTTGTTTGAGCTTCAGCACGCCCAAGACATTCAGCCAACCTTGCTTGTAGCCCTCATTATTGGCAGTCTGGATACGATCATCTAAATGGAATAGTGCTTCGTTGTATCCAGCCATCCAGAACTCCCTAGGCTGTTTGTGAAATTGAAATGTTAACCTTTCAAGCTTCTCGTGAAGACTCTGGATGAAAAGTTCATTAGTCTCCAACACTGATTTCTTTGAAGAGAGTTGTTGTTCCAGTTCTCTAATTTTCTTTGACATATCAGACAAAGCTTGATTTTTTGCCATCAATTGGAATGCTTGATTTTCCAATGCTGATTGAGTACGAGCTTCTTCGACAGTACGACGAAGAACTCTTGATCCTCCCCGAGCAGGTTGAGAACTTGGTTCCTCGACAACATTCTGAGCAACTCTTCCTCGACCATGAGAACCTCTTCCTCGTCCCCGAGTAGCAGTAGAAGGCCCAGCTCTTCTTAAAGCCTCTAACTCTTCTCGCAACTTGGCATTTTCCACTTCTAAAAATGAGAATCCATCATCAGTGACCGGTACCAAGGCAGTGGAAGATGAAGCAGCAGACCTCAGCTAAGCTAGTTCTTTTTGTAGATTATTGTTTTCCTGTTCCAATAGCTCAGCGATTTTCCTGTGCCCTTCTGCATCTGCTTTCAATGTTCTCTCTCTCACTTCATAGCCAGCAAGCATCTTGTCGTAGCCTTTTTCACCAAGTTGTTTGAGTTTCTTCTCATACCCTTCATGCAAAAGAGCTGAAGAGTCTTTATACTGCTGCTGAAGTTCATCGAGAGTACCTTGCAAGTCTTCAATCATTTCATAATAAGCCACATTATTGTCCACAGCTCGGTCAAGTAAGCATTTCAGATACTGATAAGCTTCGATTGCCTGCTCTGAAGCATCCTGACCAAGGATGTCGACAAGTTCTGATGCACTCAAGTTTGTGTGACCAGAATTATAATATTCATGACATTGCTTCATCAGCTTTGTATTATTAGCAGATAGCAGATCCATCCTGGCCAGAAACTAGCAGAGAAAGAAAAAGTAATCATCAAAAAGAAGATCAAGACAGAGTACAGATAGAAAAGATACAATTGTATAGAAAGGAAAACTCAAATTTTATTTGATCATAGTGCAGAGTTACAAAGATCTTGGTTACACTTAACAAAAAAGAAAATAAAATAAATACCGAATAACTTCACACCTTTTCCTTATCTCCCAAAACTTTCTCGGGAGGCTGGGATGAGGAGCTCGGTTGCTCGGTGGGAACAATGAGTTGGTCGGATGAAGCTGGAACTTGTTTAGGAGGAGCAGGCAGAGATGAAAGCTCCTCGTCAGCAGGCTGGGTAAGGATGGGATCACCCACTACTATTGAAGATTCTTCGGAGGCAGCTTCGTCCTCTTCTTCATCTTCGATGTTTGGGGGAGGACCAGGGAGATGTTGTTGAAACAGTTCTGAGTCCTCACTAACTTTCAATTCTTGCAGGGCAGCAACCCAACCATCTCGGAAGTATTTCAAGCTCCAATACTGCACCTGAGTCATCATTGCTGCTACCCCCCCTGTCCCATCCTTTGTCCCAATCGGTGCGGAAAGATTTTTTCACCACCAGTTTTCTTTTCATTTTCTTCGAGGAGAGCTTCTCGGATAGAAGATCCTCGGTGGCCTTCAACTTAGCTTCCACCTCTTCCTTCTGGTGGTTCACTTCTCGCAGAAGGGACAATTCTTCTTCTGCCATTCTCATCTTGTCTTCAAGCTCCCCAAAGTTCTTGAGCTTCTCATCATATTTCTTTTTCTCTCCCTCCAAATCTTTCACTTTATTTTCCAACTGCACCTTTTCTGCCTCAACTGCAGCCAACTTCTTCTCCCATTCAGCCCTATCCTCGTCATACTTTTGACGGGAATCCTTCAAAGATTTGGTTAACCCCAACAAAGCATCCTCCACTACAGACGAGTAACTAGAAGCCTTGATTGCTTCATCCTTCTTCACAATGGTGTTAAAACAACTCACCAGCTGAAAAAAGAAGATAATCATAAGTCATCACAGAGATACATGTATTGATGGAAAGAAAGAAAATTCAGAATATGAGAAACTTACTGAAGCAGTGTGACTAGTAGCCGGGGATGTAAGCACATCCCTAGACATATTCTCCTCAATTCCTTGGACTTCAGGAATAGTCCAAGTTTTCATCGACCTCATAGCAGAGCTCGGAGGAATAATAGTTGGCACACCAGCTCCACTAACTTGGAGCTGGGGAATGGTGTCAGCCAAATTGACTGAGGAGGATTTCCTCAGTCTCCTCGATGGCATTTCAACAGTTTCAACCAAAGAAGAGCTTTTGGTTGGGGAGACAGTGACCACTTCCACAAGTGCATCTTTCTTGCTCGGAGCCACTGGGGGCTTCTCGGCAGCCTTCTGAGGAGCAACAGAAGGGGCAGCATCTATTTTCTTTGTCCCCTTTTGGAAATCAGTTTTGTTTCTTTTCCCATCTCCAGCAGAGGTAGTCTCCACAAAGAGAGCAGGAACTCTTCTTTTGCCCATTTTCTGACTCAGAGGAATATGAGATTCTGGAGAAGAGTCCTCTGGAATTGACATTGGAACACTAGTGCTGACCACAGGACGAGCAGTGAAAGAGGTTGTATAACTCCTATACTGCAACAAATATGAAGCAGATCTGATGTGCTCGTCTGCAATTTTCTGATGCATACTCCAGATAAGTTTCAAATGCTTAATATTTACTACTGATTCTTTTGGAGTTTTTCTTTTGCTATCAACTGCAAACAAATACATAGTGAAATATCAGTCACACATTTATTCAAACATAATGAAATCACAATTTTAGAAATAATATAAGATGAAAATAACCTATCACATTGCCATATGGAGGGCATCTGGGACCTTGATATACTTCATCTCCAATCAAAGGGGCATGTTGCCAATTTTTGATAACCACCCCATGTTCAAAATAAATCCTATTAGCATCAGTGAGGTTGACTACTAACGCCCTATTCAAAAATCTAGTTTTTAAATAAAAAATATTGTCTAGAACAGCCCATCTATAACAATACATAATCTCAGGAATTCCTATACGGGTTCCATGAGTTTGATTTAACCTATACACCCCATTAACTATTCTCCATGTGTTGGGGGCTATTTTTGCAGGGACAACATCGAAATAAAGACAGAACTCTAAGCACAAAGGGTTTGGTGGAAAAGAAAATCCACATTCAGCAATAAAGAGGTTGGGGAACTAGTGTCCCTCAGCCAAATGAAAATAATCTAAAGGCTCAGAAAGATCCTCCAGAGTTACCCAAGATGGAATAGAAAAATCAGAACGGAATTTCTCAAGAGATTCAATAACATAAACCATGGTGAATAAAAGAAATGAAGAAGAAGGAAGAAGATCTTACAGGAAAAAGGAGATCTGTTGACAACAAACAAAGAAAGGGATGAACGCCCAAGAGAGAGAAAGACTATGGAAAAATCGAAAGCAGAAATTAGAAAAGGTAAAGGATGATGGGATTGCCAATGAAGCTTAAATACTTTGCCTTGGGAAATGGCGAAAGAAATGATTACAAAAAGAAACTATTATGCTACCGACGGCTAAAAGGACAAAAGGTGCGCGACGATCGAAGCGCTTATAAAAATTCAAAAAGGCGGATTCTGCGAATTTGGAAGACATTCGAACACGGAGAAAATGCTCCTAAAAACCAGGAAGGTCATTTAATATTTCCATATACCGAGAAAGAATGTTCCATATTCCTCAAAGTTCGAAATATGAAACATTGGGGGCTTCTGTTGATACCAAAATTAATATGCTGATATAGACGAATAATAAGAAGACACGTGTCGACTTACGTGGCACAATAGCAACGAGGAAGTTTATTTCCCCGACTAAATCATACTCACTCCGAGCAGTAAGTGCACTTCGAGGAACTCTAACACTCCGAGGAACTCCTGAACAACGATCAACTAAGGCGGTCCGAGCTGCATCTCGGCCACAGCATTGATTGCCAGATAATCAACAGTTCAACTATTCATTGAATGCTTATCATACAGACGTATATTCTTAAAGGACATTAATTGTTTACCCTTTCACATGTACAACCTAAGGGCTATAAATACATTGTACCACCCTCATTCAAAAGGACCGGAGTTTCTTGAGAGAATTACATATCGAGAACTCCAAAACACTTGGCAATAACAGAAACAGTGGACGTAGGCCATTCTTATAAGGCTGAACCACTTTAAAATTCCTTGTCTCATTTATATTTATCTGTGATTAAATAATTAGAAGCAATCTAATTTTTTACATCAACATTGCTATTGAATCCTGGTACATCACGTACATAAGGACCATGTGTTGCGAATCTCTCAATAACCGTCTCAATAAGAAAAATCACACATATTGGAGGTGAACATAGTTCATATACCCATGGGTCACGCACATACCTGCGCTCCCATGGTCAACTAAATTATTAACTCACAAATAAGTCATTCACAACCCTATATCCTTAAGGTACCAATCTAATTCCCCCCGTAGGCACACAAAGATTATATGGCCCTGTTCCGAAAGCCGACCTACCGTGATAACAAGTATGGTAGGTAAGTCATGCACATAATAATCCATATACTTAGCATTCACAAAACTTAGATAACTTGTTATATTATTAATGGTATATTTTCATCCCTATATCATTAGTCCAATTCATACACTATGATTATTCCGGATGATATATATTATATTTCGCCGATACATCTCACATCGTGTAATTTCGAGTACTTAAACCTAACCGAAGAGGTTACTAAGTCCCTAAATTTCCCACACATTAATTCAGTACTATAAACTCCTTATTTATGTCCCCAAAGCCTAACTTATCACTCCTAAGAATATAAATTATGTTCTCGCATTATAAAATAGGAAATTACTCGTCGGATACTCGTAAATTTAACGCTACATTCCACCCCAATTCTAATATGTTTCGGGTTTCAAATATATCCCTACTGGTCTCCCTCAAGAACTAATGTACTCACATAATCCCCAACTACAACGTTCGATGGCCGAAAACACTTACAATCAACAAGGTGAAAAAGTCACCATTTCTGGGAGGATCGATCGATCGATCAAGCAGGTGAGGCTACGGGTTCCTTCATTTTTCACTCCCAGATTTGTCCCAAAACTTCACTACACGATGTGAAACTATAATACAAGTATATTGGGTCATTATCCAACCTAATTATATGATTCTTAACCTTCCAAAACTTTTAAATCATCAACAATTAGCCTTTCTTGGATCAAATCTCCAAATTAAACTAAAAACCTTATTTTTCTATTTTCTTCAAGAACCATATAATATTTATCTTCTTAAATCAGTTTTTAATCCATATAAGGTTATGATTTTGTTACTGAATTACTTCCATAACTAATCTACATGCAAATCCTATACAAGATTTAGGTTTCTCCTCCAAATTTAATGAGTTTTCATCATTATTCAAGGTTATCATCAAATCCTACACTAACATGGATGAATAATTCGCGAAAACTTAATGAAATCAAATCACTTGCCTTAGAATCGATGTTCTGATCCGTTGGTGATGTTAATGGCTGGTTCTTCCTCTCTCTCCGGTGACAAATCTAGTGAATAATGGTGGTGTGTGGTGGTTATGGCTTGAAAACCCTCTCTGTAACTTCTCCTCTTTCTCATGTTGCCCACTCTTACTTTTTGGCTGATAATGGCCCTAATATTGGCTGATAAATAAGGCCTAAAATTCATGGGTCAAAATCCCTTGAATATTAAAATCACTAAAATATCCTCCCGGGTTGCCGGTTTGGCCTAAAAATGCCTCGGGACCCAAACTAAACCCACGGCTAGTGTTTTCTAACTATTTCGACCCCTCTAGACATGTTGGCACACTCAAAATGACCATACGGGTGATAAAATTATAATTTAATTTTAAATCTAATTAAATAGATTCCTGACACGACTGACACGCGTGTGCCAACTTAATTTTCAGAATTGTCGTATTTATGACTCGCGATAATTTTAATAAATTCAATAATCATATATTACCATATATACTGAGTAATATTCAACATTATCATTATAATTAAATACTAACTCATGTCTCGCTAGTATTTAAGTCCGGATTAATTTCCAAATTAATTATCATTTAATTTAATTAATCTCATTAAGTAAAATTAGTAAAATTACAGGGTATTACAATCACCTTTGTCTATTCCTGAACAAAAAGGGGGGAGAATGATATGGGGAGAAATGGTATATAATGCTATTCTAATCGTATCTTAGTTTGGGAAATTTATCTTAGGGGGAGACATCTTTCCAAGTAGGTCTTTTATTTGATAAAGGGGAGAATTAATTTAGTGTGATTAACTATTTTAACTGCATTTAATATTCTTGATATTCCCTATGCGTTTGACAGTTTGCTTAAGTGTGCAGGAATTTTTGTTGCGGCAACTTTATATCGGCAAAGATAGTCATCGTTGGGTTTTGAGTCAAGATTTTATTTCTTGTTTTGGGTGGGATATTTTTTAGTCTAGTAGAGCTTGACGAACCTTTAGGCTTTTGTTTTGATTTTTTTTCCCAGAATAGCCAAAGGGGGAGATTTATAAGGACACAAATTTCCAATTGAGTCCTTTGTTGTTTTAGCTCAATTTCGAACAAAAACATTTGAGTCATCGGATAGAGTTCATATGTATCCATCCAAGCCTATAACATGTTTGTTGAAGAGGTAGTGGCCAGATTTGTAAAGGTTCATCTAGATAGGAGGTACTGTAGAAACATTCGGGCTGATAGACCAATTGTATTTATTTATTCTTTTACCGACTTTTTGTACGACCTTTGATTTGATTGTATTATATTAAACCGAGTGTTCGGTTATTTTATTTCTTTTGAGTTTCATTTATATAAATTGTGGGAATGTCTTATTTAAATAGTGTGATTAAAAAGATTAGTGAAATAAAATTTTGACGCCCACCTAATATGTTATTAGTAATTAATTTGGCTTTCGACACTGATGCTAAGAATGAACCATATGACACTCCTGTTTTAATTTGGTACAGGAGTGATCGCTCGATATTTTATTAGGCGGGGTGTCACAGATGGTATTAGAGCACCAGGTTCTAGTAGCCTTAGGAATCTATGTGGACGTAATATGATTTCAGCGTTGCTCTCGATTTGACGTAGAGCCTCAGGATTAGGATTGTTACTTCCTCTTGTGAGATTTTGTTCTCCCGCCATTATGAAAGATTATAGTAAATCTTTTACGTGCTCATTTGAGGTTCGTGTGTTGATCGAGGAAGGGCGACTAAGGAAGGCCGTGATGAGTACTGCAACAGAGGTCACTCCCTTTGTGGCATTATTGAGGATTGTTGCAACGACTACTAAAGTATAGTAATTGTGTCTATCCCAGTACCATCTTAATAGAGAGTGGTGCTAAAATTCAATTACCCAGTGAAGTACATTGGGAAAAAGGTTCGAAAGGTCTTTGATAAGGACCATATGTTGAAGTTGAGATTATATTGAGTAAGCGTAATGTGATTCAGCGGAAGTGAAAAGCTTAGGGCAGGCTATTGAAATACCCAGATGTGAAAAATTGATGAAAAATTTTCACTCGTAAGAGCAATATTGAAATAGTGGGAACGGTGGTCACCATGTTCAAGAGAGCAGGATGTTTTTCTCAAGAAGGAACCTTGTGGATGGATTTAAGCGCGAGTTCCCATGATTTATTAGGAATGATTAGAATGCAGGTTTAAATTATTCACATAAGGATCGGTTAGAGACCGATAATGAATAAATATTGATATGGAAAAGTGAACTATGTACCGAATTAAGGCAGGTACATTGGAGAGAGAGTACTTAATAGGAATGATAAGCTCACGGGTAGGTGTTGCTAACACTTATGGAGAATTTGAGTTTATGGAACACCATCGGTGGACATCCACCCGGGGAGTTAATTAAAGTAAGACTGTTAAAGGCGGTAGTGGATTTTCCTTTTAACGAAGAAGTTAAAGGGACTATGAAGGTGATTGTCAGGATCGAGGCTATAGAGTCCGATAATACTGATAACTTTATCATGGTCAGGAAGGACAGAGATGTGGGATGTGGTAATGTGGAATGTTGAGCCACATGGTTAGTCCTTACCCAGCAGGAATTAAAGGACCAGAGTAGGGTGCCGAGGTAGGGTATTGATGAGAGTAGTTTTGGTTCGATTAAGATAAGTATGCTAGGTTAGGGAACCAATTGGAGCAGTCAGGAAGACTGTCGAAGTTATTATTATGAGTTTGACCTCGGAAGGAGGGGGTATATTTAGTGAGACTAGATAGAGTCGCGGTATTTCGATAACCCTAGATTCGTGTGTGTAATTCCAGCTTGGTGGCGGTATCGATAACATTATATAGTGTATGTCTATATGTTTTTCTGCGGTAGTGGGGTACTATTTTAGATCTGTATTTGGTTTGTACTATTCATTTTGTTTGCGTTATACGAGTATAGTACTATTATAAGAGTTATGTTATTGTAATATCGGAGTGATAGCACACTAATGATTGCACAATTATTGTGTCCGCGGTTCTAGGGTGGAACAGGCTGTTATTGTAATATCTCATCTGGATACAGATTGAGTTCACTTTTATTTTTACATTTAAATGGAACTTCGGTGAGTAGATGTTTCATTATCATGATTTGAGTGTGTGGCGACCTTATAGATGTGATTTAAGGTATGACAGATTTATTTATTAAGCTATGAGTTTAAGCTTGTTATTGTTCGCACAAGGACTTAGTGTTAGTACGAGCGCTTGGTGTGTGGCTCCTGGATAGAGATAGGAGTTCATACCACATTTTGTTGAAAGAGGGGATTGGGTTATCCCGGTTGCATATTTGAAGCTAACGGACCTCCACGACTGACAAAGTTAAGTAGTAGTGTATTGGAGGGGTTCGTTGTTTTGATTTTTCTTGTGAGACGCTCCACACATGAACCTTAACAGTGTCGGGAGTGGAGAGATGTTATGGGATGCAAGGATGTTGGTTTTGATAATGAGTTACCTAATGTGGAGAAAACACTATGGACTGAGATTCGTGTGATGATGGCATGTTTATGGAGATAGAAGTGCTATGGAAGAGCACTGAAATGTTTCTTTCACCACAAGTAAGCGGGTGAGGTGAAGTTAAGGAATTGATTTTAGGTTTATAGCCAGACCTTGAAAAGAAGGCAAATTTTGGAGGTAGCATTTTTAGAGTATAATGTTTGTAACACCTTTGCAGAGAGTAGGCTCCCCGATTAGTTATACTTTCCATTTTATCAAGATGCAAAGACATAGTGGTAGAAGAGTGTTAGTAGGTTAGTGAGGCAGGATTTAGGGCATCCTGCTGGTGTGCCTCGGGTCGTTATATCTCGATGACCGAGAATGAGAGGAAGTAGTGTAACGTGAGGATTCCTTATTTGGATTTCGCTTTTCAAGACTTCCCACGCATGAAAATGAGCAAATGTCGGAAGTTGAGAGAGGCCTTGGGCACTAGGGATATAATTAGGATAGTACTCATTTTTCCTGGATTGGAAAACACTTAGATCGTAGGATTATTATGGAGTAAGTCCAGAAGGGCTAGTGGAGCCGTTATGAGAAGACTGTGGTGAGCTAACCACGAGAAGGTTCATGGGTTAACTTTGAGAAGGATGGGATTCCTAAGCCTAAGGAAGATTGGATTTTGAAGTATTCGGGTTAGGAAAACACATGTGTTAGAGAAAGTGTTACATGTGTGACGTTTGCAAGGGTTGTACAGATAGGCATGACATAAAAAGGGGGTATGGGCACCCTGGTTAGTTAGTTTTATACACTGTCTGAAGTAGAAGAGGTATAGTATATAAAGTTGAAAAATATACTATGAGGCAGTTATAAGTAAAATTGCAATTTGTTGGATGGAACGTCATACGGGGCATGCGATAACCCAATGATATAGGCGTAACGAGAGTTTGGTACACCTAAGATGAGCAATCAGATGATGCGAATAGTCAAGCGCTAGTGTAGCCAACCTTTTGAGGGAAATTAGATGTATCGATGTGGTAGGCGGACGCTTAGAATAGTGGATCTCTGATGGGATCGATAAGTTAGAGCAGCGGTCATAGCCTCATTTTTCTTTACTTGCGACTATAGAAGCACTAGGTGCGATGTGACGTTAGAGTCAACCTTACGACCGAGGTAGCATTGTAGTATATGGATATTTAGATAAACTTATGGTCAAGCTAGTATGTAAGAGCATACGCCTTGAGACAGGTGGAGTATGCTAGGAGACCATTGTGTTAGTACCTTTCGACTTTGGTGTACTAGGACGTAATGTAATTTGCAATCCTAGGTTCGTGGTGTAGGTTATGGAATATATATAGAGTCCTTCTGAGGAATGATAAGCTCATGGATAAGTGTTTCAAACACTTATGGAGAATTTGAGTTTATGGAATACCATCGGTGGACATCCACTCGGGGAGTTCATTAAAGCTAGGTTGTTGAAGCCGAGAGTGGAGTTTCCTTTTAACGAAGAAGTTAAAGGGACTATGAAGGTGATTGTCTGGATCGAGGCTATAGAGTCCGATAATACTGATAACTTTATCATGGTCAGGAAGGCCAGAGATGGGGGATGTGGTAATGTGGAATGTTGAGCCACACGGTTAGTCCTTACCCAGCAGGAGTTAAAGGACCAGAGTAGGGTGCCGAGGTAGGGTATTGATGAGAGTAGTTTTGGTTCGATTAAGATAAGTATGCTAGGTTAGGGAACCAATTGGAGCAGTCAGGAAGACTGTCGAAGTTATTATTATTAGTTTCACCTCGGAAGGAGGGGGTATATTTACTGTGACTAGATAGAGTCACGGTATTTCACTAACCCTAGATTCATGCGTATAATTTGAGCTTAGTGGCGGTATTGATAACATTATATAGTGTATGTCTATATGTTTTTCCACAATCGTGGGGTACTATTTTAGATATGCATTTGGTTTGTACTACTCGTTTTGTATGCATAATACGAGTATAGTACTATTATAAGAGTTATGTTATTGTATTATCAGAGCGATAACAAACTAATAATTGCACGATTATCGTGTCCGCGGTTCCAGGGTGGAACAGGTTGTTATTGCGATATCTCATCTGGATACAGATTGAGCTCGCTTTTATTTTTAGGTTTAAATGGAACTTTGGTGAGTATATGTTTCATTATCATAATTTGAGTGTGTGGCGACCTTATAGATGTGATTTAAGGTATGATGGATTTATTTGTTAAGCTATGAGTTTAATCTTGTTATTGTTGTGCAAGGACTTAGTGTTACTACAAGCGCTTGGTGGTGTGGCTCCTGGATAGAGATAGGAGTTCAGACCACATTTTGTTGAAAGATGGGATATGATTATCCCGGTTGCATATTTGAAGCTAACGAGCATCCATGATCGACAAAGTTAAGTAGTAGTGTATTGGAGGGGTTCATTATTTGCATTTTGCATGCGAGACGCTCCACGCATGAACCTTAACAGCGTTGGGAGTGGAGATATGATATGGTATGCAAGGATGTTGGTTTTGATAATGAGTTACCTAGTGTGGAGAAAACACTATGGACTCAGAGCCGTGTGATGATTGCATGTTTATGGAGATAGAAGTGCTATGGAAGAGCACTGAAATGGCTCTTTCACCACAAGTAAGCAAGTGAGGTGAAATTAAGGAATTGATTTGAGGCTTATAGCCAGACCTTGAAAAGAAGGCAATTTTTGGAGGTAGCATTTTTAGAGTATAATGTTTGTAACACCTTTGCATAGAGTAGGCACCTCGATTAGTTAGACTTTCCATTTTATCAAGATGGAATGACATAGTGGTAGAAAAGCGTTAGTAGGTTAGTGATGTAGGATTTAGGACATCCCACTAGTGTGCCTCAGGCCGTTATATCTCGATGGCCAATAATGTAAGGAAGTAGTGTAATGGGAGGGTTTCGTGTTTGGATTTCAATTTGCGAGACGTCCCACGCATGAAATCGAGCAAATGTCAGAAGTTGAGAGAGGACTTGGGCACTAGGGATATACTTAGGATAGTACTCATTTCGCGTGCATAGGAAAACACTTAGATCGTACGATTATTCGGGATTAAGGCCAGAAGGGCTACTTGAGCCGTTATGAGAAGATTGTGGTGAGTTAACCACAAAATGGTTCGTGTGTTAACTTTGAGAAGGATTGAATTCCCAGGCCTAAGGAAGATTGTATTTTGAAGTATTAGGGTTAAGAAAACCCATGTGTTAGAGAAAGTGTTACATGTGTGACGTTTGCAAGGGTTGTACAGATAGGCACAGGTTAAAAAAGGTGTACGGGCACCTTGGTAATTGGTTTTTTATACCGTCTGAAGTGTAAGAGGTATAGTATATAAAGTTGAAAAATATACTCTGAGGCAGTTATAAGTAAGATTGCAGTTTATTGGATGGAACGTCGCACGGGGCACGCGATAGCCCAATGATATAGGCATAACGAGAGTTGGTACACCTAAGATGAGCAATCAGATGACGCGAATAGTCGAGTGCTAGGGTAGCCTCCCTTTTGAGGGAAATCATATGTCCCTTTGTGGTAAACGGATGCCTAGAATAGAGGATATCCGATGGGATCGATAGGTTAGAGCAGCGGTCATAACCTCATTTTTCTTTACTTGCGGCTATAGAAGTACTCAGTGCAATGTGACTTTAGAGTCAACCTTACGACTGAGGTAGCATTATAGCATATGGATATTTAGGTAACCTTGTGGTCAAGCTAGTACGTTAGAGCATACACCTTGAGATGGGTGGAGTATGGTAGGAAACCATTGTGTTAGTACCTTTCGACTTTGGTGTACTAGCACGTAGTGTAATTTGTGATCCTAGGTTGGTGGTGTAGGTTATACCATTCTGTTGTAAGGGGGAAAGCATGTAACACTCCGCAGTTTTGGGGATAATCAAATTTCATAAATGGGTGTAATTTGGAAATTTGAGGAATTTCTCTGAATAATAATTTTTGGAATTCATGAGGCTTACATGATTTCAGAGGTGTGTTTCATTTACTTCTGGGATTAATTAAATAAGTCGGACTATTTTAATTACATGTCGCAACTGGGTAAAGTGACAAAGGATATTATTTTATTTGGGAATCCCATATCAAGATTTGTTGGGTTTAATAAGTGAACTTGTAGTTAAGAGACTCAGATGGATATTTTAAGAGCGCGGTTGGTTTCGGAATGGCCGAGATAGTCAGAATAGAGTATCCGGGGGTATTGTTTAGGTTTCGAGAATTTTTGTGCTAATAAGGACTCATAATTGAGTAAACGAGTCATTTTTGGGTTTTAAAGAAAAGAGAAGGAAAAGAAAAGAGATAAAGGAAGAGGAAGGATAAAAGGGAGAGGAAAAAAGAGGTTCCGGCCAAACTCCTCAGGATTAGACTCGAGGTCGTCGAATTTTATCCATGAGGCTTGTGTTTACTTGCTTTATTTACTTTTAAGCATAAATCTCATATTATAATTTGGTAATAACAAATTAGATGATTTTGGGTTTGGGTTTTTTTGAATTAAAACAGGTTTTCGGAAGTTAAACAAGTAAACCCCGAATAATAACCAATTTGAGAAACCTAGGATTTAAGTAAAATTGATTGTTGGTTATGGGTTCTAGAATGTTTAGAAGCCTTTTCATTTGTGTATATGTAGTTGATTGAGGTTTTAGGACATTAGGTGAGGAGATAAAAGCTTGGGAGAAGCTTTAATGGCCGAAACATCCTCTCGGAGAAGAAGTTGTCCGGAACGATCGATC
The DNA here is from genome assembly GCA_949130495.1 of Sambucus nigra. Classification (NCBI taxonomy): domain Eukaryota; kingdom Viridiplantae; phylum Streptophyta; class Magnoliopsida; order Dipsacales; family Adoxaceae; genus Sambucus; species Sambucus nigra. The sequence goes on along the minus strand of OX422207.1, from coordinate 156,966,245 downwards.
GATCGATGGCCCAGGGTCGATCAATCGATCCTCCAGGATTTTTGGCAATTTTGTCTAGGGTCAATTATATGGAATGAATTCCAATTTTAATTGATTCTAGTTTATTTAATTAAGGAAATGAAAATTCATTGAGGGAATTAATATCTAGCCATTTGAGGAAATTTATAGGGGCTAGGAGGGTGCTAACATGTGCGGCACTAAAAGTACAATTTCGAGGAAAATAAATAGATTGAGGAATTAAATGTTTAGGGCTCCTAAAATTGAGTGGGGACCTCTAAATAAATTTCGGAACGATATGTAAACTTTAGGTTCATGGAAAATGGGATCCATGACTTATTTAATCGAGTGTGTTTAAGATGAGTAACACTCGAAGGAATATTTTGGTGGGAGATTACATATTGATAATTGTGAGCATAGATAATGTAAGTATATGACAACTATAATTGAGTAAATCCTATGAGGCGACTAGGATGGAATTTGGGTTATAGGCTTAAGATAAGTTGAGGGTATACTTATATAATGGTTATGAATTTGGATATTTGGAGAGTATATAAATCCCTAATAGTGATCAAGGTGCGAGGTATATTTATGTAAGAGAATACTTATGGGATTAGTATTTAAGTTAGATAATACTTAAATATCATTATGAGATTGACAATTATAGCCATTTATACATTCGATGAGTGATATATGTATATATATACGATGTGATTATAGTATATATACTATGATATGAAAACATATATATCTGTGTGTGATTGGTATATATGTATCTTAGAGGCTGATTTCCACGGGCTTTCCTTTGGCGTAGGGTAGGAACAGCCAGATTATATATTTTCTCTAGTGAAATCTAGGGAGGTTGCGCGATGTGGGTAAATCCCCTGGCTTGAAGAGCAGGGTGAGTATATCCCCAGGTCATCTCATCCCTCGTTCGAGGGTGAGTATATTCCACTTGCTGCGGGAACATGACCGCCTCCACCGTTGTATATTTTTTTGCCATGACCATGAGAGAGTCTGGCTTGGTACCTTCGTATAGTGAGTAAAACTAGATTTTGGATTGGCATTATGTCGCTGCATCTTGGAGCTATATCTCGGTGGGATGGTTATTATACTTCTGTTTGTGATAGGTATAATTATATACTGGTTGGGTACAATATATTGTTTGTATATGGAAATGAGACATCATATAGTAAACTTATGTATATAAACTGAAGAGACTAATAAGGTGTAGTTTCCCTTTTCGGTAGATTTATATAAGGATTTATGTGAATATGAATCAGAAGTTCTAGTAAGAACTATATGTATATGTATATATGAGTCTTATATATACACGTCAGGTGCTGAGGGCCTAACGGATCTCGACGATCAACATTGGAAGTTAGTAGTGTATCGGGGGGGTACTTGTTTGGATTTCGCTTCGCGAGACACCCCACGCACGAACATTGAGAAATGTTGGGAATGGGGAGAAGTTTAGCCCTTAGTACTCGGGTTAACTAGGATTTTTAAAGATTGGATGAAATAGATTAGTTAGGCAGGGTAGCTTAACTAGGTTGCCTGTTAGGTATGCAATAGGTTTGCACTATTTGAAGAAGGGTGAGGGGCATCTCATGGGAGTGCGATACCAAATTTAAATATGAGGTAAAACATATTTTTTAAAATATAGCATTTATGCACTTGCAAACTATTTTCACTGCTCGGGCTCTGACCTATTTATCTACTATTCCCCACTTTTGCTATATATCTATATAATAAAGTATGAAACTTGTGTATGTCACAAGTTTCAAAGATGATGTCATCTTAATGAATTTTTTCTGCATTTCCAATTTTATCCTTGACAATTTTGGTTTCCCCCTCTTTATTACTCTCCAAACTTTCATTTTGAATTCAAAATTGGGGGCAATTTAGTAAACCCATAAAAAACTACCGGGCTCCATATGGACACCGAGCCAAGAAAGGGTTCACAGCATGTCGCACGCATATTTGGAGAGTGCGTGAGATAGAGATAGAGAGATAATGATACAGATAATGTGTTATATCCTCTCCATGGGGATATTCCAAATATATTGTAGTGGATTGTTTGGCTCTGGCCATATTCCAAATATATTGCAGTGTTGTTACTCAGAGGAAGACAACATTTAAGATACAGATCAAAGTTAGGCATATTACGGTATTACACAGTTGATGATTGAGCAGCTCAGAGTGTAAAAATAGAGTTAGGCATATCCTTGATCTTCCCAGATTGTTGAAATTTCCACAAATATATCTATTCTAGACAGATTGTAAATCCCCTTTCAGTTAGTTGAACCATGATTTTTCTTCAAGAAATTAGAGGAGTGGTGAACTATTTCCCTAAATTGGTTTAATGTGCGTTTATTTTCTAACGCAAATCTTTTTTTCTCACACAGATCTTTTAACAGGTATTCATACAGATCTGATTATTTTAAAACCTTCTTACAGGTATTCATATAGATCTGATCTGATTCTTTTAACAGGTATTCATACTGGTATCTAATGTGTGTTCTTATGGTTTGGATGTTTTTAAAACCTTCATACGGGATTTATCTGATTATTTTGTGAAGAGTTCATCTACATATTAGATGAGATATTCTTCCTTATATAGATCTGATTGTTTTCGTACACATTTGATTTCACCCCAAAAATGGCAGGTCTATTCTTCCTTATACAGTTATTCATTATATCCCTTTCTTTTTTCTGGAATAAATTTTTTCGTAAACAGATCTGAAGATTTCATCTTCATATTGGTTGCTCTATACTTTCTTATAAAAATCTGATTGTTTTCTGAATAGTTTTCGTACACATTTGATTTCATGCAGTTGCTTTATTTGTCCTTATATAAGTATTCATTATATCCCTCTTTTTCTGGAATAAATTTTTTCTTATACAGATCTGAAGATTTCATCTTCATATTGGCTGCTCTATTCTTTTTTATAAAGGTCTGATTGGTTTTCTGAATACTTCAACTTCATCACATATAGTTAACTTTACAAGTGAACGAAAATCAAAGTCTCGGTCAAATCTGTTATCGATCGAGTTTATATTTTAAAAAATGTTCAATCTCTTTTTAAAAACAGATCTTCTACTTCTATTTTTGAAATCAAACTGTTTTTTTTTTAAAACATCACCGATCTATTTTTGATAGAAATAAATCTGATCAGATTTTGTTTCTAATTTTTTTTGCTGGTGATATTTCGGTTTTGGAATTTCAAACAAAAATTCCGTCAAGAAATTCATGTGAACAAGTCATTTGGCTCAGTTTTCTGTCTTAAAACTGAAATTTAATTTTTTTATTGGTAAAAGATTGGTAACCTTACATGCTTTGATTTAAAGTTTTATTTGATTTTTTTATTGGTAATCAGGTTTTTATTATTTAAACTAATTTTTTTTGGTTGTCAAACAAAAATACTAGCGCACCTCGCGTCCTATCAGCTATATAACGTTAGAAGGTCGTCTATTACGAACTCAAAATATGTGCAGTGTGTTTGGACTGCACTGAATCACATTCCGCTCAAGACCCCTAAAGATGCTTGAATATTTGGATTGTATTTGGATAATTTTCTTTTAATAAATAATTGTATGAAGATCTCTCTCGAGAATCTCAAGAAGAGTGACAGTTTCATATCTTAACTTCTTCCCCACAGGAGTTCAGGTAACTCATTTTTTATTAGGTATTGTACCGATTTATTTTCATATTATTTATCAGTGAGTTGCATTGTCTAATTCTACAAATATGTGCAAGAAACTCTCATCAATTGCCACTAGCTTTGTGATGGAAGCAGTTCCATTGTTGATAAATCTTCTTCAGTATCATGATGCTAAGGTGAGATCGCGGAGCAGTTTTCTAAATTTAAATACCCTTTATAAATCAGTCGGGGAGATTAGTTCAAATTAACATAACAAATTTTTATTTTACCTTTTGTTTGTTGTGTTTTTATGTTCTATAGCATGCTTCAGTTTTCTTGACTCGAATTGCAGAGGCGCTTGCATCATCTCCAAATAAGGTGGTTTAACTCTGCAGTCATGGACTACTTAAAAGGAAAATAAAACTCTGGATCTCACAGATCTTTTTGAATAAAAGGTTAGATCTTTATTTCTCCTCTCGGTCATGATCCTCTTGATTATGCTGGTCAATCGAAGACAAACAGACTAATTGCCTAAGCAACCATTTACACTTCGTTGCAATTGACAGTGAAAAGTAGAAAATCTTAAAGAAGTTGACATTTGATTTAAAATCAGTTTGTAAGTTTGAAGTCAATTGGATTTATTGTGGAGTTGGGCAATTGATTTGTTGTCGTGCATTGGATTCATTGTGAACTCCATTAGTAACATGATTCATAATATATAACGGGTGTTCTTTTCTGAAAGCAATTGAGGGTAAATGTTGAATATAACATGATTAATAATATTTCATTGTTTGTTTTCATTATATAGAAACATGGGGGTTACTATGAGAATTCATTAAGTTTTTGGTACACTAATTTTCCCTAATTTTTGTGTTGTTTGCGTTATCCCTTTGTGTGTCTTTTTCATAAAACTACATTTATAGGTTATTTATTCACGGACTTTTAATCTGTGTAATAGGGAGATTACAACATAACTCAAATTAGTTTTCTCTTATTGATTGAGATATTTCTTTCTCTGTTTTTCTTTATTATTTTTTGTCTACCGGCAAGGTGTTATTGATTGAGATGTTTCTTTTTACAGTTAATTTAGCAGATGTTATTCAGTGGCACGTTTAATGGGTTTAACAATTTCTTTATGTTAGAGATCCTAGCAGGCACTATTATCATTTCTTTACTTTTTTTTTCAGAACCTAAATTTATCTGTCCACCTTCATTTTTAGGTATTTGTTGGTTGTTTTACTAATTGGCTTCAATAATAGTTTGAAATAAGTTATTTTGATTCAAAAAATGATTTCTGATTTGGGTATATTCGTGTTACTGGGGGGTATCAATGTAGCCGTTCAAAGCGGAGATAATCAACAATGAATTAGAGTTTTACGGAGGTTACCGCATACTCGACATTGGAGAGTACTCTTAAGTGGATGAAGAAAGCTAGGGAACAAGGCCTTGCTAGATAAGCTGTTTTAGGTAGTTTCTTTTTATTTGTTTTTTTTAAAGTTAAATTTAATGCAAATCATTGTTTGAGTTTATTGTTTGGATTGTTACACGTGAATTAATTACCATTGTTGGTAATTATTTTGCCTTTGAACTACAATTTTTATACCAATTTATGAGTAAATAATTAAATGTACCCCGTGAAAATACTTATTAGAATTTGGATATATTCATACCAAATAAAGTGCTTTCTTTTTTCTGAACATGGGATACAATTCTTGGAGGCCGTGTTTCCATTACCATTTAAGATTTCAGTAAGCATCAATGAATAGTTTGAACTTTGATTGAAGTTTTATATTTTATATATTTGTTGATATTGTTATGTATCGATAATTGGTAACGTGTGTATTATGGATAATGGCATAGGTTTTTAGTTTAATTTATGTCATTTATGTCACTGGAGATATTCTTTAGGATATTGCCAATATACTAAAATCTATTTCAATGTTTGTGTTTATGTCTACTCTTTTTGTAGGGCTATGATTGTTTCGTTCCCAATCTATTAAGGATAATGGCATATGTTCAATTTAAGTGTCTTCATTTGTGTGTACTCTTTTTGTAGGGCTATGATTGCTTTGTTTGGGTTTACACGTTATGTGCCACATTAAGAAACTAAACTTGGTGTTCATTTGACTCGAGTGTTTATAGGCAAAACTTACTCAATGATGTTGTTATTTATCATTTCATATACATGCTTAATGTTTTTCTCCTCTTTATTATAGGCAAGCCTGACGTTGACACGGGGTAATGGAGGCAATGCTTAAACCCTGCTTTTGTTCATACAATAGCAGTCCCTGAAGCAGATATGTTAGACAAAGGTCAAAAGGCAGAGTTCTATCCTAAGATTGTGAAAATGAAAATGAAAGAAAATGTTGCCTTTGGATTACTCGATTGGAGGGCATATTACTGCTATATCATGTGGTATTTTTTATATTTGAGGAGAAAGGTAAGTACATAATATCAAGATGTCATGATAAATCAGTGAAGACTTGGAATTGGTCCATATACTTTGGTGTTGGTCAAACTGGCAGCAACAATGATCTACATTTAACATTAATTTGAAGAAAAAAAATAAATTTTCTCTGCACCACTCCAACTTATTCAAAAAATGTTGTAGTTTGTGATACATCCAATGTACTGAAGGTGTACACTGTTATATAGATAATGACATGAACTTTTAGCTATCTGTATTCCCAGAAAATCAAGGCATGTGTTTGGAATCTGGATCCTAGCAAAAATTGTTGAGTGTTTGCAATGGGGCCAAAATCAAAATAACTCTTACATTATTTTGCCTTATCATGCTTTTGATTCTGAAAGATGTTCACAGTTCAAGTATTTTCGTGGGCATCAAAATGAAGGGATTGTGGGAAGTGATGGAGCTCTTATTGCCTACAAACAACTACTAAGTCATATTAGTTTTCCTACTTTTTGACAGATGTATCAAGTATATTCAATCTAGGCTTTGAGATTTTTATTACTAAGTCATATTAGTTTTCCTACGTCGAAGTATGTTACATTTTGTTTACTTAATATGATTGTTTGTATTAGTAAAAAGTTTTACATGACTTGGTCCCAAAAATTATGTTGCTTCATTTTATAAAGTTAGATTGACAAAAAAAATGTTCATTGCACTATTTACGAATGAATACAAGCTAAGCTTAGCTTTATTATGTTTTTAGGCTTTATGTTGGATGGTTTTGAAGAGCTGATCACAAGGTTGATATTTAAGGAAGTGGAAGCAAGATCATTTTATTTTCCCTAGAGCCCAAGTGGGCCATATATTATTTAGTGTCCCATGTTAGGATTTTCACTCCTAATCATAGCAGGCCTGTTTGAACTTCTTTTGATATGGTTTCAGAATGAATATGAATGTTAAAAGACTTCTTTCATGTTATGTGTGACCATGTGTTTGTTTACCTATGTGTTAATCATTCTTTTAACTATGTTTGAGTTAATTTTTTTTATTCACTTTGACAAGCAATTAAACCGAAAAAATAGTTGTATACATAGATGTTTTATTTTCAAATTGGTTTTGACTTAGAATTTAAATCATTGGAGCGATTTAGGTTGTGCTTTGGGTGGATATTCAGGTATTGAATTATGTGGTGAAGTTTACACGAGTTCCAAGACAAACTATTAGTGTTGATTTTTGCTACTTTTTCTTTCTTAAAAGGTGTATAGTTCTATAAACAAATGAAATTAAGTCCAAATTTTATAAATTGTGCGACACTATTTGTATTTTACATAAAACTTTCGGAATATTTTTACACCCAATTTTGAAATGCTTAACAATTTTTAAACCCAATTTAATACGAGTAAAAGAACATTTAAAACGATAATAGATGATAACACTACTTATGAAGACGTCACATGACATCGTATAATTAACTCAAAAAAAATTATTAATCTGTTACGAAATAAATGCGACTTTTGGTTCTATCAATGACGTACACTTTTGGAAATTAGTGATGTGCCTTCAAGCACAGGCATATGTGTTGTAAACTGTTTAGACTTTATGTGTTGTAAAAAAAACATTAAACTGTTTACATTTATGTCATAGAAAAAACCTGTTTGACTTCATTATACAAGATTCAACACTACTTAAATTTATACGATTCAATACTTTGAAAAATTACACTTATAATATATAAAAAATTCATTATTTACATTATACACGACTTTATAGTTTTCAAAATTATCAGCGTGCCTTCAGGCACGGGCATACCCTAGTATGTATATATATATATATATATATATATATATATCTTTAGGTGTCCAGACATAGGGACGCCAAGATGACGATTCCTTCGAGTCAAACATTTGTTGCAGCAGCTGTGGATGCATGCAGGTTTCTTGTAGATGCTTCCATCATCGAGATCTAGATAGGAGGTACTGTAGGAACATTCGTCCTGATAGCCAAATTGTATTTATTTATTATTTTACCACCTTTTTGTGCGGCCTTTGATTTGATTGTATTATATTAAACCGAGTGTTCGGTTATTTTATTTCTTTTCAGTTTGATTTATATAAATTATGTGAATGTCTTATTTGAATAGTGTGATTAAAAAGATTAGTTAAATAAAATTTTGACGCTAGCCTAATATGTTATTAGTAATTAATTTGGCTTTCGATGGTGATGCTAAGAATAAACCATATGCCACTCCTGTTTTAATTTTTCAAATGTATGGTCGCTCGGTATTTTATTAGGCGGGGTGTCACAGATGGTATTAGATCATCAGCTTCTAGTGTCCTTAGGAATCTGTGTAGACGTTTTATGCTTTCAGCGTTACTCTCGATTTGATGTAGAGGCTTAGGATTAGGATTGTCAATTCCTTTTGTGAGATTTCGTTCTCCCGCTATTATGAAAGATTATAGTAAATATTTTGCGCGATTGTTTAAGGTTTGTGTGCTGATCGAGGAAGGGAGACTAAGGAAGGCCGTGATGAGGACCGCAACAGAGGTCACTCCCTTTATGGCATTATCGAGGATTGTTGCAACGACTACTAAAGTATAGTAGTTGTGAGTATCCAGTACCGTTGTAATCAAGAGTGGTGCTAAACTTGAATTACCCAATGATGTAAATTGGGCAAAAGGTTCAAAAGGTCCTTGATAAGGACCATGTGTTGAAGTTGAGATTACATCGAGTAAGCGTAATGTGATTCATCGGGAGTGAAAGGCTTAGAGCAGGGTATGGAAATACCCAGATGTGAAAAATTGAGGAAAAAATTTCACTCGTAGGAGAAATATTGAAATGGTGGGAACGGTGGTCATCGTGTTCAATAGAGAAGGATGTTTTGCTCAAGAAGGGACCTTGCGGATGGATTTAACCTTGAGTTCCCATGATTTAGTAGGAATGAAAAGAATACAGGTTTGAATTATTAACATAAGGATCGGTTAGAAACCGACAGTGAATAAAGATTGATATGGAGATGTGAACTATGTACCGAATTAAGGAAGTTACATTAGAGAGAGAGTCCTTCAGAGGAATGATAAGCTCATGGCTAACTGCTGCTAACACTTATGGAGAATTTGAGTTTGTGCAACACCATCGGTGGACATCCACCCGGGGAGTTCATTAAGCAAGGTTGTTGAAGCCGATAGTTGAGTTCCCTTTTAACGAAGAAGTTAAAGGGACTATGAAGGTGATTGTCTGGATCGAGGCTATAGAGTCCGATAATACTGATAACTTTATCATGGTCAGGAAGGCCAGAGATGGGGGATGTGGTAATGTGGAATGTTGAGCCACACGGTTAGTCCTTACCTAGTAGTGAATAAATGACCAGAGTAGCGTGCCGAGGTAGGGTATTGATGAGAGTAGTTTTGGTTCGATTAAGACAAGTATGCTAGGTTAGGGAACCAATCGGAGCAGCCAGGAAGACTGGTGAAGTTATTATTATGAGTTTCACCTCGAAAGTAGGGGGTATATTTAGTGTGACTAGATAGATTCGCGGTATATCACTAACCCTAGATTCGTGTGTGTAATTCCAGCTTAGTGGCGGTATCGATAACATTATATAGTGTATGTCTATATATTTTTTCGCGATCACGGGGTACAATTTTGGATCTGTATTTGGTCTGTACTACTCATTTTGTATGCATTATACAAGTATATTACTATTATAAGAGTTATGTTATTATATTATCGGAGCGATAGAAAAATAATAATTTCACGATTATCGTGTTCCCGATTCTAGGGTGGAACAGGTTGTTATTGCGATATCTCATCTGGATACATATTAAGATCGCTTTTATTTTTACGTTTAAATAGAACTTTGGTGAGTAGATGTTTCATTATCATGATTTGAGTGTGTGGTGACCTTATAGATGTGATTTAAGGTATGCCGGATCTATTTGTTAAGCTATGAGTTTAAGCTTGTTATTATTTGTGCAAGGACTTAGTGTTAGTATGAGCGCTTGGTGGTGTGGCTCCTGGATAGAGATAGGAGTTCAGACCACATTTTGTTGAAAGAGGGGATAGGGTTATCCCGGTTGCGTATTTGAAGCTAACGGGACTCCATGACCGACAAAGTTAAGTAGTAGTGTATTGGAGGGGTTCCTTATTTGGATTTCTCTTGAGAGATGCTCCACGCATGAACCTTAAGAGCGTCGGGGGTGGAGAGATGTTATGGTATGCAAGGATGTTGGTTTTGATAACGAGTTACCTAATGTGGAGAAAACACTATGGACTAAGAGCCGTGTGATGATTGCATGTTTATAAAGATAGAAGTGCTATGGAAGAGCACTAAAATTGTTCTTTCACCACAAGTAAGTGGGTGAGTTGAAGTGAAGGAATTGATTTGAGTCTTATAGCCAGACCTTGAAAAGAAGGCAAATTTTGGAGGTAGCATTTTTAGAGTATAATGTTTGTAACACCTTTGCAGAGAGTAGGCGCCCCGATTAGTTAGACTTTCCATTTTATCAAAATAGAAGGACATAGTGGTAGAATAGTGTTATTAGGTTAGTGAGGCAGGATTTAGGGCATCCTGCTGGTGTGCCTCGGGTCGTTATATCTCGATGACCATTAATGAGAGGAAGTAGTGTAACGGGAGGATTCCTTTTTTGGATTTTGCTTTGCGAGACGTCCCACGCATGAAACCGAGCAAATTTCTGGAGTTGAGAAAGGCCTTGGGAACTAGGGATATAATTAGGATAGTACTCATTTTGTGTGGATTAGAAAACACTTAGATCGTAGGATTATTAGGGAGTAAGTCCAGAAGGGATAGTGGAGCCGTTATGAGAAGACTGTGGTGAGTTAACCATGAGAAGGTTCATGGGTTAACTTGGAGAAGGATGGGATTCCCAAGCCTAAGGAAGATTGTATTTTGAAGTATTCGAGTTAGGAAAACCCATGTGTTAGAGAAAGTGTCACATGTGTGACGTTTGCAAGGGTTGTACAGATAGGCACGGCTTAAAAAGGGTGTATGGGTACCCTGGTTAGTTGGTTTTATACACTGTTTGAAGTAGAAGAGGTATAATATATTAAGTTAAAAAATATACTATGAGGTAGTTATAAGTAAAATTGCAATTTGTTGGATGGAACGTCGTACGGGGCATGCAACAGCCCAATGATATAGGCGAAATGAGAGTTGGTACACCTAAGATGATCAATCAGATGACGCGAATAGTCAAGTGCTAGTGTAGCCTACCTTTTGAGGGAAATTAGATGTACCGATGTGGTTGGCGGACACTTAGAATAGCGGATCTCTGATGGGATCGATAAGTTAGAGCAGCGGTCATAGCCTCATTTTCTTTACTTGCGACTATAGAAGCACTAGGTGTGATGTGACGTTAGAGTCAACCTTACGACTGAGGTAGAATTGTAACATATGGAGATTTAGATAACCTTCTGGTCATGCTAGTACGTAAGAGCATACGCCTTGAGATAGGTGGAGTATGGCAGGGGACCATTGTGTTAAAACCTTTCAACTTTGGTGTACTAGGACGTAGTGTAATTTGCGATCCTTGGTTGGTGGTGTAGGTTATACCAGAATTTCAAGGACGAAATTGTGTTGTAAGGGGGCAAGTATGTAAAACCCCGCACTTTTGGGGATAATTAAATTCATAAATGGGTGTAAAATGGAAATTTGAGGAATTTCTCTGAATAATAATTTTTGGAATTTATGAGGGTTAGATTATTTCAGAGGTGTGTTTCATTTACTTTTGGGATTAAGTAAATAAGTTGGACTATTTTAATTGCATGTCGCAACTGGGTAAAGCGACAAAGGATATTATTTTATTTGGAAAACCCATATCAAGATGTGTTGGGTTTAATAAGTGAACTTGCAGTTAAGCACTCAGATGGAGACTTCGAGTGCGCGGTTGGTTTTGGAATGGCCGAGATAGTCAGAATAGAGTATACGGGGGTATTGTTTAGGTTCCCAGAATTTTTGGGCTAATAAGGACTCGTAATTGAGTAAATGAGTCATTTTGGGGTTTTAAAGTGGTAAACCCTTATTTCCCCCTTATATAAGGAAAGAGACGGAAAGAGAAGGAAAGGAAAAGAGAGAAAAGAAGAGGAAGGAAGAAATGGATAGGGAAAAGGAGGTTCCGGCCAAACTCGACGGGATTCGACTCGAGGTCGTGAGATTTATCCACGAGGCAAGTGTTTACTTGCTTTATTTCTTTTTTAGCATAAACCTCATATTATAATTTGGTAATAACAAATTAGATGATTTTGGGTTTTGGTTTTCGTGAATTAAAACGGGTTTTCGAAAGTTAAACAAGTAAACCTTGAATAATAACTAATTTGAGAAACCTAGGATTTAAGTAAAATTAATTGTTGGTTATGGGTTCTAGGATATTCAGAAGACTTTTCATTTGTGTATATGTAGTTGATTGAGGTTGGAGGACATTAGGTGAGGAGATAAAAGCTTGGGAGAAGTTTTAATGGCCAAAAATGCCTCTTGGAGAAGAAGTTGTCCGGAGCGATCGATCGATCGATGGCCCAGGGTCGATCGATCGATCCTTCAGTATTTTTGGCAATTTTGCATAGGGTTAATTATATGGAATGAATTCCAATTTTAATTTATTCTAGTTTATTTAATTAAGGAAATGAAAATTCATTGAGGGAATTAATATCTATCCATTTGAGGAAATTTATAGGGGCTAGGAGGGTGCTAAGATGTGCGGAACTAAAAGTACAATTTTGAGGAAAATATATAGATTGAGGAATTAAATGTTTAGGGCTCCTAAAATAAAGTGAGGACCTCTAAATAAATTTTGGAACGATATGCAAACTTTAGGTTCATGGAAAATGGGATCCATGACTTATTTAATCGAGGGTGTTTAAGATGAGTAACACTCGAAGGAATATTTCGGTGGGAGATTATATATAGATAATTGTGAGCATAGATAATATAAGTATATGCCAACTATAATTGAGTAAATCCTATGAGGCGACTAGGATGAAATTTTGGTTATAGGTTAAAGATAAGTTGAGGGTATACTTATATAATGGTTATGAATTTGGATATTTGGAGAGTATATAAATCCCTAACAGTGATCATGGTGCGAGGTATATTTATGTAAGAGAATACCTATGGGATTAGTATTTAAGTAAGAGAATACTTAAATATCATTATGATATTATCAATTATAGGCATTTATACATTCGATGAGTGATATATGTGTATATATATACGATGTGATTACATTATATATGCTATGATACGAAAACATATATATCTCTGTGTGATTGGTATATGTGTATCTTAGAGGCTGATTTCCACGGGCTTTCCTTTGGCGTGGGGTTGCAACAGCCAGATTATATATTTTCTCCAGCGCGATCTAGGGAGGTTGCGCGATGTGGGTGAATACCCTAGATTGAGGAGTAGGGTGAGTATATCCCCAGGTCATCTTGTCCCGCCTTCGAGTGTGATGTGTGTATTCCACTTGTTGAGGGAACATGACCGACTCTACCATTGTGTATTTGTTTACCATGACCATGAGGGAGTCTGGCTTGGTACCGTGTATAGTGAGTAAAACCGGATTTTGGATTCGCACTATGAGGTTGCATCCTCGAGCTATAGCTCGATGGGATGGTTATTATACTTCTGTTTGTGATAGGTATAATCATATACTGGTTGCGTACAGTATATTGTTTGTATATGGAAATGAGACATCATATACTAAACTTATGTATATAAAGTGAAGAGCCTACTAAGGTGTATTTTCCCTTTCCAGTAGATTTATATCCGGATTTATGTGAATATGAATCAAAAGTTATAGTAAGAACTATATGTATATGTATATATGAGTCTTATATATACACATCAGGTGTTGAGCGCCAAATGGATCTCGACGATCAACATTGCAAGTTAGTAGTGTATCGGGGGGGTTCCTTGTTTGGAGTTCGCTTCGCGAGACACCCCGCGCCCGAACATAGAGCAGTGTTGGGAATGAGGAGAAGTTTAGACCTTAGTACTCGAGTTAAGCAGGATTTTTAGAGATTGGATGAAACGGATTAGTTAGGGAGGGTAGCTTAACTAGGTTGTTTGTTAGGTATGCGATAGGTGTGCACTATTAGAAGAGAGGTGAGGGGTTTCTCATGGGAGTGCGATACCAAATTTAAATATGAGGTAAAATATATTTTTTAAAATATAGCATTTTTGCACTTGCAAAATATTTTTACTACTTGGGCTCTGACCCGTTTATCTTCTTTTCCCCTCTTTTGCTATATATATATATATATATATATATATATATATATATATATATATATATATATATATATATAGGTCTCCAGACACAGGGACGCCTTGATAACGATTCCTTCGAGTCAGACATTTGTTGCAGCAGTTGTGGATGGATCCAGGTTTCTTGTAGACGCTTCCATCCTTGAGATCTACATAGGAGGTAGCGTAGAAACATTCGGACTGATAGCCCAATTGTATTTATTTATTCTTTTACTGCCTTTTTGTGCGGCCTTTGATGTGATTGTATTATATTAAACTGAGTGTTAGGTTATTTTATTTCTTTTCAGTTTCATTTATATAAATTGTGTGAATGTCTTACTTGAATAGTGTAATTAAAAAGATTAGTTAAATAAATTTTGACGCCAACCTAATAGATTATTAGTAATTAATTTGGTTTTCGACAATGATGCTAAGAATGAACCATATGCGACTCATGTCTTAATTTGGTACAAGAGTGATCATCCGGTATTTTATTAGGCGGGGCATCACAGTCAACCTCTTTTTTCCATCACCATATACTTTTCTAAGTGCAAATGAGGTGTTACACGATAAAAAATAGTGAATGCCACCCCAGCAGAGTTACCAAATGTAAGAGGGGAGTTTAATATGGGGAAATAACAGATTTTTGTATGTGTTTGACTTGAGAAACTTCGGTTGCGCCTATGTATCTGTCATAGTCAGAATCAAAGTCAGTGTAGTTCGTGGGTTTGTACTATTCGCCAAAAAAATCATTATGGTGGAACTCGAGAGGTGAAAGGTTGTGCAACTCTTCTCGAAGAACTCATCTCAAAAATATTTTCTAAAACACTCTCTAAAAACTCATAAGACAAAATCACTCTTCTTCTCCCAAGAATATCTCCCTCAAAATGTATGGGGGTGAGGCATATTTATAGCTAAACCAACACAAGTGGGTCACCACATGTCAAATAACCAGTGGTCTCAGATGTCCTATTTTAAGTGGCATGTGTCCCATAACATATGTAAAACTCTTAACACTATAATATTGTCTAGTTAATGCATAAATAATACACAAATATGCGTGATATGTTAGACGCACATAATAATACCTCGGTCATATAAACATATGGACTTTTGTCAATATTAATCATCTCTAATCTCATTTAATAATTTAATGAGAGGCTTATCATTAAGCCTCTCCTACAGTGTGCGATACTAATTCAAATGGATTCTTAAATTTCCAAATCCAATTCATTTAATTGGATGTCTAAATTTTCTCAAACCAAACACCAATTTTATTCAGCCCCTAAACATGTATTTACGTGTCAAATCAAACCAATCAATTAAACCAAATGATGATTAAGCTGACAAACATAAATTTTAGGAAAAAAAACCTTCCGGGAAAAAACCTTTTTATTTCCACTATAATTTGTAAAAGAAGATTTACACGGATTATAATGAAAATACATTTGACATACGAAATATCCACAGGTTCTGGCTCATAGTCGTCAGCCTAGGAACATCGCAACACTCCCTATGACACTCAGTCGATCATCCCAGTACCTCCCTCAAGTGGTACATATTATCATCCCAGTACCTTCCAAGGCACCTACTGTTGAAGCATAAACTCCTAGAAAATATGTCTTGGGTTCCACACAATAACTCACACAAAAGTAATTGGGATTTGTGAATTGTAAAACAAACACTTTCGACCCTTTAAATGATTGAGAAGGAAAAACACACTCAAAAACATATTATATTAAAAATAGTGTTTCTCCACCGAAAAACCAATAGCCTAACACCCAATATCCATAAAATTTGAAGCAGTAACATGAGATCGTTAAAGTCCTGTCGTTCGAACGACACACGTTGTCGTTTGATCAAGAAAGCATCTCGTTCGAACGAGATACGCTGCCATTTGAACAACAACGGCATTGATACCAAGAAGTCTTTAGACTTTGAAAAATTTTGTAAACCTCGGAGATCAAAACTCTTACGGGATCAAAAAAAATTCTAAAAAATCTTTTATAGGAAAATGTTTTTATAAAACCATTTATAAAAAAATCATAAAATAACCCGGCACTTTTAATGTGAAATGTAAAAGGACTTAACATAATTTTACCAAAATCATCTTGTTGGGCATGAATGTTGAAGTTTTATTGAACTTCGGATCGTCTTTTTTATCTCTTAGCTCCCGTAATTGTTCGATGACTTGTAGCGGTATACGACATAATCAATTGTGACGGACAATGTCCTTACAAATATACCCCAATGTCTATGTTGGTACAAAAAATAAAAATTTCAGAATTATCAACTTAAAATGACCTATACAAATCTACCCTCCTAAAAATAAAAGTGCAAAGATAAAATGACAAGTCTTCAAACTTTGTTTCGACTATCAACTTTTCAAAACATCAAGCTTTTCTCATCAGGGTGTGCAATCTAGAAATATTCAATTATACCTACACACATGAGACAAAGCAAATACCTCATGATGTATCGAGTTTGAAATGATATAAAGCATAAACATGAAAGCATATCCAAATATCCCCCATACTTAAACTCCCCATAAAATCATAATTCGTTACCCCCCTTTTTATTTGTCCGAAATAGACAAGGAACAAAATAAATAAATAAAAAATCAAATCGGGGTGTCACGGTAAACAAGGCAAACAAACTATTTTTGATTTTTTAGATTTTTCATACAAAAATGAAAACATGAGGTTAAAAAATTCACACACCATGAATTTTCACTAAAATAACCAAATCATGGAAATAAAATGAATGGGTATGAACAGATTCGATAGGAAAATCAACTCAATCATGACATGTGTGCAAAATAGTCCTTAGGTGTAAAATTGTTGAATTTAGATGACATCGTCTTAATCATATCCACAGATCAAAGTGTAAATGATTTCCACACCAATAATGTCCTAAACTATGTAATGCTTTTTCATGACTTTCAAGGACGTGAAAACCACTTTAAATTCCATCCAAACTCCCTCATTAAAAGATAATGGTTTTTATTTTTCTTATGAGGTAATGTTTTAGCTTAATTTTCTTTTTATTGCCTTTCAATTTTTGGGGGGATCTTTTAAACCTCATTGAACCCCGGATAATTTTCAATTCCTCACTTTTTTAGGTCCATTTAAATGGTGGCTTTATCGCAAAGGAAAAATTAAATACCTTTCGCAACCTTTTTCCGTTTTTCAAAATAAATCACACAAACTCACAAACGGTTTATATCATGCACTACTTTTTGTCAAGTTTTATCGAATTTGGTTCATTGTATAGATAGAATTGAGATGGAAACACTCAACCAACATGTTATAGATAAGCATAAAAGTCAAACAAATCCGTGCGTATGTGCAATAAAGGAAAAATGAGTCAAACATGTAGGTAGCAACGCAATATCATCTCAAAGACTCCAACTTTGAAAATCACATGAACGACACACCCTATTGTATCAAAACACCATCATATAGTCACATGGATAAATGGAATGAAATTGTGACTCATTCATCCCAAGTGTCTATCCATAAACGGTGTAAAACAAAATACAAAACTCTTTTTGGATTTTTCAAAACTTTTATAAAAATAAAAATCTTTTTGTTTTTTTCGAATATGACCAAAAAATATATATATGAATGGACATACAATAATTATATATGTCATAACATTAGGAAACTTATATCATGAATCACAACTAGTGTATGACAAACAAACAAACATAATCATCTATATGGTATAGCAAGAGAAGAATCATGTGCAAGAAACCGAGAATCAACTAGTCTCGCATCTAGTTCTTCTAAAAGAGATTTACAAACCCAAATAGGTGTTCAACGACACATGGGGGTTACGAAAACCAAGGAAACACTAGACATCAACTTCCTAGGGCCTTTTCGAAGATTGAAACAAAAATGCATAAGGTGCCCTTTCCTACAATAATGTGAACACGTGTAAACGGGTGGAACGACACCTCTGGGTTGACCTTTTCTAACTTCCTTGGAAATGGTTGTCCCTTTAAAATAAACTATGGTTTTGGCTTTAACAATCGAAGCATGGGAACAAGATGATCCATTCCCATCACTACACAAACCACTCGAGTCTTTCAAATCACGTTTTAACTTCAAAATTTTATTCTAAAGAAAAGAATTAGATTTTTTCAATTTGAGGGACTCCTTTTTCAAATCATAAATCAAACTTAAAAGGTTATCGCGCTCACTCTCAATTAAAAAAAATTTAACCTTAAGAATCTTTTCACGTGTCGTAACATCATTAATTAAACTATTATCCTCAATGGCACGAATAGGAACCCTAGAATCTTTAAAGTCCTCCAACACTTTTCCTAAAACTAGGACTCTATCATCACTCTTCTTTTTGAAAAATTTTAAAGCATTAAAGTCCTAGTCCAAAGAAACAAATTTTTCACGATAAAAATCTCTTTGATTTTGAACCGTTTTCAAAGGATCCATTGCGGGTTTAAAACGAGAATTTTCTTTTTCCAAAACTTCAATTCTTTTCGTAAACGTCAAATTCAAGCTATTTAAATAGTTAAAACTTTGACTTATGTCAATGGGAGGGAGGATCCAATTACATAAGTGTTCCATTGGAAAATTGCGATTTTTCACAAAATTTATTTTTCTGAAGAAAAAATCAAATATAATTTAATTTGGGGAAAAATAGCAATACGCAATAAATTAGCATAACCTGCTCTGATACCAATTTGTAAAATGCCGTGTGCGATACTGATTCAAATGGATTCGTAAATTTTCAAATCAACTTATTTAATTGAATGTCTAAATTTGCTCAAACCAAACAATAATTTTATTCAACCCCCAAAACATGTATCTACCTATCAAATCGAATCAATCAATTAAACCAAGCGATGATTAAGCCGACAAACACAAATTTCAAGGAAAAAAAACCATTTTGGGTAAAAACCTTTTTATTTCCACTATAATTTGTAAAAGACTATTTTCACGAATTATAATGAAAATACAATTAACCTACAAATTATCTGCAGGTGTCGATTCGTTGTCATCAGCCCAGGAACACCACAACACTCCCTATGACACAAAGTCAATCAACCCATTGCCTCCCTCAAGCGGTACCTATTGTCGGCCAATACCTCCAAGTCACCTAGTGCAGCAGCATAAACTCTTAGCAAATATGTATTCATTTCCACACAACAACTCACACAAAACTAATTGGGATTTGTGAATTGTAAAACAAGAACTTTGAACCCTTTAAATTGTTGGAGAAGAAAAAACACTGAAAAATGTATTCTTAGGAAAACAGTGTTTCTCCACCCAAAAACCAATAGCTACACACCTAATATATAGAAAATTTGCGGCGGTGATGTGTCAGCCTAAAAGTCCTGTCATTCGAACGATATATGATGTCGTTTGAGTGAGACAACATCTCGTTCGAATGAGATACGTTGTCGGTTGAACGAGATTAGAAAACTGTTACGAGATTAGAAAACTTTTATTTAAAAAATCTTTTGTAGGAAAATATTATTATAAAACCATTTATATAAAATTCATAAAATATCCCGACACTTTTATTGTGAAATGTAAATGGAACTCAAACATAATTTTACCAAAATTATCTTGTTGGGCATGAATATTGAAGTCTTCTTGAAATTCAGATCGTCTTTTGTAGATGTTAGCTTCCTGAATTCTTCGATGACTTGTAGCGGTATACGACATAATTAATTATGACGGACAATGTCCTTACAATCTTCGTACTCTGATTCATTATTTCACACTATGAAACTGAAACATAAAGCATATTCTACGTCGGTTCCATCTGGGGCCGACAATAATAAACCTTTCCACCGTCACTTTCACAAGATGTTCCATCAATAAACAAACTCCAAATGGTTCATGCCTTAGTAAAAGAACCCTCCTCCAATACTCCTTAATTGATAAAGAAGTATTTTCATCCGTTCGTTCTGTCATATCAATCGTACTTCCTTGGCTAAGACTTGCTTTTGAACAATCGATAGCACCTCATCCTCTTTCTCGACTTTGGGATCATTTTTTGAGGTCCACGTAAATTTTGTGACCAGATGTTCTAGAACATGTCCTTTTATCTCACTTCTAGACTGGTAGATATGTCAAATTATCCTAACTCAACTGACTAAGCCATTAACCCACCTAATTTCTTGATTTTATGAATGACTTGTCTCAGTGGAATATTGATTAGTACCACCATCATGTGTGTCTTGAAATAGGGCTTCATTTTTCTAGAGGCATGTATTAAGGAGGATGCTAGCTTCTCTATCTTTGGGTAGTTTAGATCTACCCCTTTAAGATCCCTACTATTAAAGTAAACATGATTATGAACTCCATCATCGTTTGTTACAATGGTGGCACTAATGACCGACTCCAAGACAACCAAATATAAAAATAGTTTCTCTCCTTGAACAAGAGGAGAGAGTAGCATTAGGGAGACGAGATAAGCCTTCAATTCTTAAAATATCCTTTCACACTTTTCGTCCCAAGTAAAAGCCTTCCTCAGGATTTTGAATATTGGTAAACACTTATCAGTTGTCGTGGAAATAAATGATTGAGGGTATCCACTCGTTTAGTTATCCTCTGGACTTCCGTGATTATTCTTGACATTTTCATATCAATCAGTGCTTTGATCTTCATAGGGTGCTCTCCAATACCCCTTTGATTAAAAATAAAGCTAAAAAATTTCCCACGTTGACGCCAAATTAACACTTCACCGGATTTAGCTTCATTTTACATTTGTCCGTTGTGTCGAAAGTTCACTCCATATCGACTATATGTGTCTCATATTTAAGAATATTTGTAAGCATATTATCCACGTATACCTCCATTGTATTTCCAATTTGATCTTCAAACATTTTGTTAACAGACCTTTGATAGGTTTCCCCTGAATTCTTCACACCGAAAGGCATTAATTTGTAATAGTAAGTTCCTTTATCAGTTATCAAGGAAGTATTTTCAACATCCTCACTCTATATGGAAATTTGATTGTACCCAAAGTACTCGTCTAAGAAGATCATGGGCTCATGTCCGGCCATTGCATCCACTATTTGGTCAATCCAAGGTAATGGTAAACTGTCTTTTGGGCAGGCTTTATTGAGGTCTGTGAAATCAACACACGTACTTTATTTCCCATTCTGTTTAGTCACAATGGAGACATTAGAAATCCAATATGGTTACTATACTTCTCTGATGAAGTCTGTTGTTTGTAACTTCTTTAACTCGTCTTAAATCACATCATATCAATCTCTAGAAAAGGTACCACGCCTCTGCTTTACTTGCTTAGAATTTTTGTCTATGTTGAGCCGATGGAAGATAATTTTGGGGATAATCCCCGACATGTCACCATGGCTCTAGGAAAATATACTTTGTATCTTTCTCAGTAGCTTGATCAATTCTCCCCTAACTTTTGCTTTTAGGGATGAGCCAATTTGGATGGTTTTTTCCAGCTCGTCCTTGTTAAGAATGCTGGGTTCGACCTCCTCAGGGGGCTCTCTCTTTTTAGACTTTATCTCTTCCCATGGGTCAAGGGTATCAATGTTGTACATTTTTTCTTATTTTTATGGGCATCTCTCTCTCAGCCGAGGTGAAATAGCACTCCCGCACCTCCACCTGATCACCTTGTACTTACTCGACCCTATAAGGGGTTAAGAATTTCATCATTTGGTGCACGGTGTACGACATAAATTCAAATTCCTTTTGTGACACTCTCCTAAGAATAATGTTGTAGGTCGAGAAGACTTACTCATCCATTACAAAGAAATTAAGTCTTGTGGTAAAACATTTTGGCCACGTCCCAAAGCACATGTCCATTTCATAGACTCTGAGCGAATGCACCTTTTATCCGTTGAAATCGATCAAAGGCTGATGGTAAGGAACCAACCTCTTCTTTATCAACTTTAAACCTTTAAAATAATCCCAAAACATGACGTCATCTAAGTTTCCCTTGTCAACTAGAATACAAGCTACATTCTAGTCGTGAACTCATGTACTGATGACAAATGGGTCATCATGTGGGGAAAAAATTCCTTTGAATTTTTTTAGGGGTAAATATGTTCTAACACAATCCGTAAGAGTGCAAGGCTCTAATAACACTTTGAGAATGGGAAAATAAATGTGCTCAGTGGGGATGGTCATGAAAAAAAAAATCTATTTTTGTATTTTTATCAATTTGTTTTTCCAAGCATACAAAAATAATTTAAATATTTTTTATTGATTAAATTAGTTATGAAGAAAAATATGTGTTCAAGACAACATGAATATGCTATGCATTCAAGAACACAATGATTGACGAAAAATCCCTTTTCGGGGCAAAACCTTTATTCAGCACTGTAGACAAATTACAAGACAATTGACTTACAATATTACTTGATTACCTCCACAAGTATAATGTGCTAGTCTTATCAAGATATCTAAATAATACTTATTGTCTCCAAATAGTCCACAAGAGACAGATGCTCTCTCAGTATCCACCGATCCAGCCTCGACATTCTTCTTTAGTCGTGATCTCTCTGGGTTCACAAGTCATCCATGGAGTAACTCTCCACAAGATGTATGCAATGATACTAAACTATCTAGGGTTTAAACCGATTCACAAAAACTATTTTGGGAATGTGTGTTGTGAATAAAAAGTGTTTTTTCAACACAAAATTTTGAAAACTTTTGGAACAAATATTCAGAAAGCATTCTTTCAAAAGTATTAGAAAAACTAAAGACAAAACATGTATTTATAAGGCGAATGTAAATTTCGAGGCAGAGACTCATTTGAACAAAAATGAGGATCGTTCTAATGAGAATAGAGTTCGTTTAAACGAAACAGGAGCTCATTTGAATAAAAAGGCTATCTTATTTGAACCAACTTCAAACGATTCTAAATAGTACGCCCTTGTTAGATGCTCGTTAAATGAAGATATCGAATGGTCCTTCTAACGACTTGACATATCTTTCAAACAAGAATGTCTTCTCTTTTAAATGAGGTAGGCTAACTTAGAAAAATAATTTTAGAATAAAAATTGCCTTGATTTTGAAAACAAAAAAAGTATTTTTCAGTTTTAATAAAAATAAACACCCCAAAATAAATTTAATAGATAAACTTAAATTGATAAAAAGCTTGATACCTTTATGGGATGTAGGGAAGTCTCGAATGTTGATATCGGTCTGTCGTGACGGTGCATGCTGATTTGTAATGGGGGTATGCCAAAGCAGTCTAAAACAATATGAGGCATATGCTATGAGAAATATCAAAATATTTGCTCTTACAACTATCCCCCTTTGGCTATTCCGTTACCAAAAAAACAAACCTATCCAAGATCCAAGTCATATCAACATAACTCTATAAATGAAAAACGAAATCTAACACTCTTTCCAACCCTAGAATGGACTGGCATAAGTCTATTTGTCTTCAAACTCTCCTTGTTCTTCCCTTTTTTATCTTCCCTTGATCTTCTAATATTTTAATCAATGCCAAAGGTAACCTACACACATGAGACAAAGAAATATATCCCTTGATGCATCGAGTTGGAAATAGAAAAAAAAATTAAAAACTCATAATATTATCTCCCCCATAAATCAAAATCATCAAATCTCCCCCATAATTTGTTCTCCGCTTTTTTGTCCGAAATTGATAAAAGAGTAGAATCTAAACACGAAGTATAAAACATCACATAGAAAAATAAGATATCATCACAAAGATATGTAAACAACCCATATTTAATGATCTCAAAGGAAAAATTCACCAACTATTTTTGAAAATTTCAAAAGTGTAAATTTTACAAATACAACACGATACCATATATAATATATGCAAAATATACCAAAGAAAACACGATACATCTATATAGGTATAAGCAACAACAAAAAATTACACAAAGGACATAAGCTTTACACAGTAGCATAATATCGATGTGCCTAAACATGTGGGATGAAATGAATGGGCATGAACTATATACAAGTGAATTATGACCGAAACACTCAAATATATTCAAGAAGTTAGAAATAGACAACATTCTCGATGCATGGATCAAGGCATAGGCTAACTTATCCATCCTTGGATATCTTTGCTCTGCCCCCTAGAGTGCCTTATTGTTGAAATACACAGGCTTCTGTACCCTGTCTTCGTCTCTCACAATGGCTGCACTGATGGTTGACTTTGAAACGACGAGGTACACATAAAGTCGTTCACCCTGCACGGGCCGTGACAATAGCAAGGGAGACCCTAGGTATGACTGTAACTCCTTAAAAGCCTCATCACACTCTTCACTCCATTCGAAGGCCTTTCTGAGAATTTTGAAGAATGGTAGATACCTGTCTGTGGCCCTAGACACGAACCTGTTCAAAGCAGCAACTCTCCCTGTGAGTCTATAAACGTCTTTAATGGTCTTGGGGGTGTTTATCTCTACAAGGGCCTTTATCTTTTCAGGATTAGCCTCGAAGCCTCTTTGGTTGACAATGAACCCCAAGAATTTCCCTGCCTCGACCCCGAAGACACACTTGGTCGGGTTGAGCCTCATTTGGTACTTGTACATTATATTAAAGGTCCTCTCAAGGTCTGCCACATGATCCTCTGCCTTCAAGCTCTTAGTCAACATGTCATCTACATAGACTTCCATAGACTTCACAATTTGGTCTTCGAACATTTTATTTACGAGGCGCGAAAATGGTGCCCCTGCATTCTTTAGGCCAAAGGGCATGACCCTATAATAGTATGCCCCCTTGTCTATGATGAAAGTTGTCTTCTCCGAGTCTTCAGGGTTCATAAAGATCTGGTTGTACCCTGAATAGGCATCCATGAAGCTCATGAGCTCATGGCATGCGGTAGCATTTACCATCTAATCAATGCGGGGGAGAGGGAAGCTGTCTTTGGGACAATGCTTGTTGAGGTCGGTGAAGTCCACACACATTCTCCATTTCCCGTTGGCCTTTGGGACAATGACGGCGTTGGACAGCCACTCGGGGTAGATGACCTCTCTGATAAACTTAGCATCTTTTAATTTCTTGACCTCGTCCCTTATGACCTCATATTTTTCTCGAGAGTAAATTCTCCTCTTCTGCTTTACTGGCTTCGCACCCTCTACCACGTTGATCTTGTGGCACATGATTTCAGGGTGGATCCCTGGCATATCTATATGACTCCATGCAAAGACACTCTCTCTTCTTCTCAGCAGCTTGATGAGGTCTTCCTTGATATTTGTCTTCAGAAACATGCCGACTTGGATGGGTTTTTTTGGGTCATCCTCATTGAGGATGATGGATTCTACCTCTTCCGCGGCCTCTCCTTTCTTCAGGTTTTTCTCATCCATGGGGTCAAGGGTGTTAATATTGTAAGTAGTTTTTACCTTCTTGTGTGCCTCTTTTTCTTCGGCGGAGTTAAAATAACACTCCCGCGATGTCATCTGGTCTCCCTGAACTTCCCCTACCCCGTAAGGGGTTGGAAATTTAATCATCTGATGGACCATGGACAGTACAGCCTCAAACCCCTTGAGGTCTACTTACCCCAGTAAAATGTTGTAGGTCGAGAAGACATGTTCATCCAACATAAAGAAGCTGACCTTCTTGGTGAGCCATCTTGGCCACTCGTCCCCCATCCCGACATCAGCCTCGTACACTCCAAGGGGATGAACCTTTTCCCCACTGAACCCAATCAATGTGTGATGGTATGGGATGAGCCTAGAACGGCTGAGACCTAAGGTTTTGAAGCATGGCCAAAACATTACATTTGCAGAACTGCCCCCGTCGACCAGTATCCTCGGCACCTCACACCCGTGCACCCTAGTAGTGATGACGAGTGGGTCATCGTGTGGGGCTAAGAGGTCTTTAAAGTCCATTCTTGAGAACCCCACTATCAGGGTGTCCCTGTCGACCTTTTTCCTCTTTTCTGATTTTGCCTCGAGGGAGGTTGAGTGCACAGTTCTTGTCACTGCCTTGGCCTCAGCTACATGGGCCTTCCTGTCGGCGACCTCTGACCCTCCCCCTGCCAGACCCCCGGAGATCATACCCACACCGATAGAGATCATATTAAGTCTCTTGACAGGGCCTTGGTCATTTCTCAACGGGAGGTCAGGGTCGTCCTCATCGTCAGAAGGGTCGTCCCCTCTTTTTTGAGTACCTTCTCTACATGCATCGCCTCGCTTCTTTCGGGGGTCGTCCCCTCGGCCCCTCTTGAAGGCACCTTTGTCGACGTACTTCCTAAGCTTCCCTTCTTTTAGCATAATCTAAATCTCATCTTTCAGAGAAAAGCATTTGTCTATCACGTGATCATGGTCTTGGTGAAATTCACACCACAGGTTTTTGTTCCTCTTGTTAGGGGCTGCCCTCAAATTCTCAGGCCACTTCAGGGACCGATCACTCTTTATCTCATTGAGAATATGTTCACAACTGACCGTTAGAGGGGTGTAACCAGTGAACTTATCGTCCGTAGACCTCTTCTTCCCCTCTTTGTTCCTCTTAATGTACTTACCCCCACTGGTGGCTCCTTTCTCATCTTCGTACTTTGTGGCCATCACCTATTCGGCGTTCATCACCTTTCCTGCTGTTGATAGCAATTCAGCCATTATCCTTGGAGGGTCTTCAACAAGCTTCCATAGCAGCTTCCCCTTCTGGAGTCCTCCAATGAGGGCGGTCATGGCTATGCTCTCCTTATAGTCTTCCACCTCTAACTTTTCTTTGTTGATTCTAGCTATGTAGTCCCTTTGACTCTCATTCTTCCCCTGCTTAACATAGAGCAGGTGTGTGGTCTTCTTCTGTGGTCTCATCCCAAAGAAAAAGTTATTGATGAACCGGTCTGCCAGCTACTTAAAGTTTTCAATGGAGTTTTTTGGGAGAGACATATACCAGACATGTGCAGCCCCGTCAGAGCACGACACCTCATCTTATCTGTGATAGAGTATATGTCTTCCGCTGATTGATACATCTCAATATGGTGGACAGGGTTGGTACTCCCGTTATATCTTGGGGTGACCGTAGGTGGCTTGAACTTTGATAGCGTATGGAAGTTGACTATCTTCGCCACAAAGGGTGAGCCTATGGAGTATCCTCTCCGAAGAGGGTCCCAGCTCTTTAGCATATCACCAATCTTATCCTCTAGTCGCTGGATCGAATCATTCCAGGGCCTCATAGGGTCGGCCTGGCCGATGTTATCCCCTACCGCCTCTTTAAGGTGGACGGAGGGTTCTGCCGCGACAGGCCTGTGTCGGCTGTTCACTTCCCTTAGCCGTCATCCCGTACATGGGGTCGGCCCCCGTGAGGTCGGCCATCTGTTGCCTCCCTTCTGGACCTCGCAGCACTCCTTGATCTGTACAATTTTTCTCGCAGGTCATTTACTGGGCCCAGCCTCTCAAAGGCCACCCCCCTGCTCAGGAAATCAAAAGTAGAGCCTCTTGGGCGATCGTCAATATTTTGTCTCCCGCACTTCCCTCTACTCTCCTAGAGAGGTCGTATAGTATTGTTGGAGACCTCATATGGTTCCCAACATTCTATAGGGGCCTCCTCTCCCTCCAGATCGTCATACCTGTCCTCAGGGAAAGGGTTTCCTTGCCTCCCCGGGCATTGACGTCGGGTGTCGACGACATCCCTACGCCACTGAGAGGGTGACAGGTCTTTGCGTGGTGCCTGGGGTGGTCCCCTGGCTTCATGCTGTCCTAGAGCTGCTGTCGGAGTAATCATCTCAGGTGAAACCTCTGGTGGTCTTAGTATGTTCTGGCTTAGAGCTGTGAACTTCTCCTGCGTGATCCGCAGGCTTGCTGCCAGAGACTTCAAGGCTGCCGCCACATCAGCCATCTCAGACTGAGGTGGTGGCTGACTGGAACTGGGTCCTACTCCATTATAGTGGTGGTGGTGGCATCTCTAGTGCCATGTGTTTGAGCTGTGAACAACTGAACAGGTTAAAAGACTGGTGAGCTTGAGAACCTTAATGGGTATCTTTCAATGGTGAAACATCTCCTCTCAGGGGTAGAGCTGGTTCACCACCAAAGTGCCCAGTGAGGTCAAGCTGTACAAGGGAAGATATATCTTCTCGTTTCCACAAACGGCGCCAAACTGATGATGCTAAAATCTAGCACCACCAGATAAGTGATGATGAGCTCAAACTGTAAGTACCATGGCATCCATAGATGTATAAGTATATAGAAGGAGGTGAGTATAAGAGGAACACGATAATGATGTATAGTGGTTCAGCCAATTAGGCCTACATCCACTGTGAGTGTGTGATCCACTAAGTATGGGCATTAATGGCCTTGGATACAATGCACATAAACTCCCTTTCTCTCTGTATTGTGTGTACGAGGAGAGTTTTAGCTAGGGTTACAAGGTTTTCATCCATCCCCTTGTAGGGTTGTAGGTGACAAATATATATAGGTCTTGGGGGGATTAGTGTACCCCCCAAGTATGCATGGTATATGTGAATGATGATCTAGCCAATCCCCTGTTGACACCTGTAGATGCCACCTGTGGCTAATGAGGACATAATATTCCCTCACGTGAGGGGGTGATATTGTTATAAAGGTCTTGCACGTGCCGTGGAAGCCTCACGCGCACTGTTCCACGCGTCTCCCTAACCACGCGCTGTGGTGATGTCACCCTCGGCCCATGATACGAGGCCGAGGGTAAAGTTCCCTCCGCTAGTGAGTCTGGACTAATTTAGGCCTCGTACTGTCGTACCGTCGGAGGGTCGTCTGAGCCTGATGGAGGGTCAGCCCCTTGGAGGGTCATCCGAGCCTGATGGATGGTCGACCCCATGGAGGGTCATCTGGGCCTGATGAGGGGTCGGCCCCTTGGAGGGTCGTCAGAGCCTGATGAGGGGTCGACCCCTTGGGGGGTCGTCTGAGCCTGATGGAGGGTCGGCCCCTTGGAGGGTCATCTGGGCCTGATGAGGGGTCGGCCCCTTGGAGGGTCGTCTTGGCCTGATGAGGGGTCGGCCCCTTGGGGGGTCACGAGACCATCTTGGGTTCATCTTACTGGAGGGCGCCCTCGGCCTGGACGAGGGTATATATGGGTATATCAATCACCCCCCAACCCTTAGCCATAGATGATACTGAGATGGTGAGGGATAATGTTGCTTTTGATACAAGTGTGTGGTCTGTTTGATGAGTGACACCTGCCAAGATGTCATGACACCTAGGTAGATGCTCATTGTTGTTTCAGTTTCCAAGGTGTGGCGGCTGCACACTTGACCTGGGACTTTCTGCCCTAATGATGCCCTCCTCGTGGGCTATGCTCTGCTTTGGTTAATGGGCCCACTCATTACTAAGGTATTTAAGAGATTTTTTAAACCTTTCCTTCTCTTCTTCTTCTTCGCGCCCAAGCTCTCTCTCTCTCTAGATTTCCAACAAACATACCACCATTTCTGCAAATTTCAACATTTTGAGTTTGGTAGTCTCTATCTTCCTCCTCAGGTAATTCCTCTAACCCAGTGTCCTCTTTACTTTCATTTCTTTTTTGCTTTCTTATTTTAGGCTTGTAGGGCCGGATTTTCCTTAGGCTGTTTCATAAATTTTTAGGCATCTTCTCCAGTGACTGGTTCTTGAGCGTTTTTGAGTGTTCTTGATTTAAAACCCTCAATTTCTTTTGTTTCAATCCAAAAGTCCAGTCTGGTCAACTACAAACTTGTTTGTTGTTAGGTTACCCAAATTCTTCCAAGTGTAGGGTCTCCCCCTTAATGCTTAGGAGGCTTTATAATTTAGCCGAGTAATTCCCATCCTTGAGAGATAATCTCTTCATAGAGATCAAATGAGTAGAGGAAGAGGAGTACAGGAGATGATGGGCCGACCCTAATTAGGTACGACCCATTTTTCCCATTCCTCTTGCCACAATAAAGCCATTTGAGTCGTCTGAGTCTATTGGGTCGTCCTGTCGTCCAACCGAGAGTTATTCAGGAGAGATGGATGAGAAAGCGTCATCTCCAACTGGCGCTAGACCTTCTAGGAGAAGAGAGACATCTGGTCTAAGCCCAGGACGACAGGCCGATGGTATGGTCACTTCTGAGGCTGTCCCTGTGACAACTCTATCCCCACATGCTTTCCAGATGGATTTTCCTCGGGGGCCTCTGACAGGTGATGAGGCCGAGGGAGAGGGGACTGAGGATTGTGAGGACTCAGATGTTGACCCAGTTTACACATCTCCTGCCTCGTCCTATATTTCCTTGGTCAGGTATCGTGACCTCCTTCTGTGGAGGCATGCATATGGTGTCCCCCCCAACATATCCATGAGGGTTCCCTATGAGTCTGAGAGGGTCTTTGAGGGCGAAGATGGAGAGATTGCGGTATACAAACAAATGTTTAAGGTAGGTGTCAGACTCCCTCTGCATCCTTTCGTCGTAGATATCTTGTCATCCCTCGGCGTTTCCCCCTCTCAGCTTCCTCCCAATTCCTGGAGGACGATCCTCGGTTACATCTCCCTATGGAAGAATTCTTTCACTGATCATCCCTCGACCGACGTATTTTTGGTCTGTTACAATATCACTTCCTCGTCTAAACATCCTGGGTATTATCACCTGGGGGCGAGGAGGTCTGATAAAAAACTTCTCCACGTGGCGCAAACCTCCAACCACGATTGGAAGAAGAAATTTTTCTTCGTTTCTGGAGAGTGGGAATTTTCCGCCGAGTCTCAACATTTGGACGACAGTCTGAGGGTTCCCAAAAGATGGTACAACCCCTCGATGAAGGCCAGGTCCGATCCTGGACTTAGTCTGGATGAGAAAGACATAGTAGAGTATCTGAGGGAAAGGGGGAGAAATTGCAAAGTTTGAAGATTTGATGACCCCTCGGTTCCTCAAGGAAGCTGGTCTGAGGGTCGGCCCCCTGATAGAGCTATGTGAGTTACACTACTTTTTGCCCATTCTTTACTTTTTTCAAGTGTTTCATCTTTGCCTCTACATTTTTCTAACATGTCGTCCTCCTTTCAAGTCGTCCTTCTGGTATATCAGAGCAACTTTGGGAAATGACTGCTCTCAGTTTGCTATCAGGCTTGGGCAAGAAGAAGGGCAAGGAGCCTCAGTAAGCTCCAAGGAAGATGCAGACAGTGGGGCCGACACCTGCTGAGCCGACCCCGGACAGACAGAAAAGGAAAGAGCCTGAAGTCCCTGTCGACCCTCGGCCAGATTCACGGACGAGGGAAAGGGTCGAGGCATCTGAGGGGACCGCCTCTTCTTCCAGCATGGGGGCCTTCTGGTCCCACAATTTGACATTACTCAAGGTCGATCCGTCTTCTCTGATCGCCAACCTGAGGCCGGCCAAAGAGTCAATGTTCTCTGCCCGCTCGGTTGCCGATTATGAATTCTTGTCCAAGATGCCTCCAGCGAAAGTGTATGACTATGGTCTGCATACCCTATCTCAGGTACTTATCTTACTTCATTCCCTTAATTGCATTCTTTCACAAACTATTTTCTCGTCCTCTTGACAACTGTTTACTATTTCTGTGCAGTCTGTATGCGCCTTTACCTCGGCCACCAAGTGGATGGCGGAGAATCAGCAAAAAATTCATGAGGCCGAGAGGGCCATTCAACGTGAGGCTGATCTATATACGGAGTTGGAGACTGTAAGGTCTACACTGGAGATTGCCAGGACCGAACATGCCAGGGTCTTGGACGAGCTGACGAGGTAGCACGATGCATATTTACAGGCCAAGGATGTGCTCATAAAGGAGAAGGATGAGGCCTTGACCAACATGGGGGTTTAACACAAGGCCGATCTTGAGGTGACTGTCAAAAAAGCCGAGGCCGATGTTGTGGAGGCCTACAAACTCTCGGATGAGTTTCAAGGCTTCGGCCTCGAATACTTGGAGAGGGGGATCAGGACGGCCTCTCGGTGGGTCGTCCGCAAGTTTGGTGATGTTTTCTCTTCAGTCCTCCCCTCTCTGGAGGCAGTTCAGTTGGAGGACCCCTTGGTTGCTGAGGCCTTAGCTCATGTGGAGTCCCAAGTGCACTTTGAGGGTGTAGACACATCCGCAGATCAGCCTGTCATGGTTTTCGAGAAGACTTCTCTGATAGACACTGAGGCTTTGCCCTCTGATGCTGCTCAATAGGGTGGTTGTTTGTAGCCAAGACCCTCTTTATGTACCCTGTGCATGTACCTTATTTTTATAGAACACACATCTTATTATAATATTTCATCTATAATATCATCTCTCTTGTTGTCTTCCATATTTTTCTCTCATGTGATTTGTATTGTGATTCTTTATATGAACTTTTGAAGTCCTCCCTCGTCTTTCTTGAGGACAATGGTGGGGTCGTCCCCACCATTGACCCTCATTATAGCCGAGGGTTGTAATTTCCAAATTAATGGTTTTAAAGTTTTTAAAGTCTTCCCTCGTCTTTCTTGAGGACAATGGTGGGGTCTTCCCCATCATTGACCCTCATTATAGCCTATGGTTATAATTACCAAATTAATGGCTTTTACCAAAGTATTCCCTCATATTTCTTGAGGACAATGGTGGGGTCGTCCCCACCATTGACCCTCATTATAGCCGAGGGTTGTAATTACCAAATTAATGGTTTTATAGTTTTTAAAGTCTTCCTTCGTCTTTCTTGAGGATAATGGTGGGGTCGTCCCCATCATTGACCCTCATTATAGCCGAGGGTTCCAATTACCAAATTAATGGTTTCAAAGTTTTTAAAGTCTTCCCTAGTCTTTCTTAAGGACAATGGTGGGGTCGTCCCCATCATTGACCCTCATTATAGCCAAGGGTTAAAATTACCAAATTAATGATTTTTAATAATAGTCTTCCCTCGTCTTTCTTCAGGGAAATTGTGGGGTCGTCCCCACCATTGAACCTCATTATAGCCGAGGGTTCCAATTACCAAATTAATGGTTTTTAACAAAATCTTCCCTCGTCTTTCTTGAGGGCAATTGTGGGGTCGTCCCAACCATTTAACCTCATTATAGCTGAGGGTGGACTTGGCTAGCATTATCCCAATCACAGTTGCTTTAATTGAACATAAAATGAGGGACCAATGTGACATTCTCATTAACTTTCTAAGTGTTCTGTCGGAGCAACACATTCATTACCACTGTCATCCGATAGGACTTTACAAAATTACTGATAGTATTTCTTCAAATGATCTGCATTCCAGAGGTTGGAAAAGGGTTCCCCTTCTAGGTTTTATAGTCTATAGGTCCCTGGGACAACTTCGTCGATGACCCTATACAGGCCGTTCCAATTAGGATGGAGCTTATTGGGCTTCTGCCAAGTCTTTTATAGGACCAAGTCCCCCACCGCAATTGGTCTCTGTTTCACCCTCTGATTGTAAAACCTTGCAGTCCTCTGCTGATAGGCGACTTGCCTTATCTGAGTGTCTTCCTTCATTTCCTCAATCAGGTTTAAGTCGAGTCTCCTCTCTTTCATATTTCTCCGGGTGTCGTACATTTAGACCCTATGAATAGGAAACCTAATCTCGGTGGGGATGACGGCTTCTGAGCCATAAGCTAGCATGAATGGGGTCTCTCCGGTAGAGGTCTTTGTTGTCGTCCTGTAGTCCCACAGTACAGCATATAACTCTTCAACCCATCTTCCTTTTGCCTTCTCAAGTCTCTTCATGATCTCGTCTAGGATCGCCTTGTTTGTAACTTATGTTTTCCCATTAGCCTGAGGTCGGCCTTGGTTAGAGAAGAATTGTTTGATACTCACCCTTTCATAGTACTTCTCTAGAGATGTATTCTTAAATTAAGTCCCGTTATCTAAGATGAGGGTGTTGGGGAGACCATATCTGCATATAATATTTTCCAGATGAACTGGTAGGTCTTCTACTCTATAATCGTGACCATCGGCTCTGCCTCCACCCATTTTGAAAAATATTCAATTGCTACGACGAGGAACCGATAGTTATTGACTGTCCTAGGCAAGGGTCCTACTAAGTCGATCCCCCACACTACAAATGGCCGTGGGGATGTAATGGAGGTAATAGGCTGATGGGGTTGGTGAGGGATGGTGGAAAATCTTTGGAGTTTGTCACACTTTTTCACATATATCGTGGCATCTTTCCCCAAGGTCGGCCACCAGTACCCCTGGGTAACCACCCTCTTCGCCAAAGACCTGCCCCCAATGTGGCTTGAACATGACCCTTCATTCACGTCCTACAGAATGCGTGGGACCTCAATGGGGTGCACGCATCTAAGTAATGGGAGCAAGAACCCCTTTTCGTATAAGGTGTCTCCGATGACGGTGAATTTTGCGGCTTTGTATCTTAACTTCTTCCTTTCTTGCCTTGCTTCTGGCATCTCCCCATCTTTAATGTATCTGATCAGGGGGTCCATCCATGAAGCTTCCTTAGTAATACTCAGGCAAGTTCCAAGTGTACCCTCAGTGTCTTCGATAGTTGGTCGAAGTAAAATTTCCACTGGGACTGTCCTCCTGATATCCGTCCTAGTCGCCAAGGCTAACCTAGCACGGGCGTCAGCTCGACCATTATCGAGTCTAGGTATCCTCTTTAATTTTACTTATCTAATGCTCTTCAGTAATGACCTCGCCTTCTCAAGGTACCTAGCCATTCTCTCGTCCTTGGCCTCGTAGGCTCCTAGTATCTGATTCACTACTAGCCTCGAATCACTATGAACCAAAATCTGGCCGACACTAAGAGACTTGGCCAAAGAGAGGCCTGCTATCAATGCTTCATATTTGGACTCGTTGTTGGAGGCCTTGAAGTTGAACCTCAGGGCGTACTCAATGTCTATGCCATCAGGTGCTGATACTATTAATCCAGCCCCACTCCCGCATTCGCAAGAGGACCCGTTGACGAAGAGGCTCCACACGGTATGTTCTTCTGAGAAACTTCCCTCGGTGAGTGACCCCTGTCTAAAGAGATATCTTCCCTCTTCATTTTCAGCCACTTTCCTTCTGGCGGTGCTTGTCTCAGCCTTATCTGTAGGTGTGTCGGTGAGCCTACCTTGCTGGGTATCTATCTTCCCGTGGCTCTCACCCTCGACTTCATCATCTTCCCATGTACACTCGGCCATGAAATCTGCCAATGATTGCCCCTTAATGGCCATCCTAGGATGATACACAATGTCAAACTCGCCCAGCTCTATATCCCAGGCCATTAGCCTCCCTGATTTTTCAGGCTTGTGCAAGACCTGCCTAAGAGGAGAGTCAGTGAGGATGACAATTGTATGGGACTAGAAGTATGGCTTCATCTTTCCCGATCCATGGATCAAGGCATAAGCCAACTTATCCATCCTTGGATATCTTTGCTCTGCCCTATGGAGTGCCTTACTGTTGAAATACACAGGCTTATGTACCCCATCTTCGTCTCTAACAATGGATGCACTCATGGTTGACTCTGAGATGACGAGGTACACATAAAGTCGTTCACCCTGCACGGGCTGTGACAACAGCAAGGGAGACCCTAGGTATGACTTTAACTTCTTAAAAGCCTCATCACACTCTTCACTCCATTCGAAGGCCTTTTTGAGAATTTTGAAGAATGGTAGACACCTACATGTGGCCCTAGACACGAACCTGTTCAAAGTAGCAACTCTCCTTGTGAGTCTCTGAACGTCTTTAATGGTCTTGGGGGTCTTCATCTCTACAAGGGCCTTTATCTTTTCAAGATTGGCCTCTATGCCTCTTTGGTTGACAATGCACCCCAAGAATTTCCCTGCCCCAACCCCGAAGACACACTTGGACGGGTTGAGCTTCATTTGGTACTTGTCCATTGTATTAAAGGTCCTCTCATGGTCTGCCACATGATCATCTGCCGTCAAGCTCTTAGTCAGCATGTCATCTACATAGACCTCCATAGACTTCCCAATTTGGTCTTCGAACATTTTATTTATGAGGCGCTGATACGTTGCCCCTGCATTCTTTAGGCCAAAAGGCATGACCCTATAACAGTATGTCCCCTTGTCTGTAATGAAAGTTTTCTTCTTTGAGTCTTTAGGGTTCATAAAGATCTGGTTGTACCCTGAATAGGCATCCATGAAGCTCATGAGCTCATGGCCTGCGGTAGCGTCTACCATCTGATCAATGCGGGGGAGAGGGAAGTTGTCTTTGGGATAATTCTTATTGAGGTCGGTGAAGTCCACACATATTCTCCACTTCCCGTTAGACTTTGAGACAATGATGGTGTTGGACAGCCACTCGGGGTAGATGACCTCTCTGATAAAATTGACATCTTTTAATTTCTTGACCTCGTCCCTTATGACCTCATATTTTTCTTAAGAGTAAATTCTCCTCTTCTGCTTTACTGGCTTCGCACCCTCTACCACGTTGAGCTTGTGGCACATGATTTCAGGGTCGATCCCTGGCATATTTGTATGACTCCATGCAAAGACGCTAAGTCTTCTTCTCAGCAGCTTGATGAGGTCTTCCTTGATATTTGGCTTCAGAGACTTGCCGACTTGGACGGTTTTTTCCGAGTCATCCTCATTGAGGATGATGGATTCTACGTCTTCCGCGGCCCCTCCTTTCTTCAGTTTTTTCTCATCCCTAGGGTCAAGGGTGTCAATATTGTAAGTAGCTGTTGCCTTCTTATGCGCCTCTCTTTCTTCGGCGGAGTTGAAATAACACTCTCGCGCTGTCGTCTGGTCTCCCTGAACTTCCCCTACCCCGTAAGGGGTTGGAAATTTAATCATCAGATGGACCGTGGATGGTATAGCCTCAAACCCCTTGAGGTCTACTCGCCCCAGTATAATGTTGTAGGCCGAGAAGACATGTCCATCCAACATAAAGAAGCTAACCTTCTTGGTGATCCATCTCGGCCACTCGTCCCCCATCATCACATCAGCCTCGTACACTCCAAGGGGATGAACCATTTCCCCACTAAACCCAATCAATGGGTGATGGTATGGGATGAGCCTATCATGGCTGAGACCTAAGGCTTTGAAGCATGGCCAAAACATTACATCTGCAGAACTGCCCCCATCTACCAGTATCCTCGGCACCTCACACCCGTGTACCCTAGTAGTGATGACGAGTGGGTCATCGTTTGGGGCTAAGAGGCCTTTAAAGTCCATTCTTGAGAACCCCACTATCAGGGTGTCCATGTCGACCTTCTTCCTCTTTTCTGATTTTGCCTCCAGGGAGGTTAAGTGCACAGTTCTTGTCACTGCCTTGGCCTCAGCTACATGGTCCTTCCTGTCAGCGACCTCTGACCCTCCCCCTGCCAGACCCCCAGAGATCATCCCCACACCGAGATAGATTATATTGAGTCTATTGACAGGGCCTTGGTCATCTCTCGGCGAGAGGTCAGGCTCGTCCTCACCGTCAGAAGGGGCATCCCCTCTTTTTTGAGGACCTTCTCTACATGGATCGCCTCACTTCTTTCTGGGGTCGTCCCCTCGGCCCCTCTTGAAGGCACCTTTGTCGACGTACTTCCTAAGCTTCCCTTCTTTTAGCATCTTCTCAATTTCATCTTTCAGAGCAAAGCATTTGTCTGTCACGTGGCCATGGTCTTGGTGAAATTCACACCACAGGTTTTTGTTCCTCTTGTTGGGGGTTGCCCTCAACTTCTGAGGCCACTTCAGGGACCGATCGCTCTTTATCTCATTGAGAATATTTTCGTGACTGACCGTTAGAGGGGTGTAACCAGTGAACTTGTCGTCCGTAGACCTTTTCTTCCCCTATTTGTTCTTCTTAATGTACTTACCCCCATTGGTGGCTCCTTTCTCATCTTCATACCTTGCGGCCATTGCCTCTTCGGCGTTCATCACCTTTCCTGCTGTTGATAGCAATTCAGCCATTATCCTCGAAGGGTCTTCAGCAAGCTTTCAAAGCATTTTCCCCTTCTGGATTCCTCCAATGAGGGCGTTCATGGCTATGCTCTCCTCATAGTCTTCCACCTCTAACTCTTCTTTGTTGAATCTGGCTATGTAGTCCCTTTGACTCTCATTCTTCCCCTGCTTAACATAGAACAGGTGTGTGGTCTTCTTATGTGGTCTCACCCTAAAGGAAAATTTGTGGATGAACCGGTTTGCCAACTGCTTAAAGTTTTCAATGGAGTTTTTTGGGAGAGACATATACCAGACATGTGCAGCCCCCGTTAGAGTACCAGAGAAGGCACGACAACTCATTTCATCTGAGAAAGAGTATATGTCTTCCGCTGATTGATACATCTCAATATGGTGGACAGGGTTGGTACTCCCGTCATATCTTGAGGTGTGGCTTTAACTTTGATAGCGTAGGGAAGTTGACTATCTTCGCCACAAAGGGTGAGCCTATGGAGTATCCTCTCTGAAGAGGGTCCCGGCTCTTTAGTATATCACCGATCTTATACTCTAGTCGCTGGATCGAGTCATTCTAGGACCTCATAGGGTCGGCCTGGCCGATGTTATCCCCTGTTGCCTCTTTAAGGTGGACGGAGGGTTCTGCCATAGCAGGCCTGTGTCGGCTGTTCACTTCCCCCTGGTCGGCGTCCCGTACTTGGGGTCGGCCCCCGTGAGGTCGGCCATCTGCTGCCTCCCTTCTGAACCTCGCAGCACTCCTTGATCTGGACAATTTTTCTCGCAGGTCATTTACTGGGCCCAGCCTCTCAAAGGCCGACCCCTTGCTCAGGCGATCAAAAGCAGAGCCTCTTGTGCGATCGTCAAGATTTTGTCTCCTGGAGAGGTCGTACAGTATTGTTGGAGACCTCATATGGTTCCCAGCATTCTATAGGGGCCTCCTCTCCCTACAGATCGTCATACATGTCCTCAGGGAAAGGGTTTCCTTGCCTCCCCAGGCGTAGACATCGGGGGTCAGCAACATACCTACGCCGCTGAGGGGGTGGCAGGTCTTTGCGTGGTGCCTGAGGTGGTCCTCTGGCTTCATGCTGTCCTGGACCGGCTGTCGGAGTAATCATCTCAAGTGATACCCCTGGTGGTCTTAGTATGTTTTGGCTAAGAGCTGTGAACTGCTCCTGCATGATCCGCTGGCTTGCTGCCAGAGACTTCAAGTCTACCTCCACATCATCCATCTCAAACTGAGGTGGTGGCTGACTGGAACTGGGTCCTACTCCACTATCCGGTGGAGGGAGTGGTGGTGGTGGACTCTCTGGTGCAATGTGTTTGAGCTATGAACAGCTGAACTGGAAAAAAGACTTGTGAGCTTGAGAACCTTAATGGGTCTCTTTCAATGGTGAAACATCTCCTCTCAGGGGGAGAGATGGTTCACCACCAGAGTGCCCAGTGAGGTCAAGTTGTACAAGGGAAGAGATATCTTCTCGTTCCCAGAGACGGCGCCAAACTGATGATGCTAAAATCTAGCACCACCAGATAAGTGATGATGAGCTTAAACTGTAAGTACCATGTCATCCATAGATGTATAAGTATATAGAAGGAGGTGAGTATAAGAGGAACAAGACAATGATGTATAGTGGTTCAGCCAATTAGGCCTACATCCCCTGTGAGTGTGTGATCCACTAAGTATGGGCACTAATGGCCTTGGATACAATGCACATAAACTCCCTTTCTCTCTCTACTGTGTGTACAAGCAGAGTTTTATCTAGGGTTACAATGTTTTCATCCATCCCCTTGTAGAGTTGTAGGTGATAAGTATATATAGGTCTTGGGGGGAGTAGTGTACCCCCTAAGTATGCATGGTGTATATGAATGATGATCTAGCTAATTCCATATTAACACCTGTAGATGCCACCTGTGGCTAATGATGACATAATATTCCCTCACGTGAGGGGGTGATATTGTTATAACGGTCTTCCACATGCCGTGGAAGCCTCACGGGCACTGTTCCATGCGTCTCCCAAACCACGCGTTGTGGTGATGTCACCCTCGGCCCATGATACGAGGCCGAGGGCAAAGTTCCCTCCGGCAGTGAGTTTGGCCTAATTTAGGCCTCGTACTGTCGTACACTCGGAGGGTTGTCTGAGCCTGATGGAGGGTCATCCGAGCCTGATGAGGGGTCGGCCCCTTAGAGGGTCGTCTGAGCTTGATGAGGGGTCGGCCCCTTGGGGGTCGTCTGAGCCTGATGGAGGGTCGGCCCCTTAGAGGGTCGTCTGGGCCTTATGAGGGGTCGTCCCCTTGGAGGGTCGTCTGGGCCTGATGAGGGGTTGGCCCCTTGGGGGGTCACGAGACCATATTGGGCTCGTCTTGCTGGAGGGTGCCCTCGGCCTGGCCGAGGGTATATATGGGTATATCACTAATATTCCATAACAATGTGTAAAACAAAAAAAGCACACACAAAAAAAATATTTTTGTACTTTTCAAAAATTTTATCAAAATAAAATATTTTTGTATTTTTCCAATATGACTCAACAAAAGAAAAGTATTAATACAAAAGATATACATGTCATAACACTAGAATATATATATATATATATATATATATATATATATATATATATATATATATATATATATATATATATATATCATGAAGCATAACTAGAGTATGACAAATAAAATCATGCAAGTAAATAATTATAAGATATAGCATGTGAAGCTTCATGTGCAAGCATGCGAGAATCAAGCAGTCTAACATCTAGTGCCTCTAAAAGTGATTTTCTAACCCAAATAGATGTATAATTAATGCGCTGGGTTTTGGAAACCAGCGGGGACACTCAAATTCAACTTCCTAGAACCTCTTCCAAGATCATAACAAAATTCCATAAGGTAACCATTCCTACAATAATGTGAACTTGTGTAAACTCGAGGAATGTTACCTAAGTTTTGACATTTTCTAACGTCCTTAGATGCGATTGACCCTCTAAAATAAACAATGGCCTAAGCTTGAATATTGGAAGCAATATTAATATGGGAGCCATTACCATCATTACTAAGACTACTAAAGTTTTTTAAATCATTTTTTAACTTCAAAATTTTAGACTCAAGAAAACAATATGACTCTTCAAGTTTTAGGGACTCCTTCTTCATATTTTCAATCATTTCTAGAAGGTTATCTCGCTCCCCATAAATGAAAGAAAACTTATCACTAAGAAACTTTTCACGTGCCTTCAAATATAAAATCAATTTATCATTATCGTCAATAGCATATAAACTAACCTTAGAAATGTTAGAGTGTTATAATTATTTCTCTAAAAACTCGGACTCTATCATCACTCTCTTTCTTTTATAATTATAAATTTTTAAAGTCACGGTCCATGTGCATAAGCTTCTCATGAAAAAAATCTCCTTTAGTTTGAACATTTTGCAAAAGATCCATAACAACTTTAAAACGAAAACTTTCTTTTTCATGAATTTCAATTATTTTTGCAAACTTCAAATTCAAACGATTTATGTCGTCATTAGCATGTGAATCCATCGAGAAGAAAAACAAATAAACCAACACAAGAGAGATGAATAAATAATCACCCTAAAACATCACTAAAATAAGGATCTATATAGTAAATTAGTGCAACTCGCTCTTGTACCAATTCTAAGAGATAGTATCAAGGGGAAAACTCTTTGAAAAATTCGGATCACACGATAACTTGGTGCAACCTATTCTGATACTAATTTATAAAGGGGTACATATGCTATGACACCACTTTTAAGAGTGGAAAACTCTAATACCACTTTGAGAATGCGGAAATAAACGTGCTCGACAAGGATGGTCACAAATAAAAATTCTTTTTTGTAATTTTATCAATTTAATAGTCTAAGCATACAAAACAAATTTTAAACAAATTTTAATCTTTGGTTAAATAAGTTATGAAGGCAAATATGTGCTCAAAATAATATGAATATACTACGAATTAAAGAACATAACAATTGAGGAAAAATCCATGTTCGGGCAAAACCTTTATTCAACACTTCATAGAAATTACAAGATACTCGAGTTACAATACAACTTGATGACTTTATAGGCTACATAGTCATCTCAGGCTAAAACTCGATACTCGAGTCCTATTTTCCTATTTTCCCATTTCCTCTTCTTTCCTATTTTATTCATACATTATTCATATATATCATACTGGTGATTCATACTTGCGTATTATCTAACACATATTATCGTTTCATTAAAACGATCAATATCTCGATAAGCGCACACATCATATTTTTTAATTATAATTTTGGAAAGAATCCAATGGATGACTTCACTCCATATTATCTAAGGAAAATAGTAATAAAAGTCCATGAGAGATCGAAAGGGCGGGATGGGTGCCTAACATCTTCCCATTCCGTAACTTAGCCCCAAAACCTCTGATCTAATTGGTTTCGAAAGGATGAATTTGTCTTTGATGCCATTCTCTCGAGGAGGCAACATGTTCTATTGCATGTTTTGTGAAAAATAGGTTGTTGACTCTATCTCTTTACATCACCACACATCTAAGACAGTCGAAGCATCTTACGAAGGGCATGAGGCCTCTATCTCTCTCTCTCTCTCTCTATTTATCTATCTATCTATCTATCTATCTCTATCTATCTCTATCTCTCTCTCCACTGCGCGCATGAACGTCAATCCCCAAGATGGAGAAGGAGATATGAAAAAAACCAGAAGGTCGAGGAGGGATGGCCATAGTGGGAACTCTACTGGGCCCTTATTTAAGAGGATTAGACTCTGTTTCCATGGGTGTTGTCATTTTCTTCTTAGGTGCATATGCACCTACCTGTATGTTCCAGTGTCTCCTTTATTACTTATTGTACATATCTAGCTCATGTTTATATCAACTCTCACTCACTTT
This sequence comes from Sambucus nigra, assembly GCA_949130495.1. Lineage (NCBI taxonomy): Eukaryota > Viridiplantae > Streptophyta > Magnoliopsida > Dipsacales > Adoxaceae > Sambucus > Sambucus nigra. Next base: position 156,923,398 of record OX422207.1, on the reverse strand, counting down.
TCACTTCAAAAACTTGTAAATACTCTCCATGCACACCTCACACTACCTACACTTGTATATATGTTCACTTATATCCACATATTGCACACTGCACTTAGAATATCCATGCTTAGGTTTCACTAGCACACACCTCCAATTATCACACTTGTATATATACATGCTAATTTATACTTATCGCACACAACTCATAGTTTGTCCATGCTAAATTTCACTACCACACACTCACTTATTTATATTCATATATCACTCACTCTCATGTATCCATGCTTGGTGTAATCTTCATGCTCTATGCTAGATTTACTTTTCATGATACTTGTGCATTCCTTCTTATTTGTATAGTGCTCATCATGCCAAATAAAACACTATTTCCATAATATACTAATCAAGAATCATGTATTTCGCACACTACATCACCAAGAGCATGGCTATTGACCAAAATTTGGTCTCGTAATGGGGGGTCACTTTTTGATGGGCGCTGGTCTAGCAGGGCGCAGTTAGCCTAAGCAATATGACTCTCACCTTCCATTGCCCAAGTAACTTCGATGTATTTCAAATGGTTCCCCCCATATTGTACTACTTGATCGAACTCATGACATGAGGTATATAGTAGGGAACTCGTTCAAGTACGTTGAGTATATCAAATTTTCTCTCACACATACTGTCCCCACGAGGTATATAATGAGGCAATTAACGTACATTCATGTATATAAAATGGTTTGTCCACACGTACCGATTGCCCTTAAAAGCAAGACGTATATTGTGGAAGTCATGCCAAATAAGGAACCTTTCCACTAACCCAACAAATACATATCATTATAATAGCGTCAAACCTAGGGCACTCATATTTAGATTGTCAGTTACTACACGAAACTCTGTCGAAATGTCTGGTTGGCATGCTGCCCAAATTTTTGCTCAAATTTGTCATTTTTCAAAATAGGACCCTATCCATGAGCCTGACAACAAGTCAAACTGCGCTTTACATATTTTTCAAACCTATATTTTTAGGCTCGGGTCCCATCCGAAATTTCTTTTTTCATTTAGGTAAACCTAACACAAGTGAAAAAATAAACATAATAATAATCATGTTAAGAATCTTCTCTCATTTCTGCCTCCTTACTTACAAAATATACCAAAAATAACTCCCCCCCCCCCTCTCTTTTATTAAAATACCAAAAACATTTTCCCTCCTTTTATTAAAAAAATATACCAACATAAATTTTATCCTCCCCTTTCCAAGAAAATGTCAAAAACATTTTCATCTTTCCCAATAAAAATAACTCTTCCTTTACTATTTCAAAATTAAATTCGAAATCTTTTTTGTCCCCATGTCGATCTCATACCCGACCCTTGCCTGGGCTCCCTATTGGATATGATCTTCCATCGAATCACATTGAAGCTCTGTCAGTCCTCCCGCTACTTCCTTCGAGATCGGAATGCACCTTTACCAACCATCCATGGAAAACGCAGACCAAGTATCAAAGATGTATCCTGATTTGATGACGGTCCTAGTGCAACTTACCGGAAAGATTGATAATCTTCAAACCGAGGTTCATGAGATACAGCAAAATCGATCCCAAGGAGACCGATGCCCTCTTTCCTTGCACTATGGATCCACCTGCACCTAAGCCTGTTTGGGTCCCGAAAGAATATCAGCATGCCCCTCGTGCCCGTCCTGCCAATGGGCCACCACCTGCTCAACTCCCTATGCCAAATCTTGCCCAGCCAGGGGCTAACCTGTGAGTACCTATCGATCCGATGGAAGAATATTTAAACAAGGTCAAGTAGGACCTTAATTTGTTAACCAAAAAGTTTAACCAAGTCCGGATATTCGAAAACTACACGGATTACACCCATATGTCTCCCTACCCTAAACTAGGGATGATGGAAAAAATCCAAGATGCCTAACATTGAAAAGTTAGGCGGTAACGGGACCTTAATTGTTAATATTACAAGCTACCTCCAAGCCATGGTTCTCCTAGGTGCCTCTGAGGAAATAATGGCCCAGATGTTCCAACAAATTTTGAAGGACAACGCTCTGAGTTGGTTTTTATCCCTTGAGCAATCCAGAATTTGCAGTTGGGAGGATGTTGCCCGTCAATTCATGTTGTAGTAAAAATACAACAAGGAGTTAGAGGTTACATGTCCTGATTTATAACTTCTCAAGAAAAACCTCATAGAATGTGTGACTAATTTCATAGCAACGTGGAGAGAGAAAGTGTCCACTATGACCAACAAACTTTCCAAAGAAAAGCAAGTTAGTATTGTGACGAAAAACTTCTTACCCCTTATTTGAGCAACAATGGGAGGACAATATTACCCACATTTCTAAGCCCCCTACGAAGTAGGAGTGGATATTGAAGAATGTATTGCCAAGACATAAGCTCGGGCAAAGAAAGCAACTAGACAGTTCACTGTAAGAAAATTTGAGAAGCATGTTATAGTCTTAACCATTAATAACATCTCACAGCCCGCTACCTCTTGGGCGTGAGAAAGTCATACCAACCCAGTCAGAAAAGAATACGCAGAGGTACATGCTCCCCTCTTTAAAGTCTACCAAGCCATGTTGAGCCAAAATCTCATTAAACCTTTGGACCCTCGTCCACTAACAAACCCTCTTCCCACAAATTTCAAACTCAACACCCATTGTAATTTTCACCAAATTGACGTCCATAGCAGTGATCAGTGCTTCCATATACAAAATCTAATCTGAGGTTTAATTAATCGGAGTGTCATCGCCCCACTGGCAAATCCCAAACTGAACACCACTGACAATCTACTTACAAACCATAAAAATGTCATTTTCCTAGAAAATGACTCAAAATTCGACCCATCTACCCGTATTGTACCCAGTAAAGCCCCCATCATACCCAAATTTTCACCCAAATGCCTTAAAGCCTTCCTATATTTTGTCCAATACCCTACTTGTTTTACCCACCAAGCTCTTTCACTTCTCACAAGAGCGTGTATTGCCATTCGTATCTAGTCTTGAAGGAAAAATATGGAATTTCCAACAGTATTGGAGTAGCTTCTAGAATTTGAGCTAAAATTGCCATCCAAAATGACCATTGATTGTTAGATGTTTAACATTATGTTCATAGAAGTCTGGAAGTGGGTTCAAAAGTAAGATGCTTGGGTGGTATCCATTGATAAAGTCTGAGTTACTCGATGTAATGCAATATCCTCCGAAATGACAATTTAGACGATGTAATGCAAATTATGGGAGACTTATTTCAATAGACTAATGATATTCTCAGTATGTTCGAGTTACTCAATGCTTTAAAGTTATAAGGGAGGTTGGTCCCTTAACTTCTACATCTCCCCGTTGAGTGGGAGGATTTATATGAAGAATTCATTGAGATTGTGGAATGCATTGATTTCTCATAGCAAGAGGACATCATTGCCACTGGATGAGGGGGCGAGTTTGATAGCTCAAACGAAGAACCAAGCTAAGAAAATGTTAGTCCAGTAATTAGTGTGTGTGGGATTATATCTTTTGATAATCTATTAGGAGAAATCAACAAAGTGCCCGAATAACCCGACATAGATAAAAATAATGGGGTTTCTATTCTTCCTCTCCTCATTCAATAGGGATAGATAAAGGAAAATGAGTTGTCGAGAAGCTCCCCATGCCAGATATAACTATTGAGGAAAGGAAAGTTCTCGACTAACTCAAGAAAACCCAAGCCAATATTATCTTGTAGGGAGTCTTTATGTTTTCCCAGCTACACCAAAACTTTATGATAAAATTACTTATCGAGACCATGGTCCCTCCTTTCACCACTCTAGAAGAAGCCGTGAACCTGATCAGGTCCTTAACCTTTACTAGATTTCTTTCCTCATCTAAATAATAAATCCTAAATTTTGGACCTAACCATAACTATACTGAGTTAATGGGGAAGATAGTCACCGTATCACTCGTTGACAATGGATCAACACTTAAGATTTGCCCATCAAGAACCTTTAACAACTGGGGTTTAAAAATAAGAGACCATGATCCAACTTCCATTGCAGTGCATTCCTCTGAAAACACTTGCCAATTGGTGATGGTATCCATAACAATCACAATAGGTGCTGGCCTAATAAATCCCATTACCGAGTTCCAAGTTATCAACATACCTGCTTATTTCAATCTATTACTCAGTCGATCGTGTATTCACAACATCAAAGGGGTATCCTCCTCTCTCCACTAGAAACTGAATTTCTTCACCAAGGGGTAGGTCATCACCATCTTGGGTGACGATGACAAACTAAAAATGCAAGGACTAGTAATCTAGTACTAGAAATACATCATGGGGTGAACGATATGCTTCTTTTGAATTTCGAGTCGAACCACTTCCACTCCCAATAGGGGAAGATTTAAAATACCGAGTCTATCAAGAGCACAGCCTTTATAAAAATATTAACGTGATACAGATGTTCAAGAATATCCACTTCATGCCCAGACTGAGGCTGGGAAAACAATAACAAGGGATACTGAACCCATAGTCCTGAAAAATGCCTTTCCTCCAAGCGGATTGGGTTATCAACCGTCATCAAGGGAACTCAGAATGATCCAAGAACCTCGGTTGAAGTGAAGATTATAAAATACTAAGAACATTTTAGGATTTTTTTAATGAAAGATTCATCAAAGGGGGTGAAGATTTTCCTTATTTTGGCAGCTTTCTCGAACTGTGTCATGATCACAGGGATAAGAAGATGAATCCATGAATGTAGATCTTCTTTTAAGATAGTTACTCCTGGGTCGAGGAATCCCATCATCATGTGCAACCATTCGTTGAGAAAGCTACAATTGTTATCGAGGTTTCAAAAAGAAGTAACTCTGAAGACTTGTTCAACTTGTAGACAGTGGGGCTGCACTCTAGATGATCCATTTAAGTACTATAATGTCAGATACATCCATCCTGATCAAGGTCGCTGATGAACCCCTCCTTAATTGTAATGCTCTACCAGTTCCACCTGCTAAAATGTAACCCAACCCATACGTTTGTCCTATTTTTTCCTCTCATGTTATTCCTCCCTTTTTTATAACAATGTAATCGATACCTCATTTGGCGAGGTTTTCAATGTTGTTTTTTCCCAAGAATGAAATAAACGAAGATTTTGAGTATCTTGAGTATCTTGTTGTGCCTTACATTAATTTTCTTGATTCTAATAAGACATTTAATGATGATGATTATGCAAATGAACAATTCTTATATGATCTTAGTAAGGTTAATAACAAACAACATAGTTGTATTCAAATCAATGAAGATGAAACTGTTGTTGTCAATCTTAATTCTAGTAGCCAACTGAGCGAGATTAGGATACAATCCACCCTTAACATGAATGAGCGTGTTAAACTTCAAGAGCTACTGAAGAAATTTATGGACATCTTCGCATGGTCCTTTGACAACATGCCCGATATCAATCTCAAGATCTCTGAAAAGGAGATTCCAACTATGCCATAATGCAAACCGGTCAAATAAAAACTCCAAAAGCTTCACACCGAATTGTCACTCAAGGATAAAGAAGAGGTGGTCAAGTATTTGAACACAGGACTCATTCGAGAGATCGAATATCCCATATGTATAGCCAATATTATAACCATGCCAAAATCAGGAGGAAAAGTTTGCATGTGCGTTCACTACTGAGATTTGAATAAAGAATCTCCGAAAGATGAGTACCCAATGCCTAATATCGGCATGATTGTGTACAACACAACTAGTCATGCTCTCAATTCACTTTTCTATATGTTTGATGGATATAATCAGATCAAGATGTACCCTGGTCATCAAGAAAAATCCGAATTCATCATCCCTCTTGGCAAACCTTCTATTACAGAGTTTTGCCATTCGGTCTAAAAAATGCAAGGGTTGCCTACCAATGGGCTACCACAACCATCTTCAATGATCTGATACACCAAGAGGCTGAGGTCTATGTGAATGATATGATCATTAAGTCTAAGACTCGACAAGGTTATGTTTCCACCCTCTGGAAATTCTTTGAATGACTATAATGATATTAAATGTGACTTAACCTATAAAAATGTGTCGTCGGCATCACCAAAGGTGTAAGGACATTGTCCGTCACATTTTGTATGTCGTATACCGCTACAAGTTTGTCAAAAATTTGGGAAGCTATCATCTACAATCGACGATCCGAATTTTAAGAAAACTTCAACAATTATGCCCAATAAGCAAGAATTTGGTAAATGTGTTTATGTTCGATTTACATTTTACATTAAAAGTGTTGGGATGATTTTTGTGAAAAAAAAAATATTTTTCTGTTTATGAAAAATGATTTTTGAAATAATTTTAAATGGTTTTATTTTTTCAAAAACATTTATCATAAAAAGTTTTTAGATAAACTTTATTGTTCTCGTAAAACAGTCTTAGTTTTAAGGTTTCCAAGTTTTATAAAAGACTGTACTATTTGGAAACGTGTGCGATGTCGTTCGAATGACATCTTTTCTCGTTCAAACGAGATCAGATCTCGTTCGAACGACGTCGCTTATCATTCGAACGAGATGTTTTTCCTTGACACGTCACTGCCTTGATTTTCATTATATAAAGGGTGTTAGACTACTATATTTGGTGTAGAGAAAACACTGTTTCAATCAGAATACATTTTTAGCTTTTGTTATTTATTCTCCATCACTTTTGAGGGTTCAAAATTTGTTTTTGTAATTCACAAATCCATGTGCTTTTTGTGTGTGTTGTTTTGTGGAACCCAAAACATAGTTTTACTGGGAGTTTTGCTGCTGAATCTAGGTGCCCTAAAATGGTACAGGGATGACCATAGGTGTCACTTGCGGGAGGTACTGGGCTGATCGACTGCGTGTCATAGGGAGTGCTGCGGTATTCCTGGACTGACGATTACGAATCGACACCTGCAGGTATTTCGTAAATCAATTGTATTTCGCTGTAATTCGATTGTAAATCATTCCTTTATAAATTATAGTGGAAATATAAGGTTTTTGCCCTGTGGGGATTGTTTCCTGAAATCTGTCTTTGTCAGCTTATTCATTACCTTATTTAATCTGAGATTTGATTTGTCACGTAGATGCATGTTTAGGGTCTGATTTAATTGGTATTTGGTTTGAGAAAAATTAGGCATCTAACTAAATAAGTTTAAGGTTGAAATTGTGAATATATTTGAATCAATATCGCACACGATCTTTCAAATTGGTATCAGAGCAGGTTACGTTAATTTATCGCATATTCCTATTTTTCGCAAACTTGTGTGATATTGATTTATGTTTAAAAAATCTGATTTTTGAAATTTTGTTGCAATTTTCAATGGCACGCTTATCTTATTTGATGCCCCCAGCTGTTGGTTCGAATTAGAATTTTGACGATCTAAACCATTTGAATTTGATGTTTGCGAAAAGAATTTATTTTTTGGAAAAAGAAAGTTCTCATTTTAAATTCGATTTGGATCTTTTGCCAACGGTTCAAAATCAAAGAGATTTTTATCGAGAAAAAATTGTTTCTTTGGACCATAAATTTAATGCTTTAAAATTTTCCAAAAAGGATAGTGATGGGAGAGTCCTAGTTTTAGAAAAATAATTTAATCACTTCCCGTTTGTGCCGTCGAGGGTAAAAAACTAATCGATGATTTTACGTCACGTGAAAAGGCTCTTAGGGAAAAGTTTGTATTAATTGAGCGTAAGCATGATATATTGTTAAGTTTAATTGATAACTTGAAAAAGAAATCCCAAAGTTTGGAAGATTCTAATTCTTTGCTTGAGTCCAAAATTTTGAAGTTAAAAAATAATTTGAAAGACTCAAGTAGTTTGTGTAGTGATGGTAAGGGCTCATCTTGTTCAAATGCTTCTAGTGTTAAAGTCAAAACCATAGTTTGTTTTAGAGGGTCAACCATTTCCAAGGACATTAGAAAAGGTCAACCCAAAGGTGTCGTTCCACCCGTTTACACATGTTAATATTGTGGTAGGAAAGGGAACCTTAGGCACTTCTTTTTTTTATCTTCGAAGAGGATCTAGAAAGTTTATGTCTAGTGTTCCCGTGATTCCCAAAACCCCCGCGCGACATTTGAGATGTATTTTGGTTAGAAAAATCACTTTTAGAGGCACTAGATGTTAGACTTAATGATTCCATGTTGCTTGCACATGATTATTCTCTAACTATATCGTATAGATGTTTGTGTTTGCATTTTTGTCATACGCTAGTTGTGTTTCATGATTTATATCTTTACTAGTGTTATGACATGTGTACCTTTTGTATTGATTTTTAAAAAAAACAAAAATATTTTTGTATTTAGTTTTACACCTTTTATGAATGCACATTTAGGATGACCAAGTCACAACTTCATGCCATATCCATGTGGATGTTTGATAGTGTTTTGAGACAATATATCGTGTCATTCATGTGATTTATAAAGTTTGGAGTATTTGAGATGCTATAGTGTTGCCTCCTACATGTTGGACTCCTTTGTCCTTTATTGAACACGAGCACGGATTTGCTTGACGTTTGTTCTTATCGAATCACATGTTGGTTTCGTATTTTCCTCTCAATTATGTCTATTAAAATGAACCAAATGCAATAAAACAAGATAATAAAAGGTGTGCGTGTTTTTACTGTTTGCCGTGAGTTTGTGTGAATTTTGAAAACGGAAAAGGGCGGCGAAAGTATTTCATTTTTCCTTTGCGATAAAGCCACCATTTAAAAGGGCTTAAAAATTGAGGCTTTTTAATTATCTGACATCCAGTGAGGTTTAAAAGAGCCCGACAAAAATTGAATGGGAATAAAAAGAAATTTATGCCAATAATGGGCCAATAGGTTTATTCACCAATTCTCCAATGTTTGAGAATTTAAATCACCACAAAAAGAAAATATATATGAGGTAGTTCGGTTGGAGAATTAAAACGTCTTTTCACATCCTTAAAAAGTCTTGAAAAAAATTAAAAAGTTTTTAGACGTTATTGGTGTGAAAATCATGTTGACTTTGATTTGTTGATATTGACTTAAGATGATGTTATCCAAATTCAACACTTTTACACCTAAGGATGATTTTGATGTTCATTCGTTAGGAGTACATTATCCATCTTGCACATATGATATGATTGAGTTGATTTTCCAATCGAATCTGTTCACACACATTCATTCCATTTCCATGATTTGGTTATCATAGTGTAAATTCATGGTGTGTGTTTTTGTAACATCATTTTCTGCTTTTGTATAAAAAATTAAAAAATCAAAAATAGGTTGTGTGTTTTGTTTCCCTTGACACCCCGAGTTTCATTGACTTGATTTATTATTTTCCTTGTCTATTTCGGACAAATAAAAAGGGGGAGAACGAATTATGATTTTATGGGGGAGTTTTTATATGCGGGATATTTGATTATTCTTACACGTTTATGATTTATATCATTTCAAAAACAATATGTTACGTGGTTTCTGATTTGTCTCATGTGTGTAGGTACAATTGAAGATTTTTGGATTGTACACCCTGATGACAAAAGCTTGGAGATTTGAAAAGTTTATTGTTGAAGCCAAGTTTGAAAACATGTTCAGTTTATCTTTCCATATTTGAGTTTTTGGGAGGGTAGATTTGTATAGGTCATTGTTTGATAATTCAGATATTTTTATTTTGTACCGTCATAGACATAGGGGGATATTTGTAAGAACATTGTTCGTCACATTTTGTATATCATATACCGCTACAAGTTTGTCGAAGATTTGGGAAGCTATCATCTACAATCGATGATCCGAATTTCAAGACAACTTCAGTAATCATGCCCAACAAGGAAGAATTTGGTAAATGTGTTTAAGTTCCATTTACATTTTACATAAAGTGTTGGGATATTTTTTATGAAAAACAAAATATTTTTCTATTTATGAAAAATTATTTTTGAAATAATTTTAAATGGTTTTATTTTTTAAAAAACGTCTTATCATAAAAAGTTGTTAGATAAACTATACTAATCTCATAAAATAGTCTTAGTTTTAAAGTTTCCAAGTTTTATAAAACACTGTACTATTTGGACATTTGTAGGATGTCGTTCGAACGACATCGTTTCTCATTCAAACGAGATCAGATCTCGCTCGAATGACGTCGCTTATCATTCGAATGAGAAGTTTTGTCTTGACACGTCACTGCCTTGATTTTCATTATATAAAGGGTGTCAGGCTACTGTATTTCATGTGGAGAAAACACAGTTTCAATCAGAATACCTTTTTAGTGTTTTTTTTTGTTTATTCTCCATCACTTTTGAGGGTTCAAAATTTGTTTTTACAATTCACAAATCCCAATGCTTTTTGTGTGAGTTGTTTTGTGGAACCCAAAAGTATAGTTTTGCTGGGAGTTTTGCTTCTGAATATAAGTGCCTTGGAAAGGTACTGGGCTGACCATAGGTGCCACTTATGGGAGGTACTAGGTTGATCAACTACATGTCATATGGATTGTTGCGGTGTTCCTGGGATGTCGACTACGAACCGACACCTGAAGGTATTTCATAAGTCAATTGTATTTTCACTGTAATCCGATTGTAAACTATTCCTATACAAATTATAGTGGAAATAAAAGGCTTTTTCCCTGTGGGGATTTTTCCTGAAATTTGTCTTTGTTATCTTATTCATCGCTTGATTTAATTTGAGATTTGATTTGTCACGTAGATCTTGTTTAGGGGTTGAGTTAATTGGTATTTGGTTTGAGAAAAATTAGATATCCAACTAAATAAGTTTAAGTTGAAAATTGCGAATATATTTGAATCAATATCGCACACGGTGTTTCAAAAAGAAATATTTTTGAATACATGGTTAGTGAGAACGGAATTGAAGCAGATCTGTCCAAACTAAAAGCCATTCTCAAAATACCACCGCCTCGAATGGAGAAGGAAGTGTCGAGATTCTAGGAAAAATTACAGTATATCATCCGGTTCATCATCCAGTTGACTTCTATTTGTGAAACCATCTTCAAAATCCTCCGAAAGGATTCCACCAAAGTCTAAAATGAGGCTTATCAAGAAGACTTTGACCGAATCAAGTAGCATTTTACCCGTCCTCCGTTACTCATGTCATCATAGCCTAGTCTCCCTATACTCCTATACTTGACCATAACAGACACCGCAGTTGAGGATTTTTTAGCCCGATACCTTGAAGAATCCATAAAAAGGGTCATCTACTGCGCCAGTCACAAATTAGTTGAGTACAAAGTCAACTACACTGTCATTGAGAAAGCATGTGTTACCCTTGTTTGGGTCACTTAGAAATTACGGCACTACAAGCTCTCTTTTCCCATCTGACTTGTGTCTTGAATGGATCCTATCAAATACCTACCCAAGAAAATAGCCTTATCTAGACGAATGACCTGATGGTTAATGTTACTAATCGAATTAGCTATTGTGTATATCACACATAAATTCATGAAAGGGAGATACATCTGTGACTACCTTGTCGTCTACCCCATGGAAGAAGTCGACATTTGGATCTCCAAATTCCCGGATGAAGATATCCTTTGCACTTCTTAGGAAGACCTTCGATGGAAAATGTATTTTGATGGCACTGCCAATAAAAAAGGATATGTCATTGGATACTCCTGATCACCCCTAATGATTCTCACACTCCCATTGCCATTTAAATAGATTTTCTCTGCACCAATAACATAATCGAATATGAGGCAAGCACCGTAGGACACAAAGTAGCTATCAAGAAATGTATCCAATACCTAGATGTCTATGGGAAGTTTGCCCTCATGATCGACCAAGTTCTTAGAAGATGGAAAGTCAAAGACAAAAGCTCTTACCTTTCCACGCCCACCTAGAAATTCTTCCCTGACAGTTCTGAGATATCACCTTCCACTACTTGCCCCGAGAAAGGAACGTCTTGGCCGATGCCCTTTCTACCTTAGCCTTCATGGTTGACATGCCCGATGGAATAACGATGGCACCCTTTATAGTCCAACAATAAGCTAAAATGACCCACTACTACCATATTGATCTCGTAATAGAAAAGGATTCCAATATGGATGAGTGTTGGTATTACGATATTTGAAACCTCCTCAAGAATAGTATGTACCCCCAAGTTACCAACAAGAAAGATCGAGCGACCCTATGTAAATGGGCAACCTAGTAAATTGTCTACAATAAAGCACAGTTCAAGAGAAACTTTGATGGATCCCATTTGCGCTACATTGCAAAGCCTGACATTGAAGAAATGATGTAGAAAATACACAGTAAGGAATTCTAACCCCACATGAATGGCTATATGCTCGCCAAGAAGAATATCCGATGGGGTTCAATTAGACCACCATGGTTCAAGATTGCATCGCCTATGTCCGAAGATGCCTTAAATGCCAACATTTTGCTAATCTTCAGCACTTGCCTTCTTGAGAATTATACAATATGACTTCTCCCTGGCTGTCCTTCACATGGGCATTGATATCATAGGTAAATTCACACCGAAATCCTCCAATGGGTGTGAGTTCATCCTTGTTGCCATTCATTACTTCACTAAATAGGTCGAAGCTGAGTCATGCCAGTGCTAATTGCTAACAATGTATTAAAATTCATCTGGAAGAACATCATCTGCCGATACGGAGTTCTGCACAAGCTAGTATCAAATAATGGGTTACATTTCGAGGTGGAAGTCACATAATTAGTCGACAAGTATGGCATTCAGAGACATAAATCTTCTACCTACCGACTAAAAACCAATTGTGTAATTTATGCCGCTAATAAGAACCTAAAATCAATAATCAGCCAGACGATCGGATCCCTTAGACCCTTTGACCCTATCGCACTTCAGTCTGGGCATCTACTTGGGCTATCCCTTACTCTCTGTTATACGACGTGGAAGAAGACCTACAGATTAAACTAGAATTACCTTCATTACGTATTATGATCGAGAGCAAAGTCAGCGAAGAAAACTGGAATCAGAGTCATTTCAATGAGTTGTCACTCTTAGACAAAAGGAGGTTAAAGTCTCTATATCATATATAGTAGTACCATCGTCGAATAGTACAATAATTCAGCAGGAGGGTCAGGGATTGTAGTGTACGAGAAGGGGACTTATCCCTCAAAGAAATTAAAGAACTGGTTTGGGACCCTAGAGGGAAATTCAAACCATAATGGAGTGGTCCCTACATCGTGAAGAAGATCATATTCGGTGGTGACGGTATGCTCACTAACCTTGATGGGGGAAGAGATGGCACATCCATTCATCCTAGATCATCTTAAGAAATTCTACCCTTAGTTAGAAATCTTAGCGCGCTATGACTCCTCTCATCCCCCTTTTATTTTTAAAAAATATATTCATTCCACTCTACCCAAAACTACGTGGGGACTTATCCTTTAAAAAATATTTTTGCTTTCAAAAATGAAAGTTAGAATTTTTTAAAACCCCAAAGGTATGTACGTAGCTCATACGCTTTACATGGGCATGGTCCCCTTTTTTTTCAAAAATGTTATTATGTTCTTACCTCTGAGAATGACATTTCAATTTATCATTTATATGAACAAAAGTATTATATATGACTTAGTGATTGGTATAGATATTTCAAATGAAAAACTCTTCATGAAGTACCACAAAATAATTAAAATCCTTTTTTATTCCATAAATGGGAAAATTTAGTACACTTACACGTAATATCATTGTACGAAGTCAAACAACCCCCTAGTAACCAAACTGTCCCTAAAATAAAACTAACAAAACCTTCACAGATTTATTTACAAATAAACACCAGGACCTTATTCACAACTATCTGAAGACCCATCCTCATCATCATTTTCTCCGTGAGGCCCCCAAATTTCCCCTTCTTGATTGGTGTGCCGAAGGATATCCATGGAACGATAATCCCAAACCATCCTAGAGAAAAACATTATACCCCTCCATATCGTTAAACATGGCAAGCATCTATGTCCGGTCCCCTATACCAGGATCTTAGCCACTACCCTCGTCCATAGCCATTTCATATAATCCCTAAAAACAAGCCAAACCCTACCAAAAGATTGAGAAGGGCGGGTTAACAGTCAATGATTTTACCATAGAGAGGTCAATCGCATACATAAACCTTCAGTCAAATCTTCTATAAGAAATAAATCTGGAGTACGGGAAGGAACAATTTGATCCCATTCCACTTGATGCGGGAACCTCCAGGGGAAATAAAATGAGGTTTACTGAAGGACAACTAACCAAACGTACCAGTAGAATGGGTTTCAAGTCCCCTCACTAAGGCATCGACCAGTGAAGATTTCGAGCTTCATGCTTCACAAAGTAGTTTACCAGTTCTCTATAGTTGGGCCAATGTTGATGAAATAACGAGTGAACAAATTTAGTAAAACTACCAATGGATATTCAGGGGAGACCCCTAAATGGAATATCTTAGCCAGCCACATGAACAACATAACTGGGCTTCCTCTTAAAAAATTAGAACGTCCTTCCTGTCAAGCATCTAGATCATTGAGGGTCTCTGTTAGTATCACCACTGCAAGATTACGATGATATGACATTAATGTTATAATAGCATCTAGTTGAGGGTCCACTATTAGGTCCCTGATCACTTGCGGTAGCATCGAAGTTGACCCAAGGCAACAGCTCCAGCATGGAGCGCATCATTAAAATCCTGCAAATGCACGGAATAGAGGACAACTGGGAGAGAAATCATTCTCCCAATGACCAATGGCCCAGTCTCTAAGGGAGAGATATGGAGAAGTCCTCCAAACAACTCTCGAGGAGATCGAGAGAATTTAGGCATGGCCCCCACCACACTGGTATTAACAACCAACATAGCTACAAACCCCCCAGGATACCAAAATTATGATGCTTCCTCTAGCATGTTCCAGTCGATTGCTCCACAAAGAGACCCACTGAAGTTAAATGTATCATAATCTACGTTATACAGACGCATAGATTCAAAATTCTCGAGATATGCAAAAAATTATGCACTCATAGGAAGGGCCATTTTGGAAAATAATGAGACAAAATGTAAGAAAGAAGATAAAATAAGAATGGGTGATAAAACTTCACCACCTTACCCCTTTTTATATATCGAAACCATGGTCAAAGATGCGGTAAACAGCACCACCAGGTAATGTGTTGACAAGCTCAAGCAAGTGATAACAATGGCAGCACTGGAGAAAATATATATGTATGTATGTTGAGGGAGATGAGGAGAAGATGATGAACATTTATGTATAAGTGGTTCAACCAATTTGGCATATGTGCACTGTGAGTGTGTGTGAGTAATATCACTGAATGAAGTCACTAATGGCCATGGATACAATCTCTCAAGCTTTCTCTCCCTACTGTACAAATTGACAGAGTTTTAGCTAGGGTTATAATTCTTGATCCCGTTACAATATTGAGGATGACCTCTATATATAGTGCTTGGGTGGTGAAATATACCCGCAAGCATGCAATGTGCATGTGCATGGAGATACAACCAGTGTAAGGTTGACACCTAGCTGATCTCAACTAAGTTATGATGACCTCAATATTCCCTCACGTGGGGGGAATGATTCAGTTATAACAGATTTGTCCACATGTTGCAAGCCATACATGTGCACGTAGATGCTCGGTTGTCTTTCCTTGGTACCAACCTCGGCCTAAATGATTACAAGGTTGGTGAAGTAGGACCCTAACCTTGGCTAAGGATTATATGATAACCTTATCTCGGATGCCAGCCGAGGTCAGATATCTAGAACATTGACCAGGGTCGATGTTGTCTTAACACTTCATGCTTGTTGGTTGAGCCTATTTGGCTTTTACTTATCTTAGGTGATACTTGTGACGTCGGTTGTGGCTGACCGGATTGGTAGCGGACCCCATGAGTCATGAAGACCCCGACTGATGCCCAATCATTGTGATACTTGTAACATCGATTATGGCCGACCTTATGGTAACTGACCCCATGAGTAATGCAGACCTCGACTAATGCCCAATCGTGGTGATACTCATAACGTTGACTGTAGTCGACCTGATAGGTAGCTGACCCCATGAGTCATGCATACCTCAGCTGATGCCCAATTACTGATGGTTAATCCTGAACTCTTATTACCTCGGCCATCATATAAGCCGAGCAAATATCTATGAGTTGGAAGGTGCACTTTGGGCATATCAATCACCCCCTAAACCTTATATACCTATGTAAATAGGTTTCTAAGGGGTTTATATGTCCGAGGTTGTATTTCCTTATGTGCCAATATGCCCTTGACATGTGTCAACTCCTGAAGTGGGTAGCGTGTAATGATGATGATTGTCTTTTGGGCTCCCAAGGCAATGATGGGCCTTGGGATGCATGCGAAACGATTTGAGGGTTGAAACCCTTTCTTCTCCTTCTTTTTCATTCTTTCCCATTTTTCCCGCCTATGCTATCTGTATTTTCTCTCTCTTCAAGAGCTCAATCGTTGTTGTGTTTGAGGATTTCATTGTTCTCAACCTTCTTCTTCTTTTTCTTCATTTTGTACTTCCTCAAGTATCATTTTTTACCTTGCCTTTCCATTTTCAGCCTTATATTTCCATTTCTGCATTTTTAGGTGAGGATTTAGGCTTTCTAGTGGCTCTTTGAATTTTTCGGTGGGCTTGTTCTTGGTTGTTCTTAGTTTGAATTTTTTTAACATCCAACTTTAATCTTTGATTTGGATTGAATTGAGTTGTTTGGTTATAGTTTAGAGTCCCAAGTGTAGGGTCGTCTGCCTTATGCTTAGACCTCTGTATAAGCTTATAGAAGAGTTCCCTTCTCTTAGAGAGAAGACCTTTGCAAAGATTAGGCAGATAAAGCTATCCCGAGAGGAAGCTCATAGGGCTGAGGCCTTCCCTCTCAGACCTATCTTCCCTCTACCTCTGAAGGTAATATACCCTGATCCAGCCTATCCTGTTGAGCCAGTAGAGGATCTAATAGGCCCCACTCCCATGTCTGAGTCTGAGTCATCTACCTCAGACCCTATGTCTGTAGACTCTTTCCAAGAGGCTATGGATTACTCTATAAGGCAAGATCAGGTCCCTGATCAGGCCGAGGTCGAGAGTTGTGCCTCGTCTCACAATGGTGCTAGCACCTCACAGTCCTCTTCTTATGTTGAAATTATGGGGCCGAGTGTGGCTATTCCACCCATCATTGATGCTAGTCCTTTGTTGATCACCACCGGGGATGAGGTTACTCAAAGATTCCCCGATGGTCCCCCAATATCTGCCCAGGCCGATGTTACTAGGGATGAAGATGATGGTCACGAAATTGATATTGACACCTAGGAGGCAGTCGAGATAGAGAGCTTTGTCACTGAGTATGACCTCTTAGCCTCTAGGCACCTCTATTCAATAGGTCCCTCCATTAATCTTAGGAGACCTCTTAGAGGTGAGAGAGCATTTGATGGCCGAGATGGGGAGATCTGTGTGTACGAGCAGATGTTTAAGTTGGGACTCTGTCTCCCCATCCATCCTTCAATTAGATAAATACTGTCCCATATCAACCTAGCCCCTTCACCATTATCCCCTAACACCTGGAGGGTGATGATTGGGGTCATTGTCCTTTGGAAGGCAGTCCACCACTCAAACCTTCCTATAAGAGTTTTCACGAGATGGTACGTCCCATCCTCTTCTAAAAACCACCCCAGCTACTACCACTTCCTTGCTAGGAAGTATGATAAGAAGATGTTATTGGTTACCCACACTTCAAATCACAACTCGAAACCATGGTATTTCTTTACCTCAAGGGCATGGGAATTTGGTCCTTGTGCCACCTCTTTATCGTTGGTGGCGAGGACAACTCTGAGGTGGGGGAAGGTGTCACTTGCTGCCGAGGCTGACCCTGGGCTTAGCCAGGATAACTTACAAAAGGTTAAGGATCTTCAAGATCAGGGGTATCACGGTTGGTTAGTCAAGTATAAACATTTGATGACCCACTATTACCTCTGTGAGACGGGCCTAGGGGGAAGTCCTTTAACCGATCTTCGTATGTATTATTTTTTATAAGTTGTACCTCTGAGTTTTCATACCTCTGAGTTTTCAAACCTCCGATTTATTAACTCACATGTTTCTTTTTTCATAACGCCCAGAAGGTATTTCTGATGACTTGTGGGAGATATCTGCCCCGAGCCTCATGAAGCTAATGAAGAAGGCTGGGCATAATGTGGTCCTACCTCCTCCCAAACATAACTTCAACACATCCAAGGCTGACGTTACTAAGAAAATGAAGATTGCCACTGAGTCAAAGCATCATAGGTAAAGCAAGTCTCAAAAAGGGGATTGTGCAATCCCTATCTCCACAGATAATGTTCTGGCTGCTCGTCTGGCTTAGCTGAAGATCAGCAACAACTTGATTGGCCATGGTCTGAAGGCTATGGATGCCATCATCTCTTCAATAATCGATGAGGATAAGCATTTTCTATGCTCTCTGGATATCCCCTTACTGGCCGAGTTCAGCCTTCACAAATCCATTCAGGTAATAGTTTCTACTATTTTGCTGTTACAAGTGTAACATCGGCTATATTTTGTAGGTTACAAAACTCATACATCTGATTTTTCATTGCAGGGTGTTCTCTCCATGCTCCAATTTATTGATTGGACTATGAGGAAGATCCCCCTTATTGATAAGGAAAGAGAAGCCCTGAAAGTCTAGGCCTCGTTGAATGCTGAAGTTGAGCGTCTGAAGGAGGAACTCAAAGAGGCTGACAAGATGATCAAGCAGAGGGATAGGGACATCTCCGCCCTCAAGAAGGACCATGAAGTATCCCAGAAGGCCAAAGATAATGCCCTTCAGTTCAAAGTTGATGTTGCGGTAAAAGCCTCATTGGAGGATGCCTTAGAGAAGATCCTTACTAACTAAAAGTTCTCTGATGACTTCATCAGTTTTGCATTTTAATACCTTGAAATAGGTATTAAATCAACTGGAAAGTGGGAAGCTTCTAAGGAACAGGAGTCAGGGAGCTTATCTGCCTTAGACTTTATCGATCTAGGCTTTGGTGATTTTCTCTTTGCTCAGGCCTTGCAAGAGGTGGAGGATGAAGGCACCCGCAGAGACTGCACCGTTGGAGGTTACTGAAATTAAAGAGGCCATTCATCAGGACGAAGCTACAGAGGTGACTAATGTCGGCCAAGAGGACACCATTCCAGTTGCAGACACTTAGGCCTGCCTTTGTGAAGCTTTAATTTGTAATTTTTTTATTTTCATCTCTAACTTTTGTAAACTCTGACAGCATGTTTTGGTACACTGTATTTTCAACTCTGAATGTTTCATGTAATATCTTCTTCAGTGGATTTTTTTTCTTTTCCAATGCGCCTTTTCTTGCATGTTGTCTTAAAGGTCTGATGTTACCATAATAAGGTGCTAACCCTCACAAATTGTTACCAAATTGGGATGTTTAAGGTCTGAGGTCATCAAATTATGATGTTTCACCTCATAAATTATCACCAAATTAATTATGATTAAGGTCCGAGGTCATCAAATTATGATGTTTAACCTCACAAATTATCACCAAATTAATATTGTTTAAGGTCTGAGGACACTATCCTCATACATTGTCACCAAATTATGATGTTTAAGGTCTGAGGTCATCAAATTATGATTTAACCTCATAAATTGTCACCAAATTAATGATGTTTAACGTCTGAGGTCATCGAATCATGATGTTTATCCTCATAAATTGTCACCAAATTATGATGTTGAAAGTCTGAGGTCATCAAATTATGATGTTTATCCTCATAAATTTCACCAAATTAATGATGTTTAAGGTTTGAGGTCACCAAATCATGATGTTTATCCTCATAAATTGTCACCAAATTAATGATGTTTAAGGTCTGAGGTCATCAAATTATGATGTTAAACTCATACATTGTCACAAAATTATGATGTTTAAGGTCTGAGGTCATCAAATTATGATGTTAACCTCATACATTGTCACCAAGTTATGCTGTTTAAGGTCCGAGGTCATCACATTATGATATTTATCCTCATAAACTGTCACCAAATTAATGGTGTTTAAGGTTTGAGGTCATTAAATTATGATGTTAACCTCATATATTTCACCAAATTAATGATGTTTAAGGTCTGAGGTCATCAAATTATGATGTTAACCTCATACATTGTCACCAAATTATGATGTTTATCCTCATAAATTGTCACCAAATTAATGATGTTTAACGTCTGAGGTCACCAAATCATGATGTTTATCCTCATAAATTGTCACCAAATTATGATGTTGAAAGTCTGAGGTCATCAAATTATGATGTTTATCCTCATAAATTTCACCAAATTAATGATGTTTAAGGTTTGAGGTCACCAAATCATGATGTTTATCCTCATAAATTATCACCAAATTAATGATGTTTAAGGTCTGAGGTCATCAAATTATGATGTTAAACTCATACATTGTCATAAAATTATGATGTTTAAGGTCTGAGGTCATCAAATTATGATGTTAACCTCATACATTGTCACCAAATTATGCTATTTAAGGTTTGAGGTCATCACATTATGATATTTATCCTCATAAATTGTCGCCAAATTAATGATGTTTAAGGTTTGAGGTCATTAAATTATGATGTTAACCTCATATATTTCACCAAATTAATGATGTTTAAGGTTTGATGTCATCAAATTATGATGTTAACCTCATACATTGTCACCAAATTATGATGTTTAAGGTCTGAGGTCATCAAATTATGATATTTATCCTCGTAAATTTTCACCAAATTAATAATGTTTAAGGTCTGAGGTCATCAAATTATGATGGTAGCCTCATACATTTCACCAAATTAATGATATTTAAGGTCTGAGGTCATCAAATTATGATGTTAACCTCATACATTGTCACCAAATTATGATGTTTAAGGTCTGAGGCTGTCAAATTATGATGTTAACCTCATATATTATCACCAAATTATGATGTTTAAGGTCTGAGGTCATCAAATTATGATGTTACCCTCATACATTATCACCAAATTATGATGTTTAAGGTCTGAGGCCACCAAATCATGATGTTTATCCTCATAAATTGTCACTAAATTATGATGTTTAAGGTATGAGGTCATCAAATTTTGATGTTAACCTCGTACATTGTCACCAAATTATGATGTTTAAGGTCTAAGGTCATCAAATTATGATGTTAACCTCATACATTGTCACCAAATTATGATGTTTAAGGTTTGACGTCACCAAATCATGATGTTTATCCTCATAAATTGTCACCAAATTATGATGTTTAAGGTCTGAGGTCATCAAATTATGATGTTAACCTCATACATTGTCACCAAATTATGATGTTTAAGGTCTGAGGTCATCACATTATGATGTTCACCCTCATAATTTCACTAAATTAATGATATTTAAGAATAATGAAACAGTATTGACATAGTAAATGCTCTTCTCAATAATATCCTCTTGATAAAATGTACATGTATTACAAAGAAATAATTGTAACATCATATGTAATACTTCTTCAAGTGATCAGCGTTCCATGGATTGGAGAAAGGTTCCCCTTTAAGATTTTCTAGTCGGTAGGTACCGGGTACAACTTCATCGAATACTTCGTAAGGGCCATGCCAGTTTGGGTGAAACTTGTTTTCCTTTTTCAACTTCTTCTTCAGTACTAGGTCTTCCACAACTATAGGTCTTGATTTTACCCTTTGATTGTATAACTTTATTGTTCTCGGCTGATAGGCTGCCTATCTGATCTCAATATCTTCCTTTCTTTCTTCAATTAGATCTAGGTCGAGTCTTCTCTCTTCCCCATTCTTCTCGGGGTCATAGGTCTAAACTCTGTGAGTGGTAAGTACCACTTATGTAGGTATGAAGCCTTCTGAGCCATGGGCTAACATCAATGGGGTCTCCTCTGTTGGTGTCCTTGTCGTTGTTCTGTAAGCCCATATCACTGCATAAACCTCTTATATCCATCTTTCTTGGGCTTATTCCAACCTTTTATTACTCCCATCAAGTATTGTTTGGTCCGTTACTTCAGTCTGACCATTTTCCTGAGGTCGTCCAGGAGAAGAGGAGAACTTATTGATCCGGACTCTCTCGCAGTATTTCTCCAAAGAAGTATTCTTGAACTACGTTCTGTTATCTGAGATGAGGGTGTTTAGGGGACCCTATCTCCATAAGATGTTCTTCCAGATGAACTGGAAGGTCTTTTGCTCGGTGATAGTGATCATGGGCTCAACCTCTACCCACTTGGAGAAGTAAAAATTACTACTATCAGAAATCAATAGTTATTCGCAGCTCTTGCCAATGGTCCCACCAAGTCAATCCCCCATACTGCAAATGGACAAGGTGAGCTAATTGGCGTCATAGGATGATGAGTTTGGTGAGGTATGGTGGAGAATCTCTGACATTTTTCGCATCCCTTCACGTAAGTAGCTGCATCTTTGGCCAAGGTCGGCCACCCGAACCCTTGAGTAATTAGCCTTTTAGCTAGAGGTCTTCCTCCTATGTGACTGAAGCAAGAACCCTCATGTACATCCTGCATGATTTGGGGGACCTCTATGGGATGGACACATCTGAGGAGAGGTAGTAGAAATCTTTTTTTATATTAAGACATCTCCTATTATTGAGAACTTGGCAGCTTTGTACCTCAACTTTCTCCTTTCCAACTTTGATTCTGGCAACTCTCCCTGTCTCATATATCTAATAAGGGGGTCCATCCATGAGTCCCCTAAGTTCAAGTTAAGGCAATTCTATCAACCTCTTCTTCCTCAATAGTCGGTTTGAGTAGGATCTCGACTGGTATTGTCCTTCTGATTGTTGTCCTTATTGCTAAGGCCAACCTTTCTAGTGCATCTGCATGACTATTGTCTAACTGGGGTATCCTCTTCATCTTCACTTATGTGAAGCTTCCTAGCGTCGTTCTCACCCTCTTCATGTATTTTTCCATCCTTTCATCCTTGGCCTCATATACTCCAAGAACTTGGTTGACAACTAACCTCGAATTACTGTGGAGTAGGAGTAGGCCAACTCTAAGGGCTTCTGCGAAGGAGATCCCCGCTATCAGCGCCTCGTACTCTGACTCGTTTTTTGAAGCCTTAAAGTTGAACCTCAATGTATATTTAATATCGGTATTATACAGAGCTGACAGTATCATCCCTGCACTGCTTCCACTTTCACAAGAAGACCCATCAATGAAGAGGTTCCGGACATCTTCATTTGAAGAGAAGTTCCCCTCTGACAGGATCCCTTTCTTTAAGAGGTACTTGTCTTCCTCATTCTCAACTACTCCTTTATTAGCTCTACAGGGCATAACCTCTTCCGAATTTTGGAAGATGTTATTGTCTGATTTATCTTAAATCTCTAGACCATTCCCAATCTCAGCCTCTTCCCATGTAAAGTCAGCAACAAAGTAGGCAAGCGTATGCCCTTTGATGGCTACCCTGGGTTGATAAATAATGTCATACTCCCCCAACTCGATGGCCGAGGTCATCAATCTTCCTGACTTCTCTAGCTTATAGAGGACTTGTCTTAGCGGGTAGTTAGTGAGGATGACCATCGAGTGGGCTTGGAAATAGTGCTTCATCTTCCTGGAAGCGTGTATCAAGGCGTAGGCTAACTTATCCATCCGAGGCACCTAAGGGCCTTACTATTGAACTATACAGGTCTCTTCACTCCATCGCCTTCCCGTACTACGACCGCACTTATAGCTAACTCTGAGACTGCTACATAGACATACAACTTCTCCCCTAAGATGGGTCGATATAGGAGAAGAGGAGATCCGAGGTAGGAATTGATCTTTTTGAAAGCCTCGTCGCATTCCTCATCCCATTCAAAGGCCTTTCTAAGAACTTTGAAAAAAGTAAGACATTTGTCTGTAGCCCTTGAGACGAACATGTTCAGTGCAACAACTCTTCCAGTTAACCTCTGAATGTCTTTGATGGTCCTAGGCGTCTTCCTTTCAAGTAGAGCCCTAAGTTTTTCGGGATTGGCCTCTATTCCCCTTTAATTAAAGATGAATCCAAGAAACTTTCCTGCTTCTACTCCGAAGACACACTTGGCAGGATTGAGTTTCATCCTGTATAGGTCTATGGTGTCAAAAGTCCTTTCTAAGTCGGCCACGTGAGTGCTAGCCTTCAAGCTTTTTGTCAGCATGTCATCCACATATACCTCCATGGTCTTATCGATATGGCTCTCAAATATCTTATTTATAAGACATTGGTAAGTGGCCCCTGCATTCTTCAATCCGAAGGGCATGACCATATAACAATACTTCCCCTTGTCAGTTATGAACGTGGTCTTCTTTAAATCCTCTGGCTCCATAAAAATCTGGTTATACTAGGAATAGGCGTCCATGAAGCTCATGAGTTCATGCCATGCCGTGGCATATACCATCTGATCAATTCGAGGCAAGGGGAAGCTGTCGTTTGGGAAAGACTTATTTAAATCAGTGAAGTTTATGCACATCCTCCATTTCACGTTAGCTTTTATCACAGTGACAACATTAGATAACCACTCAAGGTATATGACCTCTCTCATGAACTTGGCCTCTTCGAGCTTTCTGACCTCTTCCCTGATGACGTCGTACTTTTCCCTAGAGTAAACTCTTCGTCTTTGCTTGATTGGCTTGGCATCTTCTACCACGTTGAATTTGTGACCCATAATCTCAGGGTCAATGCCCAGCATATCTGCGTGGCTCCAAGCAAAGACACTATGTCTCTTCTTTAAAGGCTTTACCAGGTCTTCCTCGATTTTGGGTCTTAGGGTTTGCCAATTTGGACGGTTTTTTCCATCTCGTCCTCATTGAGGATGATGGATTCTACCTCTTCCGCAGCCTCTCCCTTCTAAAGTTTTTTCTCATCCCTTGGATCAAGTGTATCAATGTTATATTTTGTTGTTGCCTTCGTATGAGCCTCCCTCTCTTTTGCAGAGTTGAAGTAGCATTCTCATGCCGATGTTTGGTCACCCTTCACTTCCCCTACCCTATAGGGGGTCAAGAATTTTAGCATTTGGTGGACCGTTGATAGCACTACCTCAAATTCTTTGAGGGCTACTCATCCTATGATGAGGTTATAGACCGAGAAGACATTTTTATCCATTACGAAAAAATTGATTTTTTAGGTCAACCTCTTAGGCCACTCGTCTCCAATTCGAACATCCATCTCATACATACCTAATGGATGGAAATTTTCACCATAGAAACCTTTTAATAGATGATGATTCGGTACAATCCTAGCTCTGCTGAGGCCTAGGCTCTTGAAATAGGGCCAAAACATTACGTCAGCTGAACTTCCCCCGTCGACGAGAATTCTCTGCACCTCACATCCATGCACCCTTGTAGTGATTACCAAAGGGTCATCGTGTGGAGCTAAGATACATTTGAAATCAAGTCGGGAGAACCCAACTATAAGAGTATCCATATCTACCTTCTTTCTCTTCTACTTAGCCTCTGAAGATGCAAGATTGACAACCTCTACTTTGGTTACTGACTTAGCCTCTACCACATGAGCTTTACGGTCGGCTAATTCTAAGCCACCCCCTGCTAGTCCTCCATATATGGTGTTAACACCAAAGGAGATCATACCAACCCTCTTCATAGGGGCATTGTCATCTTTCGGCGGGAGGTCAGGACCGTCCTCATCATCTCCATCTGAGTCATCATCTATTCAAGCTAGGGGATCTTCTCGATATCTATCGTTTCTCTTCTTTTGTGGTTCATCTCTTCCCCTATTAGGAGACTTACCATCGACATACTTCCTGAGCTTTCCGAACTTCAACATCTTCTTAATATCATCCTTCAAGGCGAATCACTTGTCAGTTAAATGACCATGGTCTTGGTGGAATTCACACCACATATTCGTGTTACTCTTATATGGAGGAGCCTTTAGATTCTCTGGCCATCTGAAGGACCGGTCATTTTTATTTCATTGAGGATATGTTCGCAGCTCACTGTTAGAGGAGTATAGTTTGCAAACTTGTCATCTGCAGACCTCTTCTTTCTGTCTTTCTTCCTTTGGAATTTCTCGCTGCTACTTCTGTTCTCATCCTCATACTTTGCATCCATAGCCTCTTCAGCGTTCATGACCATTCCTGCAGTTTCTAATAGCTCTTCTATGGACTTGGGAGGGTCTTCAGCAAGCTTCCACAGCAGCTTCCCCTTCTGGAGTCCTCCGATGAGTGCTATCATAGCTATATTTTCTTCGTAATCTTCAACCTCCAATTTTATTTATTGATCCTAGAAATGTAGTCTCTTAGGCTCTCATTCTTACCTTGCTTGACATACAGTAGATGAGTGGTCTTCTTCTAAGGTCTTACCCCAAAATAGAAATTGTGAATAAACCGTTCAGCCAAGCCCTTAAAGTTCTCAGCAGAGTTCTTGGAAAGAGAGGTAAACAAAATATATACAGCTCCCCTTAGAGTCCCAGAGAAGGACCGACACCTCATCTCATCTTGGATCGAATAAATGTATTATGCATACAAGTACATATCAATATGATGCACAGGGTTGGTACTACCATCACACTTAGGAGACACCGTAGGTGGTTTAAACTTATCAGGGGTTGGGAAGTTCACTATCTTTGCCACAAATGGGGAGCCCTCTGAGAACCCTCTTTGTAGTGGGTCTCGACTTTTGATGAGGTCCCCTATCTTCTCTTAAAGATGTTGAATGGAATCTTTCCATGTCTTTGCAATGTCGACCTGGACAAGGTTATCCCCAGCCACCTCCAAGGGGTGAATTGAGGGTTCCCCAGCCGCTGCACAGCGTCACCTATTTACTTCCTCTTGATCCCTGTCTTGGTTATGTTGGGGTCGGCCCTGATGAAGCTGATGTTCCCCATATTCCCTTTGTGAGCCTTCTACACTTCTAGATCTGCATAACCTCTGCCTTAGGTCATTAACTGGTTCGAGCCTTTCAAAGGCTGACCCTCTGCTCAAGCGATCAAAAATTGATCATCTTTGTTGGGCACCCCCATCTCTTATGCCCCCACAACCTTCGTTCTGTTAGATAGGATGTACCGTGTTATTCAAAACCTCATACGGATCCCAGCAGTCTTATGGAGCATCCCCTGCATCCATATCAACATACCTCTCCTCAGGGAAAGGGTTTCCTTGCCTCCCCATAACTAAAAGTCTAGGGTCAGCAATGTCCTTCCTCCATTGAGGGGTAGGTTAGTCTTTTCGGGGTGCCTGGGGTGGTCCCCTGGCTTTAGGATGGGGTTGAATAGCTTCCGGAGTAATCATCTCTAGTGATACCACAAGTGGCCTCATCATATTTTGACTGAGCTGTGCAAATTGCTCCTTCATTGCTTACTACGTTGCTTCTAAGGACCTCAAGGATGCTGCACCTTACCATTTAGGACTAGGGTGGTGTTTGGCTCGAACTAGGTCCTCCAGCACCAGATGGTAGAGGAGGTGGTGGTGACTCTGGTTCCATATTAAAACTAAAGATCTTGTGAAGAAGATAAGCTTAATACCTTAAAGGACATCTTTCAATGGTGAAACAGCTTCACACGAAGGGTGATGCCTGGTTCACCACTAGAGTCTCCGGTGAGGTTAAGCTGGGAAAGGAAGAGATATCTTCTTGTTCCCACAGACGGTGGTAAAATGATGATGCAGTAAATAACACCACTAGGTAAGGTGTTGATAAGCTCAAGCAAGTGATAATAATGGCAGCACGAGAGAAAAAATATATATGTATGTATGTAGAAGGAGATGAGGAGAAGAGGATGAACACTTATGTATAAGTGGTTCAGCCAATCTGGCCTATATCAACTGTGAGTGTGTGTGAGTAATATCACTGAATGAAGGCACTAATGGCCATGGATACAATCTCTCAAGCTTTCTCTCCCTACTGTGTAAATTGACAGAGTTTTAGCTAGGGTTATAATTCTCGATCCCATCACAATGTTGAGGATGACCTCTATATATAGTGCTTGGGTGGTGCAATGTACCCCCCAAGCATGCAATGTGCATGCGCATGGAGATACAACTAGTGTAAGGATGACACGTGGCTGATCTCAACTAAGTTATGATGACCTCAATATTCCCTCACGTGGGGGGAATGATTCAGTTATAACAGATTTGTCCACGTGTTCCAAGCCATACATGTGCGTGTAGATGCTCGGCTATCTTTCCTTAGTACCAACCTCGGCCTGGATGACTACGAGGTTGGTGAAGTATGACCCTTGCCTTGGCTAAGGATTATATGATGACCATGGCTGGGATGCCAACCGAGGTCAGATATCTGGAACGTCGTCCAGGGCCGATGTTGTCTTGACACTTGATGCTTGTTGGTTGAGCCTATGAGGCTTTTGCTTCTCTCAGGATATACTTGTAACGTCGGTTGTGGCTGACCTAATGGGTAGCGGACCCCATGAGTCATGCAGACCTCGTCTAATGCCCAATTGTGGTGATGCTTGTAACGTCGGCCGTGTCTGACCTAATGGTAGCTGACCCCATGGGTCATGTAGACCTCGGTTGATGCCCAATTGTGGTGATACTCGTAATGTCAGATGTGTCCGACCTAATGGGTAGCTGACCCCATGAGTCATGCATACCTCGGTTGATGCCCAATTGCTGATGGTTAATCCTAAACTCTTATTAACACGGCCGTCATATAGGCCGAGCAAATGTCTCTGAGCTGGCAGGTGCACTTTGGGCATATCACAAATAAATGACTACCCCACCATGTACTTTGAATCTACAAAAATTGCAATCAAAGCCTTAGGGTTCTTTGCATGGACTCGCCTGCCAATGGGAAGGACAAGAGGTATGACGATCGGCACCCCCTTATTGTAGAAAATTCTATCTTTCCTTTATTTTCCAAAATCAAAAATCTTAAAAAAACCGTTATTAAAAAAAATACGGGTTCTTTCTTCCTACATTGTCCATTTTTACTCATCCTAAATTTTCTCTTGATTTATTTAAGAATCACACTCTTTTTACGGTCTCAGCAACAAAGTAAAAAGTGCATGTAGATTAAGTCAATTAAAGCAAATATATGTGAAAATCTCATTTCATTATATATGTTTCCACTTGCTTCATTACATTTTTTAGGAAAGAAGAAAAATAAAAAAAGATAGCGGGACCCAACCCGAAAACCATATTCTCTCATCACTCTCTCTAAGACCCCCATCCCCACGACGAGCGTAATTCCCCCTGCGGCGAGCCGTGGAACCTCCGCTCCCCGATCCTGATCCATC
This sequence comes from Sambucus nigra, assembly GCA_949130495.1. NCBI lineage: Eukaryota > Viridiplantae > Streptophyta > Magnoliopsida > Dipsacales > Adoxaceae > Sambucus > Sambucus nigra. Next base: position 156,894,347 of record OX422207.1, on the reverse strand, counting down.
CTCTGAGGTAGCATGTGACACAAGACAAGAACTAATCAGGACTGAGTCTTTGATGTAGGTAGTGACTGAAGACACCCAGTCGCGAATGTCCCTGAGCCAAGTAGTCGACACCCAAACATGATGCAAGGAAAATGATAAAGATAAAAAAAAGTCAGTCTAAAGAAAAGAAAAATCTAGGGAGAACAAAGAAAGAGGAGAGATATACCTCTGGCTAAAGGTCATACTTTGTCAGTCCTAACACCCTAGGATCCACCGCATTAGGGAGATACTTCATACATAGAAATTCCCCTCCATCCAATCAAAAATTATATGAAGGCAGGGACAGCTGGATGAATGGAACCTCCATTGGCGCTGCTGACGATGACGCACCACCTGTGTTGTGGGAAGACCCCACCGTTTGACTCTTAACCCTACCCGAAGACGTAGGGGGAGGAGGATTGTTCACCAAATCATAGATACAAGAAGGCATCATCTAACTAGTCGCAAAGTCGAGATAGTCATAAGTCACCTCCATATCCTTGTATGATGAATAAGGGTCACCAACCATCGCCATCACCCTAGACGATAGCTCCCTCACTCACCTTATATACAATGGAGGCATCGCCAGTGGGACCACCACCTCATCATCCACGATTTGTGGGACCACTCTCTCCCCCAAATACCAGGAGTAGCCAAACTCGTGCGCCAGCAGCCAGTGCATCTGTGCATGCCCGCCAGTCACTCATGTATAATGGACAACCATCCCCAGGAATATAAGCTCACTTTCAATTTCCAATAAAGATAAATACTCGCACAAAAAAAATCCAAAAAATGATTTTAAAGAAACAAGGGCTAACCTGATCGCTCATCAGCGTGTTCAAGGCCTGATGCACCGCTCACAAAGAAGGAGACTTCTTCGACCATTGGATGGACTTGCACCACCGTACATCCGGTAGAAGTACCCCACATCCCCATCATGTAATCCAATCAAAAGTTCATTGATCCCAATCACCTCATAAAACCATGTCTGCGTGGAGGCAAAGTTAGCATAAGAAAAAAATGAAAAAGGAAATACACAAAAATATATAAAGAAGAAATGTGAGGATTACCCCTAGAAGATACATGGCCCCATTAAAAGTTTGTCGGTACACCTACTAAAAGCATCCAAAAAATAATAAAGGGTTGCCAAAGTCCATCTCCCCAAGTCATAAAAGGGGATATTCGCCCTCAGAAATTATAAAACAATAAGTGAACAATGAATCCGCTCGACACCACCAAGCCCCTTCCCAATAGAAGAAGAATGAATAAACAGGCATTCTGCCGCACCTACAGCCCTGCTGTCTCATCAAGAATACAGATCAAAAGAATATCTCATAAAGAAAAAATGTGGATAGAATACCCAGAGACTATCCTCTCCACGTCTCCCAACGCAACCCTAATCGCCTCAGGTGTCACCCTCAAAGACCAATCCACCTCAATCTGGAAACCATCACAGTTAATCCCTAATAGCTACTAGACGTCAATGGGAGTCACCGTCATCTCTCCAAATCCAAAGAGAATAGTTTGGGTAGTGACCTACCACCTTTCCCGCAGAGCGAGTAGAATGGCCGTAGATCACAGTGAGTCATCCAAAGAAAATGCGAAGCACCCAAAACCTGCTAAATAAATAACCCAGTGCACCAGTGCCGGAAGGTGCTCCTACACATCCTTAAACCCCGTCATCCCTCGCCGAAGCCATGTCAGTCTACAAAAATAAAGAAACCTTTTATCAACTCAAGGAAACAAAAGATGAAGAAAAAATGCCAAAGGTCATCATACTTACGTAGCCACTAAGGTTTCCCGCCCTAAACAAGCGGTGATACGCAGGCTCACACAGAAGAGTACAATCATCAGATACTGGCTCGAACAAATCAAAGTCCTTTTCGTTGCCCAATGTCAGGGGCACCTTATCCCTCCACTCTAGGTTCTCCCAATCCTCGACACCCAACCACTCCATGTGGATCGTGATGCCTAAATAATCCTCTATTTCTAAGACTTGAATAAGGAAAAAGGCTTAGGAACGGATCTTAGCAAGAATGGGTAGAAGATATGAATGCTAGAAGCTATGAAAAATGAAGAGAACCCATCCCTTTTTATAGGAGGTCAAGGGGCATGCCGATCGTCAGTCCCCTAACACCCATCGATCGGCACCTGCCTCTTCCCCTTCCCAAGACTGCACAAAAGAATGTGCCATTTCCATACGAAAACACTTGCACCATATTGGTCGGCAACCCTCTTAACATTTTGTTCAAAAAATCCAAAACATGCCAGAAAATTCCAAAAGTCCTCCGAAAAATTCCAAAAATTGCCAAATAAATATTGGAAGATTTCATCACCAAGAAAACCACTTTTCAAGCTCCCTAAATTCCCCACCAGATTAAAACCACCTTTTAATCCATAATTTAAATAGTATTACGGCACGCCCGCATCGCAGAGTCCACTGCAAATTCCCCATCAGAACTTCCAAATCAAACTTCCCCAGTGGAGTTATAAGGCAGTCTGATATCTCTCCCCGACAATGTCTTAGAGAAACACTTTCCCCAGTGGAATACCAAATCCACCATAAGACTTTCATCTCCCCAGCGAGATGTATCTTCCCTAGTAGAGTCCCAAAAAAGTTAAATTAAAGACTCCCGAGAAACCACAAATCTAGGCCTACAGAATTGGCCTCGACCCGTAGAATTAATCGCCCCTACTTTAGGTCCTAAGAATTGACCTCGACTAGCAGAATTGGTCTCCACTGCTTTAGGTCCACAAAATTGACCTCGACTCACAAAATCGATCGCCCCTACTTTAGGCCCATAGAATTGGCCCAGACCCTGCAGAATTGGTCGCCCCTACTTTAGGTTATAAAAATTGACCTCGACTCGCAGGATTGGTCGCCACTACTTTAGGTCTACAGAATTGACCTCAACCCCCAAAATTGGTCGCCTCTACTTTAGGCCTGCAGAATTGGCCTCGACCCACAAAATTGGTTTCCCCAACTTTAGATCCTCATAATTAACCTCGACCCATAGAATTAGTCGCCTTACCTTAGGCCTATTGAATTGGGCTTGACCTGCAGAATTAGTCACCACTAATTTAGGTCCGCAAAATTGACCTCGGCCCGTATAATTGGTCGCCCATACTCCAGGTCTGAAAAATTGACCTCAACCTGTAGAATTGGTCGCCATTACCTTATGTCCTCAGAATTGATCTCGACCCACATAATTTCACGCCACAACTTTAGGCCCTTAGAATTGGCCTCGACCTACAGAATTAATCGCCACAACTTTAGTCCTGTAGAACAGGCCTCGACCCACAGAATTGGTCGTCCCTAATTTAGGTCTATAGAATTGACCACGACATGCAGAATTGGTCGCCCCTACCTTAGCCTCATAGAATTGTCCTCGTCCCGCAGAATTGGTTACCACTACTTTAGGTCCTCAGAATTTACCTCGACCCGTAAAATTGGTCTCCATAACTTTAGGACCACAGAATTGGTCACCCTTACATTAGGCCCACTAAATTATGCTTGACCCGTAGAATTACTCACCCCTACTTTAGGTACAAAAAATTGACCTTAACCCGTATAATTGGTCGCCTCTACTTTAGGTCGTCTGAATTAACCTCGACCCCTAAAATTTATCGCCCGTACTTTAGGTCCTCTGAATTAACTCGACCTATAAAATTGGTCAGCAGTACTTTAGGTCCACATAATTGACCTCGACCCGCAAAATTTCTCGCCTCTACTTTAGGCCCGTATAATTGGTTGCCACTACTTTAGGTCCGTTGAATTGACCTCAACTCGCATAATTGGTCACTCATACTTTAGGTTTGAAGAATTGACCTCGAATCCTAAAATTGGTCGCCTCTACCTTAAGTCCACATAATTGACCTCGACCCGCATAATTGGTCTCCCCAACTTTAGGTCCTCAGAATTGGCCTCAGCCCATAAAATTGGCCAAACCCAGCATTATCTTGGGTCCTCAGAATCATCCTTGACCCTCTGAAATGACCATCCTCATATCTTCGATCCACAAAATTAACCTCTTTCCCAAAACATCATGTCGTGTTTATTCAACAGTTTTTACTTGTTCCAAGCTCACCCATTGAGAGGATCTATACACACCACATTATAGGACCCCCTAAGTCCCTTATTAGGTCCTTAGCACCTCCCCATTCAATGCAAACCCTAGGTCATACTTCAAGTACCAATTTAGAGGCCATCAGGAGCTCTCGAGCCCCGTTTGACTCGGATCAACTTCATCGTCAAAGTGAAATCTCAATTAATCTTCAAAGGGCTCTAAATCCCATTTCCAACGGTCCACCCCATGCATGAATTGGAATAATGGTTCGGACGAATGAACCAATTTGCTATCAAAAAATGATTTGGAGGCCACTGGGCGCTCCTAGGACCCAATTTGAAGAAAAAGCGCAATGAATCTTTAAAGGGCACTGAAACCCATTTTCAATCGCCTGTCCCATGTTCAAAATGGCATAACCATCACACGAATGAACCATTTTTCCTTAAAAATCGATCTAGAGGCCATTAGGCGATCCCGAGCTCCGTTTTACCAAAGTTAAGTTTTCAACTCGAATGAGATTTAATGATTTTTTTAATGGAACTTATTACCCTTTCCAAATGTCTATCCCGTGTGTGAATTGGCCTTACGATACGAACGAATGACCCATTTAACTCCGAAAGGTCACCGAGCACTTCCGGGCCCCGTTTCACCAAAGTCAACTCTTTAAACCAGGAAAATTTCTTTGCAACATAGAAGTGACTCACATATCCTTTACAACAATTCACCCCATACATGATTCGAACTTACGATTTGGACGATCAATTCATCATCGTCCGACGATATCCTGTCTAAAGGACCGATGTACGCTTATGAGCCCGTTAGACCCAAAGTTAGTTCCAAGATTCGATAGCATCCCAATGATTATCAAAGGTCTCTGAATAACCTTTCCAACGGTATTCTCCATGTGTGATTTGGACATACAGATTGTGTTTTACGATCATTTTTCTGAAAAATCTACACGAGACTACCAATTGGCAGGTCCATTTCCCTTCCTATCAGTAGTATGTATAGGGTTACCTCCTGAAAGGCAGGGAAAGGACAATGTCGATCGGAAGTCCTTTGACCCTATATAAGGAGATCATGAGTTCATCTTCCAAGGCACCTCAAAAACATCAACTTCGGTGATTTCAACAATATTGCTCATAAGTCAGTGAGGTTTCCTTGTTTGAAACCTTTCTCCACCTTTCATTCCCATCATTTTCATAACAAATTTAGAAAAAATCCTTGTTCATTTTTCATTGACTTGCAAGAAATCTTATCAACAATCAAGATCGATCTCTAAGTCTCCAAAGAAGGTCCAAACATTCTTTTATCTCTTTAAATTTCTTTATTTTCGCATAAGTTCTATAGGTTCTTAATTTAGCTTTTATTGTATATCATACACATATTAATTTCCAATCATTTATTAGTAATGTAGCACATAATATATTTTCTATAAGAAAAAACAAAACAAGGAAAAGAGGGTTACACCTATAAATTTCAACGAGATTTGTCACCACATTCTCTCAAAACTAAAACATTTTTTTATTACACACTCATATAATAAAATTCCCATTTGAATTCATGGGATCAACCCCATTCTCGTGCCGAATGCGAACTATGTGTACTTTAATGCCTTTGTAGGCTATGTAGGCATCTCGGGCTAAAACTCGAGACTCGAGTCCTGTTTTTCGTATTTTCCCCTTTCCTCTTCTTTCCAATTTTATTCATACATTATTCATATATATCATACTTTTGATTCGTACTTGTGTCTAATCTAACACATATATTTTTTTTTCATCTTAATGATCAAAATCTCGATTAGCGCACACATCATATTTTTTTAATTATTATTTTCTGAGCATTCCTATGGATGATCTCACTCCATCTTTTCCATCAATATACCAAATCCTATGAATAGTCACGGTTTGGGGGTCATAGCCCATAGTCATGACCATCTAGTCATGGCCCAGAGCCATGACCATATAAAAAATGGGCATGATGAAGTCCATGACTCAGTGTGGTCATGGATCGTCTTGCATATTGTCGTAAACCACGACCGTGACTCATGTGGGTAACGAATATGAGTCGTGACCCATCCGTGACATTTATGGTGCCAAGTTTCCCTCAAAGTTTGGTCTCAGATGGGGTGAAGCTCTAAAGCCGTGACCATAACCCAAATCCACATTCAGATTATCACAGTCCAAATTGGTGACCATTCTGGGAATGGGGTCACAGCTTTGGGCCATGACCAGTGTATTATTTACATGCTAACGTGTTAAAATTTAAAGTGGTCATGGCTTAGGTCCGTGACCTGTGTCTTTATACTTAATTCCCAGCCAAAATTTTCATTTCCCTTAAAAATTTCTAGAACCTCAAAAGTTTCCCTCTCTCCGACGATTTCGGCTCTTGTCTGGTGATTTCATCTCTTCCAATCTCACTCTCAATCTCTCTTTCAATCTCAAAGGTAATATTGTTTTCATTTGTATTTATTTGTGTGTATTTCAGTGTGTGTATGTACGTGTGTATTTCAGTGAGTATATTTGTGTGTACATGTGTGTATACATGTGTGTATTGTGTGTGTATGTGCGTATACTGTATATGTGTGCAAATATATGTATATTGTATGTTTTTGTGTGTATTGTGTATGTGCATGTGTATTCTGTATCTATGTGTGTATATGTATATGTATTCTATATGTGTGTATTGTGTACGTGCGTGTGTGTATTCTAGAAAAAATATATGACTAATGTTGGTTTCAATTTGGGGCTGAAATATAAAAAAATATTTAAAAAAATGTGTGTCCATTAATATTGATGCCAAATTCGGGATTAATTTCAGGGGGTAATGTTTGTAAGGGTTAGTTTTACGACTAATGTTTGTAAAGGTTAATTTTAGGGTTGATGTTAGGAATGGTTTTAGGGATTGATGTGTTAAATGGGAAAAGTAGGTATTCAAAACCTAATAAATTAATGGTGACATATGCACACATACACGAGATTCACCCGTGGAAGACTACGTGGCTCTGCTGACTTCTTTGTAGTTTTGTCTGGACAATCTTTGGACCAGTGCCCTGGCTTATTACAACTGATTTTAGATGGTGGAGTTCAATTCTGTTGAGTGAGGGGAAGTAAAGCTAGTTATGCTACTATAGTTTGATCACACGCTCTCCTTATCAAATGCTATATTGTTGGTGGGTATTTCCATTGTAAAGAGAATACTTAAAGTGAGTGATATAGTAACCGTTGTGTGAAGGAAATCAAAGGTCGGGTTATAAATATTTTCACTACCGTTGCGTGAAGTAAGGTTATAATGACCCTAAAAAAGTGAGGCCTATTTGGGGAGTATTTCACTCGAAGTGACTCCATAATCGCATCATATATCTTTACGTAATACATCCACAAAATAGCAAATGTAACTAGCAGGAACCGATTGTGTAGTCACGGGACCTCGGTCTATGTGTGTATTTTTGTGTGTATGTGTGTACGGAATTCATGCCCTCGTACATAATAACTAGTTAATGATTCATTAGAGACACTATTTATTAGAATAATATTTATGCTATCGTTCATTTTTCTCAAGGAAAATGAGTCACGGTGATAATAAATGGCAACAACAGTGTGAAAGGTTGCAATTGTCCCGCACTTGTACATGTTTCATTAATGAGACTCATTCAGTGGGTACTCCGATTTATTGATATGGGAATAGGAAGATAGAATAATTTAACTGCCTTGTAAACTATGGGGTTCATCTTCAGCAAGAGCACTTGTTCAATCATATTATGTTTTCCCTACCAGAATACTGGGATGAAGCTACACAATATATATTTTGCGTACATTGTCCTGATACAACACTAACCTTGCTTACGCTGTTAGAGAAGGAACAAAACCAAATTCACCCATTATGGATAGAATTACGTAAAAAGGGATTTGTTGAAGACTGTGATGTCTCGAAACACATGCACGTCAAACTCAATCTTTCCAATAGGCTGAAGATGATGAGATTTCGAGTTCATGTCACAGACATCTATGCATCCATTATAGATACGCTTCCTCGTAATTGATGACGTGAAAAAATCCATACGATTTTAAAAACAAATCCCGCCTGGCTGGAGATCAAACACATTGAACTTTTATTAAAGTCTTACCATGAAAAGGTAGATTATAATATATGGTCAAAAAATTTATTTTATTAGTTATAATATTATATTGAACTTCGAAATTATGCATATATTATTATAGATACACATTGAACTTTTATTATTTTTCTAGATAATGTCAAACGGTAATGTAAACAACGCTCCAACCGAGGACGTGACACCAGCACAAGGATAATTCTCATTACCAATCTATGAGAAATTCTCAACTCCACCAACGGTTCCCTCCCCTATTTCGAGTTGCACTAGGCAAGGTACTCCAATTAATCCAACAGACATGCCCACCACTCCTGAAACTGTCGGGTCATTTTGATATCTCTCTGTTGGGAAATAACCCCACATGGGATAAGAATCACATTCAAAAATTAAAAGTACAGTGTTGGTCCTTGGAAAAAATGAATGTGAGAGTGGGAGGAGATGATAATTGGAACCTAATAGATAAATATATTAAAGATGACATCTTCGAGAAACTCAACAAACGGTTTTCAATTTTCTACAAACTCAAAAAATAAGGTTCTTTCTCGGGTTGCTGAACAACTCCAAACATATCGAAAAACTGTAGGCAAAAACATTTCCCTAAGGGAGCATCAAGCTCCGACATTTTGTCGCTCAAAGACAAGTCCCTTTGAACGTTGAGATGCCAATCGGTCAACGGAATGATTTTTTGGAAAATGAGGTGAAGGACTCAAAAATACTGCAAATGGAGAAAAACAAACAGAATAGTGCAAAAAAAACTGATGTCCATCGGCTTGGCTCGAAATCTTATGAAGATTTTAAGAACGAGTGGTCGAGCAAGACAAAAGGTAGCGCAGATGAAGGAAGGACACCGAATAGGTACAACTTGTACGTGCATGTAAGATAACACAAAAATTATAATTTCCCTCCTCACTTGGACAAGAGTATAGAATCAATAGAGTCTCTTAGTAGTCAATGAGCTTCAATACCGTTTGATGAAATTGACAATGATGCCCTTGCACAGACCTTGGGGAAGGACCATAAAGGGAGGACCAGAGGGTTGGGGTTGCATATGTCAAAAATAAGATTCAAACATGTTCCACCTCTCGTGGATGAGCTTTCTTTTGTTAATAAGCGTTTCTCTTCTAATACTGAACGTCATTCTAGGACTGAAGGGCATGTAATTGGGTTTCGAAATGAATTGGGAGCCATGAATGATAAACTTTCACAAATTGTATCCTTCTAACCATTCTTATGCCCATGCAACCCGCAATACATCATGATTTCCCCTTACCTCCTCAAAATATTCCCCCTTATCCATTCCCCTCACAGATGTCGGTTCCTCCTTCAACATTCCCCTTCTCAGTTCCTAAGCATGCCAAAGGTCTTGTATCATTGTCAACAACCCATGGTAACTATGGTAGGAGATACTATGTGAAGGAACTGAGCGGTAAAGTTGTCGTTGGGGTGTGCACAATTATCTCCACTCAAGCAGGCACTTCAGTACATAATCTTCCTTTGCAGGAGGGTGAGTGTCAGATCATGGTTGATAAAGTATATGTCAATTGTGAAGATACTCCAGTGAACATCACCAGTGAAGAAGGGAATTTTTTGAAAAATTATATAAACTCTTTTACCACTTGGCTAGTTTATCATTTGATGAAGATGTAGTAATATTTTTCTTATGATGTAATAATATCACTAGACAAATTAATTTAATTTGAGTTTGATTGGTTGTGTAGTATCGTTTATTAGTGTGTTCTTGTATTTAAGTTATTTCATAGTTTGATTGATTGGTGCGTTGTTGATATTTATGCTTTACTATGCAAAATGATATTTACGCAACATGATATTTATGCAACATGATATTTATTTTATCATGTTAACACATGCCTGCAATTTGAAGATTATTCAATGGATTTTCCACAATACAAAGAGTGGATGGGGGAGATTGACCGAATAGCTAATAGTTATGTTAAAGATGTTCAAGAATTTATTAGTTACGCTTTTAAGGACCTTAAAAGTGAAAAGGTCATGTGTCCGTTCACCCATTGTATTAATGGAAAATATAAATCTCTAGAAGATTTTGAGTTGCATTTAATAAAGTGGGGAATTCGTCAAGATTATAAGAAATGGACATACTATGGTGAAAAACAGTTACCTTATGTCCTCGAAGAATTATCGGTAATCGATCGATTAACAAACCACCAATGAGTGGAAGTCCTAAATGATTTGCCAACACATCGTCCATTAACCGACCTAATTGACGATGCTTACAGAGTCAACCATGACCAAAATCACCAACCTATGGAGAGAAATAATGAGGATAATGAACAATTTGATACTTAACTACTAGGAGACCAAGAATATAAATGGTTAAAGCCTGATGCGGCTAGACCATTGTATAAAGATTGCGATGAAGATCACTTGGTATTATATACAATTACTGGTTTGCATAATTTGAAGACTCATTTTGGTTTATATGGTAACAACGTAATCGGAATTCTTAAGTGAGTTAAAGAAATTCTCCAAAAAGAGAACATGTTACTAGAAAATTATCCTACCATGAAGAAGACCTTAAAGGGTTTGGGACTGAAATAAAAATCTATTCATGTATGCAAGTATGATTTCATATTGTACCGTAACGAGAACAGAGAGAAGGATGAATGTCCAGTATGCGGTGAGCCTAGATATGTCATTTATGAGAAGGTAAATGACAAAACTGCAAAATATCAAAATAGCTCGCAAGTCCCAGAAAAGGTTTTGAAGTATTTCCCACTTTGGTCATGGTTAAAACGTTTTTTTACTGTACAGTGGATAGCTTAGGCCGTGTCATGGCATGCTCAATGCAAGGTGGGTGGGAATATGATGCATCATCCGATTGATTCACTCGTCTGGAAAATTTCAAATGCATGATACCATGAATTTTTAAAGAAACCGTGCAACGTTCGTCTTGCAGTCTCAATCGATGGGTTTAACCCTTTCGATAATTTAAGTGTTAGTCAGAGTTATTGGCCAGTTCTCATGACACCTTTAGGTTTCCCTCCAACACTGTGCATGAGAAAGGAGTTTACATTATTATCTTTATTTATACTCGGTCTTAAGGCCCCAAAAAATGATATTGATATATTCTTAGCCCCATTAATCGAAGAACTTATAGAGTTACGGGATAAAGGCATGATGGCTTTCGACTATCACAAGGGTGAAGAGTTCACACGTAAATCAATAGTGATGTGGATGATCCATGACCTTCCTACGTATGGGACCTTGTCCTGTTGTAATGTTCATGGTTATTATGGGTGTCCCATATATAGGGAGGAAACTAAAGCCACTTGGATATAATATAGTAGTAAGATGAGATACATGGGTAATCATAGATTTTTATCGACCAGTGACCCTTTCTAAAATGACAAGTCTAACTTTTATCTTATTGGTTAAGAGTGTCGGATGGCACCTCCTCGACTTTTTGGTCAGCAGATCGAGGAGAAGGCAGCGACTATGACTGCTGGGAATAGGTCTGTAGGAAAACACCCGAAGTTTGTAAACCCTAAGCGTAAAGCAAGTGGAGATCCTAACGACCCTAGTAAAGCAAAAGCATGGTCTAGGTGATCAATATTTTTTGATTTTTCGCATAGGAAAGATCATCATGTAAGGCATGTAGTTGATGTGATGCACACATAGAAGAATGTTGCAGAACATGTGATAGGAACATGTCAGGGTGGAACTCATTCCAAAGATAGAGAGTGGACCCGTCAAGATCTACAAGATATGAATCTAAAGAAGAAACTCTAGTTAACAAATGATCCTACAACAGGAAGAATTTCTACCCCTCCGGCTACTTTCACTTTGACTACTATTGAGAAGAATATTATCTTACACACTTTATTCAACTTGAAGACTCCAACGGGTTATTCTGGTAATTTATGTAGGATAGTAAGCTACCAAGCAAATGACTTAAAATAGTACAAGTTTCATGACTGGCATGTAATCATCCAATTAGTCCCTCTGTTATTTCGGCATTGCTCCTATGAACACAAAGATCTGCATTAAGAAATTATGAAAATTGGTTTGTGTTTTACCCTAGTTTGTGCGAAAGTGGTCAATAGAAGGCACATTAAAGCTGAAAAAGCAACTTTAGCCGAGGCAGTTTGTGTATTAGAGAAATATTTTCCTCCGTTGTTCTTCAATATCAACATTCACTTGCTTGTGCATTTATGCGATGAAGCTTTATTATGTGGTCCTGTTAGGTATCATTGGACGTATACTTTTGATTGCTTGATGAAAACCTTCAAATATTACGTAAACAATACACGATATATTGAAGGTTCAATTGCTGAAGAATATGTAAATATGGAATCATCATTAAACGCTAGGGAATATATGCCATAACAAGAGGTGCGGAGGTTCAATCCTCATGGAAGAGGAGTGATTGAGGAACCTGACGAGTTTGAGGAAGAATTACCGTTTGGGAACCCTAAAGAGGTGAAACTCACAAATATTCAATACGAGCTAGAAACTCGTTATGTCTTCAAATCGCAAGATGAAGTTGAATATTGGAGATAGTGAGTATCTACTTAATTCTTCTTCTTTTATTATATGTATTATATATTTTAAGATTTAAACTCCATAATTTACTTGTAGGAAGTACGAGAATGAAATTGCCCAAAATCAAAGGAGAAAATGCACAACAACTGATTTTAGGGCATGGGTATCAAAAGAGGTAACTTTCAAATCTTATGTGTGCGGTTATTTATTCGTGTGTGACTAAAACAAACTCTAATATAAATTCATTAATAAATACAACTTCTAAAAAGAGGTTATGTCTCTTCCAGGCTTGTACGCCTAGCAAAAGGCCCTAGTTTTCTTGCGAAAGAGTTTAAGAAATTCCTCACCAACGGTTTTAATTTCATTTCATATCCATGTGAGGAAAAGATTTTGACACAAAATAGTGGAATATCAATTTCAGCCTTGACCACCTGTATCGCTAGCAAAAGCGATAAAAATCCAAAGAATATGGTGCTAACCTATTATGGGATAATCCAAAAAATCCTAGAACTTGATTACTTAGATTTCACAGAAATCATATTCTATTATGATTGGGTAAAGGTGGAGGATACTATGAATGCTTTCAAAGTTGATCCTGACTCCAAACTTATTATGGTAGATTTATCAGATCTGAAGAGTAAAGATCACATAGTCGACGAGCCTTTTATTTCTGTCTTTTAGAACGTAAAGAAGGTATTCTACTCGAAGTGCATAAACGATGGCAATTGGTCTATTATTATGCATGCACCAAAAGGTATGACTACTCAAGTGAATGTTTTAAAGTCTCCAAAAGTGTTCCAGTTAGCTCTTAATGACAACCCTAATTTGAAGGATCTTTTAGTTGATTTATAGGAATATTGAGTATCAAAATATTATTTTATCCTTGTCATTCTTATTTATACCCTATTATGATATTGATAATATATTAACGCTTTACTTTGATGTGTGAATGTTTAGTTACTTTTACGAATGTTTAATATGATATAGATGTATGAATGTTTAATTAAATTGACCCAACTTAATTTACACATGTTCCTGTACATATACATCTGTCGAATAATTATTGGTTGTTGGCTTGTTGTTGGATAGTATGTTAGAAGGAGTACGAGATAATTATTTATTGTTGGATAGTATGTTAGAAGGAGTACGGGATAATTATTGGTTGTTGGCTTGTTGTTGGAATATTTTTCTCATGAAAAATAAGGAACATTGAATTATATTCTTCATTGATTTATTGAATTATTGGCTTATCAAAAGAAAAAAACACTTTTGAATCAAATGTAGTTATAAGAAATAATGATCATACTCCAATATAAAATATCAATTTTGTTATAATAATCGAGAGGAACCCCAAAGCGCAAGGAGTAAAACGCATATGAACTCCCAAAACATAACCCATAGAAACAAAGATACATCAAATGTTGAGCATGAACAATAACCGGTAAGAATTCTTCTTTTCTTATAGTTAGCCTTGAAGCAAGATTGCCTAAGCTTCATAGTTATTTCAGTGAGATCCAATTATGGCACCAACTTCATTAGTTTCTTAATTCTTTCAGTGAGATCCATACATCCAATGCTGGAAGAGAACAAAAAAATGATGGAGTTCTGGAAGAGATTAAGAAAATGATGGAGTTGGTTACATAATTGGATCTCACTGAAAGAACTAAGAATCTAAGGCAAGCTTCCTTCAAGTCTAACTACAAGAAAAAAATAATTCTTATCGGTTATTATTCATGCTCAACATTTATGTATCTTTTGTCTTTCTATGGGTTATGTTTTGGGAGTTCATATGCATTTTACTCCTTTCCCTTTGGGGTTCCTCTCTATTATTATAACACATGTGGTAGTTTATTAAGTAGTGTGATCACAATTTCTCATAACTACATTAGATTTAGTGGTGTTATTTTCCTTTTGATAAGCAAATAATTCAATAAATACCCCTGATTTGAGAGCACGGCTCAAATTTCAAAATATCTACACTTAGTCTTGAAAACATTTCGTTAGAGGGAGGAACCAAGAACCACCCCCAAACGGCCCCATGAGCGGTGCCAACACCTCCCATGGGACCAACATACCTCGTAGGAACCGGACACTAGACCCACGGTTTGAGAGCATAGCCAAAATTTCAGAATATCTACACTTAGGCTTGAAAACATGTCGTTAGAGGGAAGAACCATGAACCACCCCAAATGGGCCGATGAGCGGCACCAACACCTCCCACGGGACTAATGTATCATGTAGGAACTGACCGCATGGCCACGAAACCCATGGTTTGATAGCACGACCCAAATTTCTGAATATCTGCACTTACTCTTGAAAACATGTCATTAGAGGGCGAAGACACTAACCAATACCCAAACGGCCCCTTGAGTGGTGCCAATACCTCTCACAAGACCAACATATCTCGTAGGAACTGACCGTGTGTCCACGAAACCCACGATTTGAGATCACAAACCAAATTTCAGAATATCTACACTTAGGCCTGAAAACATGTCGTTAGAGGGAGAAACCATGAACCAACCCCCCAAACATCCCCATGAGCAGTGCCAACACCTCCCACAGGGCCAACGTATCTCGTAAGAATTGACCGCGTGGCCCCGGGACCCATGGTTTAAGAGCACGGGCCAAATTTTAGAATATCTACACTTAAGCCTGAAAATATGCCGTTAGAGGGAGAAACCACGAGACACCCCCCAAATTGCCCTCTGAGTAGCGTTAATACCTCCCGCAGGACTAACGTATCGCGTAGGAACCGGTCATGTGACCATAGGACCCATGGTATGAGAGCACGACCCAAATTTCAGAATATCTATACTTAGGCTTGAAAACATGTCACCTGAGTGCAGAACCACAAACCACGCACCAAATGGCTCTGTGAGCATCGCCATCACCTCCCACGGGATCAACGTATCTCATAAGAACCGATCGCGTGGCCATGGGACCCACAGTTTGAGAGCATGGCCCAAATTTTAGAATCTCAACATTTAGTCTAAAAAACATGTTTTTAGAGGGAGGAATGATGAACCACCTCCAAATGGCCCCGTGAGCGATGCAAACACCTCCCACCGGACCAACGTATCTCGTAGGAACCAACTGCATGGCCACAGGACCCCCAGTTTGAAAAAAAGGACCAAATTTCAGAATATCTACACTTAGTCTTTAAAATATGCCGTTAAAGGGCGGAACAATGAAACACCCCCCAAATTCCCCACTGAGCGATGCCAACACCTCCCACGAGACCAACGAATCTTATAGGAACCAACCGCATAGCCACGGGACCCACGGTTTGAGATAACGGCCCAGATTTAAGAATATCTACACATAGGCTTGAAAACATGCCGTTAGAGGGCAGAACGACGAACCACCCACCAAACGGCCCCGTAAGCAGTGCTAACACCTCCCATGGGACCATCGTATCCAGTCGAAACTGACTGCATGGCCACGAGACCCATGGTTTGAGAGCACGGCCCAAATTTCATAATATCTACACTTAGGCTTAAAAAGTTACCGTTACAGGGCGGAACCATGAACCACCCCCAAACGACCCCATGAGAGGCGCCAACACCTCCCATGAGACCAACTTATCTCTTAGGAACCGACTGCGTGGCCATGGGACCCACGGTTTGAGAGCACTACTCAAATTTCATAATATTTACACTTAGGATTGAAAAATTTTCGTTAAAGGGAGGAACCACAAACTACCCCCCAAACGGCCTCGTGAGCAGTGCTAACACCTCCCACGGGACCAACGTATCTCGTAGGAACCGATCATGTGGCCACGAGACCCACATGTTGAAAGCATGACCCAAATTTAAGAATATTGTCGTGCTATCAAATCGGGGATCCCAGGACCACGTGGGCTTTTATAATTTATTGTTTAGCATTATGGCCATGCGGAGTTTACATTACACATGTTTTATAATCTCTGGAAAATAGATTATATTCTGCCCAATTTTTTTTAATATATTTAATAATGGTCACAGACATAGTCCATGACCAATCGTATTTTTTTTATCACGTATAAATGGGGTCACAGCTTACGGTCGTGATCATTTCCAGTTCAGCAGGGGCATGGGTCATGATCTAGAGGCGTGAGTAGTCTGATAAGATGAAAGTGTGGGTCAAGGCCCACGACTGTGACAATATCTGTGACCATTTTAAGGGTTCGTCACGGTTTTGAATCGTGACCCTCTTCATGGACATTCGAGTAAATTGAAGGGTAGGTCATGGACCAAGCCCATTACTAGTTGTGAGATAGGGTCATGGCTAGTGTCCTCGATTATATTCCATGACCCCTAAGGTCTGTGACCAATGCTGTAGTCAGGGATATGGGCTATGACCACTGAATATGGTGATGCCCGATTTGGTCACAGACGAAATCCTCGACCCACTGCTTGTGGTCACGGACAAAATCCGTGACCAATCACCCAGTTTGGTGTAGTGCATGATGCGAGTTGAGAAATTACGATCTCCATTTATATATACACGCACACACACTTCATTGATAAATTAAGGAAAATAGGAACATAATCCTATGAGAGACCAAAAGGGCGGGATGGGTGCCACACACCTTCTCATTTCGTAACTTAGCCCCCCGAACATCTGATTTAATTGGTTTCATAAGCATCAATTTGTCTTTAATTTTGTTCCTTGAGACAGCAACATGTTATTTTGCCTGTTCTGTACAAAATAGACTGGATACTCTATCTTTTTACATCACCCCCACATCAAAGACGACCAAAGTGTTCCTATGAAGGGAGCGAGACCTCTCGCTCTCTCTCTCTCCATCGCGTGCGCAAACGCCAATCCCCGAGATGGAAAAGGAGATATGGAAAAACCCAAAAGCCGGGAAGGGATGGCCACATAGTTGAATTTTTTATATGCTATTTAAATATTTCAAAGGACCCATGTAAATTTATTTGCTATTTTAAAAAAATCGTTCAAACATTCACAACTTTTAAAGTGCTTTAAAAGCTGTGAAAGTTTGACTGATTTTTTAAAAATAGTAAAAAAAAATATTTTGAGTTGTTTTTTTAATAGGTCCGATGAAATGTTTAAATACCACATAAAAAAACTCAAATAAAAAATATTTTTTTATTATTTTAAAAAAATCAATATGTATAATTAGTATATAAACTTGGTATGTACCATAGTCTGTCTATATATATATATATATATATATATATATATATAATATGTTACAAAACTTATGTATGTCATAAGATGGAACTATGATGTCACAAGATGTTTTTATCATGCAGTCCCTATTTTGCCCTTGAAATTTTTGGATTCCCACCTCTTTTAACACACCCTAATTTATTTGCCCCCTTTCTTCAAAATTCAAAAACAAGGGTAGAATAGTATTTTGCACATTCTCACCCTTTGCACTCAATTGTCTAAACCTAGTCATCTCATTTCTTTCCCCCACTTTACTCCCTTTGTCCTCTCTTCCCTTTACCCTCTCCCCTCTCCTGTTATCTCTCTCTCTCTCTCCTTCTCTCGTCTTTACAACGATCAACAATGACTTTTTTTACTGTTCATCTTCTTATAAGGTAATACAATTTTATTCCTTTTTATTTAGATCTTAGATTCTTTAAATTTTCTTCACAAGTATATTATTTTTTTGTAGATCTAATGTATCTTTTTTTGCAGACCTAATGTTTTTTATACGTATCTCATGGTTTTGGATAATACAAAGTCATTTGTGGTTAGATTTATGGTTCTATTTTGGATAAGTTTGGATAATACAGATCTAATGTTTTTTCATTTGTTTTGTTTATGGATTTCATTCCTGAAATTTCATTATTAAAATGCTAGGATGACGTGTGCTCTCTCCAAATTTTGTTCAGGTTACATTTTTCTTTACTTTAGTTCTTTCTATTTACTGAATCAACTATCAAATTAAACTCCCATTGATGGCTATTAAAACTTAAATGAAACTCTTACCGAATCTGTTTTTTTTTTCTTTTAGCATAAAAAATTTAACTTCCAATATGAACTTTGCAAATTCTGGGTCAAAGATGGATATTATCTCAAATAAATAGTCGGCTATTAAAAGGAAACTTTTTTTAAGAATATATTCCATCAATGGCCAATATATGGTTTGGTCACTATCGTAAAATTTGAGACATCCAAAAAGGAAAGCACTTGAGTTGGGACATTAAAAAGGAAAGCAGTACTATTGATTTTCCTACTACGTAAAAAATAAAGGACTATTAATAAAAAGATTTATATGCGCCATAGTAGATGATTTGGTCATTTAATACACTTGAGTTAATGCAGTCCTTCCACAAAACTAATTAGAGTTGGTAGTACGATGTTTTTGTCTTTTAAGATACCTAAGAGTTTTGAGTAACTGGGTAGTATGAAAAACCAGTTAGAGTTGTTGTTGCTTCTTAAATTACGTGATTAGAACCGTCATTAGGTATTTTCTTCAGTGGCCCTATTAGAGCTGCTAATGATTTTACTTGATGATGGAACAGAGAAAACTAAATTCTGTAGAAGTAGATTTTGATTTGGTCATTTGTACCTCAGTTTCATGAGGGTTGTTGAGATGAACTTCACTCTGTTTCATTAGTTTCTTGAGGGTTGATGACATGTTCATTTTGTTAAGGGTGTATCTTAAAGATTTACCCTATTTTTTTATTAATTATTGAATTTTGACGAGTCTGACCATTATTAGTTATGGATTTTCATAAACTTCCTTACTAGTGGGTTCTCTTGAAACAGAGGTGGGATGGGAAATACGATTTTTTCCATTTTTGATGATTTTTCCCATTCTTGAAATCACTTATTTACATGCTTTAAGTAATATTTACATATAGCCGTCGAATTTCTACACATGTCTGTTAATTACCGAAGAAAAAAGGAGTTAATTTTATTTTAATCAGAACTTTAATCGTACAACCATATTCAAAAGAAATTTATCATCTTTTGGTGCATGAGTAAATGTAGTTATTAATAGTATTCTATGTGACGATAAGGGTTTCCACGGAGAGCGGTCTTGGGGTTGTTGTGATGGTGGTCCCATTTGTGCTTGTAGTGTTTCTTTAATATGTTTTGGTTACCCCGCACCCCCCCCCCCCCCCCACACACACACACACACCACCAAAATCTCTCCTCTTTCTCTATGTAGTTGTTAAATTGTTTGTATCTGTCTCTCTTTAGTTGTTCAAATTTATTAGGGTTCAAATATTTCTTACTATTTAAATAGATTGGTTGTAGTTTTATAAACATAATGTGGAAATTGAGTATTCCCCAAACTATCCATAGTTACGGTATGATAAAGATGTTTTAATGACTTCAAAGTCTGAGAATATGGGTTTTTCCATTTTCGTGGGTGTGTCATATCGATGGGATATGGGGTTTTTTTTGGGTGGGGGAGTTGGAAACTCAATTAATTATATTTACTTCTCTCTACCCCCCCCCCCCCCAACACACACACACATTCATGTGCCTAGCACATAGACACCACACCAAAGCGGCAGTCTTTACCGCACCGCTTCATCTCATGTAATAGAGTGGCAATACAACAGGCTCCTGTTGCACCCAAATGATGTCCAAGGACCCTTACACATCCATTAACATTGATCCTTTCTAGATCGAGTTCCAGTTTCTTATGGCAGTGCACAAATTGGGATGCAGGCGCCTCATTTATCTCAAAAAGATCAATGTAACTGAGTTCAAGACCAGCAGTCTTAGCTGTTGCTGGAATTTCAATAGCTGGACCAAGTCCCATAATGTCAGGATCAACACCAATGGTATGAGGAGTGCCGAATGAATGTTCGGTTATACTTAAAGGTATGGGGATTTTAATTTTATTCAATAAAGGAGAAAATTAATACGTTTAATGTTATGACATTGCAGTGATTAAGTTCCGGGGTGTAAATGTTATTACTAACTTTGAGATTACGCGATACGACGTGGAGGGGATAATGGCTAGAAATATTCTGCTTGTTGGGGACCTTGCTAGGCGAAACAGACCGAGGGACCTAACATGCCCGTAAAGAAGGTACATTTCCTAACATGTTCGAGGCTTTTACTTGGTACTCTTAACTTTACTAACTTGATTTTTCTTTGTTCATATATGCTTAGTTCTTCAAATTGTCAAAATAAAAAGATTGAGGCCATGGTCCGTATTCCGACATAAAAATCACTTCACCTTTATGGTCACTTTACGAGCTTTATACAGGATTGTCGCGGCCTTCATCACCAATATTCGTGGTTTGAAACTGTGGACTACACTCGCTCTAAAAGCTACTGACCGGACACTCTTTCTGATAACCTTGATTTGTTCTTTTACAATATATGGTTCTTATATATGCATTTTTATATCAATAACAGTATGCTTATAAAGGTGTTTTTCTTTATTAAATACTTGAGGACATTTAATATGCATGTGTTTATAGGCTACTTATTTAGTTGAAACGAGTGAGAGAAGAAAAGCAACACTTCTAAGGTTATTCATATCAATATTTATTTCTTAATCTGAGTTTATAGGCTACGTATTCTACTGTTATATAATGTATTTACATTTTTTGGGATAACATGTTGTTTGAGATGTGATCATTTGCAAGCATAATCTCATATGATTAAAGCTTTGCACTAAAAGGTAATAGACATAAACTTTGTATTTGTTATTCTACTGTTATAATAATTACAATAATAATTTACTTTGTATTTGTTGTATATGGTGATATATGCATCCCATTTTATTGTGTGTTTCCTTTAATCTCTTAACGCCCATTTTTTATTTAAAAAAAAGGTTTACATAGCGGTCAAACTATCTCATTTAGGTTGGAAGAGAAGAAGGCCTCATGGATGCTTTATTATTCAAGTGCTATGCAGAATGTTGGCCTTTCTATATCCACTTTATTTGGTCATGTAATTAAAAAGGCTGCAGAAGTAGTTGGCTAGTCCATTTCCTATAATATCAACAAGTATTTTGCGTTAGTGATTATAACGTATGGTATCCTTACCGATCTCCAAGAATTATTTTTATTGCCACTTCAAGTCCTCCTAAACAAGGACATTATCTCCCAAGTTTGTAGTCATCTTTTACGGAGAGTATTTCAACATATCAAACCAACTAAACTTTGAGGCCTTTGAAACTATGTCCTTTTCTTCATCTTATTATTTACTTAATTTAATGGTAAGGTATTAATATTTACATTTGTCAATGAAAGCGCCATCATATCTAGATTCAATATTCTTTTTATAATCAATATGTGTTCATCTTATTTATTACGATTTATTTATCATGCTAACAGCTGCTCAAAGCCTAGCATACGCATCTGCTGTCTTTCCCCCGAAGTAATAGGAACAGCATCATAGGGAGTTTATCTATTCCCTAACGAGATACAAGATACTACACAGTTATTTATCAAAAATGATACTCAATAATCATAGCAGCACAACGAAACATCTTCTTGAGCTATAAAATTGTGAAAGTTGCAGCGGATTCATCAGATAGCTTCTTAAGGTCATAAAAAGATTTTCCAACAGCCATATAAACTAGGAATACAGTAGATTCCTTACGAAAGATGCTTGGTTGTTTCTTCTCAATGTATTTATTGGTCCATAGTCTGAGCAGCAAAGTGAGGAACCTGATTCTGCTAAAGATGATGATCATGATCACAATAATTATGAAGAGCCACAAGGTGATGCAAATAATGAAAAATACAATGATTATGATTCAAAAGTTGAGGATGGACATCATAAATACGACGATGGCGATGATTCCATTTTCGATTAACTCTCAGGTGTGTCGAAGGCCCATCTAGCTTCAATTGTGTTGAGTCGATTAACTCTTCGGTACTTTGATTTATACACAAGTTTAAAACCATGGTGGGTCGGTTTGTTAGCAACTCGACTTGTCTGTGATATTAGTAACTGTTGCATTTTCAAGGTAAATTGTTCTTACTCCAACCAACATGATTCATACTACAAACACTAATGCCACATACCAAACACAAACCAAGTGCTGAATGCAAAATCCTACGGAATTGGTCCATGAATCTCATAAATAGTGAGAATTCGTAATCTCCCCCGATTTAAAAATTTGCAATACCAAATGTGAATGCAGCGGAAGACAGTTACACTTCCACACGAAAAAAATAAAATATTTCCTCTGAATCATCTCATTTTATTATCGGTTGTGTCCTTTTCAAGTCTGATAATGTGTCTATTGAGATTTTTATAGAGATGTTGTGATAGTTTTAGTTTATATATTAGTGCTTGATTTTATTATTGATTTCATTTTTTTGGTTGCTCATTGTCCAGGTGTTCCCGTCAAGTTTTAGTAATTTGGTACATTCAATGTGATATTGGGACCGTGCAGCTGAGCGAAGGAATTTTTCTGCTTTATCATCTTCTTATGAATACAATCAATATGATATTGAGATTGGCGAGTCAAATCAAGATACGGCATTCAAAAATGGTCTAATCAAGATACAGAATTCAAATTATTGACGATATGGACACAATCACATATTTGGACTGCGTACATTTATTGTATTTGAGTTCAATTGTAATGTGTAGTTATGACTTTAAAAATTAAATGTTGAATATGGACACTTCTTTTACTTGAATGTTCTTGGGATTGAATATTGTTATTTTTGGAATATTTTTTATTAATTAAACAGGGCATATAATCCTGTAAACAAAGGAGATTGTCCAAATTTTCTAAATTGTTTGCACATTTTTGTTGCAAACTACAAGTGTACTACTTAAATTAGTATTTAATGGCTATTATGTTATTTATATAAAGTCCTTGATGGACTATTAATATTATTGTTGAAGTAATTTTTGTTTTTTAAATATGGTGGATAGTTCTATAGAAAAGTAACATTTGCCAAATTTTAAAAAATGTTTAAACATTTGTGTTGTAAAAAGATTTATGACCTAACTGTCTACGCATTCAATGTTTAAACATTTGTGTTGTAAGAAAACCTTACTTGAATTGTTTACACATTTAATACTTTGGACGAACTATTGATGTTGTTAATTTGAGGTTGTGGATGGACTATTGATATTGTTGATGTAGTTTTTTTTATTACTTAAATAGTGTGGAGAGTTATATAAATAAAGGAAGTTATTCTAAAAAAAATTGAGTTGTTTGTGCTTATTTATATGGTCCAATCAACGGCGTACACTTTCGAAAATTTGCGTCGTTCCTTTAGGCATGGGAATACCCTAGTGTGTGTGTGTGTGTGTATATATATATATATATATATATATATATATATAAAATAAAGTAGCATGGTGTTTTCAATATTCAACAAACATATTAGACACTTAACGATTTAGATCAAAGACAGCAAGGCACTAAGTGGAGGGTGGGATCAAAATTCACATCATAACCTTTGCAACTCACCACACCTTATTTTTTAATTTATATGTCATTTACCATTTTAACCTACTAAAATTTACTTTACCCTTAATTTTCCTTCTAAATTTTCATCAAGATTCAAATACAAAGGATATACTAGTAATACATCAAAAAGATAATATTTTCTCTGTCTCCTGTTTAGTTCCCTAAACTCTGCCTAGCCCAAAAGTAAGTCCTATCTCTGTCTCATATTCCTTTCACTCATTTGAGATTTTCCTTTCTACCTCATCTCTACCTCCAT
Organism: Sambucus nigra; assembly: GCA_949130495.1. Lineage (NCBI taxonomy): Eukaryota > Viridiplantae > Streptophyta > Magnoliopsida > Dipsacales > Adoxaceae > Sambucus > Sambucus nigra. The sequence goes on along the minus strand of OX422207.1, from coordinate 156,869,997 downwards.
TTTTGCATCATTTGTGTCTTGGATTTGTTGATTCTTCGAATGAATCTTGATTATCCCCAAAATGATTTCTACATTAGTTCATAATTTTTTTCACATGATTTTAGAGATGGAATTTTTCACCTCTTGACGACTGATACGAAGATAGACATGGTTGTAAAGGGAGGGCGTCGTCGGGGAGAGTTTTCTAGTAGATTAAGCCAATGTCTTACAATACCTCAATGGCCCACTTCTCTCCAGCAAAATCTCAGTTAACCCTATCTGGTACAGCAAATTTTATCCATCCTAAAGAGCCATCATAGCTGATTTTATCACCTCACTATCATCATCTACCCCATATCAAAGCACTCATCCTCTCTCTCACTCAATTTAGGCAAACATGTAATTGACCAAAGCTACTCACTAGGAAAATCATTCACCCAAAAACAAATTGTTGAGCTAGCATACAAGGGGTGAGCTTAGAAACCCTGTTAACATTGTATCGATCGCCTTTGATGTCACAGTTGATGGATTTTTCTCAAGCAGGTGTTATTATTTCATATAGGGGTTATTGGGAAAGGAAACATATAGGGTTTATTGTAAGCAAACATATTCGAGCCTATATATTATGTCATATAGTTTTGTAGTGTAGAGTACGTTGTGCAATACTGATTTGAATAAATGCATAAATTCCAACTACAAACTTAATTAATTAGAGTCAATATTTGAATCAAATTCATTCATCCCTTAAACAAATATCTACGTATGTACGTGTGTTAAACAAACATAAAAACACAAATGCAAACTCACAAATTGCAGGAAAAATCCCCTTAGGGCAAAACCTTTTATTTCACTATAATTTGTAAATCGCAACTTATAGGGATTACAATGAAATTTGCAATAAGTTTAGCTCAACAAACTGATAAGCACCCAAAAATGTCTATTTTATACCCCGAATAGATGCATTTTAGTCACTCGTTTTAATTAAAAATAACCTTATGTTCGTATTTATTTATTTCTCAGGTCAATATGTCGTTGCGGTACAAATAATGCTAAATCAGTACAATTGCGACTCAATAGCGGTCAAAAGCTTGCAACGAAGAAATCAAGGAGATCGCGAAGTCTGGAGTCCATTCGGAGCTTGCCCCGATGTGATTCGATACCCCGAACAAGTCCTGTAACCTTAACCTAGCCCAGACCGAGCCCAGTCCATCACCCGAGCCTGTGTGTGTTGAGTTTGAACCTTTTTAAATTTTCTTAGATTTTTATTTTGAGTCATTTTTATTTTTAGGATTTATTTTAGATTTATTTAAAATCTTCTAGGTTTTATTTTCTATTTTTCTATTTTATTTTTATTAGTATAATTTTATTTTACTTTGACTTTGATTAGTTTTATTTTTATTAGGATTAGATTTTTTTAGGATTTCATTTATTAGTTTTATTTGATTTTACATCTATTTAGGATTTTAGTTTTAGTTTTATTAGGCTTTATTTTTATTTTTATTTTTTATTTTCAGTTGCATTTTTATGTTTATTTCTATTTCTTTTTAGTTTTAATTATTATTTTTTTTTGTTTTATTTTATTTGAGTCTCTATTTTATTTTTAAAATAGGAATTTAATTTTTAGATTTTTTTTACTTTTATTATTAGTTTTATTTTATATATTTTTTTTATGGGTCACAATTTAAACACACACACACTCCATATTTCCATACACCTTACCACACACAAACCACTCATCTCACCCTCACCTAATACTCTACACCTTACCACACACTAAACTCACCCTCATCATCTTCCCCAACCAACAGCCACACTCTCTCTCCTCCATTACTAACCCACCTCACTTCCAAACCATAACCCATACATCTCTCCCCAGCCTTATACCCCCTTAACTCAGATCGCAACCCCCTTCTCAGCCGAGTCCTCAACCTCCTCTCCCTGCCACTTGCCGACGACAGCTCAGCAACCCTCCGCCGGCTTCGCTAGAACGCAGGCGCAGGCCTTCTTCTACCCCCCTAAACCCCTGCTAATCTCGAACCCATTTAAACCAACCCGAGATCAGGTCGGCCCGATCCACGTAACCTAGTGCACACCCGAGAACCCAGCAAACCTGAACCAAACCGCCGACGCCGGCAGTGACCACACCCATCACAGACCCCTCGCCAAAACCCGTCGGCCCTGAACCGCTCTGAAACCCGATTACCATTCAACTCGATCCAGCCCCATAACCGCGAATGAACCCGAGCTCCGATCCATTTCCAAAAACCACCTGCCATTATTTCCAAAAAAAATCGAATGAAATCAATTCCACTCCATTTGTCTTATTCGAATTGTCAAACTCAAGATCCCAAAAAAATCTACACCAAAACCCAACTTTGTGGCTTATAAAAAGAGAAGTGGGGCATCTCATAAAAGCAAGACTCTCAACAACAAAGAAAAAAAGATACGTAAAGAGAGAAAAAGACAGTGTATAATATGTACATAGTTAGTTCATAAAAAAGTTCTAGAAAAATACAAAAAAAATAGTTTAGCTTTAGAATAATTTTTAGATTTAGTTTTTAGTTTTATTTTTGTACTCAAGTGCTGAAAATTATGAAGAAGTTGGACGCTTGTCAAGGCGTTTTTCAAGACAAATTTGGGAAAAAAAATTGCGTATTGTATTTCTACCTTCTCTTTTCAATTTATTTCCTTCCTGACATATTATCTATTGTTTTTTTATGCACACATGAAAATGTTTGGCTAAACACCCCGTTCAAGGGGTGGGATGCACTGCGTATGATGTTACTTTAATTAATTGGTTTCATTAATTTTATATTTCTAGGTAAATTAATTTTAATTGTCACCAATTAATTTATATAACGAGAGTTAGTAAATTAATTGAACAAATTAATGTTTGACTTTTGGAATCGAACTAGAGATAGGTTTTTTCGAAATTTCAATATTAATTCGGTGTTGAAATTTGAAGATTACTATTGTTTTCGTTAAATTGATCCTAGCGGGTAATTTTTTGAAAATAGTGTAGTCCTTATTTTTCATCGTGTGATATTTTTAAATTAATTTTCTGAAAAATATTTTATTAAATTTATAATTTTAACGATTTTAGATTATCGATTTAATATTATCTCGAAATATTTCAAAATTAATAAATTGAGAAATTAAAATAATTCAAAATGCAGTGTAATCCCATCTCTTGACATTCTCACATATTTCACACTCGGTTGTACATTCTTTTTCATTATTTAGTCATTTTATAAGCATTTATTAGTAAATTTTTCCCTTGAAATTGTTTTAAAAATAAAAATTAAAAAATATTTTAATAAAAAGAAATGGAATTGCACGTTTTCACATTTATTGTTTCACCTTGGAAGTTGGATTGATACCCGTACTTACCGCAATACAAGTTATTTTTAGACAAGTTTTGTAGGTACTCAAGGGAATTTTGAGAGTGGCTTTTGCACAACAACGATACATACGCAAAAATCTTCTTATCAAATGGCGTCGTTGCTGGGGAAAAGCCATTTATCAAATGGCGTCGTTGCCGCTTTCTTGATGTGGAGACATGATTGAAGACTTGTAATTTTATTTATCTTTTTTTTAGGGTAGTTCTTCCTCCTCCCTCCTCATTAGATTGGTTGTATAGGATTTTTTTAAGATTGTGTATTTATTTGGGATGCATTTTGACACCATATTATTTTGTAATAATTATTCCATAAAAAAAAGCGAAAAAGGAAACCGGACAAGGTAGAGAGAGGGCGTCCAAGGCGAGGATTTTTGAAGCCTCTCTACTTTGGATCGGTAGGACTCCCGGGGAAGACTGAGATAGGCGATATCTCTCCCCGGTCGAATCAACTAGATCTTCACCCCACGTGTGTAAAAACCGTGGGAGGTACAATTTTTTTATCCCTCGCGACTCTCCTGCAAGCGAGTTCATTTTTTGTGAGATTAATTTCTCCTACGTGCCTTTAATTTCTGCATCGCACTTAAATTGAATGGTTTGGTGAATTAATCTACCTAAGACCTATACCCGGTCATTGAAACGAGAAGGGATTTCATCACCCGACTCACTCGCTTATCCATTGTGTGTTACCCTAGCTGTCATTAAATTTAAAATCAATCAACTAGTTGGCCCCGTAGGAACACATTTTTACAAGAGGCGATCACAAAGACAAATTCCATGACTTTCGTCGCCCGCAGACTTAATTAAAATTTGACTACGCCTCTCACTAATTTTGAACATAATAATTGGCTACGTGCTCGTTAGGATTTTTTCTTGACTCGTGTGTGTCCACTTCGATTCTTTTGGTAGTCGGTTTTGGTTAGTTCGACCAAATCAAGAGTTAATATTTTCCCATTTTTCGAAAAATACCAAAAATATTTTCCTTTTTTTAAATATTTTTAAAAATCCCAAAAAGATTTTCTTTTTTTTTATATTTAAAATACCAAAAAGATTTTCCTTTTCTCATTTTAAAAAAATCACAAAAATATTTTCTTTTCTTTTGAAAAATATTTAAAAATAAAAAAAATATTCCTCTTGTCATGGCCGAAGAATGTCCTTTACGGGAATACTTTGTCATTTCACATTCTCTCGAAGTTTGTTTGATGATAAGCCCGAATCGACCCTTGATTCATTAATTGATGGCTTTAACTCTCAAACGCCCACTGTTGATACTCGTGTGTCATCCACGCCCACAACTCCTATTCCACCGCCTCTGGTGATGAGTGTCAACCCATCACATGCTTCGCCGTGCACACACTGGTTTCTTGGCGATCACTTGTCCCATGTGTGTCCATTTATATTCTCTCCATCTGAATCCACCTTGGAACATGTGTATCCCTATGACAGTGTTTTGGACCCACCCTCGACGTATTGTCACGGCATATCTAGTGTCGAGGTATATGAGTACCCGAGCTATTCATGGAGGCCTGATCATCCTTCCATGCAATATGAATCCCAGCGCCATGTTGTGGATCCTTACAGTTTCCAATAGTTGTCATCGCCACCTTTTGCACCTCATACCTATCAGTCCCCTTTATATGCTCCTCATGCTGATCACACTTTTGTCCCTCACGGAGATTCTTCTCCCGTGAATGCTACACTTGAACCTGCTCCACACACTTTATATGAGTATTCTCCGCCTCCTAGTGTCTCTAACGAGTTGTGTCCACCTCACCCACCACCGCCACCCACTGACACTTCACCGCCACCTTGCACATCCGCTCTCGAGAGCCTCTTGCAAAAGTTCGCGCACCATCTTCTATCTCAAACTGAATCACTTCAAAGTCTTGAACAACGATTATATGATTTTGAGTGTGCGAACGAGACAGATTCCACCCCAAGTCAACCCTTTATAACACCTACGTGAGATGAGGATGTGTGGTCTTGTGCCACGGATTTTGAGTGTGACCAGCCCTATCTTCCTGAGAATCTCGACATTGAGACCACTCCGTGGTCCGGAACCCAAGTTGACAATTGTGTTGACGTATCCCTTGATTATGAGACTGATCCCACACCGCCTTACCTTATCGAACCCACCATTGCGGTTTGCTCTTCCCCTTCCATAGAATCCTTACTTATGCCCGAGCCTACACCTACTGAGCCCAGTGCGTGTGTTCCCAAGGAACCACTTCATCCTAGGTTAGCTCCGGCTACGAGTGCTCACCATTTTCTTGATATTGAATCTGAGATGGTTTCTATCGCTCGGGATATGGATCCTGACCCACCATGCTTGGCTCCCCTTTAGCCGAATATTGATGTAGATTCATCTATGTCGGATCTTAAAGCCTCGTTAGACCATTTCATCAACTCGGATGGTGACATAATGGTGGATAAGTTGATCACTCCCTCGTTTATTTCCACACTTCCTCCCGAGAGTGCCCTTAAGGATCTCTTCGTACCTCATGAGGATTGTGTGTCTCCTACTCGTGAGTTAGATCATCTTCCCCCACCCTTTGTCCCACCCGATCCGCCCATTGTCCCTTCCACACCACCGCCTAGTTTGGACCTTGTTTTTGCACCTCACCTGTTCCCATCTACGTATTTAGGTCCTGACCTATATCCAACCTCCACCCTAGTACTCCACGATCACATTTGTGCATTTTTCATCGACACCACTATCTATGAGAGTATTTGTGCTACTCATATCTTTCGTGACACCGAACTTATTACTTTATGCACACCACTACCTTGTGGCGTTGACTTTTTTCATCTATCGCTCCTTGGTGTGTCACGGCGTGACCATTATCATCGTCCATTTATAGAATGGTCGTGCACTTTTATGAGGCCCACCCTATTATTATTGTCAAACCATTCTGCCTCCCCCACCAACTTCAGCACCATACTTATAGGTCCCTTGTTTCCCTCACCTTTCGGCTCAATAAGGCCCGTGATCGATGCTTATTCTCCCATGCCTTTCTCATCCTTACCCTAATACCCTCCCACCCCTGGTCCACCGATGCTTTGCATCGAGTGATGCACTTTGCTATACAGGTGCATTGACCCATTTTCGCCTTTATCCAACAAGACTGACGCTTCAATCTTGTTTGGGGGTGATTCTCATCACCCAATTTTTTCTGCCACCCATGTTTTCCTAGTTCCTATCCTTAGGGTGAGAACGGTTCGGTGTGGCTGAAGACGTTAAACTTAGCGCTACCAGGAGGCAGCCCGTCGTTCATTGTTTATGAGTATGAGTCTTATTCTGTTTGGGGGTGGTGTTTAACACCACCCAATGATTTTCACATGCTTTATAGACTTGTACGTTTATTTACCGCCTATGTTCTTCAGGTTTCATATCTGCTCCCTCAGGCGGTACATTTTCACTAGTGGTTCAGTATGGTACTATCTTTCCTCCCTTGTTCGTTTCCTTTTTATATATGGTTTTAAACATCGAGGAGGATGTTCCCTTTTGTTTGGGGGTGGAAAATTTATCAAAATCGTACCTCTTTTGAAAATTTTCAGAAACAAGTGATTTTAAACATTTTGTGCAGTTAAATTTAATTTTTTATGACATGATTTATCTATCATCCCTCTTTTAGAATTCTCGGAATCCCGTGTTCGAACCTAAACTTATGCTTTTAACCATAAATTAACTAATACCTCAAAAGCGTACTTGTACTATGAATTCTTAGACTCAGTAATTTGCACTATCACGTTTACAATCAAAAGTTGAAGAGTAAATATACTCTCAAGAAAGCCTTAAAAGATCACTAGTGGCGACTTAAACACGTGAGATTTGATCTTTTCACCTTTTTGAGGGTTTTTACAAATCTCCGAGTCACAAGTTGACTCAACTTTATTTGGGTAGCACATTTACTCATTGCATGGTTTCATCATTTTTTCAAATTTGGCTTAATCACTGAGAATGACATTACTTTCGAGTTGTAAGAAACATGTGTCTTGTAGTTAGTCCGGAGCACTAAACCGATTTTTCCATACACTTACCATTTTCCTTATCATGTTATCATTCACCCATTATCATTTTCCATATTACCCTTATCCATATGTCCCTAACACCATACATCATTACCATTGTGTTTGAGAAAAAGAGTGTTTAAAATTTTCCATGTAAATTGTCTTCATTTGTGTTATGAAAAGAAAAATGTATCGCAATAAAAAAATAAAAACAAAAACAAAAACAAAAACAAAATATAAAAAAGAAGAAAAATAAAAAAAATAAATCATGCGATCATAAATTCAAATGATGAAGACAATATTTATTCAAAGTATGTCACACTCTTCTCAAAAACCCTATCATTCATCTTCTTCATTTCATTATCCCCTCATACCATTCATAAACCGCATTTTCACCTGTGGTAATGTCTTCGGGCAAACGAAAAGATTATATGGTGAATAACTCGACATTGTCGACATAGTGGTTAAGCATTCGTTCATGAGATCAAATTTCTTTCATGTATCCGTCCTTTCTTATAATGTGTGTGAGATGTTTGAACTTGTTTAGATTTACTCACATCCTCACACACTAGAGAGATACACTTATCCAGTTCTCAGAGAGTTCCATTTAGACCCAGTGAGAACTGAAGTCAAAGCGTTGATTCTATAAAGGCGATCTTGGAATTACTCTAATCATACTTAGGATTGTTTCACACTACACAACGCTGAGTTTTAGGAAGGATTACGCTTTTGGTATTAAGTAATTTCATATCTTATTTTGATAGTTGAATACGGTGTTCCTTGATGTCCTTTTAAAGTTGGGTTGTATAGCATTTCATCATCAAATCAAAAAATGCATTCAAATAAATTTTTGAATTTTGTGGGTACATTCACTGCAAACCCTCACGAGACACCACTCGTCCTGTAGGGCAGCCTATACGTTTAACGGTTTGTTGCACATGCTAAGTGCAATCGTCAGTGCCTGCGAAAGTGGTACACTTTTGGTTACTTATCTCTGTTTTCTCCCTAATATTTGCTCTAGGACTAGCAATGTTCTATTTGGGGTGGCGTGATAAGCACCCAAAATTGTCTATTTTATACCCCGAATAGATGCATTTTAGTCACTCGTTTTAATTAAAAATGACCTTATGTTCGTATTTATTTATTTCTCAGGTCAATATGCAGTTGGGGTACAAATAATGCTAAATTAGTACAATTGCGACTCAATAGTGGTCAAAAGCTTGCAACGAAGAAATCAAGGAGATCGCGAAGTCTGGAGTCCATTCGGAGCTTGCCCCGATGTGATTCGATACCCCGAACAAGTCCTGTAACCTTAAACTAGCCCAGACCGAGCGCAGTCCATCACCCGAGCCTGTGTATGTTGAGTTTGTACCTTTATAGATTTTCTTAGATTTTTATTTTGAGTCATTTTTATTTTTAGGATTTATTTTAGATTTATTAAAAATCTTCTAGGTTTTATTTTCTATTTTTCTATTTTATTTTTAATAGTATAATTTTATTTTACTTTGATTTTGATTATTTTTATTTTTATTAGGATTAGATTTTTTTAGGATTTCATTTATTAGTTTTATTTGATTTTACATTTATTTAGGATTTTAGTTTTAGTTTTATTAAGCTTTATTTTTATTTTTTATTTTTATTTGTATTGTTATGTTTATTTCTATTTCCTTTTAGTTTTTATTTTTATTTTTATTTTTTATTTTATTATATTTGAGTCTTTATTTTATTTTTTAAATAGGAATTTAATTTTTAGATTTTTTTTAGTTTTATTTTATATATTTTTTTATGGGTCACAATTTAAACACACACACTCCATATTTCCATACACCTTATCACACACAAACCACTCATCTCACCCTCACCTAATACTCTACACCCTACCACACACTAAACTCACCCTCATCATCTTACCCAACCAACATCCACACACTCTCTCTTCCTTTACTAACCCACCTCACTTCTAAACCATAACCCATACATCTCTCCCCAACCTGACACCCCCTTAACCCGGATCGCAACCCCCTTCTCAGCCGAGCCCTCAACCTCCTCTCCCTGCCACCTGCCGACGATAGCTCAGCAACCCTCCGCCGGCTTCGCCCGAACGCAGGCGCAGGCCTTCTTCTACCCCCCTTAACCCCTGCTGATCTCCAACCCATTTAAACCAACCCGAGATCAGGCCGTTCTGATCCACCGAACTCAATGCACACCCGAGAACCCAGCAAACCTGAACCAAATCGCCGACGTCGGCGGTGACCACACCCATCACAGACCCCTCGCCAAAACCCGTCGGCCCTGAACCACTCTGAAACCCGATTACCGTTCAACCCGATCCAGCCCCATACCCGCGAATGAACCCGAGCTCCGATCCATTTCCAAAAACCACCTGCCATTATTTCCAAAATAATCGGATGAAATCAATTCCACTCCATTTGTCTTCTTCGAATTGGCAAACTCAAGATCCCAAAAAAATCTACACCAAAACCCAACTTTGTGGCTTATAAAAAGAGAAGTGGGTCATCTCATAAAAGCAAAGACTCTCAACAACAAAGAAAAAAAGATACGTAGAGAGAGAAAAAGACACTGTATAATATATGTACATAGTAGGTTTATAAAAAAGTTCCAGAAAAATACAAATAAATTAGTTTAGTTTTAGAATAATTTTAAGGTTTAGTTTTTATTCTTTTTGGTGTAATCAAGTGCTGGATTAGTGAGAAGATTGAGACGCATTTCGTGAACGCGATTCGACAAGGAGACTTGCGTATTGTATTCTATTTCTCTATTCAAATTTATGTCATCTTTTGATATTTTATTGAATGTTTTTTATTCTAACATGAGAATGTTTGGCTAAACACCCCATTCAAGGGGTGGGATGCACTGCGAATGATGTTAATTTAATTAATTAGTTTCAGTAATTTTATATTTCTAGGTAAATTAATTTAAACTGTCACCAATTAATTTATGTAACGAGAGTTAGTAAATTAATTGAACGAATTAATGTTTGAATTTAGGAATCGAACTAGAGGTTGGTTTTTTCGAAATTTGAATATTAATTCGGTGTTGAAATTTGAAGATTGCTATTGTTTTCGTTAACTTGATCCTAGCGGGTAAATTTCTGAAAATAGTGTAGTCCTAATTTTTCATCGTGTGATATTTTTAAATTAATTTGCTGAAAAAGATATTATTAAATTTATAATTTTAACGAGAGTTAGATTATCGATTTAATATTATCTCAAAATATTTCAAAATTAATAAATTAAGAAATTAAAATCATTCAAAATGCAGTGTAATCCCATCTCTTGCCCTTCTCACATATTTCACACTTGGTTCCACATTCTTTTTCATTATTTAGTCATTTTATAAGCATTTATTAGTAAATTTTTCCCTTGAAATTGTTTTAAAAATAAAAAATAAAAAAATAAAAAATATTTTAATAAAAAAAAATTGGAATTGCACGTTTTCACATTTATTGTTTCACCTTGGAAGTTGGATTGATACCCGTACTTACCGCAATACGAGTTATTTTTAGACAAGTTTTGTAGGTACTCATGGGAATTTTGAGAGCGACTTTTGCACAACAACGATACATACGCAAAAAGATTCTTATCACAAACCTACATAAACACGCAGTCTAGAGTCAATAATGGATTCCATGCAGCGAACCCACATAAACCGCAGTCCAGTCTTCAACAAAGATCCACAGGCAACGAACATCAATGACCTCAGCCATTTTTGGTATAGAGAAGCGGTCCACAAAGGTTGAACAATATCAAAGTGTGTTTTTGGGTTCCAAAACAATTCACATAAACATTGGGTTCTTATGAATTGAAAAAAAAATATTAAAGAACCTAAAATTGAGAAGACAAATGTTTCTAAGTAGCAGTTTCAATACTGTTTAAAATCGTCAGTCTTCTTCTGAAAAACGGATTTGTTTAACACTCTTAAATAGAAAATCTAAGGCAAAAAGTCGCTCAAACGAAAAGTAGTGTCGCTCGAACGATGTCATGCGTCGCTCGAATGAACTTAGCGCGAGACTGGCTTCCGCTTGAACGACAGCCTCTGTCGCTCAAACGAGTAATTAAAGAAATATTTTTTTTCTTTTTCCCAGTAAATGTTGCGCCTTAAAACTTTGAAAAATAATTTTGACGAAAAACTTAAAAACTCCGCTCCAACACTTCGAAATTTTTTGATGAAAAATATCTTAATATTCTAAGTGAAATGCTAAGGAATAAAAATACAACCTTTACCAAATTCACCTCGCGGAGGCTTGATTGTTGAAGAAATTTGATATTCGGATCCGTCTTGTAGCATATGTGATCTTGAACATTCTTCAACGGTTGTAGCGGTATACGACATACTAATTGATAAAATACATTTATAAAATCATGTTCTTACAAATCCCCCCCCCCCCCCCCCCCATGTCTATGCCGGTAGGAAATTAAAAAAAACTCTAAATTATCAAAACTTAAATGCCTATACAAATCTAATACCCTCATGAACCCAAAAAATGAAAAGGTACTAAACATGTAGGTCAAAAAACTTTTCTTCAAAGTCTTCAACATCAAATCTTCAAGCTTTTCTCATCAGGGTGTGTAACATATGATCTTCCATTGTTGTGCCTACACACATGAGACAAAGAAAATACCTCGTGACACATCGAGTTTGAAATGACATAATGCAAAAACTCTCATAATTCATTCTCCCCCTTTTTATTTTACCAAAATAGACATGGAAACACATAAACAAATCAAGCATGGAGTTATCACGATTATAGAGATACTCAAACATACTTCATAAACTATTTTTTATTTTTCAATTTTTTTTCTAAAAAAAACAAAAATCATACCATGAATTTACACTAAGACAAACAAATCATGGAAACGAAATTAATGGGTGTGAACATATTCAATAGGCAAATCAACGCAACCAAACATAACATATGTGCATGATGTATACGTGTACTCCTATCGAATGAACATAAAAAACCATCCTCAAGTGTTAAAGTGTTGAATTTAAATTACATCGACTCAATCCATCAACACATGAAAGTTAAAAGTGATTCTCACACCAATAACGTCTAAAACTATGAATGCTTTTTCAAGACGTTGTCAGAACGTGCAAACCTGTTTTTCATTTCTTTCCATCGAAACTCCCTCATAAATAATAATCATTTATATTTTCTTTTGAGGCGACCCCTATGTGGCATACTTATCTTTTTATTGCCTTTAAATTTTTAGGGCTCTTTTAAACGGTGGCTTTCACGATGAGTTAATTTTGTACTCTCGCAACCCTTTTTACATGCACTACTTCCATTGTCAAGTTTTATTGTATTTGGTTCATTTTAATGACAAAATTGAGACGATAACACTCCGACCAACATGTGATAAACAATTACAATAATCAAATAAATCTGTGAAAGTGTGCATTAAAGGAACTCATGAGTCAAGCATGTAGTTAGTAACAACAAATTACATATCAATGACTCCAAACATTATAAAGCACAAAAGTGAAATGATGATGCATATAAAAACACTATCAAACAGTCACGTGGATAGGGAATGAAATTATGACTTGGTCATCCTAAATGTCCATCCATATAAGGTGCAAAATAAAATACAAAACTCTATTTGAATTTTTCAAAAATTTTATAAAAATAAAATATTTTTGGATTTTTCACATTTTTCAAAAGAAAAAAAAAACTAATACCAAAAAATATACACTAGCAGTAGGTAAAAAATATCATCATGAAAATCAACCTATGCTAGCAAACAAGTCTAAACCTCAACTGTTAGGTGCGATGGAGTTTTCCAAAGAAGGTGACATCCTATGAAAAACCTCCGTCAAATCATGTGAAGTCTTGACTAGAAACTTTAGCTGCTCCCCAATATGTGAAAACTCTCTCGTGTAATCATCCAGAGCATCAGGTGTGGGTGCATGTGTGTGAACACGTGTAGAAACAAAACGTGACACATGGCCCAAATTAAAATAAAACTCTCTAAGGTGTCATCTTTTCTTGCAATGCGTGCAAACATAAACAAGCCTAGGTACACCTCTCTTAAAGTGTCTCATATGCGTTCTCCTATCAGGTTTGTGATGCCTAGGTGGGTTAGGTTGATAGCTATATGAATCAAACACTAAAGTGGGAACCGACTCGGGTACAACATGTGAAGTGGACACACCGTCATGACATATTCCTAAACTCTCACCACTACCGAAAATGGGATTAAGAACCTTCTTTATGTGTTCTCTAACGTGACTTTAACCTCCAGGGCGTGCTTAAGATCTCTCTCTAATTGTGACATGCAGGTTATAAGTTCACTCTTTTTCGGGCCTAAAGCTATCAACTGTTCACTCAATGAAACCTTTACCTTCTCGAGTTGACTCGCTTTTGACTCAAACTTTCTAACTCTTACTCCAAATCTCGCAACCTAAGACTTATCTCCTCATTCAATTGTTTAGTCCTTAAAGTTTCGGTGTACAAATCTTTAAATGCGATCTGGAGCTCACTATCACCCTTATTAGCGCACTCACTCTCAGACTCACTAGAAACACTCAAGTCATTCTCGGGGGTCTCATGTGAATAAGTATCCTCATAATGTTGGGACAAAATGGGTGTGCTCATGTGACTGGAAGAAAAGGCTACGAACTTTCCTTGTGAAGACTCATCCCCGAAATCTTTCACGTCATCCTCACTATCACTAAGGGTCACTGCCCTAGCAACTTTCTTGCCCTCTCTCCTAAGTCTAGTGGGACATTAAAACGAATTATTCCTTTTGCCCTCACACTCAAAAAAAGTTACTTTTTTCTAAATCTCCCTCACCCTATTTTTCTTTCTCACCTCTTTCTTTGGCATTGTTTTTCTTTTTCTCAAAAAACTTTTTATTGGTATAATTTTTTTTTGAAAACTTGAGAAACTTTTTAAAATTCTTAGCAAGCATGGCCATATAAAAATCAGATTCATCCTCAGACTCGGACTCATAAAAAATCATTTTCTTTTTCCTTTTAGACTGGGCTTTAATAGATATCCCTCTATCCTCAGGGTTGACAGTGTCGAAAAATATGTCAATCTCATATGTCTGGAGGTCTCCTACCAGCTCTTCTAATTTCAAATTGCCCAAATCACCAAGGTATTTAAAACACTTACCTTAGGGATAAAACGTTTTGGAAGTGATTTTAAGATCTTTTTAACCACTCGTGCATCAGGTATAGGCTCACCACGATTAAAACTACTGTTGACAATTGTTGATGTAAAAAACTAGATCACTCTAATTATTCAATCACAGATAAATAAATAAGACAAAGATTTTTAAAGTGGTTCGGCTAGGAATAAAGCCTACGTCCACTGTTATGTTATTGCTGAGTGTTTGTGGAATTCTTGATTACAAGTTCTTTCAAGAAATTCCGGTCCCCCTTGAATGAGGATGATACAAGGTATTTATAGCCTTGAGGCTGTACATGAAAGGTTCGATACATTAAATGACATACATATGAAAGGGTAATACATTTAATGCAGAGTGCGTGCCAAGAATATAAGCATTCAATGAATATCTGAACTGTTGATTATCTGGAAATTAATGATACGACCGAGATGCAGCTCGGACCGCCATAGCAGTTCGCTGATCAGGAGTTCCTCGGAACATTAGAGTACCTCGGTGCGTTAGAGTTCCTCGGTGCGATAGAGTTCCTCGGTGTGATAGAGTTCCTCGGTGTATTCTCGTTGCTCGGAAAGAAGCATGGTTGGTTGGGAAATGATCTTCCTCGCTGCTATTGTGCCACGTAGATTGACACGTGTCTTCGTATTATTCGTCCACATCAGCATATTAATTTTGGTATCAACAGAAGCCCCCAATGTTTCATATTTCGAATTTTGAGGAGTATGTAACATTCTTTCTCGGTATATGGCAATATTAAATGACCTTCCTGGGTTTCAGGAACATTGTATTCAAATTTCCTTCTTATTTCGCTGTTTTCCGCCTTTTTTATAAGCGCTTCGATCTTCGTGCAATTTTTGTCCTTTTAGCCGCCGGAAGTTCAGTAGTTTCTTTTTGGTAATCATTTCTTTCGCCACTTCCCAATGCAAAGTATTTAAACTTCTTTGGTAACCATACCGTCGTCTACGTTTTCCATTTTCTGCATTCAAGCTTTCTATTCTCTTCTTCTCTCTTGTGCGTTCATCCTTGTTTCCGTTCGTTGCCAACATACCTCCTTTCTTTCTGTAAGATATTCTTCCTTTCTTCTGTATCTCTTTTATTCAATATGGTTTATATTGTGGAGTCTGTTGAGAAATTCCGTTCTGATTTTTCCATTCCTTCGTGGGTAACTCTAGAGGTTCTTTCTGAGCCTTTAGATTACTTTCGATTGGCTGAGGGACATTGGTTCCCCAGTCTTTTTGTTGCTGAATGTGGTTTTTCCTTTCCACCAAACCCATTATGTCTTGAGTTTTATCAATATTTTGATCTTGTTCCTGCAAAAATAGCCCCCAATTCATGGAGAATAATTAATGGGGTGCACAAATTAAACCTAACTCATGGGACTCGTATTGGGATCCCTGAAATTATGTTTTGTTATAAATGGGCTATTCTAGATAATATTTATTATTTAAAAACTAGGTATCTGAATAGGGCTCTTGTAGTTAATCTCCCTGACTCAAATAGAGATTATTTTGAGCATGGGTTGATCATAAAAAATTGGCAACATGCGCCTTTAGCTGGGGATGAAGCGTACAACGGTCCCAGATGCCCCCCATATGGCAATGGGATAGGTTTATTTTTCATTTTATTTTTCTTATAAAATTATGCTTTCATCATGTTTGATAAAATGTATGACCGATATTTCATTATGTATCTATTTGCAGTTGATAGCAAAAGAAAAACTCCAAAGGAATCAGAAGTGAATATTAAACATCTGAAACTTATCTGGGGTTTCCATAAGACGATTGCTGACGAGCATATTAGGTCTGCGTCATATTTGCTACAGTATAGGAGTTACACAACCTCTTATACTGCTCGCCCTGTTGAACCAGCTTCAACTCCAGAAGGTTCATCTTCAGATTCTCATATCCCTTTATCTCAAAGAATGGGCAAGAAAAGAGCTCCTCCTGCTCTATTTGATGAAATTTCTTCTGCTGTTGGAGCCAAGAAAGGTAAAACTGATGTCCCAGAAGGGACTAAAAAAGTAGATGCTGGGTCTTCCAAAGCTGCCGAGAAGCCCCCAGTGGCCCCGAGCAAGAAAAATGCTCCTGCAGATGTAATTACAATCTCCCCGACCAAGATCTCTCTGGTTGAAGGTTCTGACCGCCCGTTGAAGAGATTGAGGAAATCATCCTCGGTTACTCCGGCTGAAACTGCCTCTTCTTTACCTGCTAGTGGTACTGATGTTCCAAACATCATTCTTCCAAGCTCTGCAATGAGCTCGGTTGTACCCGAGGTCCATGGTCTTGATGAAAGAATTCCTAGGGATACGCTGACATCCCTAGCTGCTCGTCACCTTGCTTCAGTAAGTTCTTCATACTTATGATTTCTCTTTCTTTCTCTGAAAGCTTGCATTTTGTATTGACTCTGCTCTTTCTCTCATCTTTCAGCTGGTGAATTGTTTTAATAACATTGTGAAGAAGGATGAGGCTATCAAAGCTTCAAGCTCCTCGTCCTGTGTAGATGATGCTTTTTTGGGTTTGACCCAGTCTTTAAAGAGATCTCGTCAACAGCATATTGACGAAAAAGCTGTTTGGGAGAAGAAATTAGCTTTGGTTGAGGCTGAGAAGGTGAAAATGGCCGAAACCTCCAAGAATTTGGAGGAGAAAGTTAAAGTTTTAGAGGTTAAACATCAGGACTCTGATGATAAGTTGAAGAAGGCAGAGGAAGAATTATCTACTCTGCGAGATATCAAGGTCAAGAAAGAGGAATTGGAGGTGAAACTCTCCTCGGAGAGATTGAGGAGAAAGGTCGCAATCAAGAAACATTTCAGTGCTGGTTGGGAGAAAGGATGGGAGAGAGGGATAGCTGCAATGACATCCCAAGTCCAATATAGGAAGTCGAAATACTTTCATGAAGGCTGGGTAGCTGCTCTGCAAGAGCTAAAGGTCCAAGACGATTCTGATCTATTCCAACAACATCTCCTTGGTCCTCCTCCACCAATTGTGGAAGAAGAAGAAGATGAGCCTGCCTCAGATGAGTCTTCTATGGCTATGGGTGATCAAGTTTCTGCCTCTCAACCCTCTGCCACCGAGGACGTTTCTTCCATGCCTCCTCCTCCCGAGAAGATTCCTACCGATCAAGCTGTTGTTACCACCGAGCAACCGAGCTCCTCGTCTCAGCCTCCCGAGAAAGTCTTGAGGGACAAGGAAAAGGTGTGAAGTTGTTCGGTATCATTTCTATATTTCCTTGTAATCGAACAATGTAACTTTTTGATGATCTAATAAAATATATCTTTGCTCATCTCTGTTGTTGATGATTTATATTTGTTGATTGTTGTCTTTTTCTCGTCTTTAGTTTGTTGCTAGAATGGAATTGATCTCTTCACATGATACCGAGCTGATGCAGCAATGTCACCAATACTATAAGGCTGGTCATACAATCCTTAGTACATAAGAAATTGTCGACATCCTTGGTCACGGTGCCTCAGAACAAGCAGTTGAGGCTTACCGGTATCTGAAGAATTTGCTTGATAGATCTGTGGCCAATAATGTGGCGTATTACGAACTGATCGAGGAACTTCATGGTTCCATAGAGGATCTCCAAGGTCAGCACAATGAATCACTGGCTTTGTTACACAAAGATTATGAAAATAGATACCAACAACTTTCTTCTGAAACAGGCCATAAGAAGATCATTGCTGGATATGATATTAGGGAAAGGACCCTAAAAGGTGAAGTTGAAGCTTGCAGGCAAATTGCCGAGATCCTAGAACAAGAAAATAATAATTTACAGAAAAAATTGGCTCAATATGAATCTGCTGCTTCATCTTCTACTGCATTAATACCAGTTACTGATGAAGGCTTCTCGTTCTTAGAGGTCGAAAAAGCCAAATTAAGGCAAGAGCTGGAAGACTTAAGAAGATCTGCCATTTCTGGAACTGCTCGGGGACGAGGAAGAGGTTCTCGGGGGCGAGGAAGAGTCCTCAGCCAAAATGTTGAAGAGGCTCGCACTCAGTCTACTCTGGAAACTCAAGCATTCCAGTTGAAAGTAAAAGACCGTGCTCTGACTGAAATGTCCAATAAAAATCTGTCTCTGGAAGATCAGCTTACATCGACGAAATCTGCCTTGCATAATAAGGATCTTTTTGCCAAAAGCCTTCATGAACAATTGGAGAGATTAACCTTCCAATTCCATAAACAGCCAAGGGAATTCTGGATGGCAGGATACAATGAAGCCCTTGTTCACCTGGATGCTCGTATTGAACATGCCAACAATGAAGGTTACAAGCAAGGATGGTTGAATGCACTGGGTGTGTTAAAATTAGAGCAAGGGCATTTTTTATGGGATTATCATGCTCCATCATTATTAGACCTGCCTGTACCACCTTTCAAATTGGACATGGCATGGATCTCAGCTCGTTCCATTCCTCGCAGCCTAATTTCAAAATACCTTGGTGATTATAGCCTTCATTCCCAAGTTGAATTATCTCGTCCTGAGCATCTCTTGGATACACCTTCTGTTATGAACGTCAGAATGCTCAGAGATGTTAATTTCATCAATTCTCCCCTATGCCTAGAAGACCCTCCTGCCGGCGAGGAGCCTGCTTCACAAAATAAAGGAAAGAAACCACTAGAATAGGTTTTCAATGTAACAGTTAGTACATTTATGTAACTTGTAATTTATTCTAGATTAATGAAAAGATTTTCATTTTCTGTTTGCCAATTTTGCTATTGTCTTGTGTTTATCAAACACCTTTATATTTGCACATATGTATCTGTTAAAAAGATAACAATGATATTGTTCATTAAGCAACTTAATAAAAAGTTACAAGTATTAGTAATGTTTCTCGATCACTTAATAATAAAGTAATGAGTAAAAATGTTCAAACTGTTTCCAACCAACCAAGGTGGGTGAATAATGTTTGTCGACCAATTACAGTTGATGGGTTTTTATCCCCGACCAGCTATACTTGATTCAATTATAAAAATGCGTCCGACCAACTAAGATCAATAATTTGTCCTCGCCGACCAACTACAGTTATTGGGTTTTTATCCCCGACCAACTATACTTGGTGTATTTTTTGAATATTTTGTTCTTCAAAGAACTCTTTGTAATAATATTACCTCCCGAGCAACATAAGTTGTAATATGAGAGTATATTTTTATCTTACCAACCGTAATTGATCACGCTGGTGTAGCTGGTGTACACCTTTTAACCAAAGGAATATTTTTGGCTCCTTAGAGTTGTCCTCCTAATCAAAGGAGGTTGGCTACTTATAGCACTTTTTGGCTCCTTAGAGCTGTCCTCCTAACCAAAGGAGGTTGGCTACTTATAGCACTTTTGCTCCGTAGAGCTATCCTCCTAACCAAAGGAGGTTGGCTACTTATAGCACTTTTGCTCCGTAGAGCTGTCCTCCTAACCAAAGGAGGTTGGCTACTTATAGCACTTTTGCTCCGTAGAGCTGTCCTCCTAACCAAAGGAGGTTGGCTCCTTAGAGCACTTTTGTTGTGTAGTGTATTACACTAGTATTCCCCGAAAAACTTTCAACCAAAAAGAAAATGGCGAAACATCCTCGTTTTATTCATAATGAAAGAAATGCTTTACATTTGACATCACTGATAATACTTGCGCAGGTGTTCAACATTCTATGTGTTCTTAAATTCCTCTCCTTCTAGAGTTGCTATTCTGTAAGTTCCTGGTCGAACAACCTATGTAACTCGGTAAGGTCCATGCCAGTTTGCTTCCAGTTTATTCTTCTTCTGAATGACCTTCTTTAGCACATAATCCCCCTCTTTTAGATCACATTTCTTTACCCTTTTGTTGTAAAACAGAGCTGTTCGTTGTTGATAAGCAGCATTCCTAATGGCTGCCTCTTCTCTGACTTCTTCGAGCATATCCAAATCCAGTCTTCTCATCAAATCACTGATCGGAGAATTGAAATTTAACACCCTGTGTGTTGGTAGGCCCAACTCGGCAGGTATCACAGCCTCACTTCTAAATGCTAGCATATATGGTGATTCTCCTGTTGCTGCTCGGGGAGTTGTTCGGTAAGCCCACAAAACTGACTGTAGCTCATTAATACAATTTGCTTTAGCCTCACTTAACCTCTTCTTCAACCCATTTAGTAATGTTCTGTTCGTCACCTCAGTCTGTCCATTGCTTTGGGGATGGCCTGGTGCTGAATGAAACTTCCAGACATTCAACTGATGACAATAGGCAGCAAATTATTCATTATCAAATTGCGTTCCATGGTCTGTGATGAAAGCGTGGGGGAGACCATATCGACAAATGATATTCTTCCATATGAACTGATACACCTTCTCGTACGTCATATCAATTAGTGGTTCAGCTTCCACCCACTTAGTAAAATAGTCTACTGCCACGACGAGATACTTGAACCTTCCTCGGGTCGTCGGCAGTGGTCCAACCAGATCAATTCCCCACATGGCAAATGGCCAAGGTGATGTTATGGGTGTCAACAATGCATGTGGAGTTCTTCGGATGGAGGAAAAACGTTGGCATTTGTCACACTTCTTAGCATAGGCTATACAATCAGCCCTCATCGTCGGCCAGTAGTATCCCTGTGTCATTACCCTTTGCAAAAGTGTCCGACCTGCTACATGAGCACCACAAGATCCTTCATGAATTTCTTCAATCAACTCTTTGACTTCTGATGGATGCACACATCTCTGCAAACCTACCATAATTCCTCGTCTATACAAAACACCATTAGTTAACACATACCGAGCAACTTTATACTTCAATTTCTTGGCAGCTAGTTTGTCCTCCGGCAATTCTCCTTCTTCAATGTATGCTCTGATAGGATCCATCCAAGATGGTCCTAAATCAAGGGTAATAATCTTCACCGTCAGATCTTCTTCTATGCTCCGACTTTCTAATATTTCAATTGGTATTGTTCTTCGCAGCTCGGTGCGCGTAGCTAACGCTAGTCGGGCCAATGCGTCTGCTCTAGCATTCTCCATTCTCGGTATCCTCACCAATTGAATAGCATCAAATTCTGTCAATAACTCCATCACTTTTGCATGGTACTTCACCATTAACTCTCCCTTCACTGCATATATTCCCATCATTTGATTCACAATTAATTGAGAATCACTGAAAACAATTACTTGTCGTGCCTCCATAACTTTCGCCAAATGAAACCCTGCTATCATAGCCTCATATTCAGCCTCATTATTGGAAGCTTTGAATTGAAATCTCAAGGCATACTCCATGTCAATATCATCTGGAGAGTTTAAAACAATCCCTGCTCCACAACCAGCCGTGCAAGATGATCCATCTACATATAATCTCCATGTATGTAACTCGTCTTCAAATTTCTTATCTGTTAGAGTTCCTCGGTGAAATATCATCTGTTTTCTTTCATCATCCCCGGATATCCTTCGTTCATCGTTGGTCATTTGTTCGCTCCCTTCTACCAACCGGAGTTGGTCGGGGTTTGAATATGATGATTTTTCTACATCCACAAGTCCTTTTACCAACCTTGGTTGGTCTGGATCTGTGTCTGTTGATCCTTTATCGTCCACAGGTAGGTCAGCAAGCACCTTTTGCTCCTCGAGGGTATCAGGGTATGTGAACTCTGCTATAAAATCTACCACGGCTTGCCCCTTCAACGATGATCTGGGTTCATACACAATATCATATTCACCGAGCTCTATTGCCCAGCACATCAATCTTCCTGATTTTTCTGGCTTGTGAAGGGATTGTCTTAACGGCATGTCGGTATACACAATGATGGTATGGGCCTGGAAGTATGGCCTCATTCTTCTACTTGCTTCAATTAATGCCAGTGCCAATTTTTCCAGCTTTGGGTATCTGATTTCCGCACCTCGGAAAGCCTTTGCTTGTGTAATAAATTGGCTTCTGGACTCCATTCTCCAATCTGATCAACGCCGAGCTAACTGCATTTTCTGATACTGCCAAATGCAAGTACAACTTCTCTCCAGTTATTGGCCTAGACAACAATGGTGGGGCTCCCAAATACTTCTTCAAATCTTGAAAGGCTTTCTCACATTCATCAGTCCACTCAAAACTTTTTCGCAGTATTTTGAAGAATGGGAGGCATTTATCAGTTGCTCGGGATACAAATCTGTTGAGTGCTGCAACCCGTCCGGTAAGACTCTGCACTTCTTTCCTCGTCGTCGGGGATCGCAGCCCTAAAAGAGCCTTGATCTTTTCTGGATTTGCCTCAATATCTCGTTGGTTGACGATGTATCCGAGGAACATTCCTTCTCGTACTCCAAAGGTACACTTCGTCGGGTTAAGCTTCATCTGGTATTTATCCAGTTGATCAAAAGTTTGACTCAAGTCAACCAAATGATCTGCAGCTCTCTTGCTTTTGGTGAGCATGTCGTCGACATAGACCTCCATATTGCGGCTGATTTGTTCGGTAAAAACCTTGTTCATCAACCGCTGATATGTTGCACCTGCATTTTTTAAACCAAAAGGCATAACATTATAACAATAAGTTCCCCTTGGGGTAATAAAAGAAGTACTTTCCCTGTCTTCAGGTTTCATTTTGATCTGGTTGTAGCCAGAATAAGCATCCATGAAGCTGAGTAGCTCGTGTCCCGAGGTAGCATCCACTAGTTGATCAATTCTGGGCAATGGAAAATGATCTTTTGGACATGCCTTGTTGAGATCAGTAAAATCAACACACATTCTCCATTTGTTGTTCTTCTTCTTTACCATCACCACATTCGCCAACCAATCTGGATATTTCACATCTTCAATGAATTGGGCTTTCTGGAGTTTCTCGACCTCCTCTTGTATGGCCTGGTTCTTCTCGGGACTAAACACTCTTCTTCTTTGCTTCACAGGCTTGATCTCCTTATTCACATTGAGTTCATGACATAAGAAGTTTGGATCTATTCCTGGCATGTCTTCATGACTCCAAGCAAAAGTATTCTTCCTGTTTCTCAAGAAAGTTATCAACTCCTGTTTTATTGAAACATCCAACGACGATCCTATCTGAGTTACTCGTTCAGGATGCTCGTCGTCCAGGATAACAATTTCTGTAGATTCCACAACCTGCCCTTTTACGAGTTGAGATTCATCCCTAGGGTCAAGAGTTTCAATTTCTGTGCCTTCCTCCACTTGGTAAGTAGTAGTCTTTTTCTTTGACTCTTCAAGTTCCTCTTGCTCGGCAGACGAATAATAGCACTCCCGAGCTACTTTTTGATCACCTTTCATAATTCCTACTCCAAAATTCGTTGGGAATTTCAAACACTGATGTACTGTAGATGGAACTGCTTCGAACTTCTTCAATCCAACTCTTCCCATGATGATGTTGTAGGCGGACTGCACATTCTTATCCATCACAAAAAAGCGTATTCTTTCTGTTCGACAAGCAGGCCAAGTTCCAATGAGTATATCCAACTTGATCGTCCCAAGTGGAAAAACTTTCTCGCCAGCAAAACCCAGAAGCATGAATAGTACATGATGTCTGCCGAACTACCATTCTCTACTAACACCCTTGAAATGACCACATCCTTCATCCTCATTTTGATCACCAAAGGATCATCATGAGGGTAAAGAACACCTGCCAGGTCGTTTTTTGAAAAACCAATCACTAGCTTCTCTTTGTTTACCTTCCTCGGACGATCATCCTCGGCCAGGTTTATTCGCTGAATGTATGAACAAGCTTGAGCCTCTCCGAGGTAAGCTTTTCTTTCTGCAGTAAGGTCTCCTCCTCCTGCATCTCCTCCTGTAATAACATTACAATCAAATGACCCAAAACGTATGGAAAATACCTCTCGTTCAGGTTTCCTTGGCTTCTTGGGAAGATCGGGGTCATCATCTGGATCCTCTTCATGGTCCCTCATCTTTTTCTCCTCTGCACGACGAGGAGATCTAGATCTCTCTCTAGTTCTATCATCATTCTTCCTTTCACCTCTGCGATCTACATACTTTGATAATTTTCCTCTTCGGATGAGTGTTTCAATCTCGTTCTGAAGGGCTATACAATTTTTGGTCATATGGCCATGATCTTTGTGAAACTCGCAATATTTGGCCTTATTCCTCAGGTCGGGATTTGTCTTCAGTTTCTCTGGCCACTTGATTTCCTCGTTATTCCTGATTTCTTCCAAAACATGATTAATACCCATTTTCAATGGAGTATAATTATCATACTTCTTTAGGACTTCCAACTTCATCCTGTTATTCCTAGAATGTTTGTCACCACCATTACCTTTCTGATCTTTCTTCTTAGAGTTGTCGACCTCCACTTTAACTTCTTTATCCATATTCTTCTTCGCAGCCATAGCCTCCTCGGCATTCATGATTTTGGCCGCCTTTGCCATCAACTCCGACATATTTTTAGGTGGATCTTTGGCCAAAGTGTAGTACAGCTTGTTAGGCAGCAAACCACTCATCAGAGCAGTGATTGCTGTCTTTTCTTCATAATCTATGACTTCCAACTTCTCGTTATTGAAACGAGTTATGTAATCTCTAGTACTTTCACTTGATTTTTGTCTAACACTTAGCAAGTGTGCTACTCGCTTTACCGGCTTTTCTCCAAAACAAAAATTGCCAATAAACAACTCGGCTAACTGAACAAAAGTTGAAATCTTACCCCGAGGAAGATTATTGTACCATATCTGTGCAGATCCGGTAAGAGTTCCCGAGAATGCTCTACACCTCATCTCGTCGGGGACAGCGTAGATATCTGCAGCAGCTTGGTATTGTTCTATATGAAGTACAGGATCTGTCTTTCCATCGTACTTGGGGGTCACTACAGGTGCTTTGAATTTTGACGGTGTAGGGAAATCCACAATGGCTTGCACAAAAGGTGTTCCTTGAACAAAAGTTCTCTGTAAGGGGTTCCTCGCCTTAGCCATTTCTCCCAGTCTATCCTCCAATCGTTGGATGGAACCTTTCCATGCTTCATTCCCTTCCTCGGGCCGCTTAGTCCGAGCAACTGAGTGTTCTGACGTAGCTTCCTGAGATTTATCTCGACGAGTAGCTGGTCGTGATTGTGCTGATCCTTCTCTCAAACCTGATGATAGCCGAAAACTTTTCGACGGAGCTCTAGGTGGATTCATATTCCTCCTTGGTCCTAATCGACTGAAAGGAGACGCCCTACTTAATCTTTCCAAAGCGCTGGTTCTTTCCGGAGAGAGTGTGACACGTTGATCTGTATCCGTAGCCCGTATCGATGATGTTCGCCCAGGTTGATACGTAGAATCAGTAGACTCCCCATTGCGATATGACCCAGTACGTCTGGATTGTGATTGCCCACGATCACTCCTATACCCTGAATAGGTAGGTGCACCGCCTTGAAGAGTTTGAATGAGTTGCCTCACAGATTCTTGCATGGCGGTTTGTCCTTGAGCCAGATTCGTCATAATTCCAGCCAGATCTGGGGATGCAGATGGATTTGGAAGATTTCCAGTATTTCCAACATTTCGATTACTGGATTCTGGATTATCTGCCATTGGTGATAAATGATTTTTATGAGAAACGATAATAACAGCCGATTCCCACAGACGGCGCCAATCTGTTGATGTAAAAAACTAGATCACTCTAATTATTCAATCACAGATAAATAAATAAGACAAAGATTTTTAAAGTGGTTCGGCTAGGAATAAAGCCTACGTCCACTGTTATGTTATTGCTGAGTGTTTGTGGAATTCTTGATTACAAGTTCTTTCAAGAAATTCCGGTCCCCCTTGAATGAGGATGATACAAGGTATTTATAGCCTTGAGGCTGTACATGAAAGGTTCGATACATTAAATGACATACATATGAAAGGGTAATACATTTAATGCAGAGTGCGTGCCAAGAATATAAGCATTCAATGAATATCTGAACTGTTGATTATCTGGCAATTAATGATACGACCGAGATGCAGCTCGGACCGCCATAGCAGTTCGCTGATCAGGAGTTCCTCGGAACATTAGAGTACCTCGGTGCGTTAGAGTTCCTCGGTGCGATAGAGTTCCTCGGTGTGATAGAGTTCCTCGGTGTGATAGAGTTCCTCGGTGTATTCTCGTTGCTCGGAAAGAAGCATGGTTGGTTGGGAAATGATCTTCCTCGCTGCTATTGTGCCACGTAGATTGACACGTGTCTTCGTATTATTCGTCCACATCAGCATATTAATTTTGGTATCAACAACAATGTTGAAGAAATGTGCATAAAAATCATCAAAAAACTCAGTCTCAAGCATGGTAATCATTTCAAATTGAGTAATTAAATTTTGAATTTTAGACTCTTTGACTACGTTAGTACCTTCGTGGGTGAGTTTTAAAACATCCAATGCTTCTTTAGACATGGTGCACGTCATAATACGTTGTAATACCCCGCACTTTTATGGGAAATTAAATTTAATAATTAAGTGTAATTTGGGAATTTAAGAAATTATTGTGAATAGTAATTTTTGAGGTTTTCAAGGATTAAATGATTTTGGATGTATGTTATATTTACTTTTGGGATTAACTAAATGATTCGGAGTATTTTATTATATGTCGCCGTTGGGTAAAGTGACAAAGGCTAATATTTTTATTGGAAAATCGCAGTAAGTTGTGTCGGGTTAAAATAGTGAATTTCGGTCAAGAACCTTGGATGGAGATTTCGATTGAGCGGTTAGTCTCAGAATGGCCGAGATAGTCAGAATATAGTATCCGAGGGTCGAAATTGAGTTTGGGGAATTTTTCGACCCGTAGGGAATCGTAATTGAGTAAACGAGTCATTTTTGGGTTAATAAGGGACAAACCCTTATTTTTTCCTTTATAAGGCATGGGAGAGTAAGTAAGAAATAAATAAAGAATAAAGAAAGAGAGAAGGAAGGAAATGGAGAAAAGAAGAGAGAAATGGGGGATTTTGGCCAAACCCCGCCGGATTCGACTCGAGGTCGTCGGATTTCATCCTCCAGGCAAGTGTGTACTTACTTTATTTCATTTTATGCATAAATCTCATATTATAGAAGATTATGATCTAAAGGACTTGAGGATTTGTGAATTGACTTTAGGTCATTTAAGAGGTTGATTCGGGATATGGAATTGTCGAAAGTCTAAGAAGAGATAGACTACTTTGGGATTTAGTACCATGAGTGTGCGAATATTTGAATGTAAATACGAGTGAAAATATTTGGTGTTATTGGCCATTATTATGTGAGATTGGAAATTATGGCCACATATATATAATTGAGGAATGATGTAGATTATATATACGATGTGATTACAGTATATATATAAACTGATATGAATATGTATATATATATATATATATATATATATATATATATATATATATATATATATATATCTGTGTGTGTGTGTGTGTGTGTGTGTGTGTGTGTGTGGTATATATATTTATGTGAAGCATACCCCCTCTTTCTATCATGGGAAGTTGCGCGATGTGGGTGAGGCCCCTGGCTTGAGGAGCACGGAGCGTATAGTCCCCAGTTCATAGCGTCCATTTTTATATTGTGTGATTTTTATTAGGGGTGAGACGTGGTGGGTATGTTTCGTCTCACTTTCGGGGAGGAACTATGACCGTTTCCCATACGTTTTGATTTATTTTATTACCATGGCGGTGTGATAATAGTCTGATATATGGTAACCTAGGATAAAGTGAGTAATTCCTGGAAGATGATAGCATTGAGAGACTGGATCCTCGAGTTATAGCTCTTTGGGATAGTTGTTATACTTGTGTGTATAGTATATTACTTGTGTATGAGAATAAGATATTATATATATCTCTAATAAGTGTATAGAGATAAATGAAAAAGGATTTATTCTCATTCCGGTAGACTTTATTCGGACTTAAATTGTGATATGAAAAATAAAATGAGTATGTTATGTATATGTATTTATATGGGTATATCTGTATACGTTATGTGTTGAGGGCCTAATGGATCTTGAAGATCGACATTGACAAATAGTAGTGTATCGGGGGGGGGGGGGTTCTTGTTTGGATTTCTCTTTGCGAGACACCCCACGCACGAACGTGGCACAATGTTGAGACTCGGGAGAAGTTTAGTCCTTAGTACTTGGGTTAAGTAGGATTTGTAGAATTTTGGTGAAACGATTAGTTAGGCAGGGTAGCTTAACTAGGATTATGTAGGAGATATGCGTCAAATGTGCACTATTAAAAGAGAGGTGAGGGGTATCTCATGGGAGTGCGATACCAATTTAAATATGAGATAAAACATATTTTTCATAAATAAAGTATTTATGCACTTGCTAAATATTTTCACAAATCGGGCTCTGGCCAATATATCTATTTTTTCTCTCTTTTGTTATATATATATATATATATAGGTGTCTAGACACAGGGACGCCTGGATTACGATTCCTTCGAGTCAGACGTCTGTTGCGGCAGTTGTGGATGCATGAAGGTTTACTGTAGACGCTGCTATACTTATAATCTAGACAAGAGGTATTGTAGAACACTCGGGCCAAAAGACCAATTGTATTTATTTATTCTTTTACCACCTTTTGTGCGGATTCGATTTGGTTGTATATTGTTAAATCGAGTGTTCAGTTATTTTTATTTCATCTCAGTTTCATTTATGCATATATTGTGTGAATGTTTTAGTTGATTAATTTGTTAAAATATTAGTTAAATAAAATTTTGACGCCAGCCTAATAGGTTAGTAGTAATTAATTTGGTTTTCAACAGTGATGTTAAGAATGAACCATATGCGACTCCTGTTTTAATTTGGTACAGGAGTGATCGCCCGATATCTTATTAGGTAGGGTGTCACATACGTCAAAACTCGTCAGGGGTGACGTGTCTGGAAATTGCACTAAGCCCACGTGAATTAAAAGTTCTCAAATTAAACTCATCTTCAGTCCAATCTGACACAGTTTTAAATTCATTACATTATTTGCGGTGACAGTGGGAGGAGTCCAACCTCTTTCACAAATGACCCAAACTCTTTCATCGATTGCTTTTAAATGAGATTTTATGCGGGATTTCCAGTAAGCATAATTCGACCCGTCAAAAATTGGCAACCGATTATATAAGTTTTCATTTGGAAACATTGCAACAATTTTAAAAAATATGATTCTTAAAAAAAATCAATATCACACAATTTTGCGAAAAATAGGAATACTCGATAAATTTAAGTAACCTGCTTTGATACCAATCTGTAGAGTAAGTTGTGCGATACTGATTTGAATAAATGCGTAAACTCCCACTACAAACTTATTTAATTAAAATCAATTTTTGAATCAAACTAATTCAGTGCTTAAACAAATATCTACGTGTGTGTGTGTGTGTCAAACCAACATAAACACAAATATACAAACTCACATATTTCATAAAAAATCCCCTCAGGGCAAAACTTTTTATTTCATTATAATTTGTAAATCGCAACTTACACGAATTACTATGAAATCTACAATAAGTTTACCTCAGCAAACCTAATAGACGTGCAATCTAGAGTCCACTAGCGAACCTACATGAATCACAGTCCAGTCTTCAGCAAAGATTCACATGCAACGAACCTCAATGACCTCAGTCTTTTTTGGTGTAGAGACACACTCCACAAAGGTTGAACAATAGAAAACTATGTTCTTGGGTTCCAAAGCAATTCACATAAACATTGGGATCTTGTGAATTGAAAACAAAAAGGTTTAAGAACCTAAAAGTGAAAAGAAAAATGTTTCTGCTATAGCAGTTTCATCACTGTTTAAAATTTCAGGTCTTCTTTTGAAAAACGGAGTTGTTTAACACTCTTAAATAGAAAATCTAAGGCGGCAGGTCGCTTGAACGAACAACAGTATGGCTCGAATGATGCCACGCGTCACTCGAATGAGCTTCGCACGAGACTGGCTGTCATTTGAATGAATTTTTTTTTCGTTTTGCCAGTAAATGTTGCGCCTTAAAACATCGAAAAATAATTTTGACGAAAAACATAAAAACTCCTCTCCAACACTTAGAAAGTTTTTGATGAAAAATATCCCAATATTCTAAGTGAAATGCTAAGGAATAAAAATACAACCTTTACAAAATTCACCTCGATGAGGCTTAATTGTTGAAGAAACTTGAAATTCGGATTCGTCTTATTGCATATGTGATCTTAAACAATCTTCGACGGTTGTAGCGGTATACGATATACTAATTGATAACTGACATTTATAAAATCATGTTCTTACATGTGGGACGTTCTGAGATGGTTATTTTTCTTCTTTTCTTTTTTATGTTTAAAGAATTTGGAGTTATCATTTTACACATTTCGGGTGTTTTCTTTTGATAATAAGTTGAATGATGAAGATTTGGAATATAAAGTAGTAAATGTTATTGGTGTTTTTTTAGTTAACAAATTATGACCATTTCAGTTCCATGGCAGGTTTTCGATAAAATGCTCAAATGAATTTACATTGATAATATACACATTTCACATATCGTGTTTCAAATTGTAAGACGTGTTTTATAAATTTTGAATGAATTTTGGTATTATACATGTCTCACATCTTTCTATCCTAGTCCTTCTGCAAATTCTTTAAACATCAAAAGGAGTTATGTGTTTTTTGTTATGTGAAAACACAGATGACTTCCATTCTTTTCTTCCACGGAAACTTTTTGTAAGGAGTGTGAAAAGGCCCTTTAGTGTGTACTTTAGGTAAAAACAACTTTGTTCCAATTTTAAGTTAAAACCAATTTTAACTTCTTAAACCCTAAACATGCATCTAAGTGATTAAATCCATTCCATGAATAAAGCATGCGGCAAACGAAACAATTTCAGGAAAAATCCCCGAAGGGAAAAACCTTTTTATTTCACTATAATTTGTAAGACGCAACTTACACGGATTACAATGAAATGGGGTGACATACGAAATACCCGTAGGTGTCGATTTCGATATCATCGGCTAGAATCTCTCGCAAGAACTCCAGGTGGTTAGCAGTAGAGAAGAAGACGGATTATCCACAAGTTACTTCATAAGGACTCCCTCCATAATAGCACGCAACTCTTCAGTTGTAGAGTTCTCCTCACAAAGTGCAAAACGTTGTAGTGAATGAATTGTCTTCCGGTAAACGCGTTCAAGATCACTAACTTTTGAATTGAATAATTCGATCTTGAATAAACACCGGATGAAGAAAAACTGTATGTGAATAAGTTTTTCGAAACTGTTCTGCTTGTCAAACTTTCGCAGATACGTTTTTTTATTTATAACTGAGCAGCACAGAGTCCAAGAAAATGAAAACATGAAAATCGAGGCACCAAGCTAGTTCGAGAGAGATATGGATCTCGTTCGCGCGACATATGGATGTCGTTTGAATGACCCAAAGTTCTCGTTCGAGCGACAATGATAAAATAAACTATTTTGCTTTTAAATAAATGCTCGAATTTTCTTTAAACTATTTGAAGCTCAGAAATATTTTTAAAAAATAAAAATACTTAATTCCCAATCATTTAAATCACATAACATTTAATCAATGTACAAAATTACTCAAATTCTTATAAGTATTCATACCTGAGTGATCTTAAACATATGCAACACCTCTTGACTTGAAATCTTCTCCAAATCTTTAAATTTCACATTCTTGGACTTGAACTTTGTCGTAGGCTCAATTAAACTCCATAATTAAAACTAGCCTAGAATTAATTTATTTTGTCCGGAATTAAGCCAATTAAAACAAAAGTACATGATAAGAATTATGTTCTTACAAATCTCCCCCTTTGGTTATTCGGGGACAAAACTAAACAGAGATGCTATATAACGTAAACAAATACATGTCCTATCTCAAAAACTCAGAAATATAAAAATATAGGACATAGTGAAACTGAATAAACGGAAAGCATATGAATCTGATTCTATCTCTGAATAGCAATCATCTGAATCTATCTTTGAATGTGACGTATCAATAAACTTCGGAATTTTTGAAAACAATCCCTACACACATGAGACACAAACAAATGCCCAAAAAAAGTATGGAGGAATAAAACAAATATAATATCATAATAAATACTCCCCCTACATCACATATATCTCCCCCTTTTTGCCTGGAATAGACAAAAGGTGGGACATACACACTAAATCTAGCATGAAAATATGAGAATGAACAACATGTCAAGAGAAACAATAACAGTATGACAATGGATAACAAAAGATAGCAGTAACTGACACATAATGAGAGAATCACTAAAACTGCAAACGAAACTATACATCCATGCCATAAATGAAATCAATAGTGATATAGTTGTCCATACGAGTACATCATATTTGATAATAAATAAATACAGAGGAATATTAATGTATCAGATATAATATCAAAATAAATACATCTAGGCATCAGTAGGAGTATCATCATCATCAGTAGCCTCATCAGTATATGTAGATGAAATATGACCTAGTCCAGAAGATCCTGCGCCTCTCAGCTGCTCTCTCTGTCGCATCTCATCAAAAAATGTTGTCATCTTGGATTCGGCACGAACACGGGCCTCAGCCTCAGCATCAAATCTAGAAATGATAGTGTTGTACATCCGGGACTGAGCAGTTACCTATGCTTGTAAAGTAGAAACCTCCTCCTCAATAGGACAAGAGAGAGCATGAGTATGGGTGGTGGCTGAGAAAACTCGAAGGTGCTCGGAACGGTTTGATCAGCATCGGGGAAGGCTCCCTCAGGGGGTGGAGTTCTAGATCTTGCTGCCTGTGGAAAACGAGTGAAAGTAGTATGATCAATAATAGCAGGTGAAGGTGGACGTTGATCACCCTCTATAACAGGAACCCCATCAGCAGTGCAAATGATGGAGATGAGAATCCCATAAGGAAGAGCAGGGCAGACTGGAATGGTACCACGGACGGTAACAGACGATGTAACACGAAGCATGATCATCGGTAGATCGATATACCACCTCTGAGATATGTGATACATGAAATAGACAATGTAAGATCCAATCTGAGAATGATTGATCCTAGGATAAAGGTATGCTGACACCAACCTATTAAGTACACAGAAGGCATGAAAAAGTTGGAGATGGTACATACTAGTACCTACCTGGGGAGTCTCCCAGAAGCAATGATGTAGAATATCATCATATGTAGGTCCATCGTCGGTATAACGAGGAAATATAGCATCAGGAACACATGGAAGGTGAAAAAAAGTAGCTATGAGATCTGCTGTGACGAGAACAAGAACGCCACGTATAGTAGAAAAGATCCCCTCAGTGTGGGGAAGAGCGCAAAAGAAAAATTCTCGAACAATGTTCGGATAGACAACCCCACGATCCTCAAACATATAATACCATCCCCTACAAGACAACCAGTGCTGAATGCCTAACCCCTGAAACTCAGAATAACGAAACACCCTCTCCTGAACAACAGACCGAATGTGAAGACCCAATAAGCAGTAATGATCATACTCAACACGGGTGGTCCATCTCACTGGGAAGTACGGGGGCCTACTGGCTTGAGCTCTCTGAGCTCGAACAGAGGATGGTGGTGCGTTAAGTCAGCCTATCGGGGCACCACGACGTCGAGGCGGCATGACGAAAGAGTGTAATGTGTGATGTGTGAAAGGGGACAGTCGTCGAAGAACACACACACACCTAAGAACCTATCTATGTAAAATAATCCAACCGAACCACCGCGAACACCAACCAAAACAGCAGGCAAAATTAGAAACATTAACCAAATTTTTTCTTAAACAAATGATTTCTGATAAAAAAAATCAAGAGACATTCATGAACAGTAATACCTCAAAATCGCAGGAAAATGGGAACAAATCGCCAGAGAACTAATTTCTGGAGACACACTTGCCGGAGACAAAAAAAAATCGTCAGTGGATTGAGATGAACATACTAACACCGGAGAACTATTCTGAACAAATGTCCGTCAGCGAACCTTTGTGAACAGGTGGTTGTTTGAACAGGTTCTAACACCGGAGAACACGGGAGCAAGAATGGGCAGAACTCGAGTGAATATTGGGATGAAAATCCATAAAATTGAAGCTTCAAAAGCTATCAATGGAATAACAAACACTGTTGTCATCGCTTGAATGTGAAGGGGTTTTGAGTGAACAAAGAGAGAAGAAGAGAGAACGAAGTTTTCATTGAAACCCTGATCTTGCTTGATGTCACTCGAATGACTTTAATATGTCGCTTGAATGACATCTTCGTGCGACTTAGGATGTCGTTTGAACGAAAAAATAAAATTTCCAGAAATACCCCCAAAACATTAAGGATTTACCCAGTGAAAAAATTATCTCAAAACAGTGCCTAGAAAGCAAAAACAAACTTAAAACAGACTCAAAAGAGAAAACAATGTTAAAAACGACCAATGGGAATTACATGATAACATGGTACCAATGTGCTCAATCATAAGTGTGGATTGTATGGGTGTGAACTACAACAAATAAGTCATCATTTCAATACGTCGAATCGATCAAAAAGTTCTAGTTGATATCAAGAAATCATCAAACTTCATCAAAGCCATTTGTAAAAAAAAATAAGTGTGAGTTTAATGAACTAAACTTAATAACCATGCATACAAGTTCGGATTGTTGATGATTCTACAAATAATAGCTTCATGATACGATGTTTCAACATAGGATTCGTGGTGCAACTCCGTTTAAATTTATTTCCAACCAAACTCCCTCATATATATGAATTTTTCAACATCTTTAGAAAAATCTATCAATCTCAACTTAGAGAAAGTCCTATTGGTCCCAATTATTGGAATATGAATTTTTATTGCCTTGATTTTTTTTGGGGATCTTTTAAACGGTGGCTTTCATGACGAGTCAGTTTTATACTCTTGCAGCTCTTTCCCGTGAACACTCATCATTTTTCAATATCGATTCTCACGAAAAATGGTTCTTACAAGCACACCTCCTCCTTAAGTTTACTTACGCATAGATGACAAAATTGAGATAACAACGTCTCACCAAACTCAAATATGCAAGAGAAGTCAAACATT
Source organism: Sambucus nigra (assembly GCA_949130495.1). NCBI lineage: Eukaryota > Viridiplantae > Streptophyta > Magnoliopsida > Dipsacales > Adoxaceae > Sambucus > Sambucus nigra. The sequence continues at coordinate 156,834,591 of OX422207.1, read as the reverse complement.
CATATAAACTCATGCATGTGTGTAAGATTGGCATATATACAAAGTCGAATCAAACTACATATCAACTTCGAAACAACCTCATAGTGCAATGGTTAAGATCATTCTAGGCATCAATAATAATGACAAAAGTCCTAAACACATAAATAATGAAAGAAGGGGGGAATCAAGCACACAAATAAGCCACATCAAACATGTAACCTCACGACTCAAAAACCAAAAATCTATTTGTATTTTCAAAAGTTTTTATAAAACGCAAAATCTTTTTGTATTATCAAAAGTTTTTATAAAAAAAAACAAAATCTTTTTGTATTTTGGATAAGACTTAAATACATACCAAAAACTAGAAACATGCCATAACACTAGCAAAATATAACACATGATGTAAATACTAGTGTATGACAAACCAACGAACAACCTCAATCGAAAGACGAAACATGAGGAGAACCATGAGCAATGATGCGAGAATCACCAAGCCTAATAACTAACTCTTCTAAATCCGACTTCCTAACCCAAGTAGTGTGAACCGACAAGTAGGGGCATTGGGAACCGAAATAGCTTTAGACTTTCTAGGAGCGTTCTTAAAATCGTAGCAAAACTGTCTAAGATGACCTCTCCTACCTCAATGAGTACAAGTATAGATATGGTGAGGAGCGTGTTCTATGGGTCGATTATACCTCACGTTCTTAGGTGGCTCTCTCCTAAAGTTCCTAGGCGTCTCTCTTGTTTGCACGGTTTTGGCTTTAGGAGCAGGTGCGACATGATTATCGAAGATAATACCACGTCGATTATCTTTGATTTTGACGGTGCCTAAGATTTTGTCTAACTTTTCAGACCTAGCCTCCAAATCAAACTTAACTTTACTCGAATCTCTCAATTTCTCCTTAAGCTCACTTATCCTTGACTCAAGTAAACGCGTAGAATTCTCAAACTCAATAAGTTCCTTTTTCATAGTCTCCATCAACCCTCGAAGGCTATCTCTCTCACCCTCAACATATTCTAGCTTCTCTCGAATTTTCTTTTCACATGCCCTAAGATCCTCAATTCAAGAATTGGAATTATTTATTTCTATGGAACGTTCTTTCAGCATAGATCCTAATTTCATGTTTGTTTTCTTTACTTTTAATGTTTCTCCATACAATTATTTAAAAGTAGTTTGCAAATCTCTCTCGTCTTTGCTCTCATCCTCACTCACCTGACCCTCACTTTTAGGTGTATCAACATCTGTGGCTACGAAAGAATCATGCAGAGGTAAGTCTTTATCACTTACATGACTAGCCACAAAGGTGGGAAGTTCACGCTTACTAGCATGAAAGTTTTCTTCTTCTGTGTCACTATCACTAAGGGTAGAAACACGATTTATCAATTAATAAAAACTCTCCCTAAGTTTAGTGGGACACTCATCTATCCTGTGACCAAACCCTTCGCAACAAAGACACTTTTCACAATCACCCTTATTAAGCAATTTTTTAAGAGCAGTTTTCATGTGTGATTTCCAATTAGATGATTCAAACAAGTGAATTCTAAAAACATCAAAACCGCCAAAAGGCATACTTAAAGACATGGGATCACAAACACAATAAGATAGTGCAACAAGATCTGATACCCATTTGAAAAGGCCCTTTAGTGTGTACTTTAGGTAAAAACAACTTTGTTCCAATTTTTAGTTAAAACCAATTTTAACTTCCTAAACCCTAAACATGAATCTAAGTGATTAAATCCATTCCATGAATAAAGCATGCGGTAAAAGAAACAATTTCAGGAAAAATTCCTGAAGGGCAAAAGCTTTTTATTTCAATATAATTTGTAAGACACAACTTACACGGATTACAATGAAATAGGGTGACATACGAAATACCCACTAGTGTTAATTTTGATGTCATCGGCTGGAATATCTCGCAAGAACTCCAGGTGGTCTGCAGTAGAGAAGAAGACGGATTCTCCACAAGTTACTTCATAAGGACTCCCTCCACAGTAGCATGAAGCTCTTCGGTTGTAGAGTTCTCCTCACAAAGTGCAAAATGGTGTAGTGAATTAATTGTCTTCCGATAAACACGTTCAAGATCACTAACTTTTGAATTGAATAATTCGATCCAAAATAAACACCGAATGAAGAAAAACTGTATGGGAATAAGTTTTTCGAAACAGTTCTACTTGTCAAACTTTCGCAGATACATTTTTTTATTTATAACTGAGCAGCACAGAGTCGAAGAAAACAAAAACACTAAAATCGAGGCGGCAAGCTCGTTCGAGTGAGATGTGGATCTCATTTGCGCGATATATGGATGTCGTTTGAACGACCCACAGTTCTCGTTCGAGCGACAGTGATAAAATAAACTATTTTTCTTTTAAATAAATGCTCGAATTTTCTTTAAACTATTTGAAGCTCAGAAATATTTTTAAAACATAAAAATATTTAATTCCCAGTCATTTAAATCACCCGGCATTTAATCAATATACAAAATTTACTCAAATGCTTATAAGTATTCATACCTGAGTGATCTTAAACATATGCAACACCTCTTGACTTGAAATCTTCTTCAAAGCCTTAAATTGCACATTCTTGGACTTGAACTTTGTCATAGGCTCAATTAAACTCCATAATTAAAACTAGCCTAGACTTAATTTATTTTGTCCGAAATTAAGCCAATTAAAACAAAAGTACAAGATAATAATTATGTTCTTACAGAGTGTTCTGTGTTTTTGTTTTTTCTACGCATATTCCTGCTACCTTGGCTCTCTTAGCAGCAAGAGGCATAACCTTTTTTTATTTTTGTTTTTCAGATTCAAAGATAACATATCAAATTTATGTTTTCAGTATAGATACTTCATTTCAATTTGCAGATCTAATCAACACTGCTCAATGTCTCAACTTCCACAATTTTTATGTTGCTGAGCTCAATTGTATGCTTTGTTCAGTGTCTTAATTTCTTCATGGTAGATTGTGTGCTTACTGAATTTGGAAGCAAAGTACTATGCGACTTTTTGTGATTATTCTCTATTTATGTCTGATGACTTATAATTCACATGTAGTGGATGGGGTGTAAATTGTCTTATGTGTGGCTTAACTAGATTATGTTATGTTAAAAGATTAAACTATCCATCTCTGTTTCCAACCCTCTCTTTCTTTATTTATATTCAAAACAGTTATGGGATATTTTTATTTTAAAATGATTGGTTTTTATCATTTAGAATTGTTTATACTTCTAATCCAGTGTTCTCTTACTCTGGATCTTTGTGTTCTCTGTTTGTATGATATACCTTATAGGGATTTATGTTTTTTCTCCTATTTTTGTTTTTAATTTTGAATAACGATTAGAAAGATTGGAGCATTTTTTTGCAATTCTTTGGTTCTATTTTGATTATCCTTTAGAATTTACTAGGACATGAATAGCATACGTTGGTAATAATTTAGCAGTCAATTTTATTAAAATATGAATTGTTCTGGTTTGTATTAGAATTAGAATTTAATGATCAATATAGGCTCTACATAGTTGCAACACTAGGGAGGTTTCTCAACTGGTAAGTGATGGGGGCATGTTGTATATGCATTCCGGTAAGACTGAGAATGATCATTATACATCCCGTTAAGAACTTGCTCAAATATTTTTTTAGTTCTTCATATAATTTGCCCATAAATGTGGTACGCGTACTATTTTACATAGATAACATAATGAGTAAAAAAAGGCAAACTTTTTTTGAATCTGCCCATGGATGTGCCAAATCTTATATAACTAATCTTTTGAGTCTGGAAGGAAAGGTAAAGATCAAGCTACAATGGAAGAAATAGAGTAAAATTGAACAACTTGAGAACCAAAAAAAAAACTCACATTACGTTGATTTAATTGAAACCAAAATTATTTATTGTTTTTGATGTGTAGTTTTAGGACATATTTCACTTAACAAGTATCATGCAGGATACCATTATGCATTTTCCATTTTTAATCATTTATTACTATACTAATGTTCAATTCTTTTTATTTTCAAAAATTCTATTATAGGGTCAAGCTTCAGAACGGGCCTTACACGAGCTGCTGAACTTATAAACAAATTCATTGATATTAATATGGGATGCCCAATTGATATTGGGGTTAATAAGGGTGTTGGTTCAGCTCTTTTTACCAAACCAATGTGAATGAAAAATGTCATACATACAACATCTAGCACAGTCAAAAACCAATAACCATAAAGGTTCGAACATGTTATCTTGAAAGGAGAAACCGCTTTGAGTTGATAATAGCAGATTTTGGCCATTGGGGAGTCAGTAGGACAACTATACATGGCCTAAAGTGAAGATGCAACAAGGTAAAATTATACCAAGAAAGTGAAGATGTCGAAAATTGTAGTGCTTAACAAATCAAGGTAATTGTGACCCGAGTTCACCACATTCATTGCTTTATTTTATTTTAACTTTTTTTGTTAATTTTCAACTCTGTATTGGTTAACTATCACTTCATTTACACCACATTCTCTCACGACATACATGTCTTACAGGTATGTTATATGACTTAAGAATGTAGTGTTCGGGATGTTCCATTTCCATGTGGTGCGCTTAAGGCATTCCCAAACATAGTTATTGACATCTAAAATGCGACACTATCCCCCCCCCCCCCCCCCCCAATACACACACAAATGCACACTCGCAAACAACACTAAATCCACCACCACACCCACTCTCATGCGACCCTTAAGGCCCTACTTTTAAATGAGATCCACCCAGATATGTTCCTTCAGATGTTCTGCAACATTATTCTCTGTGTGCATCACATCAATTTCATACCTTACATGATGATCATTCCAATATGGAAAGTCAAAAAATATTGATCGTCTGGACCATGGCTTCAATTTACTAGGGTCGCTCGGATTCTCCCTAGCTTTACGCTTATAGAAGAGATCTCAGTATCAGATTCAGGATGGAATTGGGATGGACGTCCACCTATCGATACCCATCTTTCTCTCCCTCTGGTCGATTAATGGAATCATTAACATAGCATGGCTTGTACCAATCCTCTCTCTAGAAGGTCTCTTGAGCGAGGTTGTCTTATTCTCTATAAGGCTATTCCAAGATTAGGGGCTAAGATTGACAACACCTTTCATCCAATATGGCATAGATATCGATTGCATCTTAGTAATGTTGTACGTGTTGCATAAGATTTATTCTTTCATAACGACTTTTATTTTCTCAGAAAATCATGTTAGACGTTTTAGAGTTGCTTTATAAAAGTTTTGGGCTTAAAATAAAATTTAGATTTTCGAAAAAGTCGTTTCGAACGAAACTGGGCTCGTTCGAACGAGATTCCCAGTCATTCGAACGAATAAGATTTGGAGCCCAGTCTGTGGACATCAAATTTTTTGCCTTGTTTTGTTTATTCTTCTCCCTCTGAACAAGATTCTTTTCCTTCTACTCATTCTCTAAAAAATAATTCCACTGCTCCAACGATATTTCAACATGTCAAGGCACCCTATCTTTCAGAGCTAAAATATCAGAGGTCTATGCATCCTTCGGGAAATGTCTATGCTGATGGTTTCTCCAGTTTGTCCTCAATTGTTTAGCAACCTGAGAAATAACCTTATGCTTTGACTTGTTCAAAAATGTAAACCACTAGCAGAGTTGATAATAGATGTCATCTTTAATGTCTTGATCAATAAGGTTCCTATTGCCTTCTCCCTCGACTCCCACGTTCATTTTTCCCAGCGACAAACACTGTTCTTTAAAGCTCGACAGGTAATTTTTATCACTCGTGGGGTTATTCCCAATAAGGGAGAACCTAACGGGCTTCTTTTTATTTGAGCAGGAGGTGTGAGAGCACTGTATGGGGGCATTAGAACAATAGGGGTCTGTTGCCTACTCGTACTTAGAGTCGTACTTGGAGTAAGGGAATGAACCAAAGATGGAGTTGTGAATTGCTCAGCGATTGGTATTATTCGACACGAAGCCTAACGTGTGGCTGACCCATCTTCTGAGAGTCAGAAAGAAGGAGGGCAACACAACCCATGAGTACAGCACCCGATTTATTAATGAGAAGTTGGAGGTCATAGATTATGATGAAAAAATATCCATCACGGATATTACAAGCCAACAAAACCCAAGAAATTTTATTAGGCCCTAGCAAAAGGTCGGCTAGACAACTATAACTGAGCTCTTGGTTAAGGCCAAAATGATCATGAAAATTAAAGAGGACATGGTTGCCAACAATCTTGTTTATTCTTATTCTATGATAAATGGTCAATGCTTGATTCTTCTCATGCCATATTTGATACTTGGTATAATTTCTTACTATGCATGATTAAGAATCATGATATTTCTTTGGTACGGAGATGTCATTTGATTGATCTTGATAACTTGGTTATTTCTTGCATGATCATATGTAACTTATTTGGGTTTTTCAACTTTATCAAATGCAACTCATTGTCTTCTAATGACTCATATTTTCCGTTCATACAACGGGTGCACGAACACATAATCTTGTCACTTTTAAGATTTTTGTAAGCATATTTAAAAAATTCTTAAATGCCTTTTAAATAATTATTTGTTATTCAGTTAGTCTCCCCCATCCACTCTTTGTGTTGTGGGAGATTCATTTAATAATCTTCAAATTTCAGTCATGTGTTAATAGATTAAAACAAATATCATCTTGCATTCAAGAAATTAATATGATTATGAAAATGTCATATTGCATTCAAGTTATATTATTACAACTGAAATGAAAAAATATTATTAAAACTCAAACAAAAAAAATATTCTTACAATTGAAACAAAAAATTATTAATACAACTGAAATAAAAATTAATATTAAATGAACTTGACCAACAGATAAACTGGATGCATTCTATCAGATTTGACTTCACTTTGTACTTGACCATACCATCAAAGGCCCATCCGAGGTCTTTCACATGGCCCTCGACCTTCTTACTCTTTATCATCATATCATTAACATAGACCTCCGTGTACTTTCTAATTTGAGGCTTGAAGATCTGTTTTACAAACCTTTTGTATGTTTACCTAATATTTTTCAACCTGAAAGGCATATCGTCATAATAATAGGTTACCTAAAGGTGGTAGTGATTGATCGAGCTAATGGGCGAAGAAGCCAAGCATGTAAAATGGGAATTTGCATTTAGTTTATGTAAATTTATTAACTGTTACATGATTAATATTAATTGGTGTTTGAGTAGATGTTTAATTTGGTTCATTAATTGATTCACATTGTATTGAAACAAAGGAGTAAGCTACAAATGAGGAAAAGAAAAAAGCGAAAGCTGAGGAAAGTACATAACAACCCAAGCCACCCTCTTTTAGTGTTATTAGTCTGTGTTGCATTCGCGGATGGTTTTGAAGATGGAAAACAAGCTCTTGGACGCTTCCTGAAGTATTATTTGTTGATGTTTAATTAATTATTGATGTATTGGTGTTTTTATCACGAATTAAGTTACATTAATTATTGATGTATTAGTATGTTGGAGTATATTTTTTCTTCTTAAACAGAGTGGATAGTCCTATAAATAAATGAAATTTTGGCTAAATTTTATTTATTAATGTATTGGTTGTAGTTCGATAAGTTGAGTTCTATTGATGATCTTATTTATATGAGGTCTAAGATGGACTATTACTATTGTTGTTATTGGAATATTTGTATTTGTTAAACATGGTGGATCGTCCTATAAATTAAAGAAATTTTATCCAATTTTTTTAAAATTGTTTACACATTTATGTTATAAAATAAACTTTATTAGCTAAATTGACACGATTCAATACTTTCATAATCTACACTTATAATATATAAAAAATTATTATTTACATGATACATGACTTAACACTTTTCTAAATTATTTACACCATTTGAATGTTGTTAGAGTATTTATTATTCATTAACTAGGGTGGATAGTCCTGTAAACAAATGAGATTATCATCAATTTTTTTAAAATTATACTTTGTTCTGTTCGGGAATGAAATTTTTTTCATTTTGCAATTACATACTTTGAAAATTTTTGTCGTTTTTCGATTACATACTTTTTGAATATTTTAGTCATGCCTTCAAGCGGAGGCATATATATATATATATATATATATATATATATATATATATATATATATATATATATATATATATATATATTCAGGCTTTTTACCATACATCCTAACAACATACCTATGAACATATCTATTTTTTTAAATAGTAAAAAAATATTTTTTTCTACCAAATTTTGTATACATGATCTCAATAATGAGGAGATCATCTAAAAAAATAATAATAATAAAATTTAACACGAAAATATGTGAAATGAAAAATGGGTATATATGAGCATTTTTGTCCGTTTAAATTTTTATCATCATCTCACCCATTTATGGGTTGAATTTGTCGATGACTTTTTTTTGCACATGATATCCTTACTCTATGGATCAAATATACCGAGTATGGGTTAAAAACTCAATCTTTTATTATTTTAGAAAATGGATACGTTCATTGGTATGTTAAATGAGGTATGTTGGAGAGCATGTATATATATATACACACAATAGGTTCTTTCTTTATTAATTTTTTTTATGAAAACTAAAAAGTGCTTTGATTCAAAAAAATTACTTATTATAGAAAACTATTTTTTTTAAATTATATACAAAGCTTTTTCAACTTTTATTACTGTTTAAAAAAACATGCCAACTGTTTTTTTATAAGTTTTTGCAGTTGATTTTAAAAATTATTTATAAAAAGTAAAACAATGATCTATATAATATAAAAAAACTATTTTTTTTACAAAAATAAAATGTTTTAACCCTTATAAATTTGTCTTTTATATATAAAAAAATGTACATTTTATTTAAAACTGTTTTATAAAAACATTAACACTATTTTCTATAAAAATAAATGAAATAGTAGAAAAACAATTAAAATGTTTTTTTTTTCAAAAAGTCATGTTAAGAAAATGCTTTCCTTAAAAAATAAGCAAAACATTTCAGTTGTTTTTTTAATTTCAATCGTTATTTTTTATTTTTTTTATAAAAGCTAAAACAATGTCCTATAAAATACTAAATCTATTTTTTACAATATAGAAAATTGTTTTAGATTTTATAAACAGTTGTTTAAAGCAATTATTGAATTAAAAAATTGAAATGTTTTTGTTTATTTTTTAACGACAATCGTTTTTTTAACATGACTATTTTGTAAAGAAAACTATTTTAACTGTTTTTTTGTGTTTTATTTATATTTATAGAAAATAGTGTTATTTTTTCATAAAATAGTTTTAAATCAAATGTACAGTTGTTTATGTAAAAGACATAATTGTAACAATTAAAATAGGGGGCATATACTAAATAGTCCCTCAAACGTTTTTTAATACACGTTTAGTTCAAACCTTTTTATTTTGCACCAAAAAGTCATTTATCATGCCAAAAAGGTTTTTACCACGCCGCTAGCGCCGACCTTTAAAGATAAGAGAATAATTGACTTTTTGGTACAAAATAAAAAGGTTTGACTAAATATGTATTAAAAAATGTTTGAGGGACTTTTTGGTATTTGATCCTTAAAATAGTTTACTTTTGTAAAAAATAGTTTTTCATATTATATAAAACGTTGCTTTAGTTTTTATAAGCAGTTTTTAAAAATCATAATTAAATTTTTTTTTAAAAAAAGAGTTGAAATGATTTTTTTAACAGTTACAAAAAGTTAAAAGATTTTTTTATAAATTTTTATAAAAAAACATTTTTTTATAATAAATATTTTTTTTAATAATCAAAACAGTTTTTAATTTATATAAAACTTTTTTTAATAAATAAATAAATTGTTGTTTACACACACACACACACACACACACACACACACACATATATATATATATATATATATATATATATATATATATATATATATATATATATATATGTATATATATATATATATCCCGTGCCTGAAGGCACGCAGATAATTTGCCCCCAATATTCGTACTTATACTTACGACACGACACTGCCACCAACTACTACAAACACTTAACTCAACAGCTCACACCTAAACATAAAAGTGAACCAAGGTATAGTTTACGTTCATATGTATTGAGCACGTGAAATTTTAACCTTACAATATTCATATTGTCAAATAAATTACTTATTGCAAATTATTTGACTATTAATTATAGGGAGCCAAAACATCAACACCCCAAATAATCTAAACAACCAAGAGTATCACAAACGATACAAACACCAACTATATCCCCCCAAATAGCAGTTGCCACTAAAGATAACAATATGTTTTTTTTGCACATTACCTCAAAGATGAATTAAAGCAAAATATACTATCAAACAGATAAAAATTGGATTTTCACATATTGTACTCTTTTAAAGGAATCAATGGAAAAAAATTCTATTATGCTCATTTGACAAAGTCTCATAAGCCTCTTGTACTTTAATGAAGCTCCGTGTGTCCTCTATTTGGTAATCCAGTGACATGTCTGGGTGGTACTTGAGGGGTAATTTCATGAATGACAACAACACAAATCCAAAAAGAAAGAGGTTGGATCAATATTTTAGAAATAGACCATCAAGAAAATATAATACATGTATAGTGAAACAGATTCGACATCTAGTTAGCAAAGCTTGTTAATGTATGTGTTAGTCAACATATATAATATAATATAATATAATATAATATAATATAATATAATATAATATAATATAATATAATATAATATATGTCTATAATATTTCTCTTTAAGCAAAATTAGTTAGTTGAGAAGTATTAACTTGACAATGGAATTCATAAAAAGAAACTTCAAACTAATAGAAACCCCAACGTAAAACCTTTGATTTCTTTCCCACAACCATAAACACCACCCATGAGACATAACAACGCCGAGAAGAAGAGGCATATAGTTCCGTAAGATGGGAGATATACAATGCTAAAAAAGATCGAATTTACATGCTATAGCTGATAATAAAATATGAAGATTTGCAAACAATTTGTTAAATCAACCACATCATTTAAAGTTATAGCAATCATACTTTGCATTTCAAGGTTTTGGAGTAGAAAAGAGAGAATGATTATGCATAATCAGTATTTCGATACTCACATTTCATGCTGATAAAAGATCAAATTCAAATTATGGGTTTTGAAACATTTGGTTGTGTAAATTTTGATCCATAAATACACGAAACACAGATCTCTTTGTGTAGACAACTGACATACAATCCAAAGATATTCTTAAGAATAAAAAGAGTATTATCAACTATAAGTACCTTCTCATTAGTATTTGTTTCAACTTTCTTGCTATGATTTGCACTATACAGATATCAATAGATCAAATATTAGATACACAGATATTGAAAGTCATTCAATATTTCAGTATCCACCTAGATTCCGATTGACACAAATTAAAGAGGGAAAAAGAAAGGTAAAAAGGACAAAAATAGATTACCAGATTTAAGCAGTCAGGGTATTACAATTAGCAGAGCCAGTAAGACCCCCAAGACCAATGTCATTATAGTCATGTCCATAACTCAACTTGCTCATTCTACTGCTTACAAATGCGAAAAAATAAGAATAAAAATCATAATCAAAAAACATTATATAATTGAGTATGTGAATACCGAATCCATCCCAAAATACCTATGTAGATCGCATTCGAATCTCTTGGTAACGATTTACAACAGAACTTTGAGTTTGTGCTTCCAAGCAAAAACTGAAATCAGAAGGGTAAATGAGTTAAAACCAAATTAGTATAGTACTATTTTAAACAGATATACATTTTACCAAAACATATGATTGAACCCAACTTACCAAACTATAACTACAACGGTGGAAAACAAAAATCATCTTACCAAACTATAGGAATCCAAATTAGTATGATTAATAAAGAACAAATTAGTAAACTCTAAAATAATAATTAAATCGCACCGTAACAATTAGTAAATAGTATGCAACTTTACTCAAGTAGTAAAATTATTACTAAAAGGGCCCGTGATGCACACATGAAACAAGCCATGATATAAATCACCCTATGAGAATCGAATATAATTGAAAAAGGCAATTAAAAACCCATATGAATAATAGGACCCAAACTAATCAAATAAAAAAAATATTAATCTGAAGCTTTTCTTTAAGTCGTTGACATCGTTGTCTCTCTATTGACTAAAAAAATGCAAGTCACATAACCAAGTGATGCATATTCATGTTTTTTTAATATTTAAACAAGAAATTAAAAAAATGTGAAAGTAGCTCATATATTAGTAAAATTTGAGAAACACATAAATAAACCATACAGATAGGCCGCTGAGTTTGGACAGTTCTGCATCCAAACTTCCGAGATTGTACAGTTTTGGAAGGCTGCTGAGTTTGGGCAGTTTTGATTTTCACCAAAAAATTCAGTCTCAACTTCTTATAACAGCTGTAACAGTTGGCCTCTGGTGTAGCGAACACTCCCATGGCCCTAAAAATCCAATCCCCCGGTCTTGATTGGGAACCACTGAAATTTAAAACAGAGGAAAACACTTGTAGGCACTGAAATTTCCTTTTTTGACATGTTAGTAAGAAGTTCCGAGTACGTACTTGTGACGATCGACGATATGGATCATCATTTGTAGGCATAATTAAATCACTTGGGATTTACTTATACTTAAAATTAGTTATGAGAAGAGAGATTCACATACTGTTGGATTAATTTCTACACATTCGTTTCAAGCAGATGAAATTTCCATTGATCTTCAAGACTCATCTGCAATTGAGTTAGATAAAGAGAAAGGAGGAAAACCTAAGAAAAGTTCCAATGGGGACATAACCAACAATGGTTATAACATGGGTGAGAAAGAACGATGGTAGTTATCATCTTCGGGTTATGTTGAAGCTTTTTCAAGGTAATGTCTTTTGAGATATGGAAAGAATGATAAAATAGGAACCACTGCATTCATTTGCCATCTCTAGAGGATTATATGACTTGTATCAGTTCACGTCCTTAAGTCAGTTCATGTCCTTAAGTCTTTTTCCAAAGGTTCCAAATAGCCATTCAGTACGATCCTTCAATGTTTTCAAAATGATCACTACTTTCCTGTAATTTAAAGCATTATAACTTCTTTCTCTGATTATCGGTATCAGAAAATTCTCAGAATGACTTAAAAGAAAACTGATCAATCGTCTTGCCTCAGCAACTGCATTTTTTAACTGATTTTCATCTGCCCCAGATAAAAGAAAAAAAAAATTGCTTATAAATTATGTTTAAGAGGCCCTTGAAAATAATCGAAGCAACTGCCAAGCAGCAAAGCACTTAATTATGGATTAGCTTATAGATTATGCTTAAGCTTCAGTATACATTATGGTCATGTCTGTAATTCTCTTGTCACTATCGGCATAGCCTTCGCCACTTTATCAACTGTAACATCATTCCAGTAAGCTCCCTGACCGTTCATGAGCTTTAGGGGCTCACCCCGTAGTAGATTATTACTACAACATGCCATAAACCTGGGGACATCCTCGCTGGGACCATCAATCCCTGGTATGAAATCCATCCATGGACCAATCGAGTGAAAAGGCCTCACAATAGCGAATTCAAGACTATTCTCTGCTCCCTCGACATATATTAGCCTCTCAATCAATGGTTTTGCACATGCGTATGATCACCTCTGTTTCTCAATTGGCCCAAACATGTAAGAGGCATACCATTTTCTCAATTGGCCCAAACATGTAAGAGGCATACCATCTTCTTTATTTATTATACTCTGACACGTGTGTTATGGTGTCATAAAAATTGTTCCAAAATACCGTTTCTCATCAACAATAGACAGAGCAACAAACAACTTGATGTAAATCTGCACGGTACTTCTAACCACATCTTAGTTTCGTCGTCATTTTCACTTCTCGATCGACTACTGAGGCAGCAATCCAACACTATATTAGGCACTGGAACTACATAATCATTTACATACACAATTGACTCAGTAATTTAAATGCCAAACAGAGCGTTGTGATTATACAGTGATATAAAAAAGAACAAAAATAAAAAATTCTTTTATCATTACTAAGAACATAATTAAAATCATATATCATGCTTGATGTTGCAATTAATTGAGTAGATTCCGTTGTTTTTACCAAACCTAAGAACATAATCAAAACACAATTTCTAATTGTTTTAGTGTGCGATAACAATACTCAATATAATAGAAATTTAATTTGTGATTCATGGGTGATGAAAAATTTGGGCAATTGTAGAGAACAACCTAAGGGGCCACATGGAAAAATAACTAAGAATACACCCCCACGCACATCAACCCTACATAAAATACTCCATTTCAAAGATAACTAAGAAGATCTTAAAATAATACAAATAAATCTAACTCCTATATTCAATACTCCATTTCAAGTTTTCAATCACTTAAAAACGCAGAAATAAATACCTAAGTTGCATTCAAAATGTTGTTGAAAAATGTCAACGACATATATTAGAAGCAATCTAAAATGAAATAGGAATAAGTGAGCAGTTCATGTGAAATTAAAGTACGATGCGTTGAAACACATACATGAACATAATACCTATGTACCTAAGATTCTTTCGGCAATGCGTCCTCTACTTTTGTTCATTGATCTTTCAATAATCCATTTCTTTGTCAACAAAATTACAATTAAAATCTAAAAATCAACAAAATCCCAATGGTATTATGAACATACATGAACAATAAGAGTAGGGTGATACCTTAACTGAACTCCAGGGAAAAATTTATACTCCATTAACCTGCAATATTTTCTGATTTAAGCTCCTCAGTACTTTGATATTCACCATGATCCTCTCCGGTTTTCTACAGGAAAGAATACAAATCTCAAAATAGTTCAAAATTGCAACATAAACCCAAGCGCCCAAACTAAAAGTCCAATGGTAAAATTCCTAATGCCCATAAAGTCCAACTCAAAACTTAAATACTTTCTAAACTACGATATTGGAGAGAAACCAAATTTTCAAAAAAAATGACACATTGTTAAAATTATATTGAACTTTACCTTAAATTCACAAAAATGTATTAAAATGTTAAAGAGAACAAAATATTAACATATACCCATTCAGTTATGTTTATTATTTTGTTCTGTTGGACAGATGTCCATTCAGTTATGCACAAAATTAACGAACAAAACATTGATTCTCATTCAAAGTTTCCTCGATATGAATCTTAATAACCAAAAGCATGTTCTAACGCTCATTCATATAGGCCATTATGTACCCTTACAATGATGATTTTTTCCATGAAATGAGATTAATGGTTTGTGTTACCGAAAATAACTAACGCAACATAATGAATTCAGAGTGCAATTTGCAATCGGGGAATTTTTACAAACAATCGTTAGGAAGAAAATCATATGATTCTCAGTGTTCTTTTCTTTCTATTTGGGAAGATTTGAAATTCACGATTTGATCAGTAGTTGAAATCAACTACCTAAGGCACTATTGGAGCTTATTTTTCAAGAATCATTCAAGAATAAAGAATAAAGACCTTTTCTTCTTAGATGGAGAGTTGTTCAAGTCGAAGAAAATAGGGAACCAAATTCTAAAATCCATTATTAAAGTGATGATGATTGTGCTGTGAAGTAGCCATTTGAAGCTCATCAACCCAAATAGGACTAAGGTTGAAGATGAAAAACGGTGGCATTTAATCTAAAATGGAAGCTTATACTATTGAACTTCCATTTGAAGATGCGTAATATCCAAGTTTACAACATGGAGGTAGGGGATGTAGGTAAAGGAAGAGAATATGTTAGTAAGGTATCAAATAGGTTATGACACACTTTTTATTATACCCTTAATGTACCTATCTTTACTGCAATTCTCGCATCTATTGTGACCCCATGTCATATATCACCACAACAAACCTGAAAAGACAACCACAAAAATAACCAAATTAGTAACAAATACATATCATCACATAATGATTTATACGACGTAATTAGTATTACCTTGGCAATCCAACGACATTTTAAATTAGAAACAACCATGCTTCCATAAAAAAACAGGGTGAAATATTAGTTCCCACAAAAAAAAACATCCAACCACTATTTTCTTGCAAGACTTCGTATCTCCATCAGGAATAATATTTCAAAATAAAAACTCAAAAAAATATCACATCTCCAATCAAGCTAAACAGTAACCTAAACAACAATGTAGAGGGCCTTGAATAATGAAAATTGCAAATTGATAACATCAACAGTTTGAGAGCTTATATAGAGTGATACACATAGAAACATCCAACCACCATATTCATATTGTTGTCAATCACCATCAAACTAAAATGCATTAGTAGTAGTAAAATTGACATATCATCTGTCAACAAACAAACAACAAAGTTAGTGATTGTAAATAAATCAAACAATGAAATGAAAAAAAAATCAAGCTAACAATTACATAAACTTTAAACCACTAATTTGACTATAAATCCTAACCATCATTAGTTTCTTATGAAATAATCCATATCTCTCCCCCAAAATCAACCTACGCATGTTCAAAATCTGACTTGTATATTATGTCAAACAAAAATGAAAATGTAAAAGTTTAGATTCAGTCAACTTACTAAGCTTTGAGACATGTATTTTTAGGATTCTTGACTGAGATCTTCACCAACATTAGTTTCGTAACTCATATTGATTCAAATTTGTAAAGGACCAAAATAAAATCTCATGTTCCATAAAGTAACAATATATACACAATAAACATGAAAAAAAATGAACCAAACCCCCAAATTATTAATGTATCTATATCCACAAAAAGAAGAGAGACCTGACCTTGGAACCCAAATTCGACATTTCAAAAATCCAAAAAAGTATCAAAATCGAATATATCAGATCTCAAGGAAGTTCAAAAACAAAAGGTATTGTTAAAAGTCTTTAATTTCAAACCAAAATAGAAACCAATCAAGACATGGTGGATACATAACTAAACCCAAAATAAAAAACTAAACCTAAAATCGAAAACTATACCTAAAATAGAAACCAATAAAAACCAAGAGTTGATATTTGAAACATACGAACCAGGAACGACTGCGTGAAGAGAGGAGTAACAGGTGCGACGGCGACTGATGTAGTGAGGAGAGGGTTGATGTTTGAGGTAGGTTTTTTTTTGGGTTGCTGATGAGAGAGAACGGGAGAGAAGTCGAGAATGAGAGGTTTGTGTGGGGGTAATGTGAGAGAGTCGACAAATTGATGAACTGGTTTTGACAAAAATACCCCAATTTTGAATTAAAGTGTAAGTTTGGGAAGTAATAAAAGAGCGGGAATCCAAATTTGTAAGGGATAAAATGGGTATTGCAGGAAAAAATGTATATTGATGACATCATCAACTAAGCTTATGACATACATAAGTTTTCTACTTTATTATATAGATATATATAGACCAGACATGTGCCACTTGGTGGTGAGTCTAGAAATTACTGGCTAAATTATATGCACACTCTGTCTCTTTTCTAGGCTTAACGTTAGGTGACACATGTCCAGTCTGCACTCTTAAAATGCAGAAGGGTTTGTATATATATATATATATATATATATATATATATATATATATATATATATATATATATATATATATATATATATATATATATATATATATATATATATATATAATGCTCTTGTACGGACTAGTCAGCATTTTAAGAATGCGGGCCGAACATGTGTCACCTAACGGTGCGTCTAGAAATTATCGCCTAAATTATAGGCACACTCTCTCTCTTTTCTACGCTCACCGCCAGGTGGCACATGTCCGGTCCGCACTATTAAAATTCGGATTAGTCCGCACAAGAGCATTATTATTATTATTATTATTATTATTATTATTATTAATAATAATAATAATAATAATAATAATAATAATTATTATAATTATAATAATAATAATAATAATAATAATAATAATAATAATAATAATAATAATAATAATAATAATGCTCTTGTGCGGACTAGTCCGAATTTTAATACTGCGGAACGGACATGTGTCACCTGAAGGTGAACCTAGAAATTATTGGCTAAATTATATGCACACTCTCTCTCTCTTTTCTGGGTTCGCCGCGAGTTGACACATGTCCGATCCGCACTCTTAGTCCATCCACAATTGGTCCTCTAATCCCATTGTGGATCCTTTAGTTTGGTGAGTTTTGATTCACAGTGGGCGGCATAATCAGTATAATTTGGAGGGGACCGCTTAGCGTCCCATAAGTGTAGAGGAGGGATAACGGATTCTTTAGAGTAGCAGAGTCGGGAAATATTTATCCGCTCCATGTCAGAAGGACAACTGTTGTCCGCCCCACACCATTTTTAAATACATTATTGTGCAACGGCTAATTTGCCACGTAGGCCAGGCGCAAGACTTTTGTCCGCCTGACCTAGATGGCCTTAAAATGCGGAGTAGTCCCCACAAGAGTATTACTCTCTCTCTCTCTCTCTCTCTCTTCATTTTTTTAACTATTTCTTTTTCGTTTCTTTCTATAGGTTTTTCTAAGGTTAAGAATAGTGAATAACTGTCAAAATTAGCCAACTAACTTACGTATTAAAATTTGAAAGCAATGATACAATGACTTTTTTTGTAGTGCTAATCCAAATGGACATCACTAACGGGTGTAAACCCTTAATAACATTTTACTTACAATCCCAAGGGCTGTAAAATGGTTGCGGTCTCTTTCGGACGTCAATTGGGTTTAATTCAGCACACTCATAGTCTAACACTGTTTGTGTTTGAATCTCAAAAAAAGTAAAAAGAAAATGCATAGGTATGATAAAACTTTGCTAAATTTTCTTGTGCATTTTACTGTTTTCTCCTTACTTTTCTAATGTTTTCTCCACCCTCCATGATTGAAATGTAACAGAGGTACATGAGGGAAGAAAAATGTAGCACTACACCACGACGGTCAAAGTCCTCTCATAATGTTCAATCAATCCAAAAGAATATTTTTTTTTAAAGCAGTGCCGTAAAAAGTCAATCGGTTAAAATTTTGGGATCACTGTTATATTTTCTCTCTGAATGATTTATTTTATACAAGTCATATCTAGAAGTACAGTAGGTAAAGGATTTTAACTTTGTTTTTTATGTAGCATCAAATGTGTTGTATTCTGGAATAAAGGGTATTACATAATTTGAATTGCGAGGGTTACAATATTGGACGAAGATTGATATTACTAACTAAAAGGCTTCCAGTTTAGAAGTAATTTGCAATAAACTCGTAGAATTATATAGCATAGGAACACTTGATTAACAATAGATGATGGGTCCTGAGTTGAGATTTTCTAAAAGCTGAGCATTTTTTATGATATTTGTCCATGAAGGGTAAAATTGATCACATCATTATAAAATTTCTTTTGGGCCACATCATCTGTATGGCAGTTGGATTTGGGACCTCCACTGTCTGAAATATCACATGAGAACAAGTGGGGTTTAGTTTGGGGTGTAAGCAACAGCTGCACCCATACAGTTATATAGAGCCCGCACTCAATTATTATCCTTCTTTTCAAGGGCCAAAGTTGCCTCAAATAATAACAGTTTCCATCGGGTGTAATGTAATGTATATATATTCTAGCAAAAAAACAGTTAGCACAAAATATATGTCCTTCAGGACCGGGGCCCTGAAATTAGAGATGCAATAAATGGTCCCAATTGATTTCCAGGTCTAAATTGATGTTTGAGCAGTGATTGCATATGTTGGGGAACATAATGCACATGGGAGAGATTGGGTTGCATTAATGACATGTATGTAGACCTCAGTGTCGGAGTGTTCCAGAATAGTTTTTGTTAAAAAAAAAAAACAGGGTTCTTTTTAGCTTTTACCCCAGGAGAAAAAAATTATATTATTTAGGCCATGATAAAAGATATATATATATCTATATAATAAGTAGTGAGGGTGTTTTCACTGTTCAATAAGTTTATAACATATTTTGTGGTGAGAATGAATGCCAACAAGGCACGAAATGGGCGGTTGAAATAGATTTGGCAAACAACGGTGCACAACATTCGAAGGCATCTTTCAAAAAATTTCAGTCTGCTACACGCTATCAGAAATATACACGGTATCAGAAATATTCATCTCGCCCAACACATTTCACATCTCAGACTTCAATTCAGACTCTCTCTCTCTCTACACGCGGACTCTCTCTTGAGCTCTGCAACAATATCACAACCCTTGAGATTGAGTTTTTTTGTCTACTCATTCTCTCCCTCTCCCTTCGCATTTTCCCCCTCCACCAATTCGCGCCACCCCATTTCTCCTCTCCGCATTTCCTCCTCCTTTAATTTACCCTATAGATCCATTCAAGACCCACTTGCAGTTCACTCCCAAATTCGAAACCCTCCCACTTGAGGCTCTTTGTTGTGGCTGTATACTTTTATTTATATTTATGTGTCTGAATTTTGCCACAATTGTAAGGTATGTATGGATCTATCTAATATGTCTCTCCCTCTCTCTGTCTCTGTATCTCAAACCCTCAATAATGGCGTTTTCTCTCTCTCTGAAATCTGGGACGATTTGGGTGAGTAGGTAATGTATTTTTCATTATTCCGTTCTCTCTCAACTTTGTGAAGTTTTTATATCTTTCTTTCTCATTCTGATGTATGATCTCTTCAATCTTCATTATTCTGATCTCTTAAACCCTCAACAATGGCGTGTCTCTGATCTCTTCCATCAACCATGATATATTTTACGAATCTCTTCCATCAACCAACACATTTTTATTTTTGTTTGTTGTTTTAATTACAAAATAAAAGGTTATAGTTTTTTGTTACTGACTTTCTATATCTCAACTCATCTTCCTCAAGCAACACGAAGCGAAGGGGGCAAGACTCTGGCTATTAAGTGTCTTGGCAAGGGGCCTGTCAACTGAGGTAAAATTTCTCGGCTAAAATCTAAAACCCACCTTTCTCATATTTCACTCACGAGTCTCATGAATCCAACTACTGTTCAGGTATGACTCACATCAGATACTCTCACTCTCTCACCCAAGGGATGCAACATTTTCAATACTTCCAGATCGGGTAAAACTTTACATTTATTTTTTGAAGCCTACAGTTGTTAACATATATGAGATTTAAACCTTTGAAATCTCCTTTTTGGGATTTGAAGTTTCTTCATTCTTTTTTTTGTTCAAATCATATATTTTTTTGCAGATCTGTTTTTGTTTGTTCATCTGGTGCATCCATTGAAAGTGAGTTTTTTTGGGGGACATGAAACTGAATTTAGTTGGGACATCAAATCGAGTTTACTTTTCGAACTTGGTCATGGGTAAGATATGATATTTATTTTACGTGAAACTGATTTTTCTATAACTGAAACACAATTCTTTTTTTATGTTAAAACATTTTTTAATTAAAAATTCATTTTTATCATCTAAAAACAGCTTTTTCCTTCCAACTAAGTATATATGTACCTGTCGTTGTTGAATGGTTCATGTATTTATTGTTTTGAGATATTAGCCTATTATTTGCGTTGCTAAATTTTGTGTATGTGGTGATTTTTTTCCCAGGTACAATTTGTGGCATTTATTGCTATTGGGTAAGGGTTGATATGGAAGACAACCAGACAAGAAATTGAGGGTCAAGATCATTTCCCCTTCTCTAATCTCACACGACTGAATTTTGGGCCACTCCCCCACTTTATTGAGCACAAGGCTCAAGAAGAAAGGACGCTCTAGAGGTGTATTAGGCCAGAGCACAAGCCTCAAGAAAAAAGAATGGTCTCTCACTCCAAACGTCAAACTCATCTGATGTATTTTTATTTTACTCTCTCCCACAATCCAAAGAACCTGTCTCTTTCTCTCTTTCAAACACTCATATTTTCTCCTAATCCCCCCCCCCTCTCAGCGTCTCTTCCTTTGACAAGAGAGAGAGTATGATACCTTCCAATAAACTCGAGGGAGGGCATGCCAGTTCCATGAAAGACGTCTTTTTTTTCAACTATGGATGTGTCACAGGTACAAGACCTCTCTATATCTCTCTCAAACCTTCACTATATTAAATACCCTTAAACCCTTATCTATTTTAAACTATGGGTTTTCTATTTTCGTTTCAATGTGAAATTTGAGAATGGGGCTTTTGGCTTTCTTTGAAGAATAGTGAGATTTCGGCTTTCTTTGAAGATGGGGCTTTCGTCTTTCTTTGAGAATGGGACTTTCAGCTTTCATTGAAGAATATAATTGGACCTCTTTTTATTAAGGCCTTCGGCTTTCGATCTCACAACGACACCACGTATATTGCTTTCAAACACTCAATAATCAAATATGTTGGACTTCTTTCTTCCAGGTCAGCACACAAAATATGTCATATGAGAGCTGGGGGCATGTTGGTTTCATGAAATGGAAAGGAAGCAGGGTTTTGGGTTTTTCAGATCTGGGTTTTTGTAGACAGTACCTGTTGGAGTTTTCTTATGGAAAGAACGAAATATAATAATTAATTTCTGCAAGGCACGTTCTTGGAACGCTTTCTTTTAGGCAAAATTTCTCCCAATCCGGTTGAGACAGAACCAGAACCGCGAGTACACAATGGGTTTTGTAGAACCTGCCTTCAGGATACAATGCAGTATGAACAGTTGTTTGATTCAAACTATGTACTGTTTGATCAAACCCGAGAACACTCTGAATTTGTAACTTGATAATGCCAAAGTATAGAGGACGGAGAGAGGAGAAACTAGCAATTTTCGGTGTCCAAAACAGAGGTCTGGAACTCTTTTTATAGCCATTTCTGTGACTGTTCTTCAACAGTCACAACTCTTCATGGAGTGACTCAGCAACCGTTGGATCGTGCCTGTTTGGAACAGCTACGATCTAACGGTTCAGATTAGGCGTCCCATCGTAAGCGAATGGACATCCCCTACACGAAACGCTACGAGTTCATCTAACGGTTTAGATCAAGCCGTTTCGGATTTTAAACCCTTTGATCGGATCGTTTAATCACAACCGTTGATCTGTTTTACCTCGTCAAAACTTTAGGCTCCCACGCTCCAAGCGACGATGCGCACGTGCGAAGTGCCAAGTGCGCGTCAAAGCGCGCAATGCGCCCTAAGTCGCCCAATCGCCCTTTCGCGCGCCGCGTGTCGCGCTTACGCGCTTACGCGTGTCGCGATTGGTGGTGCTTAAGCACCACCACGATGCGTAGGATCATAGCCTCTTATTTGACTTGTCAACTAAGAATCTTAGTTGTCCTTTAGTTGATATACCACTACCTTTTGTAGTATTCTTCCAATGTGGGACAATATGGGATTTTGAGCATTCCCCATATCTTTCACACCCATTTGCTCATGTTTCTACTTTCTAAATTAAAACCCAAACTATGTTTAAAATAAAACACAAATAATATAATAAAATATTAACAACTAAAAATTAAACTCAATAAATATTGGAATTAATCCAACATTCTCCCACCAATTTCAATATACACAAGAGAGCAAAGCAAAAAAGACAATAAATAACTTTTGGCATTATCGCTAAAATCTAGTACATAAATGAGAAGTATCTTTCGGACTTGAACTTCCATATAGTGAAAATAATTCAAAGCTTCATCAAGGTGCTGTGGTGAACGTATCTTGAACCAAGGACCTTTTGAGACTAGCCGGAACTATCACACATACCGATTTCTGAGTTTATTAGTGTTCTTCTAGCATGCACTTTTATGGCCTTATGCTAATCCTGATTTCACGAGCGCTTTAGGATCGGTCTTGATTTCATAGAAAGCGGCCACACTTTTGACACTCGAATAGGTAAATCAACTTTAGTGATTCTGCGAGTCACACTTATATGATTTATTAAGAAGTGAACTTCATCCTCTAACATGCAGAAAACCAACACTAGGCATATAGGAATGGAACTTTTTGTATAAATTCCTAGTGTTCCATAACTATAATTTAACTTGTTTGTACCACATTGAACTCTATCTATATTTTCAAGATATGAGTTGGGTTCCCATTAAATATAGTTGTGTTATTTAATAGACCTTAGTCCCATTCCTTTTGAGGTGATATATATCATCTCTCTTACAAGACCTTTAGTCAGAGGATCTGCTAAATTCTTGTTCGTTTTAATATAGTCGACTGTAATTACTCCTTCCTTGAGTAATTTTCTTATAATTTGATGTCTTAGACTAATGTGTCTAGATTTTTCGTTGTAAGTTTTGTTCGAAACTTTATAAATTGTGGCTTGGTTATCACAACTTATCATAATAGAAGGTGATGGCTTTTTCCATAAAGGAATATCATACAACACATATCTAAGCCATTCTGCTTCTTTACATGCATCTGCTAGGGCTATAAATTCAGATTGCATTGTTGAATCTGATACACATGTTTGTTTCTTGGATCCCCAAGAGATAGCTGCTCCTCCTAGCGTAAAAATCCAACCAGTAGTTGACTTTGATTTTGATTCAAGATTATTCCAACTTGAATCACTATATCCTTCTAAAACAGATGGATATCCTACATAATGTAAGCCATAATCCAAAGTCCTCTTCAGATATATAAGCACCCTAGAAATTGCATTCCAGTGCTCTTGTCCTGGATTACTTGTAAATCTACACAATATACTCACTGCATAAGCAATGTCTGGTCTAGTGCAATGCATGGCATACATTAGACTCCCAATAATACTAGCATATTTAAGTTGGTCCATAGCACGCCCAGTATTTTTCATTAATTTGAGGCTAGGATCCACAGGTGTAGCAGCTGGCTTAAGTTCAAAATGATTATATCTTTTAAGAACTTTTTCTATATAATGAGATTGAGATAACGCTAAAGAATTATCCTTTCTCACAATTTTGATTCCTAAAATCACATCAGCTTCTCCAAGATCTTTCATATCAAATTTTGATGAAAGAAACCTTTTGGTTTCTTCAACATATTTGAGATTAGACCCAAATATTAACATGTCATCCACATATAAGCATATAATAACACCAACACCATTTTCAAATTTACTATATATACATTTGTCGGCATCATTAACTTTATATCCATGGGATATAACAATATTATTAAACTTCTCATGCCATTGCATAGGAGCTTGTTTAAGGCCATAAAGAGATTTAACCAATTTACACACTTTCTTTTCTTGGCCAGGCAATACAAACCCTTCGGGTTGTTCCATATAAATCTCTTCTTCTAAATCACCATTTAAAAATGCAGTTTTAACATCCATTTGATGAATAACTAAATTGTGAATAGAAGCAAGAGATATTAATATCCTAATGGAAGTGATTCGAGCAACAGGAGCATATGTATCAAAGTAATCAATTCCATATTTTTGCTTATAGCCTTTAGCAACTAGTCTTGCCTTAAATTTATTTATAGAACCATCCGGATTTAATTTTCTTTTAAATATCCATTTGCACCCAATAGGTTTAGACCCGGGGGGAAGATTGGAAATAACCCAAGTTTGATTTGACAAAATTGAGTTCATTTCATCATTTATTGCTTCTTTCCAAAAGACAGCATCCCTAGATGTTACCGCTTCATGAAATGTGGTCGGTTCATCTTCTACATTAAGAACAAATTTAGTTTTGTTCTTAGTCTCATTTAAATCCCCTTCAACTAAATAAATAACAAAGTCAGGCCCAAATGTTTTTTCAGTTCTTTGTCTTTTACTCCTTCGTGGTTCAACGTCATTCGTTGTTTCTGAAGAAGATATAGGTTGTGAATTTTCTTCTAAATTTGAGGAGTCAACAGTCGAATTATTATTTTCTAAACCTTGATTCAAAGTACTAAACTTTGTTAGATGTTCAAAAAATTGCACATCTACCGACTCAATGATTTCTTGAGATTCAAGGTTTAAAAATCTATAAGTCGTACTGTTACTAGAGTATCCAATAAAAACACATTTGTAAGTCCTATTTCCTAGTTTAGGTCTTTTAGGTTCGGGTTTTCTTACATAAGCAAGACATCCCCACACTTTAAGACGTCTAAGATTAGGCTTACGATTAAACCATAATTCATATGGTGTAATATCCTTGTTTTTCAATGGAACTCTATTTAAAATATAACATGCGGATAAAACCGCTTCTCCCCACATCGACAAAGGTAAACCAGAACTGATTAACATTGAATTTATCATTTCAACTAAAGTCCTATTTTTCCTTTCCGCCGTTCCATTTTGTTGTGGCGTATATGGCGCCGTAACTTGATGGATTATCCCATGAGTATTACAAAATTGTATAAACTCACTCGGGTAATATTCACCACCCCTATCGGATCGTAGGACTTTAATTTTTCGATTTTGTTGAGTTTCAACTTCCGCTTTAAAAATTAGGAATTTCTCGAAAACTTCATCTTTACTTTTAAGTAAATATGTATATGCATACTTAGAGTAATCATCAATGAAAGTTAAGAAATATTTATTTCCACCACGAGTCATATTACTCTTCATATCACATACATCACTATGAATAAGATCAAGCATTTCGGATTTCCTCTCAACAGATTTGAACGACTTTCTAGTTATCTTCGATTGAGCACAAATTTCACATTTAGAAAGGTTATCAAATTTACAATCCGAGATTATGCCGAGATTAGTCATAATTTATATACTTCTATAATTCACATGACCTAATCTACTATGCCATAAAGAAATAGACTCAACCATATAAGCAGAACTAATATCATTGATAACATTAATTTTAATCATGCCGTTACAAGAGTACCCTTTGCCAATAAATTGGCCATTCTTAGACAATACAAACTTATCAGACTCATACACTAGTTTGAAACCTATCTTATTGAGAAGGTCCCCAGACACAAGATTTTTACACATATCAGGTACATGAAGTACATCAATTAGAGTAAGTGTCTTTCCAGAAGTTAGCTTCAATTCCACTGTGCCTTTTCCAACTACATTTGCGCGAAGATTATTTGCCATCTTCACTTCTTTTCCATCAATTTCTTGATATGTTTTGAATGAAGAGCGGTCTTTGCATATGTGGACCGTTGCGCCGGTATCCAGCCACCATCCACTTTCATTATCAATTGAATTTGCTTCGCAAACAGTAGCAATAAGATCTTCAACATTGTTGGTTTCCTTCGACCCTTGTTTTTCTTTAAATGCCTTCTTTTTAAGACGACATTCTCGAGAATAATGGCCCGGTTTGTCACAGAAGAAACATTTTCCCTTCCTTTTCTTATTTGCACCTTGGTTCTTGAATTTGGAATCATTCTTTGCTTTAAATTTTGAGTCTTTGGTAATCTTGGATTTTTGATCCTCAACCATATTAGCTTTTGAATGACCCTCACTTTGTTCATCCTTCTTTTCTCGAATACGAGTATCATCTTCAATACGAAGGTGACGAAGAAGGGATTCCACAGTATAAGTCTTTTCATCATGATTAATTTTCTTCTTAAAGCCATTCCAAGAGGATGGAAGTTTTGAAACAATCACCCCTACTTGAAATTCATCTTGAAGATTAATACCAGCGGCTTTAAGGTCACCAACAATTTGTTGGAGTTCATGGGCTTGTGCAACGACAGATTTATCATTATTCATTCTAAAATTCATATAGTTTGAAATTAGAAACTTACGATTGCTCGCTTCCTCGTTTTGATACTTTATCTCCAAAGCCTTCCATAATTCCTTTGCCGTCGGAATCATTCTATGAGCGCTATAAACAGTTTGAGACAAAGCATTGAGGATGTGTCCTCGACACATAAATTCGTCTTCTTTCCTCTTCACACGTTTTTGCTTTATTCCTTCGGTGTCTTCGGGTGTGGGCTCGGGAATTTGTTCAAGGTTATCATCTAGAATGTATGCAAGTTTTAGTGATGTGAGGAAGAACATAACTTTCTCTTGCCAACGGGTGAAATTTCCGCCATCAAAACGGTCGAGTCGAATTAAGTCTTGAGTCATGACTTGGATAGATTATGCCACAATTCCTTCCATTTGAGTGGAGTAATAAGAATATAAAAATTTTGCCTGAAACTGTTGGAGTTTTCTTATGGAAAGAACGAAATATAATAATTAATTTCTGCAAGGCACGTTCTTGGAACGCTTTCTTTTAGGCAAAATTTCTCCCAATCCGGTTGAGACAGAACCAGAACCGCGAGTACACAATGGGTTTTGTAGAACCTGCCTTCAGGATACAATGCAGTATGAACAGTTGTTTGATTCAAACTATGTACTGTTTGATCAAACCCGAGAACACTCTGAATTTGTAACTTGATAATGCCAAAGTATAGAGGACGGAGAGAGGAGAAACTAGCAATTTTCGGTGTCCAAAACAGAGGTCTGGAACTCTTTTTATAGCCATTTCTGTGACTGTTCTTCAACAGTCACAACTCTTCATGGAGTGACTCAGCAACCGTTGGATCGTGCCTGTTTGGAACAGCTACGATCTAACGGTTCAGATTAGGCGTCCCATCGTAAGCGAATGGACATCCCCTACACGAAACGCTACGAGTTCATCTAACGGTTTAGATCAAGCCGTTTCGGATTTTAAACCCTTTGATCGGATCGTTTAATCACAACCGTTGATCTGTTTTACCTCGTCAAAACTTTAGGCTCCCACGCTCCAAGCGACGATGCGCACGTGCGAAGTGCCAAGTGCGCGTCAAAGCGCGCAATGCGCCCTAAGTCGCCCAATCGCCCTTTCGCGCGCCGCGTGTCGCGCTTACGCGCTTACGCGTGTCGCGCTTGGTGGTGCTTAAGCACCACCACGATGCGTAGGATCATAGCCTCTTATTTGACTTGTCAACTAAGAATCTTAGTTGTCCTTTAGTTGATATACCACTACCTTTTGTAGTATTCTTCCAATGTGGGACAATATGGGATTTTGAGCATTCCCCATATCTTTCACACCCATTTGCTCATGTTTCTACTTTCTAAATTAAAACCCAAACTATGTTTAAAATAAAACACAAATAATATAATAAAATATTAACAACTAAAAATTAAACTCAATAAATATTGGAATTAATCCAACATTCTCCCACCAATTTCAATATACACAAGAGAGCAAAGCAAAAAAGACAATAAATAACTTTTGGCATTATCGCTAAAATCTAGTACATAAATGAGAAGTATCTTTCGGACTTGAACTTCCATATAGTGAAAATAATTCAAAGCTTCATCAAGGTGCTGTGGTGAACGTATCTTGAACCAAGGACCTTTTGAGACTAGCCGGAACTATCACACATACCGATTTCTGAGTTTATTAGTGTTCTTCTAGCATGCACTTTTATGGCCTTATGCTAATCCTGATTTCACGAGCGCTTTAGGATCGGTCTTGATTTCATAGAAAGCGGCCACACTTTTGACACTCGAATAGGTAAATCAACTTTAGTGATTCTGCGAGTCACACTTATATGATTTATTAAGAAGTGAACTTCATCCTCTAACATGCAGAAAACCAACACTAGGCATATAGGAATGGAACTTTTTGTATAAATTCCTAGTGTTCCATAACTATAATTTATCTTGTTTGTACCACATTGAACTCTATCTATATTTTCAAGATATGAGTTGGGTTCCCATTAAATATAGTTGTGTTATTTAATAGACCTTAGTCCCATTCCTTTTGAGGTGATATATATCATCTCTCTTACAAGACCTTTAGTCAGAGGATCTGCTAAATTCTTGTTCGTTTTAATATAGTCGACTGTAATTACTCCTTCCTTGAGTAATTTTCTTATAATTTGATGTCTTAGACTAATGTGTCTAGATTTTTCGTTGTAAGTTTTGTTCGAAACTTTATAAATTGTGGCTTGGTTATCACAACTTATCATAATAGAAGGTGATGGCTTTTTCCATAAAGGAATATCATACAACACATATCTAAGCCATTCTGCTTCTTTACATGCATCTGCTAGGGCTATAAATTCAGATTGCATTGTTGAATCTGATACACATGTTTGTTTCTTGGATCCCCAAGAGATAGCTGCTCCTCCTAGCGTAAAAATCCAACCAGTAGTTGACTTTGATTTTGATTCAAGATTATTCCAACTTGAATCACTATATCCTTCTAAAACAGATGGATATCCTACATAATGTAAGCCATAATCCAAAGTCCTCTTCAGATATATAAGCACCCTAGAAATTGCATTCCAGTGCTCTTGTCCTGGATTACTTGTAAATCTACACAATATACTCACTGCATAAGCAATGTCTGGTCTAGTGCAATGCATGGCATACATTAGACTCCCAATAATACTAGCATATTTAAGTTGGTCCATAGCACGCCCAGTATTTTTCATTAATTTGAGGCTAGGATCCACAGGTGTAGCAGCTGGCTTAAGTTCAAAATGATTATATCTTTTAAGAACTTTTTCTATATAATGAGATTGAGATAACGCTAAAGAATTATCCTTTCTCACAATTTTGATTCCTAAAATCACATCAGCTTCTCCAAGATCTTTCATATCAAATTTTGATGAAAGAAACCTTTTGGTTTCTTCAACATATTTGAGATTAGACCCAAATATTAACATGTCATCCACATATAAGCATATAATAACACCAACACCATTTTCAAATTTACTATATATACATTTGTCGGCATCATTAACTTTATATCCATGGGATATAACAATATTATTAAACTTCTCATGCCATTGCATAGGAGCTTGTTTAAGGCCATAAAGAGATTTAACCAATTTACACACTTTCTTTTCTTGGCCAGGCAATACAAACCCTTCGGGTTGTTCCATATAAATCTCTTCTTCTAAATCACCATTTAAAAATGCAGTTTTAACATCCATTTGATGAATAACTAAATTGTGAATAGAAGCAAGAGATATTAATATCCTAATGGAAGTGATTCGAGCAACAGGAGCATATGTATCAAAGTAATCAATTCCATATTTTTGCTTATAGCCTTTAGCAACTAGTCTTGCCTTAAATTTATTTATAGAACCATCCGGATTTAATTTTCTTTTAAATATCCATTTGCACCCAATAGGTTTAGACCCGGGGGGAAGATCGGAAATAACCCAAGTTTGATTTGACAAAATTGAGTTCATTTCATCATTTATTGCTTCTTTCCAAAAGACAGCATCCCTAGATGTTACCGCTTCATGAAATGTGGTCGGTTCATCTTCTACATTAAGAACAAATTTAGTTTTGTTCTTAGTCTCATTTAAATCCCCTTCAACTAAATAAATAACAAAGTCAGGCCCAAATGTTTTTTCAGTTCTTTGTCTTTTACTCCTTCGTGGTTCAACGTCATTCGTTGTTTCTGAAGAAGATATAGGTTGTGAATTTTCTTCTAAATTTGAGGAGTCAACAGTCGAATTATTATTTTCTAAACCTTGATTCAAAGTACTAAACTTTGTTAGATGTTCAAAAAATTGCACATCTACCGACTCAATGATTTCTTGAGTTTCAAGGTTTAAAAATCTATAAGTCGTACTGTTACTAGAGTATCCAATAAAAACACATTTGTAAGTCCTATTTCCTAGTTTAGGTCTTTTAGGTTCGGGTTTTCTTACATAAGCAAGACATCCCCAAACTTTAAGACGTCTAAGATTAGGCTTACGATTAAACCATAATTCATATGGTGTAATATCCTTGTTTTTCAATGGAACTCTATTTAAAATATAACATGCGGATAAAACCGCTTCTCCCCACATCGACAAAGGTAAACCAGAACTGATTAACATTGAATTTATCATTTCAACTAAAGTCCTATTTTTCCTTTCCGCCGTTCCATTTTGTTGTGGCGTATATGGCGCCGTAACTTGATGGATTATCCCATGAGTATTACAAAATTGTATAAACTCACTCGGGTAATATTCACCACCCCTATCGGATCGTAGGACTTTAATTTTTCGATTTTGTTGAGTTTCAACTTCCTCTTTAAAAATTAGGAATTTCTCGAAAACTTCATCTTTACTTTTAAGTAAATATGTATATGCATACTTAGAGTAATCATCAATGAAAGTTAAGAAATATTTATTTCCACCACGAGTCATATTACTCTTCATATCACATACATCACTATGAATAAGATCAAGCATTTCGGATTTCCTCTCAACAGATTTGAACGACTTTCTAGTTATCTTCGATTGAGCACAAATTTCACATTTAGAAAGGTTATCAAATTTACAATCCGAGATTAAGCCGAGATTAGTCATAATTTATATACTTCTATAATTCACATGACCTAATCTACTATGCCATAAAGAAATAGACTCAACCATATAAGCAGAACTAATATCATTGATAACATTAATTTTAATCATGCCGTTACAAGAGTACCCTTTGCCAATAAATTGGCCATTCTTAGACAATACAAACTTATCAGACTCATACACTAGTTTGAAACCTATCTTATTGAGAAGGTCCCCAGACACAAGATTTTTACACATATCAGGTACATGAAGTACATCAATTAGAGTAAGTGTCTTTCCAGAAGTTAGCTTCAATTCCACTGTGCCTTTTCCAACTACATTTGCGCGAAGATTATTTGCCATCTTCACTTCTTTTCCATCAATTTCTTGATATGTTTTGAATGAAGAGCGGTCTTTGCATATGTGGACCGTTGCGCCGGTATCCAGCCACCATCCACTTTCATTATCAATTGAATTTGCTTCGCAAACAGTAGCAATAAGATCTTCAACATTGTTGGTTTCCTTCGACCCTTGTTTTTCTTTAAATGCCTTCTTTTTAAGACGACATTCTCGAGAATAATGGCCCGGTTTGTCACAGAAGAAACATTTTCCCTTCCTTTTCTTATTTGCACCTTGGTTCTTGAATTTGGAATCATTCTTTGCTTTAAATTTTGAGTCTTTGGTAATCTTGGATTTTTGATCCTCAACCATATTAGCTTTTGAATGACCCTCACTTTGTTCATCCTTCTTTTCTCGAATACGAGTATCATCTTCAATACGAAGGTGACGAAGAAGGGATTCCACAGTATAAGTCTTTTCATCATGATTAATTTTCTTCTTAAAGCCATTCCAAGAGGATGGAAGTTTTGAAACAATCACCCCTACTTGAAATTCATCTTGAAGATTAATACCAACGGTTTTAAGGTCACCAACAATTTGTTGGAGTTCATGGGCTTGTGCAACGACAGATTTATCATTATTCATTCTAAAATTCATATAGTTTGAAATTAGAAACTTACGATTGCTCGCTTCCTCGTTTTGATACTTTATCTCCAAAGCCTTCCATAATTCCTTTGCCGTCGGAATCATTCTATGAGCGCTATAAACAGTTTGAGACAAAGCATTGAGGATGTGTCCTCGACACATAAATTCGTCTTCTTTCCTCTTCACACGTTTTTGCTTTATTCCTTCGGTGCCTTCGGGTGTGGGCTCGGGAATTTGTTCAAGGTTATCATCTAGAATGTATGCAAGTTTTAGTGATGTGAGGAAGAACATAACTTTCTCTTGCCAACGGGTGAAATTTCCGCCATCAAAACGGTCGAGTCGAATTAAGTCTTGAGTCATGACTTGGATAGATTATGCCACAATTCCTTCCATTTGAGTGGAGTAATAAGAATATAAAAATTTTGCCTGAAACTGTTGGAGTTTTCTTATGGAAAGAACGAAATATAATAATTAATTTCTGCAAGGCACGTTCTTGGAACGCTTTCTTTTAGGCAAAATTTCTCCCAATCCGGTTGAGACAGAACCAGAACCGCGAGTACACAATGGGTTTTGTAGAACCTGCCTTCAGGATACAATGCAGTATGAACAGTTGTTTGATTCAAACTATGTACTGTTTGATCAAACCCGAGAACACTCTGAATTTGTAACTTGATAATGCCAAAGTATAGAGGACGGAGAGAGGAGAAACTAGCAATTTTCGGTGTCCAAAACAGAGGTCTGGAACTCTTTTTATAGCCATTTCTGTGACTGTTCTTCAACAGTCACAACTCTTCATGGAGTGACTCAGCAACCGTTGGATCGTGCCTGTTTGGAACAGCTACGATCTAACGGTTCAGATTAGGCGTCCCATCGTAAGCGAATGGACATCCCCTACACGAAACGCTACGAGTTCATCTAACGGTTTAGATCAAGCCGTTTCGGATTTTAAACCCTTTGATCGGATCGTTTAATCACAACCGTTGATCTGTTTTACCTCGTCAAAACTTTAGGCTCCCACGCTCCAAGCGACGATGCGCACGTGCGAAGTGCCAAGTGCGCGTCAAAGCGCGCAATGCGCCCTAAGTCGCCCAATCGCCCTTTCGCGCGCCGCGTGTCGCGCTTACGCGCTTACGCGTGTCGCGCTTGGTGGTGCTTAAGCACCACCACGATGCGTAGGATCATAGCCTCTTATTTGACTTGTCAACTAAGAATCTTAGTTGTCCTTTAGTTGATATACCACTACCTTTTGTAGTATTCTTCCAATGTGGGACAATATGGGATTTTGAGCATTCCCCATATCTTTCACACCCATTTGCTCATGTTTCTACTTTCTAAATTAAAACCCAAACTATGTTTAAAATAAAACACAAATAATATAATAAAATATTAACAACTAAAAATTAAACTCAATAAATATTGGAATTAATCCAACATTCTCCCACCAATTTCAATATACACAAGAGAGCAAAGCAAAAAAGACAATAAATAACTTTTGGCATTATCGCTAAAATCTAGTACATAAATGAGAAGTATCTTTCGGACTTGAACTTCCATATAGTGAAAATAATTCAAAGCTTCATCAAGGTGCTGTGGTGAACGTATCTTGAACCAAGGACCTTTTGAGACTAGCCGGAACTATCACACATACCGATTTCTGAGTTTATTAGTGTTCTTCTAGCATGCACTTTTATGGCCTTATGCTAATCCTGATTTCACGAGCGCTTTAGGATCGGTCTTGATTTCATAGAAAGCGGCCACACTTTTGACACTCGAATAGGTAAATCAACTTTAGTGATTCTGCGAGTCACACTTATATGATTTATTAAGAAGTGAACTTCATCCTCTAACATGCAGAAAACCAACACTAGGCATATAGGAATGGAACTTTTTGTATAAATTCCTAGTGTTCCATAACTATAATTTAACTTGTTTGTACCACATTGAACTCTATCTATATTTTCAAGATATGAGTTGGGTTCCCATTAAATATAGTTGTGTTATTTAATAGACCTTAGTCCCATTCCTTTTGAGGTGATATATATCATCTCTCTTACAAGACCTTTAGTCAGAGGATCTGCTAAATTCTTGTTCGTTTTAATATAGTCGACTGTAATTACTCCTTCCTTGAGTAATTTTCTTATAATTTGATGTCTTAGACTAATGTGTCTAGATTTTTCGTTGTAAGTTTTGTTCGAAACTTTATAAATTGTGGCTTGGTTATCACAACTTATCATAATAGAAGGTGATGGCTTTTTCCATAAAGGAATATCATACAACACATATCTAAGCCATTCTGCTTCTTTACATGCATCTGCTAGGGCTATAAATTCAGATTGCATTGTTGAATCTGATACACATGTTTGTTTCTTGGATCCCCAAGAGATAGCTGCTCCTCCTAGCGTAAAAATCCAACCAGTAGTTGACTTTGATTTTGATTCAAGATTATTCCAACTTGAATCACTATATCCTTCTAAAACAGATGGATATCCTACATAATGTAAGCCATAATCCAAAGTCCTCTTCAGATATATAAGCACCCTAGAAATTGCATTCCAGTGCTCTTGTCCTGGATTACTTGTAAATCTACACAATATACTCACTGCATAAGCAATGTCTGGTCTAGTGCAATGCATGGCATACATTAGACTCCCAATAATACTAGCATATTTAAGTTGGTCCATAGCACGCCCAGTATTTTTCATTAATTTGAGGCTAGGATCCACAGGTGTAGCAGCTGGCTTAAGTTCAAAATGATTATATCTTTTAAGAACTTTTTCTATATAATGAGATTGAGATAACGCTAAAGAATTATCCTTTCTCACAATTTTGATTCCTAAAATCACATCAGCTTCTCCAAGATCTTTCATATCAAATTTTGATGAAAGAAACCTTTTGGTTTCTTCAACATATTTGAGATTAGACCCAAATATTAACATGTCATCCACATATAAGCATATAATAACACCAACACCATTTTCAAATTTACTATATATACATTTGTCGGCATCATTAACTTTATATCCATGGGATATAACAATATTATTAAACTTCTCATGCCATTGCATAGGAGCTTGTTTAAGGCCATAAAGAGATTTAACCAATTTACACACTTTCTTTTCTTGGCCAGGCAATACAAACCCTTCGGGTTGTTCCATATAAATCTCTTCTTCTAAATCACCATTTAAAAATGCAGTTTTAACATCCATTTGATGAATAACTAAATTGTGAATAGAAGCAAGAGATATTAATATCCTAATGGAAGTGATTCGAGCAACAGGAGCATATGTATCAAAGTAATCAATTCCATATTTTTGCTTATAGCCTTTAGCAACTAGTCTTGCCTTAAATTTATTTATAGAACCATCCGGATTTAATTTTCTTTTAAATATCCATTTGCACCCAATAGGTTTAGACCCGGGGGGAAGATCGGAAATAACCCAAGTTTGATTTGACAAAATTGAGTTCATTTCATCATTTATTGCTTCTTTCCAAAAGACAGCATCCCTAGATGTTACCGCTTCATGAAATGTGGTCGGTTCATCTTCTACATTAAGAACAAATTTAGTTTTGTTCTTAGTCTCATTTAAATCCCCTTCAACTAAATAAATAACAAAGTCAGGCCCAAATGTTTTTTCAGTTCTTTGTCTTTTACTCCTTCGTGGTTCAACGTCATTCGTTGTTTCTGAAGAAGATATAGGTTGTGAATTTTCTTCTAAATTTGAGGAGTCAACAGTCGAATTATTATTTTCTAAACCTTGATTCAAAGTACTAAACTTTGTTAGATGTTCAAAAAATTGCACATCTACCGACTCAATGATTTCTTGAGTTTCAAGGTTTAAAAATCTATAAGTCGTACTGTTACTAGAGTATCCAATAAAAACACATTTGTAAGTCCTATTTCCTAGTTTAGGTCTTTTAGGTTCGGGTTTTCTTACATAAGCAAGACATCCCCAAACTTTAAGACGTCTAAGATTAGGCTTACGATTAAACCATAATTCATATGGTGTAATATCCTTGTTTTTCAATGGAACTCTATTTAAAATATAACATGCGGATAAAACCGCTTCTCCCCACATCGACAAAGGTAAACCAGAACTGATTAACATTGAATTTATCATTTCAACTAAAGTCCTATTTTTCCTTTCCGCCGTTCCATTTTGTTGTGGCGTATATGGCGCCGTAACTTGATGGATTATCCCATGAGTATTACAAAATTGTATAAACTCACTCGGGTAATATTCACCACCCCTATCGGATCGTAGGACTTTAATTTTTCGATTTTGTTGAGTTTCAACTTCCGCTTTAAAAATTAGGAATTTCTCGAAAACTTCATCTTTACTTTTAAGTAAATATGTATATGCATACTTAGAGTAATCATCAATGAAAGTTAAGAAATATTTATTTCCACCACGAGTCATATTACTCTTTATATCACATACATCACTATGAATAAGATCAAGCATTTCGGATTTCCTCTCAACAGATTTGAACGACTTTCTAGTTATCTTCGATTGAGCACAAATTTCACATTTAGAAAGGTTATCAAATTTACAATCCGAGATTAAGCCGAGATTAGTCATAATTTATATACTTCTATAATTCACATGACCTAATCTACTATGCCATAAAGAAATAGACTCAACCATATAAGCAGAACTAATATCATTGATAACATTAATTTTAATCATGCCGTTACAAGAGTACCCTTTGCCAATAAATTGGCCATTCTTAGACAATACAAACTTATCAGACTCATACACTAGTTTGAAACCTATCTTATTGAGAAGGTCCCCAGACACAAGATTTTTACACATATCAGGTACATGAAGTACATCAATTAGAGTAAGTGTCTTTCCAGAAGTTAGCTTCAATTCCACTGTGCCTTTTCCAACTACATTTGCGCGAAGATTATTTGCCATCTTCACTTCTTTTCCATCAATTTCTTGATATGTTTTGAATGAAGAGCGGTCTTTGCATATGTGGACCGTTGCGCCGGTATCCAGCCACCATCCACTTTCATTATCAATTGAATTTGCTTCGCAAACAGTAGCAATAAGATCTTCAACATTGTTGGTTTCCTTCGACCCTTGTTTTTCTTTAAATGCCTTCTTTTTAAGACGACATTCTCGAGAATAATGGCCCGGTTTGTCACAGAAGAAACATTTTCCCTTCCTTTTCTTATTTGCACCTTGGTTCTTGAATTTGGAATCATTCTTTGCTTTAAATTTTGAGTCTTTGGTAATCTTGGATTTTTGATCCTCAACCATATTAGCTTTTGAATGACCCTCACTTTGTTCATCCTTCTTTTCTCGAATACGAGTATCATCTTCAATACGAAGGTGACGAAGAAGGGATTCCACAGTATAAGTCTTTTCATCATGATTAATTTTCTTCTTAAAGCCATTCCAAGAGGATGGAAGTTTTGAAACAATCACCCCTACTTGAAATTCATCTTGAAGATTAATACCAGCGGCTTTAAGGTCACCAACAATTTGTTGGAGTTCATGGGCTTGTGCAACGACAGATTTATCATTATTCATTCTAAAATTCATATAGTTTGAAATTAGAAACTTACGATTGCTCGCTTCCTCGTTTTGATACTTTATCTCCAAAGCCTTCCATAATTCCTTTGCCGTCGGAATCATTCTATGAGCGCTATAAACAGTTTGAGACAAAGCATTGAGGATGTGTCCTCGACACATAAATTCGTCTTCTTTCCTCTTCACACATTTTTGCTTTATTCCTTCGGTGTCTTCGGGTGTGGGCTCGGGAATTTGTTCAAGGTTATCATCTAGAATGTATGCAAGTTTTAGTGATGTGAGGAAGAACATAACTTTCTCTTGCCAACGGGTGAAATTTCCGCCATCAAAACGGTCGAGTCGAATTAAGTCTTGAGTCATGACTTGGATAGATTATGCCACAATTCCTTCCATTTGAGTGGAGTAATAAGAATATAAAAATTTTGCCTAAAACTGTTGGAGTTTTCTTATGGAAAGAACGAAATATAATAATTAATTTCTGCAAGGCACGTTCTTGGAACGCTTTCTTTTAGGCAAAATTTCTCCCAATCCGGTTGAGACAGAACCAGAACCGCGAGTACACAATGGGTTTTGTAGAACCTGCCTTCAGGATACAATGCAGTATGAACAGTTGTTTGATTCAAACTATGTACTGTTTGATCAAACCCGAGAACACTCTGAATTTGTAACTTGATAATGCCAAAGTATAGAGGACGGAGAGAGGAGAAACTAGCAATTTTCGGTGTCCAAAACAGAGGTCTGGAACTCTTTTTATAGCCATTTCTGTGACTGTTCTTCAACAGTCACAACTCTTCATGGAGTGACTCAGCAACCGTTGGATCGTGCCTGTTTGGAACAGCTACGATCTAACGGTTCAGATTAGGCGTCCCATCGTAAGCGAATGGACATCCCCTACACGAAACGCTACGAGTTCATCTAACGGTTTAGATCAAGCCGTTTCGGATTTTAAACCCTTTGATCGGATCGTTTAATCACAACCGTTGATCTGTTTTACCTCGTCAAAACTTTAGTCTCCCACGCTCCAAGCGACGATGCGCACGTGCGAAGTGCCAAGTGCGCGTCAAAGCGCGCAATGCGCCCTAAGTCGCCCAATCGCCCTTTCGCGCGCCGCGTGTCGCGCTTACGCGCTTACGCGTGTCGCGATTGGTGGTGCTTAAGCACCACCACGATGCGTAGGATCATAGCCTCTTATTTGACTTGTCAACTAAGAATCTTAGTTGTCCTTTAGTTGATATACCACTACCTTTTGTAGTATTCTTCCAATGTGGGACAATATGGGATTTTGAGCATTCCCCATATCTTTCACACCCATTTGCTCATGTTTCTACTTTCTAAATTAAAACCCAAACTATGTTTAAAATAAAACGCAAATAATATAATAAAATATTAACAACTAAAAATTAAACTCAATAAATATTGGAATTAATCCAACATTCTCCCACCAATTTCAATATACACAAGAGAGCAAAGCAAAAAAGACAATAAATAACTTTTGGCATTATCGCTAAAATCTAGTACATAAATGAGAAGTATCTTTCGGACTTGAACTTCCATATAGTGAAAATAATTCAAAGCTTCATCAAGGTGCTGTGGTGAACGTATCTTGAACCAAGGACCTTTTGAGACTAGCCGGAACTATCACACATACCGATTTCTGAGTTTATTAGTGTTCTTCTAGCATGCACTTTTATGGCCTTATGCTAATCCTGATTTCACGAGCGCTTTAGGATCGGTCTTGATTTCATAGAAAGCGGCCACACTTTTGACACTCGAATAGGTAAATCAACTTTAGTGATTCTGCGAGTCACACTTATATGATTTATTAAGAAGTGAACTTCATCCTCTAACATGCAGAAAACCAACACTAGGCATATAGGAATGGAACTTTTTGTATAAATTCCTAGTGTTCCATAACTATAATTTAACTTGTTTGTACCACATTGAACTCTATCTATATTTTCAAGATATGAGTTGGGTTCCCATTAAATATAGTTGTGTTATTTAATAGACCTTAGTCCCATTCCTTTTGAGGTGATATATATCATCTCTCTTACAAGACCTTTAGTCAGAGGATCTGCTAAATTCTTGTTCGTTTTAATATAGTCGACTGTAATTACTCCTTCCTTGAGTAATTTTCTTATAATTTGATGTCTTAGACTAATGTGTCTAGATTTTTCGTTGTAAGTTTTGTTCGAAACTTTATAAATTGTGGCTTGGTTATCACAACTTATCATAATAGAAGGTGATGGCTTTTTCCATAAAGGAATATCATACAACACATATCTAAGCCATTCTGCTTCTTTACATGCATCTGCTAGGGCTATAAATTCAGATTGCATTGTTGAATCTGATACACATGTTTGTTTCTTGGATCCCCAAGAGATAGCTGCTCCTCCTAGCGTAAAAATCCAACCAGTAGTTGACTTTGATTTTGATTCAAGATTATTCCAACTTGAATCACTATATCCTTCTAAAACAGATGGATATCCTACATAATGTAAGCCATAATCCAAAGTCCTCTTCAGATATATAAGCACCCTAGAAATTGCATTCCAGTGCTCTTGTCCTGGATTACTTGTAAATCTACACAATATACTCACTGCATAAGCAATGTCTGGTCTAGTGCAATGCATGGCATACATTAGACTCCCAATAATACTAGCATATTTAAGTTGGTCCATAGCACGCCCAGTATTTTTCATTAATTTGAGGCTAGGATCCACAGGTGTAGCAGCTGACTTAAGTTCAAAATGATTATATCTTTTAAGAACTTTTTCTATATAATGAGATTGAGATAACGCTAAAGAATTATCCTTTCTCACAATTTTGATTCCTAAAATCACATCAGCTTCTCCAAGATCTTTCATATCAAATTTTGATGAAAGAAACCTTTTGGTTTCTTCAACATATTTGAGATTAGACCCAAATATTAACATGTCATCCACATATAAGCATATAATAACACCAACACCATTTTCAAATTTACTATATATACATTTGTCGGCATCATTAACTTTATATCCATGGGATATAACAATATTATTAAACTTCTCATGCCATTGCATAGGAGCTTGTTTAAGGCCATAAAGAGATTTAACCAATTTACACACTTTCTTTTCTTGGCCAGGCAATACAAACCCTTCGGGTTGTTCCATATAAATCTCTTCTTCTAAATCACCATTTAAAAATGCAGTTTTAACATCCATTTGATGAATAACTAAATTGTGAATAGAAGCAAGAGATATTAATATCCTAATGGAAGTGATTCGAGCAACAGGAGCATATGTATCAAAGTAATCAATTCCATATTTTTGCTTATAGCCTTTAGCAACTAGTCTTGCCTTAAATTTATTTATAGAACCATCCGGATTTAATTTTCTTTTAAATATCCATTTGCACCCAATAGGTTTAGACCCGGGGGGAAGATCGGAAATAACCCAAGTTTGATTTGACAAAATTGAGTTCATTTCATCATTTATTGCTTCTTTCCAAAAGACAGCATCCCTAGATGTTACCGCTTCATGAAATGTGGTCGGTTCATCTTCTACATTAAGAACAAATTTAGTTTTGTTCTTAGTCTCATTTAAATCCCCTTCAACTAAATAAATAACAAAGTCAGGCCCAAATGTTTTTTCAGTTCTTTGTCTTTTACTCCTTCGTGGTTCAACGTCATTCGTTGTTTCTGAAGAAGATATAGGTTGTGAATTTTCTTCTAAATTTGAGGAGTCAACAGTCGAATTATTATTTTCTAAACCTTGATTCAAAGTACTAAACTTTGTTAGATGTTCAAAAAATTGCACATCTACCGACTCAATGATTTCTTGAGTTTCAAGGTTTAAAAATCTATAAGTCGTACTGTTACTAGAGTATCCAATAAAAACACATTTGTAAGTCCTATTTCCTAGTTTAGGTCTTTTAGGTTCGGGTTTTCTTACATAAGCAAGACATCCCCAAACTTTAAGACGTCTAAGATTAGGCTTACGATTAAACCATAATTCATATGGTGTAATATCCTTGTTTTTCAATGGAACTCTATTTAAAATATAACATGCGGATAAAACCGCTTCTCCCCACATCGACAAAGGTAAACCAGAACTGATTAACATTGAATTTATCATTTCAACTAAAGTCCTATTTTTCCTTTCCGCCGTTCCATTTTGTTGTGGCGTATATGGCGCCGTAACTTGATGGATTATCCCATGAGTATTACAAAATTGTATAAACTCACTCGGGTAATATTCACCACCCCTATCGGATCGTAGGACTTTAATTTTTCGATTTTGTTGAGTTTCAACTTCCGCTTTAAAAATTAGGAATTTCTCGAAAACTTCATCTTTACTTTTAAGTAAATATGTATATGCATACTTAGAGTAATCATCAATGAAAGTTAAGAAATATTTATTTCCACCACGAGTCATATTACTCTTCATATCACATACATCACTATGAATAAGATCAAGCATTTCGGATTTCCTCTCAACAGATTTGAACGACTTTCTAGTTATCTTCGATTGAGCACAAATTTCACATTTAGAAAGGTTATCAAATTTACAATCCGAGATTAAGCCGAGATTAGTCATAATTTATATACTTCTATAATTCACATGACCTAATCTACTATGCCATAAAGAAATAGACTCAACCATATAAGCAGAACTAATATCATTGATAACATTAATTTTAATCATGCCGTTACAAGAGTACCC
Organism: Sambucus nigra; assembly: GCA_949130495.1. Taxonomy (NCBI): domain Eukaryota; kingdom Viridiplantae; phylum Streptophyta; class Magnoliopsida; order Dipsacales; family Adoxaceae; genus Sambucus; species Sambucus nigra. The sequence continues at coordinate 156,791,358 of OX422207.1, read as the reverse complement.
TTTGCCAATAAATTGGCCATTCTTAGACAATACAAACTTATCAGACTCATACACTAGTTTGAAACCTATCTTATTGAGAAGGTCCCCAGACACAAGATTTTTACACATATCAGGTACATGAAGTACATCAATTAGAGTAAGTGTCTTTCCAGAAGTTAGCTTCAATTCCACTGTGCCTTTTCCAACTACATTTGCGCGAAGATTATTTGCCATCTTCACTTCTTTTCCATCAATTTCTTGATATGTTTTGAATGAAGAGCGGTCTTTGCATATGTGGACCGTTGCCCCGGTATCCAGCCACCATCCACTTTCATTATCAATTGAATTTGCTTCGCAAACAGTAGCAATAAGATCTTCAACATTGTTGGTTTCCTTCGACCCTTGTTTTTCTTTAAATGCCTTCTTTTTAAGACGACATTCTCGAGAATAATGGCCCGGTTTGTCACAGAAGAAACATTTTCCCTTCCTTTTCTTATTTGCACCTTGGTTCTTGAATTTGGAATCATTCTTTGCTTTAAATTTTGAGTCTTTGGTAATCTTGGATTTTTGATCCTCAACCATATTAGCTTTTGAATGACCCTCACTTTGTTCATCCTTCTTTTCTCGAATACGAGTATCATCTTCAATACGAAGGTGACGAAGAAGGGATTCCACAGTATAAGTCTTTTCATCATGATTAATTTTCTTCTTAAAGCCATTCCAAGAGGATGGAAGTTTTGAAACAATCACCCCTACTTGAAATTCATCTTGAAGATTAATACCAGCGGCTTTAAGGTCACCAACAATTTGTTGGAGTTCATGGGCTTGTGCAACGACAGATTTATCATTATTCATTCTAAAATTCATATAGTTTGAAATTAGAAACTTACGATTGCTCGCTTCCTCGTTTTGATTCTTTATCTCCAAAGCCTTCCATAATTCCTTTGCCGTCGGAATCATTCTATGAGCGCTATAAACAGTTTGAGACAAAGCATTGAGGATGTGTCCTCGACACATAAATTCGTCTTCTTTCCTCTTCACACGTTTTTGCTTTATTCCTTCGGTGTCTTCGGGTGTGGGCTCGGGAATTTGTTCAAGGTTATCATCTAGAATGTATGCAAGTTTTAGTGATGTGAGGAAGAACATAACTTTCTCTTGCCAACGGGTGAAATTTCCGCCATCAAAACGGTCGAGTCGAATTAAGTCTTGAGTCATGACTTGGATAGATTATGCCACAATTCCTTCCATTTGAGTGGAGTAATAAGAATATAAAAATTTTGCCTAAAACTGTTGGAGTTTTCTTATGGAAAGAACGAAATATAATAATTAATTTCTGCAAGGCACGTTCTTGGAACGCTTTCTTTTAGGCAAAATTTCTCCCAATCCGGTTGAGACAGAACCAGAACCGCGAGTACACAATGGGTTTTGTAGAACCTGCCTTCAGGATACAATGCAGTATGAACAGTTGTTTGATTCAAACTATGTACTGTTTGATCAAACCCGAGAACACTCTGAATTTGTAACTTGATAATGCCAAAGTATAGAGGACGGAGAGAGGAGAAACTAGCAATTTTCGGTGTCCAAAACAGAGGTCTGGAACTCTTTTTATAGCCATTTCTGTGACTGTTCTTCAACAGTCACAACTCTTCATGGAGTGACTCAGCAACCGTTGGATCATGCCTGTTTGGAACAGCTACGATCTAACGGTTCAGATTAGGCGTCCCATCGTAAGCGAATGGACATCCCCTACACGAAATGCTACGAGTTCATCTAACGGTTTAGATCAAGCCGTTTCGGATTTTAAACCCTTTGATCGGATCGTTTAATCACAACCGTTGATCTGTTTTACCTCGTCAAAACTTTAGGCTCCCACGCTCCAAGCGACGATGCGTACGTGCGAAGTGCCAAGTGCGCGTCAAAGCGCGCAATGCGCCCTAAGTCGCCCAATCGCCCTTTCGCGCGCCGCGTGTCGCGCTTACGCGCTTACGCGTGTCGCGATTGGTGGTGCTTAAGCACCACCACGATGCGTAGGATCATAGCCTCTTATTTGACTTGTCAACTAAGAATCTTAGTTGTCCTTTAGTTGATATACCACTACCTTTTGTAGTATTCTTCCAATGTGGGACAATATGGGATTTTGAGCATTCCCTATATCTTTCACACCCATTTGCTCATGTTTCTACTTTCTAAATTAAAACCCAAACTATGTTTAAAATAAAACACAAATAATATAATAAAATATTAACAACTAAAAATTAAACTCAATAAATATTGGAATTAATCCAACAGTACCATGGGTTTTGGGGGTAAAAAATATGTTTTTGTTTCTTATCATTTCGTTAGTTTTTGGTGTATACAGTTTTGTATAGGCATTTGGTGTACTTAGGGAGCATTCTATTAATTATCCAGTGAGCATTTTATTCATCTTGGTGTATATTCTATCATAAGTGTGTTTTTATTGCTTGCATCCAAAGAGGATTTTTAGGCTCTGTAATGTGTGGGCTAGGACTGATTTGCGTAGTAGTTTTTTTTTTTTGCGTTTTCATCCGCTATTTTCCTCCCATTGGATATTTGACAAATAATTTTTTAAAAGTTTTCATTTTTCATCCTCACTCCTTTTTAGCAATTTAATTAGACCCCAATAAAAATAGGACCATAAGGAGTGGTTGATATGATTTAATTATTAATATTTTCGTAATGGGTGGTTTAGATGGTTTAGTTATCAATACTTTTCAAATGATTGAACTGGGTTCAAATGAGTTAGAAAGAATAATAATACATTATGCTTACTGGGGTTTGAAAAATATTTCTCTTTTTGTGGCGAGTTGACCACATGATGTGGAGAAGATGGAGGGGAGGGTTGTTGGTGAAATGTGGCGGTGTTGTATGATAGTTATAGAGTTGGAGTTTTGGTATGTGTACTTTGTTGTCAAAGTGGAAGCATGATCCGTGTGATAAAAAATTTCATAGCATAATAAATTTTATGATAAAAACATTATAATTATTTGATAACATTAATTTTTTATATGATAATAATGATATGTTTGATGGAATTAATAATAAAAATGTAAATAAATTGCTGTATAAAAAAGATTTTCTTTATCAAAAAAGCAATAAATTACTATATATGTTTTATAAATAAGGGCAATTTAGATAGTGTGTGAAAAAGTAAAGGGTTTGTAACGTCGTTAAACATTACGAAAAATAGTCACAATAAAAAAGAAGTAAGAACACCAACAATTGAATTTTTAAAAAGCCTAAAGTCGACTATTTAATATAAAAATCAAATAAAACTTATGTGTGTCTGTAATGCATTGCTTTATGTAATTTATGTTTTTTGGTTAGTAAATTGAAATGGTGCAAATGCACACTTTAGAATCGAACATTATATGATCATGTGTATTTGTTGCCAATAACAAAATCAAAATAATGAGTGCTTTAGTTTTATTGTTGGAGTATTTTTTATTTTTTAAACTGGGTTAATAATTTTATAAATGGAGAAAATTCGGTCCAATTTTTATAAATTATCGTCGTATCTTTAAGGTGTATAGTCCTATAAACAAACGAGATGATGGACAATATTTTAAATTACGCTTTGTTTTATTGGAGAACGAATTTGTAATAACCGCACTTTTATGGCAAATTAAATTTAATAATTAAGTGCAAATTGGGAATTTAAGAAAATATCGTGAATCGTAATTTTTGAGGTTTTCAAGGATTTAATGATTTTCGACGGGTGTTATATTTACTTTTGGGATTAAGTAAATGAACTGGAGTATTTTAATAATATGTCGTAGTTGGGTAAAGCGACAGAGGATAATATTTTAATGGGAAAACCTGTATTGAGATGTAGTGGGTTAAATTAGTGAATTGAGGTCAAGTGCCTCGGATGGAGATTTCGAGTGAGCGACGAGTCTCTCACTGTTATTAGTTAAACAGTGAATAGACCTATAAACAAAGTAGATTATGACTATTTTTTTTAAAATTACATTTTATTTTGTCGGGAACACAATTTTTTTCCTTTTACAATTACGTGCTTTGAAAATTTTCCCATTTTTGCGACTATCAGCGTGCCTTCAGGCACGGGCATACCCTAGTATATATATATATATATAAACCTCAAAGTAAGGTACAATGATAGACAATATCTTCCGTGTCTAGTCTCTATACGTCACTGTAAACTTTATTTTTTCACTAATGCATATGTGAAATTTTGTAATGTGTACATGAATCATGTACATGAACCATGTACATGAATCACATATTAAATTTGTGTATACGCAAATATATAACGTATACATCAATGGTGAGCACATTAGTGTAAACAAATTAGTTAGTTGGTTAGAGCCAATAATTTTTTTTGTCTAACCTTAAACATATTTAAGATGAAAATATATCAATGGCGCAAAATTTCAAATATGTCAACAAATAGATCGATGTCATATAATAATATGCTATAAATATTTATATTTTCTAGACTTTATTAAATAACAACTCATATAAGAAGAAATAGAGTTTAATATACTATATAAAAATGAATAACTTGACTAGCACAAAGGGTTAGTGGGTCAAAATTCTACATTGGGGCTTAGTGGAGTAGTTGAAAGATTACGAAATCGTAATGTCTCTGTAGGGGATAATTTGACTAGATATGAGGAGAGGGCGCGTGTCTATTGTCCCTATCAAAGATCTTAATCAAAAAGTATAAAGACTGTTGATACCGCCCAAGAAAAAAATATCATAATTAGATACAGTTGATCAGTTTGGATAACTATCTAAGGTCAAGGAGCCATACACCGCTCAACCTCTTTTCATTTTCTCTATCTCACCCAAAAAGGGGGCATGCAACAATTGATATTACGACAAGATCAATAAAGATAGAGAAATACCTCGTGGATGTATTCACATTATCGAACCACATATATAATGTTCTTGTGTGATTGTGATTTAGTTACTTCATGTTAGACATTCTTTGTGGTTATTATTACTTGTAGATTTTTACCACCTATACTTGATGTCATCAATGGGAAATGACTTTCCATTCTCAACCAAACAATCCAATGAGAAGTTATGTCTCATTCACATAGAGAGTACTTGCCACCACATAATAGTAGGCAAGACAATAAAAATGGCTAGGAAACCCCTAAGATCAGGTTTGAGATCCAACCGAATAGGAGGCACAATACTCACTGTTCTCGTTACCGTTCACGGGAGGGCAAAACTGTGTAAGCAATGAGCCATCCCGATTTAACTAGATCTCACGACTCATGGACGCCTTTGAATAACGTCTTCAACAATAGGAGGAGACCTCTTATCACCAGCAGGAGGAGAATGCTTGCCTCGAGCATCGCTTGGAAAATATGGAATATGAAATCCAAACGAAAAAATGCAAACGTTACAAGACTTCCCGAACCCCTAGCCCTAAGGTGAGTAAAACTCTCAACCGAAAAAGGAGTTCTTGGAATGATTAAGACCATTCCGTCCCGAAGGACTCGCTAGACAGATAAGACCACCATAACAACCGACGTGATAAGGAGGATCTTTGCAACCTCATTCGAAGGGAGATGGACGATCATCCCATTCATTGAGGTGCTACGACCAATAAGGAACTGGCTAGAAGGTCCCTTATCAGCTAAATAAACTCCTTTTTTACAAGGCCGATTAAGGACTTTGAGCCACCTAAGAAGTTCACCACTCCCAGATTTAATATTTAAGATGGTAAAAGTAATCCCATCGACCATGTTTCCTAGTATTGTTAACCGATGACCCTCTGGAGCAATAACAAGACATTTATGTGTCATGTCTTCCCTTCTAATGTGGAAAACATCGCACAAAATTGGTCTGAGAAATTACCACATCAATCTATCACCAACTAGAAGCAGCTCACAAAGGCCTTCACCGTAAGGTTCATCACGAACAACACTCGTACAAAGAGGAACTCCCTCATTATGAATAAGATGCTCTAAGAAACCTTGTATGCATATGACTGATTCTCTTGGGAGACATACCATGAGGTGGAAGTTTTCTCCGATAAAGTGGCAGTGGACTCATTTAAGATGGGTTTGCTGAATAGTTACATGAGGTACCATTCCTTTACCAAGAATGAAGATACTACCATCGAAGACCTAATGTCTAGGATCAAGAAACACGTTAAGGTGGACGTTATAGTAGTGGGAACACAATAAGATAATGGTCGGCCTAAGTCGAGTAATAATAGAGATAAAAAAATGCCTTAAAGAAGGGGGGTGAGAAGCAGAATAATGAATCCAAGGGTGGTGACATGTCAAATCATAACAAGGCCCATCGCTCCATCAACACTATTTTCAAAGAGCCAATCTATTATGTCCTAAATAATATTAAGGATTAATAGTACTTCAAATGGCCGAGGAAGATGGTAAGGGAACCATTAAAGAAAAATTCAGCCTTAAGATGTTCATACCACACGGAGTATGGTCACGAGACAAAAATTGTATGGCACTCAAGTTACAACTAAAAGAACTAGCCCATACAGTTCATTTAGATGACTATATGTAGAAAAATAACATAAAGGCCCCTGCTGAGCACGATCGAAAGTTGAATGACTCCTAGTTGATGATGACATAGGATATGAATATATGATTATTCATGGGGACTCAAGCTCTAATGAGATCCAAGACAATGCCATAAGGATGGAGTTAAAAAAGGTTAATATGCTTATGAAAACATTCGAGATCAATAATGTTAAAACCATAGTCGACAAATGCAGCAAGTATAAGATGTTGACTATGCCAAGCATATCAACTTTATCGAAGAAGAACTGGTTGGATTATGAACTCCGCATCATAAAGCACTAGTAATCACTCTCAATTACATCAACTAGGATTTGGATAAGCTACTAATGGACCAGGGGAGTTCTTCATAAGTCATGCATTTAAAGTTGTTCAATAATCCCAACCTGAAGATATAATATCATAAAGAAACGATCATCCCTTTGGTAAGCTTTATAAGACTAATATTGATGCCTCTTCGAAAGGTCATACTCTTAGTAAGAACTGAAAGCATATTCAAATTGATAGAGTTTTGGGTCATAGATATTGAGTAGCCATAAAATACGATTTCGGGGCGAGAATGGCTCTACGCGATGAAATCATTAATTCCACCTACTATCATAAGCTGATCGAGGGTAATGGAGATACGTGAGAATCAAGATGCTACACATTAATGCTTTACCACTTCTATTAGACCTAAACAAGAGGAGAAGAAGAACAAGAAGGAAAAGATGGAGCATACGGAGGGAGGTACCCCCTCTAAATAAGAAATAAAGTATGGAAGACTCGGCGTAGAAGATGTAAGGTGAACCCCAAAAATAAAGTCATGGAATGCAAGAAGAGATTATATTAGACAACTCTCACCTGAAAAAGAAGTTTTTAACGGACAATTTTCTCACTGATCAGAAAAAAGAAAAGTTAGGTATCTTGTCTAAAAAATAAGTCGTATGTGCTCACTTGGAAACCGTATGATATATCCAACATCTCCCCTAAAGTGATGCGTCACCGACTTCATGTGGACCCATCATTTTCACTGATCACACAGAGAGGCATGATGAACTGTCCCGAAAAAGGAAAATGAAATTGAAGAGGAAGTAGGGAAAATTTTGGAGGCAATGTCCATTACAGAAGTTCAATTCCCTAAATTTCTCTCAAACCCTGTCATGGTCAGAAAGAGTAATAGAAAGTGGAGAGTTTGTATGAACTTCACTGACCTAAATAAAGTGTGTCCCGATATATAGCATTCCCTTAACTAAAACTAATGAGCTAGTCGATGCTACAGATAGACATGGACCAATGAGATTCCAAGATACTTATTTCGACTATTACTAAATCCCTTTATGCGGGTGCGACCAAGAGAAGACATCTTGTATCACTACCCTTGTCCTCCACCACTACACAGTCATGATATTTGGACTTACAAATAAAGGGTGACCTACTAGCAGCTCATCACCGAGAAGTTCAATCATTATTTTGATGACACCATGGAAATATACATAGATGACATGGTGGTAAAAGGCAAAAAAAAGATATATCACCTAGTTAACCTAGAAAAGAATTTTGAGATCCTCGGGTACTAAAAATGAAGCTCAACGCAACCAAGTGCTCTTTTGGGACCTAGTCTGGAAAGTTCTTGGGTTATCTAGTCATCTAGAGGGGAATCAAAATGAATCCTAACGAGTTTCAAGCAATAAGAACTACTTTGTCACCTAAGACGATTAGAGAGTTTCAAAAGCTAATCGGGATATAGGAAGAACTCAATTGCTTCATCTTAAAATCCTTTTACAAGTCTTGGCCTTTTTTTAACTGTTAAGGAAGGAAAATAATGAGGTCTAAAATGAAGAATGTTCAAAGGAACTTGGAAAAATCAAACTCTACATAAACCAAACTCCTCTACTTACCGTCCTAACTCCAGGTGATTTAGTCTAAATGTATCTCTCGGTCTCTGACCAGGAAATTAGCTCAACTTTGGGATGAAACAAGGAAATGAACTAAGCCCCTACTTATTACATCAACAATATATTTTTGGATCTCGTGAAAGTTAAATAAATAATTTTAGGCACACTTCGTTACAGTCATAACCTCTTGTCTATTAAAGGTACTCTTAAGAAATCCCTACCTCTATGGATGGATGTCCAAGTGGTCGATGGAAGTAGGGATGTTTGATATCCAATATCAACCCAGAACTTCCATGACAGGAAAGGTTTTGACAAAATTTCTCACTAAATTTGTCGAAGGACAAAAACTTAATGACGCAGAACTCGCTAAGAAAACGACCATTAAAGAGCCCGACCAACATGACAAATGGACCCTTTTATGTGGATGGTGCATCCAATTAGAAAGTGGAAGGAGTAAAAATAGTCTTGGTGACCCTAGATAAGACCGTCCTCGAGTAGGGGATACAATATCATTTTGAGGAGTCTAATAACAAAGTGAAATATAAGGATCTCATTGGTGAATTAAAGAAGACTTTGTCTTTGGGAACCCACCTTGTGCCTACTATGACTTGAGTACTGCATCTAATCAGATATTAGGAGACTGCAATGCCAAGAACAAATATGTGTCAGTCTACTTTTAGATAACCCATAATTTTGTCTCCAAGTCCAATTGTGTCCAAGTTCAGTATTTTCTCAGGGAAATAATAGCCAAGAAGATGCATTAGTCACTTTGGCTTTAGTTGTCGACTCCGACTTGAAGAGAGTGTTAGTATCTTGCCCAGCTGAGCATCCTGAAGCAACCGAATGTCGACCAAGTACTCATCACCTAAAAATCTCTGAACTAGATGGACCCAATCATCACATACTTACAAAAATATATTGCTTCCAATAAACAAGCTCATAAAATAAACGTGTAGGATCCTTGGTTTTATCAATCCCTCGAGGGGAAAATATATAGGATATCCTTCACAAGGCCATATTTGCAATGTGTTCACCCCAACAATGTCGACCAAGTTCTTTATAAGATACATGATGGAATTTATGAAAGCCATGAAGGTGGGATATCACTCACATTTAGAGCTATAAAACATGGATAATGGTGCCCCTACATGAAAAAGGGTGTCATCTCCTACGTAAAGAAATGCCATAAGCACCAAAGGTTCCCACAAAGGCTCCACCAGCAAACCCGCGACCTCAAGACCTTGACCATCCCATGGCCCTTTGCGCAATGGGGATTAACCTTTTAGGACCGTTTCGTACCACACCTAAAATCAGAAATACCCCTCAGTGGACATAGAATATTTCACCACATGGATCGAGGCATAATCTTTAGTGAACATTAAAGATGTCGACATGATCAATTTCGTCTATAAAAATATTATAAAACATTTTGGAGTTTCGATAACGCTTATCACCGACTATGGAATCCAATTTGAGAGTGGCCCATTCTAAGACTTCTACAACAACCATGACATCACCTTAAGAGAAATAGGAAGGGAAAAGCCTCCAACAAAACCTCCCTCAATAGAATGAAGAAAATATTAGAAAGAACAATAGGTTCATTGGTGGATGAGCTCTCCCACGTCCTTTAGGTTCACCGAAAAACTCCCAAGAGGTCGACAAAGAAGTTTATATAATGGAGGCAAAATTATCTCTAGAAGTTAGTACGTTGCCCATGAGAAAAAATGTGGTCGATCAGAATATGAATGATTATATCATTAGAACTGAGCTCGGCCTATTCGACGAGATGAGGAAACTGTAACACCCCGTGTTTTTATAATTTATTTATTTAATTAAATGGAAATTTTTGAGAAAAATAAAATTTTAGATTTTTATTAATTAAATATGTTGGTTTTATTATTTGGAAAGTAGAATTTTAAACGGGATCGAAATCGGATTTAAAATGAGGTTTTTATGAGAGTTTTAAGTTTAGCTTTAAAAAAAATGAAAAAAAAAACATTTGTCACGGATTTAGGCCGTGACTAATGAAAATTTTGATTTTCTACTAGTCGCGTACCTGTTCGATCGATCGATCGACCTAGGGAGTGGATCGATCGACTATGCCAGATTTGATGCAGTTCGGTGATTTTATGTGTAATGTTAGATTGGGATTAGGATTCCTAATTAGTATGTAAGTCTAATAATCCGTAGGGGGACTTCTCATAATCACTTTTTCACAATTTTTTCACCAGAGAAATCTTCCAAAAGTTTTTCCTCTCCATCATAATCATCAACCTCCAACATAATCAAGTTTTTGTCACAAGTTTTGGGAGGCTTAATTAGGGTTTAATCAAGTTTGTTCAAGAACACTTCATTGCTAATTTTTCGAGAGGAATCCAACCGTGCTACCAGTTTTTCTTCAACTTAATCTCAGGCATGAATACTCTATTCTTTTCCTTTAGTATTATGCGTTTTAAGTGTCGCCTAAACACTTAATAACATGTTTTCTTAAAATCAATTAGTAACTTAATAGGAGAAAGTGGACATTAATTATGGGACTGTTTTTATTAAATCTTTTAATCTGAATAATATTCATAACCCTTGGGTATGTAGGATTGATGAGTGGAGTTTGGATTTTATTGGTGTAGGTTACTTATAGAAAAATATTAGTTTTGAAATAAATGATTTTTGGGTGCGTATAACTCACGTAATTTATGTAGAGATAATGAAATTGAAATTTTATTCTATTAATGATGAAATCTCGGTGTATTTAAGTTAAAATAATTAAATGGGATTAATTTGTTATTTTGACGTAATGATAATTAAATTAAGATTTAATTGAATTGGACTATCATGCGTAGTTATATACGTTGATTAATTATGATTGGTTGTGTGACTTATTGGTATTATTTAATTGCCTTTTGTGACGACGGGTTGTTGGGTATTTTTCTCTCCCTACATTTTAGGATGCCTTCTAGGTATGGGACTAGTGGGTAGGCCTTCTGATGATTTGCGCCTTCTAGGTATGGGACTAGTGATTGTAGATTATTACGACTTTATTATGTCGGGGGTGGGATGATTTTTGTCACTTTATCGTCGTTATGCTAGCTTTGGCATAATACTAGGTTGAGGTTTATGTTAGAAATTCATCCCACACATAGGGTAGGACGTATTGAAAACTTGGGGACCCTTATGTATGGGACTAAGGGGTATTTTGATGATCTCACATAGATTAAAAGGGTGGGATAATTTATAATTTGAGAAATTGAGAATTAATGCCTAAAGATTAAACCAGGTATTAAAATTGGTGGCGACATAATGTGACAGTGACCGACAGTTTTAACGGGTCAGCTTGGGCGATTTATGTCGTGTTGTGAGTTGGAACCTTATCATATTGCGGGGGATCGACAACTTAAACGGATTCGGCTGGCTATTGACAAGAGGAAGTGTGATACTTTGGTGGATTATCACTTGGGACGGGAGGAACGTCATAATAAAAAGTGAGAACAATGATAAAATGAGCTAATTAAATAAAATTAACATCGTGGGACTTGGTAATTTTAAATCATATTGGTTTGCCTTTTTAAATGATGATCTCTATGGGTAGTTAGTGATTTATATTTATCGCGTTTAATTATCTCGTTAAATTAAAATATTCTATTGTGATATTTATTGCGTATAATGCTATTGTCTCGGTTCACGGACTTTATTTGATGGGAGTAGTGTGTATTCATGCTCGGGGCTCTGACCTCGTGAGTTGATTAATATTTTCACATTTTAGTGCTGGAGTTATTGCAGAATTTTTGGAGATTAACTTTGAGGCACAAGCAGAGTATTTTAGTTGAGTTTAGTAGTGTAGATAAGTTTTCCATTCCTTCGCATTTGTATTGAGACTCGGTTTATGGTTTTGGTGGGCCATTCGGTTCAACAGTTGTACGATTTTACTCAGATATTTATAATGGTATTTTATTCACTTTATATTATTGGAGATTGAATTTATTCGAGTTTTAATATGAGATGAATCTTTTATCGCTTAATTATATGGTTTATCTTTTGGAATTGATTGTCATTTACCTTGTGGATTAATTTTATATGTCTCATATCTGTCTCATGATAATAATGGTATTTTATTTACTCACGGCCGATTTAGTTTTGGTGGAGACCGACGCTAGAATTGAGCGGGGTGTGACAGGAACAAGCTTTGATTAGACTGGCGTCTTACTAACAACATTTTGTGAAGTCATGGAACAAAAACATTAATTCAATGATGTTTCATGTCATGGATTATGTGCTAAAGAAGTTCATTGGTAGCATGGGGAAGTTGTCAGACAACAAAGTAGGTCCCAACAGGGAATGAACATTTAGGGTTCATTATATATGGTATCTAAGGAGAATAGCACCCGTAAACAATGGAGGGTAGGGGGATACCTAGGGATTGGAATGAAGTAAAACATAGATTTTTTTTAAGATTTTGCACAAATTTTAATTTTTTATTTTCATTCAACATTTTAAATCTTTATGTTTGGTTAATTCACTTAGTTTTTTATTATTCTAAATGGTAGGCTAATGTTAATGAAAACTTATCTTACATATGTCTGATCAGGCCCTTGATTTGATACTTTATTGATGTGATTAGTCCTAGTCATAATCTTTAGGTTATATATTTTGTTAATAATAACACTCAAACATCATGAATTTCCCAAACAATATAAAGACCTACTCAGGATCCTAATGCATTAAGTAGTTCAACTAGCATTGGTCGGATAAAATCATGAACGAGTGGATTGCCCAGTGACCAGGTTCATTCTCACCATAACATAGTGTTAGGGATAAGGTAGTGTGACGATACAACCCTAAAAGGTAAGACCAAAAGAACTTATGCTCGACATAGATTGAAATGGGTGAATGTAAACATAAAATTGGAAATAAATAAAATTTCATTGAAAACTACACTGATTACAAGGTTGATTATGGTCGACCAAATTACAAAACATTTGTTAATTACAAGAGTGTGGTTGCAACGTAATTATCTTTGGTGATTCACTTGGTTGTATATAGAAGCCTGTTGACTAGTATCTGAATTGGGATGGAACTCATCCTCACTATCGTGATTGATAAGGTAGTTTTTTACCAGTTGTTTGGAGATCGTATCAGCTGGTATCCATGATTCCTCATTTTTATTAAGAGGAATCCGAGCAAAGGGGTAATCCACTTGGTACCAGTACTGAATTTTATAACACTTTGGGACTTTGTAAATTGCAAGTTCATTTAGCCAACCATGATTGTTAGACACTTTCATAACCTCGTCTACATGTAATATGGAATGCACCTAACCCTCATCATAATTAGCAACCTAGACTGCACGAGGCCAATTTATGAATTGGTACCTTTATTTTATGATCTTTTAGTGCAATACATGTTTGATTGTCTCATATTATTTGAGCTCCTCTCTTAATGAGATATTACCAGGACGTATAAGACCTTCTATGTTCCAGATCTCCCCCAGCTCGGCCTAAGGATTAATGATCATATTTTTTTGGTCACCATAAGCACTTGTCATTTTCTACAATGCCTGAAAAAAATCCCGTAAAGGTTTTTTAAGCTTTCACAGAGGCACCACTTCTAATAATGAAGTCTAGATCTTTATTCTTTTATGTAAATGGAAGAAGGTCGAGTATATTACGATACTACAAGTATTAAATAAGTAAATTCAACCATCTAAGGCAACCATCAACACAAATCATGGGCAAGTATAATACAGTAGATATATAAAACATAATAAGGTAAAAAATGATTTATCATTTCATTCAAAAATCTAGGACAACCCCTTACAAGGAATATAAAAGAAGATACGAGACAAGACATCCATGGCAAATACAAAAATATCTTAGGCTAAACTACTTAGAAGAAGTCTCATTTTTTAGAATGACTTTGATTTGGTCTGCATCCTCTTTAGATTGGTTGAAGACCTCCTCTTGTTCTTCCTCAAGATTGGGAGGGGATCCAAGAGCATGTTGAGCAAATAGCTCAGACTCATAAGGGACCCCAAATGTTGCTAGGGCATCATCGTATCCCTTCTTATTAAAGGTTTTTTCCAACAATCCTAGTTACTTCTGGGCATTGGCAAAGGCCTTATCCTAACCTTTGTTAAATGAAATGTTATTGGCTTCTAATGTCGTTTCAAGGGACTGAGCAGACTCCTCATTCGCTTTCTTTAACCCTTCTACCTTATTCTTTACTCTTTAGGTTAGCGACCTAGATGTCTTTGTCCTTTATGGAAGCTTCATACTACAAGGGCTTCTTTTGAGCGGCAACAATGGCCTTTTGGGGGTTGTCTAAGGCCTTCCCTTAGTTGGCCATCCTTTTCTTCTTGTTAAATGTTCTGTCAAGCAGGTTAACGAAGTCCACCACAAACTCCAATATAAGAAAAATAAATAAAGTTAGCACACAAAAACCTAAAAAATAAAAAATCAAGTGAAGACATCCATCATTTACTAGAAATAGTTTCGAGGTTACATACATGGCCAACCTATCTAAGGACAATCTAGCACCAAAGATGGTTTGACAAGGAGACAAGCTCCTCTAAGAAGACCAATACCTAATTTTGGCTTCTTGGAAACTGACCCTTCATCTAGGACCTTCCCTTATTGTTGAGGGAATCAAATGACTTTTGGGTTATGAATTGGATAATAAGGTTGGTGTTCTTCTTGCTCTTTTTAAAAGGATGTACCTACATCTTATCAAGATAATCCCTTATATCCACAAGGTCAGGGGGACCCCTAGCCTCCTTTTTTAGATGGCTGTGTAGTTGGTCAAGTGGACCCAGTATTATCCCCCATCTAATTAGGGTTTTAATTTTCGAAACCATCCCGTCCTCAGAAGATGTGGGGGGTAATTGTAGGGATTGTAGAGATGTTGACAAACTCAAAAGATCTTAAAATGTTGGATATTGAAGGTTCGTTATTTAGAAAGACTTCTATTATCTCTATTTCTTAATCCACCGGGAGAATAATGAATGAAGTTGTGATGGAGGGATAAGATTGAAGGTGTGAAGCCAACCTGGGATGTCAGTAACTGTACAGGATATATGTGGGACTAATTTTTTTTCAAATTAACGATGTTGAAATATTTATGCTCGGGTTGCCTCTTCTCGCGGTGATCCGCACAGTAAAATATGAAGACATAAAAAAAAGAACAAAACAAAGGGATCAGACAAAACTTAGTCGAGGAAAATCATTTCAAAATAGACTAAACCTATTTCATAAACAATATCGGGGAACCTAGGTCCCCTATATGGATCACCATCCTTTGAAATGGGAACGTGTTACCAGTCATTGACAAAATAATCCATAAAACCAATAATCATTATTGGAGTTCGACAAATGAACCACCGGTGTCCTCCCAACCTTTCTTGCCTTCAAATAATAAACACCTTCATTAAACTTCACCTATATATAGAAGCAGAGAATCTTAAGGATCCTTAGTTGGGTCCCATAGAGATCGTTGATCCTATTCATGCCATTAAAGACTCTCCAAGTATTTGGAGAATATTGGGCAGGAACAACATAAAAAAATTGACAAAAAATGAGAAACAATTAGCTGGGGAGGGGGGGGGGGGGGAAGTTATCCGACTTCAATGATGAATTGGAAGAAAATCCAATCTCCTCCGTTAATATTGTAATAATCTAAGGGAACCACGACCTTCCAACATCTAAATTGTTACCCATAAAGGGATGTAACAACTTCTAAAAGCCTCTATGGTGTTCTTATTAATGATGTAAACCATCTTTTTGAACAAGTAACAAGAAAATGGGAAGGATAAAAATGGTTCTTTAGAACAAATTATAGAGAATAAGATATATATATATATATATATATAGATAGATAGATAGAGCTAGAGAGATAGAGATAGAGATAGATAGATAGATAGAGAGCGATAGAGAAAGACTTACAAACTATGAAGATCAAAATGAACTCTGGTGCTCTTGAACTTGAAGATGAAAGTGTTCGATAATGAACCGAACTGAAATTAACTAGAGTATTAGTGGGTTGAAATGGTTTCCAAGACAAAACTCATTATTAACTCGTACACCCACACATGACGGCTTAAGAATACAATATCCCTTTGTGTTAGAGGTTACGTAATTACTAGCATACCTTTAAAAATGTTGGGGCATGTTACTCAAGTACCCCTAAAGGTTAAGTGGGAAAATTAAATCATCAAATATAAACATAGGCATCAACTGTTTCCTTAGACCATGGCATTTGTGGAAGACCAAGAAAAATTAGCAATCTTAGCCTGGATCCAACTAGAAGAGAGAGCAAACCTTTGTAACCTTAACTAGCTATAAAGGTTTCGGTGAAATTTTTTGGGGATAATTCGACCACATATGAGGATTGGACACGTGTCCGTTAACCTTATCAAAGTTCTCAAGCATAAAGAATAAATTGTGTTAATACCGACCTAGTGAAATCTCAAAATTGGATGGAACTAATTAGTTTGGATGGCTATCTATGGTCAAGAAGTCTTACATTGCTCAACCTCTTTGGTATGAATATGCGATCATCTAAGTAAGAAACATCATCTAGACATAGGTACATTATCGAATCACATACATATTGTTATTGTGTGATTGTTATTTAATTATTTCATGTTCGACTTTCTTTTTGTTGATTATGACTTGTAGGATTTTATGATCTATAGGAACAAAAATTAAACTTTATATTATCCAAAATATCTATGTAAGATTAATTCATGAATAATACACCACGCAAAAGTAATACTATAAACTGGTCGGATTATTACCTCAAATAATTTTTTGTGACTTCTTGAATCCTAATTTTCACGAACGATTACTTGATGCCACATGAACAGTTCCACATTATGAGCAATCACGACATTTGTCACTAGGATAATTTCTAATGATATGTATATGGAATGATTAACATAAATACAATTTTTCTCTTTTGGGAGTGAGTAAAAACTCTAATGTGAAAAATATGTCTCTTGGAATCCTCCTTAATTTGTATATTTGGTGGGAAGGATTATTAACCATGTGACCACAAGATATTGTTCTATAAATACCTTTTCAAAAAAGGCTTCGCAAGATATACAAATTTTTAAAATCAAAGTTAAATTTATCCATACTCTAAATACAACTACCTTAGACATATTATTTAATAATTTACCTAGGATATAATGACATATATATCAAGTTCCCATAAATTTATGAGAATTACATAAAGTACCCATGAAATTATTATTATTATTATTATTATTATTATTATTATTATTATTATTATTATTATTATTATTATTATTATTATTATTATTATTATTATTATTATTATTATTATTATAAAACCCTTATTATGTGACCCAATAACCTAAAATCATCTAAGTGTGGAACTAGTTATTAACCCCCATTTATTACTAAGCCTAGTTAAAAATAATTTTGAATCATAATTACTCTGAAGTCTTACCATGTTTCACACAATCATAAGTGACATATTCTCTTACATGAAATTATGGTATTTTCCATATTCTATGATAAAAAACTTTTGGTAACATTATTTGCATAACAAAATAATTGAACATGAAAAAGTAAATACAATATAAGATAATAACCCGTTGAAAGAAAATACAACATATTTGATACCAATTACTTCCATGAGAATAAATCTAACTATGGAATAAAAATATCAACTATATAATATCGATCTTAGAATACAAATTAAATTATGTAAAATCTATAACTCGAGATAAACTGAAATAAATACAACTGTCTGTACTGAAGTAGAAAGTAAATATAAAAGTTGTAAAGGAGTAAAACTGTACAACACATATACCCTATGAATAATGAATAGAATGTCGCTAGAGATGATCCTCCAATGATCCACCCAAGTCTACGGCAATGACCTAAGACGTGTGAAAAATAGTAAAACAACGAGGATTAAACCCAACAAGTCTATAAAGAGTAAGAATTAAGCTGAAGTTAGTCTACAATAATAATAATAATAATAATAATAATAATAATAGTAATAATAATAATAGTAATAAATATTATTATTATTATTATTGTTATTATTATTATTATTATTATTATTATTATTATTATTATTATTATTATTATTATTATTATTATTATTATTATTATTATTATTATTTCACACACATCCACTATATGATTGCACACAAATCAAGTAAACAATTATGATCCTACGCGACTGTGTCTAATAAACAAGTACAAACCCCATTCAACTAGGTTATACATAAATTTTCTTCTTATTATCAATTAATACGCATGTGAACTAAAATATGTTATATATATAACATTAGCCTGAACTCCTAAGGCTCTCAAAGTCTAGGTCTCATGTCACACTTAACCTTTAAAAAAATATTTTAATATAAGAACTACCCTACTCGATGGGCCAAAATCACATTCTAAGCTAACTGTGATCTATACAATCACTAAGCACCTATCTTTCTCATAAAATATCTCAATAATATATCTTATACTCAAGGTCCTAAAAAAATTGTCCATGAATCCAATCTACTCACGTATTACTAGAAATATATTATGTTTTATATTAATTATCTCTACTTAATCTAGGACTAAATTCCAAATTATACCAAAAGACATTATCGAATTGGCCTTATACCAACAACCTATGATTTTTCATAAACCCTCCACAAGCACTGCTATACAAAAACACACAAACTGAAGTTCCGAATAGAATTTTGTGCACTGATCCAATCCTTCTCATTCTCACGAGAATACTTAACCACACACATGGATGCCGTAAATTTGAACTTCAAAAGTGACGAGTTTCTTCTTCCCTAAACCCCAAGTCATAAACCTAAAAACCCTAGTCCACTTTGTATGTACCAACCAAGGTTCTTAACACATGAAGAACAAGTTATTATGATATCTAAACCCATATAGATCAAAACATAACCTCCTAAGTTCATAACACTACAAAAAGAAAACTGATTTGGAGACGTTGTTCTAGCGGTCTCATAAGATACTTTAGTCGTCCCAAACACTTTTTGAGATGGTATTTAGGACCGCTCAATGGGGTTTTATTAGAAGCATATTTTAAATAGTTTTCAAGACGATAACAGTTGTCTCAACAGGTTTTTTGGGGACAGAAACTAATTTGTCTCTAAAGCTCATTGTGTATTGAACTCTTTTGAGATGGAAATGAAGGTGTCTTTGATAAATGTTTTTAGGATGGTTATTATCCCTCCTAAAAAAATGGAGGGATGTCAAAATTTTGTCCCCAAAGTATTAGGGATGGTAAAATCAGTTACATCAATTTAGAATTGAACATACTACTTGAGACGCTTTACGAAACCGTCATTGAACATATGTTTAAAAAATATAATACATAGCATGCTTTATATCCATTCCATCACATATTCAATATAATCATAAGAAAACTGGTAAAACAACATATAACATATTTGGCACACATTTCAACATTTTTCAGTTAAAAGATTAGTCATCAACACAATATATCATTTCCCATTCAACTATAATTATACTTCTTATAAGTAAAATCCTACTCTACACAATCAAAACGTCCAACATTGTGCCTTCAAAAACATTAATGGTAATAATATGTTTTTAAACTAATTCACTACTCTCATTAGCAAAAATACATAAAGACCCATCTAATTCTAATATAAAGTGATGTCATCAAAGTAAACCCATAATCTTGAACCATACGACCTCTAATAAAATGACTTAAATATTTTTTGTCTAAAAATGGCTATAAGCGGCAAAAAGATTTATTTATTGTCAATTACCTTAAATTTTTTTTTAATCGTTCATGTTGTTGCAAAAAACTAGACTAGGTCTAATTGATTGGTCACAGATAAATAAAATAAAAACAAATAAGACAAAGAGATTTTTAAAGTGCTTTGGCAAAAAGAAATACCCTACGTCCACTGTTGTATATTACTTTATTGCCTTGATTTGTTTTCTCCCCCCTAAATAAGGGTGATATAATGTATTTATAGCCCAAGAGGGGTGCTGATAATTATCTTGTGAAAGGAAGAAATGCCTTCATTTATTAGGCATTTACATCAATAAATAATGTGAAATAAATATATTATTGATGTTTCTTCACTGGTTATACAGGTTGTAAGACTGCTGTCGCTTCGTTGGCTGCATTGATTGGGTTTTCGGCCGTTGGTCTGTCTTCTTTATTGGCTGGGCTTCCCTGTTGGTCGGGCTTCCTTGTTGATCGGGGATTTGTGCCATGTTGACTTGGATTTAGGCCATATTGGATGACATGTCTTGACTTGTAATTGGTCCATGTAAGGTGGTGAATTTTGGTATCAACAGAAGACCCTAATGTTTAGTACTTGGGAGCAAATGCGAAAGTGTAGAATATTATACTTTCGACTACTTGGTCGGCTGCAGACCTTCCAGACTTGTTAATTTTATCTACTTATTTGACTATTTTGGGCGCAAATGATAGTTTTATAAATTTTTCAAATTTTAGCGAGCGTTTCTAGGGTATCTTCGTCCTTTCTCTTGTTAGCCGTTGTAAACTCAATCATTGTTCATTTTAATCATTATTTTTTCCAATTTTTGAGGCGTCTTATAAAAAGAGCTGTAAAACTTCGATCATCTTCTATCTTTTCATTTCTTATTCTGCTGTTGTGTTCTTTAAACTTTCGTGTGATCATTTTCTTTTTCTGTCTTCAGTTTTTGTTGAATCCTTAAATCCTTGTAAGAATTTTTCTTATCTTCTTCTTTGTTTCTTCATCATGGTTCATTCTATTGAGTCGCTTGATAAGTTCAGGAGTGACTTTCACATTCCATCTTGGGTTGTACTGAAACATCCCACTTTTCCTTCTGATTTTTTCTCTCTTGTCGAAGGGCATTGGTTCCCTTCCATCTTTATTGCTGAATGTGGGTTCACATTTCCTCCCAATCCCCTGTGTCTGGAGTTTTGTCGATATTTTGATGTTATACCTGCAAGAGTAGCTCGTAACATATGGAGAGTAGTGATGGAGTATATAGGTTAAATTAAATCCATGGAACCCATCTAGGGATTCCAGAAATATTGTTTTGTTATAAATGGGTAACTAATGATACCACTTATTATGTGAAAACTAGGGCAGTTAGTAAAGCTTTAGTAGTTAACCTCCCTAATTCTAATAGGGATTATTTTTATCATAGGGTAGTTATAAGAAATTGGCAACATGCCCCTTTAGTTGGAGGTGCTAAATATCAAGGACCTAGATGTCCACTCTTTGGCAAGATAATATTTTGTTTTGTGTTTTAGTAATTTTGCCCTTGTTATATTTGATAAAATGTCATACTGACTACTGCTTTGTAGATTTGATTGCAGTTGACCAGAAAGAAAATGCCCCTAAAGAGAGTGAAGTAAATTTGAAAGAATTAAAGTTTATCTAGGGACTTCACAAGACAATTGTTGAGGAGCACATTAGGTCTGCTTCCTATTTCCTTCAATACAGAAATAACATTTCTTCCTTTATTACCAGACTTGTAGCTTCTCCTATTCTAGTGACTGATCATGATCAAGAAGTTGCCATTGATTCAGATACTCCTTTTTTTGAAATCATGAAGAAGAGAAAGTTTCCTGATCGTCTTAGTGGTAGCACTTCTGGCTCCCAAAAACTTGTAGAGAGGGCTAAGAAGAAAATAGGGGAAATCACGAGAGAGCCCCCAACCCCCATCCCCCAAAGACCCAAAATACCTGGATCCCAAAGATGCAGCTCCCAAAGATGTTGAACTTCCTATGAGGAGACTCAGGAGAGGGCTTACACAGAAGCAGGTCGACCAGGTGACTGAGCAATAGACCTTGGTTGGATTACCTTCTTCTGATGCTAGTCTTCTAGAAGTTAATACTCCTGATTTGGCCATGAAGTTGATCAAGTCTGGTACTCTTCCAGACCATAGGGGGTGGATGCTATGATCCCTCGAGCAAAAGTTTCTGAATTGGCTACTCAGAGCCTTGCATGAGTAAGTGATTTCCATCTTCTTGGTTATGTTGTCTTTTATATTTCTCATATAATAATCTTGATCTTCTTCTCTTGTAGTTCTTGGTGCACTTCAATAATATGCTATAAAAGGATGTTGCAATTTAGGATTCTTCTTCAAATGATGTAGAGGAAGCTTTAGCTGTCTTGAATTAGTATTTGCTCAATTTTCAGCATGCCCTGGAGGCTGAGAAGAGTACATGGGAAGATAAACTGAAGACAGTTAAATTGCTTGGAAAACGTCTGATGAAAATGCCCTCGAAGTTGAGTGCAAGGCTAAAAAAGTAGAGCGCAAGGGAAAGGAAGCTAAGCGCAAGGCAGAGGAAGTTAAGCGCAGAGTAGAGGAAGATAAGCGTCGAGCAAAAAATGTTGAGGAACTTATATCCTCTAACATAACTATGAGAAAGTATGGTGTAAAGGTGTCCTTCAGTTGGATGGGATAAGGGTTGGAACAAAGCCATTTCTACAGCTTCTGCTCAAGTTGAGTATGAAAAAAAAAATTAAGATATGGTTGGGTTGTTTCCCTTCAGGAGTTGAACACTGTTGAAGGCTTTGAGCTTTTTCAGAGACATACTCATGGTCCTCCTCCTGCTACTGAGGATGCGATTGAAGATGAAGTTGGTTTCGGGAGTCTCCTCTAGTGGATGAATCTTTTGCCGACCAACCTAAAATCACTGAATTTTCTCTTCCTCAATTTGATCATACTGAGCAACTACAGCCCATAGCCCCTTCTTCTGAGAATGTTGAGATTGATAGGGAGAAGGTGTAAATTTGTTTGCCATTTACCCTTTTGCTTTTTTTATTTTTTTTCTTTATTTTTATTGTATCTGAACTTCTTTATTATCAATAAAAGAAACCTTTTATTCCTTTTTATCTCTTGCTGATCATTCATGTTCTTTATTCTTATTATTGATTGGTGGTAATTTTTTCTTGGTATTTTATAGCGAAGAGGGAACAACTGTCTTCCAATGATATCGAGCTATTGAGGAAGTGTAATGCTTTTTTCAAAGCAGGTCATACGGACTTATTCAAGGAAGAAATTGATAAGTTGCTTGGTGATGATGCATCAGAGTAGGCTAAAGAGGCCTATAAATATTTGAAGTACTTTCTTGATAAGGCATTATCAAATACTATTGATTATTATGAGATGATAGAAGAACTTTAAGAACAATATAAAGATTCCATTGCACTATTGAATGAGAGCAATGAGCAGAAATATCGAAGCTTGAGTGTAGGTTGGGTTTTGATAACTTTATTTCTGTTTATAATAATAAAGAAGCTTCACTTAAGCTTGAAGTTAAAGAAACTAGAACTGTTGCCAAACTTCTGGAAGAGGAGAATAATAATCTGAGGGATGAAGTGAATCTTTTGAAGTCTGCCTCTGGAAGTGTTGTTGCTACTACCAATGAGGGATATTCTTTTTAGAAGCTAAAAATGCAACATTAAGGGATGAGTTGGAAGCTTTAAAAAAGATTAAGTCTGCATCCTCTTCCCGAGCAATAAATAAGTCTGGATGAGGAACTTCAAAAGCGATTAAGACCCAACAGACCCTTGCCAATCAAGTAGTGCAGTTAAAAGCTAAAGACCGAGCTATTGCTGGATGTCCCAGAAGCTGCAAACATTGTCTTAGAAATTATCTACTCAGTCTTCCCAGTTACAAGTTAAGGATGGAGTATTGAAGAAGCTGCAGACTCATGTTGATAAACTAACCTTTCAATTCCATAAGAAACCAAGGGAAGTTTGGATGGATGGGTATAATGAAGCTCTAGGGCATCTAGATGATAGACTCCAATAGACTAAGAATGAGGCCTATAAATGGGGTAGGATGAACACTTTGACCGTGCTGAAGGTGGATTGGAACAATTCACTGTAGGATTGGTATGACCTCAGCTTGCTTGAGCTTAATAATCCTCCTTTTAAGTTAGATGTCAACTGTTTTCCTGTTCATTGTATTCCTCAGTGCTTGATTTTCATGTACTTAGGAGATTACGAGCTACAAGATGAACTAGAAATCATCCAACCTCCACATCTGCTTGATCATCCTAGTAGCAGCAATACTATGATGCTTCAGGATTTTAACTTCATCAACTCTCCTTATACCTTGGATGATCCTCTAGATGGCATGGATCCTGTCTCTAAGACTTAAGGAAAACGCCCTGTAGAATAAAGATTTGTATTTTTTTTGCATGTTAAATAACAATATGTAATCATCTACTATAATGAAACAACTTCATTTTATCAATCTTTGGTTGTATATGGATCAACTTTTAGTCAATCTATGTATAGGAATGTCTTCTTAGTCGTTGACTTGTGAATGGATCAACTTTTAGTCAATCGATATTTTTGGATCAACAATTTGTCATTATGTAGTTTTTCACCAGTTCTATTGATACCCTTAGGATTATCTTAAGTGTTGTACCAATTACCAATGCATCACTATGATTCTATTAATGTAACTCTAGTTTTAGGTAATTTCATTAGTTACCTTGGTTCCCAGGCATTAGTGGAGCATTTGTCCATCTTTTAGCCTAGTTTAGATGAAAATCATTCATTCGGGTCTTCATTAACCAAGCATTTGGCACTTACAATTTTGCCTTGCACGGTTTTTTCCTTTTTATGTTTTGATAACAAACTTTGTTGGTACCTTTGTTGATAACGACCAACATTATTGGTGTTGGTGTTGTTACCGACCAACATTTTGTTAGTGGTTTGTGTTGACAACTAACATTGTTCGTGCCTTTATGTATTGACATCCAACTTTTTTGGTGCCACGACCAACATTGTTGGTGTTTTTGTTGATACCGACTAACATTTTTTTGGTGCCTTTATAGATGCATTTGCAGTTTTGTTTGTAGTGTAGTGCATAGCACTAGTACTCCGAAAAAATAACAATTTTGGGAAAATCATATTCTCATTAATATTGAAATGAACTGAGTACATCATGGTTATATTATTGATAATATTTCCTCGGGTACTCTGCATTCCAAGGATTCTTGAATTCTTCACCTTCCAAAGTCTCAATTCGATATGTGCCTGGTCACACAACTGCTGTAATACTATAAGGCCCATGCTAATTGGCTTCAAGCTTATTGTTCTTTTGAATTACCTTCTTCAAAACATAATCACTTTCTTTTAAGTTGCTCTACCTCACCCTTTTGTTGTAGAAGCGTGCAATCTGTTGTTGATAGGATGCATTCCTCAAAGCTGAGTCTTCACGTACTTCTTCCAGCATGTCTAAGTCCAGCCTTCTCATCAAATCACTGATTGGGGTATTGAAGTTAAAAACTCTGTGAGTTGGTAAGCCTAGATCTTCAGGAATTACGACTTCAGTACTAAATGCTAACATGCAGGGGGTTTGTCCAGTAGTTGTTCTAGGGTTGTTTGGTAAGCCCACAAGACGTAATGAAGTTCATTGATCCAATTCCTTTTAGCATTTTCCATCATTTTCTTCAACCCATTCCACTAAGTTATATTCATTACCTCTGTTTAACCATTGCTTTGAGGGTGGCCAGGAGCAGAGTGGATTTTTTAGACATTGGATTGGGAGAATAAGCAGCAAATTCATCATTATCAAATTGTGTGCCATGATCAGTAATGAAGGCGTTGGGCAAGCCATACATGGCTATGGTGCTCTTCCAAATAAAATGATAAACCTTTTCATAAGACATATCGATCAAGGGCTCAATTTCCACCCATTTAGTGAAGTAATCAACAACTACAACTAGATATTTGAACCTGCCTCAAGTGGTCGATAAAGGCCCGACCAAGTCAAATCCCCACATAGCAAAGGGCCAAGGTGAAGTTAATTGTGTTAGGACAACTTATGGATCCTTGCATATACTAGAAAGTCTTTGTCACTTATCACACTTCTTAGCCAAAGCTATGCAATCTACTTGCATAGTTGGCCAATAGTACCCCTGTGTTGATTCTTTTCAATAAAGTTCTCTCGGCTATATGAGATCCACAAAACCCTTCATGGACTTTCTTAAATATTTCATTTCAGCTGGATGCACACAACATTGGAGACTAATAGTCAGTCCTCTTCTATACAATACACCCTTGTCTAACACATATTTAGTAGCTTTGTATTTCAACTTCTTGGCTGGAAGTAAATCGGCTGGCAGAATTCCATCATCAATATAAGCTCTTGTGGGATCCATCCAAGATGGCCCCATATCAACCATAATAAATTAACCATAAATTATTCATCAATTATCCTATTAGTAAGTAGCTCAATAGGAATAGTTCATCATAACACGGTTCTGGTTGCTGAAGCTAGCCGGGAAGTGCATCTGCTCGTGAATTTTCCACTCTTGTAATTCTAATCATCTGAATAGCTAGAAAAATGGCGATTACCTTCAAAGCTGTAGCTAAGTATCTAGACATTAATTCTCCTTTGGCTGCATATTAGTTCAACAACTGATTTACCACCAACGGTGAATCACTGTATACCATAACTTGCTCGACATTTAATGATCTGGCTAGATTTAAACCAACAATCAAGACTTCATATTCTGCCTCATTATTGGAGGCTTGAAATTGGAATCAAAGAGCATAATCTATGTATACTTCATCCCGAGTATTGAGGATGATTCTTGATCCACATCCAGTTGCACAGGATGATCCATCAACGTACAAACTCCATATGGGGATATCTTTGTCAAACGTTTATTTTGTTAGAATACCTTTATGTAATATTTTATCTTTTACTTCTTTATATTTCTTTTCATCTCATGTACTCTGCTGAAAGGATTTGGTTGATTTGTGGTAGCTCCTTCTTCAATTTCTTTTGCTTAGAGTTGGTCGGGGATATCTCCAGTAGGTCTGATTACTTCTAAATGTTGCTCGACAGGAATCCCTTGTTGATCAGGAAGCTCTGGGTAAGTGAATTCTACAATAAAATTAGCTACATCTTGGCCTTTTAAAGATGACCTTGGTTCATATACGAGTTCGTATTCTCTTAACTCAATAACCCAATACATCAATCTGCCAGATTTCTTTGGCTTATGTAATTCCTGCCTCAGTGGCATGTCTATGTATACCACTATGGCATGATCTTAAAAATATGGCTTCATCCGTCTACTAGCCTCAATTAAGGACAATGTTAATTTCTACAGCCTGGGATATCTGTCTTCTACTCCTTAAAAATCTTTGCTAGTGTAATAAACCGTTTTTTGAACTCCAATTTCCTCCCTGATGAAGGCAGAGCTAACAGCTGATTTAGATACCGCTAGATACAAGTACAACTTTTCTCCCAGCACTAGCCGGGAGAGTAGTAGGGGTGCTACCATGTACTTCTTGAATCCAGGAAGGCTTTTTCACATTCATCTTTCCATTCAAAGGTTTTTTTGAGTACCTTAAAGAATAGTAAACATCTATCTATTGCTCGAGATACAAATCTGTTGAGTGCTGCTATACGCCTTGTTATCCTTTGAACATTCTTTTTAATGGTCAAGGATTACATTTCTATTAAGGTTTTGATCTTATCTGGATTAACTTCAATTCCCCTTTGATTTACTATGTACCCGAGGAACATTCCCTCCTGAACTCCGAAAATGCATTTGGTCGGGTTTAACTTCTGCTGGTGCTTTTCTAATTAATCAAACGTTTGGCTGAGGTCCGCAATATGATCTTTAGTTTTTTTTCTCTTTATCATCATATCATAAATATACACCTCCATGTTCTTGCCTATCTATTACTCAAATACTTTATTCATCACTCTCTGATAGGCGTCATCTGCATTTTTTAGACTAAGTGGCATAACATTATAGCAATAAGTTCCTCTGGGCGTAATAAAGGAAGTACTTTCTCTATCTTCTGGATTCATTTTGATCTTGTTATAACCAGAATATGCATCCATAAAACTTAGCAACTCGTGCCTCTAAGTAGCACCCACCAGTTGATCAGTTCATGACAAAGGAATATGATCCTTTTGGCATGCTTTGTTCAAGTCAGTAAACTACACACACATCCTTCACTTATTATTTTTCTTCTTGACCATAACTACGTTGGCCAACCAGTCTAGGTACTTTACATCTTTAATTAAGGAAGCCTTTTGAAGATTCTCCACTTCTTTTTGTATATCATGGTTCTTCTTCGGGATGAAAACTCTTCTTCGCTTCTTTAAAAGTTTAACTTCCTTATTAATATTAACCTCGTGGCACAGGAAATTAGGGTCTATGCTAGGCATATCTTCATGGCTCCATGCGAACACCTTCTTACTCTGTCTTAAGAAGGCCACCAACTCTTGTTTAAGATCTAGATCCAATGACGCTCTTATTTGAGTTATTCGCTATCGTTTGTCATCGTCCAAAACAATGCTTTATGCTGCCTCCATCACCTATCCTTTTAGAGCTCAGATTCATCTCTTGGATCTAAGGTTTCAACCTCAGATTTGCTGTTTGGATCAGATATATCCACTTGATAAGTGTTAGTTTTCCTCTTTACTTCTAGCATATCTCCCTCCTCGATAGATGAATAGCAGCATTTCCGAGCTACTTTCTGGTCTTTTTATAATATTCCAACTCCAAAGTTGGTCAGGAACTTCAAGCATTAATGAAAAATATAAGGTACAACTTCAAACTTCTTTAGACCTACTCTTCCCATGATTATGTTATAGGCATAATTAACAT
Source organism: Sambucus nigra (assembly GCA_949130495.1). Classification (NCBI taxonomy): domain Eukaryota; kingdom Viridiplantae; phylum Streptophyta; class Magnoliopsida; order Dipsacales; family Adoxaceae; genus Sambucus; species Sambucus nigra. The sequence continues at coordinate 156,762,323 of OX422207.1, read as the reverse complement.
TTTTGTCCATTACAAAGAATCTCACTTTCTCTATCCTGCTCCCCGACCAGGTCTCGATTAATACATCTAGCTTTATTGTACCCAATGGAAATAGTTTTGCACTAGAGAATCCAATAAGTGGCCTGTGATAAGGCTCCAATTACCTAAGTTTTAAATTAAAACTATCAAAACAGGGATAAATCATAATGTCCGCCGAACTACCGTTATCCACCAATGTCCTTGCTACTAATATGTCTTTCATCCTGACTCTGATTACTAAAGGGTCACCATGAGGACACAATACTCTAGATAGATCTTTCTTATAAAATCTAATTACGAGTTTATCCTTCTTGACTTTCCTTGGTCGGTCTTCTTCAGCAAGGTTGATTCTCTTGATATATGAACAAGCTTGAGCCTCATTATGGTAAGCCTTCCTTTCAACTGTGTGATCTTTTCGTCCTGCATCCCTACCTGTAATCATATGTGATGATGCTAAGATTTAGCACCACCGGATAAGTGATAGTGAGCTCAAACAGTAGCTGCCATGGCAGCCATGGAGATGTATAAGTGTATAAGTAGGTAGAAGGGGATGAGTATAAGAGGAAGTAAGACAATGATGTATAGTGGTTCAGCCAATTTGGCCTACATCCACTGTGAGTGTGTGATCCACTAAGTATGGGCACTAATGGCCTCGGATACAATGCACATAACCCTCTCTCTCTCTCTCTCTACTGTGTGTACAAGCAGAGTTTTAGCTAGGGCTACAGTTAATGGATCGATCCTCTGTAGGGTTGCAGGTGACAAGTATATATAGGTCTTGGGGGGTGTAGTGTACCCCCCAAGTATGCATGGTGCATGTGAATGATGATCCAGCCAACCCCCTGTTGACACCTGTAGATGCCCAATGATGACATAATATTCCCTCACGTGAGGGTGTGATTTGGTTATAACGGTCTGCCACGTGCCATGTGAGCCTCACGCACACTGTTCCACGCGTCTCCCAAACCACGCTCTGCGATGATGTCACCCTCGGCCTATGAGACGAGGCCGAGGGCAAAGTTCCTTCCGGTAGTGAGTCTGGTTTGATTCTGGCCTCGTACTGTCGTACCCTCGTAGTATCTTCCGGAGCCTGGTGGAAGGGTCGTACCCTCGTAGTATCGTCTGGAGCCTGGTGGAGGGTCGGCCCCTCGTAGGGTCGTCTGGGCCTGGTGGAAGGGTCGTACCCTCGTAATGTCGTCTGGAGCCTGGTGGAGGGTCGGCCCCTCGTAGGGTCATCTGGGCCTGATGGAGGCCAGCTGGAGCTTGGGGAAGGGTCGGCCCCTCGTAGGGTCGTCCGTTTTGGAGATAATCGTCATCCAGGCTGAGGGTATAAACGGGTATATCAATCACCCCCCAGCCCTTAGTCATAGGTGTCATTGAGATGGCTGAGGGATATTTGCTGAATTCGAGACACGTGTGATGAGTTAGGTGAGTGACACATGGGCAGGTACTCATTGCTATTTAAGTTCCCAAGGCAGGGCGGCTGCACACTTGCCTGGGGCTTTGTGCCCTGACTATTCCCTTCTTGGCAAATGTGCCCATTTATTGCCAATGTATATAAGCAATTTTTAAACTCTCTCCACCACTTCTTCTTCTTCGCGCCTAAGTTCTCTCTCTCTCTAGAACCAGTCGCTACCGCCATTACCAGCCTTTGAACCTTCAGGTAGTGGCAGCGTTCTTGCCCTTCTTTTCATCAGGTAACCTTTTTTTCTCCTCTCGCCTTCTTTTGTCTTCATTTCTGTTTGTTTTTTAGGGTCGTAGGTCGTCTGGTTCTTAGAGTTTCCCCATAGCTTTTTCTGGTTTAGTTCTTGGGTGTTCTTGACGAAAAACGTTTTGGTTCCTTGGTTTGATCCAAAAGTCAAACCTGGTCAATCCCCCAAGTGTTTGTAGTTGAATTAGCCAAGTCTAGCGTAATTTCTCCAAGTGTAGGGTCTTCCCCTTAATGCTTAGGAGGCTCTACAGCTTAGTGTCTGAATTCCCATCCTTGAGAGAGAAACTATTTGCCGAGATCAGACGGATAGAGGAAGAGGAAGAGAGGAGACGAGGGGCCAACCCTAATTGGGTACGACCCATCTTTCCCATTCCTCTTGCCACCATAAGACCATCTGAACCCTTTGAGTCTTGTGGGTCGTCTCCTCGTCCGGACGATACTCCCAAACCCAGTGAAATGGACGAGAGAGCCTCCTCTCCAACTGGTGTTGGAACCTCTGGTAGAAGGGACACATCCGACCTTAGCCCAGACCGTGAGGCCGATGGTACAGTCCCCTCCGATGCCGTTCCTGTGACAACCCTATCCCCCAATGCCTTCCAAGTGTCCTTTCCTCAGGGTCTTCCTGTAGGTGATGAGGGGGAAGGAGATGAGGACGCAGACGACGATACAGATGACGAGGTTGATACCTCCCATGCCTCGTCTTTCATCTCCTCCGTTAGGGATAGGGATCTTCTGGTGTGGAGGCATATCTACGGAGTGCCCTCTGGGGTAACTATGAGGGCTCCGTCTGATACTGAGAGGGTTTTTGAGGGAGAAGAGGGACAGGTTGCAGTCTACGAGCAAATGTTTAAAGTAGGTGTTAGACTTCCCTTCCATCCTGCTATTGTAGATATTCTGTCGGCTCTTGGCGTCTCCCCCTCGCAACTTCCACCCAACTCTTGGAGGACGATACTGGGGTACATTTCTTTGTGGAAAAATGCTTTCATTGATGAACCCTCGTCCGACGTGTTCTTGGCCTGCTACAATATCACCTCTTCATCTAAACAGCCCGGATACTATCATCTAGGGGCGAGAAGGTCTGAGAAGAAGCTGCTCCACGTAGCTCAAACTTACAATCATGATTGGAAAAAAAGGTTCTTCTTCATATCTGGGGCATGGGAGAGCTCCACCGAGGCGTCCCCTTCTGCCGATGCTCCGAGGGTTCCTAACAGATGGTCTAATCCCTCCATGAAGGCTAGGTCAGACCCCGGACTTGGCCTGGAGGAAAGTGATATTGTTGAGTATCTGAGGGGACGAGGGAGAGAGGGTGAGATCCCAAAATTCGAAGATTTGATGACCCCTCGATTCCTTAAAGAAGCTGGTCTGAGGGTCGGCCCTCTGACAGATCTATGTGAGTTACACTGAACATTTTCCCTTCTCTACTTATTTTTGAAGTGTTCTCTCTTTATCTCTGAACTTTTTCTGACATGTCGTCCTCTTATCAGATCGTCCTGCAGGTACACCAGACTACCTCTGGGAAATGACTGCTCCAAGCCTACTTACTGGTTTGTCAAAAAAGAAAGGGGAGGAGCGTCAGCAAGCTACCAAGAAGACGAGGGCCTCAGGGCCGACAGTTGTTGAGCCGACAGCTGTTATCCACAAAAGGAAGGAGCCTGAGGCTCCAGTCGAGCCTCGTCCTGACCCTAAGACGAGGGCCAGGGCCGAGGCCTCTGAGGGGGCAACCTCTTCATCAAGCATGGGGGCCTTCTGGTCTCAAAATCTGTCCCATCTGAGGGCCGATCCCTCATCTCTTATTGCCAACCTGAGGGAAGCAAAGGCCTCGATGTTCTCTGCACCGTCGGCCTCCGACTTCGAGTTCTTAGCGAAGATGCCTCCAGCCAAAGTGTATGACTACGGTCTGCACTCCCTTGCTCAGGTATTGGCCCTGACCTTTAATTTCATTCTCCCTAAGTGTTTACTCGGCCCCCATTGATATATCTTCATTTTTTTCTTGCAGTCTGTCTGTGCCTTCACCTCAGCCACCAAGTGGATGGCTGAGAACCAACAAAAATTCCACGAAGCTGAGAGGGCCATTCAACAAGAGGCTGACCTATGGACAGAGCTGCACACTGCGAGGGCCGAGCTGGAGAGCACAAGAACTGAGCACGCTAGAGTCCTTGATGAGCTGACGAGGCAGCATGATGCCGATATGCAGGCTAAGGACTTGTTGATCAAGGACAAGGACTTGTTGATCAAGGACAAGGACGAGGCCCTGGACACTATGGAAGCCAAGCACAAGACCGACCTTGAAGCAGCTGTCCGGAAAGCCGGGGCTGATGCTGTTGAGGCTTACAAGGCCTCAGACGAATTCCAAGGCTTCGATCTTGAATATCTTGAGAGGGGAATTAGGACGGCCTGTCGGTGGGTCGTCCTAAAGTTTGCTGATACAGTGTCATCCATCCGCCCTTCTCTTGAGGTGGTTCAGCTGGATGACCCCTTGATTTCCGAGGCCTTGTCGCAAGTGGAGTCCCAGGTTCAGGTTGAGGGGGTCGGCACATCTGAGGATCAGCCGGTCGTGATAGTTGAAGAGACCCCCCTAGTTGATGTTGAGACTCTTCCTTCTGATGTCGTCCCTTAGGGTGGCTGTCTGTAGCCCATACCCTCATTTTTGTATTTTTGTTTAATGGCCTTGTAAAACACTTATGTTTTATTAATACCAGTCTCTTCCCTTCCATACTTATTGTCTTTAGTTCTATTATGGCTTGTTCCTTTCTAGTTTGCTTCCTTGTTGATGATGATGCTACTAACCCCTCCCTCGTCTATAATGAGGACCAATGAGGGGTCGTCCCCTCATCTGACTTTATTATAGCCGAGGGTTCAGCTTACCCTCGTCTTTTTTGAGAACAGTGGAGGGGTCGTCCCCTCCACTGGTCCTAATTATAGCCGAGGGTTCAATTAACCAAATTAATGGTTTTTTAAATAAAGTCTACCCTCGTCTTTCTTGAGGACAGTGGTGGGGTCGTCCCCTCCACTGGTCCTCATTATAGCCGAGGGTTCAACTTACCAAATTAATGGTTTTAATGAAGTCTACCCTCGTCTTTCTTGAGTACAGTGGTGGGGTCATCCCCTCCATTGATCCTCATTATAGCCGAGGGTTCAACTAATCAAATTAATGATTTTTAACAAAGTCTACCCTCGTCTTTCTTGAGGACAGTGGTGGGGTCGTCCCCTCCACTGATCCTCATTATAGCCGAGGGTTCAACTAATCAAATTAATGATTTTTAACAAAGTCTACCCTCGTCTTTCTTGAGGACAGTGGTGGGGTCGTCCCCTTCACTGATCCTCATTATAGCCGAGGGTTCAACTAATCAATTTAATGATTTTTAACAAAGTCTACCCTCGTCTTTCTTGAGGACAGTGGTGGGGTCGTCCCCTCCACTGATCCTCATTATAGCCGAGGGTTCAACTAATCAAATTAATGATTTTTAACAAAGTCTACCGTCGTCTTTCTTGAGGACAGTGGTGGGGTCCTCCCCTCCACTGATCCTCATTATAGCCGAGGGTTCAACCAATCAAATTAATGATTTTTAACAAAGTCTACCCTCGTCTTTCTTGAGGACAGTGGTGGGGTCGTCCCCTTCACTGATCCTCATTATAGCCGAGGGTTCAACTAATCAAATTAATGATTTTTAACAAAGTCTACCCTCGTCTTTCTTGAGGACAGTGGTGGGGTCGTCCCCTCCACTGATCCCCATTATAGCTGAGGGTTCAACTTCTTTCCGTGCATAATAGAACTGATAACCACTGGATGAGGGAAACACTGATATTTCTCATTAATTTTCCATGTGTTCTGTCGAAACAATGCTTATTACAACTATGGCCTATCAAGACCTTACAACACTACTGGTAGTATTTTTTCAAGTGATCCGCATTCCAGGGGTTGGAAAAAGGTTCCCCTTCTAGGTTTTCTAGTCTATAGGTCCCAGGGACAACTTCATCGGTGACCCTATAGGGGCCGTGCCAATTAGGATGGAGCTTATTGGGCTTCTTCCAAGTTTTTTTGAGAACCAAGTCTCCTACTGCGATTGGCCTCTGTTTCACCCTCTGGTTGTAAAACCTTGCGGTCCTCTGCTGGTAGGAAGCCTGCCTTATCTCAGCATCCTCCCTTTTTTCCTCAATTAAGTCCAGGTCAAGTCTCCTCTCCTCCGTATTTCCCTGGGGGTCGTACATTTGGACCCTATGAGTGGGAAACTCGACTTTGGTGGGGATGACTGCTTCTGATCCATAAGAGAACATGAATGGGGTCTCCCCAGTAGAGGTCCTTACTGTCGTCCTGTATGCCCACAACACTGCATATAACTCCTCGACCCATCTTCCTTTTGCCTCCTCAAGCCTCTTCTTAATCCCATCTAGGATTGTCCTGTTCGTAACTTCGGTTTGCCCATTGGCCTGAGGTCGGCCTGGGGTGGAGAAAAATTGTTTGATACTTACCCTCTCACAGTACTTCTGTAAAGAGGCGTTCTTGAACTGGGTCCCGTTATCCGAGATGAGGGTGTTGGGTAGACCATATCTGCATATCACATTCTTCCAGATGAACTGGAAGGTCTTCTGCTCCGTGATCGTGACCATCGGTTCGGCCTCTACCCACTTTGAAAAGTAGTCAATTGCTACGATGAGGAACCGATAGTTATTGACTGCTCTCGGTAAGGGTCCTACCAGATCAATCCCCCATACTGCGAACGGCCATGGGGATGTAATGGAGGTGAGAGGCTGATGAGGTTGGTGAGGGATGGTAGCAAATCTTTGGCATTTATCACACTTTTTAACATATGCGGCAGCATCTTTCCCCAAGGTCGGCCACCAGTAGCCTTGGGTGATCACCCTCTTTGCCAAGGATCTACCCCCAATATGGCTTGAGCACGACCCTTCATGCACGTCTTGCAAAATGGAAGGGACCTCTGAGGGATGCACACACCTAAGTAAGGGGAGCAGAAACCCCTTTTTGTACAGCGTGTCTCCGATGACAGCGAACTTTGCAGCCCTGTATCTCAGCTTCTTCCTCTCTTGGCTCGCTTCTGGCATCTCTCCCCCTCTAATGTATCTGATCAGGGGGTCCATCGATGAATGTTCTTGAGAAACATTCATGCAAACACCAAGTGTTCCCTCGTAGTCTTCGATAGTTGGTCGAAGCAAGATTTCTACCGGGACTGTCCTCCTTATGTCTGTCCTAGTAGCTGAGGCCAACCTTGCAAGGGCGTCAGCACGGCCATTGTCGAGCCTAGGTATCCTCTTGAATTTCACTTCTTTGAAGTTTTTCAGCAATGACCTCACCTTATCAAAATACCTAGCCATCCTCTCGTCTTTGGCCTCATAGGCTCCTAGTATCTGATTCACCACCAGCCTTGAATCACTGTGAACCAAAATTTGGCCGACACTAAGGGATTTGGCCAAGGAGAGGCCAGCTATCAAGGCCTCATACTCAACCTCATTGTTGGAGGCTTTGAAATTGAACCTCAGGGCATACTCGACGTCTGTGCCATCGGGTGCTGATAGTATCAGTCCAGCACCACTTCCGCTATCACAGGAGGACCCGTCAACGAAGAGGCTCCACGGAGTCTTTCCTTCAGAAAAATTTCCCTTAGAGAGGGACCCCTGTCTAAAGATGTATCTTCCCTCTTCGTTTTCAGTCACTTTCCTTCTAGCGGTGCTCGTCTCAGCCATATCTGCGGGTGTGTCTGCGGGTCTGTCTTCTGTATCTGCCTTCCCGAGGGTCTCACCCTCGGCCTCATCATTTTCCCAGGTGAACTCAGCCACGAAGTCTGCCAAGGCCTGCCCCTTAATGGCTGTCTTAGGCTGATACACAATGTCAAACTCCCCCAACTCTATAGCCCAGGTCATTAGCCTTCCTGATTTTTCAGGTTTGTGTAGGACCTGCCTAAGAGGAGAGTCAGTAAGGATGACCATAGTATGGGACTGGAAGTACGGTTTCATCTTCCTTAAGGCATGGATCAAGGCATAGGCCAACTTCTCCATCCTCGGGTATCTCTGCTCTGCCCCCTGGAGTGCCTTGCTGTTGAAATATACGGGCTTCTGTATCCCATCTTCGTCTCTTACGATTGCTGCACTGATAGCGGATTCTGAGACAGCAAGGTACACGTAAAGTCGTTCACCCTGCACGGGTCGTGACAGCAGCAAGGGAGACCCTAAGTATGATTTTAGCTCCTTGAGCCTCATCACACTCTTCGCTCCATTCAAAGGCTTTCCTGAGGATCTTGAAGAATGGTAGACACCTGTCTGTAGCCCTTGACACAAATCTGTTCAAGGCAGCCACTCTCCCTGTGAGCCTCTGAACGTCTTTAATGGACTTGGGGGTCTTCATCTCAATAAGGGCCTTTATCTTTTCGGGATTGGCCTCGATGCCTCTTTGATTGACAATGAACCCCAAGAACTTCCCCGCTCCGACCCCGAAGACACACTTGGCCGGATTGAGCTTCATTTTGTATTTGTCCATTGTATTAAAGGTCCTTTCCAGGTCTGCCACATGATCCTCTGCCTTCAGACTCTTAGTCAGCATGTCATCTACGTAAACCTCCATAGACTTCCCAATTTGGTCTTCGAACATTTTGTTTACGAGGCGCTGGTACGTTGCCCCCGCATTTTTTAGGCCAAAGGGCATGACCCTATAACAGTATGTCCCCTTGTCAGTGATGAAGGCGGTCCTCTCTGAGTCCTCAGGGTTCATGAAAATCTGGTTATACCCTGAGTAGGCATCCATGAAACTCATGAGCTCATGGCCTGCGGTAGCGTCCACCATCTGGTCGATGCGGGGGAGAGGGAAGCTGTCTTTGGGACAATGCTTGTTGAGGTCTGTGAAGTCCACGCACATTCTCCACTTGCCGTTGGCCTTTGGGACGATGACTGCATTGGACAGCCACTCAGGGTAGATGACCTCTCTGATAAATTCAACGTCTTCTAATTTTTTAACCTCATCCCTGATGACCTCATACTTTTCTCTAGAGTAAATCCTCCTCTTCTGCTTTACCGGCTTCACTCCCTCTACCACATTGAGTTTGTGGCACATGATTTCAGGGTCGATCCCTGGCATATCTACATGACTCCACGCAAAGACGCTTCGCCTTCTCCTCAACAGTTTGATGAGGTCTTCCTTGATACTGGGCTTCAGAGATTTGCCAACTTGGACGGTTTTTCCCGGGTCATCCTCATCGAGGATGATGGGTTCTACCTCCTCAGCGGCCTCTCCTTTTTTGAGGTTCGTCTCGTTCCTGGGGTCTAGGGTATCAATGTTGTAAGTGGCCGTAGCCCTCTTGTGTGCCTCCCTTTCTTCAGCGGAGTTGTAGTAGCACTCTCTCGCTGTCGTCTGGTCTCCCTGAACTTCCCCCACCCCATAAGGGGTAGGGAACTTAACCATCTGGTGGACTGTGGACGGCACAGCTTCAAACCCCTTGAGGGCCACACGTCCCAGTATGATGTTGTATGCCGAAAACACATGCTCATCCAACACAAAGAAACTGACCCTCTTGGTGAGCCATCTCGACCATTCGTCCCCCATCCTGACATCAGCCTCATATATTCCTAGGGGGTGAACCTTCTCCCCACTGAACCCAATCAATGGATGATGGTATGGGACAAGTCTGGCACGACTGAGGCCCAAGGCCTTGAAGCATGGCCAAAACATCACATCTGCGGATGAGCCTCCATCCACCAGGATCCTCGGCACTTCGCACCCGTGCACCCTGGTGGTGATGACGAGAGGGTCATCATGCGGGGCCAATAGGCCCTTGAAGTCCATTCTTGAAAATCCCACAATCAAAGTGTCCATGTCAACCTTCTTCCTTTTTTCCGACTTGACCTCTAGGAAGGTTGAGTGCACCATCTTCGTCACTGCCTTAGCCTCAGCGACATGGGCCTTCCTGTCGGCGACCTCAGACCCTCCTCCTGCAAGTCCCCCGGAGATCATTCCCACCCCGAGCGAGATCATATTGAGCCTCTTGACAGGGCCTTGGTCGTCTCTCGGTGGGAGGTCAGGGTCGTCCTCATCATCAGAGGGGTCGTCCCCTCTTTTTTAAGGACCTTCTCTGCAGGCATCGACTCGCTTCTTTCTGGGGTCGTCCCCTCGGCCCCTCTTGAAGTCGGCTTTATCGACGTACTTTCTGAGCTTCCCTTCCTTCAGCATCTTCTCAATCTCGTCTTTCAGGGCGAAGCATTTATCCGTCACGTGGCCGTGGTCTTGGTGAAATTCGCACCACAGGTTCCTATTTCTCTTGCCGGGGGCTGCCCTCAGCTTCTCAGGCCACTTCAGCGTCTTGTCACTCTTTATCTCATTGAGGATCTGTTCACAGCTGACCGTCAGAGGGGTGTACCCCGTGAACTTATCATCCATGGTTCTCTTCTTCCCCTCTTTGTTCTTCTTGGGGTATTTACTCCCACTTGCACCTCCTCTTTCGTCCTCATACTTTGCAGCCATCGCCTCTTCGGCGTTCATCACCTTCCCTGCTGTCGACAACAGCTCGGCCATCGTCCTCGGAGGGTCTTCGGCAAGCTTCCATAGTAGCTTCCCCTTTTGGAGCCCTCCAATCAGGGCTGTCATAGCTATGCTCTCCTCATAGTCTTCCACCTCCAGCTTCTCTTTATTGAATATGGCTATGTAGTCTCTCAGAGTCTCATTCTTTCCCTGCTTAACATAGAGCAGGTGTGTGGTCTTCTTCTGTGGCCTCACCCCAAAGCAGAAATTATGGATGAACAGGTCTGCCAACTGCTTAAAGTTTCCAATAGAATTTTTTGGAAGAGACGTGTACCACACATGCGCAGCCCCTGTCAGGGTACCAGAGAAGGCACGACATCTCATCTCATCTGAGATAGAGTATATGTCTGCCGCGGATTGATACATCTCCACGTGGTGGACAGGGTTGGTGCTCCCATCGTATCTTGGGGTGACCACAGGAGGCTTGAACTTCGATGGCGTGGGGAAGTTGACTATCTTTGCCACAAAGGGTGAGCCTATGGTGTATCCCCTCTGAAGAGGGTCCCGGCTCTTCAGTATGTCGCCAATCTTATCCTCTAACTGCTGGATTGAGTCATTCCAAGGCCTCACAGGGTCGGCTCGGCCGATGTTATCACCTGCCGCCTCTTGAAGGTGGACGGAGGGCTCCGCTGCAGCAGGCTTGTGTCGGATGTTTACTTCCCTTTGGCCATCATCCCGTCCCTGGGGTCGGCCATCTGCTGCCTCCTTCCTGGATCTCACCGCGCTTCTCGACCTGGACAACTTATCTCGCAGGTCATTTACTGGACCTAGCCTCTCAAAGGCCGACCCCCTGCTCAGACGATCAAAAGCAGAGCCTCTCGGGCGATCATCAGGGTTTGGTCTCACGAACTTTCCTCTACTATCTTGGAGGGGTCTCACAGTGTTGTTGGAAACCTCATACGGCTCCCAGCATTCAATTGGGGCCTCCTCTCCCTCCAGATCGTCATACCTGTCCTCAGGGCAAGGGTTTCCTTGCCTCCCCAGGCGTAAACGCCGGGGGTCAGCAACATCCCTATGCCGCTGAGGGGGTGGCAGGTCATTACGTGGTGCCTGGGGTGGTCCCCTGGCCTCATGCTGTCCTGGAGCTGCTGCCGGAGTAATCATCTCAGGTGAGACCCCTAGTGGTCTCAGTATGTTCTGACTTAGAGCTGTGAACTCCTCCTGCATCATCCGCTGGCTGGCTGCCAGAGACTTTAGGGCTGCTGCCACATCAGCCATCTCAGACTGAGGTGGTGGCTGGCTGGGACTGGGTCTTCCCCCCTCATCCGGCGGGGGAAGAGGTGTTGGTGGCATCTCATGTGCCATGTGCTTGAGCTATGGAAAGTTGAGCTGAAGAAAATACTGGTGAGCTTGGGAACCTTAGTGGGTCTCTTTCAATGGTGAAACACCTCCTCTCAGGGGGAGTGTTGGTTCACCACCAGAGTGCCCAGTGAGGTCAAGCTGTACAAAGGAACAGATGTCTTCTCGAGTTCCCACAGACGGTGCCAAACTGATGATGCTAAGATTTAGCACCACCGGATAAGTGATAGTGAGCTCAAACAGTAGCTGCCATGGCAGCCATGGAGATGTATAAGTGTATAAGTAGGTAGAAGGGGATGAGTATAAGAGGAAGTAAGACAATGATGTATAGTGGTTCAGCCAATTTGGCCTACATCCACTGTGAGTGTGTGATCCACTAAGTATGGGCACTAATGGCCTTGGATACAATGCACATAACCCTCTCTCTCTCTCTCTACTGTGTGTACAAGCAGAGTTTTAGCTAGGGCTACAGTTAATGGATCGATCCTCTGTAGGGTTGCAGGTGACAAGTATATATAGGTCTTGGGGGGTGTAGTGTACCCCCCAAGTATGCATGGTGCATGTGAATGATGATCCAGCCAACCCCCTGTTGACACCTGTAGATGCCCAATGATGACATAATATTCCCTCACGTGAGGGTGTGATTTGGTTATAACGGTCTGCCACGTGCCATGTGAGCCTCACGCGCACTGTTCCACGCGTATCCCAAACCACGCGCTGCGATGATGTCACCCTCGGCCTATGAGACGAGGCCGAGGGCAAAGTTCCTTCCGGTAGTGAGTCTGGTTTGATTCTGGCCTCGTACTGTCGTACCCTCGTAGTATCTTCCGGAGCCTGGTGGAAGGGTCGTACCCTCGTAGTATCGTCTGGAGCCTGGTGGAGGGTCGGCCCCTCGTAGGGTCGTCTGGGCCTGGTGGAAGGGTCGTACCCTCGTAATGTCGTCTGGAGCCTGGTGGAGGGTCGGCCCCTCGTAGGGTCATCTGGGCCTGATGGAGGCCAACTGGGGCTTGGGGAAGGGTCGGTCCCTCGTAGGGTCGTCCGTTTTGGAGATAATCCTCATCCAGGCTGAGGGTATAAACGGGTATATCAATATGTCAATTAAAGGATCCAAAACTGAGGAATACCTCGCGTTCAGGTTGTCTAGGCCTCTTTGGGAGATCAGGACCGTCTTCTGGCTTATCATCATGGTTCCTCTTCTTATCTTATCTAGGATTAATAGGTGATTTGGATCTCTATCGACCACTATCTCGAGTTCTTCCACTAGCTTGTCGATCAACAAATCTGTCCAATTTTCCTCTTCGGATGAGTGCCTCTATCTCATTCTAGAAAGAAATACATCGGTTGGTCGTAAGACCATGATATTTATGAAATTTGCAATACTTGGACTTATCCCTCTTATCAGCAGGCGACCTTAACTTTTCAGGCCAACTCAAATCATTGATGTGCTTGATTTATTCCAGGACATGGTGTATATCCACCATTAAGGGAGTGTAATGGGTAAATTTTCTGAGCCGATCTAGGATTTATTTTACTTTCTAATTCATGCGTTCATTATGATTTTTATGCTCCTTCTTATCTGATTTCCCTTCAGCCTTCTCTTCCTTCTTTGCATATGAATTATTTTTAGTAGCCATAGCTTCCTCGGCATTCATATTTTTTGCTGATTTGGCCATCAATTCTGTCATCGTGTTTGGGGAGTTTTTGCCCAAATATAATATAGTTTTTCGGGGAGCAAACCACTCATGAGGGTAGTGATTGTAGTCTTTTCCTCATAATTAATAACTTTTAATTTATCATTGTGGAAACAAGTGATATAATCCCGGGTACTTTCTCCCATAATTTGTCTCACACTAAGTAAATGAGCTACTCGCTTTACTAGTTTGGCTCCAAAGTAGAAATTACCAATAAATTGCTTAGCGAGCTGTTGGAAGCTAAAAATCTGCCCTCGAGGAAGAATATTAAACCAGATTTGAGCAGATCATCCAGTGATTTTTCCCGAAAATGCCCTTCATCTCATCTCATCAGGAACTGCATAAATATCAGTTACTACTTGGTATTGTTCTATCTGAAGAACTGGATCAGTCTTCCCATCATACTTAGGAGTGACCATGGGGGATTGAAACTTGGTCAGTGTAGGGAAATCTACAATCGTTTGCATAAAGGGAGATCCCTTAATAAAGCTTCTCTGGAGAGGATTCTTAGCCTTGGCCATTTCTCCCAGTCTATCTTCCAAACGCTTAATGAACCCCTTCCAGGCATCATTGCCAGCACCAAATTTATGGGTGATAACTCTTTTATACTGACCAACTGATTGTGCTGAGCTTTCTTCTTCTGAACCATCTCTTTAACTTGACCGAGTAGTTCGTCAGGTGTTGAATCTGGATTAGGCTGAAGTTTCCCTCAGGTCGCTTGGTCGTCGAGTATTTCTGGACGTAACCCAAAGGTAATTTCCCTTGGGTCCCAAGCGATCGAAAGGAGAGGCCCTGCTTAGCCTTTCTAAGGAACTCAATCTTTCTCGGATGGGGGAGTATCCATCAGAGGAATTAGAACTTCTGATAGAAGAAGTTGTTCCAGGAAGGTAAGAAGGATCCCTTGAAGTTCGGGAATGGCTATGCCCAGCACCCCTTATCGGTGGTGGTGGCATACTCCTTTGATTGAATTGTGCAGGGACTCCAGCTTGTAGAGTTTAGGCCAACTGTCGTATCGTATCCTGCATAGTCTCTTGACCCTTGGCCAAACTAGACAAAATTCCCGTTAAATCATTGTTTTTTGGAGGGGCAGAGGGAGTAGGCAAAATTCCCTCATTTATGGTGCTTAATTCAAAAGTTTCATCCATATATGATGAATTAGTGAAAAAGTTTAGCAAGACGTTCCCATAGACGGTGCCAATCTGTTGATGCAAAAAACTAGTCTAGGTATAATTAATTGATCGCAGATAAATAAAATAAATACAAATAAGGCAAATAGATTTTTAAAGTTCTTCGTCTCAAAGGAATAACTTACATCCAATGTTGTGTATTACTTGAGTTCCTTGATTTGTTTTTCTCCCCCCCCCCCCCCACACACAATGAAGGTGATACAATGTATTTATAGCCCAAGAGGGGTGCTGATAGTTGTCGTGTGAAATGATGAAATGCCTTCATTTGTTAGGCATTTACATCAATACATAATGAGAAATAAATATACTATTGTTGTCGCTTCACTGGTTATATAGGTTATAAGACCGTTGTCGCTTCGTTGGCTGCACTGATTGGGTTTCTGGCCGTTAGTCGATCTTCTTTGTTAGTCGGGCTTCCCTGTTGGTCGGGTTGCCTTGTTGATCGGTGATTTGTGCCATGCTGACTTGGGTTTAAGCCTCATTGGATGACACTTATTGACTTGTAATTGGTCCACGTAAGGTGGTGAATTTTGGTATCAACAGTTCCTATAGACAAATGTATTTTAAAAATTATAAAATTTGTATATCTTCTTATTAATCATATTTAAAAATACTTAATATTAAAAAAAATAATTAAAGACTCCTTTATTTATTCATGAAAACCAACCTGTACAAACATTAAAATTAACTCAAAAACAATAAAATAATAGCCGCAATAAACCACTAGTAAATTATAACCACTAACAATGTAAAGTTCAAACTAAAATTCAATTAACATCATGGTTTATAAGTTCAAGATAATAATTTAATTCAAAATAGTCTCACCTACACAGCCGCCTAACTTAACACAAGTTGTTTTTCATGTTATTCAAACACTATTATTGTAAAAAAAAAACTTGGCAGAGTCTCCTTTATTTATTCACAAAAACCAACCTACATAAACATTAAAATTATCTTAAAAAATTACCTAACACTCTCTAGCAGACATATATAAAAATAAAATAATTATGTTGTAAGGTAAATGCATGTGTAATTAGAAAGATATCTCTCTATGTATATAATAATTAGTTATATATATAAACTATATAAATATTATAATAATAAAGATGTGTTATTACCTATTCGACATGGGTCGTTGACGTACTAAAAGTATGACGAGGGATAATACTTTGAAACAAACTATGCATTTCATTTATCATGTCTATCTTTATCTGTAATAGTGCTTTTTGGTGGCGAGTATCTAATTATCCGAGCACTTGGCGATGTTAAGCGTCTCGATCTTTAGTGTCCTGTTGATGTTGAGCCTCTCAATCAATCGTCTATCAAGCATAGCCTACCAATTAAACATATATTAGAAATTAATGAACATAGTTTAAATCCGCAAGAACATTGATTATTTTCAACACAAAACACTGAAATAACTTTAACCAAATGGTGGCTTCAGTTAGTATACATACATACCGCTCTATCTTATGATCCCGCTTACTATTTGGAGCTCGAGTAGCTTGCTTGATGCCGATAGCTATCTTTCTTCTACCATTTAACAAAAAAAATATATGTATTAGTATTTATTAAAATAAAAATTAAAAGTGTTTATAATACCAAATTTCTAACCTCCTTTGTTATTTTTGCATGTGGATTTCATAGTATCGTTGAGTAACAGAATTCACCTACATATATCTTATAGTTTTGATCGCTCTTAATTTGTTTGAAACTTTTCATAGTGATTCTTCTTCAATCGTTGTTTCCATTTCTTCCAAGAAACTCTCATATTTGCAAAGAAAATTTATGTAAAACCTTTTGGTACATTTGTGTTCTCCTGAGAATAAAAAATTAATATATTGGTTAGAAATCTAACAAACACATGTATAATGAAATAAATAAATCGAACTAAATTATCAAACTCATTTATGTTATTTTCAAGATTTTTTTTGATAAATAAATGTTATATAAAACTCAACCGCTTGAGGGGCGAAACCCGTATACAGGCAGTATACAATTGAAAACCCTGAAAAAAAGTACCCCCCGAAACTTGAACAATACAAACTACACACACCTCGATCAAAAGACGACTCCCAATAGCCACCCGCCCAAGACACACCCACAAATGACCCACTCCTGTAGAACCCACAATGCTTAAACTTATACTGACTACAACAACCTCCCCCAACACCTCAACATACCCCTAACTCAACTCTTCCTACGATAAAATTAACTTGAAATTCACCAAGACAATGACCCACTCACAAAGCTACACAAAATTTCATACCTTATTCCAGTCCTTCCTGACTCCTCCTACCTATTCTCTTGAATAAATCAACAACATATCTTCCACCCATCCTTTCGGGTCCTCCTCCCACCCCTCATCCGCAAATACATCCACCCCCTCCTCTATTCTCGGGACCGCGATATCAACCCATGGCTTTGAATTATCAAAATCATCAAAAAAATGTTCTTTACCATGAGCACTCTCACCACTAGTCTCTCCCACAACCAAACTTTAGATAACAAGTCTCGTATCAACATCTCTACTCTCGCTGAATAAATCTCCTTGTAAATTACTTTCAAAAGAATGGTTTCCCCTATGACCCTGCCTTTCTCTCTTCCCGCCCCTTTCTTTTTTCTTTTCCCGTATTTAATGATGGATTTAATATTTCTTAAACCCAACAAATAATGCCCCCTGTAAAAATTATTATGACCCAAAGATAAATTGTTGCCAAGATATGGATCTAAAAACCCATCATCAAATCTATTGGCCCTACCACGCCTATTTTTTCTAAAGCTCTTAGAGTATAGCTCGACCCCTACTAATAAAAGTATCCAATGTAGCATAAAAATTAAAATCATCCGTACCATCACTGCTTTAGTTACCCCACCTGCTTCCCCCATTGATAGTAATAAAATATCACTGACTTGAGCACTCTCCTTGAGCTCAACAATAGGAAAACCCAAGGGCACGCTTGTCCCCCCCTTCCATCTGAATCCCGGTACCATCAGAAGACAACTGCGTCTCTATAATACCCACTGGAATTCTCGCGCCAATTTCAAACTCCGGGCTACACAGCTGTTCGTCGGTGCAGCCTGGAGATGGAGCATCGACGCCCTTTATCACGCCTACTTCCTTTGGGCACGCCTCGCATTCAACCTCCTGGATCTCCCCTTACAACATAACCACTAACCCAACAACATTATACCTCTGGTGTTGCTGTCCGTTCTTCCAGCGATTGCACCCCTTATCGATAGAGATGCCCCACCTTCCACCATAGCTTTACAAGCAGCTGAATTAGTGGATTCAAAGTCATCGCTTTCCCTCCCAAGATCCACTGATTTCAACCCTCTTAACATACCGTCTCCGGTCCACTCACCACTCATTCTAGAGCGGACAACCTCTTACGCCCTGTGGTCTCTGTCCTCCTTCTGCAAGGGCACAAATAATTACTCCTTCCTCTTACTGAAAACATCCATAGAAATGAGCTTGCAATGAACCTTATGTTCCATCCTCCTGAACACTTTACCTATTATTGCCCACCCCTTTCCCGGAGAAGATTTCGAGATCTGTACTTGTACCCGATTAGATCCTCCACTTATAAAAATATTGAACATATCCTCATTCCTTCTAAAATAGGAGAACACAATGGTCATTCAACCCGTGCAAAACCTCATCTGAAAAAAAAGTTTTGACACATTTGGTAGCACTCCATAAACACGAGCTGAGCCACCAGACCTCCCATATGCCTAGAATTACATCCTGAGGACCCTTTTTACTGCTGAAACTGAGTTTAAATTGAGTTATTCTACCCACACACTTGAAGAGCAATGCATAGGAAAGACCTCCTGCACTAAACTTCATCTCTTCAATAAACTCAACTATTATATTGCTTCAAAATGTTGAGAACCTCATCGCTAAACAACTCTTTCATGTTAACATAACAAGTATCTATGCCAAAAAATGTTTAGAGCTTACTACATGAGTACGAATTTAAAGAAATGATAGAAGAGTTCCAATCTGAGTTGGATGCTCTGACGTGAAAGTAGTTGAAATATGATAAGGGAGAAACCTTAAAATAGGGGACGAACTGAATGAAAATAGGGGAGAGGCTTCAAGAACTTGGGTTTTCCTCCTTCCATCATCTGTTGCTCCGATTTATGATTCGATCTCCAATCTGAGTTTAGAATTGAGGGGATGCTCCGATATGAGTTTAAGAGTTCTGATCTCGGTTTAAGAGCTCTGATCTCCTGTGCTGGAGAGAGGGGGAACACGTTGGGGAGAGGGAAGGAGTGAAGCTTCAGCCGCCCATGTTTAACCCATTTCTCAACCCGTATTTGAATGAATCCAACTAACTTCTTGAAACATCGGTTAAAAGGGTAAGAGATGGGTTGTGTTGGACAACTGCGATGGGGGAGGTTTTTATGAAAGAGTATTGGAAAATTCATTTAATCCACACTCATTATTTATTTCAATGTTTATGCATAATTGTTTTTATGTCCTCCCTATCTAAAACTATGAAGACACCATCTAACTTTATTATATTTTGCTTTAGTGGGTGTGGGATTCAGCAGTGATGGTCTTCATGAGCTACAGAGTTTCGGACATGGAAAAATTCTTACTTTTCATAAGTTATGGAGATGTGAAAATCCAGTGGTGGGTCCATTCCATTGGTGTTTTAGTAGAGGCAAGAACCCAAGAGATACGTTCATGAAATAAAGAAGTAAAAATAAGGGTTCTGCTTTAAACTTAAACACATAGAGTCAAACACCTTTATCAACACAACCTTAGAGAAAAATCTTACATGGAATCAGATACTTATAATTCTAAGGCCTAGAGTCATGGTAGAATGGGACGAGATAACTTTTACAATCAGAATAGAAGATACTGAATATCATAATATCATCACTAGTTATGTAAAACGCTAAAGATACTAACATAGGAGTGTAAACACTGCATATGAGTATAAACATTGCATGGGAACAATGCTAAAGACAAGAATAATGTGGAACAATCCCCATAGTATGTATATTTGTGATAGTTAATCATTTCTCTAATATGGCATGATTTATTCCATGTCGAATAACATCGAATGCCTCGGGTGTGACCATGAGTATTACCTCTGACCGGGTCACTAGCATGATATATTTCACTACCCACTTTTTACGCACACTATGGCACCTATTCTGTCACACTCTACATGCAGAATGTGGTTGTTAACTGAGGGTTGGGGATCTTCTGTAGTCTCTGGTATCTAAAAATCCTTGACAGTCCTGGACCCTTAAACTTTATTATCACTTAGGCAGGTTTTGTACATAATAATGTTATTAATAGGTATATGATTCTACCCCCATTTTAGATTGTGCTTTGTATGCTTCGATTATAATGTGGACAAACTGACAAGAAATTTAATGCTTCAACAGAGAACATATATATTAGAAGTTAATATATTGATGTGAAAAGTTAGTGCTTACATATATTTAAAGATTGATGCAATTTGGGAATAAGTTAGACAAAGGAAAAGTTGCTCCTTTATACTGGTTAAGTTCCGAAACAATCTTATCCCTATTAAAATTTCTATTTTTATGTGACGTTTTTTCAAAATAAAATTCCAACGGATGAACATGTAACCAAACAAGATAAAGGTTGACATCCAAGTGTTAATTTTTATTGATGGTCATATATAAGATATACAACATGTGTTTATGAGTGCGAGGGGAGGTGTTGGGGCGCTGAAAAGGATTAGAATCATTTTAGTTGAATCTTTTTGTTAATTCAATTCCTAAATTCCCTCCATCTAAAAATCAAACCGTCGTGGGTGGATGATGTTAAATATGAGGCTTTAAGGTTCTTGTATATCCTTGTTCCTGCTCTTATTTTCTGGCACTCACGGATTGCTCGCGACAGTAGCAGATTAAGTTGTGTCAAAATTAGGGTTGGAGAAGTTATTGAAGACATTATTGGTTTCACAAATGTTATTTTCAATATAAAAAATAAACCCCAGTTTGTTCCGTTGAAGGAAAAATATTTTTTGCAACTTCCTAGATTAAATATTTCTTTGAGTATCCAATCTATAGTGATTACTACCATTTTCTATAAACCAAGTATATGTGATAAAGGAAATCCAGGCCGTAGTTCGGGGGGTGGTATTATTTGAGATCACTATGGTAGAGTGGGTGCAAAATATTCAAGGAACTATGGGCACATATTTAACATCAAGAGTGATTACTAAGAAGTTGAATAGTGCTTAAAATAAACTAATATTTATCATATGAAAAATTCATCTAGTGAAGTGAGTATGATTCTTAACCCTACTAGAGTTCAATTCAAAATTCAGCCATTTCAGGAAGTGATAGGGGTGAAAAGGGGAAGCATTTGTAACTGAAAAAAATACTGACCCCAATCGATTGAACCATTTTAGATGATACCACTGGTGTTATCTGAACAATCTATACACATTACACCAAATCTGTTGAATTGTCACGGTCATTGACCGTGACAAGTTCAACTTGTCAAGGTCAATGACCGTAACAATTCTTGGGGTGACAAATCTTGTTGTCAAGGACTTGTCACGATCATTGACCGTGATAAGTTCATTAGACTTGTTATGGTCCTATCACGGTCTTCGACCTTAACAAGTTTTCTCACAGTCCAGTGACACCTTAAAAAATTATCACGGTCATTGACTATGACAAGTCCGTGACAAGTTTTATTTGTCATAGACTTGTCACGATCAATGACCGTGACACATCTGGATAGAATTTTAAAAAAATCTGTTCGGCAGTTTGGCCACTATTACTGCCCAACAGTATATTTGTACCTGTTATAGCAAAATTGTACATATTCAAACATCATATATCCAAATAAAATAGAAAGAATGCACCAATTCATTGCATATATATTTCCATATCCATATGTCCAAATCAAAACAATTCAAATATAATCCAAGTGTCCAAATAAAAATAGATACAAATAATGTCACGACATAGTGTCTGGGGTAGGTTCGAGGAGAAAGTAAGGCCACACGATATACGCATTGAGACACTTCTCAATATGCGTCACGCCACATTGTTCGTGCAACCACAATGCGGAGTTCTCCTTTTTAGGTATCACATGCGTGGCGAGCACCTTGTCCTCTATGTTTTGAAGGTTACATTCGTGAACCTGCATACCCTCGACGGCCGGGTCCCTTAACCCCCTCGCTATTCGATATCCATAACATATGTCATGTAAAAACACGCTCGTCCATTCGATTGTTAACATAGGCCTCTAAACGGGAGCCAAGGAGGGGACTTGATCATCAAGAATTGAGTCCGTGCGTATCGGCGATGAAGAAGCGATGTCAACGTATTCATCCTCCTCCACCTCTCCCTCCACCACCATCTACTTCCCTTTGCCCTTTCCCTTTCCACCCAACTAACGTTTCATGATTGCGCACATATCTAAGACCGTCACCTCCAACCTTGATAGCTTCGCGTCATTCGTACCCACCCGATGAGCCAACCCAGTGTTGCTCGTCTCCATTCTAGTGATCTTATATTTTCCCACCCGTGATATCATCCCCTAGTCCTCCCCTTATGATCAGCGCCAAGCTCTTGGCTGAGTGCGTCCGTCGATAAAGATGCATTGTCGGCATCAGACTGCGACTCATGCATTTCCTTAAGCTTTGCCTGAAATGACAAACAACACACGATTAGTTAAAAAAGTAAATAAAAATTATAACGTAATTCACAAAAATTAGACCATTGGATTACTTAAAATCGTGGCCACAATGATCGGGGACACCTCCTTATCCTTGCCCTTTTTCGTCCGAATTGACATATATGCATCGAGCCTATGTGGCCTACCCCCAGGGCCACTCCCCGTCCCCTGAAATAAAATAATGCAAAATTAGTAAGTAACACAAAGTAAAATAATGTAGAATAACATATTTCTATAATTATAGAAAAATAAAAAATTACCATCTTGTGCTCCACCTCGGCGGAAGACGTCCGACTGGAGTAGTGCACATTCATCTTTTTCGCCCAGTTTTCCCTCCCCGATTGGCGAGATGCCAATTGTATCTCCTTGATCTCATTGTCAATGAACTTTTCCCAATGTGCCAATGCGATCGGATCCTTCGGCGGGACGGACTCACTCATTCTGATAATGGACTCTCAGTTCTTCCCAAAGTACCGGGCTGACAAATTCTTCTTCCATGTCTTATGTTGCTCCGTCAACTGCTCCAACACAGAATCACAGAGTTCTGGGGGCAGGATGAATTGTTCCTGTCAAACAAATACAAAACAAAAATAATGTAAGTGTTAGTTACAAATAAATAGAAATAGAAATAGAAATAGAAATAGAAATTGAAATTGAAATTGAAATTGAAATTAAAATATAAATACATTACCTGTAGTGACGCCCAAATAGCTAAATTTAGCTCATTTGGCACCTCCCTCCAAACTTTGGGACGATAATCGTCTTCACCAGCTTGAGGGATCCATACAATAAGCCTGTCTTGTTCTCAATGGCCATTCCCAATTTACACCATTTGAGGAGCCTAGGGTTCGAGGAGCCCTCGTTGCCTCCGCTACCGCCGAGCCCTGAAGAAGTCATCATCATTATCATCATCACCATCCTTGCCTTAATCCCTAAAGGAGACATTTTCTGTAAAAATTGTTGTTATTAGTACAATTCCAAATGAATTAGAAGAATAGAAATGAATTAGAAGACATACAAACATTTTATGTGGTCGTGCCACTCTCGAATGGGTCGTGACACGAAGTAATTCTAGAAAATAGTTGAACACTCTAGTAAATTTCTCACAAATTTGATCACCAGAAAAATAAGGTGATCTACTAATTGATATGATGATATCCATTGATGAAGAACCAATCGAGACGGTACCTACTAGTTTTCAATATCGGTTACAAAAAACTAAGAAATAAAGGAAAATGGACTTGAGCTATATAAAAAACTGATAATATTAAGGGGTATTTTTCAAATGGTATAAAACAAATACGATAATTGGACAACCATATAACGACTTTCAATAAATTAAGGTGTTGATTTTCCAATTAATGTTTACATTCCATGTACTAGGAGTTATAAAATTATAGAAAAGAAAATAATCAGTTGAGTGAACAGATTAGTGGACATGTATATGCAGAATCTAAATGTATATGCATAGAGACATAAATAACAGTCAAACAACATAAAAATGAGTATTGGAAGAATAAAGTTTTGTGTCACCTACACCAAACTATGAACGCCCAAGATATCTCTATTCGGAGCCAAACCCCAAGGTTCTACCATCCTCCATCGCCCCCAACCCACCAGTAATATAAGTAACCAAAATTAAACTATAAATTTTCACACAATTACCTTTTTCCCTTGCCTTATAAGCCTTAAATAAACTTCAACAACAATATTTGTTGTAGTAATAACATCAACTGTCCGACATGTCACTGGATCTTGGTGCATCCGATCAGTAGGTTGAGTTTTAAGCTTCAGACCAGATTGGAAAATTTGCATATGAAGTTTGAGTTTTATGAAATGCATTAGTAGTGATATTAATTGAACCTTTAAGAAAACTTACATCTTCAACATGTCAACCCCCCCTAAAACTAATAACACAAAAATAATTGAGGGGGTTTCTTAAAATAATGAATTATCAACTTGGGTAGATACAATTAAACTCTTTAGCTATGTTAAGACTTACCACAATTGGTATAATAATAATGAAAATAGGGGTACATAAAATATTATTATTAACAGTATAGTGTCAAAATAAAAAATTACAAAAAAGTGTAAAGAAAAATAATATATGGGATAGAAAACACATTTCTTAATGTGTTCACATTATAAGAGAGACAATAAAAACAACGGGATAACATATGCAAGAAGTGTTGTTGTTTCCTACCGTGAGCTTATCTCTACAACCAAAACTGGATACAAACACATCATTACTACAATTTCGATAATACTAAACACTATATTATGGAAACAAAGGATTCGACAGTTTGACATGGGAAATCATTAGATGATTAATTTCTAACACCCAACTAAATAAGCATTCATTTGAAAGAACTAATAAATTAATCATATTTTTATCACTTTTTCAGTCAAATTAAGTCTAGCTATATAATTTCAGGGAGACGGAGAATTTTTGATGAGAAACCTTGCAGCATGAAAATAATATGTCTCCAGGTGAAATCTTAGGAACAAGAACTGTAATAATAACATTTATAAGGTGGCCAACACCACGATGAAGATCCACCCATCCATTTGCCTCGGACGATAGAATATCCTTAGCAAGGCCAAGTGTTGCCGGTAGAGAAAGGGAAATGCAAAAGAGGATAACTTTGACAATTAAGGACAAATAAATTCTAGTGTAAAGGGTAAGGAGGGACATGCTCTTAGTGGGGTAGTTGATGTAATTGAAGTCGAGATGAGAGTAAGGGGAAAGAGTTCCGCTAGTTTTGCACTCTTAGGAGACGATGTAGGTGGCGAAAAAGATGCAAAATGTGGGGAATGAACGAATTTTTGTCTAGTGGGTTTAAATTAGGTGCAAGATCTTATCCTAGAGTACAGTTTAAAAAAGATGATGGTTGACATTGGTGTTTCGTTGATGATTTTGCACATAATTTTTGTTAAATGTGATAGTTTTGTAACTGGTCCCATTATAAATTTGATAGCAATTATGCAAGTTAGAAAAGGGATGAAATTTTCATTAAGATTATCAACAAAGTGCAACCAAATATAGTCATCAAGATTTTCATCAAAGAAAAACCATTTACAAAAGTCTAACCAACTTCTCTTGAATGGACACTTGGATAAAATAAACAGAAATAACTCAAAATGAGAGAAACTTACAACAACCATGTCTTCATCCACTAGAAGTAAGAAAACACATATTCACTACAAAAAAGTTCACAAATCGCTTGAGTTGTATACATTGTTAGAATTTATGGAATCCTATAAAAACCATATCAAAATTCCAAGTTTCAACACAAAGGTAACTTAAAATCAAGAATAATATTTGAAGAGCCTAATATAAAAATAAAAATAACATGATACAACCCATGTAATTTGCAATTATATACCAAGTCTCTGAGGACAACACATATTAAGTAAGATAAACATAATAAAAACACCCAATTCAAGCTTACCAATGTTGGTGTAAATAAAAAATATAATTTTTTGACATTTTTACAGACATGTTATGTGAAAATTAAGAAGTTTCACAAAACATGCAAGGCCAACTTAGGTAATATCATCCACATTTTAATCATTTTTCACGATCAAGATTAAACCACAAATGGAGTGATACAGTACCCAAAAACTAAAATGCATCACTTTGATCAATCATGGAATACTTGTTAACAACACCAATGAGTTTTCAAATGTACAAATAGAAAATTATATACAAGTGTCCAAAATTGAAAAAATACAGTTACAAATAAGTCTTTCATTATAATCACTAACTAAATGAGAACATAAACCTTATGCGACATAACGTCAAGTTTAAAAATGACATAAATGACTATTTTCTTTTAATGGATCATCAATCACACTCTAGAAAAAATCACTATCCATCAAATAATGTCTATTCTTATTTCAATTCTTATTATTGTCAACTCTCTCGTGCAACTAATTAGAATAATCCTAAATGAGGCTTAATTCTCATGCAAAAAAATGCCAAAAGAATTTTTTTTGACAGAGTGATACTTTTGAAGGATCGTCTTTCTAGAAATTGCGAATGACGGTGACAACAAATACACAGTAAAGCAAGCCAATAAATAAAGTTGAAGATTATCTATTAAAGAAACAAATATATGGAATTAAATAGAGCAAATCTTTGTTACATTTGACATATACATGCTTGGTTATTATTATTTCAAAAATATGTATTCTCAATATGATTCACATACAATAAATCTAAAAAAAAATTATGTTCAAACAACCATGTTTGATTGAAACCCATACACACGCTCATACATTCAAAACTCAAATAAATGCACACTAAATTAAGTCGATAAAATATCACACATGATCGAGAAACAAATACACCTAGAATTTGAATACCATTTTTGCGCGCGCATGCGTGAGTATTAAGCCATGCCCAACCTAGTTTTAGAGACCAAACAAAACAAAGAATTTGGGTAATTCTTATTTGTCTTAAGAATGTATCTTATTAGAGTTAATTGAAGCACCCTATATCTTTGACTCACTTGAGTCTATATTATATACGTGCTCATCTAGTTTGGAAATTGTGACAAAATTGAGTCATACCCTTTCAAACTAAAGAACCTCAAACTCTTCATTTTGATTTCCTCTAATAGTTCAAAAGGTAGTACAACAACACTTCACCTAGGATGCATTCATGTGTTGCATATGAGTTTGTCTTATTCATTATATGGTTCTGTGTGAGTTAAATAACTCTAAAATAATTTTCTATAATTTTGGGATGTGTTAATTAATTTCTAAATATTTTTAAATAAATTTTTAGAATTTAAATTTAGTTTTTAAAAATTTGTGGGCTGTTGTGTAAATTCCATAAGCTGCTAAATATATGCTTGGATAGAAACTGAAAGCACTTGAAAATATTGTGGTGAGAAGTTGTATTTTTGTTACATAAAAAACAAGCATTTTTCTAGCCATCTCAGCCTTACACATGTTGATTCCACAACGGCTAAATTTGTGTTTTTGTGCTCTCACATATCTGTGAACCCTTGGATCTTTTTAATCAATGACCTGCATGTAATCTGAGATAATCCTTGTAATGTATGGATCAACCAATGAGGGTTAGCTTATAAGCGGTGCATTCTTAACCCTTAGATTTTCTTCGATCATTTAAAATCAGTCCCGAGCGTTGATTTGCTTCGTGGTCCCAGAGCCTTCCATCACTTACTATAAATACATGTCATATGTTATACGATTATAATCTTTGGATCACTTAACCCTCTGAGAGAAAAAGAGAGAAGCGAGAGAGGGAGAGATAATAAATAAGATAGGGAGAGAAAAAAAGAGAGAGAAACCAAACCCTAAACTAAACTCTGACCAAATCTTTCTAGAAAACCCTTTCTAACAGTGAGTTAGTTTGAGATTCAAGTAAATCTATCCTCTTCTATCCTTTATCTCTTTCCCTACTTAATCACGTTGATTCAATCTCATTTTCTTTCATAGAACTTTGAGATTTGATCACTGTGATACATATCACTTAGATATTGCTTAGTTTTGATTCATTCTTTCAAGAAATCTTATTTTGTTGGTTGTTTTCAAATTTATATTTTATTTTCAAACCCTAAACCAACAAAACCTTTTATGACTTCATTTTCTATGAATATTCAGACTTAGATCTATTTGAGATTTTGATTGGGGATTTACACATTCATATATTTCACATTTTGTGAAACAAGTGTACACATTTTCAAATAAGAAAGTGTTTAGGATCTTGGCTCGTGTTTATAGAAAGATCCCCTCTTAATCTGCGGATATTTTAAAGATCCAAAATGTGATAATTTTGATCAAACTGATTTTGGAAAATCCTTTGCATATTTGTGATCTGTTTTGCATTATGTCTGTAATTAAGTGTGTGTGAGTTGAATGCATGTGATTTAGAGCACATCACCACTTACATCTTCACACTACTACATTGAAAAGTGTTGGTATTGATATCTTGGACTTTGAGTCGATGTAAATCTCAAAGGAATGGAGTTACAAAGCTGAGAGAACATCAACAACATCAGAGCCTTGGGAGAAGTCAGAAAATCCAAAGGAGTTGGTGTATTTCTGAACTTAGAATTAGGTCTAATTGTGTGTGTTGATTGGTATTTAGTTTGTAAACTGTTACTCTATTTTAGTGGATTTTTACTTTTGAGGTGTAGAGAACTCTGTGGATGTTTCCGCAATTGGGTGGGGTTTTATCACGTTAAAATCGTACATGAATGCTTCCTCTTCCTCTAATCCCTTTCTTAAGGCTGTGTTAATTTAAGTTCCTTAGTTTTTTTTTTTCAAAACTAGTAAACCTATACCTGAAATAACTCGTTCATACAGTTTTACACATCTTTTGTTTAAAATTTGTTTTAAGAAAAGAATTTCTTCAACAAACTGTTCAGAGCCATTTAGATAGTTTAATCTTGAATTAAACAACTTAAGTGGTATTTTTTCAATTGGTATCAGAGCATTGGTTTTTCAAAAATTCTTTAGATCTTGAGTTTATGATTTTTTTTTCTCAACAAATAATGGACGAGAAATTTGAGAGACTAGGTAACTTGTCTAGCGCCCTCTCTTTGATGGAACCAACTTTTCTTACTGGAAGGTAAGGATGGTTTCCTTCATCCAAGGGACATTAGGAGGTGATGTATGGGAAGTTATTAAAAATGGTCACACTTATCCTACTAAACCGGCCGATGAAGTACGTATTGTGAGGATTAGAAAGTTACTAAATGAATTCACTAAAGAAGTGAAACAGATTTCCCTTAACAACAACACAGGTAAAAGTGCCATATTCATGTCTATTAATGAACACTAATTTATGAGGATATCATTATGTTCTACCTCTATGGAAGCATGCACCCTAGTGACTGCACATAGGGGTGATACCAATGTTAAAACTTCTAAAACACAAATGTTAATTCAGTAGTACAACTCCTTAATCATGACTGAGACTGAGTCATTTGATGACTTCTATATTAGACTGACAGACATTGTGACCAAATTTCATGCTAATGGGATTGTTTATGATAGAAAAAAATTGTATCTAAAATACTATCACTTGCACAAAAATTTGATAATAAGTGATATGAAATTGAGGAGATGGATGATCAGAATCTCACACCTAAACTCAGTAACAAATTGAGAATTGTGAAAATGGAATTAGAATTTAAGAAACAATTAACGCAATCCCAAAAGAAATAGTCTGCCTCCAATCTTGTTTTTTCCTCTAAGTTGACCACACCTGAATTTAGCATACCTAATATTGACTTAGACTCTGATTAGGACTCTAATTTAGATACTTTGGATAATCAGATTGCCTTAATGTCTGAACAGTTTAAGAAAATTATGAACTTTCGAAATAAAATAACAAAAGGACAAGTCATACCTACTTATCCAAATCAATCTAACAACACGCCTCATGAGAGAAGACAATACAAACACCAGACTGATAATAATAAGAAACCTGAGAAAGACCTTAAAAATATTGGATGCTATAGATGTGGGAAGTTAGGACACATGGCTAGTGACTGTAGAGTTAACTTAGACAAAATTCACAAACACAATAGGGCTCATCTAAGAAAGACTTGGGATTACTCAAGTGACTCTAAAAATGATGAACCTGAGTCATCTAACACATTTGACCCTTGTATGTCACTCTTTGCTAAGATAATCTACACTGATGATGAGGAATGTGATCATGCTATGTTAGCTGATGCTATGGCTACTGGTTTATCTGCCTTATTGCTTGAGAATTTTTATAATCTTTCAAACACTGTGTGTGTGAGTCAAATGGAATAATCTATTATTGATGTCAATGGGTGTGTGAGTCCTAAAAATGAACTTCTAGGGGACACTGCACATTGTACACTTAGTGAGTCCGACAACAATGACCTTCCTGACATTCACACACTGTACACAAAAACTCTCAAGAAAATCACTAGGCTTGAAAATATTTTCAAGGATCTTACCTAGAAGATAGAAACCATAAGTTAGATGATCAAACATAATGCTGAAGAGTACACTACTCAGTGTCTAATTCATAAGAATGAAGCCAAATATTTTGAACAAAAACTGAAAGAGTTGCCTAACTCTAATAAATTCTGGAAAAGAAATACAAAGGAACGTTGTTGGAATTGGAACAAACAAAAGAAAGACATCCACAGTCTTCAAAAAGTGTGCAAAATTTAAAGATAATTCTGAATGTTTTAAAGATTATGTTGCTGAAATTAAAACCAATTCCGATGATAAAACTAGAATATGATTTTTTCCCAACTCTAAGACCTAAAACTAAAAATGTTGAAACTATAAAGTTTGTGTTTGGTGGCCAAAGGCCTATTGAAACTTGTCCATATTTTCAAAGTTTGAAAAATGAGTTTGATAGAAAACAATTAAAGTTAGAGATTTGGGAATCAAGCAACTCTAAGCATAATTTTGAACAAAAGGTTAAATACGTCTGCCCCCCATTCGACAAGCTGATTCAACATTTCATCCCGTGCCACCAAGGAACAAGACTAGAGATAAAAACCTAGACAAACCTTTGAATAATAATTTTTTTAAGGTTGTGAGTTCTACGTGCCATCTTTACTGGTCCTATTATCATGTCTATGGACATTCCCTTGATGGTTGTTGTTCCAAACGTCTACGTAATCCAGTCTATAAATCTCATTTTTACCCTAACTTCAACTATTATAGGAGAAGCCAAAACAACTATGTCCTTGCTAGACAACCAAATAAGAATTCTAACTATCGTACTAGAAGGAAAAAGACTAATACTAAAAGAGCATCAACAAGAAGGAATCCTAGATATATTCTAGACCAATTGGTCAAAATGTTTATAAAAACAAGAATTATCCGCAAAAATCTTTTAAAGGAAAGATAGAAGCTCGCAAGTTTGATCAAATACGAGGTAATAAGCGCAAATTGAAAACTAGAGCAATTTGGGTTAGAAAATATGATCTATTACCCTAGTTAAAATGAAAAATTTGGATCAGTGCTTTTAGAGCTGAACATACAATAGTTGGATGGTATTTAGACTTAGGTTGTTCAAAACATATGACCGGGGATGATTCTAAACATTAAAAAAAATGAACTTCTCCGAAGGAAAAGTCTTGTTTGGAGATGGTGAATCAATCCAGATCATTGGCAAATGAACACTCCATGAAGAAGGATCACTCATTCTCGAAGATGTTCTCTTTGTAAAAGGACTTAAGGCCAATTTTCAAACTATATCACAGTTTTGTGACTCAAACCATGCTATCACTTTTTCAAAGAACAATTGCAAGATTTCAAATAAAAAAGGTGATTGCATTATTATAGGACTTCGTACTCCAGATAACTGTTACACAGTCCATCCAAGTATAGATTTTTGTAACATTGCCAGAATAGATGACAATGAGATATGGCATAATAGGTTGGGTCACATTAATTATAATAGTCTTGGCAAACTGTGCTTCCAAGAGATAGTTAGAGGTCTTCCTAAGATCAAACCAATTTCAAACATTGTTTGTAGTACATGTCAAGAAGGGAAAATTGTTAAGGATCCCCATAAGAAATTTAAAGAAGTTCTATCCACTAAACCTCTAGAACTCATCCATATGGACCTAATGGGTCATTCTCGTACTGTTAGTCTTTGTGGAAACAGTTAAACCCTTGTTATGGTGGATGACTTCTCTCAATTTACTTGGGTTGCCTTTTGAAAATATAAATAAGAAACCTTTCGTAAGTTTTTGAAAATCTTAGTTCGTATATAAAACGAAAAGGACTCCCAAATAGACATAATTCGTAGTGATAGAGGGGGAGAATTCATAGATTCAGGCGTCATAGAATATTATGACTATAATGGTTACAAACATGAATTTAGTGCTCCTAAGCCACCTCAACAAAATGGGATTGTTGAGCGTAAAAATTGCACTCTTCAAGAAATGGCTCGTGTGATGATTCATACGAAAAACCTACCAAAATATCTTTGGGTAGAATCCATTCGTATCATCTGTCATATAATCAATCGAGTCTACTTATGAAAAAGTACCAAAAAAACATCCTATGATCTTTAGTATGGGAAGAAACCTAACCTAAAATACTTTGGAACCTTTAGTAACACTTGTTATGCTTGTAAGGACAAAGAACATCTGTCTAAATTCGAAACCAGAGGAGATAGAGGAATCTTCTTAGGATATTCTCCAAATAGTAGAGCCTACCACGTCTACAATCTTCGTAGCACTATTATGGAATCCATTAATGTGGTTGTAAGTGACACTAATATAGAAAGTAATACCAAAGAACCAATTATTGTGGATGAGTCCGAAAACATTTTAAATTATGACTCTGCAGAAATAGTTGAATCCTTACCAACTGAGACCCATGAAGTACCTAACTGGGTTTTCAAAGATTATCCTTTAGATAGTGTAGATGGTAATCCTACTGAGCCTGTTCGTACAAGATATCAACTTCTTAACATTACTCATTTTGCATATTTTTTGTCTCTTATTGAGCCAAAAACTGTAAATGAAGACTTGAATGACACTTTGTGGATAAGTTCTATGCAAGAGGACCTTCTTCAATTTGTCATTCATGATGTAGGGTATCTTGTACCCAGGCCTAAAAATAAAAGGGTTATTCGCACACGTTGGATTTTTAAAAATAAGATTGATGAATCTGGGATGATTATTCGGAATAAAGCTATATTTGTTGACTAGGGCTCCTCTCAGATTGAAGGAATAGATTTAGAGGAAACCTATGCTCCTGTCGCTCGCCTCGAATCTATTCTCTTACTTTTTTCAATAGCTTGTCATTTGCATTTCACACTATATCAAATGGATGTTAAGTCAACCTTCCTTAACAAAAGTTTAACTGAGGATACCTATGTAGAACAACCCAAAGGATTTATTGACCCTCATCACACAAATCATGTCTATCGTCTTAAAAAAGCTCTTTATGGGTTAAAATAAGCTCTTAGAACTTGGTATGAGCGTCTATCCACCTTTCTTTTAGACAACGGATTTAGTAGAGGAGGGAATGACCAAACCTTGTTTGTCAAACATTTTGACAACAACATTACTATTGCTCAAGTTTATGTTGACAATATCATTTTTGGATCCACCACCCCTTTAGAAGTTAAGACCTTCTCGGACACTATGCATAAAGAATTTCAAATGTCACTTATGGGGGAGTTAACAATTCTTCTTAGGACTCCAAGTTAAATAAAATTCAGATGGATTATTTCTATCATAATCCAAATATGCTTTAGAGATTGTTAAGAAGTTTGGCCTAGAAACAACTAAAAAAGCTAGGACTCCTATGAGTACTTCTGTCAAACTTTCTAAAGATGAGAATGAGAAATCCATTGATTCTACCTTGTACCATAGTATGATAGGAAGCTAACTTTACCTTATTGCCTCACGTCCTGATATCATGTACAATGTTTGCGTGTGTACCCGATATCAAAACAATCCTAAAGAGAGTCATCTCTTGCGTGTTAAAAGAATTATCAAATACATTAAAGGCACTCTAAACTTAGGACTTTGGTACACTAAAGACATTTCCAGTACTCTAGTAGGTTACACCAATGCTAATTGGGACGGTTGTACTGATGATAGTAAGAGTACTTACAGAGCATGATACTACATTGGTAACCATTTGCTAGGATGAAGTAGTAAGAAACAAAACTGCACTTCTTTGTCTTCTGCCGAATTTGAATACATTGTAGCAGGAATCTATTGTGCACAATTACTTTAGCTAAAACAAATGCTGAAAGAGTATGGTATAACTGAAGATAAGTTGCATCTCTACTGTGACAGTCAAAGTGCGATTGATATTTCTAAAAATCCAGTTCAGCACTCTCGTATGAAACATATTAAAATCAGATATCATTTCATACGCGAATTAGTTGAATCTAAGGAGTTAGAAATAAATTACCTTCCTACTGAATTGTAATTAGCTGACCCGTTTACCAAACCTTTAGACTTTCTTCGTTTTGAATCTTTACAAAAATCTATTGGTATAGTTATCTCAGAATAATGATTTATTGTTTCATACTTGTTTACTTTGCCCTATGTCCATTTGAGACAAAATAGGGGAAAAATTTGAGTCCTCGTGGAGATTTTGTGTATTTCTCAACTAAAATGCTTGATCTTATTTATCTTATTTTCAAGAATCAGTACCTTCATTTCCAACAGAATTTTGTTAGGGTATTGGTTTGTATCTAGTTGAGTAATGTAATTTTCTCTTTCTAGGATATTGGGTAGATAGAATTTTTTGTATAGGAATATGATTTTCTTATTTCTTTTGTATCCCTACGAGTCCTAGATGACTCAAAGGAGATTTTGTCTCATATTTCCAAAGGGGGAGATTGAAGCACCCTATATCTTTGACTCACTTCAGTCTATATTATATATGTGCTCATTTAGTTTGGAAATAGTGACAAAACTGAGTCATACCCTTTCAAACTGAAGAACCTTAGAATCTTCATTTTGATTTCCTCTAATAGTCCAAAAGGTAGTACACCAACACTTCACCTAGGATGAATTTATGTGTTGCATATGAGTTTTCCTTATTCATTAAATGGTTGTGTGTGAGTTAAATACCTCTAAAATAATTTTCCATAATTTTGGGATGTGTTAACTAATTTCTAAAGATTTTTAAATAATTTTGATAATTTTATTTTGATTTTTAAAACTTTGTGGGCCATTTTTGTAAGGACATAGTTCTATAAATGTCCGGGGTAGAATCTAGGAATTTTCTATTTTCTCTTAGATCACAATTCATATGTCTGATACCGCTACATTCGACACGTCAACACGATCATCCTCGACGGCCTGTATTCGAATTCATTGCATCCACTTTCTTCACGTGCATCATGCTACATGCAACGTGCTGCTCAGCTCATTCCCACTACTCCACTACACTTTATCAGTAATATGTTTTATTGGAGCTTTAAATATTTGCATAAATATTTGGGAAATATTTTTGAAAATTATTTTTGAAGTCTGGGTTAATTTTTTTTATGAAAAGCAGAATTTTTCTAAGTGTAGAAGCGAATGGCCTCGATCGACGAGATTGCTCGAGCGACTTTGCAAGTCGTTCGCGCGAGATAGACATGTCGCGCGATATCGTTCGAACGACATCTGTCCTTCGTTCGAGCGACATGCTATCTCGTTCGAGCGACATGCTATCTCGTTCGAACGATCCACCACCTCGATTTTTGTATAAATATCTGATCTCCTTCTACACGTTTTTCAAGTCTTTCTGCAATCTCAATATTTTGCGAAATCTGCCCAGAATAAGACTTCACCTTTTAAGATTTTCTAAACCTTTTTGATTCACAAAACCAATCCCATATATGTGTGTGAATCTTTAAACCTTCAAGAAAATCATTTGCTCATCTGGAGTACTTTGTGAGGAAGCCGTTCTCTTCGTCACTGCTGCCCTACTTGAAAGGGATTGTTCCAGCCGCGGACAACAGAACCAACACCCGAGGGTATTTCTGTGTCACTGTATTTTCATTGTAATCCATTGTAAGCCGTTCCCTTACAAAAATTATTGTGAAAATAAAAGGTTTTTCCCTGTTGGGGATTTTTCCTCATATATGTGTTCTTGCATGTTTCATCATCGTATTTAATCACATATAGATGCATGTTTAGGACTTAAGTGGTAAACACTGTGTTTAATTAAATAACTTCCTAATTTTAACGCAAGCGCGCTCTCCTTTCAATTTTGTAAATTAAATAAGATGCTAAATATATTCTTGGGTAGAAACTGAAAGCACTTGAAAATATTGTGGTGAGAAGTTGAATTTTTGTTACATCAAAAACACGTATTTTTCCATCAATCTCAGCCTTACACGTGTTGATTCGATAATGGCTAGATTTGTGTTTTTATGCTCTCACATACATATGCATACCCGTCAACCCTTGAATATTTTTAATCAATAACCTGCATGTAATCTGAGATGATTCTTCTAATGTCTCGATCAACCAATTAGGGTTAGCTTATAAGTGGTGTATTCATAACCCTTAGATTTGCTTCGATCATTTAAAATCAATCCTGAGCATTAATTTTCTTCGTGGTTCCAGAGCCTTTCATCACTTACTATAAATACATGCCATATGTTATACGATTACAATCTTTGGATCACTTACCACTATGAGAGAAAAAAGAGAGAATAGAGAGATAGAAGAAAGAAGAGAAAGAGAGAGAGAAAGAGAGAGAGAAACCAAACCCTAAACTAAACTCCGGCCAAATATTTCCAGAAAACCCTTTCTGAGAGTGATTTAGTTTGATATTCGAGTATATCTATCCTCTTCTATCCTTTATATCTTTTCCAACTTAATCACGTTGATTCGATCTCATTTTTTCCTAGAACTTTGAAATTTTATCTCTGTGATACATACCACTTAGATATTGCTTAGTTTTGATTTCTTTTTTTGAGAAATCTTATTTTGTTTGTTGTTTTCAAACTGATATGTTATTTTCAAACCCTAAACAAACAAAAACTTTTCTGATTTCAGTTTCTTTGAATATTAAAACTTAGATCTATTGAGATCTTGATTGGGGATTTACACTTTCATATATTTCACATTTTGTGAAATAAGTGTACATATTTTCAAATAAAAAAATGTTGAGGATCTTGGCTCATGTTTATAGCATAATCACCTCTTGATCTGTGGATATTTTAAAGATCCGAAGTCTGATAATCCTTTTCATATTTGTGATCTGTTTTTCATTTTGTCTGTAATTGAGTGTGTGTGAGTTCCATGCATGTGATTTAGAGAACATCACCACTTACACCTTCACACTACTACACTGAAAAGTGTTGGTATTGAGATCTTGGACTTTTGAGTCGGCATAAATCTCAAAGGTGTGGAGTTACAAAGCTAAGAGAACATCGATAACATCAGAGCCTTGGGAGAAGTCAGAAAATCCAGAGGAGTTAGTATATTTCTGAACTTAGAATTATATCTGATTGTGTGTCTTGATTGTTATCTAGTTTGTAAATTGTTACTCTTTTTTAATGGATTTTTACTTTTGAGGTGTAGAGAACTTCGTGGATGTTTCCCCAATTGGGTATGGTTTTACCACGTTAAAATCGTATGTGTATACTTCCTCTTCCTCTCATCCCTTTCTTAAGGCTGTGTTGATTTAAGTTCCTTAAGTTTTGTTTTTCAAAACTAGTAAACCTATACCTGAAATAACTCGTTCATACTGTTTTACACATCTTGTGTTTAAAATATGTTTTAAGAAAATAGTTTATTCAACAAACTATTCAGAGACATTTAGATAGTTTAATCTTTAAGTAAACGACTTAAGTGGTATTTTTTCTTTTATATATAATATTTACACAAGTAAGAAATAACACAAAATCTAACAATATGCACATTTATACTCCAATTGAGTAAACTTTCCCAATTAAATCCATATGTTGACATTTTGATATGGATGAAGGAAAACAAACCCTAATAGATTTTGCATTTTCCCCAAAATTATTAGCAATCAATAAAAGTATATATGTATAACATTTGACAATATGTATATATACACACATATACAATAGGGAATCGTTCTATAAATCAATAGAGAGTTCAAGATTACCATAACATCTTAGGTTAAGGATCATATATATTACCATAATATAGACTATATATTGACATCTAAATTTCTTTTATACGGTGTTTTAGAAATATTCACATTTAGTATACATGCTTTCTATAATTCACCTATATATTTTACTTTGAGTATCCATAAAATAGTTTAAAGAAAGCATGTCTCTTGAAACCATATCATATTTTATCTCAAATAAAATATATCTTCTAAGTAGGCTTCTCATAAGGAATAAACTATAGAATAAGAAATAAAGTACTGAAACCTCATAATCATAATCACTTGTTAATCCCCATTTACAATGGTTACAATGGATTTAAATTTATAATAATATAGGTTATGAGTGTAATATCAGATGATATTCACTAATAATTAAAATTCATTACAATAATTATTTTATCAGTGTAGAGAGGTGTCCAGCTGCTATTATAAAATAACCAAGGGGAGTGAGCCCACCTAGAGGGGCTCCTACTTCCCAAGTTAGAAAGAAAATATTTAAAGCGAGGGGTCCACCTTCAGTGGCCCTATGGAGAATACCTAGACGAGGGCACTTACAATAAGCAACCCCTCTACCAAAGAATGAGGCCACAAAAAAAGTCAAAGGACGAGGGTCTCACCCTGAGAGACCACTCTAAACAAGATATAAGGCTACATAAAAATGTTAAGGACGAGGGGCTCACCATGAGAAACCCCTTTAAACAAGATAGAAAGATACAAAAAAGGCAATGTGCGAGGAGGCTCACCACGAGCAACCCGTCTAACTAACAATGAAGGCCAAAGAAAAAGTCCAGGGTGAGGGTACTCACCACAAACAACCTCTATGCCTAAGATGATACCCTGCAAAAGGAGGTCCACCATGAGTGTCCTCATGTCTAAAACCTTGGATGAAGTAACAGAGCATTTAATGACCCTAGGGGTAATGATGAAAAAACCCTAGGGTCCCTTAAAATAAAAAAATGAATTTATGGCGTACAAAGCCTTTTGGTCTTCCCATCACAAAATACTTTGAATGGGGGGCAAATGTAGAAGGGTTTTTTAAGCTTACTCATTATATTTTGGGGCGAGGGACCCTCAAGGCCCTCCCCCTCAACTTTAGAAAATATTGGGGTGAGGAACCCTTAAGTCCCCCCCTCAACTTTCAGAAATTTTTTGGTCGAGGGACCCTCAAGGCTCTCCCCCTCAACTTCCAGAAAATTTTGGGGCGAGGGACCCTTAAAGCCCTCCTCCTCAACTTCCAGAAATTCTAGGGCGAGGGACACTCAAGGACCTCCCCCTCAACTTCCAGTATTTTGGGAGAGGGACCCTCAAGGTCCTCCCCCTCAATTTCCAAAAAATCCTGGGCAAGGAACCCTCAAGGTCCTCCCCCTCAACTTCCAGAAAATCCTGGGTGAGGAACCCTCAAGGTCCTTCCACTCATCTTCCAGAACATATTGGGTGAGGAGACCTCAAGGTTCTCCCCCTCAGCTTCCAGATAATCTTGGGAGAGGAACCCTCAAGGTCCTCTCCCTCAGCTTCCAAAAAATCTTGGGTGAGGAACCCTCAAGGTACGCCCTCTCAACTTCCAGTAAAAAGCCCAGGATGAGGTAGGGGATAACATTAGCAACCATTCATCATGAAAAGCTATTATTTTATAGAATAGAATTACTAAGACTAACCTTCCTATATAGGTAGCTCAGATGAGCAGGCATGACTCAAACGGGCCAGTTGTGATCTCTTGGGAGTTTTGGCTTGGCGGTTGAGGAAGAAGGTTTGTTGATCAAGATCAACCACTTAGCACTTTAGGATTGAGAGAATAGTAGTATAAAGACCCTATGTGTCACTTAAGAACTCACACAGCTCACACTTAGTCACAAGTGAAGTGAGAAGACGAAAGGTTGCTCGTAAGAAATGAACTTTTATGAAAGTGATTTTTAGAAGAGAGGGTCCTCAAGGCCCCTGTCAAGAAGAATTATTTTTGAGGAGATGGGTCCCTAAGGTCCCCCTCAAGGTTAATGGTTTTAGAGGAGGTGGTCCTCGAGGCCTCCTCTCTCAAGTTTAGAAAGTTTTTACAAGTTACCGTTTTAAAATATATTTACCAAATCAAATATTTTGTCTCCATTAGGGAACACATTTACTTTTTGACTTTGATTTGCACTAGGTGTTGTCTTTCAGAGGGGACAGGTGGCTACAGACCCAATAGGGACAAAAGGTACATTAGAAACCTTTTCCCTCTAAGTTTCACTCTCATTTTTGGCGCTAAAAGTTCAAGCTCAGTCCTAGTGCCCAAGTATAAAAAGGACCCCTAGGCAAGGTCATAGAATATGGAGAAAAAATCAATAGCATCGTTACTTTGTCAAAATAACACCAGAAATAGTATTCTCTCCACGCTCTCTCTATAAGTGCCGAGTGCTTGTTTCTTCACTCCCACCTTAACAACCATCATTCTCAAGAGATCCTTCTTCTCTAAGTTGATATGGTTATTTGTGAAGTTTCATATTTGTAGGAGGAGGTTCGTAGATATTACTATATTTTTACCATACGTGGAAGCTTTCCATTCCCAGATGCTCTTGAAACCTTGAACACCTTAAAGCAGAGTCCATTGTAGTGGGGCATGCCTCACCCGATTCAGTATCTTACCAGACCCCAGTCAAACTACCCTCCTACATTTGGCAACTCTACTGGGGAGGTATCCTCACTTTCATGGACAAAGAAGGTTTTAACATTTTTGAGTAGCTAGTTTTTGAAGATACTCCATATGGGAATGGAGCTCAAAGTGATCAGACCACGCAAGAGGATGTGGTGGTGACCAGCACTAGAGTACCGGCTCCTCATGGAGGGAAAACTAGTTCATCAACATTGGCTTCGATGATAGCAACAACCCCCTCTGAAGGGGAAACCACTGAGGATATAGATCTCATAAATTGGATTCACCACTAGCAAAGAAAGTGGAGGTTAAGGATTCACTCTCCAAGACACCTTGAAGGAGTACCTACTCACTTGTAGGGTATAAATGCT
This sequence comes from Sambucus nigra, assembly GCA_949130495.1. NCBI lineage: Eukaryota > Viridiplantae > Streptophyta > Magnoliopsida > Dipsacales > Adoxaceae > Sambucus > Sambucus nigra. The sequence continues at coordinate 156,721,618 of OX422207.1, read as the reverse complement.
CAAGAAGAAGAAAATAGAGTATTCAAGAGTCATGTTCAAAGATCTCTTATTCTCAATTAGCTAAGTAAACAATTTTACTTAATTATCTGGTGAACACTTTCAATTCACAAATGGTGATTTATATTTTATGAGAATTTTTATATATGTGCTAGCTAGTTAAGAAATATGCTATAATTTCTTGAGATGATATTTGACAATAGTCGTTGGTATACATCGTATCTTCCTCTACACTGTTGGTATAAATATACAGAAGTTAATAGATTTATGACTAAAAAATTTCTAGCATATTTGAAACCCCAACACACAACAAAAGTACACGAGGAAGCCCATCAAGTAGTTGCTTAGCTTTATTGAAGAATAAATGGGTTTGCAACATAAATCTAATTTCTCATGGGCATTTTATCAAAAGGCTGCTACTCAAAATCAGAAATGTTGTGTCAAGACTGATTCCTTAAAATCACATACCAACCTCTGACTTCATTTCATAAACTAAAGCCTACAATAACCACAAAAACTTCACTTTGGTCGTTCGTCAGCCACCAAAGTCTTGTCTGATGTTCCTCGTTCTTAACAGTAACTGAAAAAATTGGAACCTAAAAAAGTTAAAAAAGAGAAAAAAAGAATAAATTCAATCATTTATTCTTCATTGATTTCATTCCTAAGTTTTCTAGTCAATTTGTCGAGCAATGATAATAAATCTCGTAAATTGGATTCTGGAGCATGGGTTTTTGTAGACATCTAACACTTAAGAAACATGAATAAGAACCCTTTGAGTTACTCAAAATCACACTAGCTTTTATAAACTAAAAATTAAAAAAAAAAGACAAGAGTTTACACATATAGTAGGTATTTAAAGATGGGTTGCTCTCGCCCAATTAAAATCACAGGATAAAAATGTCAATCCCTAGAATCTCTAAATATAAACTCCGACCTCCTCGAAACTTCATCAGAGGGGTTTTGGTTTGAGACGACCAAAATGGTCGGCAATAGCGGCAGTAAAGATCTTTTGTATGCCATAATGTGGAGCGAGTAAGCCCCTTTTGTTCTCATCTCCATGCCATCGAAAATTATAGAATTTAAAGCAATTTTGACTAAATCAACTCTCGATTACAGATCTAGTATGCTAAAGATGAGATGAGAAAGATCATATTTTTGATGGGTCACCAAAGACAAAGCTTAACCCAGCCACGTCACTTTTATCCACCAAAGAGTGAGACAACTAGACCTCTCCCTCTCGTGTCTCAGACTTGAAAGAGTGACTTCAGTCTAACTTTAAAAAAAAGGCTAAAAAAAAAGAATGAGCTAGAGGGTTTCTCGGATAACAAAAAAAAAGATGTGGTGTTCCTAAAGAAATACAAAAATGGGTTCCCTCTTGTTTTGAGTAGGGCTGTAAATCGGGCTGGGTGAGTCGGGCTTGAGGTTGCTCAGGCTCGGCCCGAACTACCTTACCTAGGCTCAAGCTCGAGCTCAAGCTCGGCCCGAACTAAAATTTTCTACTTAAGCCCGAACTCGGCTCATTAATATTTCGGGCAGGCCCGAATTCATTTTTTTTTGTTAAAAAAAGTTTGAAATAATGTTTTTTTCTTGTGTTTCCATCACGGAGAAAATGTATACACCAAAATCTAATTGATATTTCATAAAATAAAATATATAATGATGAAATGTATTAAACTAAAATAAGGGAGGTAAGAATGAAAAGCTAAAATGACTAATTATATTTCATACATATAAAATTAGTTAACATAAATATGTTATATTTTATAAAATAATTTATTTATTTATATTTTCAAAGTTCGGGCTTCGGGCCCAATTCGGGCTTGGCAAAGTTCGGCTCAAGCTCGGCCCGAAATTCATTCGGGCTTGAAATTTTGGCTCAAGCTCAGCTTGGCTCAAACTCAAATAAAGCTCGGCCCAAAAATAGCGGGCCGAACGGACGGGCTTCGGGCTTGCCCGACTCAATTTACAGGCCTAGTTTTGAGTAAAGATAGAGTGTTTTCCAAAGTTTTCTTAAGGATCCCCACTGATAAAAGTTTCGTAACTTTTTTGTATTTTAACATGGGGAACATGATAAGATAAGTTTCTTGGCACGTGCCATCTGTTTAAGAGGATATTTTCCTACAGGGAACCATTTGTCCTTTATTAAGGCAGTTGCCTTCCTCGAAACTAAACTAGATTGGCATTTTTCTTACCCGTTGCTCGAAATGCAAACTGAGATAGCTCACACATAAGTTGAGGTACTTTGTGATGGGCAAGATAAAAAAATATAATAATAATATAATAATAATAATAATAATAATAATAATAATAATAATAATAATAATAATAATAATAATAATTATTATTATTATTATTATTATTATTATTATTATTATTATTATTATTATTATTATTATTCGAATAATTGAGATACTTTGAGATTTTTCAAATTCTATCCTCAAAATAGTTTGCGTGATTCAATTCACATGTAGTTATATGAGTTGATTTTATATAAGGCATAAAATATTATTTGTCAAAGTATACACCGCAAGTAAATCAATCATATCCCCAGACTTGTTTACTCAGAATAGTTCGTGTAATTAATTTCACATTTCATAAATGATAAACAGTTTGAATAAGAGTAATTCATTATGTGAAGAAAGATAATATCTCTTAAATATTCGCTTGAACATATTTGTCCCATTTGTTCAAAGTATAAATGACTTTTAAACTTATCTATTACTATACCATGGGAAATATTTTTTCGTCATATTAGTTGTTTGAAGATATTAATTCTATTGATATGTATTTCAAAAGTTTTATTGTGAAGCTAAAACATTCTAGTTGCTTTAATGATTACGAAATTCTCTCGCTTGCTTAGATGTGAATAGAGGGGATATAAAGTAGATATACGAGTCTTTGATAAAGGAAAAGTTTAAATTTCATATTGAATTTATTGAACTATGCTCTACTCCAACATTTTTCTTGAGTATTCTTACTCAGATTAAAAGACAAAATCTAACAACAAAAAGTATGAGGTATCAAATATACTTCCTTAGCAAAGTTTGATGCTTATGAAACATCAAGTTATTCTATATGGGTCATGGTTCCTCCCCGTCTATTTTTTACTTTGTAGTATATATCCATATAATAAAATAAGGCAATAGGTGTGAGAACACAAAAATTATTTGTAAAAGTATACAAAATGGTATGCCGGTGTAATACCTAAGGCTCCAAGGGCATAGGAGCGCTCACAGTCTTGAGCAAGTGCCAAGTAAATATAAGGTACAAGAGTTTAGTACCTCAGGCTCCAAGGGCATAGGAGTGCTCACAGTCTTGAGCAAGTGCCAAGTATAAATATAAGGTACGACTGTTTAGTACCTCAGGCTCCAAGGGCATAGGGGCGCTTACAGTATTGAGCAAGTGCTAGGTATAAATAAAAGGTACGATAGTTTATTACCTCAGGATCCAAGGGCATAGGAGTGTTCATAGTCTTAAGCAAGTGTCAAGTGTAAATATAAGGTACGACTGTTTACTACCTCAGGCTCCAAGGGCATAGGAACGCTAATAGTCTTGAGAAAGTGCGAAGTATAAATATAAGGTACAAAAATTTAGTAACTTAGGCTCCAAGGGCGTAGCACCGCTCACAGTCTTGAGAAAGTGCAAAGTATAAATATAAGGTACGGAAATTTAGTACCTCAGGCTCCAAGGGCATAGGAGTGCTCACAGTCTTAAGCCAATTCTAAGTATAAATATAAGCTACAAAAATTTAGTACCTCAGGCTCCATGGGCATAGGAGTGCTCACAGTATTGACCAAGTGCCAAGTATAAATATAAGGTACGGCAATTTAGTACCTCAGGATCCAAGGGCATAGGAGTGCTCACAGTCTTGAGCAAGTTCCAAGTATAAATATAAAGTACGACAATTTAGTACTTCAGGCTCCAAGGGCATATGAGCGCTCACAGTATTGAGAAATTACCAAGTATAAATATAAGGTACGACAGTCTATTACCTCAGTCTCCAAGGGCATAGGAATGATTATAGTCTTGAGTAAGTGCCAAGTATAAATATAAGGTACGATAACTTATTTCCTCAAACTCCAAGGGAATAGGAGCGCTCACAATATTGAGCAAGTGTCAAGTATAAATAGAAGGTACGACGGTTTAGTACCTCAGGATCCAAGGGCATAGGAGCGCTCATAGTATTGAGCACGTGCCAAGTAAAAATAGAAGGTACGACAGTTTAGAACGTCAATCTCCAAGGGCAAAGGATCGCTCACGGTATTAACCTGAAAAAAATAAACAGGTTAAGTAGAGGAACAAATGCCATGGAGAAGCAAAAGGTACACCAAACTAGTGTTTCCTCTTTCTTAAGAGAACATTAGATCATCTACTAGATTAGAAGAGGGTCCATGACATGGAGGACTTTCCTCATTATACTTGGGGGGAATATCCATCCCCAGGGAAAAGTATATTGAGAAAAGTCCTTATAGTCACAACAAATAATTTTTTTACACCAGACTAGCAGGAGGTTATCCTCCTAGTGAGTAAGAATAAAAAAAATGTATATTACTTTTTTATTATTCCATACAAATTTATAGCCTAGAAAACAGGTCCTAATCTCTGTTCTCAAGAAAAAAATTACTTAACCAGTTTTCAAAAAAAATGGAGAAGGGGTCTACCCCCCTCTAAACTTGTTATCTTTCGAAGACAAAAAGGTTCCTAAGAAAAGATTGGAACAAAGACCCCACAGTTAGAGGGTCAGTTTCAAAATTTTAACTTAATCAGTTATATGCAAGTACCCCACAGTTAGAGGAGTAGTTTAAAAATTTTAACTTATGTAGTTATATGTAAGTACCCCACAGTTAGAGGGGCAAATTCAAAATTTTAACTTGCTCAGTTATATGAAAGTATCTCACAGTTAGAGGGGCATCTTCAAAATTTGAACTTGCTCAGCTCATGTGCAAGTACCCCAAAGTTAGATGGGCATATTCAAAATTTTAACTTGCTCAGCTATATGCAAGTACCCCACAGTTAGAGGGGAAACTTCAAAATCCTAACTTGCTCAGTTCATATGAAAGTTCCCCACAGTTAGAGGGGCGACTTCAAAATTTTAACTTGCTAAGCTATATGAAAGTACCCCACAGTTATAGGGGCCACTTCAAAATATTATATTTCTCAGCTCATATGGAAGTACACCATAATTAAAGGGGAAGTCTGAGAAAGAAAACTTGCTCAAGCCTATATGTAAGTACCCCACAATTAGAGGGGTAACTTCAAAATCATAACATTCTCAACTCATATGCAACTACCTCGTAGTCAGAGATGCAACTTCAGAAATGATAACTTGCTCAGATCTCACACAAGTACCCCACGGAATATGGTGCAATTCTAATTGAAAAATTTCTCACAGTAAACAAAGCAGGTCACAGTTTGGAGACATTAAACCAACACAAAGGAAAATATAAAATATATGTACTTTTTTCGGAGTTAAAAATTAAAATTTCTATGAAATAGCTAAATTAAATCAGGTATGACAACTTAATACCTGAGGAGTGCGCAACGTAGCACTCCCCAGATGTTCCACAACTTCCGGAATAGGCGCAACACTAACCTGAAAATAAGGAAACATGTAAGTGTTAGCAAACACTTGCACAGTAAAACCAAGTGTTTACCTAGATAGTTTCATCCGAGACACTAGTTAGAGGTCCCACAATGACGGGGACAGCTGCAGCACTGACCTGAAAGTAATAAGACAGATAAGAGTTAGCAATCCCTTGCATTAAAAAATCCACATCAAAAGTATGGTATCCCAAACATACCACGGTATGCCCCTTCAGGATGCTATTCGAAGGTCCTACACATGAATCTCTAACCTGAGAATCAAGATGAAAGTCCCACAAATAAAGGGACCATATTTACAAGTATGTCAAAAAGACCTAAGGATTCTCGTGCATAAAAGAAAAGGAAAGAAGTATAAGCAAAATGAACTGATACTGCAAAGAATTACCTAGGGAGTCACTGCCCCAGAACTCAGCCATACTGATAAAAAATAGAGTAAAATTAAAGAAATGTTAGTGAAATAATAGCACATAGAAGAAAGTGCCTCTTGTGTAGATATGTGTAGTACCTGTGCTGCCACCAGAACTAGTAGAAGCAGGGGCCATTGAAGAACAAACCCAGGGTCCCTAGATGTGGAAGAAACTAATGGTGGAGTACAAAGCCTTTTGGAGTTCCCAACAAAAAAGACTTTTCACGAGGGACTATTGTAGAGGGGTACTTCCCCATAGTAAAAGGCAATTCGTGGCAAGGGAATCCACTACGAGGGACCCTTCCAAGCCCACACACAATGAAGGCGAGGAAGACCGCTGCGAGGGACCCCTCAACCAATACCACTATAAAGGTACTATTTTAAGAGAGGGAGTCCACCCCGAGGGACACCTTTGCCAAGATCCCAACAAAGAGTTATTTTGTGGAAAGGGAGTCCACTACGAGGAATACCTCCGCCATTCCAAATCAAACAGTGTAACAATGTAATGGCATGAAACTTTTGTATTCCAAGATAAAGTGATTGTTTCGTACAAAACTCTTTGGTCTACCCAACATAAATAGTTTTTGTATGAGGTGACTGATGTAGAGAGGTGTCCAACTTCTATTATAAAATAGCCAAGGGCGAGTGAGCCCACCTAGAGGGGCTTCTATTGCCAAAGTTAGCAAGAAAATATTTAGAGCGAGGGGGACCAGAATGAGTGGCCCTATGACGAATACATGGATTAGGAGACTCACAATAAGAAACCCCTCTACCCAAGAATGAGGCCATAAAAAAGGCCAAACGAGGGGCTCACCCTGAGAAACCCCTCTAAACAAGATAGAAGGCTACATAAAAAGGCCAAGGATGAGGGGCTCACAATGAGAAACCCCTCTGAACAAGAGAGAAGGCTACAAAAAAAGGACAAGTGCGAGGAGGCTCACCACGAGGAGCCCCTCTACCTAAAAAGGCCAAGGTGAGGGGACTCACCACAAAAATCCCTTTGCCCAAGATGATATCCTGAAAAAAGAGGTCCACTACGAGTGTCCTTATCTCCAAAACCTGGGATGAAGTAACGGAGCATTTAATGACCCTATGGGTAATGATGAAGAAACTCTAGGGTCTCTCAAAATGTAAAATTGAATTTATGGCGTACAAATCCTTTTGGTCTACCCAACACAAAAGAATTTTCACGAGGGACTAAATTTGAAGGGTGTTTTAAGCTTACTCATTATATTTTGGGGTGAGGGACCCTCAAATCATTCCCCTTCAACTTTATGAAAATGTTGGGGGGAGGAACCCTCATGTCCCGACCCTCAACTTCCAAAAAATTTTAGGGAAAGGGACCCTAAAAGCCCTCCCCCTCAACTTTCAGAAAATTTTGCGGTGAAGGACACTCAAGGCCCACCCCATCAACTTCAAAAAAATTTGGGGCGAGGTACCCCAAAGGCCCTCCCCATCAACTTCCATAAACTTTAGGGCGAGGGACCCTCAAGGTCCTCCCCCTCAACTTCCAGAAAATGTTGGCGCGAGGAACCCTCTTGGTCCTCCCTTTCAACTTCTTGAAAATATTGGGCGAGGAACCCTTAATGTCCTCCCCCTTAGCTTGCAAAAAATCTTGGGCCCCCTCAGGATCCATAGAATCTTGGGTGAGGAACCCTCAAGGTCCTCCCCCTCGGCTTCCAGAAAATCTTCGGTGAGGAACCCTCAAGGTTCTCCCCCTCAGCTTCCATAGAATCTTGGGTTAGGAACCCTCGGGGTCCTCCCCCTTAACTTCCACAAAATCTTGGTCGTGTAACCCTCAAGCTCCACCCTCCAGCTTCCAGAAAATATTGGGTGAGGAACCCTCACGGTCCTCGCCCTCCCCCCCCCCCCCCCCCAACTTCCAAAACATGGGCCAGGATGAGGGAGGGGATACCATGAGTGATATGACCTTAATGTACCTGACAACTTAGAGACACCAACCTCAACGTATGAGAGAGATGAGGTAACAAAGGCTCCTGACTCACAACTAGCACCCTCGTCCTACATAAGGTTAACTATGACTGACGTTAATGGTCACCTCATTATCGGGCTGCATCAGAGATCACACCTACCTCGCTCATCAACCTCGCCCGGGAATAAGACGAGGTAGCAAGGACCACCCCCGTCGTGACCAACCTCGGCTGAGAATCAACCGAGTTACCTGCCAGTCCAACGTAACCTCGGCTCAAACCGATGTTATAATTCCACCTGCCTTACCTTCGCTGTCCTACTGAGCCGAGATTATCGCGAATAACCTCAGATTGAGCTGCAGCCAGACTTCACCAACCTCGTACTCTTCCAGGTCGAGGTTGGTACTGATCGAAGACATCCGAGTATTTATACACACATGTATAGCTTGGAACACATGGACAAATCTGTTATAACCAAATTATTCCCGCCACGCGAGGGAATATTGAGGTCATTATTACTTAGTTGAGATCAGCCAGGTGTCACTCTCATACTTGCCCGATGCCCATGCACATGCTAATTGTATGCTTGAGGGGTACATTACACCCCCCAAGCACTATATATAGAGGTCATCCTCTACCTTGTAAAAGGATCCAAAATTACTACCCTAGATGAAGATCTGTCAAATTATACAGTAGAGAGAGAGAGATTTAGAGATTGTATCCATGGCCATTAGTGCCTTATTCTGGTGACCTTATTCACTCACTTGCACAGTGGACGTAGGCCTAATTGGCTGAACCCCTTATATATTGGTGTTTATCCTCTTCTCTTCTCCTCATCTCAATCTCTTATATTTAGTATATACTTGAGCTGCCATTGTGATCACTGATTTGAGCTTACAAACACCTTGAAGGGTGGTGCTATTTCTAGCATCATCATTTTGGAGCCGTCTGTGGGAATGAGAAGCTGTCTCTTCCTCTTTTTCTACTTAACCTCACAGGAGACTCTGGTGATGAACCAGGCCTCACCCCTTGCGGGGAGTTATTTCAACATTGAAAGAGGTCCTTTAAGGTATTGAGATCATTTCTTCACAAGCTCTTTTGTTTTAAAATATGGCACCGGAGTTACTACCACCTCCTCCACCACCTGGTGCTGGAGGGCCTAGCTCTAGTCAGGCACCACCCTAGTCCGAAATAGCTGAGGTGGTAGCAGCCTTGAAGTATTGGCTGCAACGCAACAAGCAATGAAGGAGAAATTTGCACAACTCAGTCAAAATATGATGAGACCACCTGGGGTCTCACCGAAGATGATTACTCCGATGGCTGCTCAACCAAATCCTGAAGCCAGAGGACCACCCCCAGGCACCGTAGAAAAACCAACCTACACCAGGGATGTTGCCGACCCTAGGAATTTTTGTCTAGGGAGGCAAGGACACCCTTTCCCTGAGGATAAGTATGATGATATGGAGGCAGAAGACGTTCCAGAATATTTTTGGGAGCCGTATGAGGTTTCGAATAACACGGTGCATCCTATTCAGCAGCATAGCCGAGGTTGTGGAGGCCGAAGAGTGAAGGTACCCAGCAAAGAGGGTTAGCTTTTGACAGATTGAGCAGAGGGTCGACCTTTGAAAGGCTTGGCCCAATAAATGACCTAAGACAGAGGTTTCCCAGGTCGAGAAGTGCTGCCGGCTCACAAAGGGAAGAGAGGACACATCGGCCTCATTAAGGCCAACCCCACATAGGACGAGGTAGGGACCAGGAAGAGGTCAATAGACGATGTTGTGCTATGGTTGGGGAACCCTCAGTCCACCCCTTAGAGGTGGCTGGGGACAACCTCGGCCATTGTGACATTTCAAGGCCATAGAATGAGTCCATCCAACGTCTTGAGTAAAAGATAGGAGACCTCATCAAAAGTTGAGATCCACTGCAAAGATATTTATGAGAGGGCTTTCCATTCGTGGCTAAGATAATGAGCTTCCCAAACCCTTCCAAGTTCAAGCCACCTACGGTGTCTCCCAAGTATGATGGTATCACCAACCCTGTACATCATATTGAGATGTACTAGTCTGCAGCGGACATTTACTCAATAGAAGATGTACTAGTCTGCGGCGGACATTTCCTCAATGGTAGCACCAACCCTGTACATCATATTGAGATGTACTAGTCTGCGGCGGACATCTGTTTTACCTATCTTCCAAAGAACTCAATAGAGAAATTTAAGGGCTTGGATGAATGGTTCATCCATAATTTATATTTTGGGGTAAGACCTCAAAAGAAGACCACTCATCTGCTATATGTCAAACAAGGGAAGAATGAGAGACTAAGAGACTACATCGCAAGATTCAATAAAGAAAAACTAGAGGTTGAAGATTACGAAGAGAACATAGCTATGATCACTCTCATAGGATGTCTCCAGAAAGGAAAGTTGTTGTGGAAACTCGTAGAATACCCTCCCAAGTCCATGGAAGAGTTATTGGAAGCTGCAAGTATGGTCATGAATGCTGAAGAGGCCATGGCCGCAAAGTATGAGGATGAGAACGGAAGTGGCAGCGGGAAGTTCCAAAGAAAGAAGGTCAGAAAGAAGAGGTCAGTTGACGACAAGTTTGCATTCTATACCCCTCTAACCATGAGCTGCAAACACATCCTCCATGAGATCAAGAATGATCGGTCTCTGAGATGGCCAGAGAAGCTGAAGGACCCTCCACATAAGAGGAACAAGAACTTGTGGTGCGAGTTCCACCAGGATCATGGCCATGTGACAAACAAGTGCTTTGCCTTAAAGGATGAGATCGAGAAGATGTTGAAATCCAGAAAGTTGAGGAAGTATGTTGATGGCAAGGCTCCTAAGAGGGGAAGAGATGATCCTAAAAATAATAGAAACTACAGATGTCGTGACAATACTCCAGCAAGAAAAGTTGATGACTCGGATTGTGATAATGAAGATGATTCAGACCTCCCACCAAAAGATGACCCTTCCCCGGTGAAGACGGTTGGTATGATCTCCTTCGGTGTCAGCACCATATGCGGAGGACTTATAGGGGATGGCTCTGAAGTGGCTGATCGAAAAGCTCATGTGGCAGAGGCCAAGTTAGTGGACAAAATAGAGGTGGTAAATTTGACGTCTTCAGAGACCAAGAAGAAGAGAAATAAGGTGGATATGGACACTCTTATAGTCAGGTTCTCCCGACTCGACTTCAAAGGCATCTTAGCTCCGCATGATGATCCTTTGGTAATTACAACAAGATTACATGGATGCGAGGTGCAGAGAATTATTGTAGATGGAGGAAGTTCCACAGATGTGATGTTCTGAACTTGTTTCAAAGGCCTAGGCCTTAGCAGGGCTAGGTTGGTACCCTATCATCATCCATTAATGGGCTTCAACGGCGAAAAAGTCCATCCATTGGGCATGTATGAGATGGATGTACGAATGGGAGATGAGTGGCTTAAGAGGTTGACCCGGAAGATCAATTTTTTATTATGGACAAAAACGTCTTCTCGTCCTATAACCTCATCATAGGAAGAGTATCCCTTAAGGAGTTTGAAGCTGTACCATCGACGATCCACTAGATGATAAAATTCCTGACCCCCTATGGGGTAGGGGAGTGCAGGGTGTAGCACGAGAATGCTACTTTAACTCAACCGAAGAGAGAGAGGCCCATAAGAGAGCAACCAACACGTATAATATTGATACACTTGACCCTAGAGATGAAAAGAAGTTAAAGAAAGGAGAAGCCGCGAAAGAGGTAGAATCCATCATCCTCAATAAGGACGAACTGGAAAAAACCGTCCAGTTCGATAAGTCCTTAAAAGAGGAGATCAAGGAAGAGATGATAAATTTCTTGAGGAAGAGGCAGAGTGTCTTCACTTGGATCCATGCAGACATAACTAGCATCGACCCGGAGGTTATGCGCCACAGACTAAACGTGGCAGAAGATGCTAAGCCAATCAAACAAAGACGAAGAGTTTACTCTAGGGAAAAGTATGACGTCATCAGAGAAGAGGTAAGGAAATTGGAAGAGGCAGAATTCATCGGGGAGGTTAAATACCCAGAGTGGTTGTCAAACGCCGTTATAGTGCCCAAAGCTAATGGAAAATAGAGGATGTGCATAGATTTCACTGACCTGAACAGGTCTTGCCCTAATGATAGTTATCCCTTACCTAGGATCGATTAGATGGTAGATTCCATAGCAGGGCATGAGCTCATAAGCTTTATGGACTCGTATTCTGGTTATAACCATATCTTCATGGATGCTGAAGACTCAGAGAAGACAACCTTCATCACCGACAAGGGGATATATTGTTATAAGGTTATGCCCTTCAACTCGAAAAATTCAGGAGCAACGTATCAACGTATTGTGAATAAGATGTTTGAAAATTAAATAGGCAAAACAATGGAGGTATATGTAGGCGATATATTGATGAAGAGCTTAAAGGCCTGCACTCACATGGCAGACCTATAAAAGACCTTCGATACCATGGACTTGTATAGAATGAAACTCAATCCCGCGAAGTTTGTTTTTGGGGTAAGAGCTGGGAAATTTCTTGGATTCATTATCAATTAGAGGGGAATAGAGGCGAAACTTGAGAAGATTAAGGCTTTTCTTGGCATAAAGACACCAAGAAGTATCAAGGACGTTCAGAGGCTCACTGGAAGAGTAGCTAAACTCAACAAATTTATTTCTAGAGCAACGAACAAGTGTCTTCCATTCTTTAAGGTGCTTAGAAAGGCCTTCGGGTGGGACAAAGAGTGTGATGAGGCTTTTAATCAGCTCAAGTCCTACCTCGGATCCCCTTTGCTCTTATCTTGGCCCATAGTGGGAGAGAAGTTGTATGTTTATCTAGCAGTCTCTGAGTCAACTATAAGTGCAGCCATAATTTGGGAGGACGCTGGGGTCCAAAGGCCATTAAACTTTAATAGTAAGGCCCTTCAAGGGTCTGAACATAATTATCCTCGGATGGAGATGTTGGCCTACGCTTTGATACATGCTTCCAGGAAGATGAAGCCCTACTTCCAAGCCCACTCGATAGTCATACTCACTAACTCCCCATTAAGGAAAGTCCTCCACAAGCCTGAGAAGTCAGGAAGGTTGATGACCTGGGCCATTGAGTTGGGAGAGTATGACCTTACTTATCAACCCAGGGTGGCCATTAAAGGCCAACACTTGCAGATTTTGTTGGTGAGTTCACTTGGGAAGAGACTGAAGTTGAGAACAATCCAATGATCGCAGAAGGGTCAAATAGTAACGTCTTCCAAGAATCAGAAGAGGATGTGTCCAACAGAGCCATAAAGGGAGTGACCGAGAATGAGGAAGACAGGTACCTCTTTAAGAAAGGAACCCTTTTAGAAGGGAGTTTCTCGACGAATGAAGACGTTTGGAACCTCTTCGTTGATGGGTCTTCTTGTAAAAGTGGAAGCAGTGAAGTACTGATACTCTCAGCTCTGGATGATACCAACATTGAATATGCACTAAGGTTCAACTTTAATGCATCTAATAATGAGTCAGAATATGAGGCCATGATAGTAGGTATCTCCATGGAAAAAAAACTTAGGGTTGGTCGACTCCTACTTCACAGTGACTCGAGATTAGTTGTCAACCAAGTGTTTGGAGTTTATGAGGCCAAGGATGAAAGAATGGCCAAATACTTGAAGAGGGTAAGAATGATGCTAGAAGGTTTCAAAAAGGTAAAGATGAAGAGAGTACCTCGACAAAATAATAGCTACGCAGATGAACTAGCAAGGTTAGATTCAACAACAAGGTCAGACATCAGAAGGACAGTTCCAGTCGAGGTCCTGCTCATGCCGACCATTGAAGAAGAGGTTATTAACCCTTGCCTCAATTTGAACATGGGGGACTCATGGATGGACCCCCTTATTAGATATATCAGAGAGGGAGAACTACCGGAATCAAAGCTAGAGAGGAGGAAACTGAGGTACAGAGCTGCAAAGTTCTCAATAATAGAAGATGTCCTATATAAGAAGGGATTTATGTGTCACCTCCTCAAGTGCGTTCATCCCATAGAGGTCCCCCACATCCTACAGGAGGTACACGAGGGTTCTTGCTCTAGTCACATAGGAGGAAGAACTTTAGCCAAGAGGATTATCACACAGGGATACTGGTGGCCGACCTTGACCAAGGATTCTACAGCCTACGTGAAGAGGTGTGACAAATGCCAAAGATTCTCCACTATCCCCTATCAACCTCATCAGCCTATGACGTCAATATGTTCTCCTTGTCCATTCGCAGTATGGGGAATTGACTTGGTGGGTCCCCTACAAAGAGCTGAGAACAACTACAGGTTTTTGATAGTTACCATTAACTATTTCTCCAAATGGGTAGAAGCTGAGCCGATGATCATGATTACATAGCAAAAGACCTTCCAATTCATTTGGAAGAGCATCATATGCAGCCATGGCATCCCTAACACCCTCATCTCAGACAACGGAACCCAGTTCAAAAATTCTTCCTTGGAGAAATATTTAACAGAGTTGGGATCAAGCAATTTTTCTCTTCTCCTCGTTGGCCTCAAGCAAACGATCAGACCAAAGTCACAAATAGAACAATCCTCGATGGGATCAAGAAGAGGTTAGAAGAAGCTAAGGGGGAGATGGACTGAAGAGGTTTATGCTGTGTTATGGGCCTACATAACAACGACTAGGACACCAATGGGGGAAACCCGATTTATGTTAGCATATGGCTCAGAAGCTATCATACCAACAGAGGTAGGACTCCTCACTCACAGGGTTCAGACCTGTGACCCTGAGAAGAATGGGGAGGAGAGAAGACTTGATCTAGATTTGATTGAGGAGAGATGAGAAGACGCAGAGGTCAGACAGGCAACTGATCAGCAGAGAATAATAAAGTTCTACGATCAAAGGGTGAAATCAAGACCCATAGCCGTGGGAGACCTAGTGCCGAAGAAGACGTTGCAAAAGGCAAACAAGCTTCAACCAAATTGGCATGGCCCTTACAAAGTAATCGAGGAGGTTGTACTCAGGACCTACAAGATGGAAAACCTTGAAGGGGAACCTTTTTCCAATCCATGGAATGCTGATCATTTAAAAAAGTATTACATATGATGTTGCAATGATCCCTATGTAAATGTATCAAATTATGAAGAGATTATTAATGAGAAGATCAGTTCCAATGTCAATTCTTGGTTCATTAATTTGGGTAACATCTTAGTTGATGACCTTAAACCTTAACCATCATAGTTTGGTGACAAGGTCTGAGCTGAACATCACACTTGGATGACCTCAGACCTTAAACATCATAGTTTGGTGACAAGGTCTGAGCTGAACATCACACTTGGATGACCTCAGACCTTAAACATCATTAATTTGGTGAAATTTATGGGCGTAACATCTTAGTTGATGACATCAAACCTCAAAAGATCATAGTTTGGTGATAAGGTCTGAGGTGAACATAACACTTGGATGACCTTAGACCTGAAACATCATTAATTTGGTGAAATTTATGGGGGTAACATATTATTTGATGACCTCAGACCTTAAACATCATTAATTTGGTGAAATTTATGGGGGTAAAATCTTAGTTGATGACCTCAAACCTTAAAACATCATAGCTGGTGATAAGGTCTGAGGTGAACATCACACTTCGATGACCTCAGTCCTTAAAACATCATTAATTTGGTGAAATTTATGATGGTAACATCTTAGTTGATGATCTCAAACCTTAAAATATCATAGTTTGGTGACAAGGTCTGAGGTGAACATCACACTTGGATGACCTCAGACATTAAACATCATTAATTAGGTAAAATTTATGGGGGTAACATCTTAGTTGATGACCTCAGAACTCAAAACATCATAGTTTGGTGATAAGGTCTGAGGTGAAGATCACACTTGGATGACCTTAGACCTTAAACATCATTAATTTGGTGAAATTTATGGGGGTAACATATTAGTTGATGACCTCAGACCTTAAACATCATTAATTTGGTGAAATTTATGGGGGTAACATCTTAGTTGATGACCTTAAACCTTAAAACATCATAGTTTGGTGATAAGGTCTGAGGTGAACATCACACTTGGATGACCTCAGACCATAAAAAATCATTAATTTGGTGAAATTTATGGGGGTAACATCTTAGTTGATGACCTCAGACCTTAAAACATCATAGTTTGGTGACAAGGTCTGAGGTGAACATCACACTTGGATGACCTCGGACTTTAAACATCATTAATTTGTTGAAATTTATGGGGTTAACATCTTAGTTGATGACCTCAGACCTTAAAACATCATAGTTTGGTGATAAGGTCTGAGGTGAACATCACACTTGGATGACCTCAGACCTTAAACATCATTAATTTGGTAAAATTTATGGTGGTAAAATCTTAGTTGATGATCTCAGACCTTAAAACATCGTAGTTTGGTGATAAGTTCTGAGGTGGACATCACACTTGGATGTCCTCAAACCTTAAACATCATTAATTTTTTGAAATTTATTGGGGTAACATCTTAGTTGATGACCTCAGACCTTAAAATATCATAGTTTGGTGTTAAGGTCTGAGGTGAACATCACACTTGGATGACCTCAGACATTAAACATCATTTATTTGGTGAAATTTATGGGGGTAACATCTTAGTTGATGACCTCAGACCTTAAAACATCGTAGTTTGGTGATAAGGTCTGAGCTGAACATCACACTTGGATGACCTCAGACCTTAAACATCATAGTTTAGTGACACTGTTTGAGGTGAACATCATAATTGGACGAACTCAGACCTTAAACATCATTAATTTCGTGAAATTTATGGGGTTAACATCTTAGTTAATGACCTCAGACATTAAACATAAATAATTTGGTGAAATTTATGGGGGTAACATCTGAGTTGATGACCTCAAACCTTAAAACATCATAGTTTGGTGAAAAGGTCTGAGGTGAACATCAAACTTGGATGACCTCAGACCTTTAAACATCATTAATTTGGTGAAATTTACCGTGTTAACATATTAGTTGATGACCTAAGACCTTAAACATCATTAATTTTGTGAAATTTAAGGGGGTAACATCTTAGTTGTTGACCTGAAACCTTAAAACATCATAGTTTGGTGATAAGGTTTGAGGTTAACATCACGCTTGGATGACCTCAGACCTTAAAACATCATTAATTTGGTGAAATTTATGGGAGTAATATCTAAGTAGATGACCTCAAACCTTAAAACATCATAGTTTGGTGACAAGGTCTGAGGTGAACATCACACTTGGATGACCTCAAACATTAAACATCATTAATTTGGTAAAATTTATGGGGGTAACATCTTAGTTGATGACCTCAGACTTCAAAAGATCATAGTTTGCTGATAAGGTCTGAGGTGAACACAACACTTGGATGACCTTAGACCTTAAACATCGTAAATTTGGTGAAATTTATGGTGGTAACATATTAGTTGATGACCTCAGACCTTAAACATCATTAATTTGGTGAAATTTATGGGGGTAACATCTTAGTTGATGACCTCAAACCTTAAAACATCATAGCTGGTGATAAGGTCTAAGGTGAACATCACACTTGGATGACCTCAGTCCTTAAAACATCATTAATTTGGTGAAATTTATGATGGTAACATCTTAGTTGATGATCTCAAACCTTAAAATATCATAGTTTGGTGACAAGGTCTGAGGTGAACATCACACTTGGATGACCTCAGACATTAAACATTATTAATTTGGTAAAATTTATGGGGGTAACATCTTAGTTGATGACCTCAGACCTCAAAACAACATAGTTTGGTGATAAGGTCTGAGGTGAAGATCACACTTGGATGACCTTAGACCTTAAACATCATTAATTTGGTGAAATTTATGGGGGTAACATAGTAGTTGATGATCTTAGACCTTAAACATCATTAATTTAGTGAAATTTAGGGGGGTAACATCTTAGTTGATGACCTCAAACCTTAAAACGTCATAGTTTGGTGACAAGGTCTGAGGTGAACATCACACATGGATGACCTCAGACATTAAACATCATTAATTTGGTAAAATTTATGGGTGTAACATCTTAGTTGACGACCTCAGACCTAAAAACATCATAGTTTGGTGATAAGGTCTGAGGTGAACATCATACTTGGATGACCTCAGACTTTAAACATCATTAATTTGGTGAAATTTATGGGGGTAACATCTTAGTTTATGACCTCAGACCTTAGAACATCATAGTTTGGTGATAAGGTCTGAGGTGAACATCACAGTTGGATAACCTCAGACCTTAAACATCATTAATTTGGTGAAATTTATTGGGGTAATATCTTAGTTGATGACCTCAAACCTTAAAACATCATAGTTTGGTGATAGGGTCTGAGGTGAACATCACACTTGGATGACCTCAGACCTTAAAACATCATTAATTTGATGAAATTTATTGGGGTAACATCTTACTTGATGACCTCAAACCTTAAAATATCATACTTTGGTGTTAAGGTCTGAGGTGAACGTCACACTTGGATGACCTCAGACATTAAACATCATTAATTTGGTGAAATTTATGGGGGTAACATCTTAGTTGATGACCTTAGACCTTAAAACATCGTAGTTTGGTGATAAGGTCAGAGTTGAACATCACACTTGGATGACCTCAGACCTTAAACATCATAGTTTAGTGACAAGGTCTGAGGTGAACATCACAATTGGATGACCTCAGACCTTAAACATCATTAATTTCGTGAAATTTATGGGGATAACATCTTAGTTAATGACCTCAGACCTTAAACATCAATAATTTGGTGAAATTTATGGGGGTAACATCTGAGTTGATGACCTCAAACCTTAAAACATCATAGTTTGGTGATAAGGTCTGAGGTGAACATCAAACTTGGATGACCTCACACCTTAAAACATCATTAATTTGAAGAAATTTATCGGGGTAACATATTAGTTGATGACCTGAGACCATAAACATCTTTAATTTTGTGAAATTTATGGGGGTAACATCTTAGTTGATTACCACAAACCTTAAAACATCATAGTTTGGTGATAAGGTTTGAGGTTAACATCACACTTGGATGACCTCAGACCTTAAAACATCATTAATTTGGTGAAATTTATGGGAGTAACATCTAAGTTGATGACCTCAAACCTTAAAACATCATAGTTTGGTGACAAGGTCTGAGGTGAACATCACACTTGGATGACCTCAAACATTAAACATCATTAATTTGGTAAAATGTATGGGGGTAACATCTTAGTTCATGACCCCAGACCTCAAAAGATCATAGTTTGGTGATAAGGTCTGAGGTGAACATAACACTTGGATGACCTTATACCATAAACATCATTAATTTGGTGAAATTTATGGGGGTAACATATTAGTTGATGACCTCAGACCTTAAACATCATCAATTTGGTGAAATTTATGGGGGTGACATCCTAGTTGATGACCTCAAACCTTAAAACATCATAGCTATTGATAAGGTCTGAGGTGAACATCACACTTGGATGACTTCAGTCCTTAAAACATCATTAATTTGGTGAAATTTATGATGGTAACATCTTAGTTGATGATCTCAAACCATAAAATATCATAGTTTGGTGACAAGGTCTGAGGTGAACATCACACATGGATGACCTCAGACATTAAACATCATTAATTTGGTAAAATTTATGGGGGTAACATCTTAGTTGACGACCTCAGACCTCAAAACATCATAGTTTGGTGATAAGGTCTAAGGTGAACATCACACTTGGATGACCTCAGACTTTAAACATCATTAATTTGGTGAAATTTATGGGGGTAACATCTTAGTTTATGACCTCATACCTTAGAACATCTTAGTTTGGTGATAAGGTCAGAGGTGAACAACACAGTTGGATAACCTCAGACCTGAAACATCATTAATTTGGTGAAATTTATGGGGGTAATATCTTAGTTGATGACCTCAAACCTTAAGACTTCATAGTTTGGTGATAAGGTCTGAGGTGAACATCACACTTGGATGACCTCAGACCTTAAAACATCATTAATTTGATGAAATTTTTGGGGGTAACATATTAGATGATGACCTCAGACCTTAAAATATCATAGTTTGGTGACAAGGTCTGAGGTGAACATCACACTTGGATGACCTCGAACTTTAAACATCATTAATTTGGTGAAATTTATGGGGTTAACATCTTAGTTGATGACCTCAGACCGTAAAACATCATAGTTTGGTGATAAGGTCTGAGGTGAACATCACACTTGGATGACCTCAGACGTGAAACATCATTAATTTGGTGAAATTTATGGGGGTAACATCTTAGTTGATGAGCTCAGACCTTAAAACATTGTAGTTTGGTGATAAGTTCTGAGGTGAACATCACACTTGGATGTCCTCAGACGTTAAACATCATTAATTTTTTGAAATTTATTGGGGTAACATCTTAGTTGATGACCTCAGACCTTAAAATATCATAGTTTGGTGTTAAGGTCTGAGGTGAACATCACACTTGGATGACCTCAGACATTAAACATCAATAATTTGGTGAAATTTATGGGGGTAACATCTGAGTTGATGACCTCAAACCTTAAAACATCATAGTTTGGTGATAAGGTCTGAGGTGTACATCAAACTTGGATGACCTCAGACCTTAAAACATCATTAATTTGGTGAAATTTATCGGGGTAACATATTAGTTGCTGACCTTAGACCTTAAACATCATTGATTTTGTGAAATTTATGGGGGTAAAATCTTAGTTGATGACCTCAAACCTTCAAACATCATAGTTTGGTGATAAGGTTTGAGGTTAACATCACACTTGGATGACCCCAGACCTTAAAACATCATTAATTCGGTGAAATTTATGGGAGTAACATATAAGTTGATGACCTCAAACCTTAAAACATCATAGTTTGGTGACAAGGTCTGAGGTGAACATCACACTTGGATGACCTCAAACATTAAACACCATTAATTTGGTAAAATTTATGGGGGTAACATCTTAGTTTATGACCCCAGACCTCAAAAGATCATAGTTTGGTGATAAGGTCTGAGGTGAACATAACACTTGGATGACATTATACCATAAACATCATTAATTTGGTGAAATTTATGGGGGTAACATATTAGTTGATGACCTCAGACCTTAAACATCATCAATTTGGTGAAATTTATGGGGGTGACATCCTAGTTGATGACCTCAAACCTTAAAATATCATAGCTATTGATAAGGTCTGAGGTGAACATCACACTTGGATGACCTCAGTCCTTAAAACATCCTTAATTTTGTGAAATTTATGATGGTAACATCTTCGTTGATGATCTCAAACCATAAAATATCATAGTTTGGTGACAAGGTCTGAGGTGAACATCACACATGGATGACCTCAGACATTAAACATCAATAATTTGGTAAAATTTATGGGGGTAACATCTTAGTTGACGACCTCAGACCTCAAAACATCATAGTTTGGTGATAAGGTCTGAGGTGAACATCACACTTGGATGACCTCAGACTTTAAACATCATTAATTTGGTGAAATTTATGGGGGTAACATCTTAGTTTATGACCTCAGACCTTAGAACATCATAGTTTGGTGATAAGGTTTGAGGTGAACATCACAGTTGGATAACCTCAGGCCTTAAACATCATTAATTTGGTGAAATTTATGGGGGTAATATCTTAGTTGATGACCTCAAACCTTAAAACATCATAGTTTGGTGATAAGGTCTGAGGTGAACATCACACTTGGATGACCCCAGACCTTAAAACATCATTAATTTGATGAAATTTATGGGGGTAACATCTTAGTTGATGACCTCAGACCTTAAAACATCATAGTTTTGTGACAAGGTCTGAGGTGAACATCACACTTGGATGACCTCAGACTTTAAACATCATTAATTTGGTGAAATTTATGGGGTTAACATCTTAGTTGATGACCTCAGACCTTAAAACATCATAGTTTGGTGATAAGGTCTTAGGTGAACATCACACTTGGATGACCTCAGACCTTAAACATCGTTAATTTGGTGAAATTTATGGGGTAACATCTTAGTTGATGAGCTCAGACCTTAAAACATCGTAGTTTGGTGATAAGTTCTGAGGTGAACATCACACTTGGATGTCCTCAGACCTTAAACATCATTATTTTTTTGAAATTTATTGGGGTAACATCTTAGTTGATGACCTCAGACCTTAAAATATCATAGTTTGGTGTTAAGGTCTGAGGTGAACATCACACTTGGATGACATCAGACATTAAACATCATTAAGTTGGTGAAATTTATTGGGGTAACATCTTAGTTGATGACCTTAGACCTTAAAACATCGGAGTTTGGTGATAAGGTCTGAGCTAAACATCACACTTGGATGACCTCAGAACTTAAACATCATAGTTTAGTGACACTATCTGAGGTGAACATCACAATTGGATGACCTCAGACCTTAAACATCATTAATTTGGTGAAATTTATGGGGGTAACATCTTAGTTAATGACCTCAGACCTTAAATATCAATAATTTGGTGAAATTTATGGGGGTAACATCTGAGTTGATGACCTCAAACCTTAAAATATCATAGTTTCGTGATAAGGTCTGAGGTGAACATCAAACTTGGATGACCTCAGACATTAAAACATCATTAATTTGGTGAAATTTATCGGGGTAACATATTAGTTGATGACCTTAGACCTTAAACATCATTAATTTTGCGAAATTTATGGGGGCAACATCTTATTTGATGACCTCAAACCTTAAAACATCATAGTTTGATGATAAGGTTTGCGGTTAACATCACACTTGGATGACCTCAGACCTTAAAACATCATTAATTCGATGAAATTTATGGGAGTAACATATAAGTTGATGACCTCAAACCTTAAAACATCATAGTTTGGTGACAAGGTCTGAGGTGAACATCACACTTGGATCATCTCAAACATTAAACATCATTAATTTGGTAAAATTTATGGGGGTAACATCTTAGTTTATGACCTCAGACCTCAAAAGATCATAGTTTGGTGATAAGGTCTGAGGTGAACATAACACTTGGATGACCTTAGACCTTAAACATCATTAATTTGGTGAAATTTAAGGGGGTAACATATTAGTTGATGACCTCAGACCTTAAACATCATTAAATTGGTGAAATTTATGGCCGTAACATCATAGTTGATGCCCTCAAACCTTTAAACATCATAGCTGGTGATAAGGTCTGAGGTGAACATCACACTTGGATGACCTCAGTCCTTAAAACATCATTAATTTGGTGAAATTAATGATGGTAACATCGTAGTTGATGATCTCAAACCTTAAAATATCATAGTTTGGTGACAAGGTCTGAGGTGAACATCACACTTGGATGACCTCAGACATTAAACATCATTAATTGGGTAAAATTTATGGGGGTAACATCTTAGTTGATGACCACAGACCTAAAAACATCATAGTTTGGTGATAAGGTCTGAGGTGAAGATCACACTTGGATGACCTTAGACCTTAAACATCATTAATTTGGTAAAATTTATGGGGGTAACATATTAGTTGATGACCTCAGACCTTAAACATCATTAATTTGGTGAAATTTATGGAGGTAACATCTTAGTTGATGACCTAAAACCTTAAAAAGTCATAGTTTGGTGATAAGGTCTGAGGTGAACATCACACTTGGATGACCTCAGACCTTAAAACATCATTAATTTGGAGAAATTTATGGGGGTAAAATCTTAGTTGATGACCTCAGACCTTAAAATATCATAGTTTGGTGACAAGGTCTGAGGTGAACATCACACTTGGATGACCTCGGACTTTAAACATCATTAATTTGGTGAAATTTATGGGGTTAACATCTTAGTTGATGACCTCAGACCTTAAAACATCATAGTTTGGTGATAAGGTCTTAGGTGAACATCACACTTGGATGACCTCAGACATTAAACATCATTAATTTGGTGAAATTTATTGGGGTAACATCTTAGTTGATGACCTCAGACCTTAAAACATCGTAGTTTGGTGATAAGGTCTGAGCTGAACATCACACTTGGATGACCTCAGACCTTAAACATCGTAGTTTAGTGAGAAGGTCTGAGGTGAACATGACAATTGGATGGCCTCAGACCTTAAACATCATTAATGTGGTGAAATTTATCGGGGTAACATCTTAGTTAATGAACTCAGACCTTAAACTTCAATAATTTTGTGAAATTTATGGGGGTAACATCTGAGTTGATGACCTCAAACCTTAAAACATCATAGTTTGGTGATAAGGTCTGAGGTGAACATCAAACTTGGTGACCTCAGACCTTAAAACATCATTAATTTGGTGAAATTTATCGGGGTAACATATTAGTTGATGACCTCAGACCTTAAACATCATTAATTTTGTGAAATTTATTGGGGTAACATCTTAGTTGATGACCTCAAACCTTAAAACATCATAGTTTGGTGATAAGGTTTGAGGTTAACATCACACTTGGATGACCTCAGACCTTAAAACATCATTAATTTTGTAAAATTTATGGGAGTAACATCTATGTTGATGACCTCAAACCTTAAAACATCATAGTTTGGTGACAAGGTCTGAGGTGAACATCACACTTGGATGACCTCAAACATTAAACATCATTAATTTGGTAAAATTTATGGGGGTAACATCTTAGTTGATGACCTCAGACTTCAAAAAATCATAGTTTGGTGATAAGGTCTGAGGTGAACATAACACTTGGATGACCTTAGACCTTAAACATCATTAATTTGGTGAAATTTATGGGGGCAACATATTAGTTGATGACCTCAGACCTTAAACATCATTAATTTGGTGAAATTTATGGGGGTGACATCTTAGTTGATGACCTCAAACCTTAAAACATCATAGCTGGCGATAAGGTCTGAGGTGAACATCACACTTGGATGACCTCAGTCCTTAAAACATCATTAATTTGGTGAAATTTATGATGGTAACATCTTAGTTGATGATCTCAAACCTTAAAATATCATAGTTTGGTGACAAGGTTTGAGGTGAACATCACACTTGGATGACCTCAGACATTAAACATCATTAATTTGGTAAAATTTATGGGGGTAACATCTTAGTTGATGACCTCAGACCTCAAAACATCATAGTTTGGTGATAAGGTCTGAGGTGAACATCTCACTTGGATGACCTCAGACTTTAAACATCATTAATTTGGTGAAATTTATGGGGGTAACATCTTAGTTTATGACCTCAGACCTTAGAACATCATAGTTTGGTGATAAGGTCTGAGGTGAACATCACAGTTAGATGACCTCAGACCTTAAACATCATTAATTTGGTGAAATTTATGGGGGTAACATCTTAGTTGATGACCTCAGACCTTAAAACATCATTGTTTGGTGTTAAGTTCTAAGGTGAACATCACACTTGGATGACTTCAGACATTAAACATCATTAATTTGGTGAAATTTATGGTGGTAACATCGTAGTTGATGACCTCAGACCTTAAAACATCATAGTTTGGTGATAAGGTCTGAGGTGAACATCACACTTGGATGACCTCATACCTTAAACATCATGAATTTTGTGAAATGTATGGGGGTAACATCTTAGTTGATGACCTTAGACCTTTTAAACATGACCAAATTGGTAGTATAATTAAAAGGTTAGCCTCATAATTATTGATGAAGGCACCATTTTATTATGAGGCTTCAAACCTTAATCATGATGCTTCAGACCTTAATATGTTCACATTGCATAAAAAACCATTCAAGGAACATTTAGCAAAAGAAGCAAAGCCCTCTTCAGAGGTTGATTTGGCATGAAGTTAATAATTACAAATCAACTAATTTTGTTTCAAAAAAGTGTTATCAAAAGTTACAGATTGATATGAATCAGAAACAAATTTTTTTAAGTAAGAGCTTCACGAAATGGGTTTAAGTATCTTCAGTCTAAGGGTTGGTGACCATGCCACCACTTCCTTGGCTGAGGTTGGTCACTTCTACCCCATCATCTTGAGGTCCAACATCTTCAGTCCTTGTGTCTCCTTGTTGAGCAGTCTCGGTAGGTGCATCACATCCTTCCTCCTCGACCTCTTGCAAGGTCTGAGAAAACAAAGGGTCGGCATAGCCCAAACCAACGAAGTCAGAGGCTGCCAGACTCCCCGACTACTTCTCTTTCACTGCAGCACATTTTCCAGTGGCCTTAACACCCCTTTAGAGGTATTCAAATCCAAATATGACGAATTCGTCATAGACCTCGTGGTCCTCCGAGATCTTCTCGGAGGCGTTATTCAGAGCAGCCTTTATAGCGTCATCGACCTTGAGTTGCAGAGAGTTAGCTCGAGTCTTAAAAGAAGATCTATGATCCTTCTTAAGCTTATCCATGTCCTTCTCGAGCCGCTTAACATTAGCTTCAGACTTCTCTAAGGAAGCCTTCAGACGCTCCACTTCAGTATTCAGAGCATCCTCTGTCTTTTGGGCCTCTCTGCCCTTCTCAATTAGAGGGAGTTTCCTCAGGGTCCAGTGAACGAACTGGTGCATGAGGAGGAGACCCTGTAAAACATGTGCAGAAATGTCATTTCAAGATTTGGTATAATTCAAAGCCGATGTTACACTTGAAATAACAACAACAAAAGTCTTACTTGGATAGATCGGTGGAGGTAGAACTCAGCCAGCAGAGGGGTGTTGAGAGAACACTAGAACCGCTTATCAACGTCGGTCATGACCGAGCCAATGGCATCCAAGGACTTGAAACTTTTGCCAATAAGGCTATAACCAAGCTTCAACTGCTCCAGATGAGAAACTAACGCATCCTTAGAGGAGATGGGAATCGTGATCCCCCTTCAAGGTTTTCTTCTTCTGCCTCTGATCCTCAGGGGCAGGGTCATTGGACTTCCTTTTCTTTGAGGCATCATCCCTTGAAGTGGTGGGGGGAGGCGGAGGCGAATTTAGACCTGCTTTTTTCACCAGCTTTGTAAGAGTAGGGGTTACCATTTCCCAAATATCGTCTGAGACTCCTGCCGGATGCTCTGCAAAAATAAAGGTCTTAGTTAGAAGATCAGAGACGTAGCAAAATCAGAAGTTCAACTTATTGAAAAAATAATGTAACTTACGAAGCTTGGTCATGGGGATACCACCAAGGCCACTCTCAAAGAGGTAGTAGGGGTCATTAAATGCTCATACTTGACCAACAGACCATGCTACCCCTGATCTTGAAGGTCTTTGACCTTCTGAAAGTTATTCTGGCTTAATCCAAGGTCGGCCCTAGCATCCATTGACACCTTTCCCCACCTCAGTGGTATCCTCGACTCTAAAGATGAAGAGGGGGCACAAGCACCATATTCCCATGTCCCGGAGGTGAAGAAGTATCGTGGTTTATAGTTATGGTTGGAAGTGTGGGTAACTAGAAACATCTTCTTAGTAGACTTCCTAGCTAGAAAGTGATAGTAACTCGGATGATTCCTCGCAGAGGAGGGCACGTAGCACCCTATGACGACCTGGACGGGAAGGTCTGAATGATGGACAACCCTCCATAAGATGATAGCCCCAATCATTACTCTCCAAGCATTGGGGGAGAGTTGGGAAGGAGCCAAGTTAATGTTGGACAATATGGCCCTAATTATGGGATGAATGGGAAGACAAAATCCCAACTTAAACATCTGCTCATATAGGAAGATCTCACCATCTCGGTCGCTAAAAGCCCTCTTATCCCTCAGAGGCCTCCTAAGTTTTATTGAGGGACCTATAGAATAAAGATGCCTGAAAGCTAAGAGGTCAAGATCGCTGATAGTGCTCTCTATCTCGGCTACCTCCGAGTTGTCAACATAGCTTTCGCTACCATCATCCTCATCCCGGGCAACATCGGCTTGGGTAGGGGTGGGAGCACCATCAGGTAACCTCTGAGCGAACTCAACCCCTGTAGCGTCCAACAAGGGAATAACATCAATATTGGGGGAATAGCCACACTAGTTCCTATAATTTCGACATCGGAGGAAGAGTGCGAAGTGCTAGAACTCTTGTTAGACGAGGCACAGATAGAAACCTCGGCTTGGTCAGGGGCTTGATCCATCCTGATGGAATAATCCTTGGCTTCGTGAAAAGAATCCACAGACATGGGGTCTGAGGTGGATGACTCAGATTCAGACTCAGATATTGGAGTGGGTTCCAACGGAGTGTCCGCTGGCTCAACTAGGTCTGTTGGGTCAGGGTATATTACCCTCAGAGGGTGTGGAAAGATTGGTCTGAGAGGGAATTCCTCTGCCCTAGGAGCTTCCTCTTGGTCTCGTTCTATTTGCCTAATCTTATATAAGGTTTTCTCCCTATGAGAAGGGAATTCATCTAATAGTTAATAAAGAGGTCTGAGCATATGAAGACGACCTTACACTTAAGGACTCAAGTAAAAAATAAACAGGATGACACAACATAAGTTAAAGATCTTGTATCATTATTTCAAAAGAAAACTAACCAAGAACAATCAAGAATAGGTCACCGAAAAACTCATAAGCTCATCAAAAAACTCATAAACTCACCGAAAATCTCAAGCCAAGACTGAAAAAATACAACAAAGAAAAATTAAAGGATGAAAAAAACCAAAGCAGGGTGAAGAGGATACCTGGATGACTGTGAAATAAGAAGGAGGAGGATGATAATCGAAGAAACCCTAATAACTGCAGCAACAGGGCTCTGGAAAAGAGAGAGTGAAGAGGGTTCAGGTGAGAGAAATGGATAGAAATGAGGAAGAAAGAGAAGGAGAGAGGTTTTAACCCTAAAATTCGATTACACAATTCCCAAGGCTCATCATTGCCTTGGGAGCCCAAAAGACAATCATCATCACTGCGCTTGTGAGGCACACCACGCACTTCAATTCTTGACACTTGGCAAAGAGTTATTGGCACACCCATAAGAATGGCCTCGGCCTTGAAAATACCCCTCAATAACCTACTCACATAGGTAACGAAGGGATAGGGGGTGATTGATAAGACCTTAATGTACCTGACAACTCAGAGACACCAACCTCAGTGTATGAGAGGGCCGAGGTAACAAAGGCTCTTGACTCACAACCTGCACCCTCGTTCTGATATGCCCTGAATGTACCCCCGCGGCTCAGAGACATCAACCTCGGCCATGGAGAAGGCCGATGTTGGAGGGACCTTGGATCATCACTTAGAGATCTCATCCTAGGCAAGGTCGGCTACGGCCGAAGTTGCTAGCTACCTCGACAAGTGAGGTCTCCATGATCCAGGGAAGGTTATCCAACTGGTCTTCCAAGGATTGCGACCTTGGCTCAGAAGATGAAGAGGTTACCCATCATTAACATCAATCTCGTCTAGGGATCGACCGACATTGCTACTTTGCCACCACTACCTCGGCCCAGGCCGACGTCATAGCTCAACATGTCATACTTCGGCTCTCCCACTGAACTAAGGTCACCACCTCGTCCTCTTCCAGGCCGAGGTTGTGACCAATCATAGATGGCCGAGCTCTTCTGCGCATATGTGGGGCTAGGAACACGTGTACACAAATCAGTTATAACTGAATCATTTCCCCCACATGAGGGAATATTGAGGTCATCATTATCTACATGAGATCAGCCAGGTGTCATTCTCATGCTGGTTCGATCCTCATGCACATACTCATTGCATGGTTGGGGGTATACTACATCCCCAGACACTATATATAGAGGTCATCCTCTACCTTGAAAAGGATCTGAAATTAACAACCCTAGCTAAAACTATGTCTAAATACACAGTAGGGAGAGAAAGTTTGAGAGTTTGTATCCATGGTCATTAGAGCCCTCATACAGTGATACATATCATACACTTGCACAGTGGACGTAGGCCTAATTGGCTAAACCACTTATATTTCGGAGTGAATCCTCTTCTCCTCACTTCCCTCTACTATATGTGTATGTACCCTTATGCGACCATTGTTAACATTGAATTGAGCTCACAAACACCTTGAAGAGTGGTGCTATTTCCAGCATCATCATTTTGTCACCATCTGTGGGAACGAGAAGCAATATATTCCTCATCTGTTGCTTAACCTCACCGGAGACTCTAGTGGTGAACTAGGCCTCCCCCCTTGCGTGGAGCTGTTTCACCATTGAAAGAGGTCTTGTAAGGTATTAAGCTCATTTACTACACCGACTCTTTTGTGTTGACACATGGAACCGGAGTTACCACCACCTCTTCCGCTGCCTAGTGCGGGGGGACCTAGCTCCAGCCAAGCACCGCCGCAATTCGAAATGGCGGAGGTGGCCGTAACCTTGAGGTCTTTGGCTGTAACGCAATAAGCAATGCAGGAGAAATTTGCACAGCTCAGCCAAAATATGATGAGGCCACCTGAAGTCTCACCAAAAATGATTATGCCGACGGCTGTTTAGCCTCATACAGACGCCAGGGGGCCACTCCAGGCACCGCGAAAAGACCAACCTGCGCCCTAACGGAGGAGGGACGTTGCTGACCCTAGGCGGTTGCGCCTGGGGAGGCAAGGAAAGCCTTTCCCTGAGGACATGTACGATGATATATAGGCGGAAGATGTTCTGGAAGATTGTTGGGAACCATATGCGGTTTCGAACAATACAGTTCGTCCTATCCAATGGAGCCAAGGCTGTGGAGGCAGAAGAGGTGGAGAAGCACAATAACGAGGATCAACTTTTGATCGACTTAGCAGAGGGTCAGCCTTTGAAAGTCTGGGCCCCGTAAATGACCTGAGAAAAAGGTTGTCAAGGTCGAGAAGAGACCAAGAAGAGGTGAATAGCAGACGTTGTGTCGTGGTTGGGGAACCCTCAGTTCACCCCTTGGAGGGGGATGGGGACAACCTCGGCCAGGCCGACGTTTCCAAACCATGGAATTACTCCATCTAACGTCTTGAGAACAAGATAAGAGACCTCATCAAAATTCGAGATCCACTGCAAAGAGGTTTCTCAAAGGGCTCCCCATTCGTGGCTAAAATAGTAAGCTTCCCTACCCCATCTATGTTCAAGCCACCTATAGTAACTCCCAAGTATGATGGAAGAACCAATACTGTACATCATATTGAGATGTACCAGTTTGCGGCGGACATCTACTCAATACCGAATGAGATGAAGTGCTGAGCCTTCTCCAGGACCTTGACGGGAGCTGCGCACATATGGTTTACATCCCTTCTGAAGAATTCAATTGAGAACTTTAAGGGCTTGGCTGAATGGTTCATTCACAATTTCTGCTTTGGGGTAAGACCTCAAAAGAAGACCACCCATCTACTGTACTTCAAGCAAGGCAAGCACGAGAGCCTAAGAGACTACATCGCCAGGTTCAACAAAGAAAAACTTGAGGTTGAAGATTGCGAAGAGAATATTTCCATGACCGCCCTCATATGAGGTCGTCAGAAGGGGAAGTTATTATGGAAACTTGCAGAAGACCCTCCAAAGTACATGGATGAGCTATTGGCAACTGCGGGGAAGGTCATGAATGCTGAAGAGGCCATGGCCACTAAATGTGAAGATGAGAATGATGGTAGTAGCAGAAAGTTCCAAAGAAAGAAGGATGGAAAGAAGAGGTCAGCTGATGATAAGTTTGCGCATTACACCCCTCTTATGATAAGCTGTGAGCACATCCTCAATGAGATCAAGAATAACCGATCCGTAAGATGGACAGAGAAGCTGAAGGCTCCTCCAAATAAGAGGAACCAAAACTTATGGTGTGAATTTCACCAAGACCATGGCCATATAACAGATAAATTCTTCACCTTGAAGGGTGAGATTGAGAAGATGTTGAAATCTGGAAAGCTGAGGAAATATGTTGATGGTAAATCCCCCAAAAGGGGAAGAGATGACCCCAAAAAGAAGAGGAATGAAAGATGTCATGATAATACCGCAAAAAGAAGAGATGGTGACTCAGACGGTGATAACGAAGATGATCCAAACCTCCCGACGAAAGATGACAACACCCTAGTGAAGAGGGTTGGTATGATCTCCTTTGGCATTAGCATCATATGCGGAGGACTTACGGGGGGCGGATCTGAGGTTGTAGATAGAAAGCCCGATGTGGCAGAGGCCAAATCAATTGCCAAACTTGAAGTGGTAAACTTGACGTCTTTCAAGACTACGCAGAAGAGAAAGAAGGTAGACATGGACAATCTTGTAGTTGGGTTCTCCCAACTCAACTTCAAAGGTATCCTAGCTCCACATGATGACCCTTTGGTGACCACGACAAGAGTTCATGTATGTGAGGTGCAGAGAATTCTGGTCGATGGAGGAAGTTTGGCAGATGTGATGTTCTGGCCCTGTTTCAAAAGCCAAGGACTTAGTAAAGCTAGGCTGGTACCCTATCATCATCCGTTAATGGGGTTCAGTGGTGAAAAGGTCCGTCCATTAGGCATATATGAGATGGACGTGCAAATGGGTGATGAGTGTCCTAAGAGGTTACCCTAGAAGATCAATTTTCTCGTTATGGACGAAAATGTCTTCTCGGCCTATAACCTCATCATAGGAAGAGTAGCCCTTAATGAGTTTGAAGCTGTGCCATCGACGGTCCACCAGATGCTAAAATTTTTGACCCCTTATAGGGTAGGGGAAGTGTAGGGTGACCAGACCATAGCACGAGAATGTTACTTTAACTCGGATGAAGAGAGAGAGAGTCCTACAAGAGAGCTACTACCACTTATAACATCGATACACTTGACCCTAGAGATGAAACAAAGTTGAAGAAAGGAGAGGCAGTGAAAGAGGTAGAATCCATCATCCTCAATGAGGACGAACTGGAAAAAATCGTCCAGGTCGGTAAAGCCTTAAAAGCGGAGATCAAGGAGGAGCTGATAAACTTATTAAGGAAGAGGCAGTGTGTCTTCGTTTGGAGTCACGCAGACATGATTGGCATCAACCCTGAGGTCATGTGCCATAAACTCAACGTATCTAAGGATCCAAAGCCAATCAAGCAAAGACGAAGAGTCTACTCTAGGGAGAAATACGACGTCATCCGGGAAGAGGTCAGAAAATTAGAAGAGGCTTAATTCATCAGGGAAGTGATATATCCGGAATGGCTATCAAATGCATTCATTGTGCCCAAAGCCAACGGAAAGTGGAGAATCTGCGTAGATTTTACTGACATGAACAAATCTTGCCCAAAAGATAGTTATCCCTTACCCCGGATAGATCAGTTGGTAGACACAACTACACGACATGAGCTCATAAGTTTCATGGATGCGTATTTAGGCTACAACCAGATCTTCATGGATGCTGAAGACTCAGAGAAGACAACCTTCATTACTGACAAAGGGACATATTGCTATAAGGTGATGCCCTTCGGATTGAAAAATACAGGGGCAATATATCAATGTCTTGTGAATAAGATGTTTGAAGACCAAATAGGCAAGACTATGGAGGTGTATGTAGATGATATGTTGACGAAGAGCTTAAAGGTCTGCACTGATGTGGCAGACCTGGAAAAGACCTTCAATACCATGGACCTGTATAGGATGAAACTCAACCCGGTAAAGTGTACCTTCATGGTAGGAGATGGGAAGTTTCTTGGATTCATCGTCAACCAAAGAGGAATAGAGGCGAACCCTGAGAAAATCAAGGCTTTGCTCGACATGAAGACACCTCGGACTATCAAGGACGTTCAGAGGCTCACTGGAAGAGTGACTGTGCTCAACAGATTTGTTTCCAGGGCGACCGAAAAGTGTCTTCCATTCTTCAAGGTGTTTAGAAAGGCCTTTGAGTGGGACAAAGAGTGTGATGAGGTTTTTAATCAACTCAAGTCCTACCTTGGATCTCCCTTGCTCTTATCTCGGCCAATAACGGGAGATAGGCTAATTGTTTATCTAGCGGTCTCTGAATCGACTATAAGTACGACCATTGTATGGGAGGACGTTGGGGTTCAGAGACCCGTATACTTCAACAGTAAAGCCCTTCAGGGATCTGAATAGAATTACCCTCGCATGGAAAAGTTATCCTACGCCTTGATACATGCCTATAGGAAGATGAAGCCCTACTTTGAAGCCCATTATATGGTCGTCCTCACCAACTCCCCACTAAGACAGGTCCTTCATAAACCTGAGAAGTCGGGAAGATCTATGGCGTGGGCCATTGAACTAGGGGAATATGATCTTACCTATCAGCCTAGGACGGCCATCAAAGGGAAGGCACCTGTAGACTTCATCACAGAGTTCACATGGGAAGAGGTCGAAGTTGAGAATAATCAAGAGACTGTAAAAAAGACAAACAACAACGTCTTCCAACACCCAGAAGAGGTTATGCCCAAGAGAGTCAGAGATGGAATAGCCGATAATGAGGAAGACCGGTACCTCTTCAGGTGGAGAATTATATTAGAAGAGGGTTTCTCATAAGATAAAGACATCTGGAACCTCTTCGTCGACGTGTCTTCTTGCAAAAATGGAAGCGATGCGGGCCTAATACTCTCAAGCCCGGATGGTACCAACATCGAATATGCCCTAAGGTTCAACTTTAAGGCATCGAACAATGAGTCAGAATACGAGGCCATGATAACAGGCCTCTCCTTGGCAAGGACCGTTGGTATAAGACTCCTCCTCCTTCACAGTGACTCAAGGTTGGTTATTAATCAAGTATTGGGGATTTATGAGGATAAGGACGAAAGGATGGACAAATACTTGAAGAGGGTGAGGACGATACTCGAAGGCTTCGAGGAGGTAAAGATGAAGAGAATACCTCGACAAAACAACAATCATGCAGACGCATTAGCAAGGCTAGCTTCGACAACGAGGACAAATATCGAAAGGACATTCCCTGTTGACATCTTACCCAGAACAACCATTGAAAAAGAAGAAATTAGTAATCCTTGTCTCAATTTGAACCTAGGGGACTCATGGATGGATCCCCTTATCAGATACATCAGAGATGGGGTGTTACCGGAGTCAAAGTTAGAAAGGAGAAAATTAAGATACAGGGCTGAAAAGTTCTCAATAGTAGGAGACGTCCTGTATAATAAAGGATTCCTATTACCTCTGCTCATATGCGTCCATCCCACCGAAGTTCCCCATATCCTATACGAGGTACACGAAGGTTCTTGCTCTATTCACATAGGAGGGAGACCTTTGGCGAAGAGGATTGTCACTCATGGATATTGGTGGCTGACCCTGGCCAAAGATGCGGCAGCTTATGTAAAGAGGTACGACAAATGTCATAGATTCTCCACAATCCCCCATCAACCTCATCAGCCTATGACATCTATCAGTTCCTCTTTTCCATTCGCAGTATGGGGGATTGACTTAGTAGGTCCCCTACCAAAGGGCTGCAAATAATTATAGATTTCTGATAGTTGCCATTAATTACTTCTCTAAGTGGGTAGAGGAAGAGCCGATGATCATGATTACAGAGAAGAAGACCTTCCAATTTATTTGGAAGAACATCATATGCACACATGGCCTCCCAAATACCCTCATTTCGGACAACGGCACCCACTTTAAGAATTCTTCCCTGGAAAAATACTACGAAAGAGTTGGGATAAAGCAATTTTTCTCTTCCCCTGGCCGACCTTAAGAAAATGATCAAACCTGAAGTCACAAATAGAACGATCCTTGACGGAATCAAGAAGAGTTTAGAAGAAGCCAAAGGTAGGTGGGTCGAAGAGCTTTATACTATGCTATGGGCCTATAGAATAATGGCTAGGACGCCTACAGGGGAGACCCCGTTTATGTTATCACATGGCTCAGAGGCCGTCACACCAACAGAGGTAGGACTCCCTACTCATAGGGTTCAAACCTATGACCCTGAAAAGAATGGGATGGAGAGAAGACTCGACCTAGACTTGACCAGCAGCTTACCAGCAGAGAGAAACAAAGTTCTATAATCAAAGGGTAAAAATAAGACCCATTGCCATGGGAGACTTAGTTCCGAAGAAGACGTTATAGAAGGCAAATAAGCTTCACCCAAATTTCCACGGTCCTTATAAAGTAATCAAAGAGGTTGTACCTGGGACCTATAGGCTAGAAAACCTCGAGAGGGAACCTCTTTCCAATCCCTGGAATGCTGATCATCTAAAGAAGTATTACATATGATGTTGCAAGAGCTTCCACATAAATGTATCATCTTATGAAGAGATTATTAATGAGAAGGTAAAATCTTGTGTCAGTTCTTGGTCCATTATGCTTAATTTTCAAATTATTTATGGGGATAACGTCTTATTTGATGACCTCAGACCTTATAACATCATGATTTGGTGATAAGGTCTGAGGTCAGACATCATACTTGGATGTTCTCAGACCCCTAACATCATTAATTTGGTACAAATTATCTATGGGGATAACATCTTAGTTGATGACCTCAGACCTTATAACATCATGGTTTGGTGACAAGGTCTGAGGTTAGACATCATACTTGGATGACCTCATACACTTAACATCATTAATTTGGTGCAAATTATCTATGGGGATAACATCTTAGTTGATGACCTCAGACCTTATAACATCATGATTTGGTGACAAGGTCTGAGGCCAGACATCATACTTGGATGACCTCAGACTCTTAACATCATTAATTTGGTTTAAATTATTTATGGGGATAACATCTCTGTTGATGACCCCAGACCTTATAACATCATGATTTGGTGACAAGGTCTGAGGTCAGACATCATACTTGGATGACTTCAGAACTTATAACATCATGATTTGGTGACAAGGTCTGAGGTCAGACACCATACTTAGATGACCTCAGACCCTTAACATCATTAATTTGGTGAGACCTTATTGCATAACAAAGAAAATCATTAAATAAACAATTCATCAAAAAAAGAAATAAAAGCCCTCCTCAGAGGTTGACAGATTAAGTTATAAAATGCAAAGATATAAAGTAACAGTGTTTATCAGAGGTTATAATAAAGAGTTAGAAAAGATTGCTTAAAACTTCACAAAAATTTAAGTATTCGCAGCCTCAGGGTTAGTGGGCACGTCTGCATTTCCTTGGCCGAGGGTGTCTACTTCCACCCCCATCGTCTTGAGCACCAACATCTTCAGTCATGGTGCCTCCTTAAGGGGAAGTCTCGGTGGGTGTAGCACCTCCCTCCTCTTCAACCTCCTGTAGTGCCTGAGCAAACTTGGGGTCAGCATAACCCAGGCTGATGAAGTCAGCGACTGTAAGGCTTCCCGACTCCTTTTCCTTTATGGAAACCCATTTACTAGTGGCCTTGACCCCTCTCTCCAGATATTCAAAGACGAAGCTAACAAACTCGTCAGAAACCTTGTACTCCACCAAGATCTTCTCGGAGGCATCATCCATGGCAGCCTTGACAGCCACATCGACTTTATATTAAAGAGATTCAGCTTGAGTCTTCAGGGCAGTATTGTGATCTTCCCTCTGGTTGTCCATATCCTTTTGCAATCCCTTAACCTTGTTCTTGGCCTTTTTTAGAGCAGTCTTCAGACGTTCCACTTCGGCGTTCAAGGTGGCTTCAGTCTTCTCGGCCTCTTGGCCCTTCTCAATCAGAGGAAGTTTTCCCAAGGTCCAGTTGACATAAT
The DNA here is from genome assembly GCA_949130495.1 of Sambucus nigra. Lineage (NCBI taxonomy): Eukaryota > Viridiplantae > Streptophyta > Magnoliopsida > Dipsacales > Adoxaceae > Sambucus > Sambucus nigra. The sequence goes on along the minus strand of OX422207.1, from coordinate 156,684,290 downwards.
GATGCATGGTGAGAAGACCCTGCAGAGCATATGCAAAGATGTTAGTCTAAGGTCTCATATAGTCCAAATGACGATGTCACACATTCAGAAGCAAATAGTTAAAGGCCTTACCTGGATAGTACGGTGAAGAGAGAACTCAACCAGCAGGGGCTTATCCATCGACTGGTAAAAGCTCTTGTCAGACTCGGTCATGACACCACCGATAGCATCCAAGGCCTTCAAACTTTGGCCAATGACACTATCACCAATCTTTAATTGCTCAAGACGAGAAACCAAGGCATCCTTAGAAGAAATTAGGATGGCATGATCCCCCCTCTTTCTTCTTCTGCCTCTGATCCTCAGGTGCAAGGTCAAAAACCTTCCTCTTCTTGGTGGCCTCAACCCTCGAGGTAGAGGGAGGGGGAGTAGGAGCATTCAAACCTGATTTTTTGACGAGCTTCGTTAAACTTGGATCTGCCATCTCCCATAACTTGTCATATATTCCTTTTGTGCGCTCTACAGAATGGAAAGGTTTGAGTTAGAGAATTAGATATACATAAATTCAAAGGTATAACTTGTTGTAATAAAAAGACATTTACGAAGTTCTGTCAGAGGACTCCCCCCAAGCCCTGTCTCGGAGAGGTAATAGGGGGTCATCAGATGCTCGAATTTGATAAGCAGACCATGCTCCCCCTGATCTTGAAGGTCTTTGACCTTCTAAAGATTGTTTTGGCTTAGCCCAGGGTCGGCCCTAGCAGCCATTGTAACTTTTCCCCATCTCAGGGGTATTCTCGGCTCTAATGAGGAAGAGGGGGCACATGAACCAAATTCCCATGGCCCTGATGCAAAGAAGTAACGTGGCTTCCAGTTATGGTTTAAGGTTTAGGTAATCTGGAGAATCTTTTTGCTTGGCTTTCGAGCTAAGAAATGATAATATCTCGAATGGTTTCTGGCAGATGAAGGGATACAGCACCCTGTAAAGACTTGGACAGGAAGGTCTGAGTAATGGACAACCCTACAACGGCTCCAATCATTACCCTCCAAGCATTGGGTGACAACTGGGAGGGATCCAAGTTGATGTAGGCCAATATAGCCCTGATGATGTGATGGATGGACAGACGAAATCCCAACTTGAAAATCTGCTCATACAGGTAGATCTCACCATCCCGGCCATCATAAGCTCTCTCTTCCCTCAGAGGTCTACTGAGTTTTATTGAGGGACTTATGGAATATAGATGTCTAAAGTCTATAAAGTTGACCTCACCGACTGTACTCTCAATCTAGGCTACCTCAGAGGTGTTAACATCACTCTCCACACCATCATCATCATCTAGGTCAACGTCGGTCCGAGCAGACGATAGGGTACCACCTAGAAACCTCTGAGCAAACTCAACCCATGTGACTGCCGATAGAGGAATGGCTTCGAGAATCGGTGGAATAGCCACACTTGTTATAATAATTTCAACCTCGAAGGAAGAGGTTGATGTGTTTGAACTTTTGTGAGACGAGGCTCGACTGGAAACCTCTGCCTGATCAGGGACCTGATCATGTTGATTTGGGAAGTCCATGGCCTCTTGGAAGGAGTCCACATACATAGGTTCTGAGGTGGACGAATCAGACTCCGACATTTGATAGGGTTCAGCTGGGACCTCTACTTGGTTAACTAATTCGATTGGTTCAGGGTACATGACCTTCAGAGGTGGTGGAAAGATAGGTCTAAGGGGGAGTTCATCTTCCCTACGAGCTTCATCTTGCTCTCTTTCTATTTGCCTAATTTTCTCTAAGGTCTTCTCTCTAAGAGAGGGGAATTCCTCTAAGAGTTGGTAAAGGGGTCTGAGCATATGAGGCAGACCCTACACTTACAACTCTCCTAAATAACAAACATGATTGGAAAATGGGATTGAAGATCAAACTGTCAAACTTTGAACAAAAACTACCAAGAACAATAAGAACATTGTTGCCGAAAAACTAATAACCTCACTGGAAACCTCTTTAAGCTCACCAGAAAATGCAAGAACAAGAAGAAGGCAAGAAAAATGAACAAGAAAGGATGGTAAAAAATACCTGAAGAAAAGTGGTAAAGGGGAAGGAAGAGATCGCAAGGAATGACCACCCAATGGTGCTTCAAACTAGAGCCCTTGTAGAGAGATAAAGAGTTTCAGGCGAGGGAATGTAAAAATGAAGAAGAAATAGAAGAAAGGGGGTATAAGCCTCAACACCTAATGAATGCATCCCAAGGCCCATCATTGCCTTGGGAGCCCCAAAGGACGGCTGACATCACATGCTTTCCAGGCACGCCTCACACTACATCAATTGACAAGTGTCAAAGGAACATTGGCACAAGGCAGAAGGACCTCGGAGTTATAAACCCCATAGTCACCTTCTCTCACATGTAACTAAGGGCTGGGGGGTGATTGATATGCCCTGAATGTACCCCCTCGGCTCAAAGACATCAACCTCGGCCAAGGAGATGGCCGATGTTGGAGGGACCTTGGATCATCACCTAGCGGTCTCATCCTAGGCAAGGTCGTCCACAATCGACATTGCTAGCTACCTCTTCAAGTGAGGTCTCCATGATCCAGGGAATTTTATCCAACTGGTCTTCCAAGGATTGAGACCTCGGCTTGGAAGATTAAGAGGTTACCCGTCATCAGTATCAATCTCGACTAGGGATCGACCGACGTTGCTGCTTTTCCACCACTACCTCATCCCAGGTCGACGTCATAGCTCAAAATGTCATGCTTTGGCTCTCCCACTGAAGTAAGGTCACCACCTCGTCCTCTTCCAGGATGAGGTTGTGACCAATCACAGATGGCCGAGCTCTTTTGCGCATATGTGTGGCTAGGAACACGTGTACACAAATCAGTTATAACCGAATCATTCCCCCCACGTGAGGGAATATTGAGGTCATCATTATCTACATGAGATCACCCATGTGTCATTCTCATACTGGTTCAATCCTCATGCACATACCCATTGCATGCTTGGGGGGGGGGGGGGGGGGGGAGGGTACACTACACCCCCCAGGCACTATATATAGAGGTCATCCTCTACCTGGAAAAGGATCCTAAATTAAGAACCCTAGCTAAAACTCTGTCTAAATACACAGTAGAGAGATAAAGTTTGAGAGTTTGTATCCATGGCGATTAGAGCCCTCATACAGTGATACATATCATACACTTGCATAATGGATGTAGGCCTAATTGGCCGAACCACTTATATTCCAGTGTGAATCCTCTTCTCCTCACCTCCCTCTACTATATGTCTATGTACCCTTATGCAACCCTTGTTAACATTGAATTGAACTCACAAACACCTTGAAGGGTGGTGCTGTTTCCAGCATCGTCACGTCCTATATAAGGTCGGCTATGGCCGACGTCAATGGTCACCTCATTATCGGGCTGCATCAGAGATCACACCTACCTATCTCATCAACCTCGGCCGAGAATAAGCCAATGTAGCAAGGATCACCCCCGTCGTGACCGACCTCAGTTGAGAATCAACCGAGGTTCCAGCTAGTCCAACGTAACCTCGACCCAGACCGACATTATAATTCCACCTGCCTTACCTCCACTGTCCTACTGAGCCGATATCATCACGAATAACCTCAGATTGAGCTGCAACCAAATTTCACCAACCTCGTACTCTTCCAGGCCGATATTGGTACTGATCGAAGACAGTCGAGTATTTATATGCACATGTATAGCTGGGAACACGTGGACAAATCTATTATAACCAAATTATTCCCTCCACTTGAGTGAATATTGAGGTCATCATTACTTAGTTAAGATCATCCAGGTGACACTCTCATACTGGCCCGATGCCCATATACATGCTCATTGTATGTTTGAGGGGTACATTGCACTCCCAAAGCGCTATACATAGAGGTCATCCTCTACCTTGTAAAAGGATCCAAAATTACTACCCTAGCTAAAACTCTGTCAAATTATATAGTAGAGAGAGAGAGAGAGAGCTTGAGAGATTGTATCCATGGCCATTAGTGACTTATTCTGGTGACCTTGTTCACTCACTTGCACAGTGGACGTAGGCCTAATTGGCTGAACCACTTATATATTGGTGTTCATCCTCTTCCCCACATTTCAATCTCTTATATTTAGTATATACTTGAGGTGCCATTGTTATCACTGATTTGAGCTTACAAACACCTTGAAGGGCGGTGCTATTTATAGCATCATCAATGAGCAAACCCTCATCATGAAAAGATATTATTTTATAGAATAAAAGTACTACCACTTACATTCTTTTACGGGTAGCCCAGTTGAGCAGGCAGGGCTCAAATGGGCCAGTTGGGATCTCCTAGGAGTTTTGGCTTAGAGGCTGAGGAACAAGGTTTGTTGATCAAGATCAAGCACTTAGCACTCTAGTAGTGAGAGAATACTAGTAGAAAGACCCTTGGAGTCACTCAATACCTCACACTACTCACACTTAGTCACAAGTGAAGTGAGCAACCAAAGGTCTTCTCACAAGAATTGAACTTTTGCAAAAGTGATTTTTAGAAGTGAGTGTCCTCAAGGCCCCTCTTAAGAAAAACTATTTTAGAGGAGGGGGTCCTCAAGGCCCCCCCTTAGAATTAATGGTTTTAGAGGACGTGGTCCTCTAGGCCTCCTATCTGAAGTTTACAAACTTTGTACAAGAAGTTACCCAAATCAGATATTTTGTCTCCGTAAGGGGGCACATTTGCTTTTTAACTTTGATTTGCACCAGGTGTTGTCTGTCAGAAGGTACAAATGGCTGCAGACCCAGTAAGGATAAAAGTTATGTTGAAGACCTTGCCGCTCTAAGTTTCCCTCTCATTTTTGGTGCAAAAAATGCTAGCTCAGTCCTAGTGCCCAAGTATAAAAAGGACCCTTGGGCAAGGTCATATGATATGGAGAAAAAGTCAATAACACTATTACTCTGTCAAAATGACACAAAAAATAGTATTATCTCCCTCATATCTCTCTAAGTGCTGAGTGATTGTATCTTCACTCCCACCTTGACAACCATCATTCTTAGGAGATCCTTCTTCTCTAAGTTGATATTGTGATTTATGAAGTTTCATATTTTTAGGAGGAGGTTCATAGATATTACTCTATTTTCCCCAAAAGTGGAACCTTTTCATACAAATATGCTCTTGATACCATGAACACCTTGAAGGCAAAGTCCATTAGAGTGGGTCACTCCTCACCCGATTCAGTATCTTTCCAGACCCAATCAAACTACCCGCCCATAGTTAGTTAGTTTTATCATATATTTTCAACATATTCTAATTACACCTAATCCAACTAGGATAATGATTAACACCTAGCTTCTCAAGATGACGATAAAAAATTCTTGAGTTATAACCTTACTAGAGAGATAATACATCTTATCCAATACACCTGTAATACATTGGGATTTTAAATTAATAATTAATGTAATTGGATAAATTAAATTGAATATTTTTTTTGATAAATGATGGGCTTGTGTTTATGGGATAAATTTTGTTATTTATTAGGTTGGATTTTGTGTTGGAATTATAGGGCCATTTGAAAGCCCAAATGGAGTTTAAAAGATAGAGAATTGGTTATATGGGTTTGGTAACCCATTTTGGCAAGTTTTGAAGCATCTGGGGATAGTTTTGGGGACCATTTTGTGTATTTAATATAAGGTTTAAAAGGAGAGATAAGATTATTCAATTAAATACATTTGGTTAACTTAGCATAATTCTCTTGACATATGCATAACCTAAACCTTAAACCTAATTTGGGAAGCTAAAAATGAGAGGCAAGCTTATGAGGAAACATGCATAGGAAGTTCGCAGATTAAGGATGTAATAGTCCAAGGTAAATAATTGAACAACATCAACATCAAATTGGATTTAATCTTTAATTAATTAGGATAATGATTTTTTTCTACCTTTGATTAAAATAATTTATATTATAATTAATTTAATTTACATAATAATTGAAATTAAATCTTAGGTAAATAAATTTCAAATTTTGAATTGAGATTATGTATTTGAACTATTGGGAAATTTCAATAGGAATCTAAATAATTGAACTGTGGTTCATATTTTAATTATACAATTCGGTTACATTGATTTGGTTCTAATGGCTTAAATTAATAATTGATATCGTTTTTTCTATGATCATTATTTATATTTTCAATGCAAGATTATTAAATGAACTTATGTGGATTTAAGAAAAAAAATTTGTTTGATTATAATTTTAGATATTATGCCTACTATGGATTTAGAGTAGTAATATCTGTAATTGGTTCATAATCATCTAGAGTTTTGATGGTAATTGTAGTATAATATTGATAATTATGTAAGAATTGATGAACTTCGAAATCTGGGGATAAATATAGAGGTTATCTCTATAATTGGTGGTTAAATTGATCAATATGTGTTAGGTTTAGATGTTATTCGTAAGAGGATTTTTCCCTAAACAATTAGCAATTCATTAATACTGGATTTCTATATATTGGGACTGAATTTTGGAGATTTGGAGCATAATTTCCAAAGTTTACAAAATAATTCAATTTGAATCCTAGGTTAGAATCAATTCGTGCCTAGACCGAATCAATCCGAGGTGGTTAGTGCGGCATTAGGTTTTCAGATAGGATTACGGCATTGTTCGATCTTAGGGTTATTTGTAGGTTGTTGGATTATTGTTCAGGTATAATAGTAGTGGTTGAAATGTTTGACAAAAATAATTGTGTGTTAGGTTTCTTGGGATGATTTATGAGTTTAATTTATGATGACAGACCAATGCATACTGGTTATGTTGGGGAATGGACTTAAAATTTTGTTTAAGTGTGATTTGGACCAGTTTGATGGTTTTGAGAATGGTAGATTGTGATTTAGGTCCCAAGTCAGTTTGAGGTACTTGTAGAATATTTTTTTTATTAGGGACTATAGCTTAAGATACCATGTTCTAGGACCCTTCTAAGCATTTCCTTAGGTCCCTAGGACTTCCTCATTCACCATGAACCCTATGTAATACTTGGAGTACAAATCTAGAGGCCATCGGGCAGCCCTGGGACCCATTTGACTCGGGTCAAATCTCTTACCTAAGCCAAATCTCATTAAATCTTTGAAGGTATCTGAATCCCCTTTCAAACGGTCCGACCTGTGCACAAATTGGCCTTACAGTTTGTACGAACGATTCGTTTTACTGTCAAAAATCGATCTAGAGGCCACCGGACGCTCCCGAGCCCCATTTGGAACCCAATTAACTTCCTCACCTGAGCGAAAAATTAATAAATATTTGAAGGGCTCTAAATGCCCTTTCAAACAGTCCACCCCGTGTACGAATTGGCCTTACAATTTGTACGAACGGTCTATTTTCCTCTGAAAACTAATGTGAAGGTTCTGGAGCGCTCCCGCTCTTTATTTGTCTCCCGTTAACTTTTCATATCAAATGAGACTAAATGATACTTTTAAGGTCTTTGAATACCCTTTACAAGGTACGCCTTATGTGAAATCAGCCTTACGGTAGGTGCGAAGGACCCATTTTATTCCAAAGGGTCACCAGGAGATTTTGGGCCCCATTTGACCAAACTCAACTCTCCGAATCGGAAAAGACTGAATGAATCTTCGAAGGGCTCTAAATACCATTTCCAATGGTCTGCTCCATGAACGAATTAACCTTATGGTTCGGATGAATGTTATGTTTTCCTCCAGGAATCTCTTGTCTAAAATACCATCGGGCACTTCGATTGCCTACCAATAGTCAGGTCAAGGAAAATGCCAACCATCACTCCTTGACCCGATATAAAGGGGGAATGAGATCACTTTGAAAGGAACCTTAGAAACATCCCTCTCAGTGATCTGAACAACATTCTTTCGAAGTCAGCGTGGTTTCCATATTGAAACCTCTCCCCCATATTCCATTTCCATCCTTTTAGTACCCAATTTAGAAAATTACATTCCCTCTCCTCCTACCACCTTCATCCACTTGCAAGACCAGTACTTCATCAATCAAGATCAATCTAAAAAAGGTCCAAATCTTTCACTATATCTTTAAATTTTCTTACTTTAGCATTTCATCTTTTCTAGCTCACACATATTAATATCCCATTTTTTATTAGTAGTATTGCACATACTATATTTTCTATACCCCCTCCCCCCCACACACAAAAAGAAAAGAGGGTTTGCTTATAAATTCCAAACGGAGATTTCTAACTACATTTTCTCACACTAAAACATCATTTTCCTACAGACACATATAATAAAATCCCCGATTAGATTAATGGGATAAACCTCACCCCGGTGTTGCATGTGAAATACATGATTTTGATGCCTTTTTTAGGCTACGTAGGCATCTCGGGTAAAAGAAGATATTAGAGTCCTCCTTTTTTTTTTTTTGTTCGTATGTTATTTCCACATATTATATTTGTGATTCATTCTGCGCATTTTATCCAATTTATACCATCGTCTTTCTATAAATGATCGGCGACCCGACAAATGCATACATTATATTTTTAATTTCTATTTTAGGAACAATCCTAAGGATGACCTGATTCCGCCTTTAGCCATGACACAAGTCGAGTAATTACATTCTCCATTTGTATATACACGCACACACTTCACAAAGTTATTAAGGAGGAGAATAACACATGCCCATGAGGAACCGAAGGAGCGAGATGGGTTCCTAACACCTTCACATTCCATAACTTAGCCCCCAAATCCTTAAACTATATGGTTTCTCAAGAATCAATATATCTTTGATGCCGCTCTCTTGAGGCTACAACATCTCTTTTTCTTGTTTTTTGCAAAATAGGGTGGTGAATCTATCTTTTATACAATAACCCACATTTTTTAACGACAACTGAAGCAACTCAAGGAAGGGTGCGAGAGCCCCCTCCCCCGCGCACGCCAATCGCGAGATGGATGGCCACAGTGGGGATTCCGCTGGGGAAATGTGTCATAAGAGGGCTAGACTATATTATTACATGGGTGTTATCATTTTCTGCATGTGTGCGTATGCACCTACCTGTATGTTCCCTTTTTCCTCTATTACTTCTTGTATATACTATCACTTCGTATTCACTTTTTACCTTTACTTCTTGTATATATTATCACTTCAAACTCACTTTTCACCTTCACACACTTGTAAATACCCTCCATGTACACCTCCACTATTTGTACTTGTACATAGGATCACTTATATCCAAATGTTTCACACACCACTTAGAGTATCCATGTTTTGGTTTTACTAGCACTCACCTCCAATTATCAAACTTGTATATATCCATGATAACTTGCAAAAATCACACATGTGTAGTTGATCCATGCTTAGGCTCACTACCACACACACACTTGTAGATACTCACACCACTCACTCACATGTATCCATGTGTAGTGTAATCTTCATGCCCATGCTAGATTTACTTTTCATGATACTTGTATATTCTTTCCTATTAGTATAGCTCTTCTTTTACACATCATGCCGAATAAAAGACTCTCTCCAAAATGTACTCATCAAGAATTATGCATTTTTCACATTACATCATCAAGAGCATGGCTATTGACCAAAATTTTATCCTATATTAGGGGGTCACTTTGTGATGGGCGCTGGTTCGACAGGTTGCAGTTAGCCTAAGAAATATGACTCTCACCTTCCATTGGCCTAGTACCTTTGATGTTTATCGAACGGTTTCCCCCGCATCGTACCACTTAACTGAACTCTCAATGGGATCTATACAGTAGGTTACTCGTTTACGCATGCTGAATATATCAAATTTACTCTCATACATACTATACCTATGAGGTATTTACTAAGGAAATTCATGTACACTCAGGTATATGAAATGGCTTGTCCACACGTACCGCTTTCGCTCCAAAGCGAGAAGTATATCGTGGAAGTCATGCTAGGGGGAACCCTTCCAATAACCCAACAACTACATAAACCTCATATAGGCATCAGACCTAGGGCACTCATATTTAGTTTTCCAATTGCCACACGAAACTCTTTCAAAATGCTAGGTCAGCATACCACCAGAATTTTCATTCTATTTCATTATTTTTTAAAGTAGGAACCTATCCATGAGCTTGGAAACAAGACAAACCATATCTTACCTATTTTCAAACCGAATTTTCATAGGCTCGACTTCTGTCCAACATTTCTTTTACATTCAGATAAATCTAATAAAAGTGATAACATAAATATAATAATAATCATATTGAGACTCTTTTCTCCTTTTTTTCCTCCTCTTTCTTGAAAAATCGAAATACCAAAAATATTTTTCCTCCTTTTTACTAAAAGTGTCAAAAACACTTTTCCTCTTTTTCAAAAATAGCAAAGAACAATCCTTTATTCTATTTTCAAAAATAAATTCGAATCATTTTTCTTCTCATGTTGGAATAATACCCAATTCTTGGCTTGTCTTCCTAGTGGCTTCAGTCTTCCATCAAACCTCCCTGAAGTTTCGTCAGCTCCCCTACTACTTCATCGGAGTTAGGAACCTACCTCCACATATACATCATGGAAAATGCCAATCAAGCATCGACTGTACAGCCTTATCTGAAGGCAATCCTAGTCCAACACAATGCCAAGATTAAGAACTTTCAAATTATGGTTCATGAGATTCACTAAAATAGGGTCCAAATTTCCAAAGAATCGGAGGTCCTCTTTCCTCAATCCATGGGTCCACCATCTCCCTAGATTATTTGGGTCCCATAAAAATATCAGCATGTTTCGTTTGCCCCTCTTGCCAATGGGCTGCTGCCATCTCAACTTCCTATGCTAAACCTTTCCCAGCCAAGGGTTAACTTGCCAGTACATGTTGATCCCAAGGAGAAAGTACTGAATAAGTTCAAGGAAGACCTCAAGTTGTTATCGAAGAAGTTTGACCAAGTTAAGTTGTTCAAAAACTACATGGAATAAACCCACATGTCTCATTACCCTAAAACAAGATTACCGAAAAAGTTTAATATGCCATCCATCGAGAAGCTCAGGGGTAGCGGGCCCCCAACTGTTCACCTTCACAGTTATCACCAAAACATGACCCTTCTTGGTGCCTCTGAAGATATAATGGCCCAAAATTTTCAACATACTTTGAAGGATAACGCCCTTCGATGGTTCCTATCGCTCGAAGAATCTAGAATCCGCAGCTAAGAAGATATTGCCCGAGAATTAATGTCACAATACAAGTAATATGAAGAACTAGAGGATACATGCCAGGATATAGAGCTTATCAAGCAGAATACTGAAGGAATAGTCAGTAACTTCATTGCAAGGTGGAGAGAGAAAGTTGCCACCACGACCAATATGTCCTCTGAAGAAGAATAAGTCAGCGTAGTGAAGAAGAATTTCTTGCCCCATATTCGATCGACTATGGGAGGTAAGTATTATCCACACTTTCTAGATCTCCAGGAAGCGGGTGTAGAAATTGAATAAAGTGTTACCAATGTTGAAGGAGAGCCGAAGAAGGTAACTGGAGAGATCATACCCCAAAATTATGAGAAGCCTACCAATACTATAGCCTCAACCATTAATAATATCTCCCAGCCTGCTACCTCTTGGCAACCAGAAAACCACCCTAATCTGGTTCGAAAAGAACTCACTGAGCTCCATGCTCGTGTATCCAAAGTATACCAAGCCTTGTTAAGCCAAAACCTCATCACACCCTTAGACCCCCGTCCATTACCAAAACCACTTCCTAAGAACATCAAGGTCGATGCCCATTGTGACTTCCACCAGTCTTCCCGCCATACTACCGATCAATGCTTTCATATTGGGAATGTAAACCATGGTTTAATTGATCAGGTTATGATCGGCCCACCAGCTAATCGTAAACCGAACACCACTCATAAAATACTTATAACCCATACAAATTCCACCTTTCTATATAATGACCCAAAATTCAATCCATCTACTGAAATTGTTCCCAGTAAAGCACCCATCATACCCGTATTCTCACCCAAACCGCTCAAAGTTTACCCATATTTTCTCCTACACCCTACCTATTTCACTGACCAAGATCTGTGAATCTTCATAGGGGTTTGTATTTCCATCCGCACCAGATCTTAGGGAAGAGATAGGGAGTTACCACCGGTTATGAACCAACTCTTGGAGTTCGATTGAAATCGCCCACCAAAATGACCATCGACTGTCAGCATTTAGTGGACTGTTCATTGAAGCCCGGAAGTGGGATTGAGAATCAGATAATTACATGGTACCCGTTGATGAAGTTAGTTTAGATGACATGGTATGTATCATGGTATATATGTTTTGATAGACTAATGAGATCAGTAGATATTTTGAACTACTCACAGCTTTGAAGCTGCAAGGGAGGTTGGTCCCTTCACTCTTTCACCTCCCCGTTGAGTGGGAGGATTTATATGAGGAATCTGTCGAGGTTATTGAGTGCATAGATTTCTCTTGCCAAGAAGACATCATTTCCACCGGATGGGTGGGCGAATTTGACAGCTCTAATGATGAGCCGAGTCAAGAAAAGGTTAGTCGAATAATTGGCATGTGAGAAATGATATCTTTCGAGGACCCATCGGGGGAAATTAGTAAAGTAGCCATTCATCTAGAAATAGATGAAGACACGACGTCCTTGTCCTTCCCTGCCTCCATAAACCACATGACCAGATCAGGAAGACACTACCAAGATCTGAATCCTCAGTTATCAAGAACATATATGGGAAAGGGAGTCACCAAAGAACATCCTATACCAGAAATGACCATTGAGGAAAAAACACGACACCAAAATAGTTGACTTGTCACGGTTTTTGATCGTGCTAGGTCCAACATGTCAAGGTCTTTGACCGTTACAAGCCTGGGGATGAAAACCGACTTTGTCACGGACTTGTCACCGTCAAAGACCATGCCAAGTTCATTAGACTTGTCACGCTCTTGTCACCGTGACAAGTCCATAACAAGGTTCTTTATCACAAACTTGTCACAATTTTTAACCGTGACAATTCTGGGAAGAATTAAGAAAACGGCTGGGGTGTATGGCCACTGTCACTGCCCAATAGTATATTTGTACCTATTATAGAAAAATTGTACCCGTCCAAACATCATATATCCAAATAAAATAGATATAATATACAAAATCATCGCATATATAATCCATATCCAAATTAAATATAAATGAAAATATCCATATCCAAACCAACATGTACCAAAATAAAAAAAAATAAAAATACAATCCAATATCCAAGGATCCAAATAAAAAGATAGAAATAATGTCATGAAGAAGGAGCAGGTGGGAGGAGGAAGGAAGGCCACATGACATATGAATTGAGACACCCCTCAATATGCTGAACGCCGCATTGTTCGCGTAACCACAAAGGTGAGTTATCCTTTCCCTCCACCACATGCATGTCATGCACTCTTGCCTTAATGTCTTGGAGGGGACATCCATGAACCAACATACCTGGGAGGAAGATCGGATCCATCATCCCCCTCACTATCGGTTCCCCATAATATATGTCGAGTAGATGCACGCTCGACCAACCGATTGTTAACATAGGGTGCTTGGTGGAGGTCACTATGGGAAATGAATCATCATATGGCACCGAGTCCATGTGTATCGGTGATGAAGCAGTGGTGCCCTCGTCTACCTTTACCTCCTTCTCCATCCCCTTACTCTTGTCGAACTGACGCTTCATGAAGGCGTACATATCTAGGACCATCACCTCCAGGATTAATAGATTATCGTTATGGGTGTCACCTTATGTGCCAACCCCCTATTTCTCATCTCCACTCCGATGATCCTTGACTTCCCCACCCACGAACTCACTCCTAGTACTCCTCTTGCGATCCACCCCGAGCACTTAGCTAAGTGCGTCCATATCCAAAGATGCTTTGCCAGCATCAGACTGCGACTCATGCACTTCCTTAAGCTTTGCCTGAAGAGACAAAAAGTACACGATTAGTTAATGAAGTAAAAAAAACATTATAATGTAATTAAAAAAAATTAAACATTTATAACTTACAATGGTGGCTACGATGCTCAGGGCCATCTCCTTTTCGTTTCCCTTTTCATCCTAATTGACACATAGGCATCGAGGCTATGTGGACTACCCCCAGGGCCACTCCCCATGTCTTGAAATAAAATAATACACAATTAGTAAGTAATGTAAATTAATGCTAAATTAGAATAAATAAAATAAAAGAAATATAAAACTTACCATCCTGTGCTCCACCTCAATGTAAGACATCCACTCGGAGTAGTGCACGCCAAACTTTTTTGCCTGTTTGTCCCTCAATAATTGACGAGATGCTAATTGCCTCTCATCACTCTCATTGTCGATAAACATTTGCCACTGTGCCAATGAGATCGAATCCTTCGAGGGGACCGTGTCACGTAGTTTCAGAATGGACTCCCGGATCTTCCCAAAGTACCGTGCTCATAAATTATTCTTCCACGTATTATATTGATCCCTCAATTATTCCAACGTGGAGTTGTGAAGATGTGGGGGCAAGACGAATTGTTCATGTCAAACAAATATAAACCAAAGAAGAAAGTAACTGTTAGTTTCTTATAAATATAAATATAAATATAAATACCCTACCTATAGTGCCCCCTAGATGTTCAACTTAAGGTCAATAGGCACGACCCTCCAATAAGTGTGCCCCGGGGGACAACGATCGCCTTCAGCAACTGTAGTGGTCTAGCCAATAATGTCATCTTATTCTTGATGACGGACCCCAATTTGCCCCATTTTCGGGGCCTACTGGACGAGGAGCCCTCATCGGCTCTACTACCACGCCCGAATGAAGTAATTTTTTGCCAAATTTTATACTATTAGTACAAACATGTATATGGACTTTGAATTAATGCTCAAATCCGATAATAACAATACATACCAATACCAATATCAATTTATACCAATACAATACCAATTTAAATTTGCACACATGCATACTACCCCCCCTCCTCCCCCCCCCCCCCCCCAACACGCGGACACACTCTTGAGTCATGGATTTTGAATTAATGCTTAAATTGATTAAAATTCTAATTACCATATTCACTTGTTTATTACAAGCATTAAAATGATCAAGTAAAAATGAATAAAAATAATTAAATTGTCATCCGATAATAATACAGCACTAGAATAATACAACCACTGGTCATTATACATAATTTGAATACTTGTTACAAATCTAAAAATTGTTTCAAATTCGGGTTATCATAAAAAATGGATTGATATTTGGTAGGTTCAGCCAAGTCATCCACATTACTATTTAGATGCTTTGGTGCATGTAGGACAATTGACCACGGCTCATTGTTGATATAATCTGAGTAAAACACTTGCTTGACCTTTTGAAAAGCACAAACAAACGGCTCATCGTTCACGTGTTCGTTGCTCTTCAACTTGGACAAGTCAACCATGATCAAATTGGTGCCGAGATTAACTTTACAAGAATTTTTATCCTCAACTCTTACCCAATCATAGTAAAATACAACCTATTTGAAGTTTACATAGTCCAATTCAAATATATTTCGAATTACACCAAAGTAAGTCAATTCAGCTTCAACGAGGTTTTTATCTTTTGCGCTCCCTCGAAAGAAAGTAAGAGCCTTGTATGAAATGTTGAGTTCTGTACATTTGTATTTTCCTCGTACACTATTTCACCGAATACGTAACCATTCAATCGATAATTTTTGTACTCTTGTTCCATGAATAAGGGTCAAGTGGCTATAAGAGAAAGCCTTGATGTCGCATCAGCAAATACATTACCATTCCTATCACCCTAGTTCCAGACAAACCTTCTTATGTCTTCAAACTATGAAAAACAACCATGGAATGTAAAGTTGTTTGATCTTTCTCACGGTTGGCTTGCCTTAAATTATAAACTTTGGTGGTCATCGTCAAGGTTTATCCCGATATCTTCATGAGCACATGAACCTTGTACATCGTCAGTTACCTCATTCTCTTCCCCTTCATGAACTCCATACACGTCATCAACTAAATTTTATAACATATTATGATCTAAATTGTCATCCTCCCCTCGTACATCTATTCTACTTGTTGAAGGTTGTTGTGAAGGTTGCTCGGGGGTAAAAGGAACTTTCGATTCCTCGTGGAAAACCCAAATTCGATAACTATCTTGCATACCCCATCTGAACAAATGTAGTTCAACTGTTTTCCACTCAAACACCTTACCATTCTTACATCTATCGAACGGGCACGAAAACTCTTCATTATTATGACATCTCTTTACGCATTTCACAAATTTATTAGCACCTCTGCGAAACGCATCCCCTAATATGTTGGTCTAACCCATCCACTCTTTGTATTTCGGATATCCCAGCACAACTACTACAAATAATCACCTACAAACAATCACAAATTCATTACATATTATGAATGCATACGTATAAGATTTAGAAATCTAGTTTATATGCGTAACTTTATCCGTGCATTCAAATTCAAATTCAAATTCAATTTTAATTTGAAAATGAAATTAAAATTAAATTTATAATATTAATTCCTATTTCCTCCATCTCCTCTAAAGGGTGAGGGGTCCTATCCCATTCAAGACCACATATTTCTATAATATACTTAAGAGCTCATGCACATTGTTGCAATTTGAGAAAAAATCGGCAGTATATCCCCTTTGTTCTCCAAGTACACGACATAGGTTCGCAAGTGTGACTGTTATTTCAATTTATCAATTTAAATAACACTTTACATCGCATCATCTAGTATGTAACCATAGAACATTAAGATAGGACTTCAAAACTTCCCCCCAAAGTAACAAGTTTAAGCCACTAAGAATATTATTATATAGAAACTATGCAGTCCCAAATTGTCCAAACGGGACAATTCAAGAGATCTTATTAGAGGGGTAATGTCTCTCGAACATGTCTAATGGCTATTGAATGCGTATGCATAAGAAGTAGAAGGCTAGTATCTATGCACACTATATGTAATTTAAATTATAATTCATTTAATTATGTATTATCACAATCTGAGATATTTCATGTAATTTAAAGAACTCATGAGAACTAAAATTTATACCAATTTATACAAATATCAATACCAATTCAAATTCAATTTATACCAATATTAATACCAATTAGAATTCAAGTTCAATATAGAGAAACGGGTCCTATAGAATTACAATGTATACAAATTAAAAAGGTTATTAATATTTAGAGCATTTCATATGTTTTAGTCCATTTCATAAGGATCAAAGGGGATGGTAACACTATGTGACTTCTTGAAAAATAGGATAATACATTAAAAGCATGTTAATTATATTAAAGGTTTGAGTTGTCACTCATTCCATCAGTAAACTTCATCCGTGGAATGTCTAACTAAAGTGAAATACAAACAATGACCCCTCATACCCTTTGATTTAGATAAGGTAGTTGTTAAGACAATTTAATTAGGATTTAATAAGAGAGAGTAAGGCAAGAATTTAAATATCTACATGTGCAATTAACCCAACTTGTCCAAGTCAATTCAATTCAATATAAATTTTTGAATACCAATGCAATTCAATTCAATTTAATATCAATAGAGATGCTGAATTTGTATGCCATTTAAATATATTTGAAAAAGATATTCTATTATTTGGATCTTTCATATCTTAACCTCATTTTTTATTATGCTAAATCCGGCCATTGGTATAAAACAACTACTATTTGGGCAAAGTATATAGTCCACAAACAACATTGATGCTATTTTTGGAATCATACACGCAAATGTGGCATTCCATATATTGATCCCCAAATTGAAAACAACACACTAAAATCTCTTACACCAAAACCAAACACAATCAATTACCTATATATTCCCATTTTCTCCCACCTCTAAAAGCCTAAAAAATGGATTTAAAACAACAACTCATTGATTCTCTCACCTCCCCCATCACTCCCCCTGCCCCACCACTGCCACCCCCACCCCCACACACCTACACGTACACCACCCATACCCCCACCCCCACTACATCCATCACTCCCCGCCCCCTCCCCCCACTATCCCCCCTCCCCCCCACTGCCCCCCACACACCTACACACACGCGCACAGACACACACGCACACACACACGCCTACACACACACACACACACACACACACACACACATATATATCCACATATACACATATATAAAGGAAAGAGGGAGAGAGAAAAAAAGTTCACTTGAAAACGTATATATATATATATATATATATAGAGAGAGAGAGAGAGCAAATAAAAACGGTGGGAAGAAAAGAGGCAGTAGGGTATTTTTACTTAGAGAGTTGTCACGGATCTTTCAAGGTCTTTGACGATGATAACAACAATTGTCATGGACTTGTCACGGTCAATGATCGTGACAAACAGTTTTCACGTACTTGTCACGATCATTCACCGTGGCAAAAAATGCGCATTTTTGGTGTTATGAAAGATCCTCTACCAACTCAAGAAGACTCAAACCAACATCACCTTCTGGGGACTCTTCATGTCTTCCCAATGACACCAAAATGCTATAATAAAGCTTCTCACTTGGCCCAAAGTTCCTCCTTACACCATTCCATAATAATCTATAAACTTTGTTGGATCCCTAGCCACCACTAAACTCCTTTTATTCTCTAAAAAATAACTTCCGAAGGTCAGCCCTGACTACAACTATGACCTCAACATCTACGTTGAAGTGATTGGAAAGAGAATCCGACTCTCACTTATTGATAATGGATCCACCCTCAACGTTTTTCCACTAAGAACATTCTATTTCTTGGGGTTCAAAGTAAGTGACTTGACTCCTATTTTTGCCGCAATGAAAGCCAATAATAATACTCACCAATAGGTAATAGGATCCATAACACTCACAATAGGGGTTGTACCTATCAATACCATTACTGAGTTTCAAGTTATTAACATAACCACATGCTTCTACCTGCTTCTTGGTTGATCGTTACTTCATAGCATCCGTGGGGTATTTTCCTCCCTTCATCAGAAGTTGAAATTCTTTACCAAATGCAAAGTCATTACCATTTTGGGTGATGATGATTCAAAAAGTGCCACCACCAGCAATCGAATACTAGAAATACAACATGGATGAAATATATGCTTCTCTCTGGCTTCAAGGTTGATCCACTTCCCCTTCTGGCGGGGAAAAATTTCAAAGACTGAGTCTGCCAGAGCATAGACCTCACGATAATGTCAACGTGATAAAAATGTTCAAAGATATACATTTTATGCCCGTACTGGGGCATGGATGACGTTAACAAGGAATAATAGAACCAATAGTCCTAGAAAAGGCCTTACCCTATATGGTATGGGTTATTAGCATTCACCCAAAGAACTCAGAATGCCCTGCCAACCACGGCAGAAAGGAGTTTAGAAGATGCCAAGATTGTTTTGAAGAATTCTCTGAAGGAAAGAATCGTTAGGGCGGGTGAAGGCTAACCCTTATATGGCTTTCCTAAACCATGGTACGAACATATAGATAAGAAGATGAAACTGACGATGGAAATATTCTTTGAATATAACTACTCCTGGGCCAAAGATTGCCAGCATAAAGTGCAACCTATCACTTAAAAACTCATAGCCATTACTGAGGTCTCCGAGGAAAGTGATTTCACAGGCTTGTGCAACCTGTAGATACTGGGGATGAACCTATGTATGACCCATTCAAATTCTACATCGTCGAACATGTCCACTCTAATCAAGATCGCTGATGAGCCTCTTTTTGACTGGAATGCTATACCAGTCCCACCTACTAAAATGCAACCAAATCTCAATTTTTGTCATATACCCCATCTAGTGTTGTTCGTCCTTTTTCTGATAACAATGTAATCGAACCTATATTGATAAGGTTCTTAATGCTTCCCCAAAGTGAAATAAACGAGGATTTTGGGTATCCTGTTGTGCCTTACATTAATTGTCTTGATTCAAATCAAACTCTTAATGATGATGATTTTACAAATGAATAATTCCTAATTTATCTTAATAAGTTTAATAACAAACTAAATAACCATGTTAAAATTAATGAGGATGAAATTGTTGTTAGTAATCTCAATTCTAGTAGCCAACAACGAGAGATTAGGATAGGGTCCACCCTTAACGATCATGAGTGCTTGCAATTCGAAGAGCTGCTGAAGGAATTTATAGACATATTTTTATGGTTCTACGCTGACATAACCGACATCGATCCCAAAATAGCTCAAACTGAAATCCCATTTCCCTCAGAGTGCAAACCGTTCAAATATAAGGTGTGAAACCTCTACATTGAGTGGTAACTTAAAGTCAAGGAAGAGGTAATCAAGAAGTTTAATATAGTCTTCATCCAAGTGATTGAATATCCTATATGGTTAACCAACATTGTACCCGTATTGAAATTGGGAGGGAAAGTCCGCATGTGAATTGACTATTGTAATTTGTGTAGGAGGGTACTTTAGATTATAGATGGAGGCGTAACCCCTTTTAAGTATGATAATGACAAGTTAATTAGCCCAAGACCTTGGATTAATGATAGGACATACAATCACAGATCCAGTGAAGATGAACTCAGTTTAAACTCACAAATCTCTCGTGTATAACTCAGAAAAGTAGTAATGAAACTTAGAAGTAACTTAGCTAGAGGGAGAGAGAAGTAAGCACCCTAGATAGACCTTGGTAGGCAAGTAGAAAACACACCATACACCCTCAAGAATCTCTATCAAGTATTAAAAGCTTTGTAATAAATAACAATGGTGAGTGGATAAAAACTCTTTGGTTTGCAATAACTCCTTCTCTCTGATGTGTATCTCTAGAGTTCTCACAAAAGATTCCTTTTCTCCTCAAAGGTGGTTGGGGTCTTTAAATAGATCCCCCACCACCCCCGAGGCAACTCAGTCATTAAAAACTATGAAAGACATCCCTCATACTTTATGTCACAACATTAAATGCCTGGTGCACTAGTTACCTCCATGTCATAAACATTAAATGCCAAGACATGCCTTTTGCCTAACCACTGTGTGTCAGGGAGCTGTTGTCGCAGAGGTGGCTCACCAACTGCATGACAAGCCCAAATACCATGGTGGTTTACTCAAGTAAAAGTCTGACATTTGTTTAGCTGGCTAGTGACATCACCTACAGTAGATGTTACATTAAGTATAGGGTTATTTGGTTAATAACTCAACGCCCGATGGGACTCCAAGCTGCTCCGCTTGAGGTTCCCCGGTCAGGGTTCTTCGGTGTTTTACCAGATGTATCTAAGATGGTTAGGACAAGCCCCAACGGTGCCTTACTTCTCAATCCTCCAAATCAAGTCCCTCTAAAGTTCCCACGGTGAGGTCATTCGATATTGCATGAAAGCTCTCCCAGGCCTTGCCAAGCCTGGTCTCTCGTAAGTACCGTTTGACCTCACAAAAACTGATTTATTATTATCGTTATGCCCTGACAACCATTATAGCTTACAATCATCAATAATGAAAAATACAATATAACTAATATAATAAGCTAAATAATGAGCTACCGCGCCAAGCTGCCTCACTGAGTTGCAACCCTTGAGCTGCCTCGGTTGCTTAATCTCAAACACTGTTGCTAATTAGGGATTTGTCCCTATTCTCAAGATTACCTTCAAGCCCCCTCTACATTTTCCCCCTCGCGGAGGGATTTGTTGTGGGAACAAGAAATTCTTGCATGAAAACTTCTCAATCTGATGAGCCTTATTGAAGCCGAAGTGCCATTTAACTTGGGGCTGGGGCGAGGGGACATCGCCGCTTTTTTGTCGTGCTGTTCTTCAACCGTTCTAGCTTTAATATGTTTTGTTCTTCCGAAAGACCTAGTAACCTTCTCAAATAATCGTTTGGTCTCCTAGTAAGTGAAATTATCCCCCGTGGTGCTTCGTTGTGTTCGTGAAGCATTTGGACATGTTGGATCTTCTTCGTTAGGAATTAATTGGATATGCCTGATAAAAAATTATGGCGCCAAAACTAAAGCTTGTTGGAGAAGGCAACGCTTCCTATTCTCTATGCATCACTTCATTAAATGACGTGGCGCTGTCTTTTCAACTGCCAAAGTACTTCCTAAAGTGCCACATGTTCATTGGAAATGATTGCTGGCGGTTTTGCATGTGTGATGGTGGGAGACTGAAACGACAACTCCGAAATTTTCAAACGGCCATATCCAAAGCGCTTCAACCCTCTCTTTCTTTTTTCTTACTCTGTTAATATCTTCTTTAGACTTCCATTTTTAGAGAGAGAAAAAACTGGAAGAACTCCATTGTTGCTAAGCTCATGTTCGCCTTCTTCCCTTCTCATCCTTTAAACTACTACCCGTGGTCATGGTCTTCTACTCTCGTTCTTCAAACCTCTCTTGCTTAAAGCTTTTTTGTTGTCTTCATCATCGTTTTCCATGGCCACCTCAAGCAACCCTGCTATCTCTGCTACTGGTGCTCCGTCTGCCACCACCACTGCTACCTCAGCCCTGGATGCTGCCCGCCAGGAATAGCTGAGGTTTTATCATCGCTCTCCTATTTTTGGGGAGGGCGATGACTTTGTTGTTGCCTGCAAGGCTGTGCATTTTTCTTCCAAGTTTGATGCCTTACTGTTGGGTGATGAAGACGAGGATTCTTCTGAGTGGGGCTTTCTTCCTCCAGAGGGGACTCTGCAATTTCTCTTGGAGCGAGGGGACTTCCCATGGTCCCATGTTGATTTCGAAGCGCCAGGGGGCTCTCCTGCCCACTTTGCTGCTTGGAACTCCCATATGCAAAGTTCTTATGCTGATATTCTCACCAAGCTTGGGTTGCAACGGGCTAAATGGTTTGGTGAGTTCACTCTTTCAAAGAATAATGCTGCTCTTCTTATCATGGTCTCTCGATGGAATGTTACTACCCATATGTTCATCGCTGCGTGGGGCGAGTTCACCATAACTCTGGAAGATGTGTTCGAGCTCCTGGGCCTCGATGCAATAGGTCATGAGCCCTATACCGATGAGGATCTTGATGCCCAAGAGACTGCCGATCATTTGGAGTTGGATCGTATATGCCGAAGCTGCATCGATTCTTCCAACAAAACTACTCTCTCCCTTGATTAATTATTTCTTCAAGGGTTCTAGTGAAAACAGTTCCTCAACAGATGCCCCTGGTCAAGGTACATCGTTGGAACTTCCTGCCTATATTCTTGTGATTCTCTCCTGTTTCCTTTTGACGGGCAAACCAAATGACCAGCCCCGAAGGGACCTTATTAATATGTCCCTTCGTTTGGCCCGAGGCATAAAACTTCCACTGGCTGCAATTGCCTTGGGATCCCTCTACACCTGGCTGGATAGAACTTTGTTCGACATGGAACGCTCTCTTGGCCGTTATAACTTGGACAATTTTTCCAACAGCGTCCTTCTAACCAGCTTCCTTTACTTCCTCTTTCTTGCCGTAGCGGCCAAAACCAACAGTCCTCCTTCGAGGGAAACAATTTTTCCTCCATGGTCTTTTATTTATCACAGGAGACAAAGCCAAAATGAGCTAATATCTGTGATTGACCGTTTTGAGAACTTTGTCATGAGGCCTTATCAGGAGGAAGTCTTCTTTCGAAGTTGTGAATTTTTCCAACATGAAGCAAGAGTGGTGCAGGCCCCTACCCCGAATATTGAGGATACCTCGCTCTCCGTGGTCCTTCTATTCTCCCCAGGATATCTACCTTCTTACATCGAGTGGGGATATACCAGTGAGCACTATAATCCCAACCAATGCAGCCGCCAGTTTGGGTTTGACCAGGGTGATCCACGTCTAGTGTTTCAATCGTCAAATCCCAAGGTCTCCTTTAGCGAGGCGTGTTCTCTTTTTTCTTCCACCGCTGCGTGGGGGATAAGCTACACTATGGCTGGGCGAGTGACCATTCCCAGCATTACTAGGCATGGGTACATGACCCCTCTGTTTGAAATAAAGTATTGGCCAAAGCAACTAGCTGAAATTGCTGAGTTCGTTGAGGTAGATCCAGTGTATCCTCCCGTGTCTTCATTTTCTGCCCTAGAGCTGGGGCTAAAAGGAAACTCCATACTTGGGGTGGAATTTCCTCTAAGTACAATGCCCAAGACAACTACCACCGAGCTTCCCCCCCTTTGTTCCATGATCCCAGTAGCCACGCCCAAGCCCCAAACCCCTGCAGCTCCGAAGAAGGCCTCCCGTTCAACTGAAGCAACTATCGGCGAGGGGCCTTCTTAACCACCCGCCAAGAAGGAGAAAACGGCCAAGAGTGGGACATCAAAGTAAAAATCTAAGTACCAGAAGCCCCAGAATCTCGTGGCAGCCTTCCCCATAGCCTCCGTTCCACCTCCCATATCTGCCTAAATGGCTGAGCGCTTAAGGAGGGAAGCCCAAGCGGAGATAAATCGAATAAATTCTGAGTATCAACGACATAGTATCGTTGTTCCTCCTTCCGTTTCTTTTCCCACGGTGGTGGTTGATCCTAAAGAGACAGCAGATAGAAGGATAAATAGCTCAAGGGTTCCTCGAGAGGTCGGTACTGGTGCAGTGGGGTCAAGGAGGAAGACTCTGGGTACCAAGCCTCAGAGGAAGCAGACTCCTGAGGTACACCAAATTCCTGAGGTGCATCTCACTCCTGCCCCCTCCATTGTTTCCACTCCTCCTTCTTCGCCCCTGGTCCTGTCTTCTCGCTCCCCTTCTGAATCCGAGGTATGTATGCTTGATTTATTCATTCTCTTTTTTGCTTAAGGCAGAATACATTTTCTTATTATTTTTTTGACAACTGTGGTGCAGGGGATTGAAGAGGAAAGACCAAACCCCCCCAGTCCTCCCGTGAGCCCTTTTGTGGGGGGATGCTTCGGTGTATCTCGTACCGATGTGACTCCTCCCTGTTCCCCCATAATGGGGCTCACTTATTATCGCCGTTCAGGCTCTCAACGTGCTAGGGAGTTCATTGTGAGAGGTGATGCCGCTGAGCCTGCGAGTGATTCTTTGCCCCCCAAAGGTAATGCAACCTGAGATAACACTCTCAATCCCCTCTGAATTACATACTTCACCTGAGGTTCCTCTGCCCATTGTTCTTGTTGAGGAAACAGAGCCCGAGGTATGATTTCCTCTGCAATTTATTTGTTATAGCGTCTTTTTGGTCGCACCCTTTTCTTATTTGACTTGCTGAACCCTGAGATGTTTTGGGTGCCCCAAGTCGAAATATCCTTGTTGTTAGCAAGCGTTCTTCTTCCAACGATGCTGATGAGACCTCTGACCGCCATTCCCCTCTTTAGCACCATAACCGAGGTAAGTAGCACGTAGAGATACTTCTTCATATTTTCTGTGCTTATTCCTCTTTTCTAACACTTGCCCTCAGGTCACAGTTTTCTCCTGATCTTGTACCACCTACATATCTTGGTGGTCCTCATGCAGTCAAGGCCGAGGTAGGTGCTTCTACCCAGCATAGTGGTGCTTCAACCCTTCGTGTTGGGTCTTTGTTTGGAAGCCCGTCATTTTCTCTCGATGAACCCCCTATGATGGCCCTAGTGCCTTATGTTGGTGAGGGCGTCTTGACGAGCGTTGATGGTTCTGCAACCAGGGACCTCGTTATGACTTCTGAGGCAATGATCCCGTCCACAACGGTTCCTGTCCTTGCAGCTGCCACAAAGGCTCCCGTTCTTGCCCCTGTAGTGGGTGAGGTATATATATTTTTTTGTTATTTTTTGTGAGTTTTCACCTTATAAAGGTGACTTAACAATGAAAACGCTTGTTAAGATTTTTATAAACTCCACCTTATAATGGTGACTTAACAACGAAAACGCTTGTTAAGATTTTTTCATAAACTCCACCTTATAACGGTGACTTAACAACAAAAATGCTTGTTAATATTTTTTTCCATAAACTCCACCTTATAACGGTGACTTAACAATGAAAACGCTTGTTAAGATTTTTTCCATAAACTCTACCTTATAACGGTGACTTAACAACGAAAACGCTTGTTAAGATTTTTTCCATAAACTCCACCTTATAACGATGACTTAACAACGAAAACGCTTGTTAGGATTTTTGATAAACTCCACCTTATAAAGGTGACTTAACAACGAAAATGCTTGTTAAGATTTTTTCCATAAACTCCACCTTATAACGGTGACTTAACAACGAAAACGCTTGTTAAGATTTTTGATAAACTCCACCTTATAACGATGACTTAACAACGAAAACGCTTGTTAAGATTTTTTCCATAAACTCCACCTTATAAAGGTGACTTAACAACAAAAATGCTTATTAAGATTTTATCATAAACTTATTATGACTTCTATCTCTTCTCAGGTTTCTCAGGAAGATTCTCCCCCAGTTCTTTCGCATATGGGCTCACCTCATTGAGAACCTGTTGTTTCGAAAAACTCTGGTCATGATGATCAAGGTTCCATGATAGGTGTTGCAGCAGAGAGTGAATCTGGGTGTGAATTCCCTCTTCCTGACCTGGCTCCTCACGCTTTCTGCCTAATGGTGCTTCGGCAGTCTCCTCAAATGCCTGTCAACCATCGATTGGTGATTGAACAACTGGTGAATCATCACCCTGAGACCTTCACACCGGATTGTCTGCATTCTAATATTCACGTGATGAGTCACAGACTTCAAGGCATGACAATCGTTGTTGCTGAAATTGCCAGTACTCCTACTGCTAGCGTTACCAGATCCCTCCTTAACTAATTTCTTGGTTTTCCGAGGGAGATGGGTCGTGATGGTTTCCATTTTGACTGGCTCATAACACATTTGAAGACCTTGAAGAACCAGCAACTGATTGGCTAGAGGGAAGTGTTACGAAAGCATCAGGAGGACCAACGAGCTGAGGAAGCTAGGTTAGTCGCGTTAGCGCCCCTTTTGGAAGCAGTGGATCAAGAAGTGAAGGATGCCGAAGAAGCTTTGTGTCTGGTTAAACTGAAACGTGAGAGACTCCTCATCAAACGTACATAAGTGAAAACGAGGCTGGAGGTTTCTATTAATGCCCAATAGTCTTTCACAGCAGCTTCTTCAAGCCTTCCTGGAGATTTTTTCTCTTCCTCAGATTTATCGTTTTTTTTAGGCTAAATGTTTCTTGTATCCATATCCTCCCTCTGCCTCTATCTGTGTAATTATTGGGAGATAGCTCCCAATTTTTTTTTATAATACTCCATTGTCTATGAATGAAGAATGTATTTTTTCTAATTCTTCAATGTGTTGTGACTGCTTTTGTATGTTATGAATTCCTACATTTCTGTAATTCTTTTGTTGAGTTCAAATCATAATTAAAATTTGTATATTCATAACAACAACCAGTTATAACAGTGGTTCACACATAATTGTTTGCACATGATAAGCCTTCAGCCATTTATTGTTAATCTTAAATGGCCTATCTTCTTCTAACTTTGAAATTAAACAATAATCTGAATCATGAGTTGTCCTCGCAACGAAAGGTCCCTCCCAGTTAGATGCAAACTTAGGTAGAGGAAGCCCCCTGATGTGCTTCACTGCTTCTTTCAATTCGAGGTCTCCCTCACCGAACTTCCTTGGTCTCACCAAGTTATCGTATGCCCTTGAAAGTTGCTTCGTATACATTTGAAAGTGTTGCATCGAATTATCTATGTGTTCATCCAACGCTTCCAGTTGTACATGTCTACTTTGAGGGAGCATGCTACTTCACAAGGCATATCGAGCAGAGGGTACTTCCAACTCCACTGGAAGGATTGCCTTAGCCCCATAAATAAGAGAGAACGGCGTGTATTCTGTGGGTTTCCTCTTGGTTGTTCGATAGGCCCACAAAATAGCTGGTATCTTACCATCCCACGCCCCTGGAAAGTCCTCCATTATATTGGCCAAAATATTAACCAAGGTTTTGTTAGTTGCTTCGGCCTGACCATTTCCCTTTGGGTATGCCACCGTTGAAGTATGATGGACAATGGAGTACTTGTCCGTGAGCATTGTTACTTCGGAATTGACGAAGGGAGTCCCGTTAGCTGAAAGAATAACATTTGGGATCCCAAAATGGTAAATGAAGTATTCTCTGATGAAGTTGCTCACCACCCCAGCCGTTTCTCTTCTGAGTGGTATCGCCTCGGCCCATTTTGTAAAACACTCCGTTGCTACCAGTATCCATATCTCGCCTCTCGAAGAGGGGTGTATTACCCCCACTAGGTCGAATGCCCAAGTATGAAATGGATAGGGTGTTGATAGAGAGTGTAAGTCTATCAATGGGGCATGGATCATATTTCCATGAAGTTGGCAAGCTTTGAATTTTTGGACAAACTCAGCATAGTCTTTCTCTATTGTTGTCCAATAATACCCCAGCATCATCAGCTGATCATATAACTTGGCCCCTCCTATGTGGGCGGGATCGTGCGCCTTCTTGAGGACCTCAGCTTCTTCTTCCTTCGTGATGCAACGCAATGGCCTGTTGAAGTATCCCCTTTGATAAAGTTGTCCCTCCTGAACATAGAACGTTAAGGCCCTTCGCCTCAGGCCCATCGCATTAATTTTCTCCATTGGGACAACTCCATCCTGAATGAAGTCGATATAGGGTTGCCTCCAGTCCATTTGAGTTTCGATGAAATGGCACTCAGCTGCCTCAAAAAATAGCTGACATTTATCGCACTTCCGTTGCAGCTCTGTCGCATCTTGCTTCATTCTAGGCCAGAAATACCCCTCTCTTTGGATTCTTCTATATAGAGGTATCTCAATCATTTCGTAGTGCTCCTCATGCATTTTCTTTAACCTTCACTGTGCTTCCTCTGGGATGATACATCTTGACAACCATCCCTCAACATTTCTGCAGTAAAGATTTCCCTAATTCGTAAAGTATTGGGCTAACTCTCTTAATCCCAAAGCTCCTTCTCTCGACTCTAGTTGCTTCCTAATCCCTCCCCTCCAGTCTGCATCCTCCTCCATCGGTAATATTAACTGCACCACCGATGGAGCTGTCCTTCGTTGGATCACAACGATAGTCTCATCGTTTCTCATGATCATTTTCTGGTCGATAGTGGCATAGGCGTCTGGATGGCGGTTCATCGTTCTTGGATGTCTTCTGATCTTGGTCCGATGGAACTGGTTGAGAAGCCTCTGAATGGTTGGTTTGTATGGCGCCAGGCTCATGTGCTTTAACGCATATTCTCCGTTTACTTGCTGAATTACTAAGCTTGAGTCACCCTTAATACAGAGTGAACGAATTCCCCTTCGAAGAGCCCCCAGCAGCCCTAGTACCAACACCTCGTACTCTGCTTCGTTATTGGAATAAGGGAAATCTAGTTTGTAGGAAAGATAAATCTCCTCCATTCCCTTTAAAATAATAACCCTCGCTCCTCCCTTATTTTCCATCGAAGATCCATCGAACTGCATCATCCATTCCTCCTCAGTTGTATCCAGATAGTTAGCCTGCAAATCATCACATAGAATGTCTTCCTTAGGTGGCTCGAAGGTTCTTGAAGGGAAGATGGACAACAGCTCAGCGTACGCCTGGCTTTTAATTGTGCGAGGGACCACGCACTTCAAGTCATATTCAGAGAGGATAAGGAACCATCTAGCTGCCCTGCCAATCAGTAGGGGTTCTTGTAAGCAAATACTTAATGGGGTCACATCTAGTTACAATATGAATTGTAAAAGACAACATATAATGCCTAAGTTTTTACGCTACAAATACTAAGGCCAAACAATGCCTTTCTAAGCTGTTGTATCTGACTTTCGGCCCCTGGATGATCCTGCTGAGGTAGTAAACTGGTCGTTCTTGCCCGTCCACTTCTTGTGCTAGCAGAGCTCCAACGGACCTCGCGGTGGATGTAAGGTATAGCTGCAACGGTACTCCTGCCCAGGGAGGAAGAATGATTTGTGGTGAAACGAGCAGTTTCTTCAGCCCAACAAGAGACTCCTGGTGAACCTCCTCCCACCTGAATTTCGTGTTCTTTCTTAGTAGCTGCATTAGTGGGTGTGTTATTTCAGCCAATCCAGGCACAAATCTCCTAACGTATGAGACTTTACCGAGAAAAATCTTCGGCTCCTTCGCCGTTCTTGGACATGGCATCTTCAAGATTGCCCGCTGTTTATCCTGGTCCATCTGCACCCCTTATTAATCAACCATGAAGCCTAGAAACTTCCCACTCATTACTCCAAAGACACACTTCAACGGGTTCATCCTCAATTTATACCTCCTACGCCGAACAAACACCTTCTCTAAGTCATTCAGATGGGACTCCTCCTTCTTTAATTTGATGACCAGGTCGTCCACGTAGAACTCTACAAATTTGTGGAAGAAGTCATGAAAAATGGCCATCATTGTCCTCTGGTAAGTAGCTCCAACATTCTTTAGTCCAAACGGCATCACCTTGTACATGAAGTTGACCAACGGAGTTCTGAACGCTATTTTCTCTGCGTCGGTGGGGTCCATCTTGATCTGGTTGTACCCGACGTATCCATCCATGAAGCTATACAACTCATGATCAGCCGTGGCATCTATCAAACTGTCAATGGAGGGCAGGGGAAACTCATCCTTGGGGCAAGCCCTATTCAAGTCTCTGAAGTCTACGCAAATCCTTATTTGGTTCTTATCTTTCTTACCTACTGGCATAATGTTGGATAGCCAAAGAGGATGTTATATTGGCTTGATAAATCTTTCTATCAACAAACGTTGGACCTCCTCCTTGATCTTCAAGTCTAGTTCAGGTTTGTAAGTCCTCGTTTCCTACTTCACCGGAATAGCTAAAGGCATCACGTTCAGTTTGTGGCAGCTCACTTCCTCATCCAGCCCTTCCATTTTAGTGTAGTTCCATGCGAAAACATCTATAAATTCCCAAATTAGCCCAACTAAGGCTTCTCGTTTCTCCTCATCGAGGTATTTCGAGATAAAGATAGGCCTTGGATCTTCCCCTTCGTAACAGCTGCATCAGTGGCGGGTCTTCTCTATCTCTTCCAAACTTTCTTTTATTTTCCTTCTTCGACGCCTTTCCCCCATCTTCCCTCTCGACGTATCCTACTCGTGGGGGTTGAGACCTCCCCCCCATGGGTTACATCGACTGTCTAAACACCATGGGAGACACTACCAAGATAGGTCGCACCACCAAAGAGATGTTTCTTGCAGATTTTAAGAAAGCTGAAAAAGTTCCCTCACGCGTTTCATTGATTAGGTGGAAAATATACTCAGGAAGTAGTCCCTCAGCACAAATCAGCAATAACTTGGATTCCTTAGCTTCCTCCCTTACATCAAGGGACCTTTCCCTGAACCTTAGAATATAGGCCACCACCTCTTCTCCCGGTCTCTACTTCTCCCTGCCGAGTTAGGTCAGGGTGAACTCATCTTCTGCTAAGAAGAACTTTCAGACAAACAATACATGCATCTCCTCCCACGTAGAAACGCTATTGGGAGTCAAATGGGAGTACCAGGTGTATGCCTTGTCAGTTAGGGATTTGGAAAACTCCCTCAATCTAAGCTTCTTATCACTGCAATGTGCTCCTAAGTGTCCAACAAAATGCTTAATGTGCTCCTTCGGGTTCCCGCCTTTCCCTGTGCATTTTTCAAAGATGGGGGGAATATAGTCTTTTGGGTAAGGCTCTTCGTTGTATCCCTGAGGGTAAGGTGTTCGGAAGTCATCGTAGACCTAAGCTACCTCGCCCACAGCCTGCATGAACTTCAACATCTCCTTTTGCATCTCCCTTCTCATTTCTTCCATGGTCGATGAGGCAACAACCAATGGAGCTACATGCAGAGCACTCTTTAAAGTTGGAGCCATCGTTAATGCTGGTGCCATCGATACTCCCGAGGTCCCCACTACCTGATTCACGATGGAGGGTATGGTTGCTGGGATCGTTTCAGCAATTCCTGCACCCGGTGGGACCGTTGGAGCTACTCCTGGTGTTACAAAAGCATTAGCCTCCAATCTCCCAGCATAGTTGAAGCTACCGGGGTTTGCAAAAACTCTTAAAACATTCTCATGAGGAGCGAAATCTGGGTGGGTCTCAAACCCACGCTCGTGGAAGGTTGTGCCACCCCTGGAACACCTGTCGTCATTGGAACCGGAGGTACCTCTACCCGAGGGGCCCCATCGCTTAGGCCCTCCAGTTCTCTCGCTGCCTATTCTTCATTATGCTGGATATCATCAAAGTTGAGTCTTCAAGTAGCATTGTCTTACTCCATACTCCTTACGTAAGAGAATGCCTCCCCATCAGAGTCGCCAAATGTAGGAGGGCACTTTAGATTATACATGGAGGCGTAACCCATTTTGAGTATGGTAATGACAAGTTAATTAGCCCAAGACCTTGGATTAATGATAGGACATACAATCACAGATCCAGTGAAGATGAACTCAATTTAAACTCACAAATCTCTCGTGAATAACTCAGAAAAGTAGTAATGAAACTTAGAAGTAACTTAGCTAGAGGGAGAGAGAAGTAAGCACCCTAGATACACCTTGGTAGGCAGGTAGAAAACACACCATACACCCTCAAGAATCTCTGTCAAGTATTAAAAGCTTTGTAATAAATAACAATGGTGAGTGGATAAAAACTCTCTGGTTTGCAATAACTCTTTCTCTCTGATGTGTATCTCTAGCAATAACTCTAGAGTTCTCACGAAAGATTCTTTTTCTCCTCAAAGGTGGTTGGGGTCTTTAAATAGACCCCCCACCACCCCCGAAGCAACTCAATCATTAAAGACTATGAAAGACATCCCTCATACTATATGTCACAACATTAAATGCCTGGTGGACTAGTTGCCTCCATGTCATAAACATTAAATGCCAAGACATGCCTTTTGCCTAACCACTGTGTGTCAGGGAGCTGTTTTTGCAGAGGTGGCTCACCAACTGCCTGACAGGCCCAAATACCATGGTAGTTTACTCAAGTGCAAGTCTGACATTTGTTTATCTGGCTAGTGACATCACCTACAGTAGATGTTACATTAAGTAGAGGGTTATTTGGTTCATAACTCAACGTCCGATGGGACTCTAAGCTTCTTCGCTTGAGGTTCCACGGTCAGGGTTCTTCGGTGTTTTACCAGATGTATCTATGATGGTTAGGACAAGCCCCAACGGTGCCTTACTTCTCAATCCTACAAACCAAGTCCCTCTAAAGTTCCCACGGTGAGGTCATTCGATAGAGCATGAAAGCTCTCCCACACCCTGCTAAGCCTGGTCTCTCGTAAGTACCATTTGACCTCACACAAACTGATTTATTATTATAGTTACGCCCTCACAACCATTATATCTTACATTCATCAGTAATGAAAAATACAATATAACTAATATAAAAGCTTAATAATGAGCTTCCGCGCCAAGCTGCCTCGCTGAGTTGCCACGCTTGAGTTGCCTCGGTTGCTTAATCTCAAATACTGTTGCTAATTAGGGATTTGCCCCTATTCTCAAGATTACCTTCAATCCCCCTTTACAATTTGAACAAAGCATATCTGAAAGACAATTACCCCCTTCCCAACATCGAAATGATCTTGGAGAACACGACCAGTCACACCCTCAAGTCATTCATCGACGGATTTATCGAATGTAATGAGATCAAGATCAACCTTGACAATCAGTAGAAAACTTCCTTCGTCATCCCCTTGGGGACCTTTTATTACACGATTATGCCATTTGGGCTCAATAATGTTAGGGCTACCTACCAAAGGGATATCACAACCATCTTGCATGAATTGATACATAAGAAGGTCAAAGTTTATGTGGACAACATGATTATTATGTCTAAGACTCGAGAAGATCACTTTCGTGTCCTCTAAAATTTCTTTGAACGACTGAGTCGATACAAGATGTGACAAAATCCACATAAATGTATTTTATGTGTCACAAAAGGAAAGATTTTTGGATTCATTGTCAGTGAAAAGGGAATAGAAGGAGTCCCCACCAATATGAAAGCTATACTCGAAATGCCACCACCACGAATGGAGAGGAACTCCAGGGATTCTTAGGAAAACTTTGGTACATGAGTTAGTTCATCAACCAACTGAATTCTATTTGTGATCCCATTTTTAAACTCCTCCATAAGGATTCTACTAAAGTATGGAATGAATCTTGTTAGGAAGCCTTTGACATAATCAAGCAATACCTTACCCGACCTCCAGTACTTATGCCTCCATAGCCAAATCTCCCTATACTCCTATCCTTAACCGTAAGAATTCTGCAAGGAAAGATCCATCAAACTATGCCAGCCAAAAGTTCATCGGGTATGAATTCAACTACAATGCCTTAGAAAAAACATGCGTCGCCTAAGTCTGGGTCACTGAAAAGTTACGACACTACGTTCTCGCTTTTCCTATCAGACTTGTGTTTCGAATGAAATACCTACTTGAGAAACTTTCCTTCTCTAGCCAAATGGCCTGATGGTTGATACGACTATATGAATTTAATATCATGTATGTCACATAAAATTTAATGTAATGGAGATCCATATCCAGTTACCTCGCTGACTAACCCATGGAAAAGGTTGATGTGTGGGTCTCTAAATTCCCGCATGCAGATATTCTTTTCACCTCTCAGGAGGACCTCCGATGGAAAACATTATTTGACAGCACTGCCAACAAGAAAGGATACGGCATTAGGATACTCTTTATTGTCCATGATGATTATCACACTCTCATTGCCATAAATATGGATTTTCCCTTCACCAAAAATATGAACGAATACGAGACATGCACTACAAGCCATAAAATCTCCCTCAAGAAAGGTATCAAACATCTGGATGTCTACGAGGGCTCTTCTCTCAACATCGACCAAGTCCTTAGAAGATGTAAAGTCAAAGACGAAAAGATATTACCCTTACATGCCCACCTATAAGTGATGGCCTCCCAGTTCTAATATATCACCTTCCACTACTTGCTCCACATAAAGAACAACTTAGTCGATGCCCTTGATACCTTCGCCTCCCTAATTGACATGCTCGAAGGAATAATAATGGGCCCCTTCCTGGTCTAAAAACAAACTATGACAAACCACTGCTACCACATTAAGCTCGTCACAGAGGAGGATTCTGAAAAAGTTGTTACTTAGGCCGTTTAATACAAGATTAAACTATTGAAGTAACTCCGAACTATTTTTTGAAGAAACTCTTTTCTTTAAATCAAATCAGTGTAACAACCCGCCTAAAATAATAACGGCTGGCCAGCCCTATACCATATTAAATCAGGAGTTTCAGATGGTCCAGTCTTCACATCAACTGTCGGTACTACATAATATAGGACTAACTACCCGAAATTTTATAAGCGAGATGTTAAAATTAAATAAAATGTGCAACAGACAACCAACTAACACTACTAATAAAGGAAAGTAAGATGCATACAAGAACTATGATAAATGAAATGCTAGAAATAAAATGAAATAAATAAATACAACTGAATGTACAACAAAAAGTAGACCCGAATAGGCTGTCGGGTCACAGCCAATACAATAACTGAAATGGAATAAATATAAACATGTATATAAATATCCCTTGGGTACAAACCCGATACACAACATGAATCCTACCTAGAATTTTAAAGAAGTAGGAAGCGGCTACAAGATACATCCCGCAACAGTCCGCACCTGTCACGGCTCCCAAGACTCTGGATAGAAGGTCATCCGGCATCCATGCGGTAGGATACCTGTAATAATATATATATATACAGGTAGGAGAGAAAAGTAAACGGGTCAGAGCCCCAATTGTGAAAAATATTTAGCAAGTGTGTTAACCGTGCATAATAAATATCGGTGCACTTATTTCATAATTAAAGTGGAACCGCACTCTCGTGGAACCCCAACTCACCTCTCATCTAAAGGCACGCACCTATTCGCGTCCTCAAGTTTTAGTTAAATTACCCCTATTGTTATTAGGACAACCTAACTTATCATAGACCTAGCCTATACCCACGAGATCTACTTTCCCATCATAATCCAAGGATCCACCCTTTTCCTAAACCCACTAGATTATGATTCAAACAATTGTTCCATAATAGGCTTAATGGATTCTGATTTATAATTTAATTTATTATCATTCTTAATACGTTACCCCTATATATATATATACATATATATATATATATATATATAAATATATATATATATATGAATTTATTTCTAAATATCATGCACATGAATTATTGGAAAAACTTCTCTCTAATCTCAAAATTATACTACGTTTCGTGCGTGGGGAGTCTCGCAAAGCGAAATCCAAACAAGGAACTGCCCCATTACACTACTCCTGAAAATGTCAAGACCAGAAATCCATTATGCCATAAATGTAATTACTTCTCTCAAATCTCGACAGTGCACTACGTTTCGTGCGTGAGGTGTCTCGCAAAGCGAAATCCAAGCAAGGAACCACCTCGTTACACTACTCCTGGGCAATGTCGGTCCTAGATATCCATAATACTTAACATACAATTTACTATTTCAATCACTAAGTCTAGATTATAGTATAAAAATAACTTAATATCTCCAATAATAACCTTGGGATGATGTAACCGAATTATTCCTCAAACACGATACATTAACCCCCAATTTATCTGGTACACCGTGATCATCCAAGATGTACCCCAAAGAAATACCATATCCTTTCACCTAGGGTATATAAATATATATATATAGGTATTTTATTCTCACCATATATATATACACACCATCGTCCATACCCATGACCAAGTGTACATTCCATATATGATGTACAATGGCCATGCACATAATAATACCCGGCTATATATAGCGCCGATAAAACTGCATCAATGCTATCATCTTCCCAATGCCCGACTCACGTAATAACTGGGGACCACCTGGTGGGGATCAACGACACCCACCTCATGATAACTCACACACACGACGTCCCGGGAAGCGGTCATAGATCCACTAGCAATGAAACGAAACATACCAACCACGTCTCATCCCAAAAATATATCTATCGTATAATAACACACCGGACGACTATGACCTGGGGAATATCCACACCCTGCTCTATATGCCAGGATGCTCACCCTCTGCGCGAAAACTTCCCAATGATAGCATGAGCGGGGTATGCTTAACCACATAAGTATATATATCGCTCACATGCGCAATATACATACATCCATATGATCCCATCATATGATCCAATATAGTAAACCATCATATACGGTTTAAATATCCATACCATGTATGTCCACGACATAAGTATATCCACATATTCGTATTCCTACATAGATATATGTATATATATTCACACATCGCTATATCATTATATATACAAACTAATTCCCGTTCATATGTATAAGATATATAAGCTCGGCTATAAATATACATAATCCTCAATATACAAGGCGTCACCACAATTTCCATTAAATGTACCTCGATATGTGAATACAATCCCACTTGAAACATATTCAATCATTTTTCCTATGATGAATAGTCTCCCAAAACCATATGTATATATCTATACATATATATTCAACATTTGGGTTATCACCCAAGAGTTTGGGTAGGAATCCATCACTACACATTTCACCTCTAAATGTGAAAGCACATAATTTCCTTTAGTACTATCTAACCATAGGCACACACATGACTTAATAGTCTAAAACCTCAATTGATTCCAACCTCGTTTCAAGTATTGGAATCTTAATGGCCATATCCCCATAATTACGTGTAAACTATCCTAACTAGAATTTATGCTACTGCTTATTCTAGTCGATAGTATTATCCCAAGCGTTCCTAATGTCACCTATGGTTCGAATAAATCTCAGGAACCAGTACTCCTATTGAGTTATCAATTGTTCCTCAGTCTAAACATTTCTAAGGATATGAGATCCCTCACTCTCTAAGAGTTCTCAACTCACCTCATATTTATACCTGTATCTATGATTGGTATTCCCAACCTCAAAGAGGTTTCCCCACAATGTCCATATGCAACCCCAATACGTACATGGGTACATTTCTCCCAAATTACCCGAAGGAGTCCCCAAAAATCCTAACATGTGAGAAACTCCTTTAATATCTCCAAGAACATATCACTTGCATCATAAGAGAAGGCCCCCAAATCAATAAACCCAATTAAAAAAGGGTAGAGGTCATCCTAGAAAAACCTCATAAAATAGCCCATTAAGGAAGCCCCTAAGAATAAACTCCAAAAAAAAGGGGAAGAAAGAAATCCAAGTTCTGGGCTAAAAACAGGGTACCGGTCGACTGGTCCCAGACCCCCGGTCGACCGCGGGTCAAAATTTTGCCTACAAAGAAATGCAGTAGGCTTTTCCACTAGGGCGCGGTAGACCGGTCCCCACACCGCGGTCGATCGCCGATTTTTCCATTTTCAGCAAAACCCACGAATTTAAACCTTAAAATTTTCATTCCAATCCCCAAATATTTATCACAACATGATTCTAAGACAATAAATCAACCTAAAGTTGATCCCACCCATTTCTATTCCATTGAATCCATATTTCAACATTCATTTCAAGATTTAAACCTAAAAATCTAGGTTTTGATATTAATACCCAAAAAATTCATTTCTTTAACCCACAAATTATGAAATTAAATACACAAATAGCTATTTAGAAAGATTAAACACTTGCCTCAAATTTGTAGAGGTTGGATCGTCCTCGATGTCGCGGTTGGGCCAAAAATCTCCAAGCTTTTCTTCCTCTCTCTCTTCCTTTCTTCTTCTTTCCTTTCTTCTTTCTCCCTCTAGGGATTTTTCTCTCTTTCTCTCAAATGAGAAATGAATTTATCCGTAAGCCTCCAAATCCTTTAAAACAAAATCCCAATTTTAAATGTTAATACACACTTTAAATGACTCGTTTACTCCAATTCAAGTCAAAATAACTTAAAAACATTCCGGAGCCGAAATAAGACCCAATGATAGTCATTTTGACTATCTCGACCCTTCCGGGATCGATGGTACCCTAAAAAATATCATCCGGAATACTTTGAAATATTCTCTATTTTTGGGCCAAAGTTCCCAAATTTTGAAATTCTCCACTTTAATTAAATTTTATTTTCCCAAAATTTAATTTCTCAGTCTCCAAAAATCGAGGGTTGTTACAATCAATTTAATCACAAGATGTGTTTAATAAAACATGCACGAGATCTCTTCAAGATTTTGTTACCTAGTTTAGTAAAATAGTTTAAAACAATTAAACTCAGCACAACTACGAGAATGCGATGAGGAGATGAAGAAAGATTAAGTTCAATATATTTTTAACGTGGTAAAACCTCACCCAACTGAGGAAAGATCCACGGTGACTTCTAAGTCACAAACCAAAAATCCAATAAACAAAATTCTAATGTTACAAACTATAAAACACACATGCACACAAATCAGTCCTATCTAAGTTTAGAAATGTACCCACTGGCTTTACTTCTAACTTCTCTGCAGTTCTGATTGTTGATGTGGCTTTACCATTTTTCTAACTTCTCTATTTTTGTTCCAATCTTTACGTCGACTCTTTAGATTCAAGATCTTATACCCAACACTTCTGTGTTTTAGTGTGACAAGTGTTTGTGAATGTGATTCTAACCCATGCATGTATACACACACACACACACACACACACACACACACACACTTATTTTATACAAACAATCCTAATGAATTACAAATCATATCTAGGATGTACTGTTTTCAGTTTCTCTCTTGTTTATAAGTAGAAAACTGTATTTGACCTTTAATCTAATCCCAAAATCCAAGGTTACCTTGCTCGTAAGACTGCCAAGGTCATATCCAATTTTAGAGGGATTTAAAAAAAGATTTTGAAATTGGAAACCACCCATTGCGATTCTAACTAGGTCGACAATATTGTTTCATAAGAATTAGAAACAGAAAGAAGATTTGTTTATTCTATGTTTTTGAAAAACATTTATAGAACAGTAATAAAAAAAAGTGATTTCTCAAGATGAGAAATTGAACTATGCAGATCTATGTGTAATATGACATGGAATGGACAAATCTATAGTTTCTATTAAAGATAAATACAGATCTAACACCCAAAGTCTAAGTTGGAAACAAGATCTTAAACACAAAGGAATAGAACTCAAACACCCTTCAAAACCACCACCATCAACACACTCAAACACGCGGGAATAGTGTTTGGTTAAACTGTTTATGAGATATGAGTTAGGGCTTGAAACAGGCTAGGGTTTTTAAAAATAGGGTTTGGACGATTAAGGTTTCACTCTCTCTATGGCTTCTCTCTCTTTTTTTTTCTCTCTTCTCTCTCTTCTATCCCTATCAGGACGAAATGCCAAAATTCCATTCAGGCTGAGGGTAAGAATCCTTTTATAGGGAGC
The DNA here is from genome assembly GCA_949130495.1 of Sambucus nigra. Classification (NCBI taxonomy): domain Eukaryota; kingdom Viridiplantae; phylum Streptophyta; class Magnoliopsida; order Dipsacales; family Adoxaceae; genus Sambucus; species Sambucus nigra. The sequence goes on along the minus strand of OX422207.1, from coordinate 156,644,230 downwards.
AAGGAAGGATCGAGAAGGGTTCACCAAATCAAGGGATGATATTCAGTATTTGCCTTTTGACTTAGATCCAACGGTGAAATAAAACCGGTGAGTTAAAAGGCATCAAATTGGTAGAGAAGGGTTTTACAGGGATTGACCTCAAACACATGCAAAGCGTTGATAACAACGATCCAAGGGCTGATAATGGATAACAGTTTTGTGTCTTCAAAGAAACACAAATCATACCGGTGTGGTTGTGACAGGTGTAGGGCTCAGATCTGTTCTCACACGCGCATTTGAAAATAATTACATATGCACCGTATAGTCTCTAGCACTTTCGGTTCCTACCCAAACCAACTTATAGGTATGAAAAGGTAAAACCAGAAAGAGCAGAATGACCCCAAATGTTTTATAATCAAAATTTTGTTATGAAAAAATTATTTAAAAAATGTTTTAAAAAATCCCAAAAATTATTTAAAGCAAATTTAAATGGGATTAACCACACACAACTCACACACAACCACTTAAAGAAATATACGTACAATGTATGCAATCCTAGAGTGTGTGGATGTGATTTATACCTCCAATTTAATAAATAGTGGCATAAGATGAAGATTCTGAGGCAGTTTGGATTCTAGGGAAATGGAACACCAATTTTGTCACAATTTCCAAACTAGATGAGCACTTATACAATGTAGACTCAAGTGAGTCAAGAGTATAAGGTGCTTTAATCTCCCCCTTTGGAAATATGAGACAAAATCTCCTTTGAGTCATCCAGGACTCATAGGGCTACAAAGAAATAAGAAAAACCAATTCCTATACAATATTTCTATCTACCCATTTCCTAAAAAAAGAAAATTACATAACTCAACTATTTACAATCCAATACCCTAAAAACATCTGTTGAATACAACTGTACAGAATCCTACAAATAGTCACTAAGATCAAGCTTATTAGAAATATGTACAAAAAAGATTGACTCATAAGTCTCAAATTACTCCCCCATTTTGTCTCAAATGGACAAAGGGAAGAAAAACTGAAGTCATAGGAGTTTATTCATGGCAAAACATTCCTATTAATTTTCGCAAAGGGATAAATCTATTGTAATCCAAAGCTTTTGTAAACATATCTGCGAGTTGCAAATCAGTAGGAAGATAATTTATTTCTAATTCCTTAGTTTCAACTAATTCGCGTATAAAATGATGTCTAATTTTTATATGTTTAGTTTGCGAGTGTTGAACCGAATTCTTAGAAATATTTATCGCACTTTGATTTTTCCAGTAAAGATGTAATTGACCTTATTGAACACCATAATCATTTAGCATTTGCTTAAGCTAAAGTAATTGGGAACAACAACTACCAGCAGCTATGTACTCAGATTCTGCTGTAGATAAAGAAGTGCAATTTTGCTTCTTACTACTCCCACCTACTAAATTGTTACCTATATAATAGCAAGCTCCTGATGTGCTCTTACTATCATCAGTACACCCATCCCAATCGGCATTAGTGTATCCAATTATAGTACTAAGATTTTCATTGGTGTACCATAGACCTAAATTTAGAGTGCCTTTTATGTACTTAATAATTCTTTTCACACAAATTAAGTGGCTCTCTTTAGGATTATTTTGATAACGGGCACACACGTACACTGTGTACATAATGTCAGGACGCGAAGTAGTAAGGTATGGTAAGGTTCCAATCATACTACGATATAGAGTAGGATCTATGGATTTACCATTCTCATCCTTAGAGAGTTTTACCGTAGTACTCATGGGAGCTTTAGAATCTTTGGCACTTTCGACACCAAATTTTTTGACAATCTCTAAAGCATATTTAAACTGTGAAACAAATAAGCCTTCGCAATTCTGTTTGACTTGAAGACCTAAGAAGAACAATAACTCGCCCATAAGAGACATTTGAAATTCTTTATGAATAATTGCAGAAAAAGATTTGACTTATGAGGGAGAAGTGGATCCAAAAATGATATCTTCAACGTAAACTTGAGTTATAATAATATGTTAGTTAAAATGTTTGACAAAAAGGGTTTGATCATTTGCACCTCTCTTAAAACCTTTCTCTAAGAGAAAATTGGGAAAGCGCTCATACCAGGCTCTTGGCGCTTGTTTTAGGCTATACAAAGCCTTTTTAAGACGAAAAACATGATTTGGATATTGAGGGTGAATGAACCTTTTTGGTTGTTCTACATATGTCTCCTCAGTCAAGATTCCATTAAGAAAAGCAGATTTGACATCCATTTGGTAAAGCGTAAAATGTAAGTAACAAGAAGGTGAACAGATTCTAATGGAGTAACAGGGGCAGAAGTCTCGTTAAAATTTATTCCTTCAATTTGAGAGTAAACTTGAGCAACTAATATAGCTTTTTTTCTAATGATTATCCCACTTTCATCAGATTTATTTTTAAATATCCAATGTGTGCCAATAACCTTTTTGTGATTAGGCCTAGGTACAAGATACCAAACATAATGAATGACAAATTAAAGTAGTTCTTCCTGCATTGCAGAAATCCAATGCGGGTCATTAAATGCCTCATTTACATTTTTTTGTTCCACAAGGGAAACAAAACATGCATAATGAGCATAATTTCTTAATTTAGATCTTGTACGCACAGGTTCACTAGGGTTACCAACAACTTTATCTATGGGATGATCTTTAGAGACCCAGTTAGGTACTTAAGGTGTCTCAATTGGTAAAGAATCATCTATTTATGGAGAATCGTTTTCTAAAACATTTTCAGACTCTTCTGTAGTAGTTGGTTCTCCAGTCTTACTCTCAATAGTAGTTTCGCTTATAATAACGTTTATGGATTGCATTAAGGTCTTAGTGCGAAGATTATAAACACGGTATGCTTTACATTCAAGAGAGTATCCTAAGAAAATAGCTTTATCTCCACGAGTCTCGAATTTGGATAGGTGTTCTCTGTCTTTGCAGCCATAACAAGTACTACCAAAGGTTCTAAGGTATTTAAGATTGGGCCTTTTCCTATACCATAATTCGTAAGGATTTTGTTTAGAATTCTTCCTAAGATAGACCCTATTGATGATGTGACATGAAGTTCTAATAAATTCTACCCAAAAGTATTTAGGTAGGCACTTGGCATGAATCATAACACGTGCCATCTCTTGAAGAGTACGATTCTTGCGCTCAGCAACTCCATTTTTTGGGAGAGTTTTAGGAGCACTGAATTCGTGTTTGTAACCATTATAATCACAATACTCTATAATACCAGTATCTATGAATTCTCCACCTCTATCACTACGAATTCTATTTACTTGAATGTCCTTCTCATTTTCAATCCGAAGTAGAATTTTCAAAAAGGTTTGTAAAGTGTAAGATTTTTGTTTTAAGAAGGCCACCCAAGTAAATTGAGTGAAGTCATCAACCATAACAAGAATATAATTGTGTCCACAGAGACTAACAGTTCGAGAAGGACCCATTAGGTCCATATGGATGAGCTCCAAAGGTTAAGAGGTAAGGATATCTTTAACTTTCTTATGAGGTGCTTTAACAATTTTTCCTTCCTGGCATGAACCACAGACAATATTAGAGATAGGTTTGATTTTGGAAATTCCTCTAAATATTTCTTGTGAATACATTCTACTAAGGTTATCATAATTTATGTGACCCATCCTGTTATGCCATATTTCTTTGTCATCCATTCTGGCAATGTTACAGACCTCTGTGACAGCCTGGAAAGTATAACAATTATCAGGTGTTCGCAGTCCTGTAAGAATGCACTCACCTTTTTCATTTTAAATTTTGCAATTGTTCTTTCAAAAAGTGACAGTATGATTTGAGTCATAAAATTGCGATATACTCAGTAGCTTAGCCTTAAGTCCTTTGACTAGAAGAACATTTTTAAGTATAAGTAATCCTTTTTCTTTGAGTGTTCCTTTACCAACGATTTGAGATGATACACCGTCACCAAAAATAACTTTTCCTCCAGCAAAGTTGGTTTTGTTTAAAAGTTTGGTATCATCCCCAGTCATGTGCTTTGAACACCCAGAGTCTAAATAGCATCCAAAAGGAGTGTGTTCAACTTTTAAAGCAGTAATCACAATGTTAAACTTCTGTGGGGGCAATAACTCATCTTTTCTAACCCAAACAGCTCTTGTTTTTATTTTGCGTTTATTTGCTCTCATTTGATAAAATTTGCGAGCAATAGCTTTTTATTGAAAAATGTTTTGTGCATGAGTTTTAATTTTATGGAAAGTAGGAGCTTTTGGTTTAGGAAAGTTCCTAGGAATCCTTCTTGGAAATTATCTTTTAGGTTTGGTCTTTCTCTTTCTATAGTTAGAGTTTTTGTCTGGTTGTCGAGGCAGAACATAATTGTTACGACTTCTCGTAGAGTATTTAAAGTTCTGGTATTGAGGAGTATCACAAACATGTCTGACTAAACGTATAGAGTAGCAACCTTCAAAATAATGACCGTATAAGTCATAGTATGAGCAATATAGCTTGCTCGAAGAGGGTATCTCCTTAGGAAAATCTCTAAACATAGGTTTCATGGGATTTTCATTTTGAACCTTATTGCTAGGGAGAACAGTTTGAAAGGTAGACTCACTCTTCCTAATTTGAGGGCAAATGTATTTAGTCTTAGGTGGACTATCACACTTATATTAACTTGATTCCCCAATATCAAAATTTAGTTGATTTTTATCAAACTCATTTGTTAGGGAATGAAAATCTGGACAAGTCTCTCTAGGTCTTTTGCCTCCTGACACAAACTTGATTGGTTCAAATTTTTTAGTTTGTGTCTTTAAATTTTGGGGAAACCCTATTCCAGTTCGATCATCAGAATTTGTTTTTGAATCAGCAACGAAACCATCAAAATAGTTTGAATTATTTTTAAATTTTACAAATTTTTTGAAAATAGTTGATGCCTTTTCTGTATATTGTTCCAATTCTAATAATGTCGCTTTATATTTTTTCTCCGGTGTTTCATTTACTTCAATCAAAATTTTCAATTTTTGATCAAAATTTTTTACTTCACTTTCAGAAGTTAGACATTGGGTAGTATACGCTTCAGCGTTAAGTTTAACCATCACACTTAGGTCTTCTAGTTTCCTAGTGAGATCTTTCACAGTCTTCTCAACTATAGTTCTTTTCTTGAGAGTCTTAGCATAAAGTGTGTGAATATTAGTGAGGTCTTTAGTGTCGGAATGACTAAGTGTAGTGTGTGAAGTGACCCCTAAGGATTCAATTTTTGAACTCACACACACATTGACATCGTCATTATCTCTTTCCCTTTAGCTCACACACCCTCCTGTAGAACTAGCAATATTCTCAGAAATTAAAGCATCTAAACCAGTAGCAGCATGATTCATAACAACAGAAGTAGAGCTATTATCATCATTCTCATACATAGGCAAAGGCATATCATTATTATAGATTATCTTGGCATAGAAATACGTGCAAGGATAAAAAACATCAGATGATTCGGGTTCCTCATTTTCAAAATCATTTTAATCGCCCCATGTCTTGAAAATGTTGGCCCTAATATGTTTATTTGTTTTGTTCAAGTTAACTCTATAGTCTTGTGCTATGTGACCCAATTTACCACATCTATAACATTCAGTATTCTTATAATCTTTGTTAGGTCTCGTATGATTTTCCTTGTGATGTTTGTCTTGACCTTTCTCATGAGGTTTGTGATTAAAATGTGTTGGATAATTTGGCTTGCCTTGTCTAGTTGCCATTTTATTTCTAAAATTCAAAATTTTCCTAAACTATTTTGACATCAAGGCAATCTGAATATCCAAACTATCTATATCACATTCCTCATCAGAATCATTGTTAGGAATGCTAAGATCAGGTTTTATCAGCTTAGAGGAGAAACTCAAATTGGAACTAGTCTATTTTCTATGGGACAGGGTCAATTGTTTCTTAAATTCTAATTCCATTTCCACAGTTCTCAGTTTACTACTGAGTAATTCAGGATTGATTTTGGTCACTCATTTCCTCAATAGCATATCTTTTGTTATCAAATTTGTGTGTTAATGATCTTAGAATTTTAGAGAAAATTTCATGTCTATCATAAGTTATCCCATTAGCATGCAATTTGGTCACAATATCGGTTAATTTCATGTAAAAATCATCAAAAGATTCAGAGTCTAATATAATTAAAGATTTATACTATTGGATAAGCATCTGTGTTTTAGTAGCCTTAACTCTAGTGTCACCTTCATGTGAAGTAACTAGTGTATCCCAAGATTCCTTAGAAGTGGTACAGGATGAGATCCTTTTGAACTCATGTTCATTTATAGACATAAAAATGTCATTCTTTACTTTGTTATTATTTCGAGAAACTTGCTTCTCTTCTTGAGTGAATTCACTTAATACCTTCTTAATCCTCTCATTACTTCCTTCAGTGACTGGTTTAGTAGGATAAGTATATCCATTTTCAACAATATCCCAGACATAATCTCCCAAGGTTCCTTGTATGAAAGCAACCATTCTTACCTTCCAGTAAGAAAAGTTGCTTCCATGAAAGAGAGGAGGTCTGTTCAAGTTACCAAATCTCTCACTTTTCTCGTCCATTATTTGATTTTAAGAAAACAATTTCAGAAACACAAGATCTTTTGAAAAGAAATTTCCCAAGCTCTGATACCAATTGAAAAAGGTGTTACTTAGGTCATTTAATACAAGATTAAACTATTGAAGTAACTCCGAAATATTTTTTGAAGAAACTCTTTTCTTTAAATCAAATCAGTTTAATCACAAGACGTGTTTCATAAAACATGCATGAGATATGTTCAAGATTTTATTAACAAGTTTAGTTAAATAGTTTAAAACAATTAAACTCAGCACAACCATGAGAGTGAGATGAGGAGATGTAGAAAGATTAAGTACACGAGATTTTTAACTTTGTAAAACCTCACCCAACTGAGGAAACATCCACGGTGACTTCTAAGTCACAAACCAAAAATCCACTAAAACAAAATTCTCAAGTTACAAACTATATAACACACATGCACACAAATCAGTCATATCTAAGTTTAGAAATGTACCCACTAGATTTACTTCAAACTTCTCTGAAGTTCTGATTATTGATATGGCTTTCCCAGTTTGCTAACTTCTCCAGTTTTGTTCCAGTCTTTATGTCGACTCTTTAGATTCAAGATCTTATACCCAACACTTCTGTGTTGTAGTGTGACAAGTGTTTGTGAATGTGATTCTTACACATGCATGTACACATCCACACACTTATTTTATACAAACAGTTCTAATGAATTAAAAATAAGATCTAGGTTGAACATTTTTTGGTTTCTCTCTTCTTTAGAAGAAAAAAATCGTATTTGACCTTTAATCTAATCCCGGAATCCAAGGTTACCTTGCTCGTAAGACTGCCAAGGTCATATCAAATTTCAGAGGGTTTTAAAAAAAAGATTTTGAAATTGGAAACCACCAATTGCGATTCCAGCTACGTCAACAGTCTTGTTTCGTAAGAACTAGAAACATAAAGAAGATTTATTGATTCTAAGATTTTGAAAAACATTTATAGAACAGTAATCAACAAAAGTGATTTCTCAAGATGAGAAATTAAACTATGCAGATCTAGGTGTAATGTGACATCCAATGGCCAGATCTATAGTTTCTATTAAAGAGAAATATAGATCTAACACAAAAAGTCTAAGTTGGAAATAATATCTTAAACACAGAGGAACAAAACTCAAACACCCTTCAAAATCACCACCACCAACACACTCAAACAAATAGGAATAGTGTTTGGTAAAAATATTTATGAGTTATGAGTTAGGGTTTGAAACTGGTTATGGTTTTGAAAAATAAGGTTTGGACGATTAGGGTTTCACTCTCTCTCTGGCGTCTCTCTCTTTTTTTTTCTCTCTTCTCTCTCTATTAGGATGAAATGCCAAAATTCCATTCAGGCTGAGGGTAAGCCTCCTTTTATAGGGAGCAAGGAAGGATCGAGAAGGGTTCACCAAATCAAGGGCTGATATTCAAGCTTTGCCTTTTGACTTAGATCCAACGGTGAAATAAAACCGGTGAGTTAAAAGGCATCAAATTGGTTGAGAAGGGTTTCACAGGGATTGACCTCAAACACATGCAGAGCGTTGATAACAACGATATGAGGGCTGATAATGGACAACGGTTATGTCTCTTCAAAGAAACACAAATCAGGTCGGTATGGTTGTGACATGTGTAGGGCTCAGATCTGTTCTCACACGCGCGTTTGAAAATAATTACATACGCACCCTATAGTCTCTAGCACTTTCGATTCCTACCCAAACCAACTTATAGGTATGAAAAGGTAAAACTAGAAATAGCAGAATGACCCCAAAATTTTTATAATCCAAATTTTATTATGAAAAAAATATTAAAAAAATCCCCAAAATTATTTAATTCCAATTTAATGGGATTAACCACACACAACTCACACACAACCAATTAAAGCAATATACGAACCATGTATGCAATCCTAGAGTGGGTGGATGTGATTTATACCACCAATTGAATCAAGAGTGGCATAAGATGAAGATTCTGAGGGACTTTGGAGTCTAGAAAAATGGAACACCAATTTTGTTACAATTTCCAAACTACATGAGCACTGTAACAATGTAGACTCAAGTGAGTCAAGAATATAAGGTGCTTCAGATTCGATATGGTTGGGTTCTGGTACTACATCATTTGTCTCTTCCTCAAACATGACAGATATATGCTAACAAGAAAGGTTGTATGACCCTCCACAAGTTGGCTGCCCAATACAGTAGTTGCGATAAAGCACTATTCAAGAGAAACTTTGATGGAATCCACTTACACTGCATCGCAAGGGCTGACATTAAAGATAAAATGCAGAAGATCCACAACGGGGAATGAGGACCCCACATGAATGGCCATATATTAGCCAAAAAGATTATCCATTAGGGATATTATTGGACCACTATGTTTCCGAATTACACCACTTGCGTTCAAAGATGACTCAAATGCCAGCAGTTTTCCTACCTCCACCACATACCTACTCGGGAATTATACAACATAACTTTTCCCTGGCCATTCTCCACCTTGGGCACTCACATCATAGGGAAAGTCACACCCAAATCTTCAAACGGGCATGAGTTCATCCTAGTCCCCATTGATTACTTCATCAAATGGGTCGAAGTCAAGTCATATGCAATACTAAAATCCAAGAAGGTAACCAAGTTTATCAGAAAGAACATCATTTATCAATATGGGGTTCCTCACGATCTAGTATCAGATAATGGGTTACATTTTGAGGCCGAGGGAACATAATTAGTCGATGGGTATGGGATTAAGAGGCATAAATCTTCTCCCTACCAACCTAAAACCAATGGTTCAGTTGAAGCCACCAATAAGAACCTCAAAGTCATCATCAGCAAAATGACCGAGAGTCACCTAGATTAGGCTGACCGAATCCGTTATGTCCTCTAGGGATACCTCACTCTATATTCATGACATCTACTTGGGATACCCCTTACTATATGGTATACGACATGGAATAAGTCCTACCCATTGAGATACAAATACCTTCCTCATGCGTTATGCTACGAAGAAGAGTTAGTTAGGTAGACTGGTATTATAGTCGCTTTAATGAACCGTCTCTCTTGGATAAAAAGACGATGAAGGCTCTATACCATAGACAAGGGTACCATCACCGGATAGCACGATCATTCAAGTTAAGAGTCAAGGACCAAGGTGTCTAAGAAGGAGACTTAGCCCTCAAATAGATCATAGAACCCGTTTGGGACACCATATGAAAATTCAAGTCAAACTGGAGTAGCCCATGCATAAGGAAGAAGATTATCTCAGGAGGCACTGTTATGCTCGCAGACCTCGAAGGAGAAGAAATGGACTGTCCAATCAACCTGGACCATTTCAAGAATGTTCTACCCTTAATCTAAAATCTCGGCGCCTCATAAATTTTCTCATCTCCCTTTGATTCTTAAAAAAAAATACATTTCTCTCTACCCTCAACTATGTGGGGCCTAATCCTCTAAAAAGCCTTTTTCTTTAAAAATGGAACTTAAAATTTTTCAAAACCCCTAGAGGTACTTAAGAAACTTATACACTTTACATGGGCACGATCCCCTTCTTTTTCCCAAAGTTCTATTCTTTTTTAACTTACGCGAACGACATTTCATTTTATCATTTAAATAAACGAAAGGATTATTTATGCGTTAGATATAAGAATATATAATTCAAATGCAGAACTCATCAAGATGCACAAAAATAAGATCAAAATGTTTTTTATTTCAAATAAGGAAGTTCGGTACCATTACACGAAGTATCAGCGAAGGGAGTCAAAACAACCACCCCTCTCCCTTGACCAAAATGTTTCTAAATAAGCCTAACCAAACTTTACAAAGTTATTTCGAAAAACCTAAATACCAAAATATTCCAAAGTCACCAAAAGATTCATATAAAAATAATCTCAACTTCACAAAAATATATCCATAGATGCTAGAAGAACTATCCCCATAATCATCAACCCTTGAAGGTCCCCAAACATCTCTTGCCTAGTTAATATTCTGAATACCATAGAGGAGTACGCCCTGACCTACCTTAAAAAAATCAATACACCACCATTTATAGTGTCAAAAAAGACAAACCACTTCTGGATGGTCTTTTCTACTAGGATCTTCTCAACGACTCACTTCCACTGCCATTTAAGATAATCTCTTAACACATACCAAACCTATCCTACAGATTGAAATGGATAAGTTAACGACCGATAATTCTCCTACAGAGAACCTAACCTCAAGTACAGGGATTCAGTTAACTATTCCATAGGAAAGAAGTTCTGTGTATGAGGAGGCACTAATTTCTCCCATCCAACTTAATGCAAGATCCACCAGGGGAAATATAACGAAGTCTACCACAAGCCAACTTATAGTGCATACCGGTACTCTCCCAGTTCTACAATAGGCTGCAGTTCCCCCCACCATGGCACCGACCAAAGCAGGAACCGAGCTTCGTACTCCACAAACCAATAAACCCAACTCTCCACTGATGGGCCGAAACTAATAAGTACCGAGCAAACAAACTCATCATGCCTAACATGGGATACTCAGGAGGAATCGCCAAACGGAACCTCTTCGCCTCCAGCCACATGAACAACATCACTGGGCTCCCTCTGAGAAAATCGAAGAAACCTTTCCTCAAAGAATCAAGACCATTCAGATTATTTACTAGTATCACCGCCTTAGGACTGTGACAGTAGGACATCCATGTTGTGGTTGTAGAGGAATTAAGTCCCTCATCGCTAACAAAAGCCTCACAGAAAGGCCCAAGAAAATACCTCTGGCAAAACCTTAATCATCAAAATCATTCACAATCAATCCCCATCAGGTGTTGATGATCTATAGGAGTGACAGTCATATACCCGAAGCCAAGATGAAAAGTGTGGGTAGTGTCCCAGGACCTCTCTCCCAAAGCATGCAACACCATAGTAGAAAGTGATGTCTCATCCAAAGTAACAACTCTAGTAAAAACAACATCATTACAGTTCGTTTAACACACCAGATTCAGCATAATCCAACGAAGGCAATAAGCCCCACTTTATAACAAATCTTCCTATCCCCTCATCCATATACAGCATAAATCGCCAAGGGCTTCCTCTATTCAAAAAAATTTCAAACTCATTTTTCCCGCTTTTTCTCCAAAGAAATCCGTTCAAAAGGGGAGGTCTTTTTCAACCAAGCCTCTGAGGACACCTTCTACTCAAACATATTCAAAATTTTCCAAAAAAAAAAATTACTATTCTTTCTCAAAGAAAATACTCAACATCAAATTAAAATACATGTAGAGTATGCCACTAAGTCAAGATAATCAAACAAAATATGCATGTATTTTTGCCTTCTTGAAGTCTTTTTCCAGGCTCAATTTCGTTACATCAAGAATGCAACATGGTCAACATCAAACTCCCCTAGTCAATGATGAATTTGCAATAAAATCCCAAAGGGAAAGAACCAGAATTAGATGTCACTTCATTTTCCCCATAACCCTCTCTCTTAGGTACCAGGTGTACCCAAACTTGCACGACTACAACCTCATCATCTGTACCTGCATTCTAACCCCCACGGAGTCATCCCCCATGGATCAAAGCTCACCTGCAATCCCTAATAGAGAATCAACACCTACTCAAGTCACAAAAAGGCGAGAAAATGCTAGAAAAATAAAAAATTATATACATAATTTCCAAAAATGCCAAACAAGTATTAGAACATTTATTCATCAAGAAAATCATTTTTGGGGACACTAAACCCCTTAAATACTCCCAAAACCCTCGATAGGATTAATATTATGCTCTTACCCCCAGTATAAAGCCTACACATATTCCATAAACATAACCAACAATGCGCTCGCATCCCAACTCCAACTATAATCACCCAGTGGAATATGGAATCTCAAATCTTCCCTAGTGGAATCTCAAGTCTTTCGCGATGAAATACAAACCTCAAATCAATGCGTCCTCGGTTGAATTACAAAATATTACCCTCTCGATTCCCCATCGAAATTTCCATGCTAATCTTTCCCCAAATCCTTCATAACTTCCACAACAAAACTATCCCAACTAGACGTCTCAAAAGGTAAAACTATCCCCAAGAGAGTCTAAAGGCAACACCATCCTTAGCTGAAAAAAAGGTGCACCAGCATCCCCAAGATAAGACATCAATACCCCAAGAAAATAACTCCATACATCTCATCTTTAGGTCCTTAGAATTGACCTCAGTACTCAGAATCGATTGTCACTACTTTAGGTCCTCATAATTGACCTTGACCCACAGAATCGTTCTTTAAAACATTAGGTCCTCAGAATTAACCTCGGTCCTCAAAATTGACCTCAACCTTCAGAATCGTTCGTCACAACTTTAGGTCCTCAGAATTCACCTAGAGCCACTAAATTGGTTTTTACAACTTTAGGTCCTCAGTTTTGACCTCGATGCTTAGAATTGATCGCTATAACTTTAGGTCCTTAGAATTGACCTCGACCCATAGAATTGGTCGATATAACTTTAGGCCCTCAGAATCGACCTCGACCCCCAAAATTGATCCTCATAAGTTTAGGTCATCATAATTGAACTATAGGTCCTCAGAACTGACCTCGGCCCTCTGAATCGGTCGTCACAACTTTAGGTCCTTAGAATCAACCTCGACCCGCATAATTGATCTCTTCCACTTTAGGTCCTCAAAATTGACCTCAGCCCTCATAATCGGTCTTTATCACTTTAGGTCCTCATAATTGACCTCGACCCTCAGAATCGATTGTCACAACTTTAGGTCTGCATAATTGACCTTGACCCGTAGAATCGATCATTATAACTTTAGGTCCTCAGAATTGACCTCGACCATTAGAATTGGTCGCTATAACTTTAGGTAATAAGAATTAACCTCGGCTCGCATAATCAATCATCATAACTTAAGTCCTCCGAATTGACATCGTCCCTCAGAATTGGTCGCTACAACTTTACACGATGGGACTTCCAGAGCATCTTCAGCGGATACACGATGTGTTCCATGTATCATCACTGAAGAAATACGGGAGCGAGAGGGATTTTTGGAACGTCCCACTTGATGATATTGACTTATATCTAGCCGTCTGCTATGAGGAGAGTCCCGTGGCTATTCTGGATTGTGGTGAGGATAAACTAAGGTCCATGGTGGTGCCCTCGGTGCGAGTTCAGTGGGGTCACCACAATGTTAAGGAGTCAACTTGGGAGCGGGAGGATGACATGCACCAGAAATATGCAGAGTTTTTTATTGCGGGTATGTCCTGATTTCGAGAACGCAATTCCTTTATAAGGGGGAAGTATGTAATACGCTGTAATTTTGCGTATTTTTAAACTAATTAATTCTAAAATTAATTAGTAAAATTAAGTTTTAATTAAATTACGCAAGTGAAGTAATTTAATGCGATTTATTTAATAATTGTGATTATTAATCGAGAGTTAAATACTGATTAATAGTTTGATGAAATTTACTAAGTGTGAATAGTAAATAAAAAAATATTATAATTATACGGCATCGTGAGTAATATGTGCATATTATAGTTTATCTCATCGAGAGTCACGTCTATACTATTTTGAGGTGAGGAATGAGAAATAAATTTTAAGTGAATCGAATGGGAATTTACAGGTCACAAATGATTCCAGATGGATTTAAATAGTCAAAAAAGTGTACCCGGGGGTAGAGTTTGGGTCCCGGGACAATTTTGGACCAAACCGACACCTGTTAAGGGCGTTACGATTATTTTTCTCAAAGAGGTCAAGGGACCTACGAAAATTAGAGCCATATATCAGATATTTAGATATTGGTATGAGGCCTCATAACACAAAACATTAGAGAGGCCATTAGAGAAAAGGGGGAACCATTTCCCAAAGCCTAAAGAGAGAATTGAGAGGGTGGTGAAGGGTTTCTTGCACCACAAGACAATTGGAAAGGAATATTGGAGAAGAAGCAATCAATCATCAACCAAGAATCACCAAATCAGATCAATCAATCTAAGGCAAGTGTTTGTTTCAATTTAAATTGAAGTTTTAATACCCATATGTAGAGATTTCATTAATAGATTTATTTATATTTCTAAAACATGATGAAAAGTACAAATTGATTTCATGTTGGGTAAAACTGCATGTAGTTAGGGTATATATCTATAGTAGATTGGAAATCAGAAGTGTTTTGATTATTAATATAAAATTAAATCTGGGTTTTGAATTGAAATAGATGGATGAACACAAAACTAGCTTATCAATGAGTTTTGAGGGTTAGATTCATTCATATTTGATTTCAGTGGAGTTTCAATGTGTTTGAAACATTAGAAATCATCCTAACTCATGTAGAAATAGTTAGGAATAATCTTATGTGAATTTGGTTGATAATTATGGAGGTTGGGTAAAACAGAATGGGTGAGAAATTAAAGAAGTTGAAGTTGCACCTGTTCGACTGATCGATCGACCCATGAATGTCGATAGATCGACTGAGCCGATCGATCAACCAAAACCTTCGATCGATCGACCCTGGAAGATTTTGGGTTATTTTCTTAGTTGAATTTTCTAGGATTACCATTAATGGAAGGGGATCTTAGGAGTCTTATTATACCTATATGGGGACTAGATAAAGACCGGTAGGCGTATAGGAAGGAAACCTTAGAGTTGTGTGGACGCTCAACTAATTAAGAAAGTGAATTAAATTTGTAAATAAATGATAATGTACGGTGAATATTAGAGAGAAAATATTACGTACCAGTATAAATAATTTGGTTATGTGAATACCTATTATATTGATACTTAGGCTGTGTGAATACCTATTGTATGCTTAATTCGGTATTGGGGTCGATGATTATCCGGACCAATACATGGAAGGTCGATTTGGGGTCGATGAGCAGCCGGACCAATATACATATTCATAGCATTTAGTTTGGGGTCAAGGGATATCCGGACCAATCTAAATGATTGGGGTCGATGATTATCCAGACCAAAAATCCTTATAGTATATATTGTGTAAAATGTATATACTTCATGATATTCTAATTATGTGTGGAAGTAGAATTCTAGATGATATATATATATATATATATATATATATATATATATATATATATATATATATATATAGAGAGAGAGAGAGAGAGAGAGATAGAGATATAGATATACATCTAACTGATAAATTATGTACGGAGAAACTTAATTTCAAGATAAACAAAATAGATTTGGAATATCTATAGAAAATTAAGTAGTTAAACTTAATTATGGAAGTCGTATGATAAAAATGAAATACTTTATGAATTAAGTAGTGGTACTTGATTATGATGATTAAATATAACACATGTGAATGTCATACGAAAATTGAAATACGCGAGGATGTTAATAATGAACCGTACTGTATGGGCGGTACGGTAGGGTATGACATTGATAAGATCGGTTATATACTTTAGTCGAGATAGATTGGGCATGATAGATAGGTGGGCTACGTATAGGACGTTAGGCATGCACATTAGATAAGAGGTGAGGAGACTTAACATGTGTAATCAATAACTGATTTTAATTGCAATAAATTACTTGATAAATGTTTTCAAACTGTTTTGAGTACTAACTCTTGGTATAAAAATGTTTTCAAAACCTTTTAGGTGTCCAGCCACAAGGGCGCCGAACTTGATTTCATTCCAGGGATTCAGAGTTGTAGATTTGTGGATGCTGACATGATTACTAATTAACTGACTACTTCATTCAGATATAGCATAGGATCTCATTCTTATTTTCATATGTATACATGTTGTCAGTTATCCCCGTCACAGTTCCAGATTTGTATTAGTTTTACTTTGTAATTGGATTGTGGATGTTTGCTTGGTTGTGGTTTTGGCCAACGGTTTATTCAGCTTGACTTGATTTCTTTTACATATAAGTGATGGTTTGGATTCTAGTATCCTGTATATGTGGTTTTAGTTTTCAAATTATTCTTTTATCCTGTTTATTGGAAAGATAAAATTTGACATCGGTTTAATTAACTTAGGTGGTTAGTAATTAATTTGGTTTTCGATAATGATGTTAAGAATGAACCATATGAGAAGCCTGTTTTAATTTGATAAAGTCCTGACCACATGATATTTTAGTAAATGCGGTGTGACAATATATATGGGGGGAAAATAGGAGAAACAAAAATGAATGAGAGGAAGAAATTGGTTTCAAAGCTTCAGAAAATTGGATTACAAAAACTTCAATAAATTCATAAATTTTGCCACTCTGTTCTTTTCATTTATTTTCAGAGAGGATGAGTTAACTTGTATAGGGATGAAGAATATATTGTTTTCAGTGTATTGAGAGGAAGAAGGAGCGTTAGGGATTAATAGGGTTGGGTATGGCCAGAGTTAAGAGATTCGTTAGTTTTGTCATGAAAGTCTGATTTAATGGGTCTCATCTCTAGGTACCTAGATCTATCATAGTTATTGTCAATTTTTTTACCTTTGCAACTTTTTTTGGAGGAGGCATGTCTCACCACTATCCGTGTTTGGAATCTCAAAAACACATGCATGAACAATGGATACACTTAAAGACTCTCTCTCTCTCTCTCTCTCTCTCTCTCTCTCTCTCTCTCTCTCTCTCTTAAAACCTAGATTTTCAATATAAATGCTGAATACTTCCAGTTTGCTGATTCCTCTCTTTTTTAGGGTGATACTATATTTTATTATATTTTTTAGATCTGAATTTTGGTGATGAGGTGGCCAAGATGGCGAAGAAATATTTTTTCAATCCATTTTCCTTTTCCAATGATGTATTTTACATATTTCAATGAAACATGTATATGTTTGTAGTGACTGGATAACAGGTGGCTGAAGAAGCTTTAGATATACATTTCATTGACAACTTGTTTTTTTAGTGATAATTAGGTATCACCATGGAATAATAATCAGTGAACTATAAATGTTGTTTTGTTAAATTTCCCTATTATTTTTGGATTTGTTTCTAATTTTTCTAATAAATCTTCATTTTTTTTGTTTTAGTACCGTATGATTTTCTACGGGGGAGAATCAAAGGAGGTTTTGATAAGGAAATTAGAGGACTTCATGTGGAAAGCTAATATGAATAAATTCTTTGGTCTCTTATTAGAATTCACGGAAAATGATACATTTTTATGGTTGATGGGTTTGTATTCATTTTAACATATTACTTATAACTCTCTGCTATGATTTATATAATGAGCTATTATTATAATTTATGAAGATGTTTAGGTACTGAAAATTCACATCTTTGATTGATTATACTATTTTTCAAACTAGAAAATACATATCTTGGTGTATATATATGAATAATATAAAGTCTCTATGTAATAAGAGAGGACATTAATGATTTTTCATTTGCATTTGTAGCTTGATATTTTCGATTATTTGATTATAGAAAAATATTCCTACTTTATTTTTTGGGTTTTCTCATATATCCACGGAGTTACAATTTTAATAAAAATAATGATATGACTAACATGAGTGGTAATGTTGATACGAATGACACAACTTAGTGTAAAAAATCCCGACGCAAGCAACATTTTGAAAAAATTATCATTTCATATGAACTTGCTATGTTTAAAATTATCACCCCTTATGATTTTAAACTATATATTAATCACCTTAAAAATTAGATTACCATTTTACACATTATAAAATAAAATGTTGTTTATCAACAGGAGCAAGGGAATAAAGATCAAGGATTCAGTGACCACAATGATGCTTGGAATGATGAAAACATTTTCAATTTCTTAAATGCTTTTTCATTATGTTTTGGATTTTTCTTAATAAATTAGAGTCACGGGAATAAAATTTTTCACAACTACTATCTAGTATATCAATACGATGTCAATAGGCATGTCACTTTTATATAATGAAATACTACATTGATGGAAACATATTGAAATAATATATTGCATTCAACAATATTCCTAACATGCACTTGTGCTCGTGCATCGCGAGGGGTACATGTTAGTTACACCTTAATCATTTTCTCTTTCTTTCTTTAATAACCCTAACCGTATTATGGATGGGAGCTCCAAAATATCATACCCTACCCTCTTATCCAAATTTATTTTCAAATTTTACTCTGAACTCTATAAAGGAAATTCTTTTTATATAGTTGAATCTATTGATTCCATTTGTTGCAATATCCCAACTCGTATTTCTGATTCAGAAAATGAGATGTTAACCTCTATCCCATCTGAAGAGGAAATTCACAATGCAGTCGTTGGTATGGATGATAGAAGTGCCCCTAGACCTGCTGGTTTTTCTGGAGCTTTTTACCAAAAAGGTTATGACATCATCAAGAAAGAAGTTGTAGAAGCAGTTCAATAGTTCTTCTCTGATAGATGGATTTTGCTAAATTTTAATTCCAACTTAATCACTCTCATTCCCAAAGAGATTGGTGCTAACAAGATCACCCAATTCAGACCTATTGCTTTAGCCAATTTCATATTCAAAATCATTACAGATAGAATCAACCCTCTTGCTTCCAAAATCATATCCCATCAACAAAATGCTTTCATCAAGGGTAGAAACATTACTGATTGTATTGAAGTGGTTTCTGAAGGATTCAACCTTATGGAAAATAAAACTTTTGGCGGGAATCTTGGTTTAAAGGTGGATATCACTAAAACATTTGATACTCTCAATTATGACTATCTTCTTCAAGTTTAATCCAAGTTTGGTTTTAGCCAAAGTTTTATTCACTTGATCCATGTTTTTCTCAAATGAGCTAAGCTTTCCATTCTTGTTAATGGATCCCTGATGGGTTACTTCTCTTGTAGTAGAGGTGTTCGACAAGTAGATCCTTCGTCTCCTATTTTATTCTGTATTGCTAAAGAAGGCCTAAGTAGAGGACTGTCTAACCTTTTTACCCAGAAGAATAGTTGACATATTTCTCATCCCAGAGGATGCCCTCCCATTACTCATTCTCTATATGCTGATGATCTTATTATCTTCTCAAGAGCTGATAAGAGGTGTCTTTCCAATCTCCTCAACTTTATTGACCTTTATGGCAAAGCATCAGGTCAATTCATGAACAAAGATAAAAGAAGATTTTACCTGGGGTCTCTTTCTACTCATAGAAGAAATATTGTTTCTAACCTCTTAGGTATTAAAGAAGTTATAACTCCATTTATTTACCTAGGTGTTCCCATTTTTGTGGGATCCCCCAGGAAAAAAATTCTTCAACCTCTAGCTGACAAGGCTATTGCCAAACTCAGTAGTTGGAAATGTCTTCTTCTCACTATGGCTGGCAGAGTAAAGCTGGTCCAACCAGTTTTTAAAGTACCCTACTTCATAGCTTCCAAATCTATAAGTGGCCTTCTTCCCTTCTCAAAGTTCTCAACTCTAGTGCCAGAACTTCAATTGGAGTGGAGAAATTAGCACTAGAAAATTAGTCACAGTTTCGTGGAGCAAAGTTTATGACTCCAAAATCAGTAGAGGTCTTGGTTTAAAAAATGCAGCTACTATGAACAAGGCAACCCTTCTTAAAACAACCAGGAATATTCTCAACGAAAATTCCATGTGTACCTCTTTTATTAAAGCTAGATTCAAACTCTTTGCTTCTAATTGTACATCCCATTGTTACAAATACTCTATTTGGCATGGTTTTAAATACTATATGCCACTCATAAAGCTTGATTCTAGATGGATCATTGGCAATGACACTTCAATCAATGTTTATCTTGATAATTGGCTTTGTTACTCCATTATTTCCTCCTTAAACATTAATTCCTCTCCTCATCTCATTTCCAAAGTTTCTGATCTGATCCATGAAGGTTCTTGGAGACTCCCATCATGCTTTCTCAACTCTTTTCCTCAAATCTGCTCATCTATTATTTCTATGAAGCTTCCAATGGTCAATACTCCTGATTCTATCATGTGGGATAATTATTTTTCTAGAAATCTTACTTTTGCAGAAGCCTACAGTTGTATTAAAAATGATACGCAAACTAATTCTAATTTCCAAGTTATTTTGAATAATTTTGTTCCTCCTAGAACATCAATGATAAGTTGGATACTTCTTCATAACTGTTTGCCCATGGATGATAGAATTAAAGATAGAGGAATTATAATGGTTTCCACATGCCTCCTTTGTGATAATATCCACTGTGAAGAAAATGCAGCCCACCTTTTCATGGGATGTTCTTTTACCAAATTCTTATGGAGATAGATAGCAGGTATTTTCAACTTAAAGGTCCCAATCACTAATGATGTTGATGTTTTCTAGACCTTTATTAGTCATCCTCATTATGTCCCTCAAGTACATAACCTCTAGAAAGATGCCTCTCTTTATGTTGTCTTCAAGATTTGGTGTGCAAGGAATAAACTCAGATTTGAGAACATTCTTCCCAATATAGTTGCTATATGCAGTAGCATAAAGGCTTTCATCCTCTTTATCAGTCCATATACCCCTGGATTCTTCAAAAATAATAATGACTTGGTCATTCTTAACAACTTAGTCATTCTTCCTAGGTTAAGAAAATCTCCAAATATCTCTCCAGTCATGTGGAACCCCCCCCCCCCCCCCGCCCCTTTCCTTGGATAAATGCCAATTCTGATGGTTTATCCGAAGGAAACCCTGGACCCTCTGCTTTTGGAATCATATTTAGAAGTTTCAAAGATGAATTTATTACCGTCTTTTGTCAAAATATCGGTTGGCAAAACTCTTTCTTTCCTGAGCTTCATGCAGCTATTACTCCTGTTGGCATAGCTTACTCTAAAGGATGGTTTCATCTTTGGTTGGAATGTGACTCTCAGTGTTATTTCTTGCTTCAACAACAGTGGCTTCTTTCCTCCATGGCCTTTAAAAATTGCTTCGACTAATTGTCTCCATCAAATATCACATATGAACTTCAAATGCTCTCATATCTATCGAGAAGGTAATTTCCTTGTTGATAAGCTTTCTAGCCTAGGACTAGCCCATAACAATGGTCTATGGTTAGACCAATGCCCCAAAGATCTCTTCATTTTCATCTTCAATGACTTCATGGGCATGCCCTCTTATAGGTTTCATTAAGACCAGAGAATTTTTTGCTTTCATTATCCATTGTATCTTTTCTTTTATTTTCATTGTAATCTCTCCTTGTACTCTTCTTATTTTCTTTCAATAAAACTTTCTTGTTTTGATAAAAAAAATAAAAAATAAAAAATGAATAACCCTAACCGTAAATATTTTTCAAAGTCTCCTATATCTTATACCATAATTCATTTTGTGCCAAACCTTCTGCTTATTTTCTATAGTTAACATTAAAGCATATACTATTATTGATTTATAATTTGGATCAAATACTTTATTTATTCACCAAACAAATTTTAAATTTATAATTATTCTAACATTCATCAAATGAATTCTATAATTTATAAAATAAAATTTTAGAAATTATAATAACTTCCATAAATATTATTTCAACTTCCACTAACTCAAATAAAACTTTATTCTTCGCTAAAATAATTACAAAATTCGAGTTTTTGCTTAATATTATTATTTAAATTTCTCCCAAAAATCTAAATTAATTATTTATACAAATTAATTAATTAAATTTCTTTAAAAATATTGGGTATTTCAATCTCCCCCCTAAAAAAATAATTTCATCCTCGAAATTCACAATTAACCCCTCATTTACTTGAGTCAAACTTTATATCACCTCATATGACCGAGTTAAAATACTAACACCTCAGAGAGTTGAGTGAAAAACTATTTCATCATATAAAATGAGTCAAAAATATCTCCTCGTATAGAATGAGTCAAAATATATCCTCATATAGAATGAGTCAAAATTATCTCTTCATATAGAATGAGTCCAAATTATCTCCTCATATGGAATGAGTCGAAACTATCTCCTCGTATAAAATGAGGGAAAATATCTCCTCCTATATAATGAGTCAAAACTATCGCCTTATAAATAATTCATCAAAACTATCTCCTTATATAGAATGAGTCAAAATTATCTCTTCATATCTAATCAGTCAAAACTATATCCACCTATACAATGAGTCAAAAACTATCTCCTCACATAAAATAAGTCAAATAATAACATCTCATATAAAATAAGTCTAAACACATCAGAGTATTGTTGCCTCATTAAATCATTGCCTTCCCAATTAGACTCATGCTCATTATGGTAATTCCACTGCATCCATAGTAATGGTATCTCCTTATATATCCAAAATACTCATCGACTGCTCAGTGTATCATGTATCAGATTCTAACTCAGTCTCACCCAACTCAATATGTTGATATGCAGCCTTAGGGTGTAAAAACCGACGAAGTAAAAAAAATGTGAAACACGTTATGCTCCTGATTTAGGTGGTCCTAAAGTGTAATATGATACACAACCTTCGCCACCTTTTATTTAGTTTTAAATGACCCAATATAATGATGGCTAATTTTCCTCCCTTTTCGAACCTCATCTCCCTTTAATAGGGGAAACCCGCAGTAAAACCTTATCTCTAACATGCCATTCCATCGACTTTATTTTCTTATCGGCATAGCACTTCTACCTATCTTAAGAAACTTTAATTTGATCTCTGATTAACTTTTTGGTCATCTCTTGGTCAAACTCCGACCCCAAGTGTCTACCCTCACTTGGGTGTAACCAACATACTGATGATAAGTACAGTCTGTTATAAAGTGCCTTATAAGAGTACATAAAAATGGGCTTCTGATGAATATTATTATAGGCAAACTCCACCAATGGAAAATGGACTAACAAAATACCCTTGGAGTCCATTACATATTCCTGCAACATATCATCTAATGCCCAATTGACCCTCTCGGTTTGTCCATCCATCTGTAGATGGTATGCCATACTAAGGTGAAGCTTAGTCCCCATGGCCCATTAGAAACTCTCTAAAAATTATTCTAAAAATTGGGCCCCGATCTAAAATGATCGATAATGGAACCTCGTGTAAGCAGACAATCTTGGAAACATATAAAAGTGCAAGATACTCAGTCAAATAATCGGTATGAACGACCAAAAAGTGTGCCACCTTTGTCAGATGGTCAATCATCATTCAAATAAAATTATGTTGTTGATATGTCAACATTATCCCCATGATGAAGTCCATCGAGATACTATCCCACTTCCACTTAGGAATGAGTAAATGATGAGAATGCCACACAATTTCTGATGGTCCCTTTTCACCATCTGACCAGTAGTGCATCTTGATATGAACTTGGCTATATCATTTTTCCTACAGTCCCACCAATAATGTCGCTTAACATCATTGAACATTTGATCCCCACCTAGGTGTACCGTAAAATGCTAACCATGTCTCTCCTCCATTATAGTCCTTCCCAACTCCCCGTCTAAGGGAACCACCAACCTTCCTTCAGAACGCAACCTGCCATTGGACCCACCAAGAAGAAATGTACACTAGTACTGAGAAACTCTATCACCTTCCCTCAACATATCTCATCCTGTGACTTCCCCTGGATCACATATACCACAATCTATAGAGTCACTATAAGCATATTCATGAATGCTCTGGTCAACTCGCAAATAATCTCTACCAAACCCAATCGACCACCTAAAGATGTGAGAATACCACTCGATTATCGCCTCAATGTATCTACCACCATGTTAGCCTTCTAAGGGTCATACTGGATAGTTAAATGATAATCCTTAATGAAGTCAAACCATTGTCCCTACCTCATATTGATATATTTTGGTGTAAGAAAATAATGTAGACTCTTATGATCTCTGAAGAGTTTAAACTTCTCACCCCAGAGATAAGGCCTCCATGCATGCAACATAAATACAATGAAAGCAAGCTCTAGGTCATGAATCGGGTAATGAAATCCATGAAGATTTAACTTTTGAGAGGCATATGTATTCAGATTGTCCTTCGACATTAACACTCCACCTAATCCCTGTAGAAAATCATCGATCTAGACCCAAAAATTAACATCACTTATAGGAAAGGCAAGAACTGGCATAAAAATTAACTTCTCCTTGAGAGTATCGAATGCCCGCTAACACTTCTATTCCAAAAGAATACCACACCATTCTTAGACAACTTGGTTATCGACCTGGGTATCTTATAGAATCCCCTGATGACCTTTTGTCATAATCGACTAAACCTAAAAAACTGCGAGCCTCGATAGGTATCGTAGGTTATCCCCAATCTAACAAGCATGACACCTTACTCAGATTCATGGTTAGTCCCATCTCTGACACAACATGCCCCCAAAACTTCACTTACCGCTTCCTAAACTCACACTTAGAGAACTTTGGATAAATCTTATAATCTCGAAACATCGTCAATACAAACTGCAAATGTCGGTCATGTGCCTCCTCTGTCCGTCAAAAGATAAAAAAATGTCACCAATAAATACTTTGAAGAACTGTCCCAAATACGGTTAGAACACCCAATTCATTAAGTCCATGAATAAAAATGGATAATTTCAACCGAATCGACATCACACAAAACTCATAAGCCCCGTAATGAGTCAAGAAGGCTATCATGGGCACATACCCCTCTCACACCCTCAACTGGTGGCAACGGAATCACAAATTATTATTAAAAAAGAAAGAAGCTCCATACAACTGATCGAAAAGATCATCAATCCTTGGTAGATGATACTTATCCTTTACCGTTACCTTATTCATCTCTCGATAGTCAAACACGCAGTCTCAAATACCCATATTTATTTGTCATAAATGATACTGGTGCACACTAAGGTGTAGTATTACTGTGGATAAACCCCTTCTCTAACATTTGTTTAATAATCTCTTTGAGCTCCTTCTTGTCCATATAAGCTATATGATACGAATTCCTAGCCATCGTCTTAATCTCTGGTGTCAAATCTATAACAAAATCAATCTTCTTACTCTGTGGTATACCCATAATCTCATTGAATACATCGGTGAAATCCTAAACCACGGGAATCATTTCTCATGATATCAGATAAACTCACGAAGTGTCATGCAATAAAAGAGTGTGTAGAAAGCGAATCGAATAAAACCCTTGCTAAAGTTCCATAAATAGAAAACAAACCGTCGACAGGCTGAATAGGACAATGGTATAGAGTACATAGTCCCACATCAGGAGATAGACTATGATAAACACATAGTATCAACATAATAATATGGAGTTGTGAATCACCTACTTCATCAGCAAGGTGACATATTCAAGCTTGCAACTCATACACCATCAAATTGTGACACCCCATATATTTTAAATAATTAGGTTGATCTAGTATATTTATTAAAATTTACACAGGTTGTTAAAAAAATTATATATCATCCTTAGCATGTAACGAGAATCAATGATAAATGATAAACCACAGTAAAGATCGACATGAGAAATCCTCAAATATTGGTATATAATTAATAAAAGTTAATTACAACATATATTGGCTGAGAATAACTAATACATACCAACTCTCTCAAATCCATATTATCTCTCCAATCGAGTACAAATACTAAGAATCAAGTAAACCTCTGTAAGAGAATGTTTTATAATCCATTGAAGACATAGTGTAGCTTATGTTGTGAAACAGGGTGAATAGCACCCACAGTCACTAATGTCGATGTCATAGGTCCAAAACCTGTCTTTGGGTGGATGGAAGATGATTTTAAATGGAATAATTTTAACTCACATGTGTTATGTGCCATTTCTTCAGCCGTCACCCTTGATGATTTCCACTGTACCAGTACGTGTACCACTTCTAGGGAAGTGTAGGATATCCATCAATGCACTCATGAGAGTACCAATGCCGTGAAAGCTTCTATGCTTCTAAAGCTCATCACACAATTTGAGACTAGTACTATGATAAAGTCTGAGTCGTTTGATGAGTTTTATGCACGTTTGTCGGATATAGTAAATTTTAGTTTTAATTTGGGTGATAAAATTCCTAAGGCTCATGTAATTAAAAACAAGTTGGTAGGAGATATTCAAACTTAGGTTAGAAGAACTGGCAGGAGATCTTCAAAGTTATGAAATCAACATGTTTCCTAAAAATGTTAAGAAAAAATAAATAGATATTACTTTCAAGTCCTATTCTAAAAAGAAGATTGACAAAGTTTGTGATTCTGAGTCGTAATTTGATTTTGAACCTGATGACTTATCCCTTTTGTAAAAAAAATCCAAAATTTAACAAAGAAAATTCTTCCAAAGAAAGTATTTATGAGAAAAATAAAAAGGAGAATAAGGGAAATAATGTTTGTGAGAAACACAAAGAGGGATGTTATGTATGTGAGAGAAAAGGGTAAAAGGAACATAAATGTCCTACTAAAGATAAAAGGAAACAAAGTTGCACATAAGGCCACTATTAGCAATAATGATGTCGAGTCGGAAGATCCGGGGATGAATCACCACATGAACCTAACTTCACTGCATTCATGGAAAGTTGCATGAGTACTTCTAGTTTGTCCCATGCTGATGAGGATAGTTCTAAACGTGAGGGCCTCAATCAAGTTTCGAATCATTATGGATAAAGTGAGAGTGAGGAGGAGATTGAGTGAGGGAGAACGTAGACTCCAAAAATCCTTTAGTGATCTTTACACCGAGACTTTAGAAACAAAAAATCTTAATAAAGATTTATCTATTAGGGTGTGTGATTTAGAGAAAGAGGTGAATGTGCAGAGAGAGTGTGACGCATCGGTGAGTCAACTAAAGAAAGCGAAAGTTTCTTTGTGTGAGCAACTTATTATTGTAGGGAGGGAGAAGACCGATTTTACCAACACCGAGGCTAGTCTAATGAGAGATCCTTAAGCTTCATCGAAGACTCGTGAGAAACCTTAAGCCCATGTATCCCACTCGAGATTTATCTCAAACGTGCTCGGGAGGTTAAGGTCATATTAGAGGACACATGTAAGAAGGTTCGAAAGATCCTCGTAGATCCCATGTTAGGAAATGTTGAGGGGGAAAGAATATGTTATGACAGTTCATCCACATACCATGTCATACCTAAGCTTGTTCCCTAGTTTGTGATGGATCTATATGGGCCTCAACCTACTCCCCAAAGAAGAACTCTTCCTAGAAATTTTGAGCAAGGTGGACTTAA
This sequence comes from Sambucus nigra, assembly GCA_949130495.1. Taxonomy (NCBI): domain Eukaryota; kingdom Viridiplantae; phylum Streptophyta; class Magnoliopsida; order Dipsacales; family Adoxaceae; genus Sambucus; species Sambucus nigra. The sequence continues at coordinate 156,616,740 of OX422207.1, read as the reverse complement.
GCTCGTATATGTTTGTTCCCATTGCAAACAAAAAGGTCACCTTAATCTAGGGAGAGTTTCTCATATGCGTGTTCCCCGTTATGCTCCCACACGAGTCCTTACACATGTTCCCGTAGGCACTCCCACACATATTGCACACATGCTCTCACACATCACCACAAAGATTTTGAGATCTTTCTAGATCAAGTAGAGTTTTTAGTCAAGACTTCACAATATTTGATGGAGGAATTTCATAGGATGTCGAAGCCTAATGATTGAGATCGAGACTTGTTTCTAGAATAGGGTTTTTACAATGTCCATATCTTATATCCATATTGATAGATTGTACTATCATTGTATTGATATGTTTTTCTTTTTAATATATTCAAAAATTTCTAAAAACAGTTATGTTTTTATGAAATTTTTTGAAAAATTCAAAAAAGATTTTTTGTTTTAAGAAAAAGATAAAAATATCCAAAAATATTTTAGTTTTTGAAAAAAAAGTTTGGAAAATTAAAAAAATATTTTACGTTTGAGAAAAAAATTTAAAAAAGATTTTTATATTTACATTTTTCACCGTATACGGATGAACATTTAAGATATTCGGATGCCCCCACATTCCATCCATTTAAATGACTTTTTCATAGCGCTTTGAGACATAACTTTGTATAATTAGTGTGCTTAATAATGTGTGGATAACATTTCGTTGATCATGAATGATTACTTTCTAAACGTTAGACTCTTTATCACCTTTATTGCACACGTGCACGGACTTACAAAATGTTCTCATCTCAATCCTGCTTAATAACGAACCAAATATAAAAAGAGATAACTTATGCATGTAAGAACCATTGCCCGAATTTCTTTTTCTGAAAAATATTGGTATATGCTAACCAATGGAAAGGGACTATGAAAGATAAAAATTCTTTTTGCATCAAAAGCCACCATTTTCACAAAATATCCTAAAACATTTAACGACGCACAAAGACAGAAGTGCAAAGGTCTTTTAGTTTACATTCATTGATGCTTCTCCACATAAGAGCATTATGATTTTTTCAAAATACTTGATAGTAAACTCTCATACATGAAAGATTTTTAGGGAGTTATAAAGTGGAAGATCAATGGGTTTGCATAATGGACATTCTTGAAAAACATTAGATAGTTTGGCTTTACTGTTTTGGGAATCATTAAAATTCATGGCATATTGCATAATTTGAGTCAATATCTTTTAACTTCAACTTTTGCAACTAAGGTTGAAATTGAGTTATTTCTTTAGAAGTATCTCATGACTTGGTGCACCTATGTTATGAATCTTTATGTTGATTTGCCTATGGAAAATTCCCACACAATTACATTTCGTTTTTGCGATTCAAATATTTTAGTGTTAATCCATGGTGACTATGTGTTTTTGTACATATATGTATTTTCTTTACTTAGAAAATTTGAGAAACTTCAAAAATAGTAGGTGAAGAACATATCCCTTTTAAGCTTATCATTATATGTGCGTTAATTATTTATCTTTGTGACAATATCGTTCTTCTACATGTTATTCTTACTATTCATGTTTACATTCTACTCTTTTGTCTATTACGAACAACAAGGGGAGACAAAATTGAGCGAAAGAGTTTTACTTATCTTTTGAAACTCGTATGCGTCATGATATTTCTTTTGTCTTATGTGTGTAGGTCTCTTGCGCTTTGATGATGATTTCTTGGACCACACGAGATAAAGACTTTTAAGTTGAAGATTTATGCAAGATTGCAATTTCGTATCTTGATTCAGGAGGGCATTAGTTGTATTAGTCTTTAGTGGTAAATTTGGCTTCGATTTGTGTTTTTTATCGAAATTGCCAAAGGCGGATATCTGTAAGAGAAAATTTTATACTTACTCAATGTAATTTTATTTTGGCTCATCACGTTACACATACACTACACTTTCATGACTACTTCTATGTATTCGATGATAAAGTTGAAGACTTTCGGAAGATTAAATAGTCGTTCATCTCCAAAACATTTAGAAGAGTTATGGTAGTTTGCTAAAGCCTTTTTGTTCAGGGGATTTTATATTTTTCAGAGTTTGCTTTGCAAAATGATTTAAATGCTTTATAATTTTTTTTTTGGAAATTTCGCTAGGACATTAGAACGAGTTAGTATTTCATCCGAACGAGTTACACGAGGTTGTTAGAACGAGGTTCCCACAATTGAACGAAATGATTTTTACCATTCTTTCAAATGTCATTTGATAGGTCATTGGAAGATGGTTCGAACAAAAACGAGTATGTCATTCAAATGAGGTACCAAGTTGATCGAACGAGCATGCGAAAATTTGTTTTTCAATGAAGTTTGATCCAAATCTTTTATGTTTATCCTTTTATACGAAACTTCCTTATAAAAATAGATGCGGGATTAGAGTCTTGAAGAACTCTTTTACAAGTTATTTCACACCCTTTTAGAGATTCCTTTTGTGATCAAAATCTTCAAAATATCGTCCAAACCCCTAAAAATTTAGATATCACTTTATTAAATCATGAAAAATATAATCCTTGTTCAAAGACCTTGTAGAGGTCATATCTATTGATAATTTGTGGAGTAGAGATTCTAGTGCTGAAGAGGAAGAAATATCGGTAGATATTGAGGGAAGACTACTTCCTTTGGGCGGTGCTGAACTGTTCCATTGTTGTTGAAGATTAAAGAACTGCACATCATACTTAGTGATCTAAGTTGTTTATAAGTCGCATCATGTCTGTCAAATCATGTACAATGTTGAATTAAAGGTTTTTCCCGAAAGGAATTTTTCCCCTCTCTTCGCATATTTGCCTTCTTGGTTTACTTTATTTAATCTGGACCACATCTTTGCAAGTACACTAAATTAATTCAAAGATATTTTTTTAAATTGAATTTGTGTGTGGTTGTCCTAATATACGAATCATTCTATAGAATCCTCACTTTCATAGAAGGTTACTCTAAAATATCGTTTAGTCTTGATTTTTAAGATTTTTTTTAGATACCAATATTCTCAAAATGGTATCAGGGTAGGTTTCACTAAAATATTGTGTTGTCGTTTTTAAAAAAAATTGATATCAATATTATTTTTAAATTGGCAAATTTAAAAACTTGGATTTTGTGGATAATTTGTACAATAGGATGGCTATTTTGGATGTGTCAAATTTTGCATACTCGAAAGCTATGATGAGGTTTTTCTTTAATTCCATTGATGAAATACTCTAGATTATTTGTGAAAGATGGTGGACACTACCCATGGTGACCAATGGAGATGTCATAGGTCTGAAACTTGTCTGTGCATGGAGAGAAGATGATTTGAAATGGAGTAATTTTAACTAATGTGGTTTAAGTACCATTTTTGGAGCCCTCACCCCTTACGTGTTCCATCGCATCATGGCGTACACTATGTTTAAGAAAGTGTGGGATATCCTCCAACTCACTCACGAGGGTATCGATGCCGTGAAAGCTTATAAGCTTCAAAATATCACTAAACAGTTTTAGACTATTATAATCCTAAAGTTTGAGTTGTTTTATGAGTTTTATGCACTTTTATAGAGCGTATTAATTCTAGTTTTAATTTGGGTGAGAATATTATTGAGATTTTGAGTACAAGGAAAGATTTTGAGTACAAGTATTTATGAAGAAAGGACAACTAATTGGGCCACTTTTACACTTAAAGAAGATAAAGAGGACGAAGAACCTCACATAAGTGCTGAATTAACAAATTAACCAATAGAATATAAAGAACTTATGCTTAATCAAAATGATCCTTTGTTAGAAATAAACTTAGTAACCAAATAAACTAAAAAGGTGAAATATATCAATATACAAAATTTACATCAGTAAAGGACTTCTTTACTTGGGAATATGATGAGATTCATAGCTTAGACATGAGGTTGGTGGAGCACAGACTTCCAGTCAAAGAAGGATACAAACCTCTCAATCAAGTTCTACAAAATGACTCCATAGGTCACAATAAGGGTAAAAGAAGAAATTGAAACGTTGATGGTTAGATTCATTAGAATAACAATGTATGTTAAATGGATAATTAACATAGTGTTGATTATTAAGAAAAATGGCAAATTAAGAGTGTACATTGATTTTAGAAATTTTAATACTATTACTCCGAAAGATGCATCGTTTATGCCAATAGTGGTTTTAATGGTTGTGATATCTTTTGGTCATGTTATCATGTATATAACGGATGGTCCTTCATGTTACAACCAAATATGCATATCGAAAGAAGATGTGCATAAAACTTCTTTAAGTGCCCTGGTAATTTGGAAGCCTTTGAATGGATAAAGATGCCATTTGGATTAATAAATAAGGGTCCACTTACCAAAGGGGAGTAAACAACATTTTCCATGATATGGTTAACACCTTTTTGGAGTTTTATATTGATGATATAATTGTCAATTCAAAAATAATAATTGATTATATAACATACCTGAAAAAGTCCTTTGACAAAATGTTTATCAACTTAAAATAAATCCTTTAAAATATGCTTTTGGAGTTTTGTAGGATATTTATTAGGATATTTGGTACACCAAAAGGTGATATAACTTGATCAAAACAAAGCTAAAGCTATAATTGAAAGCTCAACTCTTAAAAATAATAAAGAATTTCAAAGGTTTTTTGGTCAATTTAATTTCCTTTTTTGATTTATATCTAATGCTGCAGGAAAAATTAAGAAATTATCTCCTTTGTTGAAGCTAAAAAATCAAAAGGAGATGTAATGGAAGGAAGAGCATGAGCTAGCTTTCCAGACACTCAATAGAAACTTGGTCAGGCCATATGTTTTGAAACCTATAAGGGAATACAACCTATTAAAGTTGTATATTTTATCCTCTAATATATCAATTGGAATTATCTTCTATAATGGAAAAATATGCTTGACATTGTATTTTGCTGGTATGAAACTATGATACTACATATTGCCTAGAGAGGTCTATGTTTAATTGAAGTTTGATATAATAAAATATATGTTAACCAGACCTATTCGACGCAACATAATTGCTAAGTGGGTTCTAGCTCTATATGAGTTTTTCCTACATTATGTACCTTTAAGATCAATAAAGGCCAAGATATGGCTATATTTTTAGCAGATCATCCACGCAAGGATGAGCGATAAGGAGAATATGAAAGAGTATATATATATATGTATAAGTCCATGAAAGTTGTGGTTTGATTGTTCAAGACTGAAATAGTTTCAGGAGTAGCAGTAGTTATTGAATCTCATGAAAATATTAAAACTAAACATGGATATAGATTTGAAGAAAACACATGTTCTAATAATCAAGTGAAATATGAGGCTATTATAATGGGTTTGGAAATCCTTCAAATTTGTAATGCTTCAGCAATTGAAATATATTGAGATTACTCATTTGGTCATAAGAAATTAAGGGCAACCAACTATGTTATGTATGGTGGTAATTTATTTAAAATAGGTGCTTAAGGAATGATTATCGATTGCTTGAGCAAAGAGGAAGGTCTAACAGACATTGAATAAGTCCATGAGGGTATTTATGGAGGTCATTAAGTTGGTCCAAAGAGGAGATGGTTATTAAGAAGATATGAGTTCTATTAACCTTTCATCTTTAAATATTTCATTGATTTTGCAAAAAGGTGTGAAGAAGGGCTAATAACATGGTCCTTTAAAGCATGTGCCTACTATTGATGTATAATACGTAGTGAAGCCTTGGACATTTAGACGACGGGTATTATTGTCATATGTAAAATAAATGCTCCATACTCCAAGTTTCACAACTTGGTGCTTGTTGTAACTGATTATTTTACAAAGTGCGTGTAGGCAAAAAATTTAAAAACAGTTATCCAAAATGAGTTGATAGATTTCTTACAAGATATTCTGTACAAGTTTGGGATCCCAAAAACCATAACCTCCAACAATTCAAGTATCTTTTTTATCAGAGATGGTGTTAGAATTCATTTTAATGTTTGGAATAACTTTAAAAAATAAACACCATACTATACTCAATCAAATGGCCCAAAAAAAGTCACAAAAAATTGTAGACAACTCGATTCTTAATGGAACACCAATTTCATGACATAATGGCCTCCCAAAACACGTAAGTCGATTTCATGAAAACCTCGACTTCGATGATTGGAAAACCCTAAACCTCTCGAGATCTTAAGGTTTTTCTATAAATATTCAAAGATTGGCCCACTATGGAATTAACCAACATTATGATGTAACCTACGTATCCAAAAACCTTTTATCAAATCTCCCTTATGCTCGTTCTTGCCTCACTTTGATGGTCGACACCAAGGGTAGTCCTGATTGAGACGATTTATAATAAATATCACGTTATGAACATTTTGGATGAACAAAACTTCATAATTTGGGAAAGTTGTAAACATCAAAGTTCTAGACATTTGAAACATATTTCCAACATTTAAGGCCCATACACAATCGAATCTTGAATCAAAAGCCTAGAGTCCTTGGACTAAAGAAATTCACACTACATACCACTTATGAAAAGTCACTTCCTCCGAATGATGTTCGTACTTATGAAAAGTCGCTTCCTCCAAAATAACTAGACAAACTTATGCATGCACCCAATAAAAGTCAGTGCTTCCAAACTAACATATGCCCAGTTGAACGGTTCCACCTCATAGGAGACATTCTCTTAAGAAAAAATTGGCCTGCGCTACAAGGGTAAAGAAACTATGTAGAAATCTAGAGTCAATACCATATATATATTGTGATAAACTATCCATATTTGTGTATCTCATGTAGCTCGACCCTTCATTTTGGTGATAGAGTATGCAACTTACAACATTTATATTTTAAAGCATGACTGTTAACATAACATCTCTGTTAATTGAGATAAAATGACATAATCATATGTTAAATAAATTCTAATAAAATCCAATAACTAAATAGAACATGTAAACATACTTTTCACAACCTCGATAATATATTGTGATCCCAAGTCCTCTTGGTTACGTAGGCTCAACATTGAGTCCTTATCGTGAGAAAAATCCTTGATAATATATTTCTCGATTTGTTGTCAGAACTAAGATCCATCCATCACTTTCATTACCGTTATATCACTCCACCTCAAACGACATATCAAATTATATCAAGTCGTAACTTCACACACATACACACATATATTTAAGGCCCTAATCCCCTCTTTAGTTTCTTACCAGGATCCCATATTCACACATGGCTTACTATTCCTAATCAAATAAAGCACTTCCAAACTCACCACCATTATAGTGGATGTCTTTATACCACCTTCACCCGTGGGGCTTATTATGCCTAATCTAACCAACGAATTCCCAACCCACCCCCCATTTCAGGATCCTTCTCCAAATCGACATTCAATGCCTCGAGGCTTTCTCTAAGCCCATGCACATCCTAGAGATTTCTCATAACATAATCCATGTTAGGTCTTACCCTAAACCCATGTATGTTCTCAGAGGCTAATCAATATGTCTTGCCAAAAAAAGAGATAAAATATTGAAAAAGGCAAAAATGGGAGCAAAAGATTACTTATAACATTTTGGAGTCCTAGAAAATCCACCCATAGTTATTTATCAACTCTATTGTGGACTTAGGTTGAGATGTTTAAATTCTGACTCTACCCTTTTTTTTTCTAACCAATGGTCTTCACACAATTCCCTGGTAAGGTCACTTTTCTTTCAAGTTTGAATCATCAATTCAACCCACCTAATAACTCTCTCTTTCAAATTCTATTCTCAGAGACTTCATGGGTCTAAACCCACTTCAGCCACATCCTTCTCACCTTGTTGAGATTTCTCAAAATACACCCCGTCTGTCAAAATAGTAAAGTCTCCACTCAACAAGCAAATGCATTTTTGCCTATAATGAAAAATGATATCCTTGCATTATTGTCAAATTTTATGAATGAAATTTATGCTCATTCAAATGACAATGGATTTAAAAAAAGTACCCAATCCTTCTTATCCCTTATTCAGTGGAGCCCCTTAGGAAGGCCACCTACAAATATCCTAACTCCTCTCCACTTAGACTTCCCCATTTGAATAATCGCTAACTTCTTAAACCTACCCAATTGAAAACTAAGTCTCAACATATCCCCCAAGATCTGAACTTCTCCAAGCTCTCTGAAGTTATCCTTTCTACTTTTGATAGAGTGTGAGGTAGTGGTTCTCACTACTTAATATCATATAGTGTGTGTGTTGAATTGAAAATCCTAAATGGATCAAATGACACTTAATAACGAGACTATGGGGATAAAAGATACTCAAAGTGCCTCAAGAACCATAAGAAAGATCAAAATGACTGTATAAGTCATATCAAGAGAGATACAATGATAAGTAACATGGAAAATATCGAGTACCCTATATATATCTGTATGGAACCCTCCCGAACCAATGGCACTTTGCCATAACCTTTGATGAAAAATCAAATAGATATAAAATAAAATAACCTAGTCATAAATGATAACCTAAATCCCATCTACACTTTTAGAGGCAAGTTTATACCTATTAAGTGGGTTTCTTCCTTCCCACCCAAAATAAATACCGGTGGGGAAGTCACCTTGGCTTACCCCTATGGATTAACATTCTATCACACCTTTTAACCTTAACCGTAACAAAATTCATTATCCCTAGCTGTGTCCTAAATAGGAATAGAAGCTAGAGTGAAAAAAAGAGTAAGAAAAAAATAAGCCTTTGTCAGAAAATAATGACAAAAGAGCCATAAATGCCTCAATAAAATGTAAAAGGAAGTGAGCCAAAAGGTGGAAGAGACAAACTTGGTCGAAGCTTCAAATTCCAAAAATACTGTTACCTGGGAAAAAAAGAATAAAACATGGATGAGTCAGGAAGAGAAAATGTTGGAACCAAACACATTCCCATGTATCAAAAAAGTCCCTAACCTTAGCCACCAACCTTTGTCTTTAATTCAACTTAAAGTTTTGAGAACCTAACTTTTTCATTCGATAGAACTACATGGACCTGATTCTCCTCTGTAATATTATCGCACATGTAACAAACTACTGGTAATTACTCAATAGGCCTAGGTATTACAATAAATTCCGAAGAACAACCCAACATTTTCTTAAATTATGAAAATAGCCTTATAGTTAAAATCATCTTATTTTAAATATTCCTATGCCTATTACATTTTAACTTTTCAATAAAATTGTACCTAAGGATCTATACTTTTTAAAAATTACCCAATTTAACTTCTTAAGTTTGAATAATTACATAATTCCCCTAAAATTTAATTAAATACCTTCTTTTCCTTAAACTATACATGAAAAAGGACCTAACATAAAACTAGAACTTGTTTACACTTTTTACCACTGTGACATGGCACCTGTTGGCTGAACAACATGGCTTGTACCATGTGCTTTACAAGTGATACCCAATTAAGCCTCGAAGAAATTAAACTTGACACTTGTGTAACTTCAGCCCAAACCTCACCTAAAATTCCACCAATCCACTCCCTTGGGCCAACCATATAAATACCCTCTCCCCCCTTCAGTCGAACACACATCAGTTAAGAGAAATCCCAATGTAAAGTTTGAGAGCTTTAGGAATTTCTATTATTTTATGTGTGATTGTTTAATTTTCCACTGTGCTTATGTTTCTGCATGTTCTTATATTGTATAATTGTGTTTACATGAGATATATAACGTGTATATATTGTATGAGAGCTTAAATTCAGAAAACTCCATTGGAGCTAGAAGCTCCAATGGTGAATTTCCATTCCCTGACTTTGATCCAGTTTCAAAGCGGGGACAGTGAAGCTTAAGTTATTAGGATCTTGTACATGTGTTTAATTGGAAAATGAACCACTTTTAATACACCAAATTCAACTATGAAGTATTTGGGCAAGAGAAATTCAGAGAAAAAATTATCAGGATTCACTCCACGAAAATTCTTCAAAGCACGTTTAATCTATTCCATGTTCAATGAAGAACAAAACCATTATCATGCCAAAACAAAAATCATAAATTTTAAACATATTCGAAAGGTCAAAACTTTTTTGATTGTTCAGAAAACCCAATAGCTTGATTTACACCACCGCAATCCTTGAAAATGTTATGTCTGGATTCCTATTTGAAGCCTTAAGAACTTTATTTAGAAACCATGAAAAGATGAATCCTAAAAAGTTTGGAAATAAAGGTCAAATATTTACAAACCCTAATGTCAAATCTCAAATTTTGAAGGCGAGTGTAGCTGACGCGCGAGAGTGGTGGTCAAACTAGGCGGAGCCAGATTTTGACCCAGCGCGTCCCAATTCAAAATTTTTTGACTTTTTTTTCGATATTTTTATTTTTTTATTCTGAATAAATTGATATATAATAAAAACGTCTTTGGATTACAGGAAATCATTTCCCAAGAATATCAGTTTTAAAGGTTTGAATTCAAGTTTCTTAAATTACACTTAAACCCCTGCTAATTTTGCAAGTATTTCAAATCAAACCCAAACTTTTTTCCACAGGTACCTAACTATAATTATACCTAAGTTGTCTCCTATCACCACACCTAATTCTCAATAAATAAAATTTAAATAATTTTTTTATAAAAGTTTTGAAAATTACACTTTAAACCTTTTTAAAAGATCATGCACTGAAATGGTTACTTAAATTATCTTTTAGTACATTTTCATTCATTTTATTTTAAGACCTATATCACATACTTACATGTGTTATGCTTTCAGACAACCCAGTCTACCCGCGAAATAGTCGGACTTGAAACAAAATCAAAATACCCAAAGTAGGTGATTTATATTTTAATATTAATCATTTAAACTTTTGTCTTTCAAAGTACTGATTATTATATCACCTTATGATACTCTTTAACTCTAAATTTTATATTTAACTCTTTTGAATGGTTCAAACGTTCCCCGTATTATTGATTATTTCGATATATACCGGTTCGATTATTATGAAACCTTGAACCCTAAACCGCCCCATAAGATGTTGTTAATTGCATTGAATCCTGCAATTCAGTTTTCTTACAAATGAAATCTACATTAGCATACCATATCATACAGGGATTAAACCCGGTGAACCCCCAGTAAATATAACTGGCTTGAAGGACTCCGATGTTGAGTGCCTTGTTATTACATTTACTCTACGTATGAGTGTCGCTCTAGTTAAGCGTGCCGAGTTATCTAGTTATTTCCCAATTAATTTGATTTACCTGTTGAAGAATTTTTTTTGTATTGAATGATATAATCATGATATGTCTGCGCTGTTGAAACTTAATAACCAATAATTTATGGGTTATCGAGTAAATGATGAACCGAGTTATCTTAACCTGATATTTTATCTTCACCATATTTTTTATTTACATATCAAAAACGTGAATATACCCCTGAACGCCTTATGATATTTAATCTTGTTTCAATAGGTAGAAAATTAAAATATTACTAACCTTTCATAATCTTATTATCATTACCATATTGTCTAGAAATAAAAATTATCTACTTGGCGTGTTTGCTTAATTATTTTCCTTCTAGATTTTCAACGATCCTGAAGGTGACCAGTTACCACTCGCCCCTTTGAACTTCTATTGACTTTTAACTCCATCAATATTCGCAGTAACATACATTTGGGCAATAACAGACAACGATGGCAAGTCTCATTACAATATCTATACCGCAGTCTATCGGATCCAATGAATTACCAGTGATACTCAATGTTTTATGTTTAGATATGCCAAATATTTAAATTGTATATTTTTTTCTCCAGACTTTAATATGTAATAAGATGCTAGTCATCTCTTAAATAAAAGCCTTTCTTTTTTATTTCCATTCTAATAATTACAGTCTTAGCTTGTATTAATATTATTCACTATACTCATCCACATTCAAGGATGCGACAACATGGTATCGGAGCTTTAACCACGTTAGACGCCTATGCGGGACAATGAGGGAAATCTTCGTCTCCACCTTAACTCAACATTTGTATTTTTAATATATTCTAGATTTTATTATTGTACTATTTTGCACTAATGAATATCTAGGACGATATATATTTTGATATTCACGAGTCTACTCATGAGAATTTCTAAAGAGCTACCAGAGACGTGGGTTACGCCAAACTAAGACACTATATTAGAATTATTGATAGAGATTGGTCAGTTGCAACCCCTGAGATCAAACATAGTCTACTTATTGGTCACTTAATGGGAGAATCACAAGCGTCTCGATAGGCCAAAAGATTCTCGAAAGACCCAGAAGTCATTCAGTAAGCAATTCACCTTGCATGGGATGTGGTTCCACCTAATGAAGTCAATGTAACTCCTCCTGATCCCCCCATCGAATATGGATCATTCTCCCCTGCTACCACAATTTTCACCCCTACTAACACTACCAAATCTCCCGACTCATCTGATGACTCCGATCCCTCCGAAGACGATGACCCCAATTATGAGCCAGTAGTTCCCAGATGGCTTAAGTTAATCACCAAGGGATGATGTATATAAATAAAAGTTTGTGTTCACGTTAAGAATCCAACCATCACCGAATGACCTATGTTTTGTATGTGTAAAATAGGACTAACTCCTACTTATATTTTCTATTATTTTTTTTAATTTTTCATTATGTAACAAATAACCTGAATGTATTAATATATGGTGAGTTTTTTTTACATCCTTATGTATGATTCATTTATTGCATTATTACTGATACTAGGTTGAAACCCGCGCAATGCGCGGACTATACGGTAAAGGTAGACTTACTAAGAAACAAATCAACTTAATAAATAATTACAAAAGATTATGGTGCCTTAAACCTCCCACCAATGCCATATCACTAAACTGTACCCCCCAAAATAAAAACCTACATGCTATTTCACTCCATAAAACTTTCAATTAGAACATGAGATTAAAAGACAAAATTAATTCATCCATAGAAATTTCAAGTTAGTACATAAAACCAATGCATAATTTAATCCAAAAGTTACAAACTCCATAAAATTAACACCACAAAAAAATCAACATGACATATCCCTCCCTCAATGTCACTCATTATTTTTACTCATTGTGTCCGTCAAATGTGTTGGGAAAATATGCACCGCTCAAAAATGGGTTGAAGTTGAATGTTTCTGAGATGTGTACATTTTTTCCAGTTTCAGGATAAAATTCTCCTGCATTTTGAAACTTTGATTGATGTTGATTAGCACTGAAATTAAATGCCAATGACTGTTGTTGTGAACCTTATGTCAATAAATCCTTAAAATAACCATGATGTGCATGCCATGAGGTCCTCGTATGAATGAGATTGCAAACCATGTTCATGTTAAAAAAATATACTATTTAATACAGGGACAATAAAGTTTAAAGACCATTTAAAATGTTAATTTTTCTATTGTTAACATTTCATTTAAAATCTTAATAATTTAAGGCATTTGAATGTAAAGATGAGAAAACCGCAACAAAATGTTAACATACAACATTTTAACTCCACATAGCCAATGTAATGTTAACACTTAACATTCTTGAGTTTTTTTTTTAATCATTATAAAGTTGACATTTAATAGTAGACATGTTTGTTAATAGTTAACAATTAATAATTAACAATTAATAGTTAACATTTGACAGGTGACATAGCTAATATAGCAAATATTTTTTTTTGAATCATTTCCCACTTGGGATACCCACAGACAACAAAAAATTATTATGATTTAATTTGCGAAAAAGAACTTTTTTAAAAACAATATACTAAATTATGAGCTTGCAACCCCTTCGTTTATGTCATCAACTTTGTCGGTTTTCTCATATTTTTATCCAGTTTTACTTCAGGTACTTTTTCTCTTAATCTTGGGTTGTCTTCTAACCACTGATAAAACCTTAAATCAAGACAATCGTTGGTGGATAATTGAATGGGAAGTCATAGTAAAAACATGAGTAACCCTTTTGGACAATCTGTCCTCCTCCACACTTGCACCAAATTCTTCTTCCAAATCTGTAAAAGACGACTCTGCATTTCATCTTCGATCAAAAAGACTGGACTTAAACCTAAGGAATTGCCACAAAATTTTATTATATCATCATCGAAAGGGAGAAAAAGAGAAATTGGGGTATATGAGAGAGTTTGAAAATTGCAGTTGCTAAGAATTACATGTGGCCATACTATGTTAATTATTGCAATTTCCTTATACAGCCATAGACACACTTTTAATTATTATTTTATATATATGCGTACTCTTTTCTTCATTCATTTTTTTATTTGAACACTCTTTTCATGTATCTTGTATTCTTTATCACTTTTTATTCAATGTTGTTATTTAAATTATTACTCTTTATTTTTAAAGTGATGAACTACATATAGATATTGGATTAATTATTTTATCATAAGGAAATGTCCAAAACAATAGTCCTTGAAAATGTAGAGAGTATATAAATTTTGGTGGAAAATAAATTTTTTTCTTGAACTTAATGAATGTTCTTAAACAATAAATAACAGGTAAATGGTTTCAATGGAAGAATTTTGTTCATTTTATAACTTACAGTTGATAGTGAGGATTTTAAAAGCAGGGACTTAGAAACAAACTATAAATTAAAATTTCAAAATTGTTTTAGTAAAGAGGTAATAATCATGTGATATATCTCTACACGTATGATATATGTCTCCATTCATCCAGTTGAGAAAGAACTAATGCAGTAAAAAAAAATCGTCACCGTCTTTACTTGCCTCTTGAGCCCTTAAAATGGAGACACTATACCCCTATGATCATACTATTTTCCCATTCACCCATATCTTTTCAGACCTTCACATCAACTAAAGGGTACAAAATTAATTAAACATTATGGCGAAAAGGGCATGACCATGAGTATTAAAATCAAAACACACATCATATTTCACTAACCAAAGCCTAAACAAAAAAGGTAAGGTACTTCCAATAACTACAACATAAAAAATCAAAGAAACATATGTTCTCCTTTTGCTGTTTGTTGCTTACGGATGTTATATCCATAGAAATATACCCGCCCACAAATTTTTTATCATGAAATCCACCTTCCCTGAACGCCTCCAGCAGAATCATCTTTGATGGTGGACGGATTCGAACAAAAAGGTAACCTCATCGTGCTTCATCTCTGCTTACTTTGTGCAATTGATAATTGTTGATATATTAATGGAACGGGGAATTTTTAAGGTTTATTTTCAGGAGGGGCGAAATGCAATGGTTGGGTCTCACTATGAAGAGACTAATATATGTATTTTATAGGTTAGATGAATCATATACTTATTGAGGGAATTTTAAGGGATTTTGGAGAGGAAATGACAAGAATGAAGGGAGACAAATATCTTTGAAGGAGGGGAGTGGGAGTAAATGGGTGAGTTAGAAATAAAAAATAGGAAGAGTTAAAGAAGCGTAGAAAATGATGGATATATATAGAGAGAGAAAGAGAGAGGGGGGTGATAATAAGAGTATCCACGTGGACAGGTATCTGATGAGCAACATTTAAGATTCTATTAAGCATTTTAGAGTATATACAAGATTTGGTAATTTCAAATTGATATCATACTTAAAACCCACAAACGACCAATGCTTGTCATACACACAAATGGATGTATAAGCAATATGAAAGTTTAAAAAAATAAAAAAACATTTCAGCAGGTCAATCTTGGTTGAAGTGCCAACAGAGCCAAGTAGCCAACACACCCAAATGCCATCGTTTCATTTGGAAAAAAATATGGGTTCCATATGCCCAAGCCCAAGGTTTACTTTTTCCTCTCCATCTTCATACTGACCCTTTAGTTGGTTTGGGGACACTCTCTAATATCTTATATATCATTTGACCATAAGCACAAATTTGGTTTATAAACCTTATATGTTGAAATCTTAGTACGTTACGTTAAATTAACAAATAGTTATAAAAATAAATTGTAGCACAACTTAGAAAAATATAATTAATTCAAATTATAAAATATAATTTCAATTTGTGCCCAATACTATCTTCAATTTGGGCAAATATACATATAGATAAAAGCAAGACACAATTAAATAGAAAATTGTTTCAAAAAAATATTGAAAGACAAAAAAAATCTACAGAGATCAAATCACTATACCTAACATAAAGATTTTTAAAAAATTGTCTCAAATGTAAATCCTTAACTGAGCATCAATGACTCAAGGTGTAGGTAAGTGGTTTATAAATAACGCAAGTAAATATTTCATAAGCATGGAGTAAATGAAAATTTCCAAATAAAAAAAGAATTTTGTAATCAAATATTTTAAACATAACCTATAACCATAGAATAATCAATTAAAACTTATAGACATCTAATAGTTACAATTATTTGCCTGATAGCTGGACTAAATAAATTTAAACTTCCCATCTACCAAATAAAAGAATATAAATATTCAGAAAAAATGTTGATAGCCTTGGGAAATAAAATTATAGATCTAGCATAAGTACCATTATTAAAAAAATATTCCTTTGAAAGATATTTAAAGATGACTCGAGTTAATCGTGTAATTATGTCTTGTCGTATTTTTATTTTTCTAGTATTATCGTATTTAATTAAATTAAAAATTATCAATCCAAACACCAAAAAAAATTCCTCGAAAAAACTAACCCAAAATAAACAATTCAGTGGGTTTGTCTGTAATAGAGAGAGAGGGGTTTAAAATAAAATACTTGTAAATACCCAAATCACGATGCCTTTAACTTTTGTCAATGTAATATGCGACAGTTCCTCTTTATTTGAAACGGTGAAGGAGAGAAAGAATCACATTTGTACGCAACCTTATCTCATCTCATTGTCAATCAACCCATCACATCATTTCCAAATCCAATCCAACCAATTCAAAACAAAACAAAATTTCAATTAAGATTACCTACATCACATAATAACTCGAACATTAATTCCCTTTATCTTTTATTATGAGAGACGGTTACCTCTACTCCTTAGACTTGGATTCGTTAAAGTTATTTGATTTCATCACAACCAAAGTAAAGATGACCTTTGTACTGGGAGATCTTTATGATGTAACCAACAACCCACTAAAGAAATTAAGATGCGGTGACTCATCTTAGCCCATTAAATTATATTCAAGTCTCGTGTAAAAAAAATTCAAAGATAAGAAAAATCATATTTTTGACCGAATAATTATATGCTACGGAAGAAGAGAATATAATTCTTAAAGAAATCCACATTTGATAAAATAAAGGAACGATTCTCATAAATATAATGATTCGACCCAATAATTTGAAGATACCTTTGACGTGAGCCAACCAAGGGGTCAAAATAGCCATCGTCCAGTTAAACTCATAGTAACTAATTTTTTACTCAAGCTTGACCTTCATCCGACCGCCTGTAACTCCAACCAATGTCCCCAAAATCCCACACCCCCGGTTTCTAAACCCAACCTTACTCACCCTCAACCACCATCCAACCCGAGACACCCCATCAACATGTTGCTTCATTTATTAATCCCCACGCTCACACCCTAATTCCTCCTACACCTGCTCCCATCAACACCAAGTAACCTATTTTTCATCACAACCCTCACCTTCTCTAATAATTAAGTTTTGTGGGAAGCAATTTTCCATTCGAGATAATAAATATGAAGAGGAAGAAGAAGAAGAAGAAGAAGAAGAAGAAGAAGAAGAAGAAGAAGAAGAAGAAGAAGAAGAAGAAGAAGAAGAAGAAGGGTTGTATGTGTTTAAGTGAGGAAGTGGTCTACCAACTTTTAAGATATAGGGGAGAGAGAAACGAAAAGAGGGAAGATGTAAAGGTTGGGAGAAGATTAAAAGAGTTATAGGTGAACGAAAGGATCTATAGATGGGTGACAGTCTTTCATTGAAATAGAGAGATATGCATTGTGATTCTTTTCAATTTAGTGTCCACATGGACATGCTAAATGCACAGTAAAATTAAATGCGTGTATAGCATTTTATACTATTATATAGATAGGATGGTTACTACTCGTGCTAGTACTAGTGGAACCCAAGAAGAACAATTTATTCTTCAAATTTCAGCTCCAATCACTTCGGAAGAAATATTCATTTCCCTAGAGAAATAAGTACCTCAACTCAATAACAACATCCCATACCTTTACCTGCTATCTCGGATGAAACTCGAAGAATAAATTATCTCAAAGATTTTTTACGACAGAAGCCACTCGCATTTTTTGGAAAGCCTGGCGCACTGGAAGCCGAAACATGGATTCACTAAACCCTCAAAGTACTGGACGGAGTCAGAATTATTATCGAACTAAGGGTTAAATTAGCCTCCTATCTTTTTGAAGTGGAAGTACACTTTTGGTGGCAATCCATTTCACGGTCAAGAAATGTAACTGAACTAATATGGGCACAATTTGAAGAAATCTTCTATAATAAATATTTTTTCAGAACAGTAAGAGATCAGATGACAGTGTATTTTATGAGTCTACAACAACAACAAAAGATTTTGGCCCAATATGAAGCCATGTTTACTTAACTATCTTGCTATGCTTAAGAATATTTGGGCAATGAAGTAAAAAAATGCAAGCATTTTTAATGAGGCCTTAGCCAAACCATAAAATCCTTTATTAACCCTCTGGAGATTTGAAAATTCAACCGTATGGTTGAGACATCCTTACTCATAGAAAAAAACCCAAAATTAATACTCCAGTCCGTATTCCTAACCCTCCCCACAGTCCTTATGTAATAAGAACCGACTGAATCAAAGGAATCACCCTTATAATAGGCATCGAGATGTTAAAACCTTTAGTCAAATTTAACATAACACTAGTAAACCTCTCATGCATTGTCATGAATGTAATCAATTGGGGCACATAAGACCCAAATGTCTGAAACTCTGAGTGTCTCCTCCATCTACTTCCCCTAGATTCATGAAACCTCCTTTCAAATGTCCTACCAATACTTTTCCCCATCCTCCACAATTCAACTCCCAGTATGTTAAGTATGAATACACTATTAAGAATCCCAATACAAACTTTCCACATCTCCCAGGAAAAAATCCAAATTCCCACAACGTGATTGAAGGTGATCTTTTATTTTCTAATAGTTCAATACATGTATTATTTTACTCTGAATCCACGTACTCCTTTATTAGTAAAAAATGCCTAACTAGATTACAATTGTGCTATAAATATTAAGACACATTTTACTATCAGTATGCCAATAGGAAAGATAGTTACTACAAATAAAATATGTACATAATATGTTTTACATTTTGAACCCAGGACATTAATTCTAGATTTAGTTATCCTTGACCTAACTGAATTTGACAAATTTATATGAATGGATGTCTTATCCTAAAATCATGCCCATATCAACTGCGACACAAAAATAGTAACCTTCCACCCCCTCACCAAACCCCATTTTGTTTACAAGGAGGAATCCCTCGCCAATCTCTGCTTTTTCAAATAAATGAAAAGCCTAATTCTTGTTTCTCTCATATTTTGAATCAATATCAAGATGTGTTTCTTGAAGATTTACCTAAACTACCTCCACTCTGAGAAATTGAGTTTTTTAACAATCTATTACCAAACACTTCCCCTATCTCAATACCTCCTTATTGTATGGCCCCTCAGGGATTATGATAACTTCGAATGCAATTGGATGACATACTTAGTAAAGTATTTTTACGAACTAGTACATCTCTTTGGGGAGCCCTGATGTTATTTGTGCAAAAGAAATAAGAATCATTTTGGTTGTGCATCGACTATCGAAAATTAAATCACGTGACTTCAAATAATAAATACCCCTTGCCATGAATAAGTGATTTATTTGATCAACTGAGAGGAGCCAAAAATATTTTCCAAAATTGATTTACTATCAAGATATCACTAATAACGTGTGAGGGAGGAGGATATATCAAAAATAACTTTTCCAATCCGTTATGTCATTTCAAATTTTTAGTTATGTCTTTTGGTTTAACCAATGCCCCTGCTGCTTCCATGAACCTTATTCATAGACTATTTTGACCCTTCCTAAATCAGTTTGTAATCATATTTATTGATGACATTCTAATTTATTCTAAAGCCCAAGTCGAGAAAGAGAATCATCTTCATATTATATTTGTGACACTTCGAAAGCATCAACTCTACGCAAAGCACAACAAGTGCGATTTCATCATGAAAGAAATGAAATTTTTGGCACATGTAGTTACAACAATAGGAATACAAGTAGATCTGACAAAAACCATTGCAGTAAATGAATGGCCTCAACCTATCACCATAACTGAACTATGAAGTTTTTTAGGACTTACCGGATATTATCGACGTTTTGTCGAAGGATTTTCTCGAATAGCCTTACCTTTACTCAAATTAACCAGAAAATATGTTTGTTTCACATGGAATCCAAATTGTGAAAAAGCTTTTCGCATTCTAAAAGGGAAATTAACCACTGCCCCTGTCATAACCATTCCTTCAAGTAATATCAGTTACGATGTTTGCACTCATGCCTCTCTACAAGGACTCAATTGTGTCCTAATGCAATAAGGGAAAGTATTAGAATATGGGTCTCGATAACTAAAGATTCATATACGTAACTACCTAGTACATGATTTGAAATTGACAACCATTGTTTTTGCCTTGAAAATTTAGAAATGTTACCTATAAGGAGAAGAATTCCAATTTTTATCTGATAATAAAAGCCTCAAGTATATATTCACCCAAAAGGATCTTAAGCCTCAAGTATGATGGATAGAATTCTTAGAAGAGTATAAATTTAATTTACTCTACCGTTCAGGTAAAGGTAATCTAGTTGTTGATGCTTTAAGCCATAAAAACCAAGGAAGTCTTCATAGTATGTTTATATTTCTGGAAACTATTGGAGACTTTAATTTGCAATAAAATGCTTCCAACACCCAAATCTCGTTACATAATATCATTGTTTTCCCCCTTCTTAACCAGAAAATCAAAGATGTTTAGGATCAAGATGAGTTATTATTTTCTCAGAGAAAGAAATTTTAAGACAACATCTCTGAGCGAGATTGGACCCTAGATTCAGTATGTGGAATAAAGTTTAAAAATCGGGTATGTGTTCCTTTTATCCCTGAACTTCGAGAAGAGATTTTACATGAAGCTAATCATTCTAAATTTATGATTCACCCCAGTAGCACAAAAATGTACCAAAACCTTAAACAACAGTATTGGTTGCCTGGGATGAAAAAAGATATTATACACTTCGTACCCAAATGTCTAACCTGTGAATAAGTAAAAATTGAACACCAACATTCCAGCGGTTTACTCCAACCACTCCGTATTCCCGAATTGAAGTGGGACCATATCACAGTGAATTTTGTCAGCGGATTACCTCGGACAATTCAAGGTTTTAATTCAATCTGAGTTATCGCTGATCATCTTACAAATCTTCTCATTTTCTACCAGTTAAGTCAACAGACTCCTTTCAACAATTGAGTAAACTCTACATCAAAGAAATCATACGATTACGTGGTGTACCTAATTCTATTGTATTCGATCGAGACCTCTGATTCATAGAAAAATTATGTCAAGCATTACAAATAGCTTTAGGAACAAAGATCAACTTAAGTACATCGTTTCACCTGCAAATCGATGGCCAATCAGAGCAAGAAATTCAAACCCTAGAGGATATTCTACGAGCATGTATGTTAGATTTTTCAGGATCGTGGAACCAACATCTTGCCTTAATCAAATTTTCCTATAACAATAATTATCAAACTAGCATTCAAACTACATCTTATGAAGCGTTATATGGTCTCCCTTGTCATTCACCACTATGATGGAACGAATTTGGTGAAAATTATCTTCTTGGACCCAAAATTATCACCAAAACCATAAAAAAGATACGCCGTATTCGAGAAAGATTACACACAACTCATAGCCAATAAAGGAGTTACGTTGACACCCGATGAACACCCTTGGAATTCCAAACTAACGACCAAGTATTCTTACGAGTATCTCTGTGTAATGGAATAACACACTTTGGAATCAAAGGTAAATTATGACCTCGCTAAATTGGCCCCTTCAAAATTTTAGAACGTATTGGTTCGGTACCTTATCGTTTGGACTTACTTTCTAAGCTCTCTCATCTTCATGACGTGTTTCACGTATCATAACAATGAAAATACATTCCCGATGCCAAACATATCATTACCTGGAATCATATCAACGTTAATCCTAACCATGAGATTGAAGAAGTTCCTATTCAAATTTTGGATCAACAAGAGAGAGTTCTCCGACATAAATCCATACCCTTAGTCAAAGTTCTTTGACAACATCATGGAACTGAAGAAGCAACCTAGGAACCAGACTCTACAATGGGACAACAATACCCTTCACTCTTTACAGGTAATTTTAAGAACGAAATTTTCTTTTGGTATGAATAATGTAACAAACTTCTCTTAATTACTTAATAGCCCTAGGTATTTTAATAAATTCCAAAGAATATCCTTACATTTCTTAAATTACCAAAATACCCTTATACTTAAAATCATCTTATTTGACTTATTCCTATGCCTATTACATTTCAACTTTTCACTAAAATTGTACCTAAGGATCTATACCTTTAAGAAATTACCTAATTTAACTTCTTAAGTTTGAATAATTACATAAAGCCCCTAAACAATAATTAAATACCTTCTAGTCCTTAAACTATACATGAAAACTCCTCAAGGACCTAACCTAAAACTATAACTTGTTTGCACTTTTTACTCCAGTGACATGGCACCTGCTAGCTGAATAATATGGCTTGTACCACGTGCTTTACAAGTGATACCCATTTAAGCCTCCAAGAAATTAAACTTGGAACTTGTGTAACTTCAACCCAAACCTCACCTAAAATTCCACCAATCCACTCCTCTAGGCTAACCCTATAAATACCCTCTCCTCCCTTTAGTCGAACACACACCAGTTGAGAGAAATCCCAATGTAAAGTTTGAGAGTTTTTGGCATTTCTATGATTTTATGTGTGATTGCTTAGTTTTCCATTATGGTTATGTTTTTGCATGTTCTTATATTGTATAAATGTGTTTACATGAGATATCTAACATGTATATATTGTACGCGTGCTTAAATTTTGAAAACTCCATTGGATCTCGAAGCTCCAATGGTGAATTTCCATTCACTGACTTTGAACTAGTTTCAAAGTGGGGAAACTGAAGCTTAAGTTCTTAGGTCTTGGACATCTGTTTAATTAGAAAATGAACCACGTTACACCAAACTCAACTATGAAGTTTCCAGCCCATAAAAATTCATAGAATAAATTCTCAGTATTCACTCCATCAAAATTCTTCAAACCACGTTTAATCTATTCCATTTTCAATGAAGAATAACACCATTATCATGTCGGAACCCAAATCTTAATTTTAAACATATTTGAAACGTCAAACATTTACTATTTTTTAGAAAACCCAATAACTTGATTTACACCACCATAATCCTTGAAATTAATATGGATGGATTTGTATTTGAGTCCTGAACAACTTTCATTTAGAAACCATGATAAGATGAATCCTAAAATGTTTGGAAATTGGGGTCAAATATTTACCAACCCTAAAGTCAAATCTCGAAGGTTGAAGGTGAGTGCAACTCATGCACGAGAGTGGTGGTCAAACCAGGAATGTCCAGACTTTGACCCCGCGCGTGAGAGTGTGCCCCAATCAGAATTTTTTGATTTTTTTCGATATTTTTATTTTTTTATTCTGAATAAATTGATATATAATAACACCCTATTTGGATTACAGGAAAGCATTTTCCAAGAATATCAGTTTTAAAGGTTTGAATTCAAGTTTCTTAAATTACACTTAAACCCATGCTAATTTTGCAAGTATTTGAAATCAAACCCAAATTTTTTCCACAAGTACCTAACTATCATTAGACCTAAATTGTCTCTTATCACCACACCTAATTCTCAATAAATAAATTTTAAATAATTTTTTTATAAAAGTTTTGAAAATTATACTTTAAACCTTTTTAAAAGATCATGCACTGAAATGGTTACTTAAATTATCTTTTAGTACATTTTCATTCATTTTATTTTAAGACCTGTATCACATACTTACATTTGTTATTCTTTCAGACTTCCCAGTCTACCCACAAAACATTAGTATTTTAACCGAAAATAAAAGTACCCAAAGTAGGTGATTTGTATTTTAATATTAATCATTTGAACTTTTGTCTTTGAAAGTACTGATTATTATATCACCTTATGAAAATTTTGAACTCTAAATTGTATATTAAACTCTTTCGAATGGTTCAAACTCTCCCCGTATTATTGATTATTTTGATTTATTCCGGTTCGATTATTACTAAGCCCTGAACCCTAAACCGCCCAATAAGATGTTATTAATTGCATTAAATCCTGCAATTCAGTTTTTTGAGTGCCTTGCTATTACATTTACTCTACGTATGAGTGTCGCTCTAACTAAGTGTGACGAGTTATCTGCTTATTTCCCTATTAATTGGATTTACCTATTCAAGAAAATTTTATGTCTTGAACGATATGACCATGCTATGTTCGCGCTATTGAATCCAAATAACAGATAATTTATGTGTTATCGAGTTATTGTTGAACCAAGTTATCTTAACCTGATATTTTATCTTCACTATATTGTTTATTTGCATATCCAAAGCATCATTATACCCCCAACCGCGTTATGATATTTCATCTTGTTTAAATAGCTAGAAGATCAAAACATTACTAACCCTTCATAATTTTATTATCATTACCATTTAGTGTAGAAATCAAAATTATTTACTTGGCGTGTTTACTTGGTTGTTTTCCATCCAGATGAACAATGAGCCTAAAGACGATCAATTACCGCTCGCCCCTTTAAACTTCTATTCACTTTTACATTCATCAATATTCACGGTTACATATGTGTGGGCAGTAATAGATAAAGATGGAAAGCCTCAGTGGAATATCTATACCGCAACTTATCGGCTCCTATGAATTACCAATGTTCCTCAATGTTTTATGTTTATGTATTCCAGATATATAAAATGTATATTTTTTTTCTCCACACTTTAATATGTAATAAGATCCCAGTCGTCTCTTAAATAAAAGCCTTTTGTTTTTATTTCCATTATTTTCATTATAATCTTAAATTGTATTAATATTATTCACTATACCCATCCACGTTCAAGGATGAGACATCACACATTCAAGTATAAATGCACCGTTGTCCTTGAATTGGAGATACATAGGCAATATGAGACATCAATTTGGGCCCGGTCAAACACTAAACACAGATCCTAACTCGGTGTCCTAAGAAACATGGTTGTTATTTCTTTATTGAGAAAGATTTTACATGTTTTAATGAATGACACCATGTAATAAAAGGAACTCTATGGTTTTAGAACTTTGTAGGGTTCTCAATATATAAAACACGACATAAAGGCTCGTACACTTGGTCCGCAACTTACGAGGACTAGCGGGAAAGAATGTTAAAATCTCCTCAAATTTCCACTATAAAAAGCCTTATCCTCAAGATATCCCTAAAAAATCATACAATACCAGCATTCATTCAAGGCGCAATACAATCCACCACACCCCTTGGAACTTCATTTAACCTGATTCCCCTTATGGGAATGTATCCACTCAAAGACTCGATTGCACCATAATATATACCCCATTTCTTCAAATCTCTTTAAACCAAAGGCAAAACCTCTGATAAAATCCACCTTCAAAGGAATCTTCAAATCCTTGGGAATAATTTCATGTCAAATAATTATCCTAAGAAAAAAGTTCAATGTCTAAATTTAATATAAGAGTCTAAAAAGGACTTTCAAAATTATCCTCCATTTTTGGATAACCATTCATATTCTTCACCCATGATTTCAATCAAACAATCAAAAGTTTATGTTCGCTCTGCATCACGTGAGTACTTTATTTTTATAAAAAAGTGATGTATGACTCCCAAATAAGAAATGAAAAAGACGAAAAACTTTCGAACATAAATCATCCCATGGCCCACCCAAAATCTTCGTTTACCTTAGAAGCCCATCTGGATCCAGAAGATTAACCACCTTCTACATTCCCTCTATACAAAATACGCTGCCTCCCGTCATAAGTATATCAAATAGGAATCAATAATTGATTACCTATATCTCTATAATAGATGTTTATTTCCTCTAACAAAGCAAAGACGTGAACTCTCCTTAATAAAACTCCACACCAAAGCCTCAGACTCCCCTGTTCCAACCTATCAAAATCTTTGAACTCGCATGAGAAAAAAACCTAACCAAAGCCTCATAAGCCTATGATCCAACCTATCCAAAGACTCGAACCCCACCTAAACAAACCCATGAAAAGCCTCACTCGTCCTTGAGCACCTCACTTAAGCCTCTGACGCTGCCTGAGGAAACTACTAAAAAGCCTCAGAGAAGTAGAAAACATTTTTAAAGACTCGAATTCCATCCGAGCAAACAAAATCCTCACTCGTGACTGAGCAATTCACTAAAGCCTCAAACACTTCCTTGGAAAAAATCCTGAAAAGCCTAAGACTCTTATAAGAAAACTAATTTAAATCGTCGGATCCCACCCGATCAAGTGAAAGCCTCACTCATCCATGAGCACCCCACTTAAGCCTTAGAAACCTCTTGATCAAAACATTAGAAATCCTTAAACTCCTCTGATCAAACCATTTTAAATCCTCAAACCCCAAACTGATTAAATGAACGCCTCACTTATCCCCGAGTATTACACTTAACCCTCAAACAACACTTGAGAAAACACCTGAAAAGCCTAAAACTACTTTTGGCAAACCTTTATAAAGTCTACGACTCAACCCATGAAATAAGTAGCCACACCCAACCCTGAACACCTGACTTAAGCCTCGACACAACCAAAACAACCCCCTTTAATGCCTCCTAATCCTATGAGCATACCTCTCTAAAGCCTTGAACTCCACCCGACCAAAAAAAAGCCACACATACCCTGAGAACCTTAATTAAGACTAGGAATACTCCTAAGTAATCCCCTAAAGATCATCACTTATCCTTGAGAATACCATTCAATCCTCAAACAATCCTTGAGAAAATCCATAGAAAGCCTCAAAATCCTTTGAGCAAACTGCTCTAAATCTTAAGACTCCACCTAAGAAAATAAAGGCCTTACTCATACTTGAGCACCTAACTTACTCCTCGGGTACCGTATAATAAAACCCTTACAAAGACTCAAACTTCTCTAATCAAACCTCTTTAAAGTCTCGAACTCCGCTAGGGAAAACAAAAACCTCAAACTACCCTGAGCACCTCACACCACCTGAGAAAACCCAACCAAAGCCTCATACATTCCTGAGAAAAATCACATGATGCCTCGGATTAAACTCGTGAAAATATACTAAAGCCTTAAACACTTTTTATCATTTTATAAAAACATTAAACTCTTCTATGATAACCCAATCAAGGCCTCAAACACCTTATGGAACACTCTACATGTGATAATTTAAACAAAAGCTCAAACTCCTCTAAGAATCCAATAATAGCCTCGCGCCCCACATTAGAAAACAAAATTAACCCTCACCTAAGAAAAAAAATAAAAAAATCTTTTCCTCTAATGTAACACCCCGTGTTTTTGAGCATTTAGAATTTAATTAATTTAGTTACATTTTTTTAAATTACACGTGTGCCGTAATTTAATTGAATTAAATATTATAGGTTTATTAAATATTGATCGGGAGAGTTATGGTAATATTTATGGGATGAATTTACTAAGTGTGTAGTAAATAACATGTGGTAATTATTATATGTCGTAGCGAGTGATATCGACTTGAGTATGTTGTATTTCAATAGGGAGTCGCGTGTAGACTATATTGAGGTCGAGGTAGGAAATTTATATAGAGTGACTTGGATGGATATTTTGATGTCCCGGTTGATTTTGAATGGGTTGAAATAGGTGAAATAAAAACCTAGGTGTATTTATTGGGTCCCTGGAAATTTTAGACCAACTTGGCACCATGCAAGGGAGTTTTGGTCATTTGAGAGTCTAGGGTTAGAATTACTTCGAAATTTAGAGTATTATCTCAGCCACATTATGATAAAGGCTAGATTTACATTACTTGAGTGAAAAGAGAGGCCATAGGAGAGGAAGAAGAGAGGATCCTTAGGCCATTGTACACCCTTTTCCACCACCGTAGTCATGGGAGACAAGATCAGAGCAAGGGAAGAATAACTCATTCACCATATTACAAAAATTAGACCTGCCAATATAAGACAAGTGTTTATCTTACAATGTTTTGAACATGTTATAATACCCATGGTATTGTGGGGTTGAAATTGCACGATTGGGTGAATTCTTGGGACTTATATGGGTTGTAATTCGTGATATGGGGTAGGATTCATGTTGAAATTAATCTCTCTACATTAATATTATGAAATCTGAGATTACATGATGATAAAATTTAAAGAAATCTCAAAATCTTGATGACCATGAATGAAGAGTATCAAAAATAGGTTTTTATGATTTATGGAGATTAAATATGTTTATTGTGAGTTTGTTTAAAGATTTGATGTTATATATATATTACAAACCATTTATATACGTATATTTGATTATAGGTTAAATTATATGGGAGTTTGGCCATGATCCATGGAGGTTGGGTTTGATATAAATGGTGAAAACTCGTAACGACAACGAAAAAGATTAACTGTCATGTGAGAATAGATTCGTCTCTAGGACCGAATCGATACGGGAGGGAGATTCGATTTGGGGCTTTACCGAATCGATTTGGCTGTCCAATTTTACCAAGTTTGGTTATTTATGTAATATTTATACATAGAACTATTTACGAGGAACTTTAGTGATGGTTTATTAATGATATGAGGATTTAGTGAATATCAGTAGACCTAAAATTTAAGCTTGGTCTTAGTCCTAGATAGGGTATTATGAGACTAGGGCCTAAGGGATTAAATGGATATGTTATGTATCAGGAATTTACAAATCGGGTTACAGGAAGTGTAAATGATAACCCAAGGTTTATACCAGTATGTTAGTGATGTTTTAACTACTAAAATCATTTAAGGGATAACTAGGACCCTTTGGGTAGTGAATGATACTCATAAAATATTAAAAGAACAACAAGTGTGAATCATTAGTACGTTACGTATTCGATCGATGTATATATATATATATATATATATATGTATATATATATGTATATATATATGTATATATATATGTATATATATATATATATATGTATATATAGGTTGTGTGAATACCTATTATGTGCTTTCTTATGTGTGTGAGCATACGTACGCTGCCTGCTATCAAGAAAGGTTTCGCGCAGTGGGAGATATCACCTTCGCGATGCCAGCGAGGTCTAGATGTGTACCCCAGAGCATAGGACTTAGGGTGGAGCACTATTGTGTGTATGATAGGGTGTACCAGTCATTTGGGTGCATTAGGTATGTGTGTATCCCAAAGTCTTAGGACTATGTTCGCCTCCAATATATGTTTATATGATCTATGGTTTGAGGTGACATTCTGAATTGATAGTCCTTGATTTAATATGAAAGGCACGTGGAATTGATAGCAGAGTATGCATGTATCGCGATGGCCATTCCAGGGATGATGTTATTGTATATATATTAGTGTGATATATATATAAGTGTGATTATTCTACTTTGGTGTGAGGGTATAAAAGATAAATAGTGTATATCTAAAAGTGACTTAAGTAAGATTAACTTAATTCACAGTTCCATGATAATGTTCGATTGATATTAATTATTGGTTTTACGATAGCATATCGTATGGGCAGTACGAGTTAGCTAAACTTGTTGTGGTTAGTTAGATACTTGGTTCTAGTTAGGCAGGGAAGCATAACTAGGTAGGAAAAATAAAAGATGGTAGGTGTGCCCTATAGTTGAGATGTGAGGAACTCAAGGGAGTGTACGTGAAACTAAGGTCTGTATCTAATAACTTCTTTTAATTGCAATTTAAATAACTGCTTAATGTTTTTTCAAAGGTTTTGGGCTCTGACCCGTAGTAAATCTATTTTTTTTGCAAAAAACTTTTAGGTGTCCATCTAAAGGGATGCCAGACTTGAGGATTCTTTTCAAGGATGCGTGTCTGCAGCATTTGTGGATGCATGCAAGACTTGAGTAGACCTTTCGATTATTTCATTCCTAGATTAGGATTCATGATTAGTTATTTCAGCTAGGTACGTTTTCCATTTAATTTTAACTTTTATTCAAAATTATTTATCAGACTTTGTATTTAGATTGATTTTCAATTCATTTAGACTTATGATTAGGATGTTGGTTTTGGAGTCGTTGTTTATTCGGCATTTATCATTTATCTATTTAATCATATCATGTTTTGGACTTCTACTAATGAGTGGATGGTTTATATTACTTTACTTATACGTGTCACTATATGTTAATGAAAGATAAAATTTAGCACCGTCTTAACTTAACAAATGTGGTTACTAATGTAAAACGTTTTTGATAGTAATGCTAACAATGAACCAAATGAGATTCTTTTTTATTTTGGTAAATGAATGATCACCTGTGATTAAAATAGGCGGGGTGTCACGCTCCTCTAATTAGGTCCCCTATGCAACATAAAATAGGAAGCCCTATATTTCAAAATAATCAGGTCCACTATGTGACCTAAAGTAGGAATCCCTGCGCTTCAAACAAATTTGATCCCCTACGTGACCCTAAATTGGAAGCCATGTTCTTTAAGACAATTTAGTCCACTACGCGACCTAAAATAGGCAGCCTCATTCTTCAAACCAATTTTATCCCATACACTATGTAAAAGAGAAATGTTTCCCTTTAAACCAAGTTTGGTCCCCTATATGACCTAAAATCAGAATACTTTCACTTCAAACTAATCTGGTTCCCAACGAGAACTAAAATCGAAAGCCATGTGCTTAAAAAAAATCAATCCCCTACACGACCTAATAGATGAAGCCCTGTACTTCAAACCCATTCAGTCCCCTATGCAACCTAAAATAGGATGGGGTTAGAATATTTTAAATCTCTGTTGATACCAAAGTCTAAAATTAGGATACCCTTCACCCCAATAGATGCCATCGAAACATCATGAATCTATGCCATGTCACTTATGCGACTTAAGATAGGAAGGGGTTCGAATATTCTTAATATTGGATAAGAATAAAGTTGAAAATCAGGATACCCTGACCCCTGGAGCTTTTTCCCTCTTTTGTTTTAAATAAGATATTTATTCATAGATAGACTTAGAAGAACTAGCCTCTTCAAAATAGCTTTCATCAGTAAAAATACTAGAAATCCTAATAATCAAAGAACATAAATGAGGTTCTTTATACTTGAGGTCCCTTACAAGAATAACTGATATTTTTTAGGAAATTATACCTAGCTTGAAACCACTAATAGATAGAATTAAATCCCATGAACACTTAGTCATACTTGAAGTTTGGAATACCCTATTTGTCAATGGTAATTAACCCTTTCTGATGCTTTGAAAATTCCTCAAGGGTATGATACAATATGTTTTGACCTTCTTTAATTCCCATTTTTGCTAGATAATCTAACACTTGATTGCCTTCTCTATATATATGAGTGATCGAGTAATTGATCTTCGGAAGCATTTGCTGAATTGCTTAAATAGTCCACTAATTTTCCATTGAATTAAAGACTTTCCTTTAAGAATATCAACTAGCACCTTTGAATCACTTACAATAATTAGCTCATAATCCTTAATATCCATTAAGAATGCCAAACAGGTCTTTAATGCCCTTGCCTAAGCCTCCATATTTGTAACATTTTGAGAAGAAGAGGCAAAATTCCATAACATATCTTCATTCTGGTCTCTGATAATACTTCATCATCCTCCCTGACCTAGAGTCGCCATAGCATTTCCATTTTTATCTAGCGTAATTAATTTAAAGGGAGGTAATAACCATCTAATCTGCAGCCTTTGAATTGGAGGACGTTTAGAGTGATTGAGAATAAGTAACTTCTTCAACTGATATACCTGATACAAAACAGAACAAACATGAGGATTAAATGTATCATACTATCATTTATTTTTATGGATCCACAGACACCAACACACAATTGATGGTATCACTCTATTAATGATAGGGTCTGACTTGTGGCCATGGAGCCACGATTGAAATAATTGACTTCTAATTCCTCCATTTTCTCTCTTTATACCATGTTCCTGAGTATTTTTTCCCACACTTTTGAAGCAATCTCCATTTCCTCAAATATATAATCTATGGTTTCCTCCTTTTTCAAGACAAAACTGACATTTAGAAGGCCCCCATATCCCTATAGATTTGATCTTATCATCAGTAAGAAGCAAATTGTTTAGCATTTTCCCCATAAGAACTCATATCTTAGTTGGAATGGTTTTGTACCAGATGAATTTTGAGCTTATCTAAGTGGGCTTCTTTGTTCTACACACCTCCCATACTGATGAAATTGTAAAAGACCCACTATTATTTGGTTTCCAAATCACTTAATAGGATGATCCTCGCATATTTCCTAAAAAATTGAATAATTTTTGCAGTGGTCTCTATAGAGAAGAATGTATCGAGCTTATTTTTGTCCCATTTCTTCCTAGATTCCCAAAAGCTATTGACAGGTTAGTCTCCCACCACATCCAAATTTTCGATTTCTTCTACTCCCCAATTATCCTTATATATAATGATATATCATCCCCCAATCTTCCACTACACTTTTTCTTCTGTGATATCTATAATGAAACACACTACATTCTAGGTATGGGTTCTTACTTTAAATGGAGTAGTAGTAGTATGATGATTCCTACAATATGCAACCTTCATATAATGAGCCTTTAGAGATAATTAATCCCTAAAACTCAACCCACCAGAAGAAATTTGAGTTACGACGATGCTTTTAAAATGTCGTCAAATCATATAAAAACGTCGCTGAAGAGAAATTCGATGTTTTTGGAAAATGTCTTGGTATCTCTAGTCGGGAAATACTTGACGTTTTTGTAAAACGTCACAAAGTAATTTCCCGACATTTTTCATGAAGTTTTTTAAACCTCTTCAAATCTCTGACCTTGGGTAGATTACACGACAATTTTTAGGAAAAACGTCGCTTTGTTACGATGCATGCAAAAAACGTCGCTAAATTATATGCCAATATTTTTTTAACAAGAGCAAAAATTATGACATTTATGCATAAACATCAGGTTTCATTAGAAACCACGTTGGTATCTTTAACTATTATTTAACAATACAAAATCAAAACTAACTTCTAATAAAGTGAAACACCATTCCCAAAAATCTATTATATTCAAGGGAGCATCATTAATATCAACATGTCTCAATAAATATATAATAGACTAAGCATTGAGTATTTATATAATAAATCTTCCAAAATAAAATTGTAATTTCAATCCAAAACAAAGTCTAATACGTGTCCAAATTACCCCAACAAAATAAAAAGAGATTGCACATTATCTTCCAAAAAGTAACGAAAGTTTCTTATAATTACTCAAAATACACCTCCACGATCAAGGAGGACAAAATTCAAAATCTGCAAAAAAAAAAGTGAATGAAATGTTAAAATGAAAATTAGTCAAAGGGGTTATTAAAAGATTGAAAGCTGTACTTACATCGCACGTGGATCTTTTGCCTACTTGTTCTTTTTTATCCTCTTAGCCGCCATGCGATTCTGAAATTAAAGATAAGAGTAATTGTGTTTCAACTTATGTGAGTATTTAAAGAAAATAAGGCATAATAAATTTTATTAAAGCATCCAACTTAAGATGGATTGCCACACTAGAATATTCAATTTTTTAAAAATGTAAATACATCGATGATTAAAATTAAAAACTGATAAATCCATGGTGGATGCAATGTTGAATTGGCCATTCCCCAAGACTATCAAAGCTTTGAGAGGTTTCCCATGACTCACTATTCACTATAAATTATTTGTAAGAGATCGTGAGTTAATTTGCAGGCATTTGAGCAACATTTTGAAGAAAAATCAGTTCACTTGAACTCCCCCATCCTGGGAAGTTTTTTATTCACTCCAAGAAGCCTTTACCCCCACATATGTATTAGCTCTACCCAACTTTAAAAAGACATTTGGACAGCTGCACTAGAGGTATAGATGCAAGTAATGAGGGAAATGGAGTTGTTCCTATGAAGGAATCGAGGCTCATTATTTTCTGAAGCAAAAATTCCCTCTAGAAAAAATGGGCATTCCACATAGGACAAGGAATTATGGGTTATAGTTTATATCGTTGAATGAAAAATCATATATAAACTGAGTAAAACATAGATATATATTGAGTATAAATTGTCCAATATAAACTATCTAATAATAAATCAGAATCCAAATCATTTCTTGAATGCAAATATGGTAAACTGTCTAATATAAACTATCTAAATCAAATGAGGTTTAAATCCAAAATCGGAATATAAAGTGTATAATATAAATTGACTTGTACAAATGATTTATTGATTGAACAATAATGCAAATGAGTTTTCAATATGAAGTGCATCAAAATTAATAGACAATAAAGAGAGGCTACATAAAAACTTTTTTATTGAGTGAAGTCCTACTTGTGCTTTGTCTTTCACACAAAAGTCATCTTTAAAGATAAGCAATTGGATACATCTTATATAATTAAGAAATTCACCCACACATTTTCAATTCATTTAGATTTGTAGAAAATCACAGAAGTCATGAATGTGACTAGAGACCTATTTAAAAATGGTAGCATAAATTGTGTAAATGAAATATGGTTCAATCAGTAATATATATGAATTAAATTCCAAAATCAGAGGCAAAAAGATGATTTAATTAGTTATATATAGTCCAAAAAGAGTGGACCAATGTGTTGTCCTTCAAAGGCAGAAACATTGGACCAAAGTGTGGATGTTGCTTCAAAAGTAAGGCAAAAACAGAGGTCCAAAGTGTGGATGTTTCATCATATGTCAATTGACCAACGCGAGGCATTGGTCAACCAATGTTTAGGATTAAATGACGGTTTACCGACGCTTAGGGTCAACCGACTTTTAGGATTAAATGACGACTGATCGATGCTTGATTATTTATTAGATGTCATTTGACCAACGTTTAGGATCAACAGATGTTCAGGATCAAATGTTAGCCGATCAACGTGAGAGTATTTATCAATAGTCGGTTGACCGAAATTTAGGATCAAATGTCGACGGATTGATATGAGATTCTTTATCAGATGTTGGATGACTAACATGAGGAGTTGTTCAACCGACGTTTTCAACCATTTTAGCCATGGGTAAACTACCACATCTCCTAATCTGTTTGAATGGTCAAAAGTTTAAATAAAATGTTAAACTTAATAAAAATACCTCAATAATTCCAATCCAATCGAAGAAAAAATGTCCAATGTAGAAATCATCCACTACAACTTGGAAATCCTTAAAGACAAAGAAATCATAACAAATAAACATTAAGTCATAAACTAACCATATTTACCTAAACCATTAAATCATAACAACATTTATCATTAAAAAGGGGAAAGTAATATTAGGTCCCTTGTCAAATTTTTTTAAATACTAATGGGAAAGTATCACCATTGATGTCTTGTGATATCTTATCATTTTCACCATTGTTATCACCGATCTCCATAGTTAAAACTCCAAAATAATTTTTCCATTAGAATATGCACCCTATTAATTATCACCTTAGGAGGGGACATAGTAGATATTAGATAGATCTACACTGAGACCAGTTTTGACTTAATGAGGACTAGCTTCCCTCCTGTAGATAGACATTTATCTTTCTATCCAATAAGATGTTGCCTCCCTTTTGGAACCATGTCGTCAAAGTAAATAATTCTATTTATCGCATTGTACAAAGGACAACCAAGATAGATCATAGGATAATTCTTAATTTTCATTCCAGTAGCTTATCTCAAAAAGTATATAGCTCTTAGTTTGATATTATTTGAAACTATAAGATAACTATTGGTTGTACTTATCATCTGCCCTGATATCCTCTCATAATACCTCAATTCTTCCATTAACTTCTTCACTTTCTTTCTCATGCCTGAACTAAAAATAATCAAATCATCAGTAAAAGCTAGATGATTAAATTTGGGACCTCCTGTTGGGATCTTATATCCTACATAAGAAGGCTGGAAGACAAGTTTTTGAAGGTTTATTGAAAGAACATCATCCATAATTATAAAGAGACTTGGGGATGGAGGATCCTCTTGAGTTAAAATGATAGAAGCAGTGAAGAAACCAACATTTTCCCCATTCACAATTACAGTAATCCAAGTATTGGGAATAATTCTTCATACTAGATCCAGTCGTTGCTCACAAAATCCCATTTCCTCATTACCTCTATAAGCAACCACCACGAAATTTAGTCATATGCCTTATTTATATCTAACTTCATAATAATATTTCCTCCCACATTTTTTAAATTAATTATATCCGTACATTCTTGGGGAAGCATCACATTCTGAGTAATAGATCTACCTCTAATGAAGCATGTTTGAATTACATAGATGATAGTAGGATGAATTTGAGAAAGTCTATCATTTAAGATTATGGAGAAGATCTTAGTAACAAAATTCAACATACTTATAGGCCTAAAATCATGGAAAGTTTACAGATGATCTATCTTAAGAATAAGAGCTATTCTAGTGCTTGTACAAATCTTTGGAAGAGTATGACCAATAAAGAAGAACTATACAACTTTCATAATATCTTCTTTAATATCTTCCCAAAAGTAATGAAAGAAGTAGCCATTGAAACCATCCACACCTAGTATACTCTTTGCATTCAATCCTTTTACGACTTTCTTCACTTCTTCCATAGTAGGCCATTAAACTAGCGATGATTCATATCTGCATTGATCAACTTTGGAATAGTATCCATCACTTTGGACTGAACACTTGGATCCACCCTTTCATTAGCTTGAAATTTCTTAGAGTAAAACTCTAAAGTTGTAGGTTTAATGTCTTCTTTGGATTCTACCCAATCACCCTCCATATTCTTAATTTTGTGGACATACATCCTCCTTTGTTTTCTTCTCACCACTCCAAGAAAATATGAATAATTATTGTCTCCTTCATCATCCCATCTCTCATTGGCTTTTTGGCTCCAATAGTCTTCTTTTAGTTTTACATTACTATTAAAATTAGCAGTTACTTGGTTTAGCTCATGTCTTTTCTCTTCTGTTGGGTCCTGCTCATAGTTTATTTTTGCTTTTAGAAGATCATCCTAAGCATTTATAGCTTCTTGAAAGATATCATAATATGTTGTTTTACTCATGTAAGATGTGGGTTCTTTAGATACAATTAAAATTAAATGAGGCGTAACCCCTTATCAAGATTGAGACTAACACTGTGAGGTACTCAATATAGACAACACCCAGAGGTAAATCAGAGGCAAAGAGATTCAATATTCAATCTTGCATTAAAGGGCATATCAACACGGGAAATGTATGACAATCATAATAAATTCATAGGACCAGCAAGTGGAGTGGTTGGAGGGAGAAAGAACAAGCATTCTAGGCACAATAAAGACAAGGAAGGAACTTCAAGCTCAGTTAATTTCCAGTGATGGGAACATTGAATGTGTATGGGAGTTAATGCTCTCGTGAGAGTTCTTTAGTATAAGAAAATTTGGGCAACAATTATGGGCTTTTGGGAGGATCTCTCTTGATTTTTTTGTTTAGTCTTATTTATATGGGGGAGAGGCTGCTTGAGTCAGCATATCCTCAATCCGTGTTGTATGGTGTTAAATCCATGAGATATTGCATTTAATGGATGGGATATGGCTGTTTAGGCGGGAAAACATTCTATTGGCTAAAAGTATTGAGGGAATTAATAAGGGATATGACTCGTCAGCTTAAGGATTACTCTAGGATGGCTGGGTGGTCAGGTTTGGTGAGCTAGACCTACTGAAATACCCGAAGTGTACCCTCATACTCAGAGTCAAAAACCTCGGCTGACATGACAACCGAGTCAGCAGGAAGCTCATAATATCCATTAGAGAGGTCGTCCTTCCGAAGGTAGGCTCCACAATGGCCTACCTCGACAGGCCATCGGTTGAGGTCAGTAGCATCTTATGGGATCAAGCGATTACCACCATCATACTCTGCTTTAGCCGACACTATACCTATGATTAATGTTTAACCTCGACTGGTCAATTAGGTCGAGGCCATACTTATGGTTGGCAGAATAAGACAACCCTCGGACTTACCAATATCATACTCTGTTGGGTCGAGGTTATAGTGTCTGATGTCACATGTCTGAATGAACGCAAGCATATGGAAGACTTGGGAACATATGAACAAAGCAGTTATAACTAAATCATTCCCCTCACGTGAGGGAATATTTAGCCATCATCATCTACATGTGGCACAACCAGGTGCCCACACAACATTGGTTCGATCATCACACACCTGCTCATGGCATGCTTGGGGGGTACAGTACACCCCCCAAGCACTATATATAAATGGTTTCCTCTACCTTATGAAGTTAGGCTCAATGACAAACCCTGGGGAAGCTCTGTTGAAATACAGAGTAGAGAGATAAAGTGAAAGATTGTATCACAGTCCATCAGTGCCCTTGTTCTAGTAAAACTTACTCACGCACTCACATTCAACGTAGGCCAAATTGGCTGAACCACGTGGTTGTATCACAAGCCACCAGTTCCCTTGTTCTAGTGAAACTTACTCACACACTCACAGTGGACGTAGGCCAAATTGGTAGAACCACTTAAATACAAGTATTTCCCTTCTTCTCCTCACCTCCTTCTAGAAGTTTATTACTCTTGTGCTGCCATTGTTGTTACTAGATTGAGCTTATTAACACCTCATATTGGTGGTTCTATTTATAGCATCATCATTTTGGCGCTGTCTGTGGGAATGAGATTATTTATCTCTTTCTCCTTTGTTGCTTGACCTCACTCGAGAATCTGGTGGTGAACCGGCCCACCCCTTATGTG
This sequence comes from Sambucus nigra, assembly GCA_949130495.1. Lineage (NCBI taxonomy): Eukaryota > Viridiplantae > Streptophyta > Magnoliopsida > Dipsacales > Adoxaceae > Sambucus > Sambucus nigra. Next base: position 156,577,926 of record OX422207.1, on the reverse strand, counting down.
GAGTTGTTTCACCATTGAAAGAGGTCCTTTAAGGTCTCAAGCTCTCTAGTATTTTCATATGGAACCATAGTTACCACCTCCACTATATGGTGGTGGAGGGCCCAGATCCAGCCAAGAACCACCCCAATCCGAGATGACTGAGGTGGCAGCAACCTTAAAGTCCTTAGCTGCTACTCAACAAGCAATGCATGATCAATTTGCCCAGCTAAGACAGAATAGGATGATTACTCTGGCAGCTGATCAGGGACAACATGACGCCAAGGAACAACCCCAGGCACCACGAAAAGACCTACCTACTCCTCAACGACAGTGGGATGCTGTTGAACCAAGGCGTTCACGCTTGGGGAGGCAAGGAAACCCTTGCTCAAAGGATAAGTATGATAATATAGAGGTTGAGGATGACCTAACAGACTGTTGGGAGCAGTATGAGATCTAAAACAACATTATACGACCTATTCAGCAGAGTCGAGGTCATGGTGAAAGGCGAGATTGTGATGCTCGACAAAGAGGTTTGACTTTTGATCGATTAAGTAGAGGGTCGACCTTTGAAAGGATCGACCCAGTTAATGACCTGAGGTAAAGGCTATATAGGTCAAGAAGTCTAGCTACATCCAGAAGAGAGGGTGGTGACTATCGACCCCATCATGGCCGACCCCCACATGGCCGAGATGGTAGTCAGGGGGAGGTCAATAGTCGACATTATGCTGCAGCTGGGGAACCCTCAGTTCACCATTTTGAGGTGGCTGGGGACAACCTCGGCTAGGCTGACGTTACTAAGCCCTGGAACAACTCTATCGAAAAGTAGGAAAATAAGATTGAAGATCTCATAAAAAGTCGAGACCCCTTGCAGAGGGGGTACTCAGAGGGTTCTTCCTTTCTGGAAAGGATTGTTCACTTTCCAACCCCGAACAAATTCAAACCTCCATTTATGTCTCCCAAGTACGATGGAAGTACCAACCCAGCCCACTATATTGAGATATAATAGTCTGCAATGAACATTTACTCCATCTCTGATGAGATGAGGTGCCGAGCTTTCTCGAGGACTTTTACTGGGGCAGCACTTGTGTTGTTTACTGTTCTTCCTAAGAATTCCATAGAAAACTTTAGACAGTTGGCCGAGAGATTCATTCATATTACCTATTTTAGGGTAAGACCTCAAAAAAAGAAGACCCATTTGCTTTATGTAAAGCAAGGAAAGAATGAAAGCCTCAGAAACTATATCCCGAGGTTCAATAATGAAAAGTTGTAAGTAGAGGACTATGAAGAGAGTATAGCCATGACAACCCTCTTTGGAGGACTTCAGAAGGGAAAACTACTCTGGAAGCTTACTGAAGACTCTTCTAAGTCTATGGCCGAGCTGTTGGCAACAACTGGAAAGGTAATGAATACAGAGAAAGCAATGGTTGTGAAATATGAGGATGAGAATGAAAGTAGTAGTGGGAAGTTTCAGAAGAAAAAGGATGGAAATAAGAGGACTGCGAATGATAAGTTTGTAGACTATACTCTTTTAACTGTGAGCTATGAACACATCCTCAACGAGATAAAGAATGATAGGAATCTGAGATGGCCAGAGAAGTTAAGGGCTCCTCCACATAATAGAAAAAAAAGCTTATGGTGTGAGTTCCATCAAGATAACGTCCATATAACTGACAAATGTTTCACCCTGAAGGGAGAGATTGAAAAATGTTGAAGTCTGGAATGATGAGAAAGTATGTGGATACAAGATTCTCAAAGAGTGGCCGAGTTGACGCCAGAAAGAAAATAAATGATAAATTCTGGGAAGACTCCCCCACCGGGAAAGATGATGCCTCAGATAATGACAACGATGACCATGTCCTCCCACCAAAGGATGACAATGTCCCAATAAAGAGACTCAACATGTTCTATTTTGATGTGAGAATTATCTGTGGGGGACTAGAAGGAGGTGGTTCATAGGTAGCTGATCGCAAGGCTCATGTGGAAGAGGAAAAAGCAGTGACCAAAGTCGAGGTTGTGAACTTAGCTTCAACAGAGGTTAAATATGAGGAAAGGAAGAAGGTAGACATATACATACTCGTAGTCGGCTTTTCACGACTTGATTTTAAGGGTATCTTAGCTCCCCATGATGACCCTCTAGTCATCACCACAAGGGCGCATGGATGTGAAGTTCAAAGGATTCTTATTGATGGGGGACATTTAGCAGACATTATGTTCTGGCCATGTTTTAAGAGCTTGGGTCTCAGCCGAGCAAAGCTTGTCCCTTATCATCACCCCTTGGTCGGTTTCAGCGAAGAGAAAGTCCATCCATTAGGAATGTGTGAAACAGACGTGACAATGGGAGATGAATGGCCTAAGAGGTTTAACAGAAAAATTAACTTATTTGTGATGGATGAAAATGTCTTCTCATCCTACAACCTCATAATGGGACGAGTGGCCCTCAAAGAGTTTGAGGTTGTGCATTTAATAGTTCATCAGATGATAAAATTCCCAACTCCTTATGGAGTAGGGGAAGGTCAGGGTGACCAAACATCGGTACATGAATGATACTTCAACTCTGCATAAGAGAGAGAGGCTCATAAGAAGGTAACCACCACATACAACATTGACACCCTTGATCCTAGAGACGAAACGAAGAAAAAAAGGGACAGGTTGTGGAAGAGGTAGAATCCATCGTCCTCAATGAGAACGAGCTGAAAAAAACCATCCAAGTCGGCAAGATCCTAAATCCTGAGATTAAGGACGAGCTAATCAAGCTGTAAAGGAAGAGATAGAGTTTCTTTGCCTGGATTTATGCGAACATGACAGGTATTGACCCTGAGATAATGTGTCATAAACTTAATGTTGTAGATGATGTCAATCCCATCAAGCAGAGAAGAAGGATATACTCAAGAGAAAAGTAAGAAGTCAGCAAAGAAGAGGTTCGAAATCTTAAAGAGGCCGATTTCATTAGAGAGATCATATACCTAGAGTGGTTGTCCAATGCTGTCATAGTGCTGAAAACAAATGGGAAATGGAGAATGTGTGTAGATTTTACTGACTTGAGCATGTCTTATTCTAAAGCTACCTTCCCTCTTCCTCGTATAGATCATATGATGGACGCCACAACAGGTCAAGAGCTCATGAGCTTCATGGATGCATATTATGGGTACAATCAAATCTTCACGAACCCTGCTAACTCAAAGAAGATAGCTTTCATTACGGATAAGGGGACCTATTACTACAAGGTCATGACCTTTGACCTGAAGAATGTAGGGGATACATACCAACGTCTTCTAAATAAGATGTTTGAGGATCAGATAGGTGAAACACCCCGTGTTTTTATTTATTATTTTAATTAATTAATTGGAATTTTTAGAAAAATAAAATTTTGAATTTAATAATTTTTATTGGCCAAATATGTTGGTTATGATTTTAGAAGAATAAAACTTCAAGACGAATTAAAAAGGAGTTTATATTGATTTTATAATATTTATCCTTATAGGCATTTTTTACGCGAACTATCAGTTTTTCGGGGTGACCGATCGATCGACCCCTGGGGGTAGATCGATCGACCCTTCCAGAAAACGTGTGCTGTGAGCTGTTTTTAGAGTTTGTGTAGGGTTAGGACTCCTAATCACTATATAACCTTGTTAATTCGTAGGGGGACTTCTAATAATCACTTTTTCTCCAATTTTTCAATAGAGAACACTTCCAAATATTTTTCCTCTCACTCATAGTCATCAACCTTCAACAAAATCAAGTTTTTGGCACAAGTTTTTGAAGGCTTAATTGGGGTTTAATCAAGATCGTTCAAGAACACTCTTTTGCTAATTTTTCGAGAGGAATCCAGATTTCTAATCAGATTTTCAACACGATCTTCACAGGCATGAATACTCTATTATTTTCCTTTAGTATTATGCGTTTTATGTGTCGCCTAAACACTTAATTACATGTTTTCTTAAAAATAATTAGTAACTTAATTAGAAAAAATGGATACTAATTATGGGGTTGTTTTTATAAAATCTTTTAATCTGAATAATATTCATAACCCTTTGGGTACGTAGGATTCATGAGTGATTTTGGGTTTTATTGGTGTAGGTTGCATGTAGAAAAACCCTAGCTTTAAAATAAATGATTTTTGGGTGCATACAACTCATGTAATACATGTAGAGATAATAAAATTTGGGTTTTGATATATATATGATGAAAACTTGGTATATTTAATTTAAAATAATTAAATGAGATTATTTGGATATTTTTGACGTTGTGATAATTAAATTAAAGATTTAATTGAATTGGACTATCATGCGTAGTTTTATATATTGATTAATTATGCTTGTTTGTGTGACTTGTTGGTATTATGATGTTGCCTTTGTGACGATGGGTTGTTGGGTATTATTGATCTCCCTATATTTTAGAATGCCTCTAGGTATGGTACTAGTGGGTATGCCTTTTGATGATTTACGCCTTCTAGGTAAGGGACTAGTGATGGTAGATTATCGTATTTTTATCATCTTGGGGTGGGATGATTTTTGGTACTTGATCGTCGTTACGCTAGCCTAAGCATCAGACTAGGTCGAAATTTTAATTTAGAAATTCATACTATAAATATGTTAAGACGTATTGATAACTTGGGGACCCTTAATTATGGTACTAAGGGGTATTTTGAGGATCTCACATCGATTAAAAGGGTGGGGTGATTATAAATTGAGAAATTGAGAATTAATGCCTAAGATAAAAATGGGTATTAAAATTTGTGGCGACATAATGTGTCGGGGCCGACAGTTTAAACGGGTTAGAAGACGATTTATGTCGTGCCGTGTGTGGAACCTTGTCATGTTTCGGGGCGGACAGTTAAACGGGTCAGAGGACGATTGACAAGGGGAACCTTGTCACGTGTCGGGGCCGACAATAAACGGGTAAGAGGACGAATTACAAGGGGAGTGTGATACTTTAATAAAAAGTGAGAACTGTAATAAAAGTTTGTTAATTTGATTAAATTAACATCGTGGGACTTGGGAATGTAAAATCACATTGGTGTGCCTTTATAAATGGGGATTTTTGCGGGTAGTTAGTGGTTTATTTTTATCGCGTTTAAATTATTCCGTTTAATTTAAAATATTCTATTGTGATATTTATTGCGTATAATGCTACTGTATGGATTCAAGGATCCTATTTGAGGGGAGTAGTGCGTATTCTTGCTCAGGGCTTTGGCTCTGACCCATGCGTTGACTAATCTTTTTCAGGATTTAATTTGGAGAAGCTGCATAAGTTTATCGGAGTTATCACTGGAGGTGCAGCTGGAGTTATTTACTTTATGGCATAGTTTAGTTATACTTTCTTTTCCAGTTGTATTATGAGACTTCATTGGAGTTTAATTGGGCCATTCGGTTCCAAAGTTGTTTTGCGGATTTCTGTTGGGATTATTTCAGATTTTATTTAATCATTTTTGGAGAATGGATTATTGGAATTAGCATGTGATGGATCTTTTATTGCTTAGTTGTTTATGAGAATTTGAGTTTGATTCAATTGTTTATCTTATGGACTGATTTATTTATGTCTCATATCTGTCTCTTGCTAACAATGGTATTTTATTTACTCATGAACGACTTAGTTTTGGTGGCGGTCGACGCCAGAATTAGGCGGGGTGTGACAAATGGTATCAGAGCATGGTCTTAGGTCTCGTAGGTTATGAGTCTGTTTAGTTTTCGCGTTGCCGATATTTGATTCCCTTTGTTGATTCGTACTTCTTAAGGTAGATGTTCTAGCAAACGTGTTAGATGCGTTTCTTGGAGATGTGAAGTTTTGAGTTAAGGACGTTGTAGACATTGAGTTTAGAATTAGTAAGCTTGATGTGGGGATCCTTAGAATGGATTTTGGAGATGATAATTATTTTGGAGATTTTAGTACAGATCTTAGGGGCCGTATGTATCGATTTTTGATGTTGAGATTTAATTGGAGGAAGTTCGAATTTTGATGACTTTTGGATATATGATCGAGTGGGGATTTGTGAGAGCGTGTGGTACGCCGTTATTTTCATAGTTATGCATATGCATATAGGAAATATATTTATTATTTTGTTGTTCGTGGGGTAGGTGCGCATAGGATTGGGTGTATGGGCGCCCAATTATGGCATTCTATGGGTAGGCATATATGAGCTATATTTTCTTTTTGCAAGATTTACGTGTTGATGTGTATGCTTCGTCTAATTTCGAGGTTGAAATTTTTTGCTTGTGGGGAAGTATGTAACACTCCGTGTTTTTATTTATTATTTTAATTAATTAATTGGAATTTTTGAGAATAAATTTTTTAATTTTAATAATTTTTATTGGCTAAATATGTTGGTTATGATTTTAGAAGAATAAAACTTCAAGCGGAATTAAAATCGGAGTTAAAACGGATTTTATATTGATTTTACAATATTTTGCCATATAGGAATTTTTTAGGCGAACTGTCGGTTTTCGGGGTGATCGATCGAGCCTCCCAGAAAACGTGCGTTGTGAGCTGTTTTTAGAGTTTGTGTAGGATTAGGACTCCTAATCACTATATAACCTTGTTAATCCGTAGGGGGACTTCTCATAATCACTTTTTCTCCAGTTTTTCACCAGAGAACACTTCCAAATATTTTTCCTCTCACTCATAATCATCAACCTTCAACAAAATCAAGTTTTTGGCACAAGTTTTTGAAGCCTTAATTGGGTTTTAATCAAGACCGTTTAAGAACACTCTTTTGCTAATTTTTCGAGAGGAATCCAGATTTCTAATCAGATTTTCAACACGATCTTCACAGGCATGAATACTCTATTCTTTTCCTTTAGTATTATGCGTTTTAAGTGTCACCTAAACACTTAATTACATGTTTTCTTAAAAATAATTAGTAACTTAATTAGAAAAAGTGGATACTAATTATGGGGTTCTTTTTATAAAATCTTTTAATCTGAATAATATTCATAACCCTTTGGGTACGTAGGATTCATGAGTTATTTTGGGTTTTATTGGTGTAGGTTGCATGTAGAAAAACCCTAGCTTTAAAATAAATGATTTTTGGGTGCGTACAACTCATGTAATACATGTAGAGATAATAAAATTTGGGTTTTGATATATATATATGATGAAAACTTGGTATATTTAATTTAAAATAATTAAATGAGATTATTTGGATATTGTTGACGTTGTGATAATTAAATTAAAGATTTAATTGAATTGGACTACCATGCGTAGTTTTATATATTGATTAATTATGCTTGTTTGTGTGACTTGTTGGTATTATGATGTTGCCTTTGTGACGACGGGTTGTTGGGTATTATTTATCTCCTTATATTTTCGAATGCCTCCAGGTATGGGGCTCGTGGGTATGCCTTTTGATGATTTACGCCTTCTAGGTATGGGACTAGTGAGGGTAGATTATCTTATTTTTATCATCTTGGGGGTGGGGTGATTTTTGGTACTTTATCGTCGTTAAGCTAGCCTAAGCATGAGACAAGTTCGAAATTTTAAGTTAGAAATTCACCCTATCAACAGGTTAAGACGTATTGATAACTTGGGGACCCTTAGTTATGGGACTAAGGGGTATTTTGAGGATCACACATCGATTAAAAGGGTGGGGTGATTATAAATTGAGAAATTGAGAATTAATGCCTAAGATAAAAACGGGTATTAAAATTTGTGGCGACATAGGGCCGACAGTTTAAATGGGTCAGAGGATGATTTATGTCGTGTCGTGTGTGGAACCTTGTCATTTGTCGGGACCGACAGTTAAACGGGTCAGAGGACGATTGACAAGGGGAACCTTGTCATGTGTCGGGGCCGACAGTAAACGGGTCAGAGGACGATTGACAAGGGGAAGTGTGACACTTTAATAAAAAGTGAGAACTGTAATAAAAGTTGGTTAATTTAATTAAATTAACATCGTGGGATTTGGGAATTTAAAATCATATTAGTCTGCCTTTATATATGGGGATTTTTACGGGTAGTTAGTGGTTTATTTTTATCGCGTTTAAATTATTCTGTTTAATTTAAAATATTCTATTGTGATATTTATTGCGTGTAATGCTTCAGTCTCGATTCAAGGATCCTAATTGAGGGGAGTAGTGTGTATTCGTCCTCAGGGCTTTGGCTCTGACCCATGCGTTGACTAATCTTTTTCAGGATTTAATTTGGAGAAGCTGCATAAGGTTATCGGAGTTATCATTGGAGGTGCAGCTAGAGTTATATACTTTATGGCATAGTTTAGTTAGACTTTCTTTTCCAGTTGTATTATGAGACTTCATTGGAGTTTTATTGGGCCATTAGGTTCCAAAGTTGTTTAGAGGATTTTTGTTGGGATTATTTCAGATTTTATTTAATCATTATTGGAGAATGGATTATTGGAATTAGCATGTGATGGATCTTTTATCGCTTAGTTGTTTATGAGAATTTGAGTTTGATTCAATTGTTTATCTTATGGACTGATTTATTTATGTCTCATATCTGTCTCATGCTAACAATGGTATTTTATTTACTCACGTCCGGCTTCGTTTTGGTGGTGACCGACGCCAGAATTAGGCAGGGTGTGACAAATGGTACCAGAGCATGGTCTTAGGTCTCATAGGTTATGAGTCCGTTTAGTTTCCGCGTTGTCTATATTTGATTCCCTTTGTTGATTCGTACTTCTTAAGGTAGATGTTCTAGCATACGTGTTAGATGCCTTTCTTGGAGATGTGAAGTTTTGAGTTAAGGACGTTGTAGACATTGAGTTTAGAATTTGTAAGCTTGATGTGGGGATCCTTAGAATGGATTTTGGAGATGATAATTATTTTGGAGATTTTAGTACAGATGTTAGGGGCCGTATGTATCGATCTTTGATGTTGAGATTTAATTTGAGGAAGTTCGAATTTTGATGACTTTTGGATATATGATCGAGTGGTGATTTGTGAGAGCGTGTGGTACGCCGTTATTTTCATAGTTATGCATATGCATATAGGAAATATATATATTATTTTGTTGTTCGTGGGGTAGGTGCGCATAGGATTGGGTGTATGGGCGCCCAATAATGACATTCTACGGGTAAGCATATATGAGCCATATTTTCTTTTTGCAAGATTTACGTGTTGATGTGTATGCTTCGTCTAATTTCGAGGACGAAATTCTTTGCTAGTGGGGAAGTATATAACACCCCGTGTTTTTATTTATTATTTTAATTAATTAATTAGAATTTTTGAGAAAAATAAATTTTTGAATTTAATAATTTTTATTGGTTAAATATGTTGGTTACGATTTTAGAAGAATAAAACTTCAAGGGGAATTAAAATCGGAGTTAAAACGGATTTTATATTGATTTTACAATATTTTGACCTATAGGCATTTTTTAGGCGAACTGTCAGTTTTTCGGGGTGATCGATCGATCGACACCTGGGGGTAGATCGATCGAGCCTCCCAGAAAACGTGGGTTGTGAGCTGTTTTTACAGTTTGTGTAGGATTAGGACTCCTAATCACTATATAACCTTGTTAATACGTAGAGGACTTCTCATAATCACTTTTTCTCCAGTTTTTCAACAGAGAACACTTCCAAATATTTTTCCTCTTACTCATAATCATCAACCTTCAACAAAATCAAGTTTTTGGCACAAGTTCTTGAAGGCTTAATTGGGGTTTAATCAAGATCGTTTAAGAACACTCTTTTTCTAATTTTTCGAGAGGAATACAGATTTCTAATAAGATTTTCAACACGATCTTCATAGGCATGCATACTCTATACTTTTCCTTTAGTATTATGTGTTTTAAGTGTCGCCTAAACACTTAATTACATGTTTTCTTAAAAATAATTAGTAACTTAATTAGAAAAAATGGATACTAATTATGGGGCTGTTTTTATAAAATCTTTTAATCTGAATAATATTCATAGCCCTTTCGGTACGTAGAATTCATGAGTGATTTTGGGTTTTATTGGTGTAGGTTGCATGTACAAAAACCCTAGCTTTAAAATAAATGATTTTTGGGTGCGTACAACTCATGTAATACATGTAGAGATAATAAAATTTGGGTTTTGATATATATATATATATGATGAAAACTTGGTATATTTATTTGAAAATAATTAAATGAGATTATTTGGATATTGTTGACATTGTGATAATTAAATTAATGATTTAATTGAATTGGATTATCATGCGTAGTTTTATATATTGATTAATTATGCTTGTTTGTGTGACTTGTTGGTATTATGATGTTGACTTTGTGACGACGGGTTGTTGGGTATTATTGCTCTCCCTATATTTTAGAATGCCTCCAGGTATGGGACTAGTGGGTATGCCTTTTGATGATTTAGTCCTTCTAGGTATGGGACTAGTGAGGGTAGATTATCGCATTTTTATCATCTTGGGGGTCGACTGATTTTTGGTACTTTATCGTCGTTACGCTAGCCTAAGCATGAGACTAGGTCGAAATTTTAAGTTAGAAATTCATCCTATAAATAGGTCAAGACGTATTGATAACTTGGGGACCCTTAGTTATGGGACTAAGGGGTATTTTTTAGGATCTCACATCGAATAAAAGGGTGGGGTGATTATAAATTGAGAAATTGAGAATTAATACCTAAGATAAAAACGCGTATTAAAATTTGTGGCGACATAATGTGTCAGGGACGACAGTTTAAACGGGTCAGAGGACGATTTATGTCGTGTCGGGTGTGGAACCTTGTCATGTGTCGGGGCCGACAGTTAAACGTGTCAGAGGACGACTGACAAGGGGAACCTTGTCATGTGTCGGGGCCGACAGTAAACGGGTCAGAGGACAATTGACGAGGGGAAATGTGACACTTTAATAAAAAGTGAGAACGGTTATAAAAGTTGGTTAATTTAATTAAATAAACATCATGGGACTTGGGAATTCAAAATCATATTGGTGTGCTTTTATAAATGGGGATTTTTGCGGGTAGTTAGTGGTTTATTTTTATCGCGTTTAAATTATTTCGTTTAATTTAAAATATTCTATTGTGCTATTTATTGCGTATAATGCTACTGTCTGGATTCAAGGATCCTATTTTAGGGGAGTAGTGTGTATTCTTGCTCAGGGATTTGGCTTTGACCCATGCGTTGACTAATCTTTTTCAGGATTTAATTTGGAGAAGCTACATAAGTTTATCGGAGTTATCATTGGAGGTGCAACTGGAGTTATTTACTTTATGGCATAATTTAGTTAGACTTTCTTTTCCAGTTGTATTATGAAACTTCATTGGATTTTTATTGGTCCATTCGGTTCCAAAGTTGTTTAGAGGATTTCTGTTGGGATTATTTCATATTTTATTTAATCATTATCGGAGAATGGATTATTGGAATTAGCATGTGATGGATCTTTTATCGCTTAGTTGTTTATGAGCATTTGAGTTTGATTCAATTGTTTATCTTATGGACTGATTTATTTATGTTTCATATATTTCTCATGCTAAGAATGGTATTTTATTTACTCACGCACGGATTAGTTTTGGTGACGGTCGAGGCCAGAATTAGGCGGGGTGTGACAAATGGGATCAGAGCATGGTCTTAGGTCTCGTAGGTTATGAGTCCGTTTAGTGTCTGCGTTGCCGATCTTTGATTCCCTTTGTTGATTCGTACTTCTTAAGGTAGATGTTCTAGCATACATGTTAGATGCGTTTCTTGGAGATGTGAAGTTTTGAGTTAAGGACCTTGTAGAAATTGAGTTTAGAATTAGTAAGCTTGATGTGGGGATCCTTAGAATGGATTTTGGAGAAGATAATTATTTTGGAGATATTAGTACATATGTTAGGTACCGTATGTATCGATTTTTGATGTTGAGATTTAATTTGAGGAAGTTAGAATTTTGATGACTTTCGGATATAGGATCGAGTGGGCGATTTGTGCGAGCGTGTGGTACACCGTTATTTTCATAGTTTTGAATATGCATATAGGATATATATATATATATATATATATATATATATATATATTATTTTGTTGTTCGTGGGGTGGGTGCGCATAGGCTTGGGTGTATGGGCGCCCAATTATGGCATTCTACGGGTAGGCATATATGAGCCATATTTTCTTTTTACGAAATTTACCTGTTGATGTGTATGCTTCGTCTAATTTCGAGGAAGAAATTCTTTGCTAGTGGGGAAGTATGTAACACCTCGTGTTTTTATTTATTATTTTAATTTATTAATTGGAATTTTTGAGAAAATTAAATTTTTGAATATAATAATTGTTAGTGGCTAAATATGTTGGTTATGATTTTAGAAGAATAAATCTTCAAGCGGAATTAAAATCGAAGTTAAAACGGATTTTATATTGATTTTACAATATTTTTCCTTATAGGCATTTTTTAGGCGAACTGTCAGTTTTTCCGGGTGATCGATCGATCGACCCTTGGGGGTAGATCGATCGACCCTCCCAGAAAACGTGCGTTGTGAGCTGTTTTTAGAGTTTGTGTAGGATTAGGTCTCCTAATCACTATATAACCTTGTTAATCCGTAGGGGGACTTTTCATTATAACTTTTTCTCCAGTTTTTCACCAGAGAACACTTCCAAATATTTTTCCTCTCACTCATAATCATCAACCTTCAACAAAATCAAGTTTTTGGCACAAGTTTTTTAAGGCTTAATTGAGGTTTAATCAAGATCGTTCAAGAACACTCTTTTGCTAATTTTTTGAGAGGTATCCACATTTCTAATCAGATTTTCAACATGATCTTCACATGCATGAATACTCTATTCTTTTCCTTTAGTATTATGCGTTTTAAGTGTCACCTAAACACTTAATTACATGTTTTCTTAAAAATAATTAGTAAATTAATTAGAAAAAGTGGATACTAATTATGGGGATGTTTTTATAAAATATTTTAATCTGAATAATATTCATAACCCTTTGGATACGTAGGATTCATGAGTGATTTTGGGTTTTATTGGTGTAGGTTGCATGTAGAAAAACCCTAGCTTTAAAATAAATGATTTTTGGGTGCGTACAACTCATGTAATACATGTAGAGATAATAAAATTTGGGTTTTGATTTATATATATGATGAAAACTTGGTATATTTAATTTAAAATAATAAAATGAGATTATTTGGATATTGTTGATGTTGTGATAATTAAATTAAAGATTTAATTGAATTGGACTATCATGCGTAGTTTTATATATTGATTAATTATGCTTATTTGTGTGACTTGTTGGTATTATGATGTTGCCTTTGTGATGACGGGTTGTTGGGTATTATTGCTCTCCCGATATTTAAGAATGCCTCTAGGTATGGGACTAGTGGGTATGCCTTTTGATGATTTACTCCTTCTAGGTATGGGACTAGTGAGGGTAGATTATCGTATTTTTATCATCTTGGGGGTGGGCTGATTTTTGGTACTTTATCGTCGTTACGCTAGCCTAAGCATGAGACTAGGTCGAAATTTTAAGTTAGAAATTCATCCTATAAATAGGTTAAGACGTATTGATAACTTGGGGACCCTTAGTTATGGGACTAAGGGGTATTTTGAGGATCTCACATCGATTAAAAGGGTGGTGTGATTATAAATTGAGAAATTGAGAATTAATGCCTAAGATAAAAATGGGTATTAAAATTTGTGGCGACATAATGTGTCGGGGCCGACAGTTTAAACGGGCCAGAGGACGATTTATGTCGTGTCGTGTGTAGAACATTGTCATGTGTCGGGGCCGACAGTTAAATGGGTCAGAGGACGATTGACAAGGGGAACCTTGTCATGTGTCTGGGCCGACAGTAAACGGGTCAGAGGACGATTGAAAAGGGGAAGTGTGACACTTTAATAAAAAGTGAGAACTATAATAAAAGTTGGTTAATTTAATTAAATTAACATCGTGGGACTTGGGAATTTAAAATCATATTGGGGTGCCTTTGTAAATGGGGATTTTTGCGGGTAGTTAGTGGGTTTTTTTATCGCGTTTAAATTATTCCGTTTAATTTAAAATATTATATTGTGATATTTATTGCGTATAATGCTACTGTGTGGATTCAAGGATCCTATTTTAGGGGAGTAGTGTGTATTCTTGCTCAGGGCTTTGGCTCTGACCCATACGTTGACTATTCTTTTTCAGGATTTAATTTGGACAAGTTGCATAAGTTTATCGGAGTTATCATTGGAGGTGCAGCTGGACTTATTTACTTTATGGCATTGTTTAGTTAGACTTTCTTTTCCAGTTGTATTATGAGACTTCATTGGAGTTTTATTGGGCCATTCGGTTCCAAAGTTTTTTAGCGGATTTCTGTTGGGATTATTTCAAATTTTATTTAATCATTATTGGAGAATGGATTATTGGAATTAGCATGTGATGGATCTTTTATCGCTTATTTGTTTATGAGCATTTTAGTTTGATTCAATTGTATATCTCATGGACTGATTTATTTATGTCTCATATCTGTCTCATGCAAAGAATGGTATTTTATTTACTCATGCCCGGCTTTGTTTTGGTGGAGGACGATGCCGTAATTAGGTGGGGTGTGACAATAGGTAAATCCATGGAGGTTTATATGGATGACATGCTGATGAAGAGTCTGACGGCTGATACTCATGTGGCTGATCTTGAATGTACAAATACAGAATGAAGCTCAACCCATCTAATTGTGTCTTTAGGGTCGGAGATGGAAAGCTTTTAGGTTTCATTGTAAACCAGAGGGGGATGGAAGATAACCCAGAGAAGATAAAGGCTTTGATGGAAATAAAGACACCCAGAACCATCAAAGAGATTCAGAGGTTGACCGGATGAGTAGCTACACTTAACAGGTTCGTCTCTAGAGTTATAGATAAAAGTTTTCAAATTTTCAAAGTTCTTAAAAGCTCCTTCGAATGGAATGGGGAATGTCATAAATCTTTTAGAGAGCTTAAGTCCTACCTCAAATACCCTCTACTCCTATCACGGCAAATTCAGGGTGAGAACATGTATGTATATTTAGCTGTTACAGAGTCAGCCATTAGCGTTGTAATAGTAAGAGAAGAGGATGGAGTGTAGAGACCAGTTTATTTTAATAGTAAGGAACTCCAATGTTCATAGGAGAAGTACTCTACGATGGAAAAGTTGGCCTATGCCTTCACATATGCTTCTAGGAAAATGAAGCCAGACTTCCAAGCTCATTCCATGGTCATCCTCACTGATTCCCCACTCAGATAGGTCCTCTATAAGCCTGAGAACTCAGGAAGGCTAATGACCTGGAAAATTGAGTTGGTAGAGCGTGAGATTGTTTATCAACCCAGGGTTTCCATCAAAGGACAAGCACTCGCAGATTTTGTGGCTGAGTTCACTTAGGATGAGGTCGAGGTCGAAAAAGAAAAATGTAAGATTACAGAAAGCCAACCAAAAAGAAGTGTCGGCTCTTCCATGGATGAGGTTGAGACAGGAACAGTTAGAAGAAAGACATTTGAGAATGAAAATGGAAGGTATCTCTTCAAACAGGGGTCCCTGATAGAGGGAAACTTTTCTAAGGCCGAAGATATATGGAGCCTCTTCGTTGATGGGTCGTCCTGCAAAAATGAAAGTGGTGCCGGAGTAATAGTGTCAACACCAGACGACACAGATATAGATTACCCTCAGAGGTTTAGTTTCAATGGATCCAATAATGAGTCTGAATAAAAAGCTTTAACAACATGTCTCCTCTATCCCGAGCTCTTAATATTGACCAACTCCTAGTCCATAGTGACTCAAGACTAGTGGTAAATCAAATCTTGGGAGTATATGAAGTGAAAGACGAGAGAATGGATAAATATATGAAGAGAGTAGGATCCATGCTGGAAAGGTTCAAAGTGGTAAAGATGAAGAGAATACCTCGTCTAGACAATGGCCGAGCCGACGCACTCTCGAGGTTGGTCTCAGCTACAAGAACCGACATCAGAAGAACAGTGGTGGTAGAGGTCTTGCTTAGGCCATCTATTGTAGAGGAATATAGAACATTCAAGCCTTGTCTAAATTCCTTCTCTAGCCATATTGGAGGAATATCATTAGCCAAAAGGATTATAACTCATGGGTAATGGTGCCCAAACCTGACAAAAGATGCCACAACATATGTAAAGAAATGTGACAAGTGCCACAGGTTTGCTACCATTACCTATCAGCCTCATCAACCTATGACCTCCATCACATCTCCCTGTCCATTCACAGTATGGGGAATCAATTTGGTAGGTCCATTTCTAAGTGTCATGAATAACTATCGCTACTTGATTGTAGCGCTAGATTACTTTTCCAAGTGGGTAAAGGTCGAGCCGATGATCACTATAATAGAGCAGAAGAGGTTCCAGTTCATGAGGAAAAACATCATCTGCAGGAATGGCCTCCCAAATACCCTTATCTCACACAATGGGACGCAGTTTAAGAAGGTCTCTTTGGAGAAATATCGTGAAAGGGTTGGAATCAAAAAATTCTTCTCCTCCCCCGATCGGCCCCAGTCAAATGGGCAGACAAAGGTGACAAATCATATGATCCTTGATGTAATTAAAAAGAGGATAGAAGAGGTAAAAGTAAGATGGATTGAATAAGTATATGTTGTGCTATGGGCCTACAAGACGACAATCAAGACTCCTATAGGGGAGGCCCCATTCATGTTGGCCTATGGCTCAGAGGTTGTAATCTCAACCAAGATTGGCCTTCCTACTCATAGAGTTAGATGTACGACCCTTAGGGAAAAGCAACAAAAAAAAAATTATTCTTAATTTGATTGAAGAGAGAAGAGAAGATACTGAGGTGAGGCAAGTAGCCTACCAGCAAAGGACTGCCAAATTTTATAATTAAAGGGTGAAAGATAGGCCGATAGTTATGGGAGACCTGGTTTTGAAGAGGACAATGCAAAAGCCCAACAAGATCCATCCAAATTGGCGTGGCCCCTACAGGGTAACTGATGAAATCGTCTCAGGCACATACTGATTGGAAAATCTAGAAGGAGAGCCCTTCTCAAACCCTTGGAATTTCGGCCATTTTATGAAATATTACCTAAGATGTTGTTGTCTTATTTTCTTGTAATTCGGGCATCAAATTATGAAGTAAAATATCAATGAGAAGCAAGTATCAGTTTTTTGTTAGCATCTTTGTACTAGTGTATGTATCTCAAACATCATTAATTTGGTGAAAATATGAGGCTAAACATTATTAATTTGGTGACCTCAGACCTTAAACATCATTAATTTGGTGAAAACATCAGGTTAAACATCATTAATTTGGTCACCTCAAACCTTAAACATCATTAATTTGGTGAAAATATGAGGTTAAACATCATTAATTTGGTGACCTCGGACCTTAAACATCACTAATTTGATGAAAATATGAGGTTAAAAATCATTAATTTGGTGACCTCGGACCTTAAACATCATTAATTTGGTGAAAATATAAGGTTAAACATCAATAATTTGGTGGCCTCAGACCTTAAACTTCATTAATTGGGTGAAAATATGAGGTTAAACATCATTAATTTGGTAACCTCAGACCTTAAACATCATTAATTTGGTGAAAATATGAGGTTAAACATCATTAATTTGGCGACCTCAGACACCATTAATTTGGTGAAATTATAAGGTTTAACATCATTAGTTTAGTGAAATATGGAGGATAAACATCATAATTTGGTAACCCCATACATTTAACATCGTTAATTTGGTGAAAATGTGAGGTTAAACATCATTAATTTGGTGACCTCAGACCTCAGACATCATTAATTTGGTGAAATTATGAGGTTTAACATCATTAGTTTGGTGAAATTCTGAGGATAAGCATCATAATTTGGTGACCCAGACCTTTAACATCATTTAGTTTTATGAAATTATGAGGATAAACACCATAATTTGGTGACCTAGGACTCTTAACATCTTTATTATGTTTCTTGTCTTATGGTGAAGTTTGTGGAGAGTATGTGTAACATCACAATACTAGAACAACAAAAACATCAAACAAGAGCAATAGAAACAAAAAAAGTGAATCTGCTTATATTCGTAACGTGAAGAGGTTATAGAGCTACATTCAAAATATCAAGAAGCTATAACAAAAGTTCATCAAAATATTAATCAAAAAAATATTCACAGAAAGAGTTAATGATGAGCATGAGAGGACCTCAAAGCTCAGTCTGTCCCTTGACATGAGCCGACCCATCGACAGATTTATTTGTTTGGCCTATGTTTGTAACTTCAACTTCTTCATTAAGATGAGCACCATTGTTAGTTTTTGTAACCTCCAGAAGAGCCGTCTCGGCCGGGGCAGCATCACTTTATTCTACTTCTTTTAAAGCTTGGGTGAATCGAGGGTCTCTAAAGTCGAGACCAAAAAAGTACTTAGCCAACAAGTGTCGCCCATCGACTGGTTGCTTTAATGCCCCTCTCTAAATACTCAAAGCCGAAGGTGACAAACTCATAAAAAGACTTTGTAGTCTTCAATGATTTTCTCTGTAGCATCTTCCAACGCTGCTTTCACAGCAACATCAACCTTTGATTGAAGACTCTGATCTTTTGCCTTTATAGCCTTGTCGTGATCCTCCTCAAGTTAATAAATCTAGTTGCCCCTCTCCTTGATGACTCCTTTCAGCTTTTCAACCTCAGTCTTCAGGTTGGCCTCCATTTTTTTAGCATCCTTGCCCTTTTGTATAAGGGTCAACTTCTTCAAATACCAATCAATAAGGAGGTGAAGAGACACCACACTATGCAGAAGAAGATTAGACATATGAATAATAATTTCTAAAGGGAAGAGACAACACTTTGAAGAAAAATTGATAAACATTTATACCTGAACTGCCGTATGAAATGTAAACTCGACCAAGAAAGGGACATCTAAGGCCTGAAGAAAACGCTTGTCCTCCTTATTCATGATGGTTTCAATAGCATCAAAAACTTTCAGGCTATCACCGACCACGCTATCGCCGATCTTGAGCTATAATAGATGAGTAGCCAAAGCATCATCGATGGAAATGGGGAACGAATGGTCCTTAGCAGCCTTGCTCGTCCTAGTGTGAGCTCGTTCAGTAGGCACTTTCCTTTTCTTGATAGCATAGGCTTTTGAAGTGCTGACACTCTTTTTTGTCTAGGTAGGGGGGGTACATTCTTACTTCCCCATTTTCCATGATCTTTGTAAGGCTGGGGGCTGACATCTCCTAAAAATCATCAGAAATTCTTGCGGGTCGCTCTGTAGAAAGATAAGTCTCTGAGTTAGCTAGTCAGACAGAAAAAAAGTATGATACATCACTTGGTATGAAAAACTTGGAAAATTACAAAGTTCTTCCAGAGGACCACCCCTCAAAACTATTTGAGAAAGGTAATAAGGGGTCATCAGATGTTCATACTTAACAAGACGACCATTCACACCTTCATTGCGAAGGTCCTCAATGTTCTTAAAGTTATCATGGCTTAAATTGGGGTCAATTTTTTTTTAAATGGAGACTTTACCCCATATCAGAGGTGTCCGTAGATCAGATGTCCCACCACCCTCACTCGGGCCAAACTCCTAAGCTCCCGATACAAAGAAATACCGAGGTTTCAAATTATGATTGGACGTTCTGGTAACTAGAAGAATTTTCTTCTCAAATTTCTTGGCTACAAAATGGTAGTAGCCTGGATGATTTTTGGCAGATGAGGGGGTATAACACCCAATAAAAACCCTAACTAGAAGATCAGTATGGTGAATGGCCCTCCGGAGGACGATAGCCCCAATCATTACCCTCCAGGCATTTGGGGACAGTTGGGAAGGGGCAAGGTTTGTATAAGAGAGTATGACTCTAATATTTTGGTGAATGGGAAGACAAAAACCTAGCTTGAACATCTACTCATAAACACAGATTTCACCCTCTCGTCCATCAAAGGCCCTCTCTTCCTTAAGAGGTTTCCTCATGATGATTGAGGAGTCTATAGAATAAAGGTGTTTGAAGGCTAGAAGGCCATACTCGTTTACAATACTCTCATACTCTATAGCTACAGAGGTATCAAGTTGACTTTCTTCAGCATCATCACCATCCCCAATAACCTCGGCCTGGGCACCCGTAGCGGCACCACCAGGAAACCTCTTCGTAAACTCAACACCGGTGGCGACCGATAGAGGAATGACATCAATGGGAGGACGAATCGCCATGCTAGGCTCTAAGATCTTTATGGATGGAGATCGACGATATGTGATAGAACTTTGGTGAGATGAGGAATGGCTTGAAACCTCGGCGTCCTCCGAAACCTAATTTTTCCTAGGACCGTAATCCATAGCCTCTTGAAAGGAGTCTACCAACTCACCAGCCTCTTATTTTGAAGAAGCTAATTTCGACACAGGGACAGGAACCTCGGTGGGATCAGAGTGAATGACAGCTAATGGTGGAGGAAAAATTGGTTTGAGGGGAAACATCTCGGCCTTACGGGCCTAGACCTAGGCCAAATACATCTATCTGAATTTTTCGAAACACTCCTCATGCAGAGTGGGAAACTCTTCAGCAAGTTTGTACCAAGGTCTGAGCATTCGATAGACGAAACTACACTTGGAGAAGTTAAAACTAAACAGACAGATAGGTGAATTATTTCTAACACTTAGCCAAACAGATCAAGGTTTCGAATCCAAATGTTTTCAGCAAGAACACCAAGAACATGTGTAAATCATCCCACTGAAAAAAATAACCGGAGGCTAGTCGAAAAATCCAAAAGGCCAAACTTCAACCTAAACTAACCTCATGATGACCAAGTAAGCTTGAAATAATCCCTAAAGCCCACTATCTCTCACTTAAAACCACCAAACAGTGGTGGTTTCCCTCACTGGAAATAGAAAAACTCACCGAAAAATATGGAAGTTTGCGAATGAAACCAGATAATAGAGAAGCAAAGAGAAAGATGGTTACCCGAGCAATGTAGAATGAAAAGCAATGGATTAAAAACCCAGGACAACTTGAGAACCATAGAGAGGGTGAAGCTTTGGGTATGGAAGGTTCAAGAAAATTTCTACGATAAGAACTCTAAGGCTGGAAAAGTTAAAGAAGAAAAAGAAAAGCTATTTAAACCTTCTCTAATGATGGGGAAATTTTTTCAAGCCACTCACCATTGCCCTGGAAAACCTAAAAGGTTCCGTCAATTCAATCATATCCTTGGGTAAACTCTAGTCACTTCGAAGAGAGACATGTGTCCAAGGAATCACTCCACACCCCAAGACACTAAAAATGACCCTCCATCAGCCTAACTTATATACCCCTCATCCACCTAGTGACATAGGAGACTAAGAGCTAGAGGTGATTGACATACTCAAAGTGTTCCCTCGTACTCGGAGTCAACAACCTCGGATGACATGACAGTCGAGTTAGGAAGAAGCTCATAATGGCCATCATATAAGTCGTCCTTCCGAAGGTTGGCTCCATAATGGCCAACCTCAGCAAGCCATCAATCGAGGTCAGTATCATCTTATGGGCTCAAGCGATTTCCACCATCGTACTCGGCTTCAGCCGACACTGTAGCTATGATTAATACCTAACCTCGGCTAGTCAATCAGGCCGAGGTTATACTTATGGTTGGCAGATCAAGACAACCCTTAGACTACCAACATCGTACTCGACTGGGCCGAGGTTATAGTGTATGATGTCACATATTTGAACGGATGCAAGCATATAGAAGACCTGGAATACGTGAACAAAGAAGTCATAACTAAATTATTCCCCTCATGTGAAAGAATATTTAGGCATTATCATCTATATGTGGCACAACTAGGTGTTCACATGAGATTGGTTCAATCATCACACACCTGCTCATTGCACGCTTGGGGGGTACACTACACCCCACCCAAGCACTATATATAAATGTCTTCCTCTACCTTGTGAAGCGAGGCTCAATGACAAACCCTAGCAAAGTTGTGACGAAATACATAGTAGGGAGAGAAAGTGAGAGATTGTATCATAGGCTATCAGTTCCCTTGTTCTAGTCAAACTTACTCACACACTCACAGTGGATGTAGGACAAATTGGCTGAACCACTTAAGTACTAGTGTTTCCCATCTTCTCCTCACATCCTTCTAGTAGTTTATTACTCTTGTGCTGCCATTTTAGCTACTTTCTTGAGCTTATCAAAACCTCATATTGGTGGTGTTATTTACGACATCATCACCTTCCATCTTAAGGATAAAGAGACTTGAGTGTTGCATTCTTGAGTCCCTGAACGTCTGGCGGCATGACGTCAGGGAGTGGTTCAAATAGTGACTATTGTTAGGTATCTGGTCACATCAGTCAGGCGGGCTGGTACCCAAGGTAACTGGATGAGGAAACATCATGGGGGCAAGAATTGAAAGAGGTCGGATGACTTGAGGAGGTTCACTCTAATAGGTAAGTAATGATTAGGCTAGAGTGACATTTATCCTGGGGGAGTTTTGTCCAAATGTGACAAGAGGGTTGGTAATGATTCCCAACGTTTCCTTGGTCTCAATCCACCAAACCATGTACCTGTGATGTTCCCACGTGGAGGTTGCTTGATAGAGCATGAGAGCTCTCACATGCCCTACCAGGCATGGTCCCTCATGGGTACCAAACAACCTCACTCGACATGTATATTCATAAGACAAAATACAAAATGCAACATTCTATTTCTAATTACAAACTATTATCGTCCAAGTAACTTTCCTCTTTGGAGTGGATCTTTCGATCCTGGTCCGTTGGAAGCTATTCGAGATAGGGTGATGTGAGATACTTGATGTGGGGGGTCCTTGAGGTGAGTCCTGCGAACCACTTGTATGGAGAATCTTCAAAGTGTGTTTATGGAACATCCTTATTTGTAAACAATCTATCTGTCTGGCTAAATTAATCACTCTCCCGGGGGGACACCCCCTACATTTGCCCCTTCATGGAGATATTTGTTTATTTCATGTAGAAATATCGGTAAAAAATCCTTTTTTGCAAATCTTTGATCTTCTCTCTTGGGAAAAATGAAAAGATTTATTCAAATTTACCCCAAAGCTCTTCGTTTTCGAAGGCAGATAAAACCACAAGCATGTCCCATTTAATGCAATTGTCATTTGGACTTTTATTTATCATACGTGGCGGTACGAGGACACACACGTGTAAACGACGCTACTGATCATCATGTCATCTCCATAAGCGTCATCATTATGACCCTTGGCTTTCTATGTCCATGCGCATTTCACAGTCACGCTCGCTAGGCTGTTCTAGAGATCCATCATTACACTTTTCCCAAGCGTCGCTTTTCTACCGTCTTTTGGGATTCATGTTTCCCCTATAAAAGGGGATATGTCCTCAATTCAATCTCCACCTTTGGCTTCTCACTTTTTGAGTTTCAGCTTTCTGAGTTAAGAAATAAATCCTTGCTTACTTTAACTTTTCTTGCACTTCTCCGCTCATTATCCATTATGTTTTTCTTATATCTCATGGCACTAGTGAAAAGAACTTTCTCCATTAGAGGCACTTCTCCTGTAACTCAGGCGTGCCAAGCTCAATAGGAACAATTTCGTCGTGCCCCTTATTTTGGAGACAACGACCACTTATGAGTAATGGCGGAGCAATTCACTAATGCTTTGGTACCGAATGAAAACCCCAACATGTCGATGGAGGAGGGTGAGGATGCTGAAGCCTTCGCTTACCTCCCCATTTCCACTATTACCTGCCTTCGAATTGAGCGTGGTGATTTTTCCTACTCAAAGGTGTAATTTAAAGCTTCTTTTGGTGCCAGCGATGGGTCGGGGCCTTTGACTGAGTATATCCATTCAAAATATTCCATTCAGTTAGCCCTTGGAGGCCTGTATTGCTCTCTTTGGTTGGGTGACCTTACTCTTGCCAAGAACCATATTGCTCCGTAATTGTTGGTTTCTCATTAGAGCCATAGGTCACACACCTTTGTGGCCGCATGGGGTGAGTTTACTGTCACCTTGGAAGATGTATATGAACTTTTGGGGTTAGAGGATGCTGGGTTTGACACCTTCTTCGAGAAGGCTGTCTCTAGGGAAGAAAAGAGCCTAAGATAAGAATTAGAGGCGGTGGTTAAGGATTTCATGGTCACTTACAATAAGTGCACCTACTTTGAAGTAATTCGTTACTTTTACTATATTGAGGAGAAGGCCATTCTTAGAGCCCGCGACGCAGCCAGGAAGAACCCTTGGGCGAAGGAGCTATTTGAATAGCCTCCAATAGGAAAAGTCTATGGATCCAAGATCGATTTGGAGGGCTACATCTGGGTGATGCTATCTAAGGTATATCTTTTGGGCAAGACCCACGACTGTCCCTGGAAGGACTTGATCAATATTGTCGTTCGCAAGGACAATGGTGTAAAAATACCCCTTGTTGCCATTGCTCTTGGCTCCTTATATACTTGGATGGACCGTGTTGTGGAAAACTCCTCTCGAAGCATCGACAGGTTTGATGTTTCTAAATATGCCAACAATGTTCTCTTGAAAACCTTTTTAAATTTCCACCTTCTGAATTACGCCCCTATCAGTAATTACCCTGGTTCACAGCCCGTGAAAATCCCTCGAATATATTATTAGAAGAATAAGAGTGTCAAGAAGCCTCTAATTTCCTTGATTGGTCAGGCCGAGAGGTTCATACCACGCCCTTATGTTGGGGTGAGTTAGTTTTTTACTAATAATTTCTTTGCTGAAGGGGAGCATCCCATTGCACCTATTGATGAAACCCTTGCCCGTAATTTCCCAAAGAACATTGTCCCCCTTCTGTTAATCCCCTCATATCTGCCTCCTTATACTGAATGGTCATGTTTTTATTCAGTGTATAGCCCACATCGGGTTGCCTTGGAGTTTGGTTACGACCAAGGGCCCCCCTTATTGAGTCATTTTACTCGAGAGAAGCAAACTAATTTTTATTTTACATGTTCGAATTACTTAACCTCCACTATTGTCAGTTTGTGTGCCAATTACACAGCTAATGTCGTGATCCGGAATAAATAAGCTTGAGGAGGAAGTTCGGCTATGTACATCAATGTGTTTTGGTAGAATCAGTTGGTTAGCTTTCAAGATAACCTCTTGAAATAGCCCAGGTACCCCAAAGTTGAAAGGTTTCCAACCATTGAGTTGGTTTTGAGTAATTGCACAACCCTGTCTTCCATTTTTCTCTTAGTACGGCCAATACTAATGCTCCCCCCGAGCTGCCTCTGCTAGCGCCTGTTGATCAAGCCATTATGAAAAGAAAGAAAGCATCCTAAACCTTTTTTCAGGATAATGTTTATGTTATTCCTTCGAGGCCAGTTGGAAGGAATGAGTCTCCTCAGGTTGCCTCATCAGGTGTAGCCATTAGGGACACTAGGAAGGTTCCTTTGAATAAACTTAAGATCATTCCATAACCTCCATCAGCCTCTACTTCTGACCCAAAGATTTCTGAAGTGGTGACCTAGATGGTGGATCGTCTTTGCTAAAGTTGAGAAAATTTTAGTGAATAAGACAGAGCTTTCATATCATCTGAGAAGTCTATTCATGGGTTTTATTATGACCCCTAATATGATGGGGGTAGTAAAAATAGGAAAATGATTAGCCCCCTCAAGCTTATGATGGAGGAGTCGAGTGAGTCCAGTGAGGAGGAGTTGGCTGAGGAGCATGTGTCTGATGGTGATGTTCTTGATGATGATGATGAAGATTAGGAAGAAGGGTAGGAAGACTAAGAAGAGGGAGAAGAGGAAGAAGAAGGAGAAACTGCATTGGGGAGGCAGCATAGGTTGAGGAGGATGGTTTCTCCTTCAAGACCTGCCTCGCCCCCTCAACTTTATGAGATTGTAGAGGATGTGTTAGATTGAGAGGTAAGTCCTTTAATTTCTCTTACTATAAATATCTTCTTCCTTATCTTCTTTTTACACTAATACTCCTATGTCCCTTTTTCAGGTTGATGTGCGAGTTGATGCACACGATGGAGTTGGAGAGGATCGTCTCGTCGAGAGAGTTTCCCCTACTACTTCACAGTTAATCTCCAATTTACCCCTAGGGGAAGTTATATCTGAGACTTCGTCTAAGTCTAGTTACGGATATTCTCCGGATCCCTCTTTTTTAGACGAGAAGGCTGGCCTTGAGAGGGATGTTCCCAATGTGAGAGCTACTGAGGGTGTACCGATATCCCATGTGCTTGTCCCTCTGTTGCCCGTGGTGAGTTTGTTTTCTTATTTGAACTATTGTTTCTATTTCATCTTGTTATTCTAACTTTTAACCTCTATATTGCAGAAACCCATACTTGTTCAAGCTATTACTTTAGCCCGCCTTCTTTAGAATGACAAAATTCTTGTATCTGTGTTCGGGCCTTCCATTCTGAACCAAGACGGTGCTGAGCCTACTGCAGCTACCCAAGGTGAGGGCGAACAAGAATGTGTGGTTGACACAGTGGAGGATAGTGGGCGAGAGAAATTTGTTGAGTTCAGGGGGGGTGTGATTGCCCCCCAAAGTCAATGTCTATTAATAGCTCTGGGTCCTATTGAGTAAGAAGATGTGGTTCAGATGGCCATTCGCGAGTTTGCTGACGAGCGGCTTCAAGAGGTACTTCCACTCTTCCATCTCTCTATTGCATTTACATTTATTAATTTTGCCAAGTAAAATTAGGTGTTGAGCTCAAAATCTCCCATAATCGAGGGCCGAGCGGGCCTAGTTTTATAGGCATAATCTCCCATAATCGAGGGTCAGGTGGGCCTAGTCTTATAGGCACAAAATCTCACATAACTGAGGGTCAGGCGGGCATAGTAATATAGGACATTAAAATCAAAATCTCACATAAACGAGGGTCAGAAGGACCTACTCTTATAGGCATAATCTCCCATAACCGAGGGTCAGGCAAGCCTAGTAAAGTTGGACTTTGAAATTATAATATCCGATAACCGAGGGTCAGTCGGACCTAGTCTTATAGGCATAACCATTAGGTTAGCAAGATGTTTTGTACATGGTTTCCTCATTTTTATTGTTTAATTTAGGTGTTTGTTGCAGTTTAGGTGGAGGTCAATCAGCCTATGGCCCATAAGCCCGAAGCTGAACTTGTTGCTGAGAGATTATTTCATGGGGGGACTTTAACTGGAGTTGCTTCTTTGGGTGAGGCCCCTAGGATTTGTGATGCCCCCGCGTTGATTGCTCCTCATATTCAAGCGAGTGATAGTGCCTCGCATACCCAGCGTCCCTCTGCCAGTGATAATGTTTTCAGCATGCAGCCCCCTGAGGCCTCCCCTGAGGTGGTTGTGAGGAAGACATTGGCCAATTTCCCTTCTGTCTTATCTAATGGCCCTCGCATATTGATCAAAAAGTTGATAGTTCGCTTTCCTTCAACCTTTACCGCTCGCTTCCTTCAGTTGATTCCTGAAATGATTACACGTCGTTTGCTTGGGCTCCCGGTAGTGTTTGAGGAAATTCTCAATACGCCCCTCTTGTCCCTTAGCCCTGATACCATTAAGACTTTACTCGGGATGATTAATGTTCTTACGAATGATGGGTTTTTTATGACTTGCCTGCTAGATCTACCGTAGAGTTTCAAGGATGTTGATCTTCCCCTTATCTATCATCGCCTCCAATATTCCCATCGTTCACAAGTGGCCATCTAAGAGGAGCTTGTAAGTCTGGAATCCCAATTACTGATATCTAAGCAAAGTGTGCAGGAGGCTCACGAGGCATTTGCTCGTGCGGAGGCTGAGTTAATTGAGAAAGAGAGGGAATTAGAGGCCATTCATCAGACCAGGGAGCTTCCTCAAAAGGATTTAGTTGACCTTATTACAGATCAAATCAACCTTGAGTAGATTCTTCCTCGCTATCACCACCGGCTACTTGGTTCGAAGAATCTTTGTTTTGTTATGAACAACCCCTATATTCGTTATTCAGGTTTCTTTTGTTGGTGATGCTCATTTCTATGGACTTTTGATTTTTTGAACTTGGTTGTAACCACAATGTTATCATTTATTTGAATTAATAAAGCATTTGCAACTTCAAATTTCCTTTCCTTTATGTTGTTTCAATTGAATATTTGTTATGCTTAGTATATCAATGAGAAGTGCATTGTGCATAATAAAGGAATCAAACGGAGAAGTTGTGAAAATAAAAATAGTGATCTAGCATATGCTCCGTAAATATTACTTCCTACTGTATTAAACGAGCGAGCCCTATTTCTTTAAAGCGTACATCCTGGGTTTCTAAAAAAACAAGTCAATGAACACGAGTGGTAGAACATACATTCAGACATGATAATCCACTTATTATTCAATTTGAAAGTCACATTATCTTCCAGCTTAGATATCTTGTAGTAACCCAAATCATGAGTTTCTCGAATAATATAACGCCCTTCCCAGTTTTCTTTGAAAACTTATAATGATAAGCCTTTTATATCTCTTGTGCATGCTTTTAATACCAAGTCCCCCTCCTTGAACCTCCTAGGCCTCATCAATTGATCATAAGATTTGGGTAACTCTTTCGGTATATCTCAAAGTACCTCAAATTGTTATCCATTTGCTCTTCCAAGACTTCGAGTTGTACGTGGAGGTTATGAGGGAGAATAGAACTTAGTGGATTATAGCAAGCAGAAAGTACCTCGAGTTCGACCGGTAACATAGCTTCTTCTTCAAATTCTAATGAGAATGGTGTGTACCCTATTGTATTTCTCTTCATCATTTGATAATCCCATAGAACCTCAGGGATCTTATCTTCCCATGAGCCTGGAAAATCTTCTAACATTTTTGCTAAAATGTTCACTAAAGTTTTATTGGTGGCCTCTGCCTGCCCATTGCACTTCGAGTATGACATTGTTGATTTATAATGGATGATGGAATACTTTTTTGTGGGCAAGCGCACTTCGTTGTTTACAAAGGGGGTACCATTATCCAACAGAAGCATCTTAGGGATGCCAAAGAGGCAAATAATGTATTCCTTCGTAAATTGATCTACTACCTCCACAGTGGCTTTCTTAAGCGGTATGGCCCTCGCCCACTTCGTGAAACATTTTATGGCTACTAAGATCCATATATTTCCTCATGAAGAAGGGTTGATGGCTCCTACCAGGTCAAAGGCCCAAGTATGGAATGGGAATGGTGTATAGAGAGAGTGCAGGTCCACCGAAGGGTCATGAATCATATTCCCATGTAGTTGAAAAGCCTTGTACTTTCGAACAAAATCGGATGAGTCTTTTTCCATCGAAAGCCAATAATAAACCATGTTCATTAGTTGATCGTAAAGCATATCTTCTCCGATGTGCCCTTGGTCGTGAGCTTTCTTTAACACCTCTTCGACCTCTTCTCTTCTTATGCACCATAGAGGCTTGTCATGGTAGCCTCATTGGTAAAACAGCCCATCTTGTATGAACTACCTCGGTGCGCACCTTTTTATCTTCATACCGTCCTCTTTATCCATTGGCATCACTCCATTTATCAAGAAATACATATAGGTATGTCTCCAGTCATGCGGTTGGTCAATAAAGTTGCATTATAATGCCTAATAGAAAAGGTAGCAGTTTTAGCACTCTCTTAGAACTGCATTGGCCTCCTATCTCATCGAAGTCCAATAGTACAATGCCCGTTGTATCATTCTATATAAAGGAATCTCGGTGGTCTGGTAGCTATCTTCGTATACTTCAACCACCCTTCTTTTAGCTTATTTAGGGTCCACACACTTGGACAACAAACCTCCCTTATTCTTGTAGTATAAGTTACCCCCGGCAATAAAGTAGTGCGCTAAATCGACGAGGCTAAGTGTCCTTTCCCCTCTCTCCAACTGCCTTCGGATTTCACCCCACCAATCATCTGTGTCCTTTGAGGGAAGCATTTTAGACACCGTAAAGGGGGCCGTTCTCTTTGTGATTCGGACCACTGTTGACTCTCCGTTAAAGGCAATCTTTTGTATGATATTGGAATCGGCATCCGCATGTCTGTTCATCATTCGAGGGTGCCTATTTATCTTTCCAACCTCGAACTGGCTGGATGATCATGCGGTAAGGCGCCAGACTCAAGAGCTTCAGACAAAATTCCCCTGCCACCTATTTCACCACCAAGTTAGAATCCCCTTTAATTTTCATGACTTGGATGCGCCTTCTCAGTGCTTCGAGTAACCCTAGGACCAGTGCCTCATATTCAGCTTCATTATTCGAGCATTTGAACTCCAACTTGAAAGAAAGACGGATTTCTTCACTGCCTCTTCGCAGAATGACTCCCGCTCCACCTATTTTCTCGACTGAAGAGCCATCGAATTCCCTAGTCCATTCATCTAGGCTGGCTTCTATGAAATTGTCCTAGAGGTCATCACCCGGGAGCTCTTCAATAGGCGGCTCAAAAATTCCAGATAGGAAAATGGCCAACAGATCTATGTATTCCTGACTTTTGATGGCCCGAGGGACCACACAATTGAGATCATACTCTGAAAGGATTAAGAACCATCTGGTTGCCCTGCATATCAATACAGTTCTAGCAAGCAAAAATTTTATGGGATCGCACTTGGTTACGATATGAATCGTGAATGATAATAATTAATGCCTTAGCTTTTTTGCTATAATTACAAGGGACAAATAGTGCCTCTCAATGCTAGTACATCTGGCCTCAGGCCCGTGTATAATCCTACTCAAGTAATAAACCAATTTTTCAATGGTTTTGCTCTCTTGGGCCAACAAAGCCCCAATAGACCGTTATATTGACGTAAGATATAAACGTAAAAGGGTACTTAACTTCGGGGGAATCATTATCTGAGGAGAAGTAAGAAGTTAATTCATCTTGTCAATGGCTTCTTGGTGCATCAATTCTCATGTAAACTTCATGCCCTTTCTCATCAGCTCCATCAAGGGGTGCGTTACCTCATCTAGCCCTGGGACAAACTGCCTCAAGTAGGACACCTTGACAAGGAAAATCTTTAACTCTTTCTCTGATTTTGGCCTTGGCATATCAAGTATGACTCGTCATTTATCCAATTCCATTTTTACCCCCTAGTGGTTTACTACGAACCCCAAGAATTTCCCACTCGTTACCCTGAAGGCGCATTTGAGAGGGTTTATTTTTAGTTTATACTTCCTACAGCGAGTGAACACCTTCCTGAAATTGTCCAGGTGGGAGCCCTCCTTCTTTGATTTAATCACCAAATCATTGACACAAAACTCCATACTCTGGTTAAAAAGGTCATTAAGAGGGGTATCATCGCTCTCTAGTAGCTGGCTCTTGCATTCTTCAATCTGAAAGGTATGGCTGTGTACATAAAATTGCCCAAATGCATCTAAAAAGCAGTCTTCTCTGCATTGGTTAGATCCATTTTTATCTGATTATACCCCATATAGCCATCTATGAAGTTGTACATATCGTGTTATGTTGTTGTATCGATTAGGCTGTCGATTGAAGGCAATGGGAATTTATCCTTCTGGCATGCCCAATTTAGGTATATAAAGTCTATGCATATTCTTATTTGGATCTTGTCCTTCCTTTCCACAAGTACAATGCTGGAGAGCCAGACCGGATGTTGGATCGGGACTATGAAACCAGTTGTGAGCAACCTCTGAAGCTCTTCTTTAATATTTAGGTTCAACTCTGTCTTGTACATTCGAGTGGCCTATTTCACCAGAATGGCTAAAGGCAAAACATTTAATTTATGGCAACTCACCTCCTGGTCTACTCCAGGCATCTCGGTGTACTTCCATGTGAAGACATCTTTGAACTCTAATAATAGCTTAATAAGTTCCCCTCAAGGGGTTCCCTTAAAGTCCTTCGAGATGAAAATAGGGCTTTGATCTTCTCCCTCCGTAGCCAAGTCGATCTTTTCTAACTCTTGGATCTTCGGTCGAGGGTTTTCCCTCATGCATTCTGGTTCTTGTTTAAGTTCCTCCATAAACTCTTGTATTCCTGAGTTATGAATCACCAAGCATTACACTTTGTTATCCACCCGGAAGAATTCATAGACCGGGTCATCTTCATCATCCAGACTCTCAGCTGTCCACTCACACTGTCATAATTTCTAGATAATTTTGTCGCTAGGAAAAACCATCTGCTTGCATTTCCAGTCCACTTGCTTCTAAAAATGCCTCTTCCTGTGATTCTCATCCGTCACCCTAACTATTCGTCTACTGACAATACACTGCGTTTCGACTTGGTGCTCAATAGGGTTGATACGCGGTGTCATTCGATCATGGAGCTTCCTTGATATACCAGGGGGTCTCATCACTCCTAATTCGCATTCTTCTCCATAAGTTACAATAGTTCGAGAAGGCCCTCTCTCGAGTTGAAAGGATCCTAATCCCCCCAGTATATCTTGTTACCACGGTTTCTTCTTCCACCAAATCAGTATAGAAATCCACGTCCACTATGTGGGCCTCCTCCTTTGCTAAAGGATTCTTAGTATCTCGTATAACCACCTCCTTACCCTTTATGTTTTCTTTAGCACATTGATGATAAGTAGAGGGTACCAACCCGTGGTTGTGCATCCATACCCTATCTACCAATAGCAGGTATGATGGCTCGTAATTAATGAAGTGGAATTTAATATGGTAAGTGATGTTCCCCATTTTGATGCCCACATTAACATAACCCACTAACGTGGAGGATTGATTATCATAACCTGATATTGCCAATGAATATGTCACTATCCTCATATTCAATAACCCGGTGGCATAGAAGGAGTCGATGGGCATTATGTTGATAGACGCCCCTCCATCCAATAATACTCGTGAGAAAACACTATTGTTCACTAGTGTAGTAACTTACAAGGGTCTGTTGTTCGGAGGCCTGATCCGCCTATCAGCCTCTGAGAAAGTTACTTCTGAGAGATATCTACTCACTAGTTTACCCATATGTCCCTTCCTTTGCAAATGTGGTGCCATGTTTTTCTTCACGATGTCCAAAATGGCTCGTGTGACTTCGAGTCGGGAATCTTGAGGGAGACCCACCTGATCAAAGAACTAGATAAACTTTGGGGAGTGAGACACAATGGTGCACTCAATCCATGTATTTATTTGGTCATCTTCTAGCTCATAAACTTCTTCTATATCTCTATACGCAGCCTCGTCATGTGCTATCACTGCATTAACTTTTTTCGGAGAACAGGTTTCCAACTGCTTGCTGAGTCCCATGACAAAATTGTATGCTTCTTAACCTTGGTCTTCGGCCCGTTCAATTATGTCCACCAAATGGAGTCGAGCCAGATCGAGGCTTCACTCTTATAAGGACTCTTCCAAGCCATCACCCGAAAATCCTTCGACTTCATTGCTTTCGAGCCACTGTCCTATTTCCAACAACTTGGCCTTTTTATCAAAAGCGCTAGACATATGGTCCCTATGCGATGGCATAGGGTTGTCATTTACATTAACATGTGGCAACACGATGTCCCCATTCTTTACGTGTAGGTCAATCAATCTCCTAAGTGAGAAGAACACTTTGGTAGGGTGGTTTACCCTATTGTGTAATGTACAATAATGAGGTTTGTCTCTATCTTCTCACGTAAGTGCTTTAGTGTGGACATTAACCAGCCTCCATACCTTATCACGCAAAATGAGATCATAAAGATTCAAGGCATGTTCCACCATGTAAGGTAGCTCAGGGGGATCATCTTAATCTTCAAACTTTCTCTTGCTATCTCTGCCCCTTCGGCCTCCTCGGGCGCCATTATTTCCTTATTTACTCCCCCCATCTGTGTAGTTTACCCTTGAGGGTATTCCCCTCCCTGCGGTGATAGTTGTCCTCATCAGCAAGTTTGGGAAAGCGGTCGAGGGTACTATAGGTTTTACCACAAAGGCAATATTCCTTGTAGCTTTTAAAAATGCTGCAAATGTACCTTCTCTTATTTCGTTAATTAGGTGACATATATATTCGGGTAGCAAACCCTTCGCGCACACTTGTAAAAGTTTTTTTTCTCCCATTTCCTCTCTCACATCAAGGGAGCATTCTTAAAACCTCCTAATATAAGCCACAACATCCTCTCCTAGTTTTTGTTTCTCACGCGCGAGATGGGTGAGTGTGAAGTCATCCTCAGCCAAAAAGAACTTTTGCATGAACAAACCATGCAACTTTTCCCAAGATATCACACTATCTGGGGTTAGGTGGGAGTACCACGTGTAGGATTTTTATGTCAGGGATATTAAAAACTCCCTTAGCCTCAACTTCTTATCATTGCAATGGTCTCCCAGACTCTCGATGAATCTCTCCACATGCTACTTAGGATTAGTGCATTTCCCCGTGTACTTATCGAACATTGGAGGAATATAACCCACTGGGTAGGCTTAATTGTTATACACCTCTAGGTAGGGATTACGATAGTCATCGTACACCGATGAACTATCTCGTTTGATGTATCTATAAACTCTAGTAGCTCTTTATTCATGTCCTCTAAGATGCCTGGCGAGGGGCTAGATGACTGCGGCATCATCGGGGTCGTTCAGATTGGAATGTCTGCTCCCTGGCCTACTGTTGTAGTTGGAGCAGCTGAAGTTTCTCCCCCACTTTACAGCGCCGGTCCTGCTATCATGAGTGGGACCGTGGTAGGACGCGCACCGCTTGAGGGTGGTGAAATAGTGGTAAAGGCATTATTAAAAGCAGGCATTGCCATTCCTCCTATCATAGTGGAGTCGGTATGGCTGCTGGCGATATAACAAAGGAGTTCGCTCCAATGGGTGCCCCTAACATTGCTTGAGCTACCGGAGTTTTTATGAACTCCGCAAATAAACCCATCAGCCCCTGCATTTGCGTTTTGCCTACTCGTCCATGTGTGGCCATCGTCTTCGTCGCTCTAACACCGGAAGCAGTAGGTTCCATCCTTACCGTTCTCATCTCCTCCAGTAATGCAACATTATTTTCCACTTCTTCACGCTGTATAGCGTCAAAGGCAATGACCCTAATAGTGTAATCCTCTGGCATCTTTTCAAAAGAGAATACCTCCCCAACAGAGTTGCCAAATATCACATGTGGTTTCTTCATATACAGTTAGTATTAAATGCGGCGTAACCCCTTATCAAGATCGAGACTAACACTGTTAGGTACACAATATATATAATTGCCATAGGTAAATCAGAGGCAAAAAGATTCAATATTTAGGCTTGCATAAAAGGGAATATTAACACAGGAACTGTATTACAAGAACAATAAATGCATAAGACCATCATGTGGCATGGTTGGAGGGAGAAAGAATAAACACTCTAGGCACAATAAAGACAAGATAGTAACTTCAAGATCAGTTAATGCCCAATGATGGGCGCGTTGAATGTGTATAGGAGTTAATGCTCTAGCGAGAGTTCTTTAGTATAAGGAAATGTGGGAAGTAATTCTGGGATTTTAGTAGGATCTCTCTTAATTTGTTTGTTTGGTCTTATTTATATAGGGGAGAGGCTGCTCGAGTTATCATGTCCTCGATCCCTCTGGTCTGGTGCATTAAATGCATCAAATATTGCATTTAATGCATGGGATCTGGTAGTTTTGGCAGGAAAATATTTTATTGGCTGGAAGTATTGATAAGGGATATGGCTTATCATCTTGAGACTAGGATGGTTGGGCGGTCATGTTTGGTAAGCTAGACCTACCATCCTAAGGATAAAGGCACTCGCGTGTTGCATTCTTGTGTCCCGGAATGTCAGACGTCATGACATCAGGGAGTGGTTCAAACAGTGACTACTGTTAGATATCTGGTGACATCAGTCAGGCGGGCTGGAACCCAAGGTACCTCGAGGAGGTACCGTCGAGGGGGAAAGAATTGAGAGAGGTCGGATGGCTCGAGGTGGTTCACTCTAATAGGTAAGTAATGAGTAGGCTCGAGTGACATTTATCTCGGGTGAAGTTATGTCCAAGTGTGCTAAGAGGGATGGTAATGATTCCCAACGTTGCCTTGTTCTCAATCCTCCAAATCATGTCCCTGTAAAGTTCCCAAGAGTAAGTTGCTTGACAAAGAATGAGAGCTCTCCCATGCCCTGCCAGGCATGGTCCCTAGTGGGTACCAAAACACCTCACTCGACATGTATATTCATAAGATAAAATACATGATGTAACATTATATTTCTTATTACAAACTACTATCGTCCGGGTAACTTTCCTCTTCGAATTGGATCTTTTGAGCCAGGTCCGTTGGAGGCTCTTCGAGGTAGGGCGCTACGAGATACTTGAAGTGAGGGATCCTCGAGTTGAGTCATGCAAACCACTTGTATGGAAAATATTTGAAGTGTGTTTGTGGGACATCTTTCTTTGTAAAAAATCAATCTTTCTGCTAAATTAATCACTCACCAGGGGGGACACCCCCTACAACTTCAAGCACTTAACTTCCACCTAACTTCTTTCAATTTTTCAGAGAGACTTACTATTGGGTTATGGCAATCAACTTCCTTCCAATTTTTTCACAATATCAACACATTCTTTCTTCTTAGTCCAGAAGTTTAGGAACCTAAAGCTCTTAGATGCATTATTTGTATAGATATATTTTCTTAGAAAGAGAGTAGAGTGGTTTGAGTTACTTCTGTCAAGTTGGTTTACACTGTAATGCACATTAAAGTCCATATGTCTTTATTCATTAATACTCTATCCAATTTACACCAAATGTTATTATCACCAGCCTTTTTGTTGTGCCTATATTTAGACCCTATATATCTAATATACATAAGGCCATATATCTCTATGCATTTAAGAAACTCATATATAGCTCCTAAGTTTACTTCATTTCCTCCTGTTATTTAATACATATCAGGTAGAATATTGATATCACCCCTAGACACCAAGGAGCATCTGTGTTGTATTCATTCAAATACTCCCCCAAACTTCTTATGTCAATTCTATTATATCTAGCATAAATAAAGCTACATTGAATCCTAGAATTACTTCCATCAATCTTAAGAGTTAATGTGATACATTAGGACATTTCAGATACAACCTCCCATTGGATATCTTCCTAAAAAACACCAAATCTTACTGTTAGGTTGAACACACAAGATCCAAAACCTAATTTTATACAATAAGATTTAACCTGTGAAATATCTTGCCTAGGATCCAAAACCATAATGATTTGAGTCTTATGCATTCTTTTAAGCCTACTAAATCTTCTTATAGATCCTTTTTTGGAGATGCCTCTCACATTCCATATGATTGTTCCTCACATTGAAGATTATGAGATGGGGATTTTGAGTGGCACCTGAGAATTCGAATTTAGCTATTGGAAGAATTCTTACTGAGGCCTAATTTATTTGTTTTCTTCTTCCTTGTTATCACAGTAAAGTCATCGTCTTTTCATTCCCTTACATTGTGGATTGATAAGAATTCTTTGGAGTTTGTTCACCAGTATCTAGATCTTCTTGAATTCCTTCTTCTTCATTAATTCTATATTGTAGTTGATCTTCCATTTCTGATGTATTAGTATAGAGCTACTCCTTTAGGTTACTATCTTCATCATACTGGACATTCTTTTCATCTCTAATTACTAGCTTCTCTATATGGTGTTCCTCCTACATACTTCTTTACAGTGTTATTTTTGGGATATTGGCACTGATAGTTTGTTCTTCTTAAGGTCTCCTGATCCTTTTGCCTATGATCCATATTTTCCTTTACGATAAAATATATAATAAGATTTTATTTGATAACCTTCACTTTGGTTATTTGATCTATGGTAAGCTCTCTTTCTTCTATATTTGAATCAGAACTGGCCATATATTTTTCCACAAAAGATCTCTTGACCGATTCTTTGGTTGTCTCTGGCTTCTTCTTATATTGATCAGGTATCAACTTTATTTTAATCATCGTAAATTCACACTTAAGCTACATGAATTTTGTTACTTCTAACAATGAAGGATTATAAGTCATGAGGTGATTCAAAGCCCACATAGATTTCTCCATCCCAGTGTTTGAGTTACCATGTATTCGATATTCATCTACCTATCCTCAGTTCCCACTAATTAAGAAGGTTGACCAGTCGTGAGGGATCTTAAAACCCCAGAAGATTTCACCCTTTCCATGTTTGAATTATCGTGTATTCATGCTTAAGATGCTTATTCTCGATTCCCACTACTAAGGAAGGCTAAAAATTCGTAATGTGATCTAAAACCCCTAATGTTTTTTCACTCCCAGTGTTTGAATTATCATGTATTCAGACTTAAGCTACTTATCCTCGGTTCCCATTAATAAAGTGTCATAACTAGTCATGAGGCTATTCTAATCCCCCCTCGGAATCGTTTTCCCTCTCGATGTTTGAATTACCATGTATTCACACTTAAGAAACCAATCCTCGGTACCCTCTAGATAGGACGGTTAGCAAGTCTTGAGGTGATCGGAATCCCCTCGGAGGTTTATCCCTATTGGGGTTTGAATTACCAAGTATTCATGCTTAAGATACCTATCATCGGTTCTAACTAACCAGGAAGAATAACTTGTCATGAGGTGATACCAAATTACATGGATTTTTCTCCCCCTCGGTGTTTGAATTATCGCCTATTCACACTTATGCTACCTATCTTCGGTTCCCACTAATAACAAGATTAACTAGTCATGAGGTGATCTGAAACCCCCCGAAGCTTTCCCCCTCCTCATGTTTGACTTAACATGTATTAACACTTAAGTTACC
The DNA here is from genome assembly GCA_949130495.1 of Sambucus nigra. Taxonomy (NCBI): domain Eukaryota; kingdom Viridiplantae; phylum Streptophyta; class Magnoliopsida; order Dipsacales; family Adoxaceae; genus Sambucus; species Sambucus nigra. The sequence continues at coordinate 156,539,585 of OX422207.1, read as the reverse complement.
TCTCCTCAGTTCCCACTAACCAGAAAGGTTAACCAGTCATGAGGTGATTCAAAACCCATCTGAGAGTTTCTCCCACTTGGTGTTTGAATTACCATACATTCACACTTAAGCTACATATCTTTGGTTCCCATTATTTAATATGATTAATCGGTTGACTAGTACTCATAAACAACATTCCAATCCATGACGCAATGTTGAACACCCATTGTCATTCTTTCACCACACCTACATGTTCTCTCTTATCATAAGTTTCTATACGACCTCAGTAGAGACCTTCCAAGACTTGACACGACGTTGAGCACCCATCGATGATCCTACATTACACCGTCAAGTTCTCTTATGTTATAGGTCCCCATGCAATTTGAATAGAGACATTTCAAGCCTTAGCAAAATATTCGTCCTGCATTGCACATTTAGTATCCCGTGTCACCTCAAAAAAGACCTTTTAAGTCTCGATAAAAAATTTATCCCCTTGATAAAGAAACTGAATCCATCCACCATTAAGGATCGATATGATCACCCAAATTTTGATGAAAATTATTTGGACAAGCATGATGAAGATTATCTGGACGTGCACACTCTTAATCGATCGTCTCTGTAGACACCTCGATCTTTAATGGTGAATTATCTTCATGACTCACAGGATTCCCAAAACACATTAGGTGATTTCCTAAAAAAACCCGACTTAGGTGGTAAAAAAATCCTAAACCTATTATAATCATAAGGGCACTCTTCTAGATATGCAAAGTATGGTCCATCAATAACTTAACCAACTTTACGATGTAACCAACATATCCAAACACCTTTTATCAAATCTCCTTTATGATCGTTTATGCCTCACTTCAAAGGTTCAAGGCAAGGATAGACTTGATTGAGACGAAACACACTAAATATCATTTTATGGGCAATTTGGAGAAATGAAAATTCATAATTTCAAAAATTAGTCACTCAAAATTTGTATATTTTTGAAATATCTTTCCAACGGTTAATTCCATACAGAATCAGAGTGTGTAATAAAACCGTCGGGTCTGTGGACTTAATAAATTGAATCTACATACCACTTTAGGGCTATTTTGAAACTACCAAATTTCATTAATGGTCAAATTGGGAACCATAAATATGTAAGGATATGAATTATCTTTTTAATAATACAAACCATGCGTCGATCGGAGTTACAAGTCAAAAGTTATGGCACACACACAAAACTGCAACAAAACATGAACTAAAGTAAGTTTTGTTAACTGAACGGCTAAAGGACTTTTTGATCGTATGATTAATCCTTTAAATACTCGGTTATAGTATGTTTTCCAATTTACTCCCTTTAAAATCACTCAAAATGTCCAAGTAGCCGTATTATTAACCATTTGACCAGATAGTTAATTATTTAACCTAAGGTTAATCAATTTTGATAGTTGTCCCTTAAATCTTATCCAAAAGATGGTTGTCCCTAATCTTTTAGCTGAACATTAGAGATCCATCAATAATGAATGGTTCTACCACATTGGGGACACTATCCCGGGAAAAAATCCATCTCACGCTATAAGGGTAAAGAAACTCAACAGAAATCTCGGGTCACTACCCCATATATATATGTTGATAAACTGTCCATATTTGTTTATCTCATTTATCCCAACCTAGGTTTAGGGGACCTGGTATGCACTTTACAACGTTTATATTTTAAAATCATGTGTTTAATCTAACACCTCTATTTGTTGAGATGAAATATCATATTTATATGTTAAATAAATGCTAATAAAATTCCATGACTAAATACAACATGAAAACATACTTTTCAAAACCGTTCTCAAGAAAATGGCATTGAGTTTATTCCTATAGAACTATTTCTAAAACCAAAGTCTAAAATTGTACTACTCTCACCGCTTTTTCGAGCGAACAAATCCTGTCGCTACGACACCGTCCCCAAATATATGTTTTCTTGCAAATACTCTTCAATTATAGGCCTTTGATTAACATATTTTTAACATATAAATATGCCATTTCAACTCATAACGAAAGTTTTATATTAAGGACTAGGGTCCATAAATACCCTAATGTGGTGTATTGTATGCCTAGTATCCTATCGCCTACCATTGTAAATATGAAACATTTATTGGAACTATGTTTTCTTCCATCCCAAGTCCTCTTGGGTACGTATGAGCTATATAGAGACAAAATATTGAAGCCCGAGGCTTATAATATGTTTCTTGATGTATTATTTCTTAGGGATGTCTCCACCTCTAGTCTAAACACACCTATCTACAATCCAACCCTGATGTTGGAACTACATTGTCTTGGATCCCAAGTCTTCTTGGGTACGTAGGCATTATAAAAAGACAAACTTATGAACCCAAAGCCTCATAATATGTCTCTTTACGTATTATTTCTTTGGGATGCCTCCATATATATTCTTAATATGGAGTGATGATTCTGAGGCATAGAAAACCTCTGGTATTTTAGCCATGTCGATAAGGGATACATAGATCTCTGTTGGGGGCTTCTAGTCCACTAAAATCTTAAATACTCCCACCCATATCCTTATGCACCACAAAACAACCCCAAAGGACAATACCTTCATGTTGTGATATCTCCACAATCATAAGATGATATGTTAATATTGGGTATCTTCAGGTCCAATCCCATTATGAACATCCTTCGAGGATACCTTATATCCTACAAATAACGTCTCCCTATCTCAAGCAAAGTCCTCACACTTCCACATACCTCACGTTTGAACACGTGTACAATCAAACTACGCATGCCTGTATCCTAAGTCCACATGGGTACATTGGGGCAACACTGAGTCCATATTGTGAGAAAAAGACCCGATAATGTATCTCTCAATATGTTATCTGAACTGAGATGCATCCATCTCTAACATTACCTTTATATCCTTTTTAACCTCGAATGAGATATCAAACTATCTCAAGCTGCGACTTCTCTTGCATACACTCGTACACCCTTAATGGCCACTGTTGTGACTTTCTACTTGTACATTGGATCATTTCTAGTGTTTACACATTTTATATATCTTTCCCTAAATAAATACATAGGAACTCTTATTAAATTTATCAAGCTACTTCATAAGGTACTTTTGATTGTTGACAAAATCTCCAAGACCTCAAACTTTCTTGATCAAAGCTCAAATGGTCTCATAGACTACAATAACTCATTTGCAATCTAATAAACCAATATGACACCTTTGATGGGGAACGTAAGACCCTCATCTGAGGTCCGAACCACTTTATATCCTTGTTTAATTCTTAAATACACCTATCCAGTTTACCGAATGAGATCAATAAAGGTAAAACCTGTGGGTCTAAAGTAACTTATGACTTTAACACTGAATAGTTTGACGTTGTTTATGACAAACATTCTTCTCAAATATGCATCCCACTCCCTTCAAAATGGCAACTAATGCTTCTTTAGATCGTTCTTTGAATGAAATGGAGAACCAGCAAAAATGCTCCAAAAGTAGTTGGCTGCCATTACCAATAGGGTTCCTCTACTCTCGATGGTTGAGGAACTAGTGGTGCCAGACCATAGCGGTACTGACTTACATATATACCAACGTCCACCCGTTATCCCAAAATATACACTCACACACAAGAACTATTATGTATCCACACTAGTTTAAATGGTGTTCATACACCTCTCACAAATACCATTTTCATATCTAAGCCCCTATCTATGTTTTAAAGGATTCTCAAACTAAGGACTCTAAACATGTTCTAAAATAAACTAAAGGTAATAACATAATGTAAATATAAATAATAAGAATATAATTAAGGAAGCATAAGGACAAGTGGGGTGCCTAATACCTTCCCCACTCATAATAAGAATCTCTGGATCATTCGCAGACCTGAACCTTCCTTTGGATATGAACCAAATGGATAAACCCTAGACCTGCAACTAAAATTGAATATGGTGTCTAATAGCTTCCAGTGGCAATCACCCAACCACCAAACTAAATAACCCCACCTCGAGGAGAAACGACGAATGAGAAATAATAACTTTCATTTTCTCGTAGGGATCACAACAAAACCACAAAGACGTTGCCCAATACAGCGAGTACCACATCACCCAAGCCTAGTTTGGGTCCCATAACACCAGAAAAAGTGATTGAGAATGATCCAAAAGATTTTAAGAATTTATTACCCAAGTTGTATGGGCTTATAGGACCTCTAAAAGGTCAAGTATAGGTCTGAATCCATATGCTTAAACCTATGGTCATGATGTTTTCCTACTAGTAGAAATCACTATAAACTCAATAAGAGTGGTGGCCTAAATAGAATTTATAGTTAAAGGCTATCATCAACCTATGTTTTTGTAATTATAAAATATAGACAAATATCGGGCCAGAGACTTAAATAATATATTGTTCCGAAAGAACAAAATTTCTAACAGCTATAATAATAAAGTGAAAAACAGGAACTTTAAAGAGGGATACTAGGTTTGGAAAATAATTTTACCTCTAGGATCAAAAGATCCGGCCAATGGAAAATGGTCTCCAAAGTTGGAAGGTCCATTTCAAATTTATACAACATTCAAAGGTGGATCATACAATTCAAAAGACATTAATGGTTAGATTCACATAAGGAAAAAAATGACACATTTCTAAAACCAAACTACCCAACCATTTGGGAAGAAAGGAAATCTAACAAAATTCATGATTTCATATATATAGAATAAAGAAGGTGAGAAGAGTGCGAGTATGTTCAAATAAGGAACTTATTTAATTAAACTCAATTTTTATCAATTAAGTCCTAAACATGCATCTAGGTGTGATTGATGATGATAAAATCAAGAAAGAACATTCAAACACACACAAATGAGGAAAAATCCCCCAAAGGGGAAAACCTTTTATTTTCACTATAATTTTGTAAGAAAACGGCTTACACGGATTACAATGAAAATATGTGACACAGAAATACCCTCGGGTGTCGGTTTTGATGTCGTCGGCTGGAACTATCCCTTTCCAGTAGGGCAGTAATGAAGAAGAGAACAGTTTCCTCTCAAATTACTCCAGATGATTAAATGACCCTCTTGAAGGTTTAAAGATTCACACACATATATGGGAATGGTTTTATGAGTCAAAAAGGTTTAGAAAACCTTAAAAAAGATGAAAACTTATTCTGGACTATTTTCTTAGAATTTTGAGATTGCAGAAAGATTTAAAAATTGTGTAGAAGGTGAACATGTATTTATACAAAAATCGAGGCGGTGGCTTGTTCGAACGAGATAGCCATGTCTCTCGAACGAAGGACATATGTCGTTCGAACGAGATCGCGCGACATGCCTATCTCACGCAAACGATAGTCAAAGTCGTTTGAGCGAGCTTGTCATTCAATGCACTTCACTTCTACACTTAGAAAAAATTCTTCTTTTGATAAAAAATTAATCCAGACTTCAAAAACAATTTTCAAAAAATTTCCCAAATATTTATGCAAATATTAAAGCTCCAATAAACCATTTTACCGATAAAGCGTAGTGGAGTAGTGGGAATAAGCTGAGCAGCACGTCGCATGTAACATGATGCACGTGAAGATAATGGATACACTGAATTCGGATAAAGGCCATCGAGGATGATCGTGTTGACATTCCGAATGTAGCGGTATCAGACATACAAACTGTGATCTAGGGAAAAACATAAAATTCCTAGAATCTACCCCGGACATTTATAAAATTATGTCCTTACAAATCTCCCCCTATGTCTATGTCGGTACATACATAAAAAATCCAAATTATGAAATCAAATGACATACAAGATAATATCCCCATTAAACCCTCAAACTGAAAATTTTAAATGACATGTCTTCCAGATCTTCAGCTCTTTGGAAACTTCCAAAGCTTTTCTCATCACGGTGTGTAATCAATTAATGAGCAATGTTGTACCTACACACAAGAGATAAAGCAAATACCCATGACAAGCAACAGTTTGAAATATAATGATATGGAAAAATTGATGATCAATTAAGCTTAATCAAATCATCCATAAATCAACCAAACACCAAAACAATATTCTCCCACATAATTCTTCTCCCCCTTTTTATGATGTCCCCAAATGAACAAATATGAAAGTCATAAATGAATGCACATGGAGAATGACAAACGGGAATAAACTGCTATTTTTATATTTTTCAAAATTTTTCACTCATAATATACAACAAAGAATCACACCATGAAAGAACACAAAAACACCCAAGTCGATGATAGTGTAAATGTAAGGGTGTGATTAAATTCAATAGGAAAATCAATGCATACAAACATGACATATGTGCAAGATAAATATCGGATACTCCTAACGAATGAACTCAAAATCTTCCTTTGATGTAAAAAGGTGGTAATATGAGATATTGACTCAATCAAATCAACAAATCAAAGCAAAAAGTTATTTCCACACCAATAACGTCCAAAATGATTTCATGCTTTTTCAGAACTTTCAAGGAAGTGATAAACCGTTTATATTCTCCAACCAAACTCCCTCAGAATTATATGTTGTACATAGGCGATCTAAATTCTCAAACTTTGGAGAATTGATGGTGAAACCTAATGGCCCATATTTGGCATACATTACTTTGTATTGCCCTTAATTTTTTTCAGGCTCTTTTAACCTCTTTGGACCCCGAATAAAAAAATTCCTCATTTTTTTAGGTCCTTTTTAACGGTGACTTAGAATCTCAAAGTCTAAATGAACCTTTCGCGGCCCTTCCCCATTTTCAAATAAACCCACAGTCTCACCAAAATGGTTTTTACATGCATTCCAATTTTATCAAGTTTTATCGCATATGGTTAGTTGTATAGACAGAATTGAGATGGCAACACTCAAGCCAACATGTGATAGACAAGTACAATTATCACATAAAGCCGTGCATATGTGGAATAAAGGAGATAGGAGTCAATACTGTAGGAAGATATCACTAATCACATCTCAAAGACTCCAATCAATGTAAAGCACATGGATGAAATGATGTAGCGTCTCAAATCTGTATCAAACAGTCACATGGAAAAATGGAATGAAATTGTGACTCGGCTATCTTAAATGCTCGTCCATAAAAGGTGAAAATAAAATACAAAAATCTTTTAGAGCTTTTCTAAAAAAATTATGAAAGAAAATATTTTTGGATTTTTCAAAAAAAAAAAAAATAAATATCTATACAACAAAGCAATAATACATATAAAACAAACTAGCAATAGGAAGCATATGATATGAACATGAAAAATAATCCTATCTTAGACACAAACCAACCCCTCAGTCAACTGTGCAAATCCGCAAAGACTTCCTAAGACTCTCAAATCTAAGGGCATCTAAAGGTTGGTGGGTACGAAGCTCAGGGATACGACTTTCTCCTCAACTAACTGACGTATAAAGTGCTCGCGTATCATGATGTGCTTTGGGCGCGAATGTTGGACTGGATTGCGGGATATGTGTATCGCACTCATTTTATCACATGGAAATAGTCATGGTGTCCAGTGAAATCCCATAATCCTCCAACATTTTCTTCATCCACAAAAGTTGCGTGCAACAACTCCCGGCGGCGATGTACTCAGCCTCCGCGGTTGACAAAGAGATGGAATTTTGCTTCTTGCTCAGTCAGGAGACAAGAGCAGAACCAAAATAGAAACACCCACCAGAAGTGCTCCAACAACCATCTACATCCCCGACCCAATCGGTTTTCGAATAGGTGGACAAACGATCATCAGTATTAAAGAAATACCAAATACCGTATGAGAGAGTCCCACTCACGTATTTGATAATAAGTTTTAGAGCAAGTAAGTGTGACTCTTTTGGGGACGCCTGATATCGTGCATAGTCTCTAACACTAATGGCTATGTAAGGACGACTGGTAGCCAAGTATAGAAGACTGCCTATCATACTCCGATACAAGGTTTGCTCTACGTCTTTACCTGAAGTGTCCTTACTAAGCTTAGTAGTGGTATTCATAGGTGTACGTGCATGCTTAGAGGAGTCTAAACCAAATTTCTTCACTAGTTCTCTAGCATACTTGGATTGGGAGATGAACATCCCATCCTCTAGCTGATGAACCTGGAGACCAAGGAAGAAAGTAAGCTCATCAACCATGCTCATCTCAAACTCACTTTTCATCTCCTCCCCAAAGTGATGAGCATCTTGGGATCACGTGGATCCAAAGACTATGTCGTCCACATAGACATGGGGAACCAAAATAGCACCGTCATCTCTCCTAATGAACATCGTCATATCAACTCCCCCTCTCTTGAAGCCAAGGGCTAAGAGATAGGAAGTAAGCCTCTCGTACCAATCACGGGGTGCTTGCTTTAAACCATACAAGGCTTTCCTCAGATAGTAGATGTGCTCCGGGTGCTTAGGGTCTTCAAACCCTTTCGGTTGTTCTACGTAAACCTCCTCCTGTAGAATGCCATTCAGAAAGGCACTCTTGACATCCATCTGATATAACTTGAAGCGTAGATGACATGCGATGGCAAGCAGTAAGCGGACTGACTCAAGCCTCGCAACAGGAGCAAATGTCTCCCCAAAGTCTATACCTTCTATCTGTGTGTAGCCTTGAGCGACAAACCTAGCCTTGTTTCTAATTATGGTACAATTTTTATCAATTTTATTCTTGAAAATCCATCTGGTACCTATCACATTAGTCTCACTAGGTCGGGGGACAATTCCCAAACATTATTCTTTTTAAACTGAAGCAACTCTGTAAGGACATATTTTCATAGGTCCGTTATCAATTTATTATGTCATATACCGCTACACCGTCGAAGAGCATTCAAGAGAAATCTACATCAAAGATGAATCCGAATTAATCAAATTTTTCATCATTCAAGACTCCGCGAAGTTTACTTTGGTAAGGTTATGTTTTAAATACCTTAACTTTTCACTTAGAGCTTTTGGGATATTTTTACAAAATATTTTCTAAGTGTTGGAGCGGGCTTTTACGTCAAATATTGAGAATGAGTATTTTTTTTAAGTTTTGAAGCGGACCATAATTTTGACGCCCAGGTCGTTCGCGCGAGATAAGCATCTCGTTCGAACGAGATTGGAAGTCGCACGATGTCGTTTGAACGACATTCTTCCTTTTCGAGCGACATATGCTTCTCGTTCGAACGAGCTCCTATTTCCAGGCAGTGCATTTTTGTATAAATACTCATTAAATGGTAACGTTTTCATTAAGAAGTCACAGCGTTTTGACGAACAGAAATACTGCGAAAGCAGAATCCTTTTTGGCTTCTTCCTTTAAGGTTTTAATCCCTTTTTGGTTTTCAATTCACAAAACTCCCATATGCTTTAGTGAATTGTTTGATGTTTAAGAACAACCTTGCTCTTTTTCAACCTCTGTGGAGAAGGGATATCTATATTTGATCGGTGGATACCGAGTGTAGTCCTTCTGCGTGTGGACTAGCCGAAGATGACGAACCAATGCCTGGAGAGTATTTCGATGTCTCTCCTCTCTTTGAAGATTTTCCTTATGTGAATTCTTCAAAGTGTTATAAAAGGTTTTTACCCGAAAGGGGCTTTTTCCTATATCGGTCGTCTTTATTTTTCATGCATGGTTTGAATGATTTATCATATTTAGATGCATGTTTAGGGGCTGAATTAGTTTGATTAAAAAATAGACTCTAATTAAATAAGTGTGCCAAATTAGATATTTGTGAAGTTAATCAATTATCACACAGTCACGCACTTTACAAATTGGTATCAGAGCAGGTTGCGTTAATTTATCACGTATTCCGATTTTCCGCATAATCGTGTGATATTGATTTTTTTTTCGAAAAATCGTTTTTTTTTTTAAATCACAATCTTTCCTATGGACCACTTATATAATCGGATGCCTATTTTTGACGGGTCTAATTATGCCTATTGGAAAGCTGGACGAGCATGTTTGGTACCATTGCGAAAATGGGTGGACTCCTCCCACGGTCACCGTTGATAATATTTCCTCTTTAAAACTCGGGTCAGCCTGGACTGAAGATGATCACAAAATGTCTAAATTTAATTCACGTGGTTTGAGTGCTATTTTTGGAGCTATCACTCCTGATGAGTTTTGTTGAACTATGGCGTGCACAACGTCTAAAGAGGCTTGGGATGTTTTAAAATTGACTCGTGAGGGTACGAACGCGGTTAAAGAATCTAAGTTACAAAATTTGGCCACCCAATTTGAGACTATCACCATGTCTCAGTCTGAATGCTTTGATGATTTTTATGCACGTTTGTTGGACATTGTTAACACCATTTTTAATTTGGGTGAGGTGATTGATAACACGCGTGCCGTTAAAAAGATTTTGAGATCTCTTCCAAAACGCTTTATTCCCAAAGTCACTGTTTTGAACTCTTTGGGAAATTTGAAATCACTAAAATTGGAAGAACTTGTAGGATATCTTCAAACCTCTGAGATTGACATGTTTCCCAAAAATAATTAAGTCTAAGAATAATGGCGTTGCTTTAAAGACTCATTTTCAGAAAAAGATAGAAAATGTTTATGAGTTTGATTCTAAGGAAGATTTTGATATGGCCTTGTTTGCGAAAATTTTTAAAAAGTTTCTCAAAATGAATAAAGAAAATTCTTCCAACAAAAAGAGATCTTTTGAGTCAAATAAAAAGAAAGTAGAGGCCAAAGATAGTGACAAGGAGGATGAGATCATGTGCTTTAAGTGTGAGGGTAAAGGGCACATAGCTAAAGAGTGTCCTACTAGGATAAGGAGAAAGGGTAAAGAGACTGCTATGCCCGCCACTCTTAATGATAGTGAAGGAGATAAGGGTGATGAGGGAGTTGAGTCTGATAAAGGTTTATCACATGGGATGGTTGTTGTTTTTTCTAGTCGTATGAGCACACCCACTTTTTCTCACGAGAGTGCACACGAGAGCGATGATAATGATTTGTGTTCTTCGAGTGAAGGAGATAGCGAGAGTGAGAGTGGAGATGAAAGTGAGCTCCAAAAATATTTTAGAGATTTGTACACTGAGACCTTGAAAACAAAGAAGTATAATAGAGATTTAGGTCATCGGGTTTTAAATTTGGAGAGAGAGAAGGAGGTTTTGAGAAAGGAGAAGTGTGATTTGAACGACACGTTGTCTACTCTGACGACACGTGTATCCCAACTTGAGAGTGATCTCGAACGTGCCAGGGAGGTCAAAGTCAAGTTTTAGAATTCACCTAAGAAGGTTGAAAAGGTGGTTCTTAAGGGTAAAGGTGAGAATATAGGAATAAGTCATGACGGTGCTTCTACTTCCCAATTAGCACCCGAGCCAGTTCCCACTTTAGTGAAAAATTCACATGATTCTCACCCTCACCCACCTAGGCATCCCATTCCTATTAGGAAAGTGCGTCCTATTGTTTTTGAGAGAGGTGTTCCGAGGCCTATTTATGTTTGCTCATATTGCAAAAGGAGAGGAAACCTTAGGGAATTTTGCTTTAAGTTGGGGTATGTGTCATGTTTTTCTTCTACACGTGTTTCTGATACACATGCACCCACACATGATTCTTTTCATGCTCCCGGAGGCTACGTGAAAGAGTTTGCACATTTAGGTGAGCAAGTTAAGTTTTTAGTCAAAACTTCACAAGAATTGGTGGAGATTTTTCATAAGTTGTCACCACCTTTGGAAAACCCCTCCGCACCTAATGATTGAGGTTTGACTTGTTTACTAGCATAGGATGATTTTCATGATGACATTATTTGCCTATTGCTAGTATGTATCATTTCTATATAAAATTTTTGTTTTGAAAAATACAAAAAGATTTTATTTTTATAAAATTTTGAGAAAATTCAAAAAGCTTTTTGTATTTTGTTTGCACCTTTTATGGATGGACACTTAGTATGACCAAGTCACAACATCATTCCATTCTTCATGTGACTATTTGATAGTGTTTTGAGACAATAGGCCAATTCATCCATGTGCTTTACAATGTTTGGAATCATTGAGATGTAATTTAGTGTTACTTCCTACATGTTTGACTCATGATTTCCTTTATTGCACACATGCACGGATTTGTTTGATTATTGTGCTTGTCTTATCACATGTCGGTAGGGTGTTTTCACTTCAATCATGTCCTTCAAACGAACCAAACGCGATTAATTTTGATAAGGAAATTGTGCATATAAAAACCGTTTTGTGAGTTTATGTGTTTTGTTTGAAAACGGGGAAGGGTTGCGAAAGGTTCTTTTTGCCTTTGCGAATACTAAGCCACCGTTAAAATGGACCTAAAAAAGAGGAATTTCATTATTCGGGTTCCAAAGAGGTTTAAAAGAGCTCAAAAAAATTTAAAGGCAATAAAAATAAATTCATGCCAAATATGGGCCATTTTGGTTTTTGCACCAATTCTCTAAAGTTCGAGAATTTAGATTACCTCTAAAAGAAAATATATATGAGGGAGTATGGTCGGAGATTTATAACGGGTTTGCACATCCTTAAAAGTCTTGAAATTGCACTAAATAGTTTTGGACGTTATTGGTGTGGAAATCATTTAGACTTTGATTTGTTGATTTGCATAAGACGATGTCATTTAAATTCAACAAATTTTTACACCTAAGGATACTTTTGATGTTCATTCGTTAGGGGTACACATATGCATCGTGCACACATGATTGATTGAGTTTATTTACCTATCGAATGTGTTCACACCCATTCATTCCATTTCCATGACTTGGTTGTTTTAGTTTAAATCCATGGTGTGATTTTTAGTATCTTAGTTTTGTATGAAAAATTGAAAAATCCAAAAATAGTTTGTGAGATTTTTGAGATATCCATTTGCATGCGCGTAGTTTGATCCATGTTTTCTATGCATTTTTTCGTGAAACTCGAAGTTTTGATTTTTTCTTCTTATCTGTCTATTTGGGGACATCATAAAAGGGGGGGAGAAAGAATTATCATGTTATGGGGAAGTTTTTGCATTATGGGGGAGATTTGATTATTAATGCTATATTCTTATATCATTTCAAACTCGATGCGTCACGAAGGTTTTTGCTTTATCTCATGTGTGTAGATACAAAGATTGAAGATCATAATGTTGTAAACCCTGATGAGAAAAGCTTTGAGATTTGACAAATATGATTGAAGAACAGTTTTGAGGTCTTGCAAATTTATTCATGGGAGGGTAGATTTGTATAGCTATTTTGGTTTTTGATAATTCAGATGTTTTATGTATGTACCGGCATAGACATAGGGGGAGATTTGTAAGGACATATTTTCATAGGTCCGTTATCAATTTATTATGTCATATACCGCTACACCATCGAAGAGCATTCAAGAGAAATCTACATCAAAGACGGATCCGAATTACTCAAATTTTTCATCATTCAAGACTCCGCGAAGTTTACTTTGGTAAGGTTATGTTTTAAATACCTTAACTTTTCACTTAGAGCTTTTGGGATATTTTTACAAAATATTTTCTAAGTGTTGGAGCGGGCTTTTATGTCAAATATTGAGAATGAGTATTTTTTTTAAGTTTTGAAGCGGGCCTCAATTTTGACGCACATATCGTTCGCGCGAGATAAGCATCTCGTTCGAACGAGATTGGAAGTCGCGCGATGTCGTTTGAACGACATTCATCCTTTTCGAGCGACATATGCTTCTCGTTCGAACGAGCTCATATTTCGAGGCAGTGCGTTTTTGTATAAATACTCATTAAATGGTAACATTTTCATTTAGAAGTCACAGCATTTTGACGAATAGAAATACTGCGAAAACAGAATCCTTTTTGGCTTCTTCCTTTAAGGTTTTAATCCCTTTTTGGTTTTCAATTCATAAAACTCCCATATGCTTTAGTGAATTGTTTGGTGTTTAAGAACAACCTTGGTTTTTTTCAACCTCTGTGGAGAAGGGATCTCCATATTTGATCTGTGGATACCGAGCGTAGTCATTCTGCGTGTGGACGAGCCGAAGACGACGAACCGACGCCTAGAGGGTATTTCCCTGTCTCTTGTATCTTTGAAGATTTGTTGAAGGTACCGTGCATTACACACTTGTGGGCAATTTTCAAGTTGTATGTAAGTCAAAGGTCTTGTGAATTCTTCAAAGTGTTACAAAAAGTTTTTACCTGAAAGTGGTTTTTTCCTATATCGCTTGTCTTTATTTTTCATGCATGGTTTGAATGATTTATCATATTTAGGGGCTGAATTAATTTGATTAAAAAATAGACTATAATTAAATAACTGTGTCAAATTAGATATTTGCGAAGTTAATATATTATCACATAGTCATGCACTTTTCAAAGTCATCCTGCATAGCAAATATCCAGTGTTCATCCTGGAGTGATTTTTTGTGATTCTTGGCCTCGACTGTGGACGTGTAGCAAAAATGTCTAACAACGTTCTCTAGCTGAGCACGAGTCTTGACCCCTAGAGTGGGATCACCAATAATGACAGAAGGGTCATGACTCTTGCGAACCCAAGCAGGTGTGTCCCCTAACGCAGGAGTAGGGTCCACAGAGTGTGGGTGAGGTACAAGTAAATTAGTGCCAGAAACATCCTCATCATCACACTGAAGGATATAATCAATAAATGTCGAAGGTTCTTCATCTTGCATGGTGATGTTTATTGACTCCATAACCTTATAGATCTTCAGGTTAAAAACTCAGTACGCTCTACTATTCGATGAATAGCCTAACAGTATTCCATTATCTCTTCAGGAGTCAAACTTTCCTAATTGCTCTCTATCCCGTAGGATGTATCATTTACTCCCAAAAACACGGAAATATGCAAGGTTGGGTTTCTTGCCCGTCCACAATTCATAGGGCATCTTAAGTGTGTGTGGATGCAGGTAAACCCTATTCACCGTGTGGCATTCTGTAGACACTGCCTCTGCCCAAAATCTCCTTGAAACCTTACAACCTAGAAGCATAGATCTAGCCATTTCCTCGATCGTCCTATTCTTTCTCTCAACAGTCCCATTTTACTGAGGAGTTTTCACGGCAGAAAACTCATGTTTGATCCTAATGCTATCACAATAAAGATCTACCTTTGCTTCCTTAAATTCAGTCCCATTGTCACTACGTATCCTGTTAATAGTGACTCCATGTTGATTTTGCAGGACACGGCACTTGGTCGTTAAAAACTCCACAGCATCGGATTTCTCCCTCAGAAAACCTACAATCGAGTATCTGGAGAAATCATCCACCATCACGAGGATATAACTCTTACCACCCAGACTCTCAGTACGAGTGGGACCCATAAGATCCATGTGAATAAGCTCAAGTACACGAGAGGTGGTAATGGAATGCAACTTCCTATGGGGGCTACAAATTTGTTTTCCCAATGGACAGGGTCCACAAACCGTCGAAGTTGGCTTTCCAAGTGATGGTAAGCCACGTACTAGGTATTTTTTAGCTAAACGAGTTAAATCTCTAACGTTCACGTGACCAAGACGTTGGTGCCACAGATCCATAGGAGTGATCGTGGCGCTGTTGCAGATAAGTGAGGACATGTGCTCAGTTCCATAGTAATTATCCTCTGTCCTCACCCCTCACACTAAAAGTTTATAATTTTTATTATATACATTACAAGCGTCCCGGTCAAACTTTACGGCAAAGTCAGCGTCGCACAGCTGGCTAATGCTGAGAAGGTTTGCTTTCAAATCTTTGACGTACAAAACATTATCTATCTTAGGAAATCCTGGTAACTCTACAGTACCACGTCCTATAATTCTAGACTTGCTCCCATCTCCAAAGGTGACTCTACCATCCTTATAATCCTCAAGATAAGTAAAAAATGAGGCATCATTTGTCATATGTCTGGAGCACCCACTATCAAAATACCACTGTGATGTATTATGTGCTTTAAGAGTGACATGAACAATAAAGGCCTTTTTATCTGTCTTAGGTACCCAAGAAGTGGTGACCTATTGTTTACCTTTATTGTTCTTGGTTTTAGTCGGAATGTGAGAAGCATTCACTGACGAAAAGAATATTCATCGGAATTCCTCAATCGAACTCTGTGATGTGGTAGCTAAAAAGTCAACTCGCTCTCTCAGACTGGTAAAATCATCAGTATGCTGTGGTGGAGCAGTAGTACGTCGTATCTGATCCATACAATATAAAAACTCCCTGAGGTGGCATTTTCTTTTGCAATATGCACAAAATAACACAGTCAAGGGGGGACATTGGTTTGGTTTTCTTGGTCGAACTCTCCTTCGAGGTTTTTGACGATGGCCATAGGGAGTTGTAGTAAACTCAGGAACTGGTCCTGGTGCAATTTGGAACGTGGAAGCACTGTCATAACCTATTCCCTACCTATCACCAAAACCTAAAGTTGGGCCGAGGAGAATCTTTCCTATCTTCCCTGATCTGTCCACGATTTGTACCTTGACTTTCCGTGCTCTCTCCAGATCATGAGTAAGTTGGGCTATAAGGGCTTCAAGTTTCTTCTGAGTCACCACGGAGGAATGAAGCTCACTCTTAAGACTAGCCACTTGTTTAGTCAAGTCCCCTCTGTCTTTAAACAACCTCTATTTCTCAACACAAGTAGACTCTCTCTCTCTTAAGGTAGAGCAGGCGGAGGACTCTCTCTTTCTCTCTCTTTTCTTAAATCTTCCTCTAATGCGGTGATCCT
The DNA here is from genome assembly GCA_949130495.1 of Sambucus nigra. Classification (NCBI taxonomy): domain Eukaryota; kingdom Viridiplantae; phylum Streptophyta; class Magnoliopsida; order Dipsacales; family Adoxaceae; genus Sambucus; species Sambucus nigra. The sequence continues at coordinate 156,523,052 of OX422207.1, read as the reverse complement.
AAAAACTAATGCTTTATTACGCTTTTTAGTTTTAAATGAATCAGAATATAGCTCGGTGTAGGCACATTGAAGATCACTATCGCTCTCACTTGTGTCATCTCCCCCCCCTCACTCACATCGATCTCACTGTTGAGGTGTCCCTATGAAGCAGCATCCTCATCTTCGTGTGGAGCACTAGAAGTACTCACATGACTAGCCATAAATGCGGTGAAGTTACACTCATGAGGTGACTCGTCTCCAGAATCCACCGACTCGACCTCACTGTCGTCACTAAGGGTAGCATTAAGGAAAGCTTTGCCCTTTTCTCTATTCAGCCTAGTAGCACTCTCAAAAGCTCTATGACCCCTACCGTCGCACTCAAAGCATCTCTCACTTTCTTTCTAAGGAGGATCTTTAAAAAAAATCATTTTTCTTTTCAAACTTGTTTTTCTCAAACTTATTTTTATCTTTAAAGTTACCATTTTTCTTGAATTTGAGAATTCTCTTGAAATTTTTAGCAAATAGGGCCAAATCATCTAAGACAAAATCACACTCAGAATCTGACGTATCTGTCTCTCTTTTTCTAGATGACTCTCCCCTCTTTCTTGTCGACCCATCACTCTTTCTCTCCTGGGCATTAAGTGCAATTCCCTTATCTTTAGACTTGAAAGGTTTAGGAAACATATCAATTTCATACGTTTGCAAGTCTCCTACAAGTTCCTCCAATTTAAGCGTATTTAAATTACCCATAGAATTTAACACAGTGACTTTAGGGATAAAACGCTTAGGAAGTGATCTAAGAATCTTTTTAACAACTCTAGCATTAGGAATGTGTTCACCAAAATCCAGACACGTTCATCAATAGCTTTTAATGCAGATCTCGTACGGGCTTTCTAGTATGCATAGTTTGTCCCATCAAAAACTGGCATTTCATTATATAACTTCTCCATTATGAACACACTCGTTTTCAAAAATCAATTTTTTAGAAAATTGATATCTCAACAAAATTTTGCGGAAAATTACATGGTAAAGTTGTGTAATTGGCTCTGATACCAATTTATGAAAAGTGCACATATGTTCAAATAAGGAAGTTATTTAATTAAACTCAGTTTTTATCAATTAAGTCCTAAACATGCATCTAGGTGTGATTGATGATGATAAAATCAAGCAAGAACATTCAAACACACACAAATGAGGAAAAATCCCCCAAAGGGGAAAAACCTTTTATTTTAACTATAATTTTGTAAGCAAACGGCTTACACGAATTACAATGAAAATATGTGACACAGAAATACCCTCGGGTGTCGGTTCTGATTTCGTCGGCTGGAACTATCCCTTTCCAGTAGAGAAGCAATGAAGAAGAGAACGACTTCCTCTCAAATTACTCCAGATGAGTAAATGACCCTCTTGAAGGTTTAAAGATTCACACACGTATATGTGAATGGTTTTGTGAATCAAAAAGGTTTAGAAAACGTTAAAAAGATGAAGTCTTATTCTGGACTATTTTCGCATAATTTTAAGATTTCAGAAAGACTTAAAAATTATGTAGAAGGTGAACATGTATTTATACGAAAATCGAGGTGGTGGCTCGTTCGAACGAGACAACCATGTCGCTCAAATGAAGGACATATGTCGTTCGAACGAGATCGCGCGACATGCCTATGTCGCGCGAATGACAGTCAACGTTGTTTGAACGAGCTCGTCGTTCAAGGCACTTCGCTTCTACACTTAGAAAAAATTCTTCTTTTGATAAAAAATTAATCCAGACTTCAAAAACAATTTTCAAAAAATTTCCCAAATATTTATGCAAATATTAAAGTCCAATAACCCATTTTACCAATAAAGCGTAGTGGATTAGTGGGAATGAGCTGAGCAGCACGTCGCATGTAGCATGATGAACGTGAAGATAATGGATGCATTAAATTCGGATAAAGGTCGTCAAGGATGATCGTGTTAACATGCCAAATGTAGCGGTATCAGACATACAAACCGTGATCTAGGGAAAAATAGAAAATTCCTATAATCTACCCCGGACATTTGTAAAATTATGTCCTTACAGAAGGAATGACTTTTGGTCTCCCCCAACTAACGATGGGAATTACATCTTGGAGGTTTGGTCTTTATCAACTGATAATTGAGAATAAATCTTAATATTTGCATCTAATGGTTAAATATTCGAACACATCAGTTTGGCAAGATTATTGGGGCAAAGAGGTCAGTTACACCTGTTGAGAGCACATGACTCGAAGTCATTTTACACAGTTAACATTACGCGTTAACACAAGGCTCGAGAGAGAGAGTTATTATATCTTTGTCTCCTCACCCCCATCACTCATTTAATCCCCTCTCTCAACATCCATTTGAATGCACGGGAATTTCACCCAGATCTGAAATATAACCATCTTCGTCCTCAACGCTTTATGCCATTGCGATCAATGGTTGATGTCGTTGACATCAACGCTACTTGTTGTCACCATAATACCGATGTCAACCACCATCGATGCAGTAATACCTCTTTGAGGTAAGGGGTTTAAAGGGGCTGACAACATATCCTATGATCCATTACTAGGTTATTCACATGAACACACCATTTCTTCGGTGCCATCACCAACAGACAATGAGTTACAAGGCCCATTCCCAGTTGGGATTGTTCAAATCCAACACCAAAAATCCAAATCATTAACGTCATCACAACTAAAGAGAGCCTTAAAATACCCGTGTCCGGAGAATATTCATGCCACCAACATGTGCCGCTAGAATATTTCAATCAACCAGAGAGCTTGGTCATGATTTGGGGGGTTCAACCCCAAAACACAAACTCCCTCCTCCTTTCTTCTCCACCATTCCCAGTTCAGATCTACTCATTAATCCCCCAAAATTACAACCCAACACTAGGAGCGGCAAATGGGCGGTTATGGATGGGTCAAAATGGATACGGATAAATTTGGGCGGGTCAAAAGAGAGTCGGACAGAATAATTTGGACGGGTTGGGTCGGGTCAAATTCGGGTCGGGTTGACCCACTTTTTTTTTTTTTTTTTGGGGAGGGGGGGGGGGGAACAATTATTAAACCATATACGGATAAATATGGTATAATAGTTTTGAAAAAAAATATACAAGTAAGTACTTAAATAAAAAAAATCTTTAAACTCTTTAGTAATTTGATTTTAATTTTTTAGAGGTTCCAAAACCATTTTGACCCGCTAATGACACGCTAACAAATCGTCTTATTGGATCGCTCAAACCATTTTGACCCACAAACACAATTAATGGGCCCCAAACACATTATTTTGGGTGGGTTATGGACGGTTTCATCCTCAAAAACCCATAATGCCGGGCCTACCCAACACGTTAATCACCGTAAAATTATAGATGCCAAAATAGGTATCTATTCGAAGTATATTTCACATTTGGGAGGTTTTGAAGTTTGGTGTACTCACTACCTCATGTGGTATTACTTTACATTTTGGATGGCAGTGGTATCACTTTACATTGGGTGTACTTACTACCTTATGTGTTTTGATTTTGATTTTGAAGTCAGATTTGTATGTATTGATTTTTTCCTCTTCTTTGAGATTTCATTTTATGTAATGGATGTTAAGAAATTGGTTATGTTCCGCATCTGGGTTGTTTTTATATTTTCAACTTTTAGGGGATTTTGTCTTTTTCAATTTGGGTTATTATTAGGTGAGTATTTGGGACGAATATTTTGGGGGGTTCTAAGCTAGAAGAAAGATTTATTATTTAGCAAGATGAAGTGTATGAAGCTTGAATCTAAGGACGATTCATTTCAGATTGATGGATTTTTTTCAAAGATGTCTGAAGCAATGAATGAAGCAAAGATGTCTGAAGTAGTGGATTTTTTCCAAAGTTTCATCTTTAAGTTTGATTATTTTTTTCACATGTCTTTTGTTCACATAGGGAGACTGCTTATTTAAATCCTAAGTTGCTTGTTTCACCCACGAGATACTAAATATATCCTTCTTTTTGTAGTTATCATTCCTTATAAAAATGATGTGATAATATTTGGTTGTTGTAATAAATTTATTTTAAAAAAAGAAATTGAGTTTCCCGGGTACATGAATCGAAGGAGTGTAGCATGCCATGTAAAGTTTCCTCTATGTTTCTCACATTAGTTTCTTTATATATATATATATATATATATATATGTTTACAAATGGTAGTGAGAGCTTCAAAAGCAGAGGTGAAATACCACTCTTACTCTTGATAGGTATGCGTAGAAATAAGTATGTTTTTATTCACATTATGTTAATCACATGGTTAGTTTTTCCGTCCTAGAAGATGGTTTCATCGCCAATTTCATTAATTTTTATACTCATTAATGAAAAGTTGTAATAAAGACTAGTCGTGTTACCCTTAGTGTGATGCACGAGTTTTTTCTTTTGATGTGTATTGTTGGGGTAATCAAGAGATGATGTAGACATGTTGCACTGAATAAATTTCAAATAAAAAATATCACGGGAAAAAATTTATCACCGTGACATCGGGCACGGGTACAAAATATCATGGGAATAGATTTGTTACCGTAACATCGGGCACGAGTACAAGCTATCACAGGAACAAATTTATCGCTGTGCCATCGGCATGGGTACACCCTAGTGTGTGTGTGTGTGTCTATATATTTATATATATATATATATATATATATATATATATATATATATATTACAAGATAATAAAAAGTTATGAATAAGTAGGACCTAAATTTGGTTCATAAATTCTTGCACATAACCCTTTTAGTTCTAATTTGAACTTTCCTTTTTCAAAAGAAGTTGCATTACTAGTAGAAACCTCCATATGTTCTACAAATTGGTCAAATCTTATCTAGAAGTCAACCTCTTCCGTAGTTGTCGACTATTGTGTCATTGGGTCTCTGGCTGACATAGGGTCCTCCTTATTATTTGAGGCATCAGTAAATTATGTTAATAATTTCTTAACATAGTCAAGTTTATTTGATTCATCAAAGTCAAGTTTATTAGTGCAATGATTTATAAACGTAAAGAATTTCTTCAAAAAGAAAAGGACATGCCAACTGGACTTTATGCAGAGGTATCCTAGCCAGGTTTTTGACTCATTTGCTTTTGGAAATGTTAAGAATTGAAAATATGGGAGGTCCAACAGGTTCAAGAGCACCTGAAATAGTGTTAATTACAGCATAAAAAGAAGTCTTAATCCTTATTGGTCAAGCAAGAGGAGCCTTTCCTTATTTTATTTTTCCTCCCTAAAAGCTTACAGTTCCTCATGAGTTAGTTTCCTCTTATGAGAAAAAACATAATTGGAAGGAGGTGGACCTTTTACAAAAAAATAAGATGTCTCAGAAAAGGCCAAAATAGATAAAAACAAGATTAAAACAAGTAATAACCTTACCCGAATAAGATGGATATTAAGGCTCTGTGGTAACATGTAAATGCTTCACATGAACTTTAGTGTAGTTTGACCACCAATCCTCAAAGAATTTAGTCATTCATGCATTTAACTCAATTCCAACCATGCAAAAGTATCTCAACTTTATCATATTTAGGAATCCATTTCAGAACATTTGTCTTTCAAATTTAGGAAAATCTAACAAAGAAAAAAGGACCGGAGAGACTCCTCATAGGAACATGGATGGATTGGAAGAAACAAAATTGCCTAAAAAATGACTAGGAAAGTAAATTTCTCTAAAGGATCAAGAATTGGGGGCATTAGGAGGTTATGTTCCACGGTATAAAAATCTAAAATAAAGAATGTTTTCTATCATGGGTATATTTGTTCTGTAGGAATAAACTATTAAAATTCTAACATTACAATAAGGAGCCTCAATGGTTGTCAACCAAGGCTTCAAATGAGCCCTTAGTTTGTCAAATTCTAGACCTCTAAACATGTTGATAAGAGATTACAATCTCTTATTTCTAGGCTCAGGGTGATAATAATCATAGAAGTGTCAAAAATCTGAGTTACCTTCAATATGGATAATCTCTAGGAAATACGCATGCAACCGCATTTGAAGGACGCACATTGTCTCACCATAATTAGAATTGAATGGGTCATATATAAGCTTAGAGTAGCTCTTATAAAAAGAGATCAAAAGATAAGGAGCAAGGTCAAATTCTTTACCCTTCACAAGAATAAAAGTTAATAATGAATATTCCAACATAACTCTTTAAGACTTAACATAACAGTTGTGTTTTGATAGCCACAAAAGAATTAAAAAACTCCTTTTAATCCATAGCCATGGTGTTTCTCATGTTTTTGTTCAAGGAAGTGGAGTATGATAGGTGGATGTCTACACTTCAAAGCTTCACCGTGATATTAGTTGGTGGAATATAATGGTATAAATACTTTCGAATAGATTTAAATCTAGTTAGTTGGAAAATATCTAGCGCAGTGGTACATGTCATCCCAAAATTAAAATCAGGGTAATTGAATGTTGAGTTATAAAACTGAATACAACTCGAGATAACTAATGGGCCATGTTTCATGTACTTTAGATTGAGTTTAACGATTTCATAAATGTTGGCCTACTCCATATATATTTCCTTAGCAACAAGCATCTGATTTACCCACTTAGGCCATGTGTTGTTATATAATTCCCTTGGGCTAAAAGATAAATCTTAATAAGGAAGGTGCTTTGAGGCTGGCATATTTTTTTATGAGGAGGGCATGACCCTTAAACAAGGGGTAAAAGATAGAGATAGTTAATGGAATATCAACTATAAAGTAGGGGGCCACGCTAGAAATTGATCATTATATGAAGTATTAATGGGGCAGACAATAATCCCAACAGTAATAGAGATTGCCAAGTAAATATTAAGAGATTTAGAATTTCACGTCGTTCATAGTGAAGAGTTTGAATACAGAAAGAGAGTAGTCTTAAGATCTGGAAGTTTTCTTGGAGAGAGAAAGCAACCTGAAAAAAAAGAAAAATAAATAAATAACTTATCTTAAATAACTTAGTGGTGTCACTTAAAATGTAAGAGATTGCGAGGTAAATACTAACACGTGTCTCTAAGAATATTCCTCTCATAAATTGAAATCATGTGGAAGTCGAGACATAAAAAGGCAGCTTTAGTGAATCCATGAATCAAAACGCTCTAATGATTACATCCGTGGATCATTAATATCATAGGGAATCAAAATTAAATATTGGGAGTCCCAAGACAACCAAATATATTGGTTGAGGAGAATTGTAAAAGTTGTCTATTTTCTAAGAATTGATTATTTCAATTTGCAACAAAAAGTTGTCATTTAGACACTTCCACACGTGCACAGAGAGTTTGTCAGAACATTACCAATTAAAACATATGCATGCAGAATAGACCATAATTAAAAAATTCTTAGTGGAAAAGTAAAAAAATAGTTACAAGTACATGCAACATACCACATTGTGTTAAAGCATAGACTATTCATCAAACGGTTAAAATAAATATTCTGCCAAGTTGAGATAATTGGTTAAATTAAGAAATTAATTACCAAGAAAATGAGAAAATTTATTGAATATCCAAGACACATTGGTTTATTTATAACCCATCAACAATTATTCAAAACAAAACAATATTTTTCTATTAAGAAGTCCAATCAAAAAATGATAAAAGATGTAAGAATAAAGCATCAACCCATTTAGATGGAGCAATCGTGGGATAATGCATAAGTAACAAATTTATAGAATATATTACATAGAGAGACAATTTGATTTTGTTTTGATACTGAATAGGAAAGATCTTAAGCCACCTACAGCAAGAAAGGCCCATAGTACTAAAACTTTCGAACCATCTCCTTGTCTTCCTCATGCAAATTACTAAATTGGAAGGTAATGTTTTCAGGTGAAAAAGTATCAAAGCCATAGTCTTCAGGAAAACCTTATTCATGAAAAATAACTAAGGATAAATCCTACATATTCTCTAAGATATAACTAGATTTAACGTAAATATCATCATGAAAATCCATGAATTCCTCATAATCTTTGAATTTAGCATAATAGTGAATCAATATTTTATCAAAAGAGATTAACAAAAGAGAGATAAGATTTGAGGAAAAAGTAAATTTGATCCTTGGGGACTACAAGAGTGTCTTGAAAGTTCTTAATGGTCAAAATATCCCAAAATAGGTTATCTAGAGCACGACCCTTCAAGAGTACCCATGGGGACAGATAAGATACGACATGGACCAATTTTTAAACTTTGCGAGCATTATTGGTAATAGAGGGATGAGTAATGGAGTTATAGCTAATACACAAACCATCTTAAATAAGTTTCATCAAATCCTAAATTTGATCTCCAAACGATGTGTATGGAAAGACAACCACATCATAAAGGGGAATATTTCAAAAACTTATCTCACTCACCAATATCTCAAAGGCATTGATGTCAAAGTTGGCCCCAGCTAGGACTGAAGAGGTAGAATGGCCATTAGTGATATGATAAGAAATGGGAAGAAAAAGAGTGTGATAAGGGTTGTGGGAATCAATGGAAACATATTTTGGAATTTTGTAGGATGAATCATATAAAGCATATAAAAGGCTTAAATACTCACTCTTGCGAGTGTTGAAGGGAAAATAGAGTTTGTGTATTTTGACCAGGCATATGATTTGTTTGGATGGATCGTAAAGTTGGGGAAATCACTTGCACTTGAAACTCAAGTGGAAAATATGGAAATGTAAGGGAATATTCATAACCAATGGTTATAGTATCACGAGATGACAAAACAGGTTCTTCCCACACAAGTCCAAGAGGTAAAGCTGGAAAGAACCAATTATGGGTGATGAAATTGTATGTGACTTTAGATGCATGAGTGCTCTAATATGAACCTTAGACAAGTAAGAGGATAGAAGTGTCAAAGTGTGAGATAATTTTTTAAAGTGGTTAAGACCTCAGTTGAGGATCCTAAATCCATGGTCAAAGAGTGTTTATGATGTTTATTAAATTATAAAAGAATTATTACAATCTGAGAAACATCTCAATCTTTTATCAAGATAGGTACAAAACTATCATGTTCATTCCATAAGTTGATCTTGACATATTACATAATGATATAGTTTAATGATGAGGGTTAGGTGAACTTGGGAATTCATTTATATTTCAACATAGGTCTTGTATGACCATCAGTCATGGTAGAACTTTGGTGTTGTGGTCTATGATCTTGATAGAACAGGAAAATTAGAACTACTGACCCTTCTAGGAGTAAGGAGGGATAACTGAGGTATGCTACAATATTGTGGCCTTCTTTTGATATCTGCAGAGGTATTGGGGACCAAGAAGTGGTTTGTTTGAGGTCAAGATTCAGTCTTGGGAAATTTATATTTTCGTGAGGGTAGTCGAAGGATTCAAGAACCATTTAATTATGAAGTGTTAAATACAATACTTAACCATATTTAGCCCAACGAACCACATTTGAAAGACATTCTAGGTACGTTAACTCTCTAATAAAGTTGTCTGCTAAGATCTTGTTAACCTCATATATTACAATAATATTTCTTTCCAGGTTAAGGAATCTTTACTTATGTTCGACTGGTATATGATATGGATCCATGCAGTGGTGGTAAACCATGACCTCGGGGTCCACCCCGATCATATGAAAATGTAATTTTGTAATATATATTAATTTGGCTTGTTCTCATGTCAAAGAAATTGAGTTATTGAGTCCTCTAAGTCAAATAGACTTGATTCGTCACGAGTGAGGCACAATCTAGTTTAGGTTAGATGAACCTTGATGTCTGGAGATCATGTATTGCCATTTATTGAAGACTTCTGTCTGAATTCATTCCCATTTATGTTTGAAGACTATATCCTTTTATTATATTATGAATTGATTATGCCCAAATACACATATGTGTACAAAATGATTTTGAGATTTTATGGAATAAGTGTTTAAAAGTATTACAACCATCTCAGAGGATATTTGAAAATGATTTTGGGAGTTTCATTTTGTGTTTGAACCTGATAAGGCCTTTTTAACAAATATTATTTCCTTAGGTGTTTTCACGTCTCTATTTTCAGCCCGTGAACCCATAGGCCGTTGCATGGCATTAAAATTTGACTGTGCACAAGACCAAGATTGATATTACACACTATAAGGGATCGTGTGCATGGACAGATCTAATCGTGCCAATGGTAGCGAAAATGTTTGAAATTTTCTTATAAATAGGCCATTTTCCCTCTTATTTGTTATGATCTGGAAAACCACTTATCTTAAATACATTTTTGAGAGAATTTTTGAGGTTCAGAGCATTTTATCTTTTTTTATTTGTCCAAGTTCACTTGCTCCCTCCAAAATTATTTAAAATTTGATTTATATTTTGAGAGAGAACTGAGAGTCTTTTCATTCATATTTTAAATAACCTATTCAGTTCAAATCAATCTAACTTTGAATTGCATGATCATCTACTCCTAAATCTTAAAGAGGGGCATATCAGATTATTGGAAAATTTGGAGTGCGGTGTGACTTCCAAGGAAGACAATGAACTTCTTCATTCATGAAGTGGAGCTCATTGTGGATTCTCATCGACTATGGTTAAGAGTCAAAAGGTTCATAGGTGACTACATAATACATTTTTCATGACATGTACCTTTTTTACTTTTTTAAAATTACTTTTTGAGTAAAAATGAGAATTCAAGCGTGTCGAGGTTCTTTACACCTACGTGGGGGATTTTTCTCATAAATATGTCTGATGGTTGATTATGAATGATTAATACTTATATGCACACATCACTTAGTTCCCAATTGAATCAAGTGATATGAACAAAAACTGACTTATGTGTGTTAGATCTAATTTTGTTCATCTAGATTTACCTAATTACTTTATTGTGTGATTTAATCAAATAAATTTGGTTAACCTTGTGTTGAGTAACTTGAATGCCCAAGAAAAAAAATTGAAATAAAAAATTATCCATAAGATGTTTTCAAACTCATTCATTCCCTCTAGGTTCGTTATAAGTGTTTTACTCATGGATATAACACAGTCTTTCAAAGAAATTCACCCCCTCTAGGTTTGTTGTAATTGCTTACTTACGTACAAAACACACTCCTTTAATTGGTATCAGAGACAAGTGCATAATTGAATAGAATTAGCGTTCTCGAGCTGATCATTATCTTGTTGTGTGTTTATTATCTTTGCTCATTGACCTAGTTTGCTTATGCTTGTCTTATGACTATGGGTACTATGATACAAGATTTTTATTTACCTTCTACGTGAATCATTCTCATATTAGATCTATGATTTTGAGTCAATGTGAAAAGCTAGATCAATTGAAAGCTAAATTTGAAAAGAATGTGGTCAAATGTTTTCATTCTTGAAATAGATCGATATCTATTGATGTTGACTTTGATGAACGTGGTGAAATTAAAAATATCAAAATTCTTGAATGAAAATAAAGATGATTTGAATGCTCAATTATCAAAATGAAAAAGATGAATGTTAAATTTACTAATCAAATCTAACTATATGAACAAGAAAAATAATCTTTAAAAGAGATTGAAACAACGAGTTAACTTATAAGTGTAAAGTTGACATTCATTGAAAAAGAAAAGAGGGGGTTGATTTAATTGAATTTTTTTTTGAAAGAAGATAACCAAACAAGGAGGTTATAAAATTTTAAGTTAAGAGGATCAAAAAGTTCAGAAAATGTTGATTTTAAAAAACTCAAAGTTTTGGAAAAAAGAGAAAAGTTATTTGAATCTTGCATTTGAAAAAGTGAAGGAAGAACTTTTATATATGAATGTTCTAGATAGACTTTCAACCATTTGATATTAATGTTGAATGTATTGTCTTTGTCCATCTTAGAAATTTAGTAATAACCTGAATCATGAGCTTCTTTTAGAATGAAGGGTCCCTCCCAATTCACTGCAAACTTAGGTAGAGGAAATCCTCTGATGTGCTTCACTACCTCCTTCAAAATGAGGTCTCCATCCACCAACTTCTTTGGTCTCACCAAGTTGTCATATTACCTGAAGAGATTCTTTGTGTACATTTAAAGGTATTGCATCTCATTATCCATGTGTTCTTACAACGCTTCCAACTACACATGTATATTCTGAGGGAGCATGCTACTTCGCAAGGCATATCGGGCAGAGGGAACTTCCAACTCTGCCGGGAGAATCTCTTTAGCTCCATAAATAAGGGAAAACATAGTATATCATGTGGGCATCCTTTTAGTCATTTGATAGGACCACAATACCGCTGGTATCTTGTCATCCCACGATCTTGGCAAATCCTCCATAATCTTAGCCAAGATGTTAACCAGTGTTTTGTTAGTTGCTTCGACTTGACGATTTCCCTTTTGGTATGACAGCGTTGAGGTATGATGAACAATGGAGTACTTGTCTGTGAGCATTGTTACCTCTGAATTGATGAAGGATGTTTCGTTATCAGAGAGAATAATATTTGAAATCCAAAAACGACAAATGATGTATTCTATGATGAAGTTGCTCACTACCCCTATTATTGCCCTTTTTAGTGGTATTGTTTCAGCCCATTTTGTAAAGCACTCCATTGCAACTAGTATCCAAATCTTCCCCTCCAAATAAGGATGTATCGCTTCCACCAGGTCAAATGCCCAGGTGTGAAAAGGATACGGTGTTGTCAGGGAGTATAGATCCATCGATGGGGCATGGATCATATTTCCATGTAGTTGACAAGCCTTACATTTTTTAACGAACTCAGCGAAGTCCTTCTCCATCGTTGGCTAATAATACCCCAACATCATCAACTAGTCATATAACTTAGATCCTCTTATCTGAGCTGGATCGTGTGCTTATTTTGAGGACTTCGACTACTTTTTCCTTCGTGATACAACGCAATGGACGATTGAAGTATCCCATTCGATAAAGTTGCCCCTCTTGAATGTAGAACCATTGGGCCCTTCGCTTGAGTCCCATCGCATTAATTCATCTTTAATGAAGTTAATATAGGGATGCCACCAGTCTGATTGAGCTTGAACGAAATGGCATTCAGCTGCATCGAAGAATAGTTGGCACTTATCGCAATTTTTGTTGTAGCTCTATTGCGTCCTGTTTCATTCTAGGCTAGAAATATCCCTCCCTTTGAATTCTCCTATAAAGAGGTATCTCAGTTGTTTCGGAGTGCTCCTCATGTGTTTTTTTATCCTCCGCTTTGCTTCTTCTAGGATGATGCATAATGATAACCATCCTCTTGCATTTCTAAAATAATGGTTTCCCTAATTTGTAAAGTATTGGGCTAATTCCCTCAGCTCTATCACTCCTTCCCCATAATCCAGTTGTTTTTTTATCTCACCCCTCCAGTCATAGTCATCCTCTATTGGCATAATTGACTGCACCAGTGAAGGAGATGTTCTTCATTGAATCGTGATTATAGTTGTATCATTCCTCATGACCATCTTATGAGCTATGGTTGCATAGGCATCTGGATGGAGGTTCATCATTCGGGGATGTCTCTTGATCTTAGTCCGATGGAACTGGTTGAGAAGCCTCTGAATGATTGTTCTGTAAGGTGCCAGACTTAGGTGTTTCAACGCATATTCTCCATTCACTTGCTGAATCATAAAATTTGAATCACCCTTGATGCAAAGTGAACGAATTCCCCTTCGAAGGGCCCCCAGTAACCCCAATACCAACGCTTCATATTCTGCTTAATTGTTGGAACAAGGGAAATCTAACTTATAGGAAAGACAAATCTCATTCATTCCTTTTGAAAGAATAACCCCAGCTCCTCATTTTCTTTATATTGAAGATACATCAAACTTCATTGTCCATTCTTCATTATTTATATCTAAGTGATTGGCCTATAAGTCATCTCCTACAATATTTTCTCTAGGTGGTTCAAACATCCTAGAGGGGAAGATTGCCAAGAGATCTGCGTACGCCTAGCTCTTGATTGCGCGAGGGACCACGCACTTCAAATCATATTCTGAGAGGATGAGGACCCACCTAGATGCTCTACCAATCAATATAGTTCTTGCCAGTAAAAACTTAATAGGATCACATCTTATCACAATATGAATTGTAAAAGATAACATATCATGTCTAAGTTTTTGAGCTACAAAGACTAAGGCTAAATAGTGCCTCTCTAAGCTACTATACCTGACCTCTGGCCCATGTATGATTCTACTGAGGTAGTAAACTAGTCGTTCTTTCCCGTCAATCTCCTGTGCTAACAAGTCTCTAACAGACCTCATGGTCGAGCTGAGGTATAGCTGCAACGGTATTCCTACCTTTTAGGGAATCATGGTCTACGATAAAATGAGCAGCTTCTTCAGCCTAGTGAGAGACTCCTGGTGAACCTCCTCCCAATTGAATTTTGTGTTCTTTCATAAAAGCTGCATCAACGGGTGCATTATTTCAGCCAATCCAGGAATAAATATCCTAAGGTAGGAAACTTTGTCGAGGAAACTCTTCAGCTCCTTCGCTGTTCTTGTACTTGGCATCTCTAAGATCGCTCGTTGTTTGTCCTAGTCCATCTTCTCCCCCTGTCAATCAACCACAAAATGTAGAAACTTTCCACTAGTTACTCTGAAGACGCAGTTCAGTGGTTCATCTTTAGCTTGTACTTCCTGCATCGAGAAAACTCCTCCCTCAAATCACTCAGATGAAACTCATCCTTCCTCGATTTAATGACCAAATCATCCACATAAAATTCCACGAATTTGTGAAAAAAGTCATGGAAAAGGGCCATCATTGTTCTTTGATAAGTAGCCCCAGCGTTCTTGAGTCCAAATGGCATTACTTTGTACATGAAGTTTCCCAACAAGGTTCTAAATGTCATCTTCTCTGCGTCTGTGGGGTCTATCTTGATCTGGTTGTACTCTACGTACCCATCCATGAAGTTGAACATATCATTACCAACCGTTTCATCTATCAAGCTATCAATGGAGGGTAGAGGGAACTCATCCTTGGGGAAATCCCTATTCAAGTCTCTGAAATCCACACAGGTCCTTATTTAATTTTTGTCTTTCTCTCCCACTTAAACAATGATAGACAGCCAGAGTGGGTGTTGTATCGATTTAATGAATCATGTTGTCAACAAACGTAGGACCTCTTCCTTGATCTTTAAGTCCTGCTTAAGCTTGTAAGCCCTCATTGCTTGCTTCACCGGAATGGCTGAAGGCATCACGTTCAACTTGTGGCAGATCACTTCCTCATCCGGCCCTTCCATCTGTGTGTACTTCCACACAAAAATGTCTATGAACTCCTGAATCAACTCAACCAATGCCTCTCATTTCTCCTTACAGATATCCTTAGAGATGAAGATGGGACTTGGATCATCCCCTTCTTTCTCCTGATTTAACTTCTCTAACTCTTGTACCTGTGGCTTCAGTTGATCTTCCCTGTAGTCTGGTTCTTCGACGACATCTTCCATAAACTCATGTATATTGAAGTTATCTATCACCATACATTGCCCCCGTTGATCCACCAGAAAAATACTCATATATCCGGTCAGCCTCATTATCATCTTCTTCGTCCGCCCGTTCGCACTATTATAACTGATACACCTCATTTCCCTCTTTGGTAACAACCTTCTTGTACTGTCTGTTGGCAGTTGCAACTTCCTTCTTCTTCTTTTCTCTAGAAGCCCCAGCGACTCTTTCTGCTGAGAATCGACTCAACAAACTTTATCATTGGACCTCATACTCCGTCAGATCCATTTTGGGCCTCATTCTGTCTTTAAGCTTCTTCGAGATGTTTTGAGGATGAGGGAACACCTGGTGGGATTCTTCTGCCATCACTCCTTTTATGCTTGCAACTTCGTTATTAAGCCCATTTATAGGCCCCATCCTTCCCCAGATCGAGTAAATCCACGCTCCCTTCATTCTTCTCATTAGGATTCTGACGTCATTCTCTAATTCTATGTAAAGCGCTTCATCTATAAGGTGAGATTCTTTGACAGCTAAGGGCCTCTTCATATCTCTAGTGGTGATCTTCGTTCCTTTGATGTTGGCCTTGGCGCATTAGTGATACGTCGAAGGAACTAACCCTTGGTTGTGCATCCACACTCTTCTTATGAAAAGCTGGTAGGAAGTTGCACTCTCTATTACGTGGAATTTGATGTGAGAACTCAGACTTCCCATCACGATCCCAAAGTTCACACAACCCATGGACTTGTAAGACTGGTTGTCATAACCTGAGATTACCAAAGGCATGGGGACTAACGTTTCCTCTGGAACATTAGCCGCGTGGAAAGAATTTATTGGCATGATGTTAATGGAGGCTCCCCGATCAATAAGAGCCCTTACAAAGCTAACTCCGTTGATGCTAGCAATCACATACAATGACCTATTATGAGGGAATCTCACGGACCTATCTGCATCACTAAAATTTATCTCTGATAGAAACCTATTTACCAACATGTCCATGGGTCCCTTCCATCTCAGTGAATGGACTGCGTTCTTCCTTGAAATGTCAAGGATTGTCTGGGTTATCTCCAACCTACTTTCCTTTAGCATCCCCACCTGGTCTAAGAACCAGGAAAACTTTGGAGACTTCAAAACTGTACAGTATTCCATAGCTTGATCTACTTCCTCTCCTTCAATGTTTTATACTTCCTCCATATCTTTAGCACTTTCTTTCTCATAAGTTAACACTACGTTATCCATTCCCCTAGTGCAGTCTTCCAAAGACTCTTCAAACTCCTCATGCTTCATCATTATCTCCCTTGCTTCTCTTTCTGCCTCATTATCATAGGCCACCACCAGATTGGCCCCATGTGCTGGGAGTGGGTTCTTGTTAACAATTTATGAAGGGATTTGCAATGTTCCTACCTTCACGTGTTCATCAATGATTCTTCTTAGCTTGAAATAGCTCTCCATTGGACGTTGGATCTTTCGATGGATCGGACAATATTTGGGATCCGTTCTAGTTACTGTGTCTGGTTCCCCCGTGGGGATGACCTTTGGTTCGTACACCATTCCTCCTTGAACTATACAAGGCAAGGCAATGGTGGTGGATCCTCCCTATCTCTCCCAAACTTTCTCTTGTTGTCCCTCTTCATTAGTTTGCCCCTGTCTTCTCCTTCGGTGTATCCCACTCGTAGGGGCTGAGACCTCCCTCCCATAAGTTGTATCGGCTGCCTAAACATCATGGGAACCACCACCGAGTTTAGTCATACTACCAACGAGATATTCCTTTCTGCCTTCAGGAATTCTAGAAAAGTTCCCTCGCGTGTCTAATTAATAAGATGACAGATGTACTCAGGAAGCAGTCCTTTCGCACAGATATGTAGCAGTTTTGATTCTTTAGCCTCCTCTCTCACATCTAGGGACCTTTCCCTGAACCTTCGAATGTATGCCACCACCTCTTCCCTTGGTCGTTGCTTCTCTCTCCCTTGTTAGGTCATGGTGAACTCATCTTCCTCCAGAAAGAACTTCTGGATGAATAAAACGTGCATCTCCTACCATGTGGAAACACTCTTAGGAGCTAAGTGAGAATACCAGGTATACGCTTTATTGGTTAAGGGTTTGGAAAACTCCCTTAACCTAAGTTTTTTATTATTGCAGTGAGCCCCCAAATGTTCAACGAAGTGTTTAATGTGTTCCTTCGGGTTCCCACCCTTTCCTGTATATTTTGTAAAGATAAGAGGAATATAATCCTTTGGGTAGGTCTCATTGTTATACTCTTGAGGATAAGGCATCCGAAAGTCATCATAGACCGAAGCTACCTCGCCAGTAGATTGCGATGAAGCTTGCATCAATTTCAGCATCTCTTTCTCCATCTCTTTCCTCATCTCTTCCACAGCTGATACCGTTGAAGGAACGACGAGAGGGACCATAGGTGGAGCGCTCGTTGCACCTGGAACAATCATCACAGTTGGAACGGTTGGTAATCCTAGAGTTCCCACTGTTGGTTTCACAATAGGGGGTATGCTTATTGGGGTCATTACTGTTAAAACTGCACTTGGTGAGGCCGTTGAGGCTACCCCGGGTGTTACGAAGGAGTTGGTTTCAAATCCCACCAGCAAGGTTGATGCTACGAGAGTTTACAAAAACTTGTAGAATTTACTCATGACGAGTGCCACTTGGGCTGGTCCCAACCCAGCGCTCGTGGAAGCTTGTGTCACCCCTGGAACGCCTATCATAGTTTGAACTGGAGGCACCTCCAGTCGAGGGGCCCCATCCCTTGAAGCCTCCAACTCTCTCACCGCTTGTTCTTAATTGTGTTGAATACCATTAATGTTAAGTCTTCGATTAACAATATCTTGCACCATACACCTTACTTAGAAGAATTCCTCCCCAGCAGAATCGCCAAATGTGTCAGAGGGTAGTTTCGATTAGATGGAGGCGTAACCCCTTTTTTATTACAGTAATGATAAGTTAACTAACCATGCTATTAATTAACTACAAGACACACAAACGTAACTTAGTCAAGATAAACTCAGTTTGAACTCATAAATCTCTCATGTATAACTCAAATGACAATAATGGCTCAAAAGAGAGAGAAGTAAGCATCCTAGATACACCTTAGCAGTCAACCAAACACCCCAACCACCCTCAAAGATCTTTGTCAAGTATTAAAGATTTGTAATAAATGACAATGTGGATGAGTAAACTCTTTGGTTTGTAATAAAATCTCTTTCTGATGTATATTCTCTCGAGTAATAACTTCTGAACTCTCAAAAAGAGCATCCCTTCCTCAGAGGTGGTTGGGGATCTTAAATATCCCCCACACCACTCCCAAGGTAACTCAATCATTAATAATTGTGAAAGGCATCCCTTAAACTTTATATCACAAACATTCAATGACTTATGCACTAGTTAGCTCCACGTCGTAAACATTAAATGCCAAGGCATGCCTTTTGTCTAACCATTGTGTGTCAGGGGGCTGTCATCATAGGGGTGGATAACCAACCATCTGATAGCCCCAAGTACCACAATGGTTTACTCAAGTGCATATTTGACATTGCCTCGCTGGTTAGTGACATCACATAAAGTAGATGTGACATTAAGTAGGGGTTTTTTTTGCTCACAACTCAACGCCTGATGGAACTCAAGGCTGAGGTTCCACGGTCAGGCTCTTTTGGTATTTTACTAGGTGTATCTAAGATGGTCAGGACAAACCCCAACGGTGACTCACTTCTCAATCCTCCGAACCAAGTCCCTCTAAAGTTCCCACGACGAGGTCGTTCGATAGAGCATGAAATATCTCCCAAGTCCTGCTAAGCTTGGTCTCTCGCGAGTACCGTTCGGCCTCAAACTAAAAATCATTATAATCATTAAAAATCATGGTCAATATAAATAAAGAGATGCAACAAGACTAACTTAAAGCAATAGGACTAAAGGTTGAGCTCCCTCGATCAGCTTCTTCGTCGGAAGATCCCTCTGGGCTGCCACACTGAACTACCTCGCTTGAGCTGCATTGCTGACATACATCGTTGCCTTAATACCAAACACTGTTGTTAATGATGGAATTATCTCTAATCTCAAGATTACCTTCAAGCCCCCCTACAAATGGAAAAACAAAATTGAATGTTTAAAGTTCAAATACTCAAATGGAGGATAATGTACCAGCTCTTATGCTATAAAAGAAGAATTTTGAACCTAAATACAATATTTTTAAAAAGACATGATTTTACTTTTTATGAAAAGTCAAACCATGTTATGCATTTTTGCTTTAGAAGAAAAAGGGGTATTGTTATGAGAATAAATATACCTTTTTGTATGTATTGTACGTTATAAGTTCGTACAAATAGCGATTTTACGTGTGTGACACTCCAGGATTTTTCAAGCCCGATTGATCAGTACGCACATGAAATACCATGGATGCCAAAACAATTTATATCATTCTCAGCATCAACATAAACTAAAAACTACGGTAAATTAAAAACAACACAACAAAGATTTCAATAAGAGATGATGAACAAAAATACAAATTGTGAAAACTGAATTCACTAAATAATCATCTCCGATTACAATTGATTAACTAAATAAAAGGGTACAACTAAAACTTCATTTTAATTACAATACTCCAACTGGAAAAAAAATAGAATACAAAGCTAATTCTTCTATGTAACCTCGAATATATTAGAAACTTCGATGAGCAAACGACTCCAGCTC
Organism: Sambucus nigra; assembly: GCA_949130495.1. Classification (NCBI taxonomy): domain Eukaryota; kingdom Viridiplantae; phylum Streptophyta; class Magnoliopsida; order Dipsacales; family Adoxaceae; genus Sambucus; species Sambucus nigra. Next base: position 156,503,057 of record OX422207.1, on the reverse strand, counting down.
CGCGAATTCCAAGCCATAACCGCAAGTCTGACCACTCAGCCCTGTTAACCTTTTTATACAATGGTAATACGTGAGGGGAAATTTTTACAATTTGCATCATTGACCTAACATTGAAACAATTGACTTTTAATACCAAAAAATAATGATGTAGTCAATTCGCAATACATGCCACCCATCGGCTCTCATATGTAGCCTTTCATCTAAGTGCAATACTATGTGTAGGTCCCAACCCAAGGCATAATTATGCTAAAAGTCTTTATATCCAAACAGTTAAGCACTATCACATAACGAAAAACTACCATGGAATGCTACCAACATCCTAAATAGGATTTTACCCCATTTCCCACACATGTATTTTCATTGACATCTTCTTAGTCTCAATAAATATAATGCAGTATATATTCTAACATCTTTTAATTAAATGAATTATAATCCAAATTTCTATAATGAATCAAGCACAACTAACTATTCTATAATACGGATGCAACTACCTACACAGATACGATCACAGTTACAAAATGTGTTTTTTCATAGCATTGGGTCCATTAACAATTGTCTACTCTGATGATGCTAGGAATCAGCACCACCAGGTGAGGTGTTTCCAAGCTCAATACAAGTATAACAATGGTAGTACATCTATATAAGGGGGCAAGAGAAGGAGGTGAGGATATGAAGAATCAACACAGGAATATAGGTGGTTCAGCTAATCTGGCCTACGTCCACAGTGGGTGTGTGATAAATATCACTGACTGTAGGCACTAATGGCCATGGATACAATTCACTCCAGCTCTCTCTCTCTCTACTGTATATGTATTTAGACAGTTTTTGATAGGATTGAATAATCTGGATCCTTTTGCAAGGTAAGGGATGACCCCTATATATAGTGTCTAGGGGGTGTAATGTACCCCCCATGCATGCAGTGAGCATGTGTGTGGTATCCTCACCAATGTGGGAATGCCACATGTCCTTGTCATATGTAAGCAATGATGATGAAATATTCCCCCACATGTGGATAATAATCTTGTTGTAACTGATTTGTGCCCAGGTGTCCTTATCCAAATGTCAACAGATGCTCGGCATTCCCATTTGGTGAATGGCCTCGACCTAGGGGAGGCCGAGCTATCAAGGCTCGATGTCCATTCAATCCACGAAGTGTCATGAGGAATCTCGACCTGACGTCAGCCGAGGTGTACGTTTGGGTCGGCCTGAGCTGAGGTATGGTCCATGTTGAAGAATGTGGCTTCTTGTTATCTCGGCCTTCAGATGGCCGAGGTTGCTGTTCTTGGGTACTTGAGGATGCTGTTGATGTCTGCGGCATGCGTAGTCTCTTTGGGGAGGTGTATGTAGAAGCGTCGGCCCGGGCCGAGGTAGTCTTGGCCAAGGGATGATATCGTGGGCCCGTGCCCCTCATAGGGTTGACCAATGTCTCGGCCATCATCTCGACCGAGGTAGGTATTCCTGGGCCGAGGTTATACTTGGGTATATCAATCACCCCCAGCCCTTAGTCACTTGCGAGAGTAGGTGGCTAGGGGATTGTCACTTCCGAGGCCTGTTCATCCCTAGGCCAACACCTGCGTGACACCTGTCCCAAGCTTAGGCATGCCCACTTGGCTTGCGTGCGCTGTCAGTTCTCTTGGGTTTCCCAAGGCAATGATGGGCCTTGGGAAGTGTGCCCAAGTATTTAAGGGTTAAATCCCACCACTTTCTCTTTCTTCTTCATTCTTTTCTTTCGCGTGCTGTTTTCTGCGAATTCTCTCTCCGAGGTCTCTTCATTCCATAGCTTTTTCTGCAGAGGTTTCGACCAGTTTCTTACGAGGTTTCTCCTTGCCCAACCATCGACTCATCTTCAGGTACCTCCCCCTCTCCATTTCCTTCATTTTTAGCATTTTAATTTTGAAATTTCCGGTGAGGATTTGAGTTTCACGGTGGTCATATGAGTTTTCCGGTGAGGGTTTGAATTTTCCGGTGAGCTAAGTTTTCTGCAAAAGTTCCTTGGTTTGATCTTTGGTTCCTTTATTTTCAATCCAAACTTGTTTGTAGTTTTTAGGAATATTCCTCAAGTTTAGGCTCGGTCAAAGTTTTGGGTCGTCCCCTGATGCTCAGACCCCTGTACCAACTTCTTGAGGACTTCCCATCTTTTAGAGAAAAGACCTTAGAGAAAATTAGGCAAATAGAGAGAGTTTAGGAAGAAGCTCGTAGGTCACAGGAGTTCCCTGTCAGACCCCTCTTTCCTCCACCTCTCAAGGTGGTATTCCCTCGTCCACCTGAGAATTTCTATCAGACAGACGTCTCTGCCAATAACTTGCCGATGTCTGAGTCTGAGTCTTCTACCTCTGATCCAATGTCTGTGGATTCTTTTCATGAAGCTATGGACTTCACATCTCTGACTGGTCAGGGACCAGGCCGAGGTCTTTAACCGCGCGTCGTCCCAAAATGGCACAAGCACCTCAACTTCTTCCTCAGAGGTTGAAATTCTTGAGCCAAATGTGGCTGTGCCACCCATTCTAGATGCTATCCCTCTGTCGGCCGTTACCGGGGTCGAGTTTGATGACGATGATGATGATGATGATGAAAGTGAAGTTGATACCTCTGAGGCAGACGAGTACGAGAGCATTGTCACTGAGGTGGATCTATTGCACTTCAGATATTTATACTCCATCAATCCCTCAATCCAATTAAGGAGACCTCTGAGGGAAGAGAGGGCCTACCATGGTCAAGAGGGGGAAGTCTGCTTGTACGAGCAGATGTTCAAGTTAGGTTTTTGTCTTCCCTTTCACCCTGTCCTTAGGTCCATTCTATCCTTCATCAATTTGGCCCCTTCGCAGCTCTCTCCCAATGCTTGGAGAGTTATTGTAGGGTCCATCCTCTTGTGGAGGGAAGTCCACCACTCTGACCTCCCAGTTCAGGTCTTTGCTGGGTGTTACGTCCCCACCTCGGCCAAGAATCATCCGAGCTACTATCATTTCGTGGCTCGGAGGCCTGAGAAAAAGATGATCTTGGTCACTCAGACCTCCAATTATAATTGGAAACCTCGGTACTTTTTTGCCTCAGGGCCGTGGGAATTTGGTTCTTCCATTCCTCTTCCATTTATGAGCAGAGAATACCAATGAAATGGGGTAAAGTCACCATGTCGACGAGGGCCGATCCTGGACTAAGTGTTCAAAATGGCAAAAAGGTAAAGGCCCTGCAAGACCAAGGGGCCCATGGGATGTTTGTCAAGTTCGAGCATCTGCTGACCCCCTAGTATCTCTCAGGGATGAGCTTAGGTGGAAGTCCCCTAGTTGACTTTGGTAAGGATTTTTATTTTTATTCCAAGTCTAACCTCTGATCATACTTACTTTATCTCTGAGTCTGATCTTTTCACTTTTGCAGAGAGACCACCGGGCATTTCAAACGAGTTGTGGGAGATGGCAGCTCCAAGCTTGTCTAGTCTTGTCAAGAAGACTGGCATGAACACTCCTCCACCTGCTCCCTCAACATCCAAGTCCAAGAAGAGTGCCCTTGACTTCCATGCCCCTGAGGATCAGAGGCCGAGCTCCAGGCAAAGGAAGACTACAAATGCTGCGATCCCTGTCACAGCCGACACATTATCAGCTCGTCTGGACCAGCTAAAACTTTCTGATAGCGTGGTCGGCCACAGCCGACAGGCCATGGACGCCCTTAACAACATGATGACCGAGGCCGACAAGCGTTTTTTCAGGGCCATGGAAACCCCTATGATGGTTGAATTCGGCCTTCACAGAGTCTTCCAGGTATAACTTGTTCCTTTGTCAAAAGTGCAACGTCTGATTTTGCTCTCACCTAACTTCTTCATTTACTGTGCAGGGTGCGGCTACCATGTACCAGCTATCTAACTAGGCCCTGAGGAAATTGCCTCTCATTCAGAAGGGGCAGGAGGCTGAGAAAGTTGAGAGCACCCTGAAGGCCGAGGTTGCCCGTCTGAGGTCTGAGTTACAGAATGCTGAGACCAAGGCCCAGACCTCTGAAAATAAGGCCCAAGGTCTAGAAAAGGACATTTCTGCACTCGTTCAGAGTCACACCAAGGCCCTGAAGGATAAGGACGATGCCCTGCAGAGGAAGGTCGATGCCGCGGTGAAGGCTTCTCTTGCAGATGCCTCGGAGAAAATAATTGTTGATTACAAGGTCTCCGAGGAGTTTGTAGGTTTTGGTCTTGAGTACCTTGAAAGGGATATCAAGGCCACCACCAAATGGGCCGAGGTCAGGGAGGCCGAGGTTGGTCCCATAAAGGCCTCCGACTTTATGGACCTTGGCCTTGCCGACGCTCAGTTTGCCCAGGCCTTGCAAGAGATAGAGGATGAAGCTGCTGCCCCTGGTCAAACTGTTACTCTGGAAGGGACTGATCTCGGAGGGACTGACCCTGCAAATGAAGTGGCTGAGGTGACCAATACCGAGCAGGCCAACCCAAATTAATGATGTTAAGAGTATGAGGTCCTCTAACCAAGTTGTCTGAGCTCAGACCTCGTCACCACCGAGTGATGTTATGAGGGTCTGAGGTCATCACCTGGGCCGAGGTTAGCCTCATAATAAATCACCAAATTAATGATGTTAGAATGGAATAAGAATTTTCCATGGAAACTGATCTTTATTAACAATCTCTTCTTGATAAGATGGTACATTTACAAATTACAAAATTGATGCAACATCATATGAAATATCTCTTTAGATGGTCGGCATTCCACGGGTTGGTGAAGGGTTCTCCCTCTAGGTTCTCTAGCCTATACGTGCCAGGCACAACCTCTTCCGTTACTCTGTAGGGGCCATGCCAGTTCGGGTGTAACTTGTTTGTCTTCTGTAGGGTCTTCTTAAGCACTAGGTCTCCTACCGCAATGGGCCTTGACTTCACCCTTTGATTGTAGAATCTTGCTGCCCTCTGCTGATAGGCTGCTTTCCTGACCTCTGCGTCTTCTCTTCTTTCTTCAATGAGATCCAGGTCTAGCCTTCTCTTCTCCCCATTGCTGTCAGGGTCGTAGGTCTGAATCCGATGAGTTGGTAGTCCTACCTCCGTTGGTATAACTGCCTCTGAGCCATGTTCCAGCATGAATGGGGTTTCTCCTGTAGGTGTCCTTGTCGTAGTTCTGTAAGCCCACAGCACAGCGTAGACCTCTTCTACCCATATCCCCTTCGCTTCTTCTAACCTCTTCTTGATTCCATCCAAGATGGTTCTGTTCGTGACCTCGGTCTGGCCGTTTGCTTGAGGTCGACCAGGAGATGAGAAGAACTGTCTGATCCCCACACTTTGGTAGTACTTCTCCAAGGAGGCATTCTTGAACTGGGTCCCATTATCCGAGATGAGCGTTTTTGGGAGGCCATACCTACATATGATGTTCTTCCAGATGAACTGAAAGGTCTTCTTCTCCGTAATTGTTATCATTGGTTCCACCTCTACCCACTTTGAAAAGTAGTCAATGGCAACTATCAAGAATCTATAGTTGTTGATTCCTCTTCGCAAAGGTCCTACCAGATTAATTCCCCATACAGCGAACGGCCACGGAGAAGAGATTGACGTCATAGGCTGGTGGGGTAGATGAGGGATAGTGGCGAACCTCTGACATTTGTCGCACTTCTTCACATAGTCAGCAGCGTCCCTAGACAAGGTGGGCCACCAGTATCCCTGAGTGATGATCCTTTTGGCTAAGGGCCTTCCCCCTATGTGGCTAGAGCAAGAGCTTTCATGAACCTCTTGCAAGATCTGGGGTACCTCCAGGGGGTGCACACATCTGAGGAGGGGCAAGAGAAACCCCTTTTTGTACAAGACATCTCTTATCAATGAGAACTTGGCAGGCCTGTATCTCAACTTTTTTCTTTCTATCTTGGACTCAGGTAGCTCCCCCTCTCTTAGGTATCTGACAATCGGGTCAATCCACGAGTCTCCTCGGTTTATATTGTGACAAGGGTTATATACCTCGTCCTCCTCGATACTTGCTTTTCGTAAGACTTCAATTGGGATGGTTCTTCCTAAATCTGTCTTCATTGCTGAGGCCAGCCTTACCAATGCATCAGCATGGTTATTGCTCAGTCTAGGCACTCTCTTCAGTTTGGCCTCTTCGAAAAACTCTAGCAACCCTCTTACCTTTTTTAAGTACCTGGCCATCCTTTCGTCTTTGGCCTCATATTCCCTCAACACTTGGTTAACAACCAACCTTGAGTCGCTATGGAGTAGAAGCCGCTTTACCCGCAGAGTTGTTGCCAATAGGAGACCTGCTATCATGGCCTCATACTCAGACTCGTTGTTTGAAGCCTGGAAGTTGAATCTCAAGGAATATTCAATGTGGGCGCCATCTGGAGCCGAGAGTACTAGCCCCGCGCCGCTTCCACCGTCACATTAGGATCCATCCACGAAGAGGCTCCACACGTCTTCATCTGAAGAGAAGACCCCTTCTCTCATCACTCCTTTTTCGAAGAGGTATCGATCCTCTTCGTTTTCTTCTACTCTCCCCCTAGCCTTACCTGGGACTACCTCTTCTCGGCCCCGGAAGACGTATGGGTCTGTCTCTTCTGAATCTTGAAAGACACCTCGGCTCTTCTTTTCGCCGCCATCCAGGCTCTTTTCTGACTCAGTCTCTTCCCAAGTGAATTCTGTGACAAAGTCTGCAAGGGCCTGCCCCTTAATGGCTGTTCTGGGATGGTAAGTAAGATCATACTCTCCTAGTTCAATGGACCAGGCCATCAATCTTCCGGACTTCTCAGGTTTGTGCAGAACCTGCCTTAGTGGTGAGTCCGTAAGGACTATCATAGAGTGAGCTTGAAAGTAGGGCTTCATTTTCCTTGAAGCATGGATAAGGGCATAAGCCAGCTTCTCCATCCGTGGATAGTTTTGTTCAGACCCTTGAAGGGCCTTACTATTGAAGTACACATGTCTCTGAACTCCACCTTCCTCTCGTATGATGGCTGCACTAATAGCCGACACAGAGACTGCTAAATACACAAACAACCTTTCTCCCGCAACGGGCCGGGACAGCAGAAAGGGAGACCCTAAGTAGGATTTGAGTTGATCAAAGGCTTTTTCACACTCTTCATCCCACTGGAAGGCCTTCCTTAGAACCTTGAAGAATGGAAGACACTTATCCGTTGCCCTGGAAACAAACCTGTTCAGGGCTGCCACTCTTCCAGTGAGTCTTTGGACATCCTTGATACTCCTAGGAGTCTTCATATCGAGCAATGCCTTGATTTTCTCAGGGTTTGCCTCGATTCCCCTTTGATTAACGATGAACCCCAGGAACTTCCCAACTCCCACCCCGAAGACACATTTTGCCGGGTTGAGCTTCATTCTATACGAGTCCATGACATCAAAAGTCTTCTCAAGGTCTGCCACGTGAGTACATGCCTTCAGGCTCTTCGTTAGCATATCTTCCACGGACACCTCCATGGTCTTACCTATATGTTCCTCAAACATCCTATTGACGAGACGCTGATATATTGCCCCCGCATTTTTTAGACCAAAGGGCATTACCTTGTAACAGTACGTCCCCTTGTCAGTGATGAAGGCTGTCTTCTCAGAGTCTTCAGCGTCCATGAAGATTTAGTTATAACCAGAATAAACATCCATGAAGCTCATGAGCTCGTTCCCTACTGTTGCGTCCACCATCTGGTCTATCCTAGGTAGGGGATAGCTGTCCTTCGGGCAGGACCTATTCAGGTCTGTGAAATCTACACACATCCGCCACTTTCCATTGGCCTTTGGCACGATCACTGCATTTGAGAGCCACTCTAGATAGGTGACCTCTCGTATGAACTCGGCCTCTTCCAACTTTTTCACCTCTTCCCGAATGACCTCATACTTCTCTCTGGAGTAAATTCTTCTCCTCTGCTTGATTGGCCTGGCATCCCTGTCCACGTTGAGCTTGTGGGTCATGACCTCAGGGTCTATACCAGACATGTCGGTGTGGCTCCAGGCGAAGACACTCTGCCTCTTCCTGAGAAGGCTTACCAGCTCTTCCTTAATCTTTGGTTCTAGGGCCTTACCGACCTGGACGGTTTTTTCTGGCTCGTCCTCATTGAGGACGATGGATTCTACCTCTTCCGCGGCCTCGCCCTTCTTTAGCTTTGTTTTATCTCTCAGATCAAGAGTGTCTATGCTGTAGGTGGCGGTTGCTCTCTTATGGGCCTCCCTCTCTTCAGTCGAGTTGAAGTAACACTCTCGTGCCGTGGTCTTATCCCCCTGCACTTCCCCTACCCCATAAGGAGTCGGGAATTTTAGCATTTGGTGGACCGTTGACGGCACGGCTTCAAACTCCTTGAGGGCTACTCTTCCGATGATGAGGTTGTAGGCCGAGAAGACATTCTTGTCCATAACAAAAAAGTTTATCTTCTTAGTCATCCTCTTAGGCCACTCATCCCCCATGCGCACATCCATCTCATACATGCCCAATGGGTGCACTTTCTCACCACTGAAGCCTATCAAGGGGTGGTGGTAGGGCACTAGCCTTGATCTGCTAAGACCCAAGCTCTTGAAACAAGGCCAGAACAACACATCTACTGAGCTTCCCCCATCTATGAGGATTCTCCCTACATCGCACCCATGCACCCTTGTCGTTATGACCATGGGGTCATCATGGGGGGTTAAGATGCCCTTGAAGTCGAGTCTGGAGAACCCCACCACTAGGGTGTCCATGTCCACCTTCGTTCTCTTCTGCACATCGTCAGAAGATGTCAGATTCGCAACCTCAGGCTTGACCACCGACTTGGCCTCCGCTACATGAGCCTTTCTATCGGCCACCTCGGAGCCACCTCCTGCGAATCCCCCACATATGGTGCTAACACCAACAGAGATCATTCCTACCCTCTTCACTGGGGTGTTGTCATCCCTAGGTGGGAGATCCGGGTCATCTCCATCATCACCCTCTGAATCGTCATGCCTTCTAGCCGGGGCATCGCCACGGCACCTGTCGTCTCTTCTCTTCCTAGGGTCTTCTCTTCCACCTTTTGGGTCCTTGCCATCTACATACTTTCTTAGCTTCTCGGATTTCATCATCTTCTCAATCTCGTCCTTCAGGGCAAAGTATCTGTCTGTGACATGGCCGTGATCTTGATGGAACTCACACCAGAGGTTTTTATTACTCTTATGTGGCGGGGCCTTCAATTTCTCTGGCCACCTCAGAGCCCGGTCAGTCTTGATCTCATTAAGAATGTGCTCACAGCTCACAGTCAGAGGAGTGTAGTGAGCGAACTTGTCATCTGCAGACCTCTTCTTCCCCTCTTTCTTGCCCTGGGACCTCCCAGCGCTACCACGGTTCTCCTCCTCATATTTGGCGGCCATCGCCTCTTCCGCATTCATCACTTTCCCTGCGGTGGACAACAGCTCTGCCATAGACTTGGGGGGGTCTTCCACCAGCTTCCATAGTAGCTTTCCCTTCTGGAGGCCTCCTATAAGGGTAGTCATGGCTATTCTCTCTTCGTAGTCCTCCACCTCCAACTTCTCCATGTTGAATCTTGCTATGTAGTCTCTTAGTCTTTCACCCTTAGCCTGTTTGACATATAGGAGGTGGGTAGTCTTCTTTTGAGGTCTTACCCCAAAGAAGAAGTTGTGGATGAACTGCTCGGCCAACCCCTTGAAGTTTTCGATTGAATTCTTTGGAAGAGAGGTGAACCAGCTATGCGCGGCCCCCGTTAAGGTTCCTGAGAAGGCCCTGCACTTCATCTCATCAGGTATCGAGTAAATATCTACGGCTGACTGATACATCTCGATATGGTGCACTGGGTTAGTGTTGACATCGTACTTAGGAGTGACCGTAGGAGGCTTGAACTTAGCGGGGGTTGGGAACCCCACTATCCTAGCTACAAACGGGGAGCCCTCCGAGTAGCCCCTTTGTAATGGGACCCTGCTCTTCATGAGGTCCCCTATCTTCTCCTCGAGACGTTGGATTGAGTCATTCCAGGGTCTTCTCTCATCAACTTGGTCGAGGTTATCCCCTGCCACCTCTCTGCGGTGGACAGAGGGTTCCCCAGCCGCGACCCGCTGACTGTTGACCTCTTCCTGCTCCCTGGCTCTTCTCTCCATGGGTCGGCCTTGGTCTGGCCGAGCCTGCCTATCCCCTCTTTGGGAGCCTGCTGCACTCCTTGACCTTGATAGCCTTTGTCTTAGGTCATTAACTGGACCCAGCCTCTCGAAGGCCGAGCCTCTGCTCAACCTGTTGAAGGCTGACGCCCTCTGCTGGACCTCATCTCTTCTTCGGCCGACACATCCTTGGCTCTACCTATCAAAGGCCGGCCCTCTTTGTTAGGCCTCGTCTCTTCTTCGGCCGATACATCCTTGGCTTTGCCTAAGAGATCTTACGGTGTTATCTGACACCTCATATGGATCCCAACAGTCTTCTGGGGCCTCCTCTGCTCCTAGGTCATCATACCTGTCCTCTGGGCAAGGGTTTCCTTACCTCCCCAGGCGCAAGCGCCTAGGGTCAGCAACGTCCCTCCTCCGCTGAGGTGCAGGTTGGTCCTTCATCGGTGCCTGGGGTGGTCCCCTGGCGTCTGGTTGTGGATGAACCGCCGTCGGAGTGATCATATCCGGTGAGACCCCAGGCGGTCTCATCATCATGGTTTGGCTGAGCTGTACAAATTGCTCCTTTATCGCTTGTTGTGTTGCAGCCAAAGATTTCAAGGCAGCTGCCACCTCCTCCATTTCGGACTGGGGAGGAGCCTGACTGGAGCTAGCTCCTCCACCTCCGGGCGGCGAAAGAGGCGGTGGCAAGTCTGGTGCCATGCGTTATCTGTATAGAGCTTTAGTAGCAGGTGAGCTTAATACCTTAAAGGACCTCTTTCAATTGTGAAACAGCTCCACACAAGGGGTGGTTCCTGGTTCACCACCAGAGTCTTCGGTGAGGTAAAGCAGAAAAAGAGGAAGAGATAGCCTCTCGATTCCCACAGACGGTGCCAAAATGATGATGCTAGGAATCAGCACCACCAGGTGAGGTGTTTCCAAGCTCAATACAAGTATAACAATGGTAGTACAGCTATATAAGGGGACAAGAAAAGGATGTGAGGATATGAATAATGAACACAAGAATATAGGTGGTTCAGCCAATCTGGCCTACGTCCACCGTGGGTGTGTGAGCAATATCACTGACTGTAGGCACTAATGGCCATGGATACAATTCACTCCAGCTCTCTCTCTCTCTACTGTATATGTATTTAGACAGTTTTTGATAGGGTTGAATAATCTGGATCCTTTTGCAAGGTAAGGGATGACCCCTATATATAGTGTCTAGGGGGTGTAATGTACCCCCCATGCATGCAGTGAGCATGTGTGAGGTATCCTCACCAATGTGGGAATGCCACCTCTCCCTGCCATATGTAAGCAATGATGATGAAATATTCCCCCACATGTGGAGAATAATCTTGTTGTAACTGATTTGTGCCCAGGTGTCCTTATCCAAATGTCAACAGATGCTCGGCAGTCCCATTTGGTGAACGGCCTCGGCCTAGGGGAGGCCGAGCTATCAAGGCTGGATGTCCATTCAATCCACGAAGTGTCATGAGGAATCTCGGCCTGACGTCATCATAGGTGTACGTTTGGGTCGGCCTGAGCCGAGGTATGGTCCATGTTGAAGAATGTGGCTTCTTGTTATCTCGGCCTTCAGATGGCCGAGGTTGCTGTTCTTGGGCACTTGAGGATGCTGTTGATGTCTGCGGCATGCGTAGTCTCTTTGGGGAGGTGTATGTAGAAGCGTCGGCCCGGGCCGAGGTAGTCCTGGCCGAGGGATGATATCGTGGGCCCCTGCCCCTCATAGGGTTGACCAATGGCTCGGCCATCATCTCGGCCGAGGTAGGTATTCCTGGGCCGAGGTTATACTTGGGTATATCATACTCCATTAGACTACATTATTTCTCACATAATACATACATGCATATATATATATATATATATATATATATATATAGAGAGAGAGAGAGAGAGAGAGAGAACACGAAGGCATCTTCCCGCAGTGTTCATCTCATGCCTCTATGGGGAAGTTCGTATGAAACCAACACCTAACGGACTTAAACATAACACACAAAATGATGTGAGTGATCATACTCAGTAACACCACTGAAATGACCATACCCGACCCGACTAATGGATCTGTTCAAACAACCATCTCTCATCACCAAGAGGACATCCTTTTGAATGATCTAAAATAATGACCTCCACTACGACAACACATCTCAGCCGACGTATGATACACGGTCCGATGTCGAACGCAAACCCCAAACCTATAGATCCTACCATGAGTAAATGTATGTTCACATAATTACACAATATATGTATATATATATATATATATATATATATATATATATATATATAGAGAGAGAGAGAGAGAGAGAGGCTATAGTACATCATGCTCTATACATCACCCATGCATCACGCCTAATTATAGGCCCTAAAAAACTTTTTTTTTAATTTTATATTTTTCCCTTGAAATTAACCTTCCAATCAACCCATATGCAACAAATTAGGTCCAAATACATTTTGTAGCTATTTTTAAAAAATCCACAAAAAGCAGCTAAAAATACATTATTTATAAGGGTCTGCGCCAACAGTTTTTTGTGGATTTTTTAAAAATAGCTACAAAATGTATTTTGACCTAATTTTTTGTATATGGGTTGATTGGAAGGTTAATTTCAAGGGAAAAATATAAAATTTGAAAAAAAAAGTTTTCTAGGGCCTAGAATTAGGTTTGATGTACGGTGTGATGTATAGTGCATGATGTAGGTGAGGCTTCCTCTCTCTCTCTCTCTCTCTCTCTCTCTCTCTCTATATATATATATATATATATATATATATATATATATATATATAGAGAGAGAGAGAGAGAGAGAGAGGATAATGCATACACTCTAGCATACCCAAACATCTAGATCCCCCACATCATTGGATCCTTATCTAAGTTAGGTTTCCAGTATCTCCAAACTAACTTAAAGATATATAAATAGGTAGGATATTGCATACAATCAAAAATTAGCAAAATCATTGAATCCCTAAACACCAATTTTTTCTTTACGTTCTAAGGTTCATCAAATCTTAACCTTGTTAAATTTAACTCCTAGTTTATTGCGTCTCTAAACAATGAGTACATATATCTCTATGTATACACATTGTCTTGTAATGTACATAATTGTCTCCTCATTTAATTACTAAATTAATTTCAAGGCCTATAATTTATCAAGACCTGAGGTAATATCCTAAACAGTTTAACGTGTTACTCTATAAGCTCAATGCATACACACGATTAAAGGATATCGCTTTCTCGCGTGTACACTTAATCTAATTCAATCCTTAATGTCGGATGGTAAAATTAATTAAGGTCCTAACCATTCTTTTACCTTGATTAAATTTACATAATTTACCTTTTTGTTTACACACTAATAAACTTAGCTTCTAATTTTTTTCCAACCATCTATCACATGGATAACCTCCCATATACTCGAATCAACTCAGGATAACCCCATGATCCATTTCCCAACCTCATCCCGACTCAGGGACCGAATTGATTCGCCTCTAGCAAAGGGCCGCCCAAGTTTTCATTTATCCATTATAACCTAATCCTAACTCTGGATGCGAATATAATAATACAAAGGTCATATATCTAACCTACATAATTATCCTCAATATTAACCAAATTTGATCTTTTAATAAACTAAGGAAATCAATCTCAAAATAAATTCCAACAAAAAATTTCAGTCTCGCGCACATATTTGGTCAAAAATTCATAAATAATTCCAACAAAATCACAAAAATACGAAACTATCGGCCTTGCGCTCATAAAAAAAATCTACAATTTCATAACCCGAATTGCTCCGCCCCTAGGAAGAATCAATTTTGTATTGGGAAAAATTGAAAAAGGGCTAAGGATAAAGATGAAGCCTCCAAAACCTCCATTAATGTCCAAATCGAGCTCAGAAACAGCAACCAAACAATACCCTAACTAAACCGTAACCAAACATACTCTAATACCTGACTAACTGCGGCTCAACTTTTCTTGAGATCACTTCCACTCATTCAACTACTGGTGCGAACATCCCTCAGTTCTCTCGATGTTTCACTTCTTGGCACCGCTAGCCCTAACTAATATAATATATCACTGCTCGATGTGTTATATCTCCACAAAAGTAATGTCCAATCAATTAAACTAAACGTACTAAGCCTAAATGTCTCCTAACTCTCGAGAATTACTGATCCTCATGCGTGGAACGTCTCACAAGTGAATTCAAAATAAGAAACCCTCCTTATGTATTACTACATAGCTCAATCGTTTATTGAAATCTGTTAGTTCAAGACCAAACACGAAACAATGCATTAACCACACAAATCTAAACTTGTGACACTTAAAGAATAAGTCTCACCCCTTATAAGAGTGATACCAAACCTTTTAAGTCAATTAATCGAATAATGAAAATACATCATGATTTTCTCACAAATACGATGGGACATCCTCTGCCTATCCTTATATATAATAGAGTGCTTAATCACATCTAAACATTTGAACATCTAACCTTTTCAATAAGGGTCGACTATCACCCATTGCCCTGATAACATCCCTATGATGACACCATAAGTGACAATACACAACTTCATGTAACTGAGGATTAGTGTTCTAAAAGGCACGCCTAGGCTAGTGGCTTGGGGAAAATGCACCGCCTTGAGCCTTTTACGCCATATTCTTGGTAAAAGGCTTAAGGCACATTTTTTTAAAAACAAAAACGCTTTAGTGAAACGGTATCGCCTTTTAAAGATTTTTTAAAAAAAAAGGACCAATACCTCATTCAAAACTATCAAAAGACCAATGGTATCCCAAACCTCTATACCTCTCGTCCCAAAAGAATGCATTTTTCGTTCTTTTTAGTATCTAAAAAAATAGTATTTTAGTTTGCATATAATAAGACATATTTTAAGATATGTACCATTTTAATAGCCTTATCATAGTTAAAAATGTCGAAACATATTTAAAAAGGCCTAAACGCCTTTTCATGCCTTTTTATGCTTAATATTCTCGTCTACGCTTCTACGTCTTAAGGCTTGGCTCATGCCCCGGTCACATCGTGAATTTTTTAGAACCCTTCCCGAGGATGCACTAGCCATAAAATTCTTTAAATAACCAAAATATTTAGAATACAAATGTTTCTCATCACTCAGATACTTTGATACATAAGACAGTTAACTACCCCGCATAGCCATCGTATAAAGTATTACACAACTATCATATAGAACATGTAAGTACTCTGAACTCAAAAATTATATCCCTAATACTATGCCACTAGCTAACCCTAAATCCTCACATCGTTGCAGCTACTCTCGACATGGTGATACTTTCCAAATCATAAAACCCCAGACAATAACCCCAATGCCAGTAGTAATGCCCATTATATAGAATTATACAAACCTCAATTGAATCATCCTTGGTTTTGCACTACCATATACAAAATCCACATTAAGTCACCTTCGAACCACATGATCATACACTAAATGTCATAGAAAGTCGAAATCCCAATTCATCTTAAGAGCTCTGTCTTTCTCAGCTCAACTCGTTATTTCATAAAATACTCTTCCATTTCACCCCAATTATCTCTAATAGGGTTACTGTTAATCTTACTTTTGCACTTACAACCCTCAATCGAAACATGCTCTTTGTTTGAACTTCTTGGAACTTACTTATTCTTGACCCTTATTCAAAAATAATACATCAATAAAATACACACCTATAATGTACAAGAAACTCTATCCTCGTATAAAATCTCTAATTGGGTAGTCTCAACTCAAACCAATAGGAAAACCAATGCTCTCCTCTCCAATTCCACTCGCTCAGATGTACTACAATTTCTTTCTAACTAGCTTCTAACCCATAATCCATAACCACACAGTGACCCTACTGCTAGGTACTAACACTCTCACATTATCATCATCTTTATCACAAAGAGTTCAACTCCATAAATAAATGTTTCTCAAATGTTATCACAACACCAATTCAACTCTTTAATTAGAATTAGCCCACACCTAAATACATACTAAAAAAATCTGACATTTGCTAAATTGCATCAATACATTACCCTCTCTTATAGGTGCACAAAATTTCATAAGGTATTTACACTAGATTAAATTTCCATTGTAATCAATATTACCATAAGTAGAACCCAAAATTCCAATAGGCTCCTTAAAACTCAAATTCCTTAATATCTCTAAGTTGCATAATTTACCCTCAAACACAATAATTTCTTATAATAATCCTCACAACTATGGCGAACACCATTGTACAACCACTCATTCCACACTTCAGCACTAACTCGCAACAATCCTTATTAATATGCTTCTCTAAGCTCGAATACTCCTAAAGTGTTGCCAATGATTAAATGACAATGAATGATATCGCCATGCATGTCATTTAAACACCAGAGTACAAAATCCGATAACAATTTCTAGATACATGAAATATTGTAAGGACACAAATTTCCAATTGAGTCCTTTGAAGTTTTGGATCAATTCCGGACAAAAACGTTTCAGTCATAGGATAGAGTTAATTGATCATCCTTCAAGCCTATGACATGTTGGTTGAAGACGTAGCGTCCAAGTTTAATGATTCATCAAAATGTTGAGTTTAAAGTGCCTTGTTTCTACGTCATCAACATGGTTCCATTGCTCTTAAGGTATGAATGCATTTTAATATCTATATATATATATAGGAGCTTGGACCATTTTATATTGGGTGAACGTTTATTTAAAACTATTGTTTAATTTCAGAAAGATTTTACTAAAACTTTAAAATCAAGTTTATAAAGTTTCAAGGCTAAAAATTGAATTTTTCAAACATTCTAGAAGTTAGTTTGAAGTGTCGTTCGAACGAGTTTGTCGTTCGAACGAGTTTGCCAACGAAGTTCCCCTTAGGCCACTGGAATGTCGTTCGAACGAACTTGATGTTCGAACAAAATTTCCAACGAGATATCTAATGAGTTCACACTGGAACCTCATTAGAAGCCTCGTTCGAACGAGACTTCGTTCGAACAAATATCTCGTTCAAACGAGTTTTGGCTGGAACAATTTTTTGGCAGTTTTGAGAAGTTTTTTCCCTCATTCCCACTACTTTTTCCACTAACTTTTTTCCTGAATATCTTAGTACGACAATCAAGTTTTCTAACTCAACTTTTTCATATCCGAAAACCTCTAATATAGTTTTTGAGAGACAAATTAAAAGTAGAAAAAGTTAAATGTTTAAAGTGTTCTAGTTTTCAAGAAAAATCCTTAAACACTTGAGTTACACCCAATTATTATTTGTTTATCCAAGCTTCCATATATATACATTGCTTGGAGTTTGGCACCGGTTATTATCTCTACCGTTTTGAAGAGACGTTTGGGTTTGCTTCTAAATCCCACAAAGAAGAAGAAGTTTGCGTTGATTTACCCACTTGCAGAAAGGCTCCTTGTTCGGGTGGCGGTGACCATATAAAGTCCGATCGGTGGATTCCGAGATCACGGTGGAGATCCGTGGTTATTCACTAGGCAGAGGTTGATACAAGAAGACGCGCCGGGGCTTAAAAGGGATCGAGTTGAGTGTTGTAAGTCATCTTGCTTGTATTTGTAAATTTCGTACTTAGTGGATTTGAGGCTAGGGCCGTCCGAGATTTTTCCCGTTGTGGGTTTTTCCTCGTACATCGTGGCATGGTGGTTTCTTTATTTATTTTATCTTGTGAAATATCACCTAGAACGCATGCTTAGGTAATTCAATATAATTTTTATTTTAATCACTACATGTTTAATTTGGTGCTAAATTAAATATTAGATAATGTGTTGTTAATTCAAGTGGTTAATTTAATTTGATAAAATTTGTTTGCCCTAATTGAGTAATATTGAAAATATGACTTAGGCAAATTCCTAGGACTTAGGTTAACTAATTATGTTTAAGTGAAATTTAAATTGTGTGTGTGTTTCCATCATATTTCACTTGATTTAATTTTAATTTGAAAAGAAATTAAAATTTATTTATTTGGTGTTTAGTTGAACCATCAAATTCGTTTCCGCATCTATTTAAAAAGAAACAAAATTGGGCCCTCTACATTTTCAACTTGGTATCAGAGCCAAAGCGATAAATTACTTCGTTAAGATCCTTTAAATATTTTTGGCTAAAATGGAATTTTCCCCATTTTCTAAATTTCCTATTTTTGATGGTTCTAATTACGTGTACTGGAAAGCGCGTATAAAATCGGCACTAAAATGAATCGACGAGAGGGTTTGGTTATCTTTAGTTAACGGGTGGTCTCCACCAAATCATTTAGTAGATAATGAATGTGTTCCCAAACCAGTCGATAGATGGAATGAGAATGAGTTTAAACTTTCAAATTTTAATTCTCGTGGTTTAAATGCCTTGTTTAGTGCTGTCACACCGGATGAATTCTGTCGCATTATGACGTGTGAGACTGCTAAAGAAGCGTGGGATATTATACAGCTCACTCATGAAGGTACTAGTGTCATTCAAGCTTCGAAACTCCAAAACCTCACCACTCAATTTGAAACTATCAAAATGAACAAAAAAGAAACTTTTGATGAATTCTATGCTAGACTTTCTGACATTGTTAATTCATCTTTTAAATTGGGAGAGAAAATACCCGACAACCAAGTGGTAAAGAAAATTTTAATGTCTCTACCCGGTAGATTTATTCCAAAAGTGATCGTTTTAAATTTTTTACCAACTTTAGCCTCTATGAAATTAGAAGAGCTCGTAGGTGATTTACAAACCTATGAAGTAGTCATGTTTCCCTCTAAAACCAAAAAGAAAATTGAAAAGGGCATTGCTTTAAAAGCCCGAAAAGAGGAAAAACAAGTAGTAGAGAGCGAGACTGATAGTGACTCGGAAGATATGGCCTTGTTTGCTAGGAAATTTCAAAAATTTCTTAAAATTAACAAAGATAAATTTAAAAATGATTTGAAGAAATTTGAAACTTCTAAGCATGACAAAATCGAGAGGATCCCTAAAACTTCTAAAGAAAATTTAAGTAGCGACGAGTCAGATAAGTGTTTTGGTTATGAAGGGTATGGCCATAGGGCTTTTGGGTGCCCCGCTAAACTAAGGAGAGAGGGTAAGAAACCAATTTCTTTTAATGCAACCTTTAGTGATAGTGATAATGACGAGGGACCCGATTCACCTACTAAGCCCAACTGTGTGCATTTTATGGCTAGTCATGTGAGTGATAGTGAGCATTCCTTTATTGATGATATTTCAACACATGACACTTCTAAGGTCATAGTTTATGATTCCCTTATTTTTTATGGTAGTAAGAGTGAAGAAGAAAGAGAGAGTGAAAATGGAAAAGAGGTTAATGTGAGTGAACTTCAAAATGCTTTTCAAGAAATATATGAAGAATCAATTAAATTAAAAAGAGAAAATTTTAAGTTAGAAGCAAGTTTAAAAGAGCGTGTCAAGGTCATTGATGATAGCATGTTGGTAGAAGACCTTAGGACACGTGAGAGGACTCTTCGAGAGAAGCTTGAATATGTAGAAGGCGAGAGAGATAGCCTTAGAGGTTTAATGGAGTCAATGAAAATGGAGTTTCTCGCATTTGAAGAGAAATTTTTTTTATTAGAGTCTAATATTTTAGAATTAAAGAATAAATTAAAAGACTCTAAGAAAGTTAAATTTGATTTGGAGTGTAGTTCGGAGAAAGTAGATAAAATTTTAGGAACAGTCCAAATTAAAAATGACGCTTGTGGTTTAGGCTTCGATCCTTGTAATGAACTTACTCATAAAGCCAAAACCAATATTTTAAAAGAATCACCTGGGAAATCCTTTAGAGATCAATCCTTAGGTACCAATGTTCGATGTACTTTTTCTTGTGCACATTGTGGTCGAAAAGGTCATCTTAAGAAATATTGTTTTGATCATAAATTTTTTTCTAGAAAATTGCAACGTAAGGCAACCAATGTAGCCGAGATTACTACACCCCGAGATAGTCACTCATCATTAGTGTGGGTTAGGATATCCGACTTTGTAGCTTTACAAGATAGGGTTTTTTATTCTCATTTACTTTCACATGCTTCCTTCGTTGCAAAATCTAAGGGTTGAATGTGTTAGTTTTATTTGCGTACTTTAGCTTCTGTGCTTCATGCAATATCACCCATGCTAATTGTATGCTTGTTTAGTCATTTTCTAGTCATTTCTTTATTTCATATCTAATGCTAGAAATCATGACTTTTTTATCTTTCGTATTATATTTCTTTTGTTTGCATTAAATGAAAAATCCAAAAAGATTTTTGTTTATCATTTGGGTTTTTATCTCTTGGTAATTTAAGATTAATGAAAAAATCAAATGATTTTTGTTTATCTTTTGAGCATATATTTTTATTTTTGGTTTAAAATTTCAAAAACTCAAAAAGATTTTTATTTTTGTGTGTATTTTAGTTTGACACACTTTATATGGCATACACTTGTGTTAAATTCTTTCTTTTACGCTCCCATGTGTCTAGAACTTTTGGTTTAGATTGTCAATCCTTATTATGTTCTTTACCATGCTTACATGGAGTTGTTTGATTTTGTGTTGATATAATGGATTCTATTTGTATATGCCTCTATTCACACATGCACGAGCTCATTTAAAATTTTAACTTCATATGTATATTTGAGCTTTGTGAGGTGTTCTCCTACCAATCTAGTCATCTACATATTTGTGACCTAGGAGGACTAGTGCATTTCAAAATCCGTTGCACGTGATATTTCTGTGATATATAAAAAAATTAATGTATCTAAATGTGCACAGGGAAGGTCTCCGAAAGGATTTATTATCCTTTGCGAATAGTAAGCCACCGTTTGTTTGGACCTAAAAGAAATACGTGGTCCAAAGGCCTAAAAGAAAATATGGCATTAAAAGAAAAATAATTTGCCAAGGCCTAATTTGTTTAGTTGATTTATTCATTCAAAAGAATAATATATATATATGCTTATTGAGGGATTTTAGATGATATATCAACGGTTTGCACAATGTCTGTTTATCCTAGTTGTGCTTCCAATGTCATGACTCTATTGGTTTGTAGAATCATCAACATGCTAGGCTTGTATGCATTGTGTATGTTTGTCCATTGAGTTCAATATATATTGTCACATGAGGTTATATTCAAATGTGATGAAGTTTTCAATCAATTTCGTGAACATGTTTTTAAGTGATTGGGTTAAATTTAATTGTTACTAGTTCACACCCCAACACTTCCATTTCCATATGACACATTTTTGCCATACGAGTGCGAAAAGGTTATCTTATTTTGTGTCATTTGTGTGTTTATATCTATATATGTGTACTTGAATCAATTTGGTATATATTATGTATACATGTATTTGATATGTTTTTTATTTGGTCTTTGCCTTGCTTTCTAATCCATCTATGCTTTAATTCATAATTTGTATCTATCTTGTTGCATTCTTTGTTGATATCACATGCTTAATACTTTATGTATTCTATTGGTATCATGTTCTTGCATCTTAGTTGGTATCCATTATTATTTGTTGGATTAGTTATGATTTTGTTGCCCATGTGCTTTAATGTTCTCATCACTTTATGTGCCAGTTTAGAGGGTGTATATGCATTAATTGGGGAAGATAATTTAATGTTTTGATTCTTTAGCCTTTGTCTATTCATTGACAAAAATGGGGAGAATGATAGGTGGAGAAATGGTATCTATTCCTATTATAATCGTATCTTAGTTTGAGGGAGATTTATCTTAGGGGGAGACATCTTTATAAGTTGATCATAGTTGATAAAGGGAGAGAATTAATTTATGGGGAGTAATTATTTAATTGTATTAAATATTTTGATATTCCCTATGCGTTTAATGTGTTTGCTTAAGTGTGCAGGAATTCTATTCTAACTGGCAAGTTTTACCGGCAAAGATTTTGATCCTTTGGGTTGTTTGAGTCAAGCATTGTAATTTTATTTTGGGAGGGACATTTTGTGACAGTCCAGTAGAGCTTGACGGACCTTTAGGATTTTTGTTCTGGTTTTTGTCCCGGAATAGCCAAAGGGGGAGATTTGTAAGGACACAAATTTCCAATTGAGTCCTTTGTAGTTTTGGCTCAATTTCGGACAAAAATGTTTAAGTCATAGGATAGAGTTAATTGATCATCCTTCAAGCCTATGCCATGTTGGTTGAAGACGTAGCAGCCAAGTTTAAAGATTCATCAAAATGCCGAGTTTAAAGTTCCTTGTTTCTACGTCATCAGCATGGTTCCATTGCTCCTAAGGTATGAATGCATGTTAATATATATATATATATATATATATATATATATATATATATATATATATATATATATATATATATATATATATATATATATATATATATATAGGAGTTTGGAACATTTTATATTGGGTGAACATTTATTTAAAACTGTTGTTTAATTTCAGAAAGAATTTATTAAAACTTTAAAATCAAGTTTATAAAGTTTGTAGGCTAAATATCGTATTTTTCAAACTTTCTGGAAGTTCGTTAGAGGTGTCGTTCGAACGAGTTTGTCGTTCGAACCACAATGTCGTTCGAACGAGTTTGCCAACGAAGTTCCCCTTAGGCCACTGGAATGTCGTTCGAAGTGTCGTTCGAACGAACTTGATGTTCGAACGAAATTTCCAATGACATTTCTAACGAGTTCACACTGGAACCTCGTTAGAAGCCTTGTTCGAATGAAAATCTCGTTCAAACGAGTTTTGGCGGGAACAGTTTTTTGGCAGTTTTGAGCTGCTTTTTCCCTCATTTCCACTACTTTTTCCACTAATTCTTTTCCTGAATATCTTAGTACGGGAATCAAGTTTTCTAACTCAACTTTTTATATCCTACAACATCTAAGAGAGTGTTTGAGAGAGAAATTAAAAGTAGAAAAAGTTCAATGTTTGAAGTGTTCTAGTTTTCAAGAAAAATCCTTAAACACTTGAGTTACACCCAATTGTTGTTTGTTTATCCAAGCTTCCATATATATATATATATATATATACATTTCTTGGAGTTTGGTACATGTTATTATCTCTACCATTTTGAAGAGACGTTTGGGTTTGCTTCTAAATCCCACAAAGAAGAAGAAGAAGTTTGCGTTGATTTACCCACTTGGAGAAAGGCTCCTTGTTCGGGTGGCGGTGACCATATAAAGTCCGATCGGTGGATTCCGAGATCGCTGTGGAGCTCTGTGGTTATTCGCTAGGGAGAGGTTGATACAAGAAGATGCGTCGGGGCTTGAAAGGGATCGAGTCGAGTGTTGTAAGTCATCTTGCTTGTATTTATAAATTATGTACTTAGTGGATTTGAGGCTAGGGTCGTCCGAGGTTTTTCCTGTTGTGGGTTTTTCCTCGTACATCGCAGCGTAGTGGTTTCATTGTTTATTTTATCTTGTGCAATCTCACCTAGAACGCATGCTTAGGTAATTCAAGATAAATTTGGTTTTAATCACTACATGTTTAATTTGGTGCTAAATTAAATATTAGGTAATGTGTAGTTAATTCAAGTCGTTAATTTAATTTGATAAAATTTGTTTTGCCTAATTGAGTAATATTGAAAATATGACTTAGGCAAATTCCTAAGACTTGGGTTAATTAATTGTGGTTAAGTGAAATTTAAATTGTGTGTGTGTTTCCATCATATTTCACTTGATTTAATTTTAATTTGACAAGAAATTAAAATTTATTTATTTTCTTATTAGTTGAACCATCATATTCGCTTTCGCATCTATTTAAAAAGCAAAAAAAAAAAAAAATGGGGCCTCCACCTTTTCAAATAACACTTAGAAAAAAGGAAATTGACATAATACAGATCGTAAGGGCACTAGAAACTAGATACTCTGATACCAATGGTGACACCCCGCGATTTTCCAGTCCCAGTTGATCAGGTGGCACATGAAATATCGAGGATGCTAAAATAATTTATATCATTCTCAGCATCAATGTAAACTAAAAACCATGGTAAATTAATATTAACACAAAAAATATTTCAATAAGAGATGATGAATAGAAATACAAAAATGTGAAAACCGAATCCAATATATAGTAATCTCGATTTACAATTGTTCCACTGAATAAAAGAGTATGACTAAAACTTCCATCTAATTACAATATTCCAAATTAAAATGAAACAGAATACAAAGATAACCCATTTACGTAACCCCGAATATACTGGAAACTACAATGAACCAGTGACCCCAACTCTGCGAATACATGGATGGATCACCACAATGGCAGGTCTGACTGCTCAGCCTTACTGGAAATTTTTTATAATTTGGGTTAGCACACTAATGTTTCCAGAATTAACGTTCAATGCCAATAAATAAAATGTGGTTAATTAACAATACACACTGCCCATCGACTCTCACATTTATTAAATATATCACCTCTCATCTAAGTGAAATACTACATGCATGTCCCAATCCATTACATAACTATGATAAATGTCTCTATATGAAGATAATTGAGCACTTTCACATAATGAGCAACTTCTAGGGAATGATACCAATAACCTGGATAGGATTTCACACAAAGGCCCACACATATATTTTCATTGTCATATTATTAATTTCAATAAAGTAATGCACTATCTATTATAAGCTATTTGAATTAAATGAAATATTATCCAAGATCCCATAAATAATCAAGCACAACTAGTTATTATATAACAAGTATGTAACTACCTACATATACGATCACAGTCATAAAAGTAGGCCCATAATAGTAACCCCATGGGATATAATTAAATCACATAATGTATTTTTTTAGTAGCATTGAGTCCATTAACAATTGTCTACTCCATTATATATATATATATATATATATATATATATATATATATATATATATATGTGTGTGTGTGTGTGTGTGTGTGTGTGTGTGTGTGTGTGTGTACGCGTGTGCGCGCATGTGTATGTCTATATATATTATAGCACATGAAGGCATCTTCCCTCGGTGTCCATCTCATGCCTCTATCAGGTTGTCTGTAGGAATCTAACACCTAAGTCCATAAGTAAAACACACAACATGATGTGGAGATCATATACAGTAGCACCACTAAGGGGCCATGCCTGACTCGACTAATAGCTCCAGTTAAATAACCTTCTCTCGTCATGAAGGGATCAACCTTGAATGCATGATCTAAAAAAATAACCTCCACTATGGCAGCACATCTCCATCAGTATATGGTATGCTATCGAATGTCGAACGTGAACCCCAAACCGATAGATCCTACCATAAGTAAAGGTATATTCACATAATTACACACACACACACACACACTATATATATATATATATATATATATATATATATATATATATATATATATATATATATATATATATATATATATATATATATATATATATATATATATATGGGTACCAGGAATTAGGACCATGGTCCTGGACGAGTAGCCCAGTCCTGGCGGCCCAAAGTCCAGGCCCGTCATCTCTTATTTTGATCTGGTCTCCCCCCACGTTCTCATTAAGGGAAGTTATAGGGGAGATGGGAGACGTGGGGGAACCCATAACCTCCACGTTCTCATTAAACACTAGGTCCGGGGCAAAAGGACATTTTTTATATTCTTTGTAATTACTCTCTGGAGTATATAGAAATAATATCAACTGCACCACCGTGGACATAGGCACAT
Source organism: Sambucus nigra (assembly GCA_949130495.1). NCBI lineage: Eukaryota > Viridiplantae > Streptophyta > Magnoliopsida > Dipsacales > Adoxaceae > Sambucus > Sambucus nigra. The sequence goes on along the minus strand of OX422207.1, from coordinate 156,477,451 downwards.
CTTTGTTGAACCACGTACATCCTTTGTTGTGTGATTGTCATTTTATATTCCTTGTTCTCACTTGGTGAATGCTTTCTTATTATTTATTTGTGTTACACAATAATTGTCACCACAATTGGCGTCGTCTGTGGGAAACGTTCATATTTCCCTGAGAAGAGCCCACACCAAGAAAGGAGTTTAAGATGTCTGGTCACAGCAGCAATGCCCCTCAGGCAGGAGATATTCAAGAGCCACCTGCTCCACGCAGGATTAGGTCTGAAGTTCGACGTTCAAATCAGAGAGCTCGCCTGGAGAGGCCAGCCTCAGAAGAAATTCAGGGACCAGCGAGGTCCACACAGATATCTAGATTGATTGATGCGTACGAGGCAAGGCTCCACAAGCAGAGGGAGTCTTCTCGCAGATACGAGGCTGAGAATGCTCGCTTGTGAAGAAGACTGGAAAGACTGGAGAGGGAGCTTCGTCCTGATAACAGGAGGCGTCCATACCGCACTCCTAGCCCTCAGGCAAGCAAATCTCGCAGCTGAGGAAGGAGCTCTAGGTGAGAATCTCAAAAGGTCGAAGGAGGCGAGTCAAACGACGACCTCCATGAACGGCTGCGAAAAGCTCGCCGCTACCAAAGCCAAGCTCGCAGCAATGAAAACATACGAAATCTAGTCCGTAGGGATATAGACCAACATCCTGCTCACCACGGAACAAGATCAACCAGAGAACTCGCAAGGCGAGCTCTAAAAACCCAGATGAAGTCACCCTTCATGAGGGAAATCGAAGAGGAGGATGCCCCCAAGAAATTTACCATTACAAGGTTCAAGATTTACGATGGAAAGACTGATCCCATTAGTCACGTCAGGCAATACTGACAGGCCATGACCCTCTGGAATCACCAAGATGCCCTGATGTGCCGTATTTTTCCCTCGAGCCTGCATGATGTAGCACAGAAGTGGTTCGAAAGGATCCCCCACCGGTCGATCGGGAATTTCAAATCCCTAGCCGAACTTCTTACGGCCTGATTCATTACCAGTAGCTCCCATCACAAAAGGATGGATGCTTTGCTAACAATGAAGAAAATGCCTCAAGAGACCCTCTGAGACTACGCGAAGAGGTACTGGGAGTTATTCAATGAGATCGAGGACTGCGCAGAGGAAGTGGCAGTGGCCTCCTTCAAAATTGGGCTCCCTAGTTCTTCCCTCCTATACCAGTCCCTGACGAAGAAGGAAGTTGTGACTATTGACGACCTAATGGACCGAATCGAGAAATACGAAAATATGGAAGATGTCACCCGCCCTAATACAGGAGAAAGCGGTCGAGCTAAGCTCACTACCAAGGGAAGTGAGAAAATTGAGAACCAGAAGAAAGGAGGAAAGAACGGAGGCAAAAATGGCTCCAAGAACGGAGGAAACCATGACGCGTCAAAAGTATTCCATGCGGTCAACACCGTCTTCAAAGAACCAATTTACAAAATTCTCACGAAGATCAATAATGAGCCATTCATCAAGTGGCCCAGGAAAATGGGAGGAGATCCCTCGAAGAGGAACAATGCGTTAAGATGCGCTTTTCATAAAGAGGGAGGACATAAGACCGAGCACTGTAAAGCTCTTAAGTCTCACCTCGAGGAGTTGGCCCAGTCCGAGCATTTGAATGACTTTGTGGAAAAGAGGGCAGAGAAAGTGGCTGCCAATAGAGAGGGGAGACCCGATAGCGTGTTGGAGGATGATGTTGGACATGATTTCAAAGTAATCCACGGAGTATCTGACGTCAAGCAGATACAAGGGAACTCAGCTCGAATGGAAATGAAAAAACTTACAGCGGTAATGCAGGCTTTTTAAATCGATCCAGCAAAGTCACTGTCAGGAAAGCGTCGACGAGCAGAGGACGTCAACTATAACAAGCATATTGTTTTCACGGATGAAGATTTGGTGGGAGTAAGGACCCCACATCATGATGCCCTGGTCATTACAGCCAGGATAGCCAACTTTGACATCGACAAGCTGCTCTTCGATCAAGGAAGCTCATCCGAAGTAATGTACCTCGACCTATTCAGGAAATTGAAGTTGAGCGCCGCCGACCTAAAGGAAGCTAATGTTCCTTTGGTCGGCTTTGCTGGAAAAATGACCATGCCCCTGGGCAAGATAGTACTGCACGTGTGTGCTGGAAGCTTCTCCAAGATGATGGAGTTTTTGGTAGTTGACATCGACTCGCCGTACCAGGACATCCTCGACAGGGGATGGCTTCATTCGACGAAGGCAGTCTCCTCGACCTACCATCAGAAGCTCAAATATGTAACAGAGCGAGGATTAATGGAGATCCACGGTGACCAAGCGATGGCAAGGAAGTGCTTCATAGCAGCCATTCGACCAAAGCCAGAGAAGAAGACCGGTCAATCCAACGAGAAAATTGAAGAAGGTGGGATACCTTCCAAGTAGCAATTAAAATACGGAAAACCTGGAGTATAGGAGACCAGGCTACTCCCCTCCGAGCGTGTCATCGAGGACCTGGTAGAAGTTATGGCTGAAGTTGGTGACAGTAGCAAAGTCTTCTTGATTGGAGCATCTCTCACCGACCAAGAACAGAAGGAGTTGACGACCTTGCTGATACACAACGTATATGTTTTCGCATGGGAACCATACTAGCTCCCTGGAATCGATCCTAGTATGGTCTGTCATCAGCTGCACGTCGACCCCACATTTAAGCCAATCACGCAGAAGGCACGGAGAACTGCACCCGATAAGGCTAAAGCGGTCGAAAAGGAAGTCGAAAAACTGCTGGATGCAGGATCCATACGGGAAGTGCAATTCCCGAAGTGGTTGTCCAACCCAGTAGTAGTTCCGAAGAATAATGGGAAGTGGAGAGTTTGCATCGACTTCACTGACCTCAACAAAGCATGCCCTAAGGATAGTTTCCCCTTCCCAAAGATAGACCAACTAGTAGACGCCACTGCAGCTCATGAGCGAATGAGTTTCTTGGATGCATACTCAGGATATCACCAGATCCCCTTGTATGCCCCAGACCAGGACAAAATGGCGTTCATCACGACAGTTGGGTTATATTGCTACAAGGTCATGCCCTTTGGGCTCAAGAATGCGGAGAAAACCTATCAGTGGGTGATCACTAAAATGTTCAAGGATCAAATGGGAGACACAATGGAGGTCTACATCGATGACATGATCATTAAGAGCAAGAAGAAGGAAAATCACCTCTCGGACCTGTCAAAGACCTTCAAAATCCTCAGGATGTACCGGATGAAACTTAATACGAGCACGTGCTCCTTCGGTGCCCACTCAGGAAAATTTCTTGGGTACTTGGTCAGTAAGAGAGGCATAGAAGCTAATCTAGACCAGATCGATGCAATCAACAGGGTAAAACTCCCTCGAACAATCCGGGACGTGCAGAAGCTCACTGGAATGCTCGCCACCTTAAATCGCTTCATCTCCAAATCCTCCGAGAAGTGCAAGCCTTTTTTCCAGCTTCTAAAGGGGAGTAAACCGATAGAGTGGAGCCCAGACTGCTCGCGAGATTTGGATGAGCTCAAGTCGTACTTAAGCTCCCCACTGGTGCTTGTCATACCACAGTAAATGGATTCTTTGTACCTGTACCTCTCCGTATCAAATCACACTGTCAGATCTGCGTAAATATGCGAGGTTGCAGGAATCCAACACCCCATTTACTACGCGAACAAGACCTTATTAGACGCCGAGCAAACGTACCTTCCATTGGAGAAGCTCGCATTTGCACTTGTAATAGCCTCGAGGAAGTTGAAGCATTATTTAGAAGCTCATACTATCATCGTCCTTACATCGCATCCCCTTAAGGCGGTCCTAAGGAAAGCGGACTTATCGGGCAGACTGTCTAAGTGGTCAGTCGAGCTCGGCCGATTGGACATCCGGTTTCAACCAAGGACATCTATCAAGGGTTAGATCCTTGATGATTTCATAGCCGAATTCACGGGCGAAGAACTCTCTGACCAACCTCAACCAACAAGGCAAGAAAAGAACCAAGCAACAGAGAGAACCTGGAGACTCTTCATTGATGGAGCCTCCAACTCAAAGGGGGCAGGGGTAGGCATTGTCCTCATCACTCCAGAAAACACAATCCTCGAACAAGGAATCAGGCTTGGATTTGTAGCCTCCAACAATGAAGCAGAGTACGAAGCCCTAATAGCCGGTCTCTAAAAGGCACAAACTCTAGGAGCAAAACGTTTACAGGTGTTCGGCGACTCTCAACTAGTCTCCAATCAGATAAGTGGAGATTACAATGCAAAGAATGAAAGAATGGCAGCCTACCTCGCCTTAGTGAGAGAATTAATTTCAATCTTTGAAGAGATCAATATCCAGCAGTTTCCCCGGGGGCAAAACAGTCATGCTGATGCCTTAGTAGCCTTGAGTTCGGCAGTTGACTCTGACCTTAAAAGGGTCATCCCCATCGATTTCCTCATTTGTTCGAGCATTAACCATAACAGCAAGTTACCAAACGTGGAACAAATAATCCAGGTGGGATCAGCCCCCAGCTGGATAGACCCCTTAAAGGACTATTTAAAGGGTGGCACGCTCCGAGATAACAAGAAAACTACCCACCAGATAAGTGTCAAAGCTTCTCGCTTTCACTTATCCACAGGAGGCGACTTGTATAAGAAATCCTTCTCCAGTCCCTACCTTAGATGCGTCCACCCAGGTGATGTCGAGCAAGTGCTGCACGAGCTTCACGAAGGAATCTGTGGAAGTCATATAGGAGGAAGGTCTCTAGCCTTTCGAGCAATGAAGGAAGGCTATTGGTGGCCATATATGCGAAAGGTCTCCGCAGTATATGTACGCAAATGCCTGAAATGCAATTTCCACGCTCCTATGGCCCACCAACCCACCAGCGACCTGAAGTCCCTGTCCAGCCCATGGCCCTTCGCCCAATGGGGAATGGACATCGTGGGACCGCTGCCTACCGCCGTCGGCAATCGCAAATACCTGTTGGTTGCGACTGACTACTTCACCAAATGGATCGAGGCTGAACCCTTGGTGAACATCTGAGATGCTGATATGATAAGGTTCATATGGAGGAATATAATCACTCAGTTTGGAATCCCCAGAACCATCATCACCGATAATGGAACGCAGTTCGAAAGTGGCCCCTTTCAGAACTTCTATAACGAACACGGGATCAGACACCACTTTAGTTCGGTGGCCTACCCTCAGAGCAATGGACAAGGTGAAGCTTCTAACAAAACTGTGATCGATGGATTAAAGAAGAGATTAGAGAGAGTCAAAGGTGCATGGGTAACAGAGCTACCCCATGTCCTATGGGCGTACCGAACCACACATCGGCGAGCAACAGGAGAAACCCCATTTTCGTTGATATGTGGCATGGAAGCAGTCATCCCACTAGAAGCAGGTTTGCCAACAATGAGATCCAACCTTATCGACCAAGGCCTGAATGATGGAGCATTGCTCGCCGAACTCGACCTAGCCGACGAGCGCAGAGAGCTATCCCTGGTGAAGCTAGCAAACTATCAGCAACAGCTCGCGAAGCATTACAACAAAAGGGTTAGCCCTAGGACCTTCCAAGTTGGGGACTATGTTCTAAGGAAAGTCCTGGGCAGCACAATTAAGTCTTCAGACGGCAAGGTAGGCCCAAATTGGGAAGGACCCTTTAAAGTAACTAAAGACGATCTGCAAGGTGTCTATCACTTGGAAACGATGGAGGGAAGAAAAATACCACGAGCATGGAACGCAGCTAATCTCAAGAAATTCTATTTTTAGATCTTTTTCTTGTATTCTTTTGTTATGAAAACATAAGTTCATTTTCCTTATTACTAATGAAAGTTACTTAATTGGTTACACTCTAATTGGTGACAGTTGCATTCATCGCACATCTTTTCCAAGTAACAAGCACATTGATCACTATAGCAGGGGAATACCCCTCCTCAGGTCATCGTCATAAAACACGAGAGACCTCTTAGCATTGCCCCCAGCAATATATGAAGCCCTACAAGGAATCCTTAGGCAATACGACCAAATTTTATACTGGTCATCAAACCTACTTTGGTTGAGTAAAATCCTGATCGGATGAAAACATCCAACACCAGGTGTGTCCTCGCCAATTGCCCCACTTAGGCCTAAGGGAGTGTGACGACATAATCTATAAGGTAAAGTGGAGCATAATGGTATCCTGGTATTATACTGGACTGGGGGGACACTTGCATGACAAAACAAAAAACATTACAGAGCAGGAAGAGTATGAAAAGTAGGATGCACACGTTTAATCAGCAAAGTTTCCCAAAACACAAACTTTTCATTAATCCATAATACTAAAAACAATGGTAATACATGTTTAGTCGGCGAGCTCGCCCAAAGCATTTACATTATCAAAATTACAAAAAAAAAATAATAACCAGCAAAATCTCAATTGGGTGGAAGCCTCCGAGCAAGATAATCAGCCACTCGAGCTCTTCGTCCGTCATCAGGAGCAAGAGCTAACTCTTCCACCACCTCATTCGCATCCGACTCCAATAATTACCGAGGAATAGCATCGATGGGGATCCATCGATCATCCCTACGGAATGGGTTAGGCATCAGCGTGGAGGAAGACATCTCATAACGATACCATAGCATCGAGTTCCTCGGGACTTGCAGCTCCTTCAAGGAACTTAGCCACCCCCTGATAAAACAAAGCTCCTCGAACTCACATAGCCTTGTTGGAGCATCCGACCAGCCTTGATCATAACCGTCAGCCCATGCTTGCTGAGGGCCTTTCTTGAACAAGTGCTACAATCGAGTGACGTCCCTTTGAAGCCCAGCAGCGATTACATATGCTCGTTGAACATCACTGCGGAGTTCTTCCATTTCCCTATCGCGAAGTTCTTCTCCTTCCCTGCTTCTTCTCCTGATGCTCCTACCAGCTCGTGGAAGGGGAGGGCGAGTGAGACTTTGCGACATAGGAGGGGTAACATTATCATCAAATCTAGCTCGCAAAATGAGGAGCCTTGTAATACTACTCGAACAGTGCTCGGCGCATGCTCCCTGAGTCGTAAGACTTATCTCCTCAGATCTTCATTCTCCTGCTGAAGAACCTCCCCTACTTGGTTGATCACGGAGGCCTCTAATAGTTTTGTCTTTAGCACATTGATCTCCTCTTGCTCTGAAGCACCAATGTCTTCCATCTCCTGGAGCCTATCCTTCAGCTTGGCCACGAGCTCAGATTGCTCCTTATACTTATGATTTCTAGACCTAAGGGACTTGCAGAGCTTAACGAAGGCCTGGTGAACTTCGGGACTCGCATTGGGACCAAGGGTCCTACCCAACTGGGAAGTAGCAGGAATGTAATCATCCACATCAACTAACTACAAGGAAGAGAAAAAAAAAGGGAGAGAAAGGGACAAATCAGTACAAGAAGAAATGAAGCCTTTTTTCATTAATGAAGATTGAAGTTACATCGAACTGAAAAAAGAAAAGTTTACAGAATGGAAAAAACAAAAATACAAAGCAATCCTATCAGATAACTAACTAGCAACCTCAGGTGGCCCAAAGGTTGATCGCCCTTTCCCCTTATTAACATCAACAGGAGCACTATCCTCGGCAGGGGTGGTCTCTGTCACCTCAACAGGAGAAACGTCAGCAGGGGGCGCCCGAGGAACAGGATCAGAGCCTTCAACGGCTGGGGCAGGGTCCTCATCTACGACTGGCCCCGGTCGTGGGTCGTTCTCGTTAAAAAGGGGAGATGCAACATCTACTCCAGCAGCAATGAGAGCCTTTTTCCACCCTTTCTTGAAGTTCAGACGGCTAATATAGCCTATCTGAACTTCATCATCCTCATATGATGTGGCTCAGCCAGAATTGTAAGAGTCTTCCTTGGTAGTAACAGCCTCAGACTCCTTCTTCTTCAGCTCTTCAGTGAGCGCCCTGTTCTCCTCAACAACTATAAGTTTTCTCGAGCAAACCAAGTCATACGCTTGCCTCAGCTCCTTCAGATCTTGGACTGCAGCATCCTTCTCCTTATTGGCGGTGGTAAGATCCAAATCGGATTTCATCCGAGCAGCATCAACGGCTTTGAAGTTGGCCTCGATCTCTTTACCCTTCATCTTGAGGGCAGAGTTCTCTTGCTCTAACTCATTATTCTTCTTCACCAGCTCATCGCGTGAATGATACAGCACGGAGAAGTCAGTAAAAAACTGCAGAAAAAAGAAGGCATTAGAAGTGGAAAATGGAGGAAGTCAGAAAAGCATAAGAGAAAAAGGGAAAAACCTTACCAGAGCAAGCCTCTGACTAGCCTGAAGGGCCAAGTGCTCTGACCCTACTGCCCTTTGGCGATCAGCCGGGAGGACAGCTCTCTCGAGCAAAGACGGGGCCAGTTGAGGAGAAATTGCCAAGGAGGCCCCCTCGGGCAGAGTAGACACCGGGACTAAGGCCTGCCCGGCCTTCGTCCTCGCTTCAGCCATCCTTTTCTCCTCCTCATTCTTGCTCTCTTTCCTCTTCCTCTCCTCCACCTTCCCTTTCTCCTCTATTTTCTTCCTCTCTTCTTCCTTTTTCCTCTCTCTCTCTCTCTCTCACCTTCTCCTTTTCCTTCCTTTTCCTCTCCTGCTCCTGAGCAGAAGATTGGGAACCAGTAGCCACAGCCCCCGAGGTAGATTTTTTCTTCTTCGACCTCTGTGCGAGGAGCATGTGGTCTTCATCGTCATCATCCCAAATCAGGTTCTTCCGGGGTGGAACCATTCCTTCACTCGAACTGCTAGAGGTACTCGACGACCCTCGAGCTTCAGAAACCTCCCTACGATTAGAGTATCTACTACTACTAGAGGTCCCTCCTCGTAGATCACTTACAGCTCCAACAATGTCACTCTTAGAGCTACTCTCTTCCTCGTCCAATTGGATAGGACCTGCAGCAGTCTCTTCAGATGACTCGAACTCTGGGATACTATCCACAGGCCTTTCTATAAAGCTGGAACCAACGTTCTTGTACTCGAGCAGGAAGGAAACAGATCTGGGGTGCTCAACGTCACCTAAGGGTTCCCTGATTTTCCAAGCCTTTACAAATTCTGAAAGACAGACCTCGTTGAGTGCAGGTTCCAAGTTCTTTGACTTCGATGCGCAAGAAAAAGCAAAGAAGAGTTAGAAGGATTATAAATCAACAAAAATCAAAATAAAAGTACAATGTCTACCTATGTATTCCTCCCCATAGAAGGGGACAGAGATCCTCTCAGACCTCGACCCTTCAAATTGGGGAGAAAACTGCCAATTTCTAACAAGGAATCCTTCTTGCCAGTAGTCCTTATGGGAATCAAGTAGATTTACTACCAATACCCTGTCAGGGCTCCTAGCTTTGAGGTAAAGGATACCAGAACTAGTTCGAGAACATGAGTAACAGAAACAGACCTCGGCGATCCCTAACCTAGTTCCATACAATTAATTTATCCTATGGACGCCATTTACTATTTTCCACACATTGGGCGAGCATTGTGCAGGAACAATATTAAAATAGCCAAAGAAATCCAGGAACAAATAATTGGGAGGAAAAGTGAGTCCCCCCTGGGAAAGCAACAGAACATCGATCTAGTGAGCATTATCTATCTCTCGAACGTTCCTAGGAGGGGAGGAACAGCACTCAATATCTACCCACTCGAGAATGTTGTAAAACTTCCTAAACTCATAGACCGACGTATTCCCAATCTTTGTCATTGAAAAGACCTAGAAAACTAAAAACTCAAAGAGAAGCACAGAGAAAAGATACAGGGAACTTACAAGATAGAAGACCAATTCGAACGATGAAGAAGCACGAGCCCAAACGGCAAGGAAATAATGAGACTGGAGATTGAGAGAAGAAGGTACGAAGTGCTAGAACTCGCAAGGAATGAGAAAATGATGGAAAAATTGGAATGACAATAGAGAAGTACCTATTCCAAGAAACCTTCAAATTCTACTAATCATAGTGCACAAGATACGAAGCGAGTGCCGCCAAAATCAGCTTCACGATTTTTGATGAATTGCAAAACAACCATTATGGCTAATCATTTAAATCTATTGAGCCCATAAACATGGACCAACAAATTTAGGGGCAATTGTGGGTACCCGAAATTAGGACCATGGGCCTGGACGAGTAGCCTAGTCCTGGCGGCCCAAAGTCCAGGCCCGTTATCTCTTATTTTGATTCGGTCTCCCCCCACGTTCTCATTAAGGGAAGTTATAGGGGAGATGGGAGATATGGGGGAACCCATCACCTCCACTTACCTACATGTACATGTATATATTAAACCCTAGGTCCGGGGCAAAAGGACAGTTTTTATATTCTCTGTAATTACTCTCCGGAGTATATAGAAATAATATCGACTACACCACCGTGGATGTAGGCACATCTTTGCTGAACCATGTACATCCTTTGTTGTGTGATTGCCATTTTATATTCCTTGTTCTCACTTTGTGAATGCTTTCTTCTTATTTATTTGTGTTGCACAATAATTGTCACCACAATATATATATATATATATATATATATATATATATAAACAAATATACTCAAGCGTACCTTAACATCTAGATCCCCACATCGTTAGATCCTAATCTAAATTAGGTTTAGAATATCTCCAAACCAAGTTAAACATATATAACATGTAGGATATCACATGCACTCAATCGTACCCTAAATTAATTAAATCCCTAAACATTGAATTATTCTTTAAGTTTTTTTGTTTATCAACTCTTAACTTTATTAAATTCAACTCCTAGTTTATTGCATCTCAAAAATTTGATAACATCTATCTCTATATACACACTCTCTCATAATTTACATTAGTGTCTCCTCATTTAAGTACTAAATTAGTTTCACGGCCTATAATCTCTCAAAACCTGAATTAATCGACCAAACACTTTAACTCATTACTTTATAAGCTCAACATGTACACACGACTATAGAATATCACTCTCTCACGCGCCCACTTAATCTAGTTTAATCCCCAATGCTGGATGGTACAATTTAATTAAGGTCCTAGCAATTCTTTTACATTAATCAAAATTACACAATTTACCTTGTTGTTTTTGTACACTAATAAACTTATGTTCTAAATTCTTCCAACCATCTCTCATATGGATAACCTCCCATATACTCAAATTACCTCAGGATAACCCTACGATCAATTTCTCAACCTTAACTCAGCTCGACTCGGGGACTGAATCGATTCACCAACAGGGCCAAATTGATTTGACACTTGTAGAGGTCCCAAGTTTACATTTAGCCATTCTAATCCAGTACTAACTCTAGTTGCGAATAAAATAGTACAAAAGGTCATATATCTAACCTATATGATTATCCTCAATGTAAACAAAATTTGATCTCTTAATAAACTAGGTGTATCAATCCTAAAATAATGACCAACGCAAAATCACAAAACTAAAATTTTAATCTCACGCACCTGATTAGTAGAAAATTTGTAACTAATTCAAAGAAAATAAAAAAAATATGAAACTTGAGTCCATGCATTCATAACAAAAAGATCTATAATTTCCTGACTAGAATTGATCTGTCCCTAGGAAGAATCGATTCGATTCTTGTTAGAATGAAAAATGGTCTGAGGACGAAGATGAAGGCTCCAAAACCTCCATTAATGTCCAAACCAAGCTCCAAAATAGTACCCAAATAATATCCTAGCCCTATATAAGTATAGGAACATGTTTATAAACCTTTTTACACCATCTTATAGGTCCAAGAACATAAAGTCCAAGATTAAAACTTAAATAATCAAACTTTGCATCATAAATCATCTTTAAATCAACTTAGGATTTGTTCATCATCACTTCTAACCTTAAACCTCAAATTAACAAGGGGAAAATTTGTAATAGTGAAGTTTAATTCTAAAGCATCACATATGTTTCATATCTACATCATTTAATCCATCTATTTCATATATTAATCATCAAGGTAGAACTACTCAATGCAGGCCAAATTCATATAATTCCTAATTAACCCAACTCACAAATCATCAAATAAATCATTCCCCAACATAATCAAAAACCCGAACTCATATGAGAAAGAAATATTAGAAATTAAGAAACATATTATTAAATATATTGCAAGAAGATTATTTCCTTAGGGTGGAGGATTTAAGAACACTTCTTGAACTTCCCCTTGCTTTCTCCTCTCCAAGCTTACCCGACTTCTCCCAAGTGTTTCTAGCTACCATGGTTAGGCTAAGTGGATGTAAAGTACCTAAATGATGTGATCTAACCCCTTTTCAAAACTCTAATCACGTATCTCTTAATGAGGCCTATTTTCGAACCCTTAAAAGAGCCCAAAATCACTCTGAAAGGTATTTCTACCCCTGGGACCAATTTAAAGTGATAAAAGCATATAATTGGACACTCGCATCACCACATAGTACGGTCTAAATGACACTACCTATAATACATGGTAATCTCACAAGGTCAATAAAGCCACACGATTTATTCTTCAACGCATATACATTTTCAATTACCATGTAATTTATGTTAAATTATCGTTACTAAGCTATTCAAGTAATAATTAATTCCATTCATTAATTTATTATTCACTTAATAAATAATTATTATAATTATAGTCCATGAAAATACAGGGTATTACAAGGTGCTTGAGAAATAAAAATAATAAATTCATGCAAAATAGAAGTCAAGTTATCGATATGGATCACTTTAACACTTTTGTGATAAATTTTATAGATTTATGTATTTTCTAGTGCATAAGAGAGATGAGGCTAGAAAAGAGTTTCATAGACCTAGACCATATGCTCAATTTTCAAGAACTAGTTGTAAGAATCCTAGGACGAATGAGTGACGAATTCCAAAATTTAATAGTGATATGAGTAAGAATGCACAAGGGAAGAAAGTAGAAGTTGTTGTCGCTCAAATGAACTTTGTGAAGAAATAGGTTACATTTGTTCCTTGTATTGATCCGGGAGATGGAACACCTATCACTATGTAGGTAGATAGTTTCTTAGAATGGCTATGCTTTTCTAGGATCCCATTCCTAGTTCATTTTGGATTTATTTGGGAACAAGTCAATGTGGGTGAAAGAGTTCATTGGTATTATTTCTCATGTGTTGGTGAGATTTTCATGAATATGTGTATTTTTCACGCATTTACTTTCTATGTTATATTTCTTTACTAAATATGATTTTGTAAATATCCTTGAAACAATATTATTAAAAAATCCAAAAATATTTTTTGTTTATTCTTTTTGTATTATGGTTTAAGTCTTTGATTCATTTTTATTTGATGATGTATTTAAATTGAATGATGATGAAAAAGTGAATTCTAAACCATTTGATGAAAAAGTTTTATTGATTTAATTTTTTTTTGGAAAATCATGATTGTCAAATTGATTGAGATCTATGGTATTGACTTTGCACTACTTTCATTTGCATATCACTTGTTGTATATGATTATTACCACATTGATCTTGCTTAAAGTTCTTAATTTTATCATGATCAACTCCCTGAGAACTTATTGGTGTTTTGTTATTTGAGATTTTGTGTAATTCTTACTATGAAGTAGTTGAAAAAAAAAACCTTTTCAAAAGCATTGATAAGGACTTCCACTACAGTGTTTACACTCATTTTAGATATTTAAATGTTTTTATGAAGGTTACATCTAGGCATGTGAAAATCCAATCGGTAGAAAAATCCAAAATATGTTGACAAAGAGCCATAAGCTAAGACCTTGAATCGACATGAAAAACAAAATTGGGCTTAGCATTTCAAAAATGAAATTTGTTATTTAGTTATCAATCAAAATATTTTATATCAACATGCTTGAGGAAGTTAATGGATTGAAACCATCATATTGAGTTCAAAAGGATATTGATGTAATGATTATTTTTATGCATGATTTTTAATGTCTTACATGAATTGATTATGTGTATTCATTTTGATTTTGTACTCCTATTTGTCACATGAATCATACCTTGATTGATATTACGAAGCTGCAAAATATTAATTCGATAAGAAGTTTATCCCTTTAATATTGAATTGATTGATAATAAGTTAAATGTGTTTTTAATCCATGTTTTTAATTAATATTGAAATGAAATATTTATGTCAAATCATTAAAGCATGAGTTGCCTATTCACGTTCACACTTTACACATTTAGTGTTTGAATTTGTATATATGTGTGTGAGTTATTGATTTTTTCTAATTTTTCATTTTTATCCTAAATTTATTTCTTAAAGTTATTGATTTTTTTTCGTCCATCTTTATTCATTCATGTCTCTTAGATTCAAAAGGTTGAGTTATAAATTTTTGGAATTTTTATTGTAATTGGTATATTCACTTATTTTTTCTTGAACGCCTTCAAAAGTTGTCTGTTCTCATGGTGTTCATTCACACGGATGCATTTCTTTGTTGTGCCCATGCCTCCTTGGTCTTGGAATACCATTTTTAGGTATATGCCCCGTTTTCATTTACTATATAGATTTTTATGAACTTTTTTCAATGTGTTGTTATTGTGTGCCTTGATAGTATTCTCTTCTTAGATCTTTTGTCACATTGTGTTTTATTGGATTAATTATTCTTAAAGTTTCTTATATTCTCTAGGATTGATTATCGACTACCTTTTTCTTTGCTTATTTACCCTAAGTAGTTCGAGTGACTAGTGAGCCTTGACTTTTATTTTAGATTGGTTCTATGAGAGATTTTTTTGAGTTTGTGAGTTGGAATTTTGCTTATCACTATTATTATCTTGTTAGTTAAAATTTAGACACCTTGTTACTTGTAGTTTTTTATATCACTTGTGACTTTGTGGTGTTTGTTTTGATTAGTCTTCGATATTATATCTTTTTCATCATCTCTTGTGAGCTTATATGGTTTAAGATATATATATTTTTATATCACGAATTTCTTGATTGTTTTCGACATATTTTACCATTGTTACTGTCTCACATGTCACTTCACATGTTCCATGTTCACAAGTCTCTATCACATGATTCCCTGTTCTATATCCATGTTCATATGCCCCCATGTTCTCATATCGTTTATTGATATCTTATTGTGACACTTATACTTCTACTTCCATCATGTTTCACATGCTACATATGTCATGCTTTGTCATGTTATCCTTGATTTTCTTCTCGTTCGCATATCTTTTGGGGGTATGTTATACTTAAAGAGATTACATGTTCCTTGTTCCAATGTCATTTAATTATGGATATCTTGTCATGGTACTTTTTCATTGTTGCTAGTATGTTATTTCTAATATGATTTTGTTTTTCATATCACATGTTTCTTAAGCTCTATCATTGATTCTTTTGATCGTATCATTGACATCTTGTGACTTGTTGTTATGGATGTCCCACACGCATTTGATGAGGATTAGAGATTTTTTCATATTTCTATCGATTATCCATAAATGAGATCTTTTTGTACCAATTCATTGGTACTTAGGTGTTAGATATTCGTACCTTTCTCCTTGGTACTGGATTCTTGAATATTTGGATGTTTATGTGGATGATTTATGCACATTTACCTTATTTTCTCATTGAGTTATCTTTATTTTTATGGTACTCTATGTTAGCTTTGTGAATTTACATCCTCAATCGATACATTTCTCAATTGGTATCATCTTCTTAAGATCATATTTTTATATCAGTGCTTCGTATATGATTTCATTATATTTATATTGTTTGTATATCATATATCCTAGTTTTATGCTTATTGATTTATATCTTTCTTTTACTAGTTCCTATTTTGAGATGCATATGATGATACACTTGTATATGATCACTGTGTATTCCTTTTATAGATTTTGTTTTTCACATGCTTTCCTGGCTCTTGCTTTGCTAGTTCTACTTGCCATCATGATATTACTTACCGTGCTACATTCATTTTCTCTAATATATTTCTTCTCTTTGTCTTTTCGTGACAAAAAAGGGGATAATAATTTTCCCATCTCCATGTCTCATATGCAAAAAATAAAGGGCGATTTGTTAAAAGGGGGAGAAATATCTATGATATGGGGAGATGTTAGTTAGATGGAGCCATACTTATTGTGTTACTCGATGATATTTTATGATTTCATATTCCACATATTTACATGCATAATTTATATTTTTTTTGGAGCATTCCTAAGCTAGGGGAGTTTCTCTTTGTACATTCTTGCCTGCGTGATGTTGTTTATTTTTCATGTGATTTCAGCATTGGCATTGATGATTCCGACTCCAAACCATATTCAAACTCAACTATTGATGTGTCATTTCTCTTATGGACTTTTTGTACATTACCTTCCTACTACTTTCACTATATGGCTAGTGAGGAGTAAGTCTTGTAGAGATAAAAAAATAATTTTGGGTTTCGGGGGTTTTTCCTTGGAATAGACAAAGTGGGAAATTGAAAATGTAATTTTATAATATATAATAGGTTTCATTATTATTATGTCAAAACATTTGAGTAATTGAGTCCTTCAAAGTAATAAGACTGGATTCGTCATGAGTAAGGCGGGGTCTAGTTTAAAAGAGATGAATATTGAATATTGAAGGTCCAGCACCACCACTCATTGATGATTTGTGTTTCCATGCATGCACATTGAAGTTTTAAGACTATATTCTTTTACTAGATTATGAATTGATTATGTACAAACACACACACGTGAACAAGATATTTTTAAAATGTGTGAGGATTTTGAAACTTTATGGAATAAGTGTTTTATATATTTTAAAATTGTTTTAGAGGACGACTGAAAATGATTTTAGGAGTTAAATAAAGTTTTGTAACTTACCAAGGCTTGTTAGAAAAATGTTTTTTGCCTTAGTCATTCACATGGCTCTAATTTCTACTGTACGCCTAGAGGCAATTGCATGGCATCAAAACATGCTCGTGCTTATAGAGAGGGATAAGATTCCACACTGCCTGGAATTGTGCGCACGACCATAACTAACCGTGCGCATGATGACGGTAAATTTTAAAATTTTCTAATAAATAAGCCAATAATTCTCCCACGTATTAATATCCATAAAAACCTCAGAACTCAAAGACATGCATTTTTGAGGTTGTGAACATTTTATTTTTGCTTATGTTTGCAATTTCACTTGTTCCCTTCAAAATTGTTAAAGCCTAGATCTATACTTGTTTAATGCTTTTGAGAGAGAATGAGAGTGTTTTGGTTCAGATTTCACATAGCATATTCAGTTCAAACCAATTTATCTTTCAATTGTATGACCATCTACTCCTGGACCTAAAAGAGGAGGCACTTCATATTATTGGAGAGTTTGGAGTGTGGCACAACTTCTAAGGAAGATAATGGACTTATTCATTCACAACATAGAGATAATTCTCAATGACTGTGGGGAAGAGTTGAAAGGTTCATAGGTGACAACACAATAGTGTTTATGTGAGAAGCACCTTCTTGCCTTTTATAAAAAAAAATCTAGTACAAATGAGAATTGGAGTGAGCAGAGGTTTTTTACCCATAGGGTGGTGTTTTTCCTCATAAATATATCTTATGTTTGATTGTGAATGATTGATACATATGTGCACACATTTGATCACAAACATCACTTAGATCCTAATTGAATCTAGTAAAATTAACTAAAACTGACATATGTGTGCTAGATCTAATTTCGTTACCCTAGATTCACCTAATTACTTTATTGCATGATTTAATCAAATAAATTTGGTAGAAATTGTGTTCAGCAACTTGATTATGGAAGAGAAATTGTTTAAAATCAAAAATTGGTCATAAGATGCCTTCAAACCTGCACACTTATATAATACACTCCTTAATCATGTCTGAGTGAATTTAGGATAACACGCCTTTATTTTAGTTTAGTAATTAGATGAGCTCTTCTTTGATAAAGTATCTCAGGCCAACCCCAATATGTAATTCTTTGGATTGATCATTTACATCAATGTATACAGTGATCAGAGCATTAACTGGCTCACCTCTTTGATCTTTCTCCTCACCCCGCGGGTCGAGAGTACCCACATTCAACATTTGTATGACTAAGGTATCAAGATGGAGCTCAAGCATTGGTGCGGGAGGAGGTAAGACCTATGATAAGACTTCTGTTCCCTTATGTGAATATTTAGGGACCTTCGATCAGATCTGGGGAGTCTTTAATGACTTATTCTTATATTTTATGGAAGTTATGTACAAATTCAATCTTTCTTTCGATCTCCAAACACTTCTCCCACTCCCGTAGGGGTTGGTAACCTCATTACCAGTCTCTAGGTTGAGAACACAACATCCAAATAATTCAGCGATGGTACACCTAGGATCACATTATAAGTAGATAGGTGATCCACCACTATGAACTTATTCTAGATAATTGTTTAGTAATATCTAGAACCAATGGTGGGGGCAGTGACATATCCAAATCCATAGGCCCTCTCTCTGTTAAATCCAATGAGAGGAGTGGTGAATGGTTTCATATGTTTTTATCCAAGCTTCAAAATCATTTAATAATAGGATATTCATAGAGATCCATGTGTCAATTAGGACCTGCTATATGTTGGCGTTCCCCATGATCACTGTAATTACAAAGGGGTCATCAGGATTCAGACGAACAACCTTGAGGTCTATTTTTGGAAATACCATCATTGGCACTCTCTTCGGAGCTTTATGTGGAAGGGAGATATAGTTGACCTGCATTTTGTGTTGTTGTATGCTCTTGAGTGGGTCTTTCTGACTGTGGGTCAGAGTCCACCTCTGACAAATCCTCCAGAGATTCTTTGGACATCAATCAAAGGTATGTCATCCTAATTTTTATTATTGTTATTATGTTGACCTCTACTATCATCTATGGTAATAAATTTTGTTAAGGTGACCCCTCTTGATTAATCTTTTGATAGATTCTTTCATTTTAAAAAAGTTATTGGTGTTATAACCGTGGTCTCTTTGAAATCGCCAGAACATTGACTTATCTTTTTTATTTTCAGTGGTCCCCATGGGCTTTAGTGGAGGCAAGAGACCATGTGCCTCTCCTACTACAAAGACTTCCTCTAAAGTAGTTGTGATTAGGGTGAAATACTTGGCCTTTAAAGGACCATTGGTTTTACCTCCTCCCTTTTTGTCTTGGCCTCAACTACTTATGAGGTATCCCCAAGGTGGGATAATACATCGTTCCTTTTCCCTTGCTGGGGAGAGACCGTGGCATTACTTATAGAGATGGTGTCTTTATCATTCATATACTTACGAGCACTTTTGAGCATCTCAGTCATGGACCTTAGAGGTTTCTAGCTAAAGGACATCACTAAGTCTTCTGAAGTGAGGCATGGGATGAAAGAGACCATGCAAATGGTGCCATTCAGATTGTCAACCTGGAGAGCTTCCAACTTGAATCTCTTGGCATATTCCCTGAGATATTCTCTGACCTTCTATTTAAAGTGGAGGCGGGAAGTGACTGGCTTCCCCATCTTTTTCACCCTCATAAAATGGATGATAAAGGATCTTACCAGCACAGTGAATCTTGTTATGGTCCCTGGCTTGAGCTTTGCAAACCAGTGTCTAGTAGTTCCCCTTAAGGTAGTGCAAAGATATATTTATAATACCTCATCTAGGGTATCTTAAAGGAAAATCAGTGATATGTAGGTGTCCAAGTGATCAATTGGATCCTTAGATTCATCGAAAGGTACAATAGTGGGCATTTTCTACTTTGGGAATTTACATCTTGTACTGGTTAAGGAAAGTCCTCAATTATTCATCCATCTTCTTAATCTCATTATCCAAGGGCCTATCCACCCTACAACCCCTTGTAACACCGGGAAGCGATAAATAATCGTTAAAAGGAATGAAGGTTGTTTACCATTAGGGGCTTATAGGAACACCCTCTAGATCATTATCTCCTTCTAAGTGAAGCTCATGGTTTTCTCCAGTATGGCTATGTTCTAGTGAAACTGGCTCCTCTACCATTGGGGGAGAGGAAGCCTACTGATAATGGTAGCCAAGTGCTCTCGAACATCTTTTTGCAGAGCCTCCATTTTATTGAAAGAATGGTCTAAAAAGAATTCATTGGCATCTTAAAAGGAATATGATGTGTATTTGTAAGAAATGGAACTTTTTGTTCCCTCAAACGGTGTCAAACTGATGGGTGTTAAAATTGTATATGATCTTAGGCGTATTGGTGCTCCCCTCTAGATCTCATATAGGTAAGAGGAAAGAAGTGTTAAAGTGTGAGATAATTATTTAAAGTTGTTCAGACATCAGTAGATAATCCTACGTCCATTGTAAAAGAGTGTTTATATTGTTTATTAGATCATACAATAGTTATTAAAATCAGATATACTACTTGACCTTTAGTTAAGAAAGTCTGAGGTCTTTCAAACTTTGTTAATAATCCAAAGGACCTTAGAAAGTAACGGATGGACTTCTTTATGGTTTTATTAGTATTGACTTAAGGATCAATAAGGTAAAAATGGAGTTTAAGATAATTATAAATGGTCATGGTCATGATAGTGGGTTAAGAGAATACAAAGTAAGGAGTAAGAAATTATAAATGCTAAAACTCTTAGTTATCTGAATGTATGATCATATAAACATCTATTTAGCCTTCAATCGGCCTCCTATTTATATGAAAACTCTAAAAGAGAGAATGATTAGATTTTCACAATATAGTTGTGATGCCCCGAAGGTCTGAAGACATTAGGAAGGTGGTAAAGGGTTGGCCAATGATTTTCCAGATCGTGTAAGGTAGTTTTTGAGTGCATTAAATGTAGATGGAAGCCTTCAATGACAGTGAGTTTAACTCGTTATAGTAGGTAAAAAATTGTGATTTCCTTTTACATACCTGCAAGACTAGTTGTAGAATCTTTGTCGTAGGTTCTAGAGGTAAGGAATTTTGCAATGAGATACCTTAGTGAAAAGGGTTAGGTGACATTAGGAGGTCATTTCTCTTTAGATATATGTATGTTTTGACCTTAAATCGTACTGGAACTCTGGGGTTGGTCTCTCTGAGCTTGATTGTGTGTCACGATGGAATGACTGGCCCTTCTAGGAGGAAGGACGAATGACCGAGGCATGCTACAGTATTGTGTATTTCTCTTGAGATCAGCGGAGGTCTTGGGTACCGAGTAGTGGTTTGTCTATGGTTAGGGATCAGGCTTGGGACCTCTGTTCTTTCCTTGGGGTAGTCGAGGGGTTTAAGAACCATTTAATTACAAAGTGTTAAATAGGGTATCATGAACCATTATGAACTTTGTTAGGATGCTTGCTATAGTCATTAAATGAATTTCTAGTGTATAATTTTGTTTATACACAAAAACCTCTTCTTTAGAGGAATCATCATCCTCAATGTCCATATCCTCAAAACATTCTTCTACAATAAGGTGGGGTACTGAGACTACAACATTTTATCTACTAACTCCGGAGCGCTACCCACTAACAGAGGGTGGAGAGGGATATCATAAAATTCATTGTCAATCTTCCTCTGAGGACCTGTAGCCAAAATACTCATCATCACAAAATTAATCAGGGGATATATTATCGACCCCCATGGGTTAAAATTAGTATTTATGGAGTTTGAAGTAGATCCAAACTCATTAACACTATTGGGCTAGTTTCTTAATTCTTTTGGGATGCCATTGTTGAGTTTCGAGGAGATCAAAGAGAAAAAGGAAATGAGTGAAGTTGAAGAGACTAGTAGACTGAAGTGAGGATTTTTTATTTCTAACATTCATTTATTTATATAGCTTCTGATCAAAAGTAATGATGGCATAAATGTGGAGTTATGGCGTGTGGAAACTAACGGTCAACTAATTAATGTGCCCAAAAATCAATTAGTGAGGAGGGTATATTTACACATATTATCATCGACTAATGAAAGTTTCTTACATAGAATTACTAATTGGAAACTGCATCCAAAATATAATATGTGGGTTTAATGAAAAAAATAACTCAAACTCTTAACACTTGTCAAGGCTTTGGAGATGGAATTACGCACTAACCGACAATTATACGAGCATTTAAACACATAGCTGGGAAAATCCAATCGGGTAACCACCCAACAGTTACGTGATAGTTGCATAAAAAAAATTCTACAAACAAGTAGATAGAAGACAAAGGAAAAGGGACTCCCTTAATAATAAAAACTACATTTACTCGTTTTATCTTTTTTTCCCTTTTTTTTTCTTTTCATTTATTCAGAGTATATATTTCATTCAAAATTGTTCGTAAAATTAATGGAAACTTTCATTATAATTTATTAAAAGTATACTTTCCTTCACATTTGATTCGTTTTACTCTCTTTAGTTTAGGTTGCATTATTTTTCATAGATGTAATGACCGCCATTTTCCACGTTAAGTTTGGCCAGACATAATACTGGTCTAATAATTTATACCATTCTCAGTATCAACCGTGAAAATATAATTCTTATTTAAAACGTCCACGCACAAAAAACATGAAATAATAACTGACCATGAATAAATCCCAACTCTCAAAAATCATAAAACATTCATCCCATATAACTTGAAATAACTAACTGGAATGAATAAGTCTTGGGACTATTCCCCTATAATATCTTGAATATAAGTCTTGGGATTATTCCCATACAACCTATTGTATAATTAAAGAGCTAAATCATCTACTAAGAAATGCAACTACAACTCTGATCCTCTATCAGCACTGCTTTTCCTTTCTAAGATAACCTGGGGGTAAAATATTTTATAATTTGGGTGAGCACCCTAAATTTGCAATGTTAGAGTGAAAAACTAAAATATAGCAACACAGTTAATTCACATTACATACCTCTCATTGGCTCTCACATGCACTAAGTATCCCACCCCTCAAGTGTAATACTATAAGCATTTCCAACCCAAGCCCAACATGTGATTCAGTCTCTATTCTAACATAACAATATCAATGGCCACTAGCCCACATATAATCAGGAGGTAAATATCTACACATGTTCTCTCAGTCCCAAGAACTAACACCACAGTACTACCATCGCATCACATTATGTATTTTACTTAGCGTTGTGTTCATTATATATATATATATATATATATATATATATATATTGTAAGGACATAAATTTCCAATTAAGTCCCTGTATGGTTTTGACTTAATTTCGTGAACAAAACTGTGTTTGTAATATGTCATAGGGAGATTTTATTTTGTCACGATCCCACTTGGTCTATGACATATTGAAGAAATTTGAAGATGTTACGGCAAAGCTTCAAAGAATTTAGCATGCCAAAGTTTAATTGGTGCAAGTATAATCATCTTTAAAGTTAATTGCATTCCGAGATCACTCAGGTATGAATGCGTATAACTAATGGTGCTCGAAATTATTTTTATAAAAGATAAGAATGTATTTTTATAAAGAAAAATGATTTAAAATGTTTTTAAAAGTGTTTTAAAGGTTTACACTACGTTTTATTTTGATATACTCGAAATAGAGTTTAACTAATTTGGATCTCTTTTGAAAGAGACGTTTTGAACTAAAACTCAAAAAAAGTCAAACTCGCGTCAGGTCACTCAAACTACATAAGGATCTCATTCAAACGAGATGCCTATGTCGCGCGAAAGACGTCACATTGTCATTCGAACGAACCGTTTTTCAGTGTTTCATAAGTGTGCATTCTGGAAAACAGTATTCGAACCAGAAACTTGTTTGCACATATTTTATAAGGTTTACTAAGCATAAACACATCCTTAGAGTTTGCAAAGATTCGAGATATCATTCTTACACGTTTAAGTGATCTTGCTGCACCAAAGAAGTTGGTTCTATCATTGAATATCAAAGGGTTTTGCGGTGAAGAAAATAGAAGGACTTCTTATTCGACATTGTAGATGAATCCAAGTCAATCGGTGAACACCGAGACATACGTGGACGCGTGTGTTGTGGACAGGTATCGTGGAAGTCATAATTTCTATGTGGGCACTATTGAAAAATGGTTGAAGATCAAAAGGAGCGTCAAGATCCGAGAGGATCAAGTCATTGAGTAAGGCTAATCTGTCTTTGTAAAACCATTGTTCATAGTGATTTTCTGGCTTGGGCCGTCTGAGGTTGTTTTCCCGTTTTGGGTTTTTTCCTCGTACATCCGGCGTTGTGAGTATTCTGTACTTTATTTTACTTGCTTTACTCACTAGCTGCATGTTTAGTATTAATCAAGATAAAATTGGTTTAAAGTAATAAATGGGTTTTCACAACTTGTTTTGGTGCATAATTAAAAGTTGGATAATTTTCGGAGACAATTGGTTTGATTTGAAAAACACACATATTGGGAACTTTCAAATTGGTATCAAAGAAAAAAAACATATTTTTTTTTGTGATCCCGTGTGTTTGTTTATCCCTCCTGTGTTTGTTGTCTCTTGATGGATTCTCTAAGCTTTAACAATTTACATCGTTTGAATTTAAAGTTTGCAAAACGTATTGAAGTTTTGGAGAAAGAAAATTATGGTTTCAAAAATAGGATTGAATATTTGCAAACGTTTCAAATTCAAAGAGATACTTGTCTTGAGCAATTTATTTCCTTGTTTACAAATTTTAATATATTAAAATTGGGCAAAAAGGAGAGTGATGATAGAGTCCTCGTTTTATTAAAAGAGTTAGAGGATTTAAAAATTCTAAAGTTTGTGCCGTTGAGGAAAATAATTCGATTAATGATTTTGTGGCACGATAAAAGGCTCTTAGGGATAAGTTTGCTCATATTAAGGGGGAGCGAGATAACCTTCTAGGGTTAATTAAAAATTTAAAGAAGGAGTCCCAAAAATTTGAGGAGTCTAAACGTCTTCTTGAGTCGAAAGTTTTGAAGTCAAAAAATGATTTAAATGACTCGAGTAGTGCTAGTAGTAACTTAACTTGTTCTAGTGGTTCGAATGTAAAATCCAAAACCATAGTTTATCTTAGAGAATCAACCACATCCGAGGGTATTAGAAAAGGTCAACCTAAAGGTCCTATTCCTCGTTTTGTTTTCACATGTTCGCACTGTGGTAGGAAAGGTCACCTTAGGAGTTTTTGTTTTTATCTTAGAAAAGGCCCTAGGAAGACTAAACGTAGTGTCCCATTGGTTCCTAAAACCCGTTTTATTAGGTATACACCTGTTTGGGTTAGGAAATCCATTTTTGAGATGCTAAATGCTTCGTTGGTTGATTCTCACGTGCATGCATATGATTCATCTCTTGCTATTTCTTATGGATAGTAGCTTGCATGTTTTGTTATACACTAGCCCTTGCATCATGATTTATAATTTGCTAGTGTTATGACATTTTTATCTCTTTGTATTATATTTTTCATTTGTTTGAGTCAAAATATGAAAAGCCAAAAAGATTTTCGGTTTTTGTTTTTGAGTTTACATGTTTGATGTGGCATATTGGTGTGCTTGGACCCCCCCCCCCCCCCAACATCATTTCATATCCGTGTGGGTAGGACATTTGGTCATTATTATCAATGCTTAGAATGGCCTTAACCATTGTTTATATGGGGTTGTTTCGAAGTTGATATGCATTTTGATTCGACTTTGTATATATGACAACATTGCACACATGCACGAGTTTATATGGATGTTTGACTTCTCTTGCATATTTGAATTTGGTGAGGCGTTCATATCTCAATCTTGTCATCTATGCATAAGTAGACTTAAGGGGAAGTGTGCATGTAATAACCGTTTACCGTGAGGATTTGAATTGAAAAAAATATTGAGTGATTCACGAGAAAGGGCTGCGAAAGTTCAAAATAACTCGTCGTGAAAGTCACCGTTTAAAAGAGCCCAAAAGAAACTGCAATATGCTAAGAAAAGGGCCAAATTAGTTTAGTTCATTCCAAAGAAAATATGATATTATTGAGGGAGTTTGGATGGATTAAAAAATTTAAACGGGTTTGCACAACTAATCCTAATGTTGAAACATTGGAATTTGACGATATTGTTTGTAGAATTGTCAAAATTCTGGATTTGTGCGCATGTAGTTTGTTTAGTTCATTAAGCTCACATTTTAACTGTCATATGGCTATAATAAAGTTTGATGATTTATCGCTATCAATTAGAGTTTCTTGAACATTTCGATGTGTTGGAATTATGACTCTTTTGTTTTAGTTTCACACCTATGCATTCCATATCCATGTTTGAGCACATCGGTACTATGTTTGCATGTAACTCGCATTTTTAGTTTTTATGAGTTTTTGGGTTTTGTGCTAAAAGCCTAATGTTTTAACACTATTTTTCTTCTGTCAGGCCCTTCCTGGAATTTTTTTTGGAAATTTTACATTCCATATCCATGTTTGAGCACGTAGGTACTATGTTTGCATGTAACTCGCATTTTTAGTTTTTATGAGTTTTTGCGTTTTGTGTAAAATGCCTATTGTTTTAACACTGTTTTGCTTCTGTCAGGCCCTTCCTGGAATTTTTTTTGGAAATTTTTTCACTGGGTAATATTATATAATATTTTTGGGAATCTGGAAAATTTTGGCAGGTCGCGAGAAGTCGTTCAAGTGACATATCCATCTCGCGCGATCGACAGTTGTACTTCATTCGAGCGACATCCTCAATTCATTTGAGTGACGTCCCTAGCTCGTTCGAACGATAGCCTAATTTCTTGCTTTTGATTGGTTTGCAGTCCGCTGGTTTAAAATGGTATATTTTTGGTACTGCTGGAAGTGTTTCTAGACTGATTGGTTTATATGCAGGATTTATTGGTTCTGAATTGGTTTTTTGCATATAGTCCGTTTATCACACCTGATTAATTTGCTATATTCTTTGTGTGATTCCTTAGTTTACTAGATACTGATTTGTCTTTTACCTGACCATATTTAGTTGGTTGTTTCATTATTATCTAGTGATTTCACATTGATTCATATTGGTTTATATTCTCATGCTAGATATTTTGCTTGGCTTATCTTTTCACCGGGTTGTCTATTCAAGACAAAAAGGGGGAGACATGCATGTGATGTAGGGGGATATTTGAGCATGTTTTGATTTACATATGTTTAGAAATTTGTATCTCAAATTGGTAGTACATATTGGTATTAGTTTTTTGCTCAAATTGTTTAACAAATGTTTTTTCAGAGATTATTCATATTGGTTTCTATTATTGTTTGGTATCATTTGGATAAATATGTTGGTATCAGTTTATTCCTCCATACTTTACTGGGTATTTGTTTGTCTGTTTCATGTGTGTAGGTATGTTTCAGGGATTCGAGAATTCAAGTCTACATCACATTCAGATAGTTTATGCTCATCGGTGCTACATATTTTAGTCTGTGTCCTGTATTTTTTATTTTGGGTTTACGGGATGGGATTTAGGCATCATACGGCTTGACAGTCCGGCTTTGGCATTTCACTGGCTTAGTTTCGTCCCAAAATAGTCAAAGGGGGAGATTTGTAAGGACATAAATTTCCAATTGAGTCCTTGTATTGTTTTGACTTAATTTCGTGCACAAAACTATGTTTGTAATATGACATATGGAGATTTTATTTTGTCATGATCCCACTTGTTCTATGACGTATTGAAGACATTGCGGCAAAGCTTCAAAGAATTTATCATTCCGAAGTTTAATTGGTGCAAGTTTAATCATCTTCAAAGTTAATTTCATTCCGAGATCACTCAGATATGAATGCGTATAATTAATGGTGCTCGGAATTATTTTTATAAAAGATAAGGATGTATTTCAATAAAGAGAAATGTTTTAAAATGTTTTTAAAAGTGTTTTAAAGGTTTACACTACGTTTTATTCTGATATACTCGAAATAGAGTTTGACTAATTTGGATCTCTTTTGAAAGAGACGTTTTGAACTAAAAGTCAGAGAAAGTCAAACTGACGTCAGCTCGCTCAAATGACATAAGGATCTCGTTCGAACGAGATGCGTATGTCGCGCGAATGATGTGGCATTATCGTTCAAATGACTCATTTTTCGAGGCGGCACTTATTTGTTATTTAAAGCGTGTTTCTATCAGAGTTTCGTAAGTGTGCATTCTGGAAAACATTATTCGAACCAGAAACTTGTTAGCACATGTTTTCTAAGGTTTACAAAGCATAAACACATCCTTAGAGTTTGCAAAGATCCGAGATATGATTCTTATATGTTTAAGTGATCTTGTTGCACTAAAGAAGTTTGTTCTATCATTGAACATCAAAGGGTTTTGTGGTGAAGAAAACATAAGAACTTCTTGTTTGACATCATAGATGAATCAAATACAATCGGTGGACACCGAGACATACGTGGATGTGTGTCTTGTGGACATGTATCATGGAAGATGGAATTTCTACGTGGGCACTGTTGAAGAATGGTTGAAGATCATAAGGAGCATCAAGACCCCTGGGGATCGAGTCATTGAGTAAGGCTAATATGTCTTTGTAAAACCATTGTTCATAGTGATTGTCTGGCTTAGGCCGTCCGAGGTTGTTTTCCCGTTTGGGTTTTTTTCTTGTACATCCGGCGTTGTGAGTGTTCTTTACTTTATTTTACTTGATTTAATCACTAGATGCATGTTTAGGAATAATCTAGATAAATTGGTTTAAAGTAAGAATTTGGGTTTTCACAACTTGGTTTGGTTCATAATTAAAAGTTGGATAATTTTTGGAGAAAATTGGTTATATTTTAAAAACACACATATTGGGAACCTTTCATATATATATATATATATATATATATATATATATATACGACACACCAAGACATCTACCTTCGGTGTCCGGTTCGTGCTCTATCGTTACGTTCGGAGGAGTCCCTCACCAAATGGATTTAAACAAAACATGCACAAATGGGGCAATCACTACGCCGTACACCATCACACACCCATACCTCTGACTATGATACTGGATCCATCCATCCCACTTCTCTCGTTACGAAGTGGTGCCCCAAAAAGTATGATCCAAAATAGCGACCTACATTACGCCTAGCCCCCCCCCCCCCCCTGTGTTGGCGCATGGTACTGGTCTGATAACATACATAACCCCAATTGATAGGCCTTACACGAACACGGGTATGTCCACACAAATACTAAATACATATAAATAGCACACAATGTGTATATATAATTATCCTCTTAACTACCGTAACTTTATTTCATCATTCCCAAAATTTAAATCCTTATCTTAAATATTAAAACTCTAGTTAACTATTAAATTCATCATTTATTGAATAACGACACAAATTAACTTTCAACTAAATATCCCTTCACTTGGATAGCCTCCCATGTACTCGCTTGAACTCGTAAAAATCCCCCAAACGTCACCACGGTCTAACCTTGACCCGGGCCCTAGAAGCCATGGATTTGCCCTTAGAGCCGAATCAATTCTCTCTAGACTGAATCGATTTGCCCTAGAGGCCGAATCGATTTTCAATATGGGTTTCTTCCCTAAAATTCCATTCTCAATTTAAAGGCTTTATACAATTGAATATCAAGAACCATAATTATATTATAGATAAGCGAACCTATTTACATCATTCTATGACTTATATACACATGATAGTCCCCGATAATTCAAGTTATTAGATTATAAAACTCACAAGTTGTTTAAACCCAACAAGTCCATAATTCTCATCTGAAAATTCCCAGAATAGTAAGATCAATACATGATTAGAATTCATCCATAAACATAAATTCTATTACATGTATTCGAGTAATAGTTACTCCAATCAAACGATATCAATTCATGGTTTGTCACTAAGGTATATATTTCTCAAAAAACAAATAATCATCAATTAATTCTAAGCATCCCTAGATCCAAATTCATCTATATTTCAATCTTCAATCAAATTTATAACCCTGAGTTGGTATGAAAGACATGCATATGAATCAAGAAACACATTATTAAAAGTTTTGCAAGAAAATTTTGCATTTTAAAGATGATAGATTCATCCTCAGTTAAGCCTTTATTACTTTCTTCTTCTCCAACTTTAGTAACTCCCCAAGAAGGTGTAAACCTACTAGGTTTTCTTAGAAGTGGATGAACTTCTTAATTATGTCGGGTTATACTCGTAATAAAACCCTTAATCCCATATCTCTAACTGTGTTCCTCTCTTCTTCTCCAATTTCAGGCCCCCAAATAAGCCATGAATAACACTCAAATTGGTCCAAAGTCTCCCCTGAGGGTATAACTATCCCCCAGTCCTAATTTAAGATTTTTTAAAATGCCTAAACGAGTTCCTAAATCACTCCAAAACATACTCAAACATTCTCTACGATAAGTTACACATTTTATTCATACTAGTCATGTGATAATAATAATAATAATAATAATAATAATAATAATAATAATAATAATAATAATAATAATAATAATAATAATAATAATAATAATAATAATAATAATTCACATAACATGAAAATAAATTATTCTACTAATGCACACATTCGATTAAATCGAATCACTTAATCATGCACAATCATATTCAAGAAATTTATTCACATAATTTACTAATTTTAGTTCTGCCAATTTGAATTGTATAAAAATGTGCGTTACTACATCCCCCCCCAAATACTGGAATTATGCCCTCGGAATTTAAAATGTACCTGATTTGAAGAGTTTCGTATATTCTCTACTGTGTCATCCTCCCACTCCCACGTCGACTAATCCTCATTGTGGTTTCCCCACTATATGCATACTGAAGCAACAACCTTGGAATGAAGTCTAAGCTACTTGCAATCTGGAATGGAAACTGGTCTCCCCTCGTAACTCACATCGAGATATCTATCTATCTCGTTAAGATTTATATACTAATAAGATACCTCATCTCTTAAGGAATATCTGTAACATCAAAATAAGGAAAATGTTATGGATCCTTTGCAAATGAAATATTAAGGCTAGTCGATGTGTTACTCATCCAATCTTCTCAATAATGGGGAAATGTCCCATTTACCGAGGAGCCAGCTTCCTTTTATTCCCAAATCACATCACTCCCTTCATGGGAGACACCCTGATTATAACCTGATTTCCAACCTTAAAACCCAAGTCCCTCTAATCTACATCAGAATAACTCTTATGTTGATCTTGGGAAATCTGAATCCCAGGACTAATCATCTCCACCTTCTACGTAGTGTCCTGGAAGAACTCCGGTCTGACAAGCTTGTTCTCCTTCACTTCTAATCAAAAGGAGAGATAATGACAAGTCCTCCCATACAATGACTCGAAAGGTGATATATCGATAGTGAACTGGTAAATGTTTTGTTTAGCAAACTCCACTAATGGTAAGTATTTCTTCTAACTACCATTGAAGTGAAAAATACATATCGACAACATGTCCTCTAACATCTAATTCACCATCTTTGTCTAACAATCCGTCTATTGGCGATACAAGGTATTCAACCACAACTCCATCCCTAATGCATGTTGGAAACTGATCCAAAAGTGGGACAAAAATGTCTAATTGAGTGATACAGCATGTAACTTAACAATATTTGCAAGAAAGAACTTGGAATAATTCTCCGAAGTGTAGTATGTCCAAACTAACACAAAGTGAGCCACCTTAT
Organism: Sambucus nigra; assembly: GCA_949130495.1. Lineage (NCBI taxonomy): Eukaryota > Viridiplantae > Streptophyta > Magnoliopsida > Dipsacales > Adoxaceae > Sambucus > Sambucus nigra. Next base: position 156,446,115 of record OX422207.1, on the reverse strand, counting down.
TCAAAGGTTCAATAATCACCCTGATGACATCATGTGACATAGGTAACCCTATAATAAAATCCATGGAAATGCTCTACCATTTCCCCATCCAAATATCAAGAGGTTGTAGAAGGCTATGTCCTTTTTCATGCCTACCCACCAATACAAGCGCCTTAAACCCCGGTACATCTTATCCATATTAGGATGTATCAAAAAATTTGATCCATGTGCCTCAGTCATAATTGCTCATCATAATTCCTCATCTTTTTTAACTACTAACCTATCGTTGAATTCTAATCCCCCATTCGAACTAATTGAATGATGCTCTGAGCCCTTTGCCAACAACTGTCTTGCCTTATCTTAGAAGATACGATCTCCCCTCTATTCCTTTACGACTCGAGTGATGATTTCATATGTCATGGTAATAATTACCATAAAATCACTGGACAACTCATCATCAATATGAAGTGAATCCCACTTTAACTTCCATATTACTGCCAACTCTACTATGAGCTTATGGCTCAAGGCATCTGCCACTACAATTTCCTCGCCCGAATGATACTGAATATCAAACAGGTAGTCTTCCACAAGCTCAAGCCAATGACACTGACTCATGATCAACTCCCTCTATGTGAACAAATATTATAGAATTTTGTGGTCTGTGAATAATTGAAACTTCTCCCCCAGGAGATAATGCCTCCAAATGTGTAATGCAAACACTACGGATGTCAACTCCAAGTAATAGATGGGGTAATTCCCTTCGTGAGGCTCAAGATTTCAAGAAGAATAAGATATTAGCCTCTCCTCCTACATAAATACACCACCAAGTCCTTACAAGGACACATCAATAAACACTTTCTAGTCTATGTATCCACATGGTAAAGCGAGTTTTGTTGTCGAAGTCAACTTGACCTTCAACTCGTCAAAAGCCTACTGACATGCATCATCCTAAACAGATGGTAAACCCTTAGACATCAAATTGTGTAAAGGCCCCACTATATTTGAGAACCCCAAAATGAATCCACGATGGTACCATGCCAAATCTAGAAAAACATGAACCTATGTAGGTGTAGTGGGTTGCCCCTACTCCATAATTATTGAAACCTTTCCCAGATCCACTGATATCCCCCTATTAGATACAACGTTGCCCAAGAATTGAACCTGCCTAAACCAAAATCCGCATTTCTCAAACATGGCATAGAGCTTATTATCTCGTAACATATTTAATATTATCCGCAAGTGATGTGTGTGCTCATCTGCGGTCCGAGAATAAATGAATATGTCTTTTATGAACATGATTACAAATTGATCTAGGAAGTCTCTAAACACCCTATTCGCCAGGTCCATCAACACTACCAGTGCATTGGTTATACCAAAAGGCATAACCATGAACTCATAAAATCCATATCTCGTCAAAAATGTTGTCTTCAAAACATTCAGATCCTAAATCCTCAACTGAAGGTAACCCGTACCTCAACTAAATCTCAAAAAATATAAATCACCCCTCAACTGCTCAAATAGATCATCAATAAGGGGCAATGAATACTTCTCACGTATAGTGACCTTGTTCAACTCCCTATAATTGATACACAATATCAACGATCCGTCCTCCATCTTCACGAACAGGACAGGAGCACCCCAAGGTGAAGTACTCCTTCGAATAAATCCCTACCCCGGTAACTGCCGAATTTGGCCCCTAAGCTCTCTCATGTCTAAAGTACCCAAACGATACGGTGCACAAGCGATAGATCTCATAGATAGAATCAAGTCAATCACAAACTCGATCTCCCAACTCATTAGTAACCCTAGAATCTCTCCAAGCATATCTGAAAACTCACTGACAATCAAAATAAAGTCTAGAAAAACAATGACCTGATCAGAAATCTCCTCCTCAATGTCATACAAATGCATTCTCAACCCTCCCTCCGGGTGCGGCATCGTAACCATGTACATATTTTTCCCCAACATGGCAAAGACGATGGACCTCCCATAATAATCAGTACTAGCTATGTATGTACCAATCTATCCTCAGGATAACATCATACTCTAACATATCTAACATATGTAGGTATACATACCTCTACACACAGAACATATGCGTTCCCCTCTACCCATGGATTAATCGATTGAAAGTACTATGTCAGAATCTAAGTCTACCATCCCCAATGATGGAGCAAAACTAGTACTAACAAATGAGTGTGATGCATAAATATTAAATGAAATGCTCAATACATGCCCAAAAATAGGGAACATACCCTCCACTACCTGTGTTGGTGATAGTCCCTTTCTAGGTGCAACGTGATACACACGTCCATTATATAACTGCAGTTCTATCCCCTGAGGTTGGGCGAGTGGAGGTGGTAGTGCTGTCATTGCAACAACTGGTAGGGCTAGTAACTACTGACGTTGCCCTTGAAGTGCCTGATATCCATGTTGACCTCCCTACTCATGTTCCCTTCGATTACCCCAAGGTAACCTCTTTACTGGGTGTCCCTTCCCTCCATAAATATAACAGTTACCATAAATTGATGCCTATCTTGATGTTTCCCCTGTTGGCCTCAACTCTGCTTCCACTGGCCCTGAGGTCCCCTGGGTTGTTGTTCTTGGACCTACTATCCCTACTTTTTTTTATCATCGAACCCTTGTTGCTTTTTGAACTGATCTCTTATTGAGAAAGAGTGCGACTGTGTGATAATTGAGTAAATTCACAACTTTCTATGTTGGCACACTTATTTAATTAGTGTCTATTTTTAAACCAAAAATAAATCAGCCCCAAATCATTCAACTGCATGTGTGCGTGTGTCAAACCATAAAATAAATAAAGCATGCGACACAAGCTTAAGGAAAAATCCCCGCAGGGAAAAACCTTTTTATTTCTAGAACTTTGAAAGGTTTACAAGACCATTGACTTACATACCAACTTGCATCGCCCACAAGAGTAACGCAAGGTGTCTTCGTCAAACCTTCAAAGCAACGGCTAGAAATCTGCAGTGGTTCACGTGCAGCTATACCACAAGGATCGCAATCCTAGACACGCAGTCTAAAATCTTCACAAGGACTCCATCCACAATAGCACGCAGTTGTCGGTTGTAGAGCTCTCACCACAAATAATAAACAAGGGCAAAAGTTTTGTTCTTGAACACCAAAACAATTCACTAAAGCATATGGGAGTTTTGTGAATTGAAAACAAAAAAGGATTAAAACCCTAATGGAAGAAGCCAAAAAGGATTCTTCTTTTGCAGTTTTTCTATTCGTCAAAACGCTGTGACTTTTAATGAAAACGTTACCAAATAATGAGTATTTATAGGAAAATGCGTCGCCTCGAAAACAGAGCTCGTTCGAACATGATCAGCAAGTCGCTCGAATGAAGGCAGATGTCGTTCGAACGAGATCGCGCGACATGCTATCTCGCACGAACGACATGATATGTCGCTCGAACAACTGAAGCGAAAAAAATATTATTTTAATGTCCGCTTCAACACTTAGAAAAAATACTCATTCTCAAATTTTGAAGAAAAAGTCCGCTCCAACACTTAGAAAATATTTTGTAAAAATATCCCAAAAGCTCTAAGTGAAAAGTTAAGGTATTTAAAACATAACCTTACCGAAATAAACTTCGCGGAGTCTTGAATGATGAAGAACTTGATTAATTAGGATCTGTCTTTGATGTAGATGTCTCTTGAATGCTCTTCGACGGTGTAGCGGTATATGACATAATAAATTGATAACGGACCTATGAAAATATGTCCTTACGAATCTCCCCCTATGTCTATGCCGGTATATACATAAAAAAATCCGAATTATCAAAAACCAAATTGCCTATACAAATCTACCCTCCCATGAATAAATTTGAAAGAACTCAAAACTGTTCTTCAATCATCTTCGTCAAATCTCTAAGCTTTTCTCATCAGGGTGTGCAACATCATGATCTTCAATCTTTGTACCCACACACATGAGATAAAGCAAAAACCTTCGTGACGCATCGAGTTTGAAATGATATAAGAATAAAGCATTAATAATCAAATCTACCCCATAATGCAAAAAGTCCCCCATAACATGATAATTCTTTCTCCCCCATTTTATGATGTCCCCAAATAGACAGATAAGAAGAAAAAATCAAAACATGGAGTGTCACGATAAAATGCATAGCAAACAAGGATCAAACTACGTGCATGCAAAGGAATATCTCAAAATTTTCACAAACTATTTTTGGATTTTTTCAATTTTTCATACAAAAATAAGATACCACTTTGAAAAATATGATACAAAAAAAAAAATCACACCATGGATTTAAACTAAAACAACCAAGTCATGGAAATTGAATCAATAGGTGTGAACACATTCGATAGGTAAATCAACTCAATCAATCATATGTGCACGATGAATACGTGTACCCTTAACGAATGAACATCAAACGAATCCTTAGGTGTAAAAATTTGTTGAATTTAGATGACATAGTCTTATGCAAATCAACAAATCAAAGTCAAATGATTTCCACACCAATAACGTCCAAAACTATTTAGCGCATTTTCAAGAATTTCAAGGACGTGCAAACCCGTTTAAAATCTCCAACCAAACATCCTCATATATATTTTCTTTTAGAGGTAATCTAAATTCTCAAACTTTGGAGAATTGGTGCAAAAAACTAAATGGCCCATAATTGGAATGAATTTCTTTTTATTGCCTTTAAATTTTTTTCGGGATCTTTTATACATCTTTGGACCCTGGATAATAAAATTCCTCCATTTTTTCGGTCCAATTTAACGGTGGCTTAGTATTCGCAAAGGCAAAATGAAGCTTTCGCAGCCCTTCCCCGTTTTTCAAACAAAGCACACAAACTCACAAAACGGTTCTTATATGCACAATTTCCTTATCAAAATTTATCGCGCTTGGTTCGTTTTAAGAACAGGATTGAAGTGAAAACACCCAACCAACATGTGAAACGACAAGCACAATAATCAAAGAAATCCGTGCATGTGTGAAATAAAGGAAACATGAGTCAAACATGTAGGAAGTAACACTTAATTACATCGTAATGACTCCAAACATTATAAAGCACAAGGATGAATTGACCTATTGTCTCAAAACACTATCAAATAGTCACATGAAAATAATGGAATGATGTTGTGACTTGGTCATCCTAAGTCTTTATCCATAAACGGTGAAAACAAAATACTAAAATCTTTTTGGATTTTTCTAAATATTTTATCAAAATAAAATCTTTTTGTATTTTTCAAAATTTTTCAAAAATAAAAATCTATACAAAAATGATACATACTAGCAATGGGCAAACAATGTCATCGTGAAAAACACCCTATGCTAGTAAACAAGTCAAACCTCAATCATTAGGTGCGGAGGGGTTTTCCAAAGGTGGTGACAACTTATGAAAAACCTCCATCAATTCTTGTGAAGATTTGACTAAAAACTTAACTTGCTCACCTAAATGTACAAACTCTCTCATATAGTTTCCGGGAGCATGTAAAGAATCATGTGGGGGTGCATGTGCATCAGAAACATGTGTAGAAGCAAAACGTGGCACATGCCCCAACTTAAAGCAAAATTCCCTAAGGTGTCATCTCCTCTTGCAATGTGACCAAACATAAATAGGCCTAGGAACACCTCTCTCAAAAACTCTAGGACGCACTCTCCTAATAGGAATAGGACGCCTTGGTGGGTTAGTGTGAGACTCACGTGAATCAAATAATAAAGTGGGAACCGACTCGGGTGCTAATTGGGAAATGGAAACACCGTCATGACTTATTCCTAACTTCTCACCTTTACCCTTAAGAACCACCTTTTCAACCTTCTTAGGTGCATTCTCCAAAATGACTTTGACCTCCCTGGTACGTTTGAGATCACTCTCGAGTTGGGATACACGTGTTGTCAAACTGGAAAACGTGTTGGTCAAATCACACTTCTCCTTTCTTAAAACTTCCTTCTCTCTCTCCAAATCTAAAACCCGACGACCTAAATCTTGATTATACTTCTTAGTTTCCAAGGTCTCGGTGTACAAATCCCTAAAAGAATTGTGGAGGTCACTTTCATCTCCACTTTTTTCCTCGCTCTCATCCTCACTCGAAGAACACAAATCACTATCATCGCTCTCTTATGCACTCTCATGAGCCAAAGTGGGTGTGCTCACACGACTAGACAAAGCAACAACCATCCCATGAGCTAAACTTTTATCGGACTCATCTCCCTCATCACCCTCACTATCACTAAGTGTGGCAGGCATGGCTACTTTCTTCCCTTTCTTTCTAAGCCATGTTGCACACTCAAACGACTTATGTCCCTTACCCCCACATTCAAAACAAGTGACGTTTTCAAAATCTTCCTCACACTCCTCATCGGAGTCATTCTCTTTTTGTCTCTCACCACTTTCCTTGGCCTTTCCTTTCTTTTTATTTTTCTCAAAAAATTTCCTTTTATTCGAAGAATTATTTTTGTTCATGTTGAGAAATTTTTTAAATTTTTTCACAAACAAGGCCATATCATTAAAATCAAAATCTCCCTGAGAATCGGACTCACAAACTTTTTCATTCTTTTTCTTAAAATGAGTCTTTAAAGCAATGCCATTATCCTTAGCCTTAATGGTTTTGGGAAACATGTCAATCTCATAGGTTTGAAGATCTCCTACAAGTTCTTCCAACTTAAGTGATTTGAAATTTCCCAAAGCGTTCAAAATAGTGACTTTAGGAATAAAGAGTTTTGGGAGAGATCTCAAAATCTTTTTAACGACACGCATGTTATCAATCACCTCACCCAAATTAAAACATGTGTTAGCAATGTCGGACAAATGATCATAAAAATCATCAAAGCATTCAGACTCGGACATGGTGATAGATTCAAATTGGGTGGACAAATTTTGTAATTTTGATTCTTTAACCGCGTTCGTACCCTCATGTGTCAATTTCAAAACATCCTAAGCCTCTTTAGACATGGTGCACGTCATAATTCGGCGAAACTCATCAGGAGAGATAGCTCCATAAATAGCACTCAGACCACGGGAATTAAAATTGGATAATTTATAATCATCTTCAGTCCAGGCTGACACAGGTTTTAAAGTGGTGATGTTATTAACAGTGACCATGGGAGGAGTCCAACCATTTTCGCACAGCAACCAAACACGCTCGTCAATAGATTTTAAAATTGATTTCATACGATCTTTCCAGTAGGCATAATTAGACCCGTAAAAAATAGGCATCTGATTATATAAGTGTTCCATAGGAAAAATTGCAATTTTTTCACAAACTTGATTTTAAAAAAATCAATATCACACAATTTTACGGAAAATAGGAATACGCGATAAATTAGCGTAACCAGCTCTGATACCAATTTGAGAAAGAGTGTGACTGTGTGATAATTGATTAAATTAGCAACTTTCTACGTTCGAACACTTATTTAATTAGTGTCTATTTTTAAACCAAAAATAAATCAGCCCCAAATCATTCAACTGTGTGTGTGCGTGTGTCAAACCATAAAATAAATAAAGCATGCGACACAAGCTTAAGGAAAAATCCCCGCAGGGCAAAACTTTTTATTTCTAGAACTTTGAAAGGTTTACAAGACCATTGACTTACATACCAACTTGCATCGCCCACAAGAGTAACGCCAGTGTCTTCGTCAAACCTTCAAAGCAACGGCTAGAAATCTGAAGTGGTTCACGCGCAGCTATACCACAAGGATCGCAATCCTAGACATGCAGTCTAAAATCTTCACAAGGACTCCCTCCACAATAGCACGCATATGTCGGTTGTAGAGCTCTCACCACAAAGAATAAACAAGGGCAAAAGTTTTGTTCTTGAACACCAAAACAATTCACTAACGCATATGGGAGTTTTGTGAATCGAAAACAAAAAGGGATTAAAACCCTAAAGGAAGAAGCCAAAAAGGATTCTGCTTTTGTAGTTTTTCTATTTGTCAAAACGCTGTGACTTCTTAATGAAAACGTTACCAAATAACAGAGCTCGTTCGAACGAGATCAATAAATCGCTCGAACGAAGGCAGATGTCGTTCGAACGAGATCGCGGGACATGCTATGTCGCTCGAACTACTGAAGCGAAAAAAATATTATTTTAATGTCCGCTTCAACACTTAGAAAACATACTCATTCTCAAATTTTGACGAAAAAGTCTGCTCCAACACTTAGAAAATATTTTGTAAAAATATCCCAAAAGCTCTAAGTGAAAAGTTAAGGTATTTAAAACATAACCTTACCAAAGAAAACATCGCGGAGTCTTGAATGATGAAGAACTTGAGTAATTTGGATCCGTCTTTGATGTAGATGTCTCTTAAATGCTCTTCGATGGTGTAGCGGTATATGACATAATAAATTGATAACGGACCTATGAAAATATGTCCTTACACTTATCAGGGACCCCTTAAACTTCTGGACCCTCTAACTACCATTCCCAGCTATCTTTCCCTTCTGGCTCGATCACTCTGAATTGGATCTCTTCTCTCCCTTACTCTTATGGAATGACCGGTGATCTTGATAATGCAATAAAAAGGCATTCACCAATTGACTGTAGGTGGTAAAAGTCGGGTACCCCAATAGGTATTTTCTGATGTGCCAGACATTTCTTGATGCAAACTTCTCCATTTTCTTTTCGTCAGTGTTTATCTAATCCTCAGCAAAAAAATGAATGAGGTAAACACCTTCTCATACTCTTTAGGTCTATGAATTTCCTCCTCATCTCTGACTTTATGGCGGATGGAAAGTCCTCTCCCTCATACTTTACTTACAATTTATCAGTGGTAATCATGTCCCTCTCTTCTAGAGTGGTGAGGGACTCCCACCACTATATGGTTTCTACCACTAATTAGAAAGAATATAACTTCATCTTATACATCGTTTTGCACTCAACCATCGTCAAATGCTTCTAAATATACTTATTTCATTGACTTTCCACTAAGATGTCTATACCCCAAGCAAACTCTGGTGGGTGGCCTTTAGTGAAGGCCTCTCTAGCTCTCCCCCAGAATAAGCCATGTGGATGAATGAGTAGCACTACCGGCTGCAGGGGTTGTGGTTGTTGCAGTGGCTGAAAGTGTTGTAGCATAGAAGACATCGCTGTGGAGAATACCTGTTTCACTATCATAGCTAATTTTACTAGAGTAACCATGGGTGGCACTGGTGGTGGTCATGGGTGTGGCTACGGCTCCTACTGAACCCTATCCTCTACAGCCTCATTGGTAGGATGGCGTGTTCTATCGGATTGATTGTTTCCCATTTGAAAGCAAACAAGCTTCGTATTAGTAAAATATTGTAAATAGTACAAAAATTCCTAAACATAGGGCTCTACATATCAAAGGAAGCAACGCAAAATGTAACAAGCACAAAACGGATTCTAAGGACGCTAGAACCTGGATGAGTACTCTTCTTAGTCAGTTATATAGTTGTTAGTCATCTAGAGGTAGTTTTTATTTATTAAGATTAATAGTTTTTATCTAGAGGAGTTATGATGATAAATATGTTGTTTCCATTTGTTTATGTTTGGATTGATGTCGTATGCATGTCGATATTCAGCTTTTTATTTATTGTCATATTCGTACAGTTTTAATTTATCTTTATTTATTTTTATTGTCATGTTATAAACATTCTTATAATACATTAATTAATGGACTATTAAAAATTTGATATTTAAGACTGAACACACCAAATATGGAATTTATGTGGTGTCATAATTATCAATATATTATGTGCAACACCCCGTATTTTTGGAAATATTTAAATTATACGTGTCACAGTAATTTAATTAACTTGAATTTTGGGAATGTTTAAATTACACGTGTCATGGTAATTTAATTAAATTGAAAAATAAAGTGAAGTGAATAAAGAATAATTAGAAAGAAGTGGATTAACATTTATGTGTTATTATATTTACTTGTGTGATAAGTAAATGAAATTGCATTATTTTATATTACGTCATAAGTGGGTAAAAGCGGCGGGTAGATGGTATCTTATTCGGGATTCACGTGTGGGTTCATGTTAGGAATAAGATGATAATTTATGATGGGTGAATAAAATGATGATTTGGAGTGCACGGTAGATCCGAAATAAGTCGAAATAGTCGGAATTAAGTACCCGGGGGTAGTGCTTGTGTTTCGGTTTTTTTTAGACTAAATCGAACCCCTATAGGGGTATTCGAGTCATTGTAAATATACATATTAAACTGTTTTCATGATTAGGCATATATAATGAAAGGTTAGGTTTGATTGATTAGCCACTTTATCATATCAAGATCTTTCATTTTCATGGCAAAAGCCTAAGAGAGAATTTAGGGAGAAAAGAGAAGGAAGCTCAAAGAATTTCAAGAGGGGACCAAAGGGACTCAAGAGAATATTAATTGGGAGAAGATTTTTTGAAATTTTTGGGACAGGATTATCATCAACAAAGGAATCAGACTCTAGAATCTTTAAGGCAAATGATTAACTTACTTAGTATTTGATGGTTGCAATTCAATTCATAGTAGAGTTGGTGGAAATTTTTTTGGGTGGGATTCACATGGGAAAATGTGGAATTTAGGGGAATGATGTTATATAAGTGAAAGTATTCCACGTGAATTATGATATTTTTCTAGATAGAAAGATTGAATCTTGAATCAGAAAGATTGAAAATTAGTGACAGTTGTGATTTAATTCAGAAGTACTAGAATTCGTGATTAAAGTAGTTAATCCCATGATTTTGATGATCTTTATAGGGATTTAAATATGGAAATTGACTAGAATCATATATTTAGCATTGATAGATAATGAAAATTCTTAGTGGAATTGGTTTTAGATGTGAATTAGATTGAGGAAACTTTCCTGGATTTCGAAATAAGTATAATTGGGGTTGTTCTACATGGGCGAACCGATTCACCCTCAAGTTGAACCGATTCTGCTGACCTATTTCGTCCAGAATGTTTATTTTGTTAGATTTATAATAACGGGATAATTTATAATGTTCGTAAGTGAGTTAGGACTTCTGGAAAATTACTTAGGGAAATAATAAATGACTTTGGAAAGGTTATGATATTTTCGTGTCGTAATTGGAGTACTTGGGATGAATAATACTCGGGAAATTAAATAATGAAATGGGAATGAAAATTTGTTAAAGAATAGATGCGGGCTGGTTAGAAATAGTTACGTGTCCTGAATATTATGACGAGATATAAATTAATTAAATAAGTGATTATTTAAAAATTGGGAGTTAGGTTTAGACTCGGGGGTATTGGCTAGTGCTTCGAGTGAGGTGCACGGCTAACCGAGGTATTGGATTTATATATAGGGATGTAAAGACAGTATATATATGTATGTGTGTGTGTGTGTGTAAATATATATATATATATATATATATATATATACACACACACACACACACTAGGGTATGCCCGTGCCTAAAGGTACAATACAAATTTTCAAAATTGTGCGTCGTTGATTAAACCATATGTCGTATTTAGTTCACAACAGATAAACAATTTTTTAAATAACCTATTGTATGAACCTATTAGTTTTGAAAATTTGGAAATTTTTTGAAAGTTTTTTTACATACATACATAAGTCGTGTTTATGTACATAGATAGATCGTGGTACAAACCTATTAAGTCAAAAAGTATTTTTACAACACATAATTGTAAAACTTTTTTAAAATTAGGTCAAGTTTTCATATGTTTATATAACTATTCATTGTGTAAATAATTTTGAAAAGTATAAAGTCGTGTATAATTTAAGTAATAAATGTTTTACGTATTATGAGTGTAACTAATTTAAAAAATTTAGGCAGAATTTCGTCTGTTTGTAGGACTAACCACCATGTTAAAGAAAAAAAATACTTCAAGAACAATAATAATCTGTCATGGACCTCGTATAAACATGGATTTAACTAAAGTCATGATATATCGACTACATTAGGTCGCACACTTGAACAAATAAAAATATGTATAATCTAAAACAATCACCAAAGCACATTTGGTTAGCACTATAATTAATAAAAACCAAATTACTTAACAACAATACTCGTTTATGATTAAACTAAAATTACAACAAAAATGTAGTCAAAATAAATATACAATAATATCTTAATTGAGTATCTCATGTACATCCTTGATAACAATGCGAATATGAAGAGAACAAAAAGAGTGATCCTCCATCCCTGATGCGTGGCCGACTGACAACATTTGAGATTCTGATTGGGAATGTTGTGTTTGTATTGGTAATTTGCATCGAGGACATTTTTTAGATTCAAGGACATCATCTGCACTTCCTTCTTTGTAAACCATCACACAACAGGTATACATCAGGTTATGAAAAATAGGAGAAAGAATAACTGCAATACCAAAAGCATCAAAACATGGATATACAGAAAGGGTGGGGAAAATCAGATTTCTACCGGTGTCTAACAAAAATACTTTATGATCACATATACAGACATAAGACAACAAAATAATTAACATCAAATTAAATACTCACCTTTATCAGATTATAAAGAAACATAGAATTGAATAGAAATCAAATACAGATAATTCAGTCTTAAAGCAGGCATTGAACAAAATATGTTATTCAAGGTACCATAACGTATAAGTAGTTCGGTATAGTGATTATCCATTAAAATAGGTTGCTTTCATTGACAAAATTGGCTCAAAATTTACTACAAATAATAGCACCATCATCCATAGAAAAAATATATGCTAGAGAGAAGAACGATGATATGGAATGGACTAATATAGTAAAATTGGCCCAGAATTTACTCCAAAGAATAACACCCTGCATGTAATGAACTAATATATTATAAAATATAATCATAGTTACTAGAAAATATATTCCTATAATCTATCATCCAGTTTTAAGTTTCATGTATTAGGTTGCACTCCTATTGAAAACAAGGGTAATTCCCCTGACTAATTCATGCTAAAAGAGTGAACTTTACATGGCAATGTTACTCTAGTTGTCGGATGCACTCCTCTTAACTGATTCATGCTTAAGGGGTTCATTTTATACGAAAATTTACTATCTAAAAAACCCTCATAATTGCCTAGACCTGCACACAATCATTTAAACGTTCAAACAGAGTAGCAAATTCTGCATAATCATTTAAACAACAACATATGCATATTCTATAACTGTAACAATAAGGTGTTTAATACCTGGATGTTATATGATAGGTCTCACATCGATTAGTTGTGCGCCTATGCTCGATGGGGACGATATATGATAGGCCTCACTTTAGCTCTTACAACTATGTTTAATGCACTTATGTTGAATAATAAAAATGTCATAGAAATACAATCCAACCCTCATTAGTTTTGATTAGCTTCTCCTTTATTGTTCTCAAATAATTATAGCATGTCACGTCTTGCATTTTTAGTTACTTATCCTCTTTGATAATACCATATGGATGGATGCAATGAACCATCCAAAACACATTATTGAGGTTAGAATCACATTAGGATATCAAACATCAACCTGCTAAGATGTCGTCTAGAATCTGTGAAAACATACTAAATTAAAATCACCATGATAATGGATAAGTACATATTTGTTCTAGACTTCTCAAAATAAAGAAATATCTAAAAAATAATCTTATAGTATATATAAGATTCATAAATGAAATCGTGGCAATAACTAATGTCAAATAAAATCGTGACAGAAACTAATGTCAAACGATATTGTGGCTCACATAGTATTTATTGTCCCCAAATCTGTTCATATTATGTTTATAAAGTTTGAAAATTCAGACACCAAAGTGGTGAAATTTAGCAACCAAAGTGGCAGATTTGATCATTCAAATAAAGTAACAAATTCTACACACCGAAAACACAATCAAAAGAAGCATTTTTATATAGCATATCAATGTTTTTTTTTCCAAAATTGTAACTGGCAGCTCTTTTATATTAATTGAAGAAATTTTAACATCCATTTACATCTTTGGGAGCAGTATAGTGATGCTTTAATTCAATAGTCACAACAAATTCAGTAAGATTTTTATAAGAAATCTCTGGGTCAACATCTTGGATGGATACTGTGATAAAAATGACATATTCCACTGTCTCAAAGAGAAAACAACCCATGTTATTCTCCAAGATCCTAGCAAAGATGTTCTACCAATTTTACGAATCCAGCGAATGAACATTCTTACAATCCCAAACTCCTAAAATAGTAAGCTTTCCCAAGCAATAATAAATGTGAAGCCACCAGATCGGGCAATGGTGGAGTATTTTTTGTCTTCAATAAATGCCACGGCACAACACGTCTCGAAAAAAACTATAATCCTTGTAGGAATTCAATTATATGAGATTTTTAGCAATAACGAAACCTCAAATCAGTGCACGTGATCCTCAAGTTGAATAAACATCAAATATCTTAGGTAAATACAGGTACAAATTATAACTTCTTCTTGAACTGAACTCAGTAAAGATCCAACACATAGGATAACATGAATCAAACTTAATATAAAAGATGGTTTGGAGGGTGGTAAAGTTGAGTACTCTTGCAAGAAAACTAACAATGACAACTTACCATTTGTTTTAGTAAGCATGTATAGAATTTTTATACTTACAGACATAACATTAATATTATAGAGGAATTCCAATCGTCAAATCAAAACGAATGTTATAAATCCAAAAAACTAATCTTCGTTTTAAATCCCACAACATAACCAAGTAGCTAGTGGTGGGAGTGGGTGGAAGTAGAGTAACTAATTTTAGAATATTAAACATCATGATCAAGTAGCAAGTGCAAATTTTAGATTATTTAGCTATTGAAAATTATAGAATATTAAAGGTAACATAGTGAATGGGAAAAAAACATGAATCAGCTCAACACCAGGAAAATAGGTAGACTATTTAACTTAATAATAAAATTAGAGCATTTATCTTCTCTATATGATCAGTACAACACATAAACTGAATGTGAAAACACTGACTATGATTCCCATTTTGGCCTGAGACAAAACTTAAACTACCCATCTCATTTCGCCTCTAAAACTCACTGAGTTCTCTTTTCTTACCAAATACAGATACCTAAATCCAATATGAGTAGCAAAAAATTATTTTCGATTGAACCAAATTAAACACTAAATAAGATGATAAAGGTGAATAAAAATACACAAAACAACTTGAGATATATAGACATAGAATCGGTAATACCTGAGATATCAAATTCAAAATTTCCAAAAACTTCAACCTATAACACATATATATAAGAACAAAAAATAAGTATACATATTTAAAAGATGGGAGCCCGAGATCAATTCATTGATTGTTAGATTAATTAGACTCAAAGTTGACCTTTGAAAAAATATAGCATTCGCCAATCAGTCACTACCTCCCCGTTGTTCTCTTACGAACAACCCCTCTAATGTATTAAAGAAATAAGTGGATAGTTATTGTAACACCCTGTATTTTTGTACATTTAATATTTAATTAATTCGGGAATTTTAAATTACTTGTGTGTTGTAATTTTAATTGAATTAATTATTGCAATATATATATTTAAATATTAATCGGGGAGCGAATGGTTAATGTTTAGGGAAATTTATTTACTAAGTGAATAGCAATAATTTAATTACGTCATTTCGGGTATTATTGATGGGGTATGCACTTATCCCAACCGGGAGTCGGTATAGACTAAATTGGGTGTGAGATAAGGATTTTTATAAATTAATTCGAATGCCAATTCAGAGTGTGCGGTTGAGACTGGATGGGCCGAGATAGTCAGAAAAGTGTACCCGGGGGTAGTAATTGGGTCTCGGGATATTTTTGGGCATAGCCGGGCCCACACGGGGTGAGTTGGGCCACTTTAATTAAGCCCATTAGGCTAAAAACGGGATTAAGAGTTTTTAACCTAGTTGGGAGATTAAGGAATGGTAGCCAACATAACTCTAAACCTAGGGTTTGAGAGGGGATTTGGGGGAAAGCAAATCAAGAGCAGATTGGAGGTTATAGGAGCCAAATTAAGGGACATCAACAATGGATCAGACACTACGAACAATCCAGTCAAGTGGTTAACTGATTTTACTCCTAAAGCGTGATATCCAATTCATATTTTTGTGATGTGTATACTAAAATTCGTTTTGGGGATAAATGGGTACAAAAAGGGGGTTTTGTTAATGGAACCATTGAATGGAATTTAAGGAAAGAATTAGTTGTGCAATATAATTCTGAGTGTGATTATCGGGTTTGAATGAGAAAAATCGGATTATAAAAGTTTGAAATTTGAATTTGAAATTGGGATTGTACCCTAGAAATTTTGTGTCCTTGAGTGGGTCAAGATTTATAGTGTTGTTTGGATGATATTTTTAGTTCATGAGTAATGATATAAGATGATTAACATGCTGATTTGAAGTTGGTTTTTCAGGAAAAGAAACCTTAAAGCTCATTAATGGTGGAAACTTTCATGGGGAAGAAGAGATGTCACGAAGGGATCGATTGATCGATCGGGGGCCATCGATCGATCGACGATGGGAAATTTTGGGCAGTTCCGCCAGGTGGTTTATAATGAGGGTTTATTTAAGTTTTAATTCCCTTACTTTATTTTGTGATAAATTTATATGGGACACACATTTCCTTAACAATTATAGGGTGATATAATTGAGTTTAGGAGGGTGTGAACGGTATGTCATGAGATGAACGAATTTGGAGAAATAATTCAATTATTGATACTGGGCCGAGGAATAATATTCGGGTATTGTAGTTGGGTGACACTACGTATTAAAGGAATTTAGGTGAAATGTTTAATTTCGGGCCAAGTGAATTGAGTTCGGGTATGTTAATAATTATAGGAAAATATAATTGGGAAAATTTATAGAAATAAAGGTGTGACACATTGTAGGCAAAAATGTGGGTATGATATTAGGAGATGTAAATTGGACCAAGTGATCGAGTCCGGGTATGTTGGTTAAGTGACCTTTAAGTGTTAAATTAATTATTGAGAAAGAGTAATTAGTTTGGAGTCGGAACATAGATTCGGGAAATGTTGAGGTACGGGCCAAGTGAGAGAGTCCGGGGATAATGGTTGGGTGACACTAAGTTATTAAATTAATAAATGTGATAATTAATTTAATTAGAGTCGGATTGTAGACTCGGGTAGGATTAAATTAATAAGTGTCATAATTGATTTAATTAGAGTCGGATTGTAGACTCGGGTACGATTAAATTAATAAATATGATAATTAATTTAATTAGAGTCGGATTGCAGACTCGGATTTGTGTTGATTAATTAATGTGTAAATTAATTAAATAAGAGTCGGATTGTAGACTCGGGTAAGTATTAAATTAATGGGTGTAATAATTAATTTAATTAGAGTCGGACGATAGACTCTAGGAGGTATTAAATTAATATATGTGTTAATTAATTTAATTAGAGTCGGACGATAGACTCGGGGAGGTATTAAATTAATAAGTGGGTTAATTAATTTAATTGGAGTCGAACCATAGACTCGGGGAAAATATTATATAAATTGAGGTATGAGTTAAATATATTAGAGTCGGACCATAGACTCGGAAAGACGATAAATTATTAAGGGGGAAAGTTAATTATGTTGAGTCGGGCCACAGACTCTGGAAATTTCGGGTAGTGTACGGGATATTTAGTACACAGTAAAGCCAGGGTTTATAATATATATATATATATATATATATATATATATATATATATATATATATATATATATATATATATATATATATATATATATAAATACGTGTATAGATTTTGTGTGATATTAAATTACAAGCAGTGTACGGGATTTTGAGTACACGGTAAAGTCGGGGTTTAAATTATATATATATACGGTCCAGTGATAGTATATATATACGTGTTTATATTGTGTGTGCTATTAAATATCAGTGACTATATATTTATTCAATTTAAATACTCTAATGCTATCAAGGGAGGTTGCACGATGTGGGTGAATCCCCTAGCTTGAGGAGTAGGGCGAGTATATCCCCAGGTCATAGCGTCCGGTATATATGGGTGAGGGATTTATCTCACTTTCAGGGAAGGAATATGACCGCCTCCATTACGTTTATATTTTGGGCCAAGTTGGTGAGCGATTCCAACTTGGGGAAACTAGGTTTTGTGAGTACACCTAGTGAGATAGCATTTTAGAGGGAATTATCCGGTGAGGGTAAACTCGGAAGGATGGATACACGTATGATATATGTGTGGATGTTAGTAAAGGTACGTATAATATGGTAGTAAATATTATATGTAGGTGATAATACAGTGTGTGATGTATTTACTTTATATAACTCGGGTTACAATTATACGCAGTTAATTAATGAGAAATTAATTAAGTTAATCATTTGTGGGAATAATACAGTGTGTGACGTATTTACTTTATATAACTTGTGACACGGTTATATGCTTCAATTTAAGCGGAATTAATTAAGTTAATTGTGAAATAACTTATAATTCAAGAATCATTATACTCGAGTTAGAGTAGTATGGCAAGGGAAGGTTATAGCAGGACTAGTTGGACGGGGTAGTACAACTAGGTGGGGTTATGGTAACCGGTAGGTGTTCACAATAGTGGAGGGGTGAGAATGTCCACAAGGGAGTGCGACACTAACTTAAATATGAAGCGCATTCATTATAAATTACTTCAGTTAATTCACTTGCTAAATATTTTCAAAATGCTTTGGGTTCTAACCCTTGCTATAAAACTATTTTCAAAACCTTTTAGGTGTCCAGCCACAGGGACGCCGGGATTGATATTCTATTCTAGGGACACGGAGTTGCGGCATATGTGGATGCTAGCATGAGTTTGGATTAGACGCATCATTCATTCATTCCTAGAGTAGGAATCTTGTATCAATCTCAATTTTATTTAGGGCTTGTAGACCAGACTTCTCGGTACAGTTTTCAGGTGTAATTCATTCAGGTGTTGAATATTTGTATTGGATTATTTATTTGGTGGCCGATGATTTATTCGGCAAGTTGTGTAATTATTATTCAATTTACTTTCATTCAGTTCTGTGAATGGTTTATATTTTAATTCCGCATGTACTGTTTTGTTTAATTAAAAAGTTAAAATTGGCACCAGTTTTTGGAATACTAGGTGGTTAGTAAGTTTTAAAAAGTTTTCGACAGTGATGCTGAGGATGATCCAACTGGGATTCCTGTTTAATTTGGTATAGGACTGATCGCCCGGTATTTTATTAGGCGGGGTGTCACAGATGGTATCAGAGCATCAGGTTCTAGTGTCCTTAGGATCTGTGCAACTTTTCACATTTCGGCTTAGCAATCTTTGATATAGTGCCCTATTATAGGATTATTGTATTCTCATACGTACACACATATATGTCCTTCTGTAAAATTTATATTTGAGAGTGAACTCATACATTTCGATTCTCCTTCCGGACGACGCCCAGGAGAGAAAGAGCAGCTAGGGAAGCAGGGGGAGATGAGAGAGGCTCTTCAGGAGCAAGAGTTACCGAAGCAACTGCCAGAGATGATTTTGGTAGCATAAGTAATGGAACTAGTGGCGTAGGCAGTTGAAACGACGGCGATCGCAACGGTAGGGTACTTTCCATGGGATCAGCCACAAGTGTTAGTGGCGCCGGATGATCAGACTCACGAGGAGTCGTCGGGGTGGAAGCAAGAGAGAGAGGTTATTTTTAGTGGGAACAAACCAGAGTTGCGAGGGGGTTTAGATGTAGTGCTAGTGTGTCAAGGAAGAGAGATATCCAGCGTCACCTACGCATGGGAGATTGCGATGAGGTGAGGAAGCAAATGCTAACCACTTTTAGTTTAGTGGGAGCAGCGCTACAGTGGTGGGAGTCGATCACCATAGTGAGGAAAGGGACACACTAGCTATTGCTGAGTTTTGGGTCCGGTTCGACCGCAAGTATTTTTCCTCCAGCGGTAAACGAGGAGAAAATTTTATGAGGTGACTCATGGGGACTGCTAAGTGGCTGATTACGAGGAAGAATTCACTCGTTGGCAAAATTTTGTACCGAATGAGGTAAGCGATGAAGAGAGAAAGAAAGAAAGGTTTATAGATGGGATAGTTTGGGAAATCAGACAACATTTAATAGATAATTCTTCATTAGTAGATTATACTAATGTCGTTAACACAACACTCCGGCGCTGTCAGGAATATCGCTTCCACGCGAAAGGAAGCGGGAGGGGAGTGGGAACTAACCAGTCGGATAAGGCAGGAGGGAACGATACCAGTAGGGTATCCCAGCAGCAGACTGGAGGAGATCAAGGGAAGAATTTCCAATGAGGAAATCATGCCAAACGATCTAGAACTGGAGGTTATCGGCAGGATGGCCAGGAATTCCAACAAGGTCGGCATGGAAGCGACCAGTGGCAGGGTGAATGTATTAGAAAGTGTTTCGTTTGTGGGGAGAGCGAGACACGTGAATGGAATTTGTTTTAAGCAAGGTAGGGGTCAACTACATGACGAGGTCCTGGATGTTCATCCACTAAAGCAAGTCATGGGCGCATTCGGGCAGGGAGAAGATGCTCCGGAACCCGAGGATCAACCGTTGCAGCTGGAGTATGGAGGTAATTATTTTTACCCTATGGGCATGGGGTATATTTTTGAGTGACAAAGAGAATGTCACAATATAAGAGTTACTTTTCACTAGAGTTCGCAGGTGAGTCGAACTTAGTGGGTGCATTGGCGATAGCAGTCATAATATGTGGATAAACTTTTCGGAGGGTAGCGGAGTTCCTAGGTGTTCTTCACGGGAGAGTGGTGGTGTACACTAAGTGATTGTTTGAATTATGCTAAGAATTACTACTTTAGAGAATTATGGGAGTAGGGTTGATAATACTTTTTAAACTTCGGCTAGATAGCAATGGAATTTAACTATTGTGGATAGTGGTGTAAAATTTTGGAGTTCACGACACCAGGGTAGGGTTGGTACTAGGTATCACCAGAGAGGGCGTATAGTTGTATATATGTGGATGTATATATGTTGTATTGCGTGGTACGATAGCACATAGTGAGGTTTTGTGTTCTCACATTTTTATCCCGATAAGTGGGGATGTTTACTGAAGTGAATCAGGGTGATTAGATTTATTTTTTAGCGAAGAGAGACAGCTCGGGGTTTATTTTGCGCAAGGACTAGTGATAGTAAGGGCGCGGTATTTTATGTTGTCTTTGGTAGCATAAGGGTAAGCATATATACTTTTGTGTTGAGAGACAAGTATTTATGGGGAGATGTTTGGACGTTAGCACATGGGTTGGGTACCCGGGCAGTAGATATATATGGGTATATATATATATATATATGTGTGTGTGTGTGTGTGTGTGTGTGTGTGTGTGTGTGTGTGATATGACTATGGGTTCGAAGTTATATTACGGGTTACGAATAGCATAGTCGGATAACTTTCATGCGGTAGAGCGTGGGTATAGGGTGTATGGGCGCCCTAGGTAATCTAAATGCATACTTGTGTAACGTATGGTTAGAAACAGATGGGATAGATATAACGGGCGTGGAGGCACATGACTAGTGAGAAAGATGTGAATGTTGGAACACTAGGTTCATCTTAATTTCGAGGACGAAATTCCTTTGTAAGGGGGGGAGTATGTAACACCCCGTATTTTTGTACATTTAATATTTAATTAATTCGGGAATTTTAAATTACTTGTGTGTTGTAATTTTAATTGAATTAATTATGGAAATATATATATTTAAATATTAATCGGGGAGTGAATGGTTAATGTTTTGGGAAATTTATTTACTAAGTGAATAGTAATAATTTAATTATGTCATTTCGGGTATTAATGACGGGGTATGCACTTATCCCAACCGGGAGTCGGTATAGACTAAATTGGGTGTGAGAATAGGATTTTTATAAATTAATTCGGATGCCATTTCAGAGTGCGCGATTGAGTCCAGATGGGTCGAGATAGTCAGAAAAGAGTACCCGGGGGTAGTAATTCGGTCTCGGGTTATTTTTGGGCATAGCCGGGCCCACATGGGGTGAGTTAGGCCACTTTAATTAAGCCCATTAGTCTAAAAACGGGATTAAGGGTTTTTAACCTAGTTGGGAGATTAAGGAATGGCAGGAAACATAACTCTAAACCTAGGGTTTGAGAGGGGATTTGGGGGAAAGCAAATCAAGAGCAAATTGGAGGTTATTAGAGCCAAATTAAGGGACATCAACAATGGATCAGACACTACGAACAATCCAGGCAAATGGTTAACTGATTTTACTCCTAAAGCGTGATATCCAATTCATATTTTTGTGATGTGTATACTAAAATTCGTTTTGGGGATAAATGGGTACAAAAAGGGGGTTTTGTTAATGGAACCATTGAATGGAATTTAAGGAAAGAATTAGTTATGCAATATAATTCTGAGTATGATTATCTGGTTTGAATGAGAAAAATCGAATTATACAAGGATGAAATTTGAATTTGAAATTGGGATTGTACCCTAGAAATTTTGTGTCCTTGAGTGGGTCAAGATTTATAGTGTTGTTTGGATGATATTTTTAGTTCATGAGTAATGATATAAGATGATTAACATGCTGATTTGAAGTTGGTTTTTCAGGAAAAGAAACCTTAAAGCTCATTAATGGTGGAAACTTTCATGGGGAAGAAGAGATGTCACGAAGGGATCGATTGATCGATCGGGGGCCATCGATCGATCGACGATGGGAAATTTTGGGCAGTTCAGCCAGGTGGTTTATAATGAGGGTTTATTTAAGTTTTAATTCCCTTACTTTATTTTGTGATAAATTTATATGGGACACACATTTCCTTAACAAATATAGGGTGATATAATTGAGTTTAGGAGGGTGTGAACGGTATGTCATGAGATGAACGAATTTGGAGAAATAATTCAATTATTGATATTGGGCCGAGGAATAATATTCGGGTATTGTAGATGGGTGACACTACGTATTAAAGGAATTTAGGTGAAATGTTTAATTTCGGGCCAAGTTAATTGCGTCCGGGTATGTTAATAATTATAGGGAAATATAATTGGGAAAATTTATAGAAATAAAGGTGTGACACAATGTAGGAAAAAATGTGGGTATGATATTAGGAGATGTAAATTGGACCAAGTGAGCGAGTCCGGGTATGTTGGTTAAGTGACCTTTAAGTGTTAAATTTATTATTGAGAAAGAGTAATTAGTTTGGAGTCGGAACATAGACTCGGGAAATGTTGAGGTACGGGCCAAGTGAGAGAGTCTGGGGATAATGGTTGGGTGACACTAAGTTATTAAATTAATAAATGTGACAATTAATTTAATTAGAGTCGGATTGTAGACTCGGGTAGGATTAAATTAATAAGTGTGGTAATTAATTTAATTAGAGTCGGATTGTAGACTCGGGTAGGACTAAATTAATAAATGTGATAATTAATTTAATTAGAGTCGGATTGCAGACTCGGATTTGTGGTTATTAATTAATGTGTAAATTAATTAAATAAGAGTCGGATTGTAGACTCGGGTAAGTATTAAATTAATGGGTGTAATAATTAATTTAATTAGAGTCGGACGTTAGACTCTGGGAGGTATTGAATTAATATATGTGTTAATTAATTTAATTAGAGTCGGACGATAGACTCGGGGAGGTATTAAATTAATAAGTGTGTTAATTAATTTAATTGGAGTCGGACCATAGACTCGGGGAAAATATTATATAAATTGAGGTATGAGTTAAATATATTAGAGTCGGACCATAGACTCGGAAAGACGATAAATTATTAAGTGGGAAAGTTAATTACGTTGAGTCGGGCCACAGACTCAGGAAATTTCGGGCAGTGTACGGGATATTTAGTACAGGGTAAACCCAGGGTTTATAATATATATATATACGGTGTAGTGATAGTATATATATATATACGTGTATATATTTTGTGTGATATTAAATTATAGGCAGTGTACGGGATTTTGAGTACACGGTAAAGCCGGGGTTTAAATTATATATATACGGTACAGTGATTGTATATATATGCGTGTTTATATTGTGTGTGCTATTAAATATCAATGACTAGATATTTATTCAATTTAAATACTCTAATGCTATCAAGGGAGGTTGCGCGATGTGGGTGAATCCCCTAGCTTGAGGAGTAGGGCGAGTATATCCCCAGGTCATAGCGTCCGGTATATATGGGTGAGGGATTTATCTCAGTTTTAGAGAAGGAATATGACCGCCTCCACTACGTTTATATTTTGGGCCAAGTTGGTGAGCGATTCCAACTTGAGGAAACTAGGTTTTGTGAGCACACCTAGTGGGATACTATTTTAGAGGGAATCATCAGGTGAGGGTAAACTCGGAAGGATGGAAACAAGTATGATATATGTGTGGATGTTAGTAAAGGTACGTATAATATGGTAGTAAATATTATATGTAGGTGATAATACAGTGTGTGATGTATTTACTTTATATAACTCTGGTTGCAGTTATACGCCGTTAATTAATGAGAAATTAATTAAGTTAATCATTTGTGGGAATAATACAGTGTGTGATGTATTTTTTTTTATATAACTTGTGACACGGTTATATGCAATTATTTAAGAGGAATTAATTAAGTTAATTGTGAAATAACTTATAATTCAAGAATCATTATACTCGGGTTAGAGTAGTATGGCAAGGGTAGGTTATACCATGACTAGTTGGACGGGGTAGTACAACTAGGTGGGGTTAAGGTAACCGGTAGGTGTGCATAATAGTGGAGGGGTGATAATGTCCACAAGGGAGTGCGACACTAACTAAAATATGAAGAGCATTCATGCATTTTAAATTACTGCAGTTAATTCACTTGCTAAATATTTTCAAAATGTTTTGGGTTCTAACCCTTGCTATAAAATTATTTTCAAAACCTTTTAGGTGTCCAGCCACAGGGACGCCAAGATTGATATTCTATTCTAGAGACACGGAGCTGCGGCATATGTGGATGCTAGCAGGAGTTTGGATTAGACGCATCATTCAGTCATTCCTAGAGTAGGAATCTTGTATCAATCTCAGTTTTATTTAGGGCTCGTAGCCCAGACTTCTCGGTACAGTTTTCAGGTGTAATTCATTCAAGTGTTGAATATTTGTATTGGATTATTTATTTGGTGGCCGGTGATTTATTCGGCAAGTTGTGTAATTATTATTCAATTTACTTTCATTCGGTTGTGTGAATGCTTTATATTTTAATTATGCATGTACTGTTTTGTTTAATTAAAAAGTTAAAATTGGCACCAGTTTTTGGAATACTAGGTGGTTAGTAAGTTTTAAAAAGTTTTCGACAGTGATGCTAAGGATGATCCAACTGGGATTCCTGTTTTAATTTGGTATAGGAATGATCACCCGGTATTTTATTAGGCGGGGTGTCACAGTTATTGCTCAGTGTTTTTTTTTTGCATAAAAATGGAAGTAAATTCAACTTAAAATAACATAATTCATGTGAAATTCAACCTCGATCATGTTTATATAAAGAGAACAACTAAAAACAGACATTCGGGTTTTCATACAAAGAGAACAACTAAAAACATATATTACACGTATGCATACTAAAAAAAACTCAACCGTGTTTATACAAAGATACTAACTAAAAACACACAAATCATGCCCCATAAAATCTATTCGAACAAATAAATAGGTTTGCATACTAAGAAGAGAATTTCTCCATAAAGGATATACCTTGAACGACGATCGTAGGTGGTGACTCATCAATGGTGAGTGATAAACTAAGGCTCACTAAAGACAATTTACCATCTAACATTCTAAAAACATATATTATGCATATTAATTAACCAAAATAGGATAAACATATACATAGGTAAAAAAGCAAGGCATTTCATAGACATATAAAGCTTAAAGTGTGAGAGGCCTTTATAATCTTTAAAATGTTTATATCTATGATTCGTAAATCCATACAACCATAAACTATGAGAAACCTACATTTAAGAACAAAAATAATAGAGAAACATAATAGAGCAACAAAAAACACATGTTTTCTCCGTATTTTGTTACTCCAGCAAGAAGAAGATTTCACCATTGTAATAGATACAAACGTATTCGACCTGACCATGTGTTTGAACCAATCTATTTCTACCTTCATGAAGCATGTGTACGTGTGAGTTCAAAACATAAGAACATCAACTGCCAACCTAAGAAAACCCCCAAAAAAATATACACAGACATTAGATATGAAAGTAGAAAATAGAATAAGACGGGCGTATACAAAATCACTCATAATAAAACATCTACTACCAACAATATATCATGTCTAACTCCAATAATATACAACCTATAAAAAGTTAGCATACAACCAATAAAAGCACCAAGCAAACAGAGTGAGTACAACCTATAAAACAGTAGCATACAACTTATAAAAGCACTAGACTAAGCAACCAGGGTTCATATTTCTATGTTATGAATACTATAAGCACCAAATTAAAATAATAACTCCAAAATAATTGGGAATTTTGTCAAATACGTAGCACACAACCTATAAAATAGTTAATAGATACTGATAAAAATGATAGCTTCAAAGAAACAAACTCAAAACTAATGGAAGTGTTTGAAAATACACACATTGATTTAACCATTAGGTTCAGGTCAAACTATTTTTAACACTGATGTTTTGAAAAATGAGATAGGTAGAGGTATATAAATAAGACATCAAGAGACTAGAATTTCTAAAATAAATATACCAACGGATATTCAAGTGAATCCTATCCCATGCAGACGTGAGACCCACGAAGTTACCAAGCCTGAAAAATTAAGGGTAAAAATATTAGTATAATATATCAAACTAAATTTAGCCACGCCAAAACAAAATATCTTTTACTTAATAGGACATCATATTGTCCAACATAGGTGTATGTGTGTGAGAGAGATTGATAAATTACCTATATGGGTAAGACAAAAAGGATGAGGGGCAACGTGGAGAGAAGGAGTGGGCGGTAATGAAGAGGAAGGGGATGTTGATTTGTGAGAGTGAGAGAAAGGGAGAGGTATTAAGTCCCACAACTGATCGAGATCGAGAGATAGAAGTGTACTTGGTAAGAACAAAAAGGTATGAAAGTGCATAATTTACATCTTTAACCATGTTTTTTGAATTTTGGATAAGATAGTGAAAGGATATAAAGAGTTAAAAGGAGGAGGAAATGAAATAACAATGGGACAAAAGAGGAAAAGAATGTCTTTTAATATCCCTTGATTTCTAGCCTTGTTGGTTTTAATCCTCACCATGAAGTATCTTATCTTTATAGTGAATAGTGAATAGTGAAAACACTATTGTAACTTATTATTATTATTATTATTATTATTATTATTATTATTATTATTATTATTATTATTATTATTATTATTATTATTATTATATAAAAACATACCTATCCTAACGGATATGCTATCAGTGGAGATTGCACATTATGGGCGACCACTCCTGGCGTATCCTAGTAGGTGTAGTATCGATCTGGGTCATAGGTCTGTCGCACGACCACCATGTGTGAGTTTAGAGTCTGGTGGGGGTAATGTGGTATGGTTATGCCCCATAGAAGTGTGACTATGAAATCCTCCGATTTACGTTTATATTTTGGGTTTGGTGGTGAGATTCCGACCCGGTTGCACAAGTAGAGGTGTGTATTCCCTAGAGCTTGATAGCATGCTAGTGATTTGCATCTAGTTAATTATTACTCTAAGGCACTACGATTACACATATATAGTGAGTGAAATATATGTATGTATACTTGATATGATATGGAAATACGTATATAGATGTGAAGAAAATATATATACGGGCATGAGATATTAAAATGTAAATATTAAATTAATAACTATTTAAAGTTATTTGAAAAGAATTGATAAATTATAATTGAGGATTATAATTGTTGAATGTTATTTCAAAATAATTAATTAATTAATTATAATTGAGAGTTAGAATTGTTAAACGGATGTGAAAGCTAATTATATAAAATACACATGACATAGGATAGCGTATGGACTTATGGGTATATTGAAACTAGTTACGTTGGGTAGCATAACCAGGGTTTAAAATGCATATGTTAGGTACACAATGTAGTTAAGGGGTAAGGATTATCTCATGGGAGTGCGAATCCAGTTTAAATATAGAATAATGCACTCATATTTATCAATGCATTTCAATTACTTGCAAAATATTATCAAAAGGTTTTGGGTTCTGACCCTTGTCAAAATATTTTTTAAAAACCTTTAGGTGTCCTACCATAGGGACACCAAGCATGGTTATCATTTCTAGGTCACCGGAGCAACAGTAGCTATGGAGTGTTATAGGGATTGTGTTACCAATTTCTATCTTTGAGGTTCTAGATAGGACTCAGTTAGTCATGTCGCCCAATATCGTCTTTTATTTCAATATTATTCATTTCAGTTTTGATATATATTTTTTTGGATTATAAACTGATGGTTTATTCGGTTAATGGATTTTTATTATATTTCGGTGTTCGGAATTTATTATGTGATTGTGAAGTTAATTATTTATCTGTAATGGTTTATGATAAATGGTTTTAATTACAGCAATTTAATTAAAGTTTAAAGTTGACACGCGACTTGATTAAATAATAGGTGGTAAGTAATTAATTAGTTTTGTATAGTGATCCTAAGAATGAGCCATTTTGGATTCCTGTTATATTTTAGTAGAGGGATGTCTACCTGTTAGTTTAATAAGAGGGGTGTCACAGATGGTACACAGTACGTTTCAGCGTTGCATTCTCTTTTATTTCGAGCCATGTGCTTAGGACTGTTGATTCATATTGTGATTTACGTTCTCCTGTTATAATGTATAATTGAAGGGAATATTATATGGGTTCGATTGGGTTTCGTATACCGAACACTATAGGGTGACCACCAAGGACCGTTAAGAGTACTGTAGGAGGAGAGACTCATCCGAAGCCACAGAGAATTTTCGGGATGGTGACTACAGCAGAGGTGGCCACTAACATTGTTCTGGTAGTTCATGATACGGTGATAGTTGGGGCATAGCAGTTTCCCCAAACACCGCCACAGCAGACGATGGCACTAACTCAGACTCACCCATTACAGTCCATATGGGAGAGAGGCAAAGGAGCCTTTTAGTGGTTTGTAAGCCCCTTTTTCTATGCGAAATGTGTTTTAAGGATGACAAAGACCAGATTTCTTTTTTCGAAATTTTAAATCGCACCAAGTGTGAACCAATTTTAACTTAACCAAATTTTATCTTGATGAATCCTAAACATACATCTAGTGATTAAAGGAAGTAAAGTAAGTAAAATAATGCTCACAATGTCAAATGTACGATGAAACCACTAAAGGAAAAAACCTCAAACGACCCAAGCCAGACGATAACTATGATGTGGAATTACAAGGAACAGACACAAGTCTTACTCAATGACTCGATCCCCCACGAGACTTGACGCTCTTCTAATTTTTAACCACTCCTCCATATTGCCCACGCAGAAATTCCCTCTTCCATGATGGTCATCCACAACACATGCGTCCACATATATCTCGGTGTCCTTCGATATGGCTTTGTGTTGTCTACGATGTTGAACATGAACTCCTTCGCTTCTTCACCGCAAAACCCAATGTTCAAGTATAGAATAAACCTCTCTTGGTGCAAAAAAAAAATCACAATAGCATATGTGAATGTAAACTCGGATCTTTGAAAGTCTAAGGATGTTTTTAGACTTAGAAATCCTTAGCAAATATGTGCATAATACGTACTGGTTTGTAAATTATTTTTTTGATTGCACACTTACAAAATTCTAAGGAAACCACGCCTTAAATAATTTTCTTGAGGCGGAGCCTCGCTCAAACGATATTAGTCGTTGCTTGAATGAGATGGCTATATCATTCAAACGATATAGTGATCTCTCTCGAACGACTGTTGATGTCGTTTGATGTCGTTTGAGCAACAGAACGGAATAAAGTTTGTATAAAATACAACTTTAAACATACTTATCAATATAAAATGAAGTGAAAACATTTTAAAAATAATTTCTTAATAAAATAACATCCTTAAACATATAAAAATATATTCTGAGTCCCATTAACATTATGCATTCATAACCGAGTGATCTCAGAATGTAATTTAACATAAAGATGAAATATGCACCATAAAACCGGCATGATAAATCTTTGAAGCTTTGTCGCAATGTCTTTAATAAACTTCAATATGCCATAGCTTGTGTGGGATCGTGACAATAAAAATACAAACTATGACTCAAACGTGTTTTGTTCCAAGAATAAGTCAAATAAACATACAACTGACTCAGTTGTAAATTATGTCGTTACAAATCTCCCCCTTTGACTATTCCGGGACAAAACCAATAGTGAAATGCCTAAGCCGGGTCATCAAGCGGTAAGATGCCTAAATCCCATCCCAAAATCAAAAATACAGGACAATACTAGTAAATGATGGTCCGATAAGCATGAACTATCTGAATGTGATACAGTCTTGAAATTTCCAATCTCTAAAGCATACCTACACACATGAAAAAGACAAATACCCAGTGAAGTACGGAGGAACAAGTAATATAAAACACATGGATATCAATTTGTAAACAATATTTAAATCAAGATACCAAAAATCGTGCAAACTAATTAATATCGACATATAAGCATGAAAGCATATGATATCAATTTTTAATGCAACAAAATCTATGTGCTCAACAACTTTCCCCCTACATAACATACATCTTTCCCCCTTTTGTCTAGAATAGAAAATCTGGTGAAAAGATAAACATATCTAGTTTGAGATAATATGTGAAGAATATCTAGATAAACATGAAACAACTAGCTAGAAATGATAAAAAAATGTCAAATCCATAGCTAGCAACCATTAATCATACTACATGAATAAACAATCTAAATAGGTGTGACTAAAAGAACACAATCCAGTAATAAATGTAATTAAATAGAATCTTCATATAACAAACTGTCCAGAAGTAACCAAGCAGTACAAAAAATATGTCATTATGAACTAGAGTACTGAAATAGTAGAAACCAGAGGAAAAATCTCCATACTGTCACTCGAATGACACAGCCTTATCATTCAAATGACATAGTCTTGTCGCTTGAAGGCTTCGCACAGCATTGATAAGTCGTTCAAACGAGAAAAACCTAAAACTCATTTCCAGTGCTGAAAAAACGTGTAGTTTTGTCCAGTGAAAAAAACTCCTAAAAAAGTTAACTGGAAAGAGCATAAACTAAGAAAGCGTAGTAAAACAGAAAACTAACAAATAAATGTGAGTTACATGCGAACATAGTACCGATGTTTTCAAACATGAACATGTAATGTATGGGCATGAACTACAACAAATGAATGACAATTCCAACACATCTAAATGATCAAGAAGATATAATTGATAGCTAAATCTCATCAAACTTTATTTTAGCCATATGTGACATTTAAAGTGTGAGTATAATGAACTAAACAAACATCAAGGAACCAAATTCAGAATTTTGACAATTCTATAAACAATAGAGTCGTGACACGATTTTCAACGTTAGGATTAGTGGTTACTACACCAAATATGCCAAATTGTCATGGTCATTGATCGTGACAAGTTAGGGGTGACAACATTTGTTGTCACGGACTTATCACGATCATTGACTGTGATAAGTTCATTAGACTTGTCACGATCATGTCACGGTCAATGACCTTGACAAGATTTTTCATGGTCAATAACCGTGACAATTTCGTGGAATTTTAAAAAAAAATTATCACCGTCAATGACCATGACAATTCTGGGCAGAATTGAAAAAAAATCTGCTGGGCAGTATGGCCACTGCCACTGCCCAGTAGTATTTTTGTACCTTTTATAGCAACGTTGTACATGTCCAAACATCATATATCAAAATAAAATAGAGATAATGCAAATATACATTCAAAATAATATGCATCATGATATAATCCAAATTTAATTCAAATCTAACAACTTAAAACAATTCAATTCAAATAATGTCACCACATGTCTGGGGTAGGTCTGAGGAAGTGAGTAGGACACACGATATACGAATTGATACACCCTTGAATATGCATCGTGCCGCATTGTTTACGCAACCACAATGGTGAGTTCTCCATCCCGGGTATCACATGCATGATGAGCACCTTGGTCTAGATGTCTTGAAGCAAACGTCCATGAACTGGCATACCCTGGACGGTATTCGAGTCCCTCAAACCCTGCCCTATCTGATGGCCATCAACTATGTCCTATATAAATATGCTCGGCCAACCAAGTGTCGACACTGGTCGGTCGAAGGGAGCCAAATAGGGGACTTGATCATTAGAGTTCGAACGTGTCGACGATGAAGCAGTGAGGTCCACATCATCATCCTCCTGCACCTCCTCCTCCACCACCTTCTCCTTCCCTTTTCCCTTACGGTTTCTGCCCAAAAAATGCTTCATGAATGAGAACATATCTTGGACCATCACCTCCAAATGGGACAGCTTCCCATCATGCGAGTCCACCATTCTAGCCAACCCGGTGTTGCTCGTCTCCAATCCAATGATCCTAGATTTGGCCACCCGTGAGCTCACCCCCTTGTCCTCCCCTTGCGATCAGCGCCAAGTACTTGGCTGACTGCGTCTATGGACAAAGTGCTTTGTCGGCATCAGAATTCGACTTATGCATTTCCTTAAGCTTATCCTAAAATGACAAAAAGCACATGATTAGTTAAATAAGTAAATAAAAAAATTATAACGTAATTAACAAAAAGTAAACTATCGGATTACTTACAATCTTGGACGTGACAATTGGGGACACCTTCTTATCCTTTCCCTTCTTCGTCCGAATATCCACATCAGTATCGAGCCTATGTGCCATACCCCCAAGGCCAATCCCCATCCCCTGAAATAAAATAATACAAAATTAGTATCGGCCCCACAAAGTAAAATAATGCAAAATAACACATTTCTGTAATTATAGAAAAATTAAATTTTACTATCATCCTATGCTCCACCTCGGCGTAAGACATCCGCTCGGAGTAGTGCACATCCGTCTTTTTCAACTGATTTTCCCTCCCCAACTGGCGAGACGCCAATTGTCGCTCCCCGGTCTCATTGTGAATGAACTTTTGACATTGTGCCAATGAGATCGGCTCCTTCGATGGGACGGAGTCACACATTAGGATAACGGAGTCTCAAGTCTTCCCAAAGTATCGGGTCCGCATATTTTTCTTCCAAGTCTTGTGTTGCTCCCTCAACTTCTCCAAGACGGAATCGCGTAGTTTTTGGTCCAGGCTGAATTGTTCATGTCCAACAAATACAAGGTTAGTTGCGAATAAATATAAATATAAATATTAAATGAAATTGAAATCAAAATTGAAATTGAAATATTCATATAAATATAAATATAAAAACATTACCTGTAGTGCCACCCATATAGCTAACTTGAGCTCATTTGGCACCTCCCTCCAACTAGTGTACCCCGGGCCGATGATAGTCTTTACCATCTAGAGGGATCTCGCTAATAGCCACGTCTTGTTCTCGACAACCATTTCCAATTTGACCCATTTGGGGAGCCTAGGGGCTAAGGATCCCTCGTTGTCTCCTCTACCACCGAGCCCAGACAACATCACCATAATCTGCATCATCATCCTCGCCTTAATACCTTAAGGAGACATTTTCTGTAAAAAAAATTGTTATTATTACAAATCTAAATGAATTAGAGGAAGACATGCAAATATATACAAATACTACAAATCCAAATGAATTATTTATGTTTAACACCTCAATTCTGAATTACAATTACTGAAAATCCGAAACATCCCCAACCCCACCCCTATTGCCCACACACACGAACACTACACCAGAATTTCCCCCTCCCAACACACACACGTACATATACAAAGGAAAGAGAGAAAGATAAAAAGAGTGAAAATGATAAAGTGCAAATCAATTAAAATCATTAAAAGTTGATTGATAAATTACAAATTGCAATATTTATTACAAATTGAAAAATTATGTCAAATTCGGGTTATCATCAAAAATCGATTGATATTCGGTAGGAGCAGCCAAGTCATCCACACTAATATTTAGACGCTTTGGCGCATGTAGGTAAATTGACCATGGCTCGTTATTGATATACTCTGAGTAAAACACTTGGTTGACCTTTTGAAATGCACAAACAAATGGCTCATCGCTCACGTGGTCGTTGATCTTCAACTTAGATAAGTCAACCATGATCAAATTGGAGCCAGGATCAACTTTACAAGCATTTTTATCCTCAACTCTTACCCAGTCACAGTAAAATACAATCTCTTTGAACCTTATATAATCCAATTCAAATATATTTCGAATTACACCATAGTACGTCATTTCATCTACAAAGAGGTTTTTATCTTTTGCACTCGCTCGAAAGAAAACAAGAGCCTTGTATTAAATGACTGAGTTCTTTACATTTGTACTTTTCTCGTACACTTTTGTGCCGAATACATAACTATTCAATCGATACTTTTTGTACTCTTCTTCCATGAACAAGGGTCCAGTGGCTAGACGAGCAAGCCTTGATGTCGCATCACCCATCATTAAGAGATGAGAATATAGATCAATTAATTAGGTTAGTTGTAAAGTTTGAGTGTAATGTAACATTATATAACATCCATTTTCATTATAATTACCTCTTGTGACAACCACAGCCTAAATCCGTTGTCTGATTGTACCTCTTGTGACAACATAGCTTTCAGCGTAAACTCTTCTTTTCTAAAAGAGTCAAATGATTGCACACCCTCTTCCCATAACTCATTTAATTATTCTACCAAAGGAGTCAGGTAGACATCGATGTCATCACTTAGTGCCTTTGGCCCAGGTATCAACAAAGACAGGATCGAAAATTCAGATCTCATACACTATGATGGAGGGAGGTTGAGTGGGGCTAGGATCACTGGCCATACACTCTGATTGGTGCTTAGATTTCCAAATGGATTGAAACCATCTGTTGATATAGCCAAACAAATGTTGCGCTGTTCTTGAGAAAAACTGGGATACTCATAATTCATCCTCCTCCAAGCTGTAGAATCAATAGGATGACGCGTGAGATTACCTCCTACTTCTGCCCTAGCATGCCAAGTCATTGCCTCCGCTATCCATGGTACTGTGAAAAATTGCTTTAATCTAGGCTCAACAGGAAAATATTTCAATAATTTTTAGGCACTTTTGGGCTTGTGCCTTCCTTGCCAATAGATTGGACATATCTAGGTTCATCTCATACCGAACAACGATCGAGATTTTCATACTCCTTTCGGTATAGTATGAAATCATACACACAAGCATGAATCGATTAATACTTCATTCCCAAACCTTTCAAACTGATCTTCATAACAGGGTAGCTATTTGGAAGCGTATTCTCCTTGGGTAGTAAGCCCTTCACCTAATTTATAATTCCTTCCATGCTATTTCCAGAAAAACCGTATTGCGTCTTCAAACTGTGCAAACCATGTTATGTAATATTGTTTGATCTTTCTCACAACCATATTATAACGGTTGGGTCGCCTTAAATTTTAAACTTTGGTAGTCATCTTCAAGGTTTATCGTGATATCTTCATGAGCACCTGAACCTTGTACATCATCAGTAACCTCATTCTCCTCCACTTCATAAACTCCGTACGCATCATCAACTAAATCCTCTAATATATTATGGTCTACATCGTCCCCTTCTACATCTATCATACTTGTTTAAGGTTGCTGTGAAGGTTGTTCGGGGACAAAAGGAACTTTCAATTCACCGTAAAAACTCAAAAATTGATAAATATCTTGCATACCCCATCTTAACAAATGTAGTTCAACTGTTTTCCACTCAAACACCTTACCATTCTTACACCTACCACATGAACACGGAAACTCTTCATCATTATGACATCTCTTTGCGTATTTCACAAATTCATTAGCACCTCTGCGAAACACATCCCCCATTCTATTTGTCTCATCCATACACTCTTTGTATTTAGGATATCCCATCACAGATACCACAACTAATCACCTATTAAAGGTAAGAAGCGTATATTCATCGATTAGTGTAAACAAAACTTAGATTTATAGTATTTTCATTTAATTATGTCTTATTTATATTCGATTTTTAAATTCAGCATTCAAGACCACAAAAGGGCGAGTGGTCCTAACCCACTCAAGACTGCATATTTCTGTAATATACTTAACAGTTCATGCCCATTGTTACGATTTGAAAAAAATTCAACAGTTTATCCCTGTAGTTCTCCAAGTACACGACGTAGATTGGCAAGTGTGAGTATTATTTCAATCGATCAATTGAAATACCAGACAAAATTTTTAATCTAGTATGTACCCGTAGAACATTAGGATACGACTAAAGAACTTCCTCCAAAAGTAACTACTTGAAGCCACTAAGAATATTAATATACAAAAATTATGCAGTCCCAAAATGTCCAAACGGGAAAATTCAAGAGATCTCATTACAGGGGTAATGACTCTCGAACAGGTCTAAGGGTTATTGAATGCGTACGCATAAGAACTAGGAGGCTAGTATCTATGCGCACTATATGTAATTTCAAGTATGTTTCATTTAATTATCATACTATAGATATATATTGTTCGTGATACAAAGTAATTTTTAAAAAAAGGTTGAAAATCCCACCCCATATGGACAATAATCTAGTGGTCATGCCGCTTCTAAAATTAACCAACCGAACATCAATCCACTATAATCCAATCGCAATAGCAACAACAAATGTATATCTCGTACTCCTTCTAATTCATCTACTCAATTAATTCTTTTCATTAATTAAACTAACAATTAAAGTATACAATTATTAATTTACTAATTTACACTGAGGGTCAATCCTACTTGCATATGAAAGGGGCACTAATTATTAATTTACTAAAAATTTAACAACCAATCAATATTTAATATATCAATTATTTTACAAGGGGCACTACTTGCATATGAGCGACAATATATAATAAACCAATAAAAATTTAATTAAAAGAAATTAACAAGCCCCACCACCCGCCCCATTTCCCCCTGTCCCACCCCACTCCCTTCCCCCCCGCCACCACACACACAAGCACACACACACACACACACATATACATAAATGCGCACATATGCACACACACACACACACACATGCAAACATGCGCGCGGGCGGGCGCGCGCACATATACACCCCCTACCCCCAGCCCTGCCCCCTCCCCACACACATGCACGCATATATACAACACACACGCACACACACGCGCGCACATTTACACACACATATATACACACACGCACATATACAAAAATGGAAGAGAAGTAGAGTGAGAAAATGTACCAAAATCATAGAGAGAGAGAGCAGTCACTTAGAGAGAGAGAAATGGAGGGAATAGAAAACGGTGCGAAAAAAGAAGAGGGAAGGGTTTTTTAGTGACAGAATTGTCACGGACATGTCATAGTCATTTATCGTGACAAGTTTATAAGATTTATCACGGTCATTGACCATGACAAGTCCGTGACAAGTTCAGTTGTCACGGCCTTGTCACGGTCATTGACCGTGATAAATCTTTGTCACGGTCAATGACCGTGATAAAAAAAATGTGTGTTTTTTTGTCACAGTCAATGATCGTGACAAGTCTGGAAGGTTGAAGGGTGTCAATTTGACCATTTTGGTGTAGTGGGTGCAAACCCGTTTAAATTTTTTCCAACCCAACTCTGTCATAAAAAAATTTATTTTTTTAAAACTCTTTTGAGGTCTCTATCATTCTCAACTTAGAGAAAATCCTATTGGCCCTATTTTTGGCATTTTATTATTTTTATTGCCTTGATTTTTAGGGGGGCTCTTTTAAATAGTGGCTTTCACGACGAGCCAATTTTTCACTCTCGCAGCCCTTTCCTGTGAACACTCATCATATTTTCAATATTCAATCCTCATGGCAAACGGTTCTTATATACACACCTCCTCCTTAAGTCTACTTATGCATAAATGACAAAATTGAGATAATAATGTATCACCAAACTCAAATATGCATGAGATGTCAAACATTCATATAAACTCATGCATGTGTGCAAAGATGGCATATATAAAAAGTCAAATCAAAATGCATATTAACTTCGAAACAACCCCATAATACAATGGTTAAGATCATTCTGAGCATTAAAAATTATGACCAAATGTCCTAGCCACATTAATAATGATAGGATAGGTGTCCAAGCACACTAATATGCCACATTAAACATGTAAACTCAAAAAAAAATATCTTTATGGTTTTTCAACATATTTTCACTCAAATAAAAGAAAAATCTTTTTTAATTTTCTCAAAAACAAAATCTTTTTTTATTTTTTTCAAATAAAACTCAAATAAATGATAAATGTGATATAAAAGATATACATGTCATAACACTAGTAAGATATAAAACATGATTCAAAGACTAGCGCATGACAAACATGGTAACACAATCATCCTTTAGATCTATCATGAGAAGAATCAAGTGAAACCAAATGTGAACCTTGAAGTTTAAGTCCTAAAGCCTCTAATCCCTATTTCTAAACCCAAGTAGGTGTGAAATTATGCATGGGGGCTTTGGGAAACGAAACGACTTTATTTCTTAACTTCCCAATAGTATTCTTAAGGTCATAGAAAAAACGTCTAAGGTGACCTTTCCTATCGCAATGTGTGCAAGTGTAAAGACGGAGGGAAGTATTACCAAAATGTCGACCTCTCTTCACGTTCCTAGTCAGATCTCTCACAAAGTTGGTATTGGATTTGGAAATGGGAACAACTCTATCGTCGTAGCCTATACCACACCTATCACCTTTGACTTGGATGGTGCCTGACATCCTATCCAACTTCCCCGACCTAGATTCCAAGTCAAACTTCACCTTCCTCGAGTCTTTCAACTTCTCCTCTAACTCATAAATCCTAGACTCAAGCACATACCTAGAC
This sequence comes from Sambucus nigra, assembly GCA_949130495.1. NCBI lineage: Eukaryota > Viridiplantae > Streptophyta > Magnoliopsida > Dipsacales > Adoxaceae > Sambucus > Sambucus nigra. The sequence goes on along the minus strand of OX422207.1, from coordinate 156,407,332 downwards.
TCCTCAAAATCTAGAATCTCCTTTTCCAATGCCTATATTGGACAACGAGGGTTATCTTTATTTTTCTCAACATACTCTAGCTTCTCTTTAAGTTTCTTATCTCGTGCCTTAAGATCCTTAATCTAAACATCATTATTTTTTATGGCACGCTCATTCAGCCTAGCTTGCAATTTTAAAGTTACCCTTTTCACCTTTACCGCCTCGACATACAATTCATTAAAGTCAATTTTCAACTCTTTCACATGAACCTCCTCTTCCTCACTCGCTTCACCCTCACTCACTTAGCATTCAACGGCCTCATAAGTGTCATGCACATGAGAATATTCATGGGAAGATTTATCATCGTCGCTCACATAACATGCCAAGAAAGCAATAAACTTGCTCTCATTGGGAGAACTCTCTCCTTCTTATGGATCACTATCACTTAAGGAGGCATTATAAGCTATCGGTTTCTTGCCTTCTTTCTTTAGTCTAGTGATACACTCAAAAACTTTGTGACCATACCCCTCACACCCAAAATACCTATTCGACTCAACCCGATTAAATTTCTCACTCTTAGCCTTAGCGGTGGACTCTGGCTTGTTATTATTGAATTTCAAAAACTTTTTGGCATCTTTCGATTGTTTTGAAATTTAAGAAAATTTTTGAACTTCCTTGCTAACAAGGCGACTTCCTCAAAATCGAAATTGGAATCGTCATCCAAAACTTTAGTTTCATCCTTCGGGGATTTCAAAGCAATGCCCTTTTTCTTTCTTTGGCACTTTCTTGGAGGTAAACATATCGAGTTCATAGGTTTATAGGTCACTTAAAATCTTTTTAAGTTCCGTCGAATCAAGCAAACCTAAAAGGTTTAAACTGGTCACTTTTGCATCAAACCTACTCGGCAAAGATCTCAAAATTTTATTTATCACACAGTTGTCGAGAATCTTCTCTCCTAGGTTAAACGACGAGTTGACAATATTAGACAACCTAGCATAAAAATTATCAAATGACTCATTCTCAAAAATCTTAATCGTCTTAAACTGTGTAGTGAGGTTTTGTAGCTTAGATGCCCTAACCGTTCTAGTGCCCTCGTGAGTAAGTGCAAGTGTATCCCAAGCCTTTTTTTATTTTTGACAAGTCATGATTTTATTATACATTTCAGGTGTGACATGTGAGTAAATTACGTGAAGACCTTTAGAGTTATAAAGTGTGAGTCTATGTTCGGCTTTAGTCCATTACTCAATAGGTTTCAAACTAGTGACCTCACCCTCTCGTGTGACTGGTGGTGACCAACCCTTTTCAAATGCTAATCACACATGCTCATAAATGGATTTTAAAGCACTTCTCATTCTCATCTTCCAATAAGCGTAATTAGTTCCATCAAAATAGGAGCACAAAAAATTTCCATACCGCCAAAATTCATCCCTAAAAACACAAGGGATCAACACACAATAAAACTATGTTTGTAGATCTAATACCAATTTATAGTCCCCTTTTTCTATGCGTGATGTATATTAAGGATGAAAAAAACCAACTTTCTTTTTATGAAAAACCTTTTTCCAATTTTTAAACTGCACCAAGTGTGAACCAAATTTAACTTAACCAAACTTTATCTTGGTTAATCCTAAACATACATCTAGTGATTAAACTAAGTAAAGTAAGGAAACTAATGCTCACAACATTGAATGTACGAGGAAACCAGTAAGGGAAAAAACCTCGGATGGCCCAAGCAAGACAATCACTAAGATGTGGAATTACAAGGAATAGACACAAGTCTTACTCAACAACTTGATCCCCCACATAACTTGACACTATATTAATCTTCAACCACTCCTCCACAGTGCCCATGCAGAAAGTCCTTATTCCACAATGCTCTTCCACAACACACGCGTCCACGTATGTCTCGGTGTCCACCGATATGGATTTGTATCATCTATGATGTTGAACCCAAACTCCTTCACTTCTTCACCCCAAAACCCAATGTTCAAGTATAGAACAAACCTCTCTTGATGAAATCAAATATCATAATAGCATATGTGAATGATAACTCGGATCTTTGAAAATCTGAAGATTTTTTAGACTTAGAAAATATGTGCAGAATACGTACTGGTTTGTAAACATTTCTTCAGATTGCACACTTACAAAATTCTGAGGAAACCACGCCTTAAATGAATTTCTTAAGGCGACGGCTCACTCGAATGAGATGGATATGTCATTCAAACGATATAGTGATCTTGCTCGAATGACTGATGATGTTGTTTAAGTCATAGAGCGAAATAGAGTTTGTATAAAATAAAATTATAAACATCCTTATGAGAATAAAACGAAGTGTAAACATTTTAAAGCACTTTAAAAACATTTTAAAAATATTTTCTTAATTAAATAACATCCTTAAATGTATAAAAATATATTATGAGTCCCATTAACAATACGCATTCATACCTTAGTGATCTCAAAACGTAATTTGACTTGAAGACGAAATATGCACCATAAAATCGGCATGATAAATCCTTGAAGCTTTAGCGGAACGTCTTCAATAAACTTTAATATGTCATACCCTATGTGGGATCGTGAAAATAAAAATATGACTAATAGCTCAAACGTGTTTTGTTTCAGGATTAAGTCAAATAAACATGAAACGAACTCAATTGGAAATTATATCCTTATAGGAGTTAGTCACCACATTTAAGGAAAGAGATACTATAAATATCGTGGACTTTTGGGGTGCAGTTGACAACAAGTCTTTAATCTACTATTTAAATAGATATTCGAAAGAAATTTCTAGACTTGTCACAAAAGGACTAGACAGTGGTCGAGTATGATGAAGAGTTTACTTGTTTAGCTAACTTCATTTCGGATAAGGTGGATACGAAAAAAAAAGGGTCCTTAAGCTTGATGATGGACTCATGAGTAAAATTCTCTAGAACATAGTGGGGAGTACGGCTTTAATGACTTATGTATATGTCATCAATTTTTTACTTTTATAATGTCAATGTCAATGCTTCCATGTAAAAGGATCTAAGAATTAGAGAGTCTAGCCAGCTGACAAAGATGGGATGTATCGGTGTTGGTGGGGCACCACATGGGATAACTAAGAGAGGGACCTATTTAAAAGATTCAGATCAATGTAATTCTGATCAAGTTAGGTTGGTTTCAGACAGGGCCATCAAAGCTAGAAACGTTATCCACAGGTCTAATGGATCCAAGGGAATAACGGGGGTAGCAATCAGGGTCGATGCTACCAGGGCCAGAGAGTAAGGTAACCCCGACATGGCCAGGACCAGAGATAGGGGATTATACAAGGAGGTGTTCAATATGTGGAGAGCAGGAATATATGCATCCGTGTTGTCTGAAGAGAGATAAGGGACAGGAGCAAGGTGCCCAGTAGGGGCAATAGTTACAGCAGTTTTTGGGACAGTTCAGATGTGAGTATTACGTTCAGGATCCATTTAAACAGCCAAAGACATTGATAATTAAAAGTATAAATTTTATCCTTGGGTTAATAGGATACGTTCGATGTGACACGAGGGCATCATAATATTTAGTTATCACTATATTCACATGTGAGGCGGGTTTAGTAGGTGTATTGTAAATATTACTACTGTGTGCATATATTTATCATTGAGTAGTACAGCTCTTTGGTTCCATCTGTAAGAGAGAGGGTGTGGACACTGAAGGGATATGTTTTAGTGGATTTTCTTTTATTCAAGAGATATGTTAGGTGAGTATGATGTTGTCCTGGGTATGGATTGGTTAACGATGGTTTGGGCGATGGTGGACTGTTATAGTAAGGCTATCGTGTTTGTTGTTCCAAGACAGGATGTGTTCTTTTTACGATGTCTCACCTGAAAGAGGGTTGAGCCCGCATATATACTATATCGTACTGGATAATTTGGAGAGTATATTTTTCTCTTTATATTCGATCTCGATGCATAGGGACTTTACTGATATGATTCAGGGGATATTTGGTTTACCACCAAGCGGAGAGATTTAGCTCGTTATTAATTTAGCATTAGGTACTTGATGATAGTGCCAGCACTTTATCATTGGACTCCTTTAGAGATGTGGGTGTTAAGTGTAACACCCCGTATTTTTAATAATTTTTATAATTGGGTTAATTATAAATTAAATTTGGAATAATTAATCTGGGATAATAAATATTAATTAGCAAGATAAGGGTTAATATTTATTTATACTGAATATTACTTAGTGTAATGATTAATAATAATGATATGAAAATATTATAATTGTCGTGAGTGAAAAATACGACAGTTACGATAAATGTAGTCGGGACGTGTGTGTTAGTCGTGTCGGGACATAATTTGAGAAATAAAACGTAAATTTATTTTTAGTATTTCATATGGCCATTTTGAGTGCGCCAAAGTCTCCAGAAGGGTCGATATAGTCAGATAAGTGTAGTCGGGATTTAGTTTAGGTCCCGAGGCACTCTTAGGCCAAACCGGCACCCCAGAGGGGTATTTTGGTCTTTTGGAATTTAGGAGAATTAAACCTACGAAATTTGCTAAGTGTATGTCAACTTTAGCTTAAATTCATTAGGTTTATAATCTGCAAAACTCACAAAGTCCATTAGAGGAAGAAGGAGAGAAACCCCCCCCCCCCCTCCCCCCCCCCCCCCCCCCCCAAGGCTAACCACCATTGTTGCACCTTTTGCACCACAAACACCACCAGGGTGTAGATCAAGGGAAGAGGAACACAACCACAACACCAATTTATAGAGATTCAGACCTAAAATTTTAGGCAAGTATTTATCTTCTTAATCTTGAGCATTTATTTAACCCATGTTAGAAATAAATGAATCAATTCATGATTATGTGAAGAATTTAGGTAAATTGGAAGAGTTTAAACCATGTTTGGGGTAGGAATCATGATAGGTTAACTCGTTTGATGCATGTAGAATGAAATTTACAAATTTATGAAGACATAACGTGAAGAAATCTAGATTTAAATGGTGTTCCTGAACTAAAAAGATGAACTAGGATTTTTATGGGTTAATCTTGAATTAATTTGATTTTTATGAGTAATCTTTGATGATTTAATGATTCTATCACATTAGAAATTATTTATATACGTTGATACAATGTTTAGTAAAAGTGGTTGGGAGTTTGGGATTGATTAACGTAGTTGGTAGTGTAAAAATGGTGGAAACCTGTAACTATTTGAGGAAGAAGAAAACAAACCTGTAGACCGTGAATCGATTTGGCTCCCTGGCCGAATTGATTCGGTTTAGGGACGAATCCATTCAAGTGCCCAGATTTTGAAAGTTATCTCCCTTTTTAATTAGAATTCGTAGAGAATGATTTAATTAACTTTGGGATAATTTATATATATATAAAGAGTTAGTTTAATAATGTCAGTAGGTCAATATTAGGATAAGGTTTAGTCTCATGAGAGAAACTTAAGGGATAAGACTTATTAGGCACAATTGAGGAATAAAAGCCTAATACGGAGACTAATATAATCTTGAGAATTCGGTGGGAACGATGACCTAGACCAGTAGGGAATGAGTGAGATAACTACTAAAGAGACTATTGGGATAATTAGAAACTTCCTAAGTGAAGGGAAACAACTGGGATTATACAAATAGAAAGTATAGAGGTATAGTAATAATACGTAGGCTATGAGAGAGCTACGTATACTATGTGCATAATATATTAATGAGTAAGAGATTACCTTAATTAAATGTATATACATAGGTGATGTGAATACTTAATGTGTGACTTATTATGTGTATGACATACCTACGCTACTTGCTATCGTGGGAGGTTTGGAAAGGGGACAGTCTTATATCGCAGAGTCGTGTTGAGGGATTTTGACTAGTACCTCAGAACATAGGACTTAGGGATTCAGCACCACTTTTGTTAATAAGGGTGTGACCGTCCATTTGGGTATGTAGGTATGTTCGTAGCCCAAAGGCTTAAGACTATGTTCGCCTCCAATATGTGTGATTTGTACTTCGGGTTCGAGAGAGATCCTGGACCATTATTCCTTTAGTTGTACATGATGTAACGGGACTTGATAGCAGAGTACGCATGCATTGCAGCTCACCCTAGGGGTGTTGTATTAGTATATATATAATTATAGTGACCTCTGTGTGTGTGTGTGTGTGTGTGTGTGTGTGTGTGTGTGTGTGTGTGTGTGTGTGTGTGTATATATACACTTGTGATTTAAATCCACTATATGTGCTTAGTAGATGAGAAATATAGTGATATCTAAGTTAATTTACATATGTGGGACAAAATATGAATTGAGGAATTTATAAATGTTTAATATGTATAGAATATCAACAGTTGTTGTATTGGGTAATACAGACGAGCACCAAGTTAGTAGGTGTAGTAATATATTTAATTTGAAATCGTTCGGAGGGGTAGAATGACTAGGATGGGTTGGGAATATGCGTTAGGCGTGCACACTAGTGTAAGGGTGAGGACCTCAAGTGAGAATCCTAGACCTAACATGCATCTAATATCTGCTAATTATGCATTTTAAATACTTACTTAATTTTTAAATGTTTTTACTCGGGATCTGACCCCTTTTCCCAAATCTATTTATTGTAAAAACCATTTTCAGGTGCCCAGCCACAGGGAGGCCTAGCTAAGGAGTTCATTTCTATTTGCCTTTGCTGCAATTTTTGTGGATGATTACATGTCCTAGTTGTTAGATGCCTCTATTTCCTTACAGATCTGATGCGCTCAATGTTTTATTTCAGTCGGGCATGTTGACCATTTTCCATTAGTAGTTCTTCCAAAAAACATTTTACTCTTTTATTTTCAGTTGAGAATTTATAATTTTAATTATGGATTATTGTATTGGTATTTCAGACTGGGGTGTTTACCTCTGTCATACGTATTAGATTTCATTATTTCTCCTTATTTGTGATGTTGAATTATTTAGAATGGTGAATGTGATATTTAAATTATTTAATTGTTTATATATCATTGCATGTTAATGATAAAGATAAAATTTGACATCATTTTTTCAATTACTAGATGGTTAACTATTAAAAAGTTTTTCGATAGTGATGTTAAGAATGAACCAATTTGGATATTGTATTTACAATTTAATAAAGGCCTGATCACCCAGTATTTAATTAAGCCAGGTGTCACAAATGGTATCAGAGCATCAGTTTCTAGTGAAGTTAGGATCTATGCGACTTATTCATTTCAGCATAGCGTTCTTTGATATAAAGACCTATTATTAGGATTGTTGTATTATTTATTACACATTTATATCTTCAGCTATTTTAAGTCATATTGAATTGTGGACTGATAGAAAATTATTTCTACTTTCACATGCATCCTCGACGCGCCACACTAGCCACCCAAGATGCACAGGTAGAGCCTCAACCAACCCTAGCTTAGGGTTCTATGAACGCTACACAAGTTGCCTCCATAGTCGCTCAGGCAGTTAATGCGGCATTGGCCATAGTTGCACAGTAGGCCCCACACCAGGCCTAGGTGGTGGCACCCATTCAGATGCAGGAGTTCCCTTCTTCTTCGAAGCGAGACAGAGATGCCTTTCATAAGGCTCATCCCCTTGAGTTCCAGGGTAGTTCAGACATTGTGGTTGCGAGCTAGTGGAAGAAGGACATTTGAGGCACCTGAGGATGTACGAGTTTATCGAGGTTCAAAGGCAAATTCTAGATACTTTTAAGATAGTTGAGGCAACACTGCAGTAGTGGGAGTCTGTTACCACCACTGAGGAGAGGGACAGCATGACGATACAAGAACTTTAGGAGCAGTTGGACCGCAAATATTTCCTATTCGCCATCCAGACAGAGATGAGGCAGAAACTACTAGATCTCACCCAGGAGGGGAGGACCGTTGCTGAATATGAGGATGGTTTTATTATATTAGCAAACTTTATCCTAGTAGAGGTGCCTACCGAGGAGAAGAAAATACAGCTATTCAAGGATGATCTGACTTGGAGGATCCGACATATCTTTCGAGAAATCTTTCTTTGAGGACATACATTGATGTACTAAATGTTGCTGTGTTACACTGCCAAGATCATCACTTCCATGTTAAGGGAAGAAAATGAGTAGGAGAGTCCAGCCAACAGGGCAAGACTGGGGATAGGAACACCGGTGGGGGCACACCCGGCACAGAGTCAACAAAGGAAGCGTGAGTAGGGTCCCCACCAGGGAATTCTTCTAAGAGGTTCCATTCTGGTGAATATCGGTAGGGACAGTGTGGTTATAGGCAGGGCCATCAGGGCAATGAGGGCCAGACGGGTCAGCAGCAAGTTCATTAGGCCCAAGGTATGGGCAGTAATGGTCAGCAGGGTTGAGGCTAGCAGGGCCAGAGGGGAGGTAATTTCAAAGGTCGATGCTTAATTTATGGCAGGATTGGCCACAAGCAATAGGATTGTCATGATAAGAGTCGGGCACAATAGCAGCAGGAGGCCGTTAGGAGCCTCAGAGACCAATCTTCCCCACCCCCCTCCCAGCACCAACACCTGTACTAGCCTTACTTATAGCACTAGCAGCTCCAGCATCCCCGCCTCAGCAGGGGAAGTTACAATATGGGTGCATGTATCATGTCCACCAGAATATAGCACCACAAGCTCCACCCGCTGATGAGGGTAATTTTCTCATCCATGGCATTTCTGGGTGAATTTTATTTGACACTAGGGCTTCACACTTATTCATAGCCACTAGGTTTGCATGGGCCACGGGATTGTTAGGCACGGACGATAGTATAGTTACATTTGTAGATTCATCATTGGGAAATTGGACACTTATATTCTTTATCTATCGGGGGGTGAGTATAAACATTGGGAGACTGATTTTTCCCGTCGACATGCTTGTGTTAGACATGGAAGAGTATGATGCTATTATAGGCATGGATTGACTATCCACTTATAGGTATATGATTAACTGTTATGGTAGGAGTATCGTGTTCGCTTACCGGGCCAGGATATATTTTTGGTAGCGACGCCTTGTCCTGAGGGAGTCTTATCCACACACCTATACTACATAGAGGAGGATACCTCTCAAGAGTGAGTGATCTCACTTGATTCAATTTTGGTTGATCGTGAGTTTGCTGATGTGTTTCATGAGATATCGAGATTGCCCCTCATAGAGAGATTGAGTTCGTCATTGACTTAGCATCGGGCTCTTGACCAATAGCATGTCCACCTTACCGTATGGCTTCTACAGAGATGAGGGAGATATGGGATCATATCGAGTAGCTTTTGGGACATGGGTTCATACGCCATAATACATCATCGTGGGGTGCCCCTATTTTGTTTGTTAGGAAGGAAGATGGATTGTTGCGACTGTGTGTTGACTATAGGGAGCTGAATAAAGTCATGATACAGAATAAGTATATGTTGCTCTGAATCGATGACTTATTTTATCAGTTCAGAGGAGCAGCCTACTTCTAGAAGATAGACTTGAGATTCAGGTATCATCAGTTGCATATCAAGGAGCAAGATATGTCTAAGACTGCCTTCTTGATGAGATATGGGTCTTACGAGTTTAGGGTTATGCCATTTCGACTAACCAATGCTCCGATCGTATTTATGGACATGATGAACAGGGTGTTCAAAGAGTTCTTAGACCAGTTTGTTACCATCTTCATTGATGACATTATGATTTATTCTTGGAAAGAGGAGGACCATGTCGAGTATTTACGTTCGGTAATATAGACACTGCATGAGAATCAGCTATATGAAAAGTTTGAAAAATGTGGGTTCTCATTACGTGAGGTGCAGTTTTTGGGGCATATCATTTTGGAGAAGGGGATATCGGTGGACCCAAGTAAGGTGTAAATGGTGAGGGAGTGGGGACATCCCACGACACCGATGGAGGTATGTAGTTTGTTGGGATTGGCGAGATATTACAGGTGGTTTAGTTGAAGGTTTTCGAAGATTGCGGGTCCTATGACTAACTTTACTCACAAAGGAGTGTCATTCATTTGGGATGATGCTTGTCAGTCGGGTTTTGATGAGTTGAAGGACAAGTTGACTTCAGTGCCAGTCCTCGCTCTACCCAGCCCAGAAGTGGAGTACCTAGTTTACACTGATGCATCCCTATAGGTACTTAGGGGACTACTTCAGCAGGAGAATCAGGCTATAGCTTTCACTTCTCGGAAGCTTAAGACTCAATAGAGGAATTACCCCACACACGACTTACAGTTAGAAGCAGACATGTTTGCCCTTTGGATTTTGAGACATTACCTTTTGGGGGATAAATTTTACCTGTTCATAGATCATAAGTCACTACAGTATTTGTTCACTCGGAGAGAGTTGAATATGTGTCGGTGTATGTGGATTGAATTTGTGAAGGACTACCAGAAATCTAGTATCACCCGGGGAAGGCCAGTGTAGTGGTCGATGCTTTGAGCCAAAGACCAGTAGGGGAGGTGGTCGAGATGTGGAAAGTAAAGTGGAAGGATCTGGGTCATCAGGATGCAGCTTCCAGATCATTCATGTCAGTCATGACTATTACTCCCCAAATTTTTGCGTGGTTGGTGGAGGCACAGGCGACCGATCCATTTTATCAAGGGCGTATTAGGCAACTTTTAGCCGGGGGAGTTGAGTCATACTCCATTAGTTCAGAGGGAGGTTTGCGATTCAATGGGAGTTTTATAGTTCTTGAGGGGGAGGACTTACGACATGCTATGATGGCAGCGACCCATGGGTCCCCATTTGTGATACATCCTGGAGGGGATTAGATGTATCATGACATGAGACGGAAGTACTAGTGGAGTGGGATAAGGAGAGACATCACTGAGTTCTGTGACACCCCACCTATATATTACTGGGTGATCAGTCCTTAATTAATTAATTTCAGAATATCAAGTTTGTTCAGATAATGCATCACTGACGAAAACTCAAATTTTAATTTAATAAAACTAACCACCTAATATTTAAAAAGGGTGATGTCCAAATTTTATCTTGTTACTAACCAATATAAAAAATAATACCCACAAATGCCATGCATCACAGTAATATAAATAAAGTCTAACTGAAGTGATATAAATAACTGGAGTAAAACACATCCAGATACAATCCCATACAATAAATCCAATAAAAGGAAATCAAATCTGAGAGAGAATTTAAAACAACTAAATCTCTGAATGTAAACAGAAGAAATGACGATATGTCCAACAGGATAGATAACTGAAAAAGGGAGATTACGCTGATTCGTCTACTAGTAATTATCATGTAGCTTCCACAGCAGCTACAGCATGGCAACTGAATGGAGTCTCTTAAGGCTGGTATCCCTGTGGCTAGGCACCTAAAATAATGGAACAATAGAAAGATATACATAAAAACGGGTCAGAGCCCGAGTTGAAAACAGTTTAAAATAGAAAGTGCTTAAATTGATTCATTTAGCACAATTATTATTCAAGTTAAATTAGCGAACTCACTTGAGATACTTTCCCCTGGATCTAGTGTGCACGCCTAACGAGCCTAACTACTCATACTAGTCATGATACCCTGACTGGCTACTAAGTACATACTATTATGCTGGAAAGACTCGATAAATAACTCAAAGTCGTCGTACTTAGTATTTCGATATAGGTTTAGAATTACTTTAGTTTATTCTCATATCCGTCTAAATGCTCAACTGATAATACCATGAGTACACATTTAAAGATAGATTCATCAACATAAGACACCAAATAGGATTTCGGTACACACATATTATTTTCTTTATGTATACATATCAATTTATATATAAATATAGCAATATTGCACCGCTGGTTGAGAAACCCTTAGTGCTACGCATACTCGGCTATCTAGTCCCATTGCAATGCTCATGCATAGAGGACAATAGGTTCAATCTCTCGAGAACCAATAAAAACACAAGCATCTATTGGAGGTGAACATAGTCCCAAGCCGATGGGCTACGCACATACTTATGCACCCATACGACCGTCATCGCTATCATTCTCACGAAAATCCCACACCTTAGTTCCATGCTCTAGTGGTATGATTCTAAATCCCCCGAAGGCACACAAGATCCAGTCGTCCACAACGCGTTAACCTCCGTTCGATAGCCAGTAGCTAGGTATGTCATACACATAATATTTTGATTAATAAGCATACACATAACTTATATAAATTCATTGGCATTCCCGGAGCCTAGTATTCACAGTACGTATAATATATCCCCTATTATACCCTGTACCTTATTCGTATATATTCTCCCTTGTATTTTCGCATCCCTCTAATTCTATAAATTTTCATACCTTCCGAGGGTCGACATATTCTCAGCTCACTAATAATTATAAATTTTAAGTCACTCGACATTCATACACGTATAACACTCATTTAAATAAGCCTACGGGAAGTTTGAAACAAAAATCGGGCCTTAAGAGTCATTCTGGAATCTCGTTAGAAGACCCAGGAAATCTCGTTCGAACGAGGTCATTCGAACGAAGTCCCCCATCCCCACTTCGAACGAACTACCAAACTCGTTAAAAGGGCCACTGAAATCTCGTTAGAAGTCCCATTTGAACGACCTGGACTGGACTTCTAACGAAATTTTTGTAGTTGCCTAGTTCATCTTCAAAGTTCGCTTTTCCAGATTTTCTCCTCTACAATCTCAACCTAAACCCATTCCAACCCAAGTATAAAGTTTCCAAACTACCCTAAAGACCAAAATACCCCTCCGGGGTGTCATTTTGGGTTAAAAATACCCCGGACTCCAAATAAAATACCCGAGTAGTGGTTTTTGACTATCTCGACTCTTCGAACACTCTAGCGCACTCAAAATAGTAATCCGAGTTATAAAAAAATAATTTACCTTTTAAACCCCCAAATACATACTAGTGACGTGACTCATACGGGTCCCAAATATTTATAACATAATTGTCGTGTATCTCATCCCCGGCCATAATATTATTTCAATAACTACTAATTCTCATCACGCTAGTAATTATTATCATAAAATCGGATTAATTACAATTTAAATTTTCTCCCTTTAATTTAATTTATCCCCATTTTCCAAAATTTCATAACAATAAATATGCGTAAAAATACGGGTACTACATACTTCCCCCCTAATAACATAATTTCGTCCTGAAATTCGGAAAAGAATATATATATACCTGAAAGAATAACTCTGGATAACGTTCACGCATGTCATCCTCGCGCTCCCAGGTTGATTCCTCAACATTATGCTGTTGCCACTAAACACGTACTAGTGTTATTATTTTCGATCTCAACTTCCTCTCGCTACGGTATAGAATAGCAACTGGTCCCTCCTCATAGGAACTATTAGGATGTAATTCTATCTTCTCCAACGCAATATGGGTGTGTGCCAAATCGTCTCGAAGAAATCTCTTCAACTAAGAGATATGGAACACGTCATGGACTCTATGTAAGTTCTCTGATAACCCAAATCTATAAGAAACTGGCCCAATCCTCTCGATAATAGGGAATGGCCCTACATAACTAGGCGCCAACTTTCCCTTCTTCCCAAAATGCATAACTCCATTCATAGGAGACACCCGAAGTAACACCTTATCTCCAATGTTGAAATCACAGAAATACCGTTTGGCGTCAGCGTAGCTCTTCTGTCGATATTGAGCAACCCGAATAAGGCTCTGAATCAACTCTATCCTCGTCGAAGTATCTTGAATAACTTTCGGACCAAGTACTTGTTGTCCCTCACCTCTAGCCAACATGCTGGAGAATGACAAGGTCTGCCGTATAGTGCCTCGAATGGAGCCATATCGATAGTAAACTGTTAGGACTTATTTTAGGCTTATAGGCAAACTCCACCAGTGGAAGGTACTGCTCCTAGCCTCTACCAAAATTAATGATGCACAAACGTAACATGTCCTCCAATATCTTATTTTTTTCACTCGGTCTGACCATCAGTCTACAGGTGATAAGCTATCCTTAGTCGCAACTCCGTACCCAACGCCTCCTGAAAACTCTCCCAAAATCGAGATAAAAACAGCTTATCTCTGTCAGACATGATATTGAGAGGCACTCCATGGAGTCTCACTATTTCTGAAATGAATATCAGGGCATACTATCCCGTGGTGTAGTCTGTCCTGACTGGGAGAAAGCGGGCTACCTTGGTCAACTGATCCACTATCACCCATACTGAATCGTGACCCCTCTGCGATGTGGGTAATCCTATGATGAAGTCCATGGAAGTTCTATCCTATTTCCACATAGGGATCTTTAAGGGTTGCAGAAGTCCCGTCGGTCTCTGATGATCCACCTTTACTAGCTGACAGGTCGCACATTTCGAAATGAACTTGGTAATATCCTTCTTCATCCCGCTCCACCAGTACAGTCTATGCATATCCTGGTTCATTTTATCCCCGTCGGGATGTACCATAAATCGGGAACCGTGTGACTCCGTCATTACCTTGTGTCACAAATCTTCACCCTCAGGAACAACCAATCTCCCATTGAAATATAGACCCCTGTCTAAACCCACGGTATAAGACTCAGCCCCCTCGGTTAGAAGCTTCACTATCTGACTTTGGCAGAACGGATCATCTGCCTGAGCCTATACTATTCCCATAATAATATGGGGCATAACCATTATCACCGATATAAATGATCAAGCCACCACATCCTGGTTCCCTAACTCCTTCCATTTCAATTTCCGCACCTTGGCCACCTCACCGACTGGCCTACAGCTCAGTGCGTATGCTACCATGTTAGCCTTCCCCGGGTGGTATTGGATATCAAATTGATAATCCTTCACAAACTCAAGCCACTGACATTGACGTATATTTAACTCCATCATCATGAAGAGGTACTATAATAACTTATGGTCCGTGAATAAACAAAATTTCTCCCCTAGGAGGTAATGTCTCCAAATCCGAAGTGCAAACACCACCGTCGCCAACTCTAAATCGTGGGTGGGGTAGTTCCTCTCATGAGGCTTAATCTTACAGGAAGCATAAGCTATAGCTTGATCCTCCTACTGTAGTACAGCTCCAAGTCCTAACAAGGACGCATCGGTGTAGAGTAGATACTCCACTCCCGGCTTGGCTAATACTAACACTGGTGCTGAGGTTAACTTGTCTTTCAACTCATCAAAGGCTAACTGACAGGCGTCACTCCAAATAAACGGCACCTCTTTGCGAGTCAGGTGTGTTAACAGACCCGCTATCTTTGAAAACCCTCGAATGAATCTCCTATAGTATCCTACTAAGACCAAGAAACTTCATATCTCGGTTGGTGTCATGGGCTATTCCCACTCCCTCACCGCTGACACCTTCCCTGGATCCCCGAATATCCCTTTATCAGAGATGATATGCCCCAAGAACTGTACCTCCTTCAGCTAAAACCCAAATTTCTAGTATTTTGTGTACAACTCATGCTGGAGCAGTGTCTGTAAAACTTGCCTCAAGTGCTCGGCATGATCCTCCTCGGTCTACGAGTAAACCAGAATGTCATCTACGAATATGATAACGAACTGGTCCAGGAACTCTCCGAACACCCTGTTCATCAAGTCCATGAACACGGATGGTGCGTTGGTTAGCCCAAAAGGCATAACCCTGAATTCATAGGAACCATATCTCGTTAAGAAGGCAGTCTTCGACATGTCCTGCTCTCTGATACATAGCTGATGGTATCCCGGTCTAAAATCAATCTTCAAGAAGAAAGCCGCTCCTCTCAACTGGTCGAATAAGTCATCGATTCGAGGCAACGGATATTTTTTCTGTATCGTGGCTTTATTCAACTCCCGGTAGTCAACACATAACCTCAATGATCCATCCCTCTTCTTAACAAACAATACGGAGCACCCCAAGGAGAAGTACTCCTATGGATAAACCCCAGCCCCAATAATTGCTCAATCTGGTCATGTAACTCCCTCATCTTTGTTGGAGCCATACGATAAGGTGCGCGAGCTATCGGTCGAGTATCTGGCGCTAAATGAATAACGAAGTCTATCTCTCTACTCGTTGGTAACCCCAGAATCTCCTCAAACACATCGAAAAACTTTCAAAGTACAGGAATCGACTCAAGCGGTACCACAACCTCCATAGAGGTCTCCTCCTCGATATAGTATAAATGAGTGGACGATCCTCCCTCAGAGCGAGGAATCGCTACAAGAAACATCTCCTGCCCGGATATGGAAAAAACTATACTCTTAGTATAACAATCAATCATGGCCCTATACCTGACAAGACAATCCATACCCACAATCTCTTCATACTCAGACATGTCTAATACGAGCATGTCAGCGGGTAAGATAAACTTCCCAATCTCTATACCCACTCCCCGATAAATAAAAGAAATAATAGAACCCCTACTCAACGGCGAATCCACACAAGTGACCATACCCTTTGATGTATCAAATAACCCTATAGTTTGTGCAAAACCCGTGGCAATAAAATAGTGTGTGGCTCCTGTGTCAAATAAATGTGCCCGAAAGTCCCCCTGGATAGAAAACATACCCTCAATCGCTGGCGGGTCCTGCGGTACTGTGTCCTGGTGAAGATTATAGACTTGTCCATACTGAAGCTTCCCTTACTGAATTGGGGAGGATGGAATGGGTGGCAGTGCTGCCATCTGTGGAGGTGCTGGAAGAGGTGTGGGAAATAATGGTCTATGTGGTTCTTAACGAACACCCTACTGCTGCTGCTGGCCTCTACCCTTCTGAGGGAAGTCCTGGCATTTATGGCCAGTGTTTTCACATGCGAAACATCTCCCTAGGAAGGGTTGTCCCCTCTCTCCCTACTGTACCTGGCCCTCATGGCCATTACCACCTCTCCCTTGGCCATTCTGGCCCTCCTGAACCTGCTGTTGTCCTGATGGTCATGTTGGCCCTGATGGCCATGTCAAAAGCCTCCATTCCCATGTCGAAAACCTCCTGACCTAAACCTCTTAGGATCCCCTTCTTGTGAAACCTGATCACTGTTCCTATGTTGACCCTGAACTACTTGTGCCCCACCAGCACCACTCCCTCTTGCCTTGCCCTGCTGGCTGGACTCTCCCAATTTATTAACCTCGGACAAGTGGAAGCGGTGGTCCTGGCGGTGGATTAGTACTGCATTGACCACATCTGAACAGGTGGCCAGGGATAGATTGCCTATTAAATGCTGGTGGATCCTCCATGTCAACCCATCCATGAAGCGCTGAATCTTTTTCTCTTCGGTAGGGATCTCACTCGGTACAATGTTGAGAAGATTAATAAAATATGCCACGTACTCTGCCACGGTCCTTCCCTCTTTCTTCAGATTTGCTAACTTTCGACTCATCTCTGTCTGGACAGTTGAAGGGAAGTACCTGTGGTCGAATATCACCCAAGAGTCTCAGATACTGAGTGTATCACTCTCCTCAACGGTGGTTATGGACTCCCGGCACTACAGTGCTGCCCCCACCAGTTTGAACGTGGCCAAAATTTGACTCTGTACCTCCGTACACTCATGCATCCTCAAATGCCTTTGGATTTCTTTTATCCATTTGATCGCTATAACTATATTGGAGATCCCTGAAAACTCGGGAGGATGCCTTATCTGGAAAGCATCCCTAACACGCTCCCAAGCAGATGGTAAAACCTGGGCCTGAACTAGAGCCACCACTGGTGCCTAAGGTGGTGCCTGTTGCACAACAGCTAAAGTAGCATTTACCGCCTGAGCTACAATGGCGGCCACTTTAGTGGCATGCATCATACCCTGAGTAGGTGCAGGCTGAGGCTCTGGCTGGGCATCCCTGGAAATTCTTTATGCATGTTTAAGAGGCATCTGAAAAGAGGGAAAAGTTTCAAAATTCCACAGTTATATTCTTAAAATAGCAGAAGAACGTAAAATGTATGAAGAGTAAAATAATCCTAAAATATAGGTCTCTATATCAAAGAATGCTATGCCGAAACATAATAAGACGTACATATCCTAATGACACTAGAACCTGATGCTCTGATACCACCTGTGACACCCCGCCTAATTAACTACCGGGTGATCAGTCCTTAATAAATTAATTTAAGAATATGAAGTTGGTTCAGATAATGCATCACTGACGAAAACTCAAATTTTAATTTAATAAAAACTAACCACCTAGTATTTAAAAAGGGTGATGTCCAAATTTTATCTTGTTACAAACCAATATAAAAAATAATACCAACAAATGCCATGCATCATAGTAATATAAATAATGTCTAACTTAAGTGATATAAATGACTGGAGTAAAACACATCCAGATATAATCCCATACAATAAATCCAATAAAAGGAAATCAAATATAAGAGAGAATTTAAAAAAACTAAATATCTGAATGTAAACAGAAGAATGGACGACATGTCCAACAAGATAGATAACTGAAAAAGGGAGAATAGGCTGAGTCGTCTACTAGCAATTATCCTACAGCTTCCACGGCAGCTACAACATGGCAACTGAATGGAGTCCCCTAAGTCTGGTTTTCCTGTGGCTGGGCCCCTAAAAATAATGGAAAATAGAAAGATATACAGAAAAATGGGTCAGAGCCCGAGTTGAAAATAGTTTAAAATAGCAAGTGCTTAAATTGAATCAATTAGCACAATTATTATTCATGTTAACTTAGCGTACTCACTTGAGATACTTACCCCTCTATCTAGTGTCCACGCCTAACGAGCCTAACTACCCATACTAGTCATGATACCCTGACTGGCTACTAAGTACATACTATTATGCTGGAAAGAGTCCCTAAATAACTCAAAGCCGACGTACTTAAGATTTCGATATAGGTTTAGAATTACTTTAGTTTATTCTCATATCCTTCTACATGCCCAACTGATAATACCATGAGTACACATTTCAATATAGAGTCATCAACATAAGACACCAAACAGGATTTTGATATACACACATTATTCTCTTTATGTATACATATCAATTTATATATAAATATAGCAATATTGCACCCCTGGTTGAGAAACCCTTAGTTCTACACATACTCGACTATCTAGTCCCATTGCAACGCTCACTCATAGGGGATAATAGGTTCAATATCTAGATGACCAATAAAAACACAAACATCTATTGAAGGCGAACATAGTCCCAAGCCGATGGGCTATGCACATACCTATGCACCCATACGATCGTCATCATTATCATTCTCGTGGATAGCCCGTACCTATGTTCCACGCTCTAGTGGTACGACTCTAAATCCCCCGAAGGCACACAAGATCCGATCGTCCAGAACGCGTTAACCTTCATTCGATAGCCAGTAGCTAGGTATGTCATAAACATAATATTTTGAGCAATAAGCATCCACACAACTTATATAAATTAATTTTCTTTCCCGCAACCTAGTATTCGCAGTACGTATAATATATACCCTATTATACCCTGTACCGTAGTCGTATATATTCTCACTTGTATTTTCGCATCTCTCTAATTCTATGAATTTTCATACCTTTTGAGGGTTGACATATTCTCCGCTCACTAATAATTATAAATTTTAAGTCACTCGACATTCATACAGGTCTAACACTCATTTAAATAATTCTACGGGAAGTTTGAAACAAAAATCGGGCCTTAAGAGTCATATTGGAATCTCATTAGAAGACCCGGGAAATCTCGTTCTAATGAGGGTCGTTCGAATGAAGTTCCCCCCACTTCGAATGAACTACCAAACTCGTTAGAAGGGCCACTCGAATCTTGTTAGAAGTTTCGTTCGAACGAGGTCGTTCGAATGACCTGGGCTAAACTTCTAACGAAATTTCCGTAGTTGCCCAGTTCATCTTCAAAGTTCATTTTTCTAGATTTTCTCCTCTAAAATATCAACCTAAATTCCAACCCAAGTATAAGGTATCCAAACTACTCTAAGTCACCCTAGAACACTTCTTAGCATAGTTCAGGGGTCAAATCCTTCTAATCATCAAGTAAATTCAACAAATTCCTAAATTTTTCCATGAGTCATATTAATATAAACCCGGATTTATTAATCAATTAAAACCCCATTTTTATTTGATGATTAACATCTAATTCACCAAATTCCACATTCCTATTAATGGGAAAAAACCTCTACATGCAAACCCCCATCAAATTTCTAAGATTCCTACACAATCTCATCATAGGTAAACCAATTTTGGTATTAATAGTTCTAAAACCTCAACATATGTTAACAAGAATAATAAATTCTAAGATAAAGATCAAGATAATCAATTTCCTTAAAATAAACTTTTGATTCGCGAGTTGAAATTGGTATGGGAACAATCATCTTGACACGATTAACGTGTTGGTGTACTTTTTGGTGTGAAAGCTTGAGTTCTTGTCTTAGGGCTCTAATGGAGTTTTCTTCTTCTTCCTTGGTTCTCTCTCCCCTTTCCTCTCTTTCTCACATTGGTTGAAACTGATGGGACACTAACCCTAAATGCTTTTAATTAAACCCAATTTTCGTCCATTTAATTACCCAAAAATCCCTAAAGACCAAAATACCCCCTTCGGTGTGTCGTTTTGGGTTAAAAATGCCCTGGACTCCAAATAAAATACCTGAGTAGTGTTTTCTAACTATCTCGACCCTTCCGGACACTCTGGTGCACTCAAAATAGTCATCCGAGTTATACACAAATAATTTTCCTTTTAAACCCCCAAATACATACTAGTGACGCGACTCATACGCGTCCCAAATATTTATAACATAATTGTCGTGTATCTCATCCCCGACCATAATATTATTTCAATAATTACTAATTCTCATCACACTAGTAATTATTATCATAAAATCGGATTAATTACAATTTAAATTTTCTCCCTTTAATTTAATTAATCCCCATTTTCCAAAATTTCATAAAAATAAATATGCGTAAAAATACGGGGTATTACAGGTTCGTCTTGAAGTGTACCACTTATCATCTAGTAAAGGTTGATAACCTGAGACCATCAGGAGTCCTATAGCCGTTAGATATTCCTATGTGGAAATGGGAGAGCATTTCCATGGACTTTATTACTGGGTTACCAGCTTCACAGAGGGGTCACGATTCCATATGGGTGATAGTGGATCGCATAACTAAGGTATCTCACTTCCTGCCAGTTCGGACTGATTACACTACGGGACAATGATGATGCTATAAACAGCACCTCCATTGAAGGTGTTTGTGAGATCAATTCAATGTTAACAATGGCAGCATGAGGTATATACACACATAGTAGAAGGAGATGAGGAGAAGAGGATTTACGCAGGAATATAAGTGGTTCAGCCAATTAGGCCTACGTCCACTGTGCAAGTGTATGATGTGTATCAATATGTGAGGGAACTAATGGCCATAGATACAATCTCTCAAGCTTTCTCTCTCTACTGTGTATTTGAACAGGGTTTCAGCTAGGGTTGCTAGTTTCGGGGATCCTTTGCAAGGTAGAGGATGACCTCTATATATAGTACCTGGAGGGTGTAATGTACCCCCCATGCATGCAATGAGCATGTGTGTATGTGATCTAGCCAATATGAGGAAGACATCTGTCACTGTCACATGTAGAGAATGATGATGAAATATTCTCCCCACGTGTGGGGAATTATTTGTTACAACTGACTTGTGTCCACGTGTCCCTACCCAAATGTCAATAGAGGCTCTGCCGTCATGCTTGGTCATAACCTCGGCCTGGGATAAGCCGAGGTTGATAAAGAATAGTGGCCCAGGAACACCGAGATGGGCCATGAAGGTCTCGGCTTAAGTTAAGCCGAGACAAGATTGAGGTCGGCTAAAGTCGAGGTTGAGCTGGATCCTGCCTGGAACATCGACTGACATCTTGATGAGGCTGACCTTGGTAGACGTATGGATTCCTGCGACCTCTGCCATCCCCTGGTTGAGGTTGTCATACCCAGTTGAACTGAAGTGATGCTGACCTGTATGATACATGCAGTGTCCCTTTGATGAGGTTAGTGGTAGTGTCGTCCTGGACCGACCTTACTATATCGAGGGTTGATTTCACGGACCTAAGGCTTTTCCAGCATCGGCCACAACCTCATTCGAGGTTGGTGTCTCAGATCCAAGGTCACACTTGGGGCATATCAATCGCCCCCCAGCCCCTAGTTACATACGAGAGCAGATGACTGGGGGATCTCTACACCTCTGAGGTCTTTCTCCCATGTGCCAATGCTCACTTGACAGTTGTCCATTGCTGAAGTGTGGCTTTCTTGGCAAGCACGTGTTTTTAGCCATCCTTTGGGTCTCCCAAGGCAATGATGGGCCTTGGGAGATGTGCCCCCACATTTAAGGGTTTAAACCCCATTCTTTCCCTCCTTCTTCCTCATTTCTCTTGCTTGGAGCGACTTCATTTCTGCAGTAACTTCTCTCTCTAGAAATCTTGGGTTCGAAGTTCTTGGTGGAGATTCCTCGCGTCCTCTTCATTTCCTCGTACTACTTCTTCGTCAGGTATCCTCTGCCATCCTTTTTCCTTCATTCTTACTTTTTCATTTTTCGGAGAGTTTGGGAATTTCCTGGCGAGAACTCCATACTTTCAAGCGAACTGTATTTGCCTTAGGTTTTATAGTTTGATCCTTAAATTTCTTTACTTCATTAGCCAATTTTGTTTGTCATTTAGAAGCACCTTAAGTGTAGTGTCTGCCTCTGCTGCTCAGACCCCTATACCAACTTCTTGAGGAGCTCCCCTCTCTCAGAGAGAAGACTTTAGAAAAAATTAGGCAAATAGAGAGAGCACAAGAGGAGGCTCGTAGGTCACAAGAGTTCCCTCTTAGACCCATCTTTCCACCACCCATGAGGGTGATATACCCTGATCTATTGGAACCATTTAACCAAACAGAGGTCCCTGCCGAACCAGTACCGATGTTCGAGTCTAAGTCTTCCACCTCAGACCCTATGTCTGTAGATTCCTTCCAGGAGGCCATGGATTTCAGAACTAGGCAAGATCAGTCCCCTGATCAAGCCGAGATCTCTAGTCGTGCCTTGTCCGATAATAATTCAAGCACCTCGTCCTCTTCCTCAGAGGTTGAGATTATTGAGCCGAGTGTGGCTATTCCCCCCATTCTTGACGCCATTCCTCTGTCAGCCGTCACCGAGGCTGAATTCACTCAGAGGTTCCCAGGTAATCCATCAATGTCTGCTCCGATCGACATTGAGAAAGATAATGACGATGATGATGACGCTGAAAGTGATCTCGACATCTCGGAGGCGGCCGAGATTGAGAGTACCGTTACTGAGGTAGACCTTCTTTACTTCAGATATTTGTACTCCATCAGCCCCTCCATAAAGCTTAAAAGACCTCTGAGGGAAGAGAGGGCTTGTAATGGCCGAGACGATGAGATCTTCTTGTACGAGCAGATGTTCAATTTAGGGTTTTATTTGCCCATTTATCCCATTATTAGGTTCATTCTTACCTTCATTAATTTGGCCCCTTCCCAACTGTCCCCTAATTCTTGGAGGGTCATAATAGGGGCCATAGTCTCATAGAGGGTTGTCCACCACTCATACCTTCCAGTTCAGGTCTTTGTTGGCTGCTATGTTCCCTCATCTGCCAAAAATCATCCGAGCTACTATCATTTTATAGCTCAGAAGCCTGAGAAAAAGATGCTCCAAATAACTCAGACTTCTAACCACAACTGGAAGCCTCGCTATTTCTTCTCTTCAGGGCCATGGGAATTTGGTCTATATGTCCCCTCGTCCTTGTTAGAGCCGAGGATGCCCCTAAGATGGGGTAAGGTCACCATGTCTGCCAAGGCTGACCCAGGTCTGAGCCTACAGAACCTTCAAAAGGTGAAAGACCTTCAAGATTAGGGGATGCATGGTTTGCTTGTCAAATTTGAACACTTGATGACCCCCCACTACCTCTCTGAGACGGGTCTAGGTGGAAGTCCTCTTGCTGAGCTTGGTAAGCATTTTTTATTCGAAGCTGAACCTCTGAGTTTATTCATGTCTGATCTTTTAACTCAGACCTTTTAATTTTGCAGAGCGTCCGAATGATATCTCAGACGAGCTTTGGGAGATGGCATCCCCGAGTTTAACAAGGCTGGAGAAGAAGGCAGGACTTAATGCTCCTCCTCCAGCACACTCAACCTCGAAGCCTCAAGCCACCAAGAATAGGGCTCCTACCGAACATGCCCCTGAGGATCAGAGGTAGAAGAAAAAGGGGGGCGATTCTGCCATCCCCATTTCTTCTGCAAATGCGCTGACGGCTCGTTTAGAGCAATTGTAGATTACCGACAACATCGTCGGCCACAGTCTGCAGGCTCTGGATGCCTTCAGCTCTACCATGACTGAGGCCGATAAGCATTTCTTCCGGTCATTGGACACACCCTTGCTGATTGAGTTCGGCATCCACAGGTCCATTCAGGTATGACCTCATATTTCCTTGTAATTTCCAGAAGGGTCAAGAGGCCGAGAAGGTGCAAAGCACTCTGAATGGAGAAATTGATCACCTGAAGTCTGAGATGGGTGAGTCTGAGAAGAAGGTGAAGGGGTTGGAGAAGGAGATCTCCAAGCTCAAGAAGGACCATGCCGTGGCTCTGAAGGCCAAGGATGATGTTCTGCAGCAGAAGGTCAACTCGGCAGTGAATGCAGCCCTTGATGATGCCTCTAAGGCGATATTAGCTGAATACAAAGCCTCTGGTGAATTTATGAGCTTTGTCTTTGAGTACCTTGAGAGAGGTATCAAAGCTACTACCAAGTGGGCAGCTGTCAAGGAGAAGGAGGCTGACAGTTTGAAAGCCTCTAATTTCATAGGCCTCGGCTTTGCTAATCCTCAGCTTTCCTAGGCCCTTCAGGAGGTTGAGGAGGAGGTTGCCGCACCTGCAGAGACTTCAACGCTGGACGGCACAGAGGTTTGAGGGGCTGACCACAGGGATGACATTACCAAGGTGACTAATGTCGTCCAGTAGGACTAGGCCGAAGACACCAGTATTCCCCCCTTAAACCCTTAAATTCAATTGTGAAGCTTCCCCCTGAATATTTGTAATCTCTGAACTTTTGTAATTTCTGAATGAACATGGTTGACTCTTATTTTTTGAATCTTGACTGTATGGAAATCTCTGAGGGGGATCATATACTTCATTTTGTTGGATGTTTGTGATGTTTTAGATCTGAAGCTTGTGTAATGGTGTTTGCATGCACTAATTTAGTAGTTTTACCTCGGACCTTGTCACATAGTGGCGTTATAGGGGTCTAAGGTTATCACCTAAGATGTTATCCTTATAATTAATCTCACCAAATTAATGATGTTAAGGATCTAAGGTCATCTCATTATGGTGTCTGACCTCAGACCTTGTCACCACTGAGTGATGTTATAAGGGTCTGAGGTCATCACCTAAGATGTTATCCTCATAATTAAGCTCACCAAATTAATGATGTTAAGGGTCTGAGGTCATCTCATTATGGTGTCTGACCTTAGACCTTGTCACCACTGAGTGATGTTATAAAGGTCTGAGGTCATCACCTAAGATGTTATCCTTATAATTAATCTCACCAAATTAATGATGTTAAGGATCTGAGGTCATCTCCTTATGGTGTCTGACCTCAGACCTTGTCACCACTGAGTGATGTTATAAGGGTCTGAGGTCATCACCTAAGATGTTATCCTCATAATTAATCTCACCAAACTAATGATGTTAAGGGTCTGAGGTCATGTCATTATGGTTTCTGACCTCAGACCATGTCACCACTGAGTGATGTTATAAGGGTTTTAGGTCATCACCTAAGATGTTATCCTTATAATTAATCTCACCAAATTAATCATGTTAAGGGTTTGAGGTCATCTCATTATGGTGTGAACTCTCGTGACCTCTGAGGAAGAGGACGAGGTGCTTGAATTATTATGGGACGAGGCACGGCTAGAGATCTCGGATTGATCAGGGGACTGATCTTGCCTAGTTCTGAAATCCATGGCCTCCTGGAAGGAATCTACAGACATAGGGTCTGAGGTGGAAGACTTAGACTCGAACATCGGTACTGGTTCGACAGGGGCCTCTGTTTGGTTAAATGTTTCCAATGGATCAGGGTATATCACCCTCAGGGGTGGTGGAAAGATGGGTCTAAGAGGGAACTCTTGTTGGATATTTGTGATGTTTTAGATCTGAAGCTTGTTTAATGGTGTCTTCATGCACTAATTTAGTAGTCTTACCTCGGACCTTGTCACACAGTGGCGTTATAGGGGTCTGAGGTTATCACCTAAGATGTTATCCTCATAATTAATCTCACCAAATTAATGAGGTTAAGGATCTGAGTTCATCTCATTATGGTGTCTGACCTCAGACCTTGTAACCACTGAGTGATGTTATAAGGGTCTGAGGTCATCACCTAAGATGTTATCCTCATAATTAATCTCAGTAAATTAATGATGTTAAGGGTCTGAGGTCATCTCATTATGGTGTCTGACCTCAGACCTTGTCACCAGTAAGTGATGTTACAAGGGTCTGAGGTCATCACCTGAGATGTTATCCTCATAATTAATCTCACCAAATTAATGATGTTAAGGATATGAGGTCATCTCCTTATGGTGTCTGACCTCGGACCTTGTCACCACTGAGTGATGTTATAAGGGTCTGAGGTCATCACCTAAGATGTTATCCTCATAATTAATCTCACCAAATTAATGATGGTAAGGGTCTGAGGTCATCTCATTGTGGTGTCTGACCTCAGACCTTGTCACCACTGAGTGATGCTATAAGGGTCTGAGGTCATCACCTAAGATGTTATCCTAATAATTAATCTCACCAAATTAATAATGTTAAGGTTCTGAGGTCATCTCATTGTGGTGTCTAACCTCAGACCTTGTCACCACTGAGTTATGTTATAAGGGTCTGAGGTCATCACCTAAGATGTTATCCTCATAATTAATCTAACCAAATTAATGATGTTAAGGATCTGAGGTCATCTCCTTATGGTGTCTGACCTCAGACCTTGTCACCACTGAGTGATGTTATAAGGGTCTGAGGTCATCACCTAAGATGTTATCCTCATAATTAATCTCACCAAATTAATGATGTTAAGGGTCTAAGGTCATCTCATTGTGGTGTCTGACCTCAGACCTTGTCACCACTGAGTGATGTTATAAGGGTCTGAGGTCATCACCTAAGATGTTATCCTCATAATTAATCTCGCCAAATTAATGATGTTAAGGGTCTGAGGTCATCTCATTGTGGTGTCTGACCTCAGACCTTGTCACCACTGAGTGATGTTATAAGGGTCTGAGGCCATCACCTAAGATGTTATCCTCATTATTAATCTCAGCAAATTAATGATGTTAAGGATCTGAGGTCATCTCCTTATGGTGTGTGACCTCAGACCTTGTCACCACTGAGTGATGTTATAAGGGTCTGAGGTCATCACCTAAGATGTTATCCTCATAATTAATCTCACCAAATTAATGATGTTAAGGGTCTGAGGTCATCTCTTTGTGGTGTATGACCTCGGACCTTGTCACCACTGAGTGATGTTATAAGGGTCTGAGGTCATCACCTAAGATGTTATCCTCATAATTAATCTCACCAAATTAATGATGTTAAGGGTCTGAGGTCATCTCATTATGGTGTCTGACCTTAGACCTTATCACCACTGAGTGATGTTATAAGGGTCTTAGGTCATCACCTAAGATGTTCTCCTTATAATTAATCTCACCAAATTAATGATGTTAAGGGTTTGAGGTCATCTCACTATGGTGTCTGACCTCAGATCTTGTCACCACTAAGTGATGTTATAAGGGTCTGAGGTCATCACCTAAGATGTTATCCTCATAATTAATCTCACCAAATTAATGATGTTAAGGATTTGACGTCATCTCATTATGGTGTTTGACCTCAGAAGTTGTCACCACAGAGTGATGTTATGAGGGTCTGAGGTCATCACCTAAGATGTTATCCTCATAATTAATCTCACCATATTAATGATGTTAAGGATCTGAGGTCATCTCCTTATGGTGTCTGACCTCGGACCTTGTCACCATTGAGTGATGTTCTCAGGGTCTGAGGTCATCACCTAAGATGTTATCCTCATAATTAATGACAAGTGCACAGTGAAGTAAGAACCATCATGGGAACTAATCTTTTATTAATAACCTCTTCATAATAAGATGGTACATTTACATATACTCCTTGCAACATCATACGTAATACTTCTTTAGGTGATCAGCATTCCATGGGTTAGCGAAAGGTTCTCCTTCTAAATTTTCTAGCATGTAAGTGTCGGGCACAACCTCTTCTGTCACTTTGTAAGGACCGTGACAATTTGGGTGGAGCTTGTTTGTTTTCTGTAAGATCTTCTTTAGCACTAAGTCTCCCACTGCGATGGATCTTGACTTCACCCTCTGGTTGTAGAATTTCGCTGCTCTCTGCTGGTATGCTGCCTGTCTGATCTCCGCGTCTTCTCTTATTTCTTCAATTAGATCTAGATCTAGCCTCCTCTCTTCCCCATTTTTATCAGGGTCATAGGTATGTACCCTGTGAGTAGGGAGTCCCACCTCTGTTGGTATGAAGGCATATGAGCCATGTGTAAGCATGAATGGGGTTTCTCCTATAGGTGTCCTTGTCGTGGTTCTGTAGGCCCATAACACAGCGTAGACCTCCTCAATCCATCTTCCTTTCGCATCTTCTAACCTCTTCTTGATTCCATCGAGAATTTTCCTGTTCGTGACCTCGGTCTGATCGTTTGCCTGAGGTCAGCCAGGAGATGAGAAGAATTGATTTATCCCAACTCTTAGGCAGTACTTTTCTAAAGAGGAGTTTTTGAACTGGGTCCCATTGTCCGAGATGAGAGTGTTTGGGAGGCCATATCTGCTTATGATGTTCCTCCAAATAAATTGGAAGGTCTTATGTTCTTTGATCGTTATCATCGGCTCTCCCTTCACCCACTTTGAGAAGTAGTCAATGGCAACTATCAAGAATCGATAACTGTTGGCAGCTCTTGGTAGAGGTCCTACTAAGTCAATCCCCCATACTGCAAATGGCCATGGAGAGGTGATTGACGTCATAGGTTGATGAGGTTGATGGGGAATAGTGGCGAATCTTTGACATTTATCACACCTCTTCATGTAGGCTGCAGTGTCTTTGGACAAGGTTGGCCACCAGTACCCCTGTGTGATGATTCTCTTGGCAAAGGGTCTTCCCCCTATATGTCTTGAGCAAGAACCCTCATAAACTTCCTATAAGACCCGGGGAACTTCCGTGGGATGCACACATCTGAGGAGAGGTAATAGAAATCCCTTCTTATACAAGACGTCTCCTATCATCGAGAACTTGGCAGCCCTATATCTCAATTTCCTCCTCTCTAGCTTGGACTCAGGTAGCTCTCCCTCTCTGATATATCTGACAAGGGGGTCCATCCACGAGTCTCCTAGGTTCAAATTATGACAAGGGTTACATACCTCCTCTTCCTCGATGGTCGCCTTCCTTAAGACCTCAACTGGAACTGTCCTTCTGACGTCTGTCTTCGTCGTAAAGGCCAACCTTGCCAATGCATCCACATGGTTGTTACTCTGTCGAGGTACTCTCTTCAGTTTTGTCTCTTCTAAACATTCTAATATCGTTCTCACCCTCTTTAGATACTTGGCCATTCTTTTATCTTTTGCCTCATAAACTCCTAATACTTGATTGATAACTAACCTTGAGTCGCTATGGAGTAGGAATCACCTCACACCCAGGGTCTTTGCCAATGAGAGGTCGGCTATCATGGCTTTATATTCTGACTCGTTATTAGATGCCTTAAAGTTGAATCTCAAAGCGTACTCGATGTTAGCACCATCTGGGGCTGAAAGTATTAACCCTGCACCGCTTCCACTATCGCATGAGGAACCATCAACGAAGAGGTTCCAAATGTCTGCATTCGATGAGAAAGCCCCCTCTGACATGACTCCCTTCTTGAAGAGGTACCGATCCTCCTCGTTCTTTGTTACTCTGTTCTTGATCTTTTCGGTCGCGAACTCTTCCTGATCTCGGAAGACATTCGGTGCTACCTCTTCCTGCTCTCGGAAGACATCATGTTTTGTCTTTTCAACACCCTCTAGGCCATTCTCTGCCTCAGCCTCTTCCCATGTGAACTCAACAAAAAAGTCTGTGAGGGCTTGCCCTTTGATGGTTGTCCTAAGTTGGTAGGTAAGGTCATACTCCCCCAACTCAATGGCCCAGGTCATCAATCTCTCAGACTTTTCAGGTTTATGTAGGACCTGTCTTAGTGGGGAGTCGGTGAGGACAACCATGGAGTGGGCTTGGAAGTAAGGCTTCATTTTCCTTGAAGCATGTATCAGGGCGTAAGCTAACTTTTCCATGCGAGGGTAATTTTGTTCAGACCCTTGAAGGGCCTTACTATTGAAATAAATAGGCCTTTGGATCCCAGCGTCTTCCCGTATTATGGCTGCGTTGATGGCTGATTCGGAGACTGCCAGATACACAAACAATTTCTCTCCTGCTACAGGCCGAGATAGCAATAAGGGAGACCCCAAGTAAGACTTGAGCTGGTTGAAAGATTTTTCGCACTCTTCATCCCACTGGAAGGCCTTTTAAGCACTTTAAATAATGGAAGACATTTGTCTATTGCCCTGGAGATAAATCTGTTGAGTGCAGCCACTCTTCCAATGAGCCTTTGAACATCCTTGATACTTTTTGGTGTCTTCATATCAAGCAAAGCCTTGATTTTCTCTAGATTTTCTTCGATCCCTCTCTAGTTGACAATAAATCCTAGGAACTTCCCAGCTCCTACTCCAAAGACACACTTCACGGGGTTGAGTTTCATTCTGTATGAGTCCATAATATCGAATGTCTTCTCGAGATCTGCCACATGAGTGCAAGCTTTCAAGATCTTCGTTAGCATATCGTCTACATACACCGCCATAGTCTTACCTATTTGCTCTTCGAACATCTTATTCACAAGATGTTGGTATGTTGCCCCTGTATTTTTCAGACAGAAGGGCATCACTTTGTAGCAGTACGTCCCTTTGTCGGTAATGAAGGTTGTTTTCTCTGAGTCTTCTGCATCCATGAAGATCTGGTTGTAGCCTGAATACGCGTCTATGTAGCTCATGAGCTCATATCCTGCTGTAGCATCCACCATCTGATCTATCCTAGGCAAGGGATATATTTCTTTTGGACAAGACCTGTTCAGTTCAGTGAAATCAACACACATTCTCCACTTCTCATTGGCCTTGGGCACGATGATAGCATTCGATAACCACTCTGGATATATGGCTTCTCTTATGAACTCAGCCTCTTCCAATTTTTTGACCTCTTCCCGGATGACATCGTACTTCTCCCTGGAGTAGACTCTTCGTCTCTATTTGATAGGTCGGGCATCTTTGGTCACATTGAGCTTGGGACTCATTACCTCAGGATTGATGTCGGGCATGTCTACGTGGCTCCAAGCGAAGACACTCTGCCTCCTCCTGAGGAAGTTTATCAGCTCTTCCTTGATTTCTGTCTTTATGGCCTTGCCTACCTGGATGGTTTTTTCCGGCTCATCCTCATTGAGGACGATGGATTCTACCTCTTCTGCGGCCTCTCCTTTCTTCAACTTTGTCTCATCCCTCGGGTCCAATATATCGATGTTGTAGGTAGTGGTTTCCCTCTTATAGCCTCTCTCTCATCGTCCGAGTTGAAGTAACATTCTCACGCTATGGTCTGGTCACCTTGCACTTCCCCTACCCCATAGGGGGTCGAGAATTTTAGCATCTGATGGACAGTCGACGGCATAGCTTCAAACTCCTTAAGGTCCATTCTTCCTATGATGAGGTTATAGGCCGAGAAGACGTTCTCGTCCATCACAAAAAAATTTATCTTCCCGGTCAACCTCTTAGGCCACTCATCACCCATAACGTCCATCTCATACATGCCCAATGGGTTGACCTTTTCACCGCTGAAGCCCATCAAAGGATGATGATAGGGTACTAGAATAGCTCTGCTAAGATCTAGGTTCTTGAAGCAAGGCCAAAACATCACGTCTATCGAGCTTCCCCCATCCCGAGGATCCTCTGCACCTCGCACCCATGCACCCTTGTTGTTATTACCAAAGGGTCATCATGGGGGGCTAAGATACCTTTAAAGTTGAGTCTGGAGAACCTAACTATAAGGGTGTCCATGTCTACCTTCTTTCTCTTCTGTACTGCATCGGAAGACGTTAGGTTTATAACTTCAAGCCTTTGCACTGACTTGGCCTCCGCCACGTGAGCCTTCCTTCCAGCTACTTCAGAGCCACCTCCTGAAAGTCCTCAGCATATGGTGTTAACACCAAATGAGATCATGCCAACCCTCTTCACTGGGGTGTTGTCATCTTTCAGGGGGAGGTCTGGATCGTCTTCATCTTCACCTTATGAATCATTATCTCTTCTAGATGTGGCATTATCACGGCATCTGTCGTTTTGCCTCTTTCTAGGGTCATCTCTTCCCCCTTTAGGTGTCTTACCATCAACATACTTCCTCAATTTTCTGGATTTTAACATTTTTTCAATCTCATCCTTCAAGGCGAAGCATCTGTCCGTGACATGGCCATGGTCCTGGTGGAACTCACACCACAAGTTTTTGTTCCTCTTATGTGGCAGAGCCTTCAATTTTTTTTTCCATCTCAGAGTCCTGTTATTCTTGATCTCGTTAAGGATATGCTCAGAGCTCACATTGAGAGGAGTATAGTGAGCGAACTTGTCATCGGCTAACCTCTTCTTTCCATCTTTCTTTCTTTGGGACTTCCCGCCACTACCGTGGTTCTCATCCTCATACTTGGCGGCCATTGCCTCTTCAGCATTCATGACCTTTCCTGCAGCTGCCAACAGCTCTGCCATAGACCTAGGAGGGTCTTCCGCGAGTTTCCACAATAGCTTCCCTTTCTGAAGACCTCCTATGAGGGCGGTCATGGCTATATTCTCTTCATAATCTTCAACCTCCAGCTTCTCTTTGTTGAACCTGGCGATGTTGTCTCATAGGCTCTCGTCCTTGCCCTGCTTGACACCCTTCTTTTTAAATCTAATTAGGTTAGCTACGCCCAATTAAATTAAAGCGGAGCGTCAATATGTTTCCATTAGAAACAAAATTTAAATAAATTCAGTAAAGTAAACATGTACACTCTCATATGTGTAACCAAATCATATAATGACAACTATAACAAGTGAAACCAACTCATAACTCTTAACTACAATAATCCATCAGTAGTCTCAAACTGAAAAATATAAAATGCCAATACATGCGGCCCAACACAAAATGGGAAAGAATAATACAACAATTCTCTCAAATACCAAGTAAAATCAACGTGATATTAATCTCTGATACCACCCTCAAGAAAAGGGAAATAAGCGACATAAATTAAAATAGAATAACTCCACAGCTACAAGAATCCTAAGATTGATATGATCTCATCAAGCTCCATAGTCTATTGTCCATCGGGACGAGGACACCCCAAAGAAGAAGTTGTGGATGAATCGTTCAGCAAAGCCCTTCAAGTTCTCAATTGAGTTATTCAGAAGAGAAGTAAACCAGTTGTGCGCCGCTCCTGTTAAGGTCCCAAAGAAGGCCCTACACTTCATCCCATCAGGTATTCAGTAGATGTCTTCCGCTGACTGATACATCTCGATGTGATGTAAAGGGTTAGTGCTTCCATCATACTTGGGAGACACCACGGGAGGTTTAAATTTAGCAGGAGTCGGGAAACTCACTATCTTAGCCACAAATGGAGAGCTTTCTAAGTAACCCCTTTGTAATGGGTCCCTATTTTTGATGAGGTCTCCTATCTTCTCCTCAAGGCGCTGGATAGAGTCATTCCACGGTCTTCTGCCATCGACCAGGTCGAGGTTATCCCCAGCCACCTCTAAGGGATGGACTGAGGGCTCCCTTACCACTGCACAGCGTCGGCTGTTGACCTCTTCCTGGTCTTTGCCCCTTCTTTCACGGGGTCGACCTTGGCCAAGACGACCTTGTCTGTCCCCTCTTTGCGAACCGATAGCACTTCTTGACCTGGATAACCTCTATCTTAGGTCATTCACTAGGCACAACCTCTTAAAGGCTGACCCTCTGCTCAATCGATCAAAAGTTGATCCTCGTTGTTGGGCCTCTTCAGTTCTTCAGCCAGCACATCCTCGGCTCTGCTGAAGAGGACGAATCGTATTGTTCCAAACCTCATATGGCTCCCAACAATCTTTCGGGGCCTCTTTCGCCTCTAGATCATCATACCTGTCCTCTAGGCAAGGGTTTCCTTGCCTCCCCAGGCTTAAGCACCTAGGGTCATCAACATCCCTTCTCCGCTGGGGTGCAGGCTCGTCCTTCATTGGTTCCTGGGGTGGTCCTCTGGCGTCAGGATGAGGCTGGACAGCCGCCGAAGTGATCATATCCGGTGAGACTCCAGGTGGCCTCATCATAGTTTGACTGAGCTATGCAAATTATTCATGCATAGCTTGTTGTGTTGCGGCCAAAGACCTCAAGGCTAGAGCTACCTCTGCCATTTCGAACTAGGGCGGTGCCTGACCGAAACTAGGCCCCCCACCACCAGGTGGCGAAAGAGGCGATGGAAACTCTGGTGCCATGTGTTACTTAGTAAAAAGCTTAAGTATCAGGTGAGCTTAATACCTTAAAGGACCTCTTTCAATGGTGAAACAGCTCCACGCAAGGGGTGGTGCCTGGTTCACCACCAGAGTCTCCGGTGAGGTTAAGCTGAAGAAGAGGGAGAGATAGCTTCTCGTTCCCATAGACGGCACCAAAATGATGATGCTAGAAACAGCACCACCCTTGAAGGTGTTTGTGAGCTCAATTCAATGTTAACAATGGCAACATGAGGTATATACACACATAGTAGAAGGCGATGAGGAGAAGAGAATTTATGCAGGAATATAAGTGATTCAGCCAATTAGGCCTACGTCCACTGTGCAAGTGTATGATGTGTATCCATATATGAGGGCACTAATAGCCATAGATATAATCTCTCAAGCTTTCTCTCTCTACTGTGTATTTGAACAGGGTTTCAGCTAGGGTTTCTAGTTTGAGGGATCCTTTGCAAGGTAGAGGATGACCTCTATATATAGTACCTAGAGGGTGTAATGTACCCCCCATGCATTCAATGAGCATGTGTGTATGTGATCTAGCCAATATGAGGAAGACATCTGTCACTGTCACATGTAGAGAATGATGATGAAATATTCTCCTCACATGTGGGGAATGATTTGTTACAACTGACTTGTGTCCACGTGTCCTTACCCAAATGTCAATAGATGCTCGGCCATCGTGCTTGGCCATGACCTCGACCTAGGATAAGCCGGGGTTGATAAAGACTAGTGGCCCGGGCACACCGAGATGGGCCATGAAGGTCTCGACTTAAGTTAAGCCGAGATAAGATTGAGGTCGGCTAAAGCCGAGGTTGAGCTGGATCCAGCTTGGAATATCGACTGATATCTTGATGAGGCTGACCTTGGTAGACATATGGCTTCCTGCGACATCGGTCATCCCCTGGACGAGGTTGTCATACCCAGTTGAACTGAAGTGCTTCTGACCCGTATGATACATGCAGTGTCCCTTTGATGAGATTGGTGGTAGTGTCGGCCTGGGCCGACCTTGCTATACCGAGGGTTGATTTCACGGACCTAAGGCTTTTCCAGCGTCCGCCACAACCTCGGCCGAGGTTGGTGTCTCAGAGCCGAGGTCACACTTGGGGCATATCAGACAGTACGCTCAAATTTTTATTGCTGAGATAGTGAGATTGTATGGGGTACCTTTAGACATTGTGTCGGACAGAGACAAGATTTATCTCGATTTTGGGAGAGTTTCCACGAGGCTATGGGTACCGAGTTGAGATTGAGTAGAGCTTATCACCCACAGATGGACAAGAAGATGGAGAGGACTAATCGGATGTTGGGAGATATTCTATAAATGTGTATCCTTAATTTTGGGGGAGATTGGGAGCATTATCTTCCACTGGTGGAGTTCACCTATAATAACTCCTACTGGTTTACTATTCACATGGCCCCATTCGAGACACTTTATGGTAGATAGTGTCGTTCGCCAGCTTGTTTGTTGGAGGTGGGAGACAACAAGATACTCAGGCCAGAGTTGATCCAAGATACTTTATATGGGATATAAATGATTAGAAGTCGTAAAAGGATTACTCAGGACAGACAGAAGAGTTATGTCAATGTTAAGCAGTCCTTTCTGGAGTTGGATGTGTGGGATCAGGTTCTACTGCATGTATTCCCTATAAAATGGATAATGAGATTTAGGAAGAAGGGGAAATTGGTACCAAAGTAAGGTGGGACATTTCCTACCACCGAGCGAATTGGTCCAGTGGCGTATAGACTCGAATTTTCGGAGCACTTGCACCGTATTCATGGTGTGTTCCATATTTCTTCATTACAGCGATACCTACGCGATGATTTGGTGTACACTCACATTACACTGGAGGAGATAGACTTACAGCCTCATATTTCATATAAGGAGAGACCAATCGCTATCTTAGACCATAGTGAGAAGAGATTGATGTCGAAGGTAGTGTCACGTGTACGTGTTCAGTGGGGGCATCATAATGCCGATGAGTCTACTTGGGAGTGCCACGATAAGATGCGCGAAAGATACCCAGAGTTGTTCATACCAGGTATTTTCTTTTCCGAATTTTGGGTTGAAATTATGTTATAAGAGGGAAGTATGCAACACCCCGTATTTTTAATAATTTTTATAATTGGGTTAATTTTAAATTAAATTGGGATTAATTAAATTGTATTGGAATAATTAATCCGGGATAATAAATATTAATTAGTGAGATAAGGCTTAATATTTATTTATATTGAATATTACTTAGTGAACGAGTAATAATAATGATTGGAAAAGATTATAATTATCGTGAGTGAAAAATACGGTAGTCACGATAAACGTAGTCGGGATGCGCGTGTCAGATGGGTCGCGACATAATTTGAGAAATAAAATGTAACTTTATTTTTAGTATTTAATATGGTAATTTCGATAGTGAAAAAGTGTTCGAAAGTTTCAAGATAGTCAGAAAAGTGTACCCGGGGATTTAGTTTGGGTCCCGGAGCACTTTTAGGCCAAATTGGCACCCCAGAGGGTATTTTGGTCTTTTGGAATTTGGGGGGAATTAAACCTATGAAATTTGCTAAGCGTATATCAACTTTTGGTTAATGCCATTAGGTTTAGAATTTTCAAAACTCAAAGAGGCCGTTAGAGGAAGAAGGAGAGACACCCCTCAAGGCTAGAACCACCATTGTTGCACCTTTTGCACCACAAATACCACCGGAGCGTATATCAGGGGAAGAGGAATGCAACCACGCCACCAATTCACAGAAATTCAGACTTGCAATTTGAGGAAAATATTTATCTTTTTAATCTTAAACATATATCTAATCCATGTTAGATTTAAATGAATCAATTCATGATTATGTGAAGAATTAAGGTAAATTGGAAGAGTTTAAACCATGTTTGGGGTAGGAATCATGATAGGTTAACTCCTTTAATGCATGTAGAATGAAATTCACGAATTTATGAAGACATAATGTGAAAAAATCTGGATTTAAATGGAGTTCTTGAACCAGAAAGATAAACTATCATTTTTATGGGTTAATCTTGAATTAATTTTATTTTTATGAGTAATCTTTGATGATTTAATGATTCTATCACGTTATAATTTTTTTATATATGTTGGTATAACATTTAGTATGAATGGTTGGGAATTTGGGATTGATTAATAGAGTTGGTAGTGTAAAAATAGTGGAAACCCATAACTGTTTGAGGAAGAAGAACATAGACATGTAGATGGCGAATCAATTGGGCTCCCTCGTCGAATCGATTCGATAGGTCAATCGCTTCGGTTCAGGGCTGAATCGATTTAGTTGCTTAAATTTTGAAAGTTTTTTCCCTTTTTAATTAGAATTCGTAGGGAATGATTGAATTAACTTTGGGACGATTTCTCTATATAAAAAGAGTTACTTTAAGAATATATCAGTATGTCAATATTAGAACAAGGTTTAGTCTCATGGAAGAAACTTAAGGGCTAAGACTAATTAGGCACAATTGAGGAATAAAAGCCAAATTTGGAGACTAATATAGTATCTCAGGAATTCGGTGGGAACGATGACCTAGACCAGTTGGGAATGAGTGAGATAGCTACTGAATAGACTAATGGGATAATTTGAAACCTCCCAAGTGAAGGGAAACAACCGGGCATATACAAATATAAAGTATAGAAATATAGTAATAATACGTAGGCTATAAGAGAGTTACGTATACTACATGCATAATGTATTAAGGAGTAAGAGATTACCTTAATTAAATGTATATGCATAGGTGTTTTGAATACCTAATGTGTGACTTATTATGTGTATAACATACCCACGCTACTTGCTATCGCGGGAAGTTCCTGAAGGGGACAGTCTTATCTTGAGGAGCCATCTTGGGGGATTTTGAATGGTACCTCAGAACATAGGACTTAGGGATTCAGCAGCACTTGTGTGAATAAGGGTGTGATTGGTCATTTGGGTGCATAGGTATGTGCGTAGCCCAAAGGCATAAGACTATGTTCACTTCCAATATATGTGATTTGTATTTCTGGTTCGAGAGAGACCTTGGACCATTAGTCCTTTAGTTGTAGGTGATGTGCCGGGACTTAATAGCAGACTATGCATGCACTGCAGCTTAGCCTAGGGGTGCTATATTAGTATCTATATAATTAGAGTGACATGTATATATATATATATATATACTTATGATATAAATATACTATACGTTTCTTAGTAGATGAGAAAGATAGTGATATCTAAATTAATTTACATATGTAGGAACTAAATCTGAATTGAGGAATTTATAAATGTATATCGGTATAGAATATCAATAGTTTTTGTATTGGATAATACAGATGAGAACCAAGATTTAGTAGGTGTAGTAATATATTTCATTCGAACTAGTTAGGCGGGGTAGCATAACTAGGACAGATTAGGAGTATGCGTTAGGCGTGCACACTAGTAGAGGGGTGAGGACCTCAAAAGAGAATCGTAAACCTAAAATGTATTTAATATTTTCTAATTATGCATTTTAAATACTTGCTAAATTTTTAAATATTTTTACTTAGGCTCTGACCCATTTTTCCATATCTATTTATTGTAAAAACCATTTTTAGGTGCCTAGCCACAGGGAGGACCAGCTTAAGAGTTCAATTCTATTTGACGTTGTTGCAGTTGCTGTGGACGATTGCGGGTCCTAGTTATTAGACGCCTACATTTCCTTGCATATCTTATGCACTTATTATTTTATTTCAATCAGTCATGTTTCCCATCTTCCATTAGTAGTTGTTCCAGAGACATTGTACTCTTTTATTTTCAGTTTTGGATCTAGAATTTTAATTAAGGATTATTATATTTGTATTTCAAACTAGGATGTTTACCTCCGTCATATTGTATTGGATTTAGTTATTTCTCCCTATTTGTGATGTTGAGTTATTTAGAATCGCGAATGTGATACTGAAATTATTTAATTGTTTATATATCATTGCATGTTAATGATAAAGATAAAATTTGACATCATATTTTCAAATACTAGGTGGTTAGTAAATATTAAAAAAAAAATCGATAGTGATTCTAAGAATGAACCAATATGGATATTCTGTTTTTAATTTAATAAAGGCTTGATCACCCGGTATTTAATTAAGCGGGGTGTCACATTAAGCATTAGACGTATGCATGTTGGGACAAGATTTTGAGTGTCTCGGTTATATTGTTTGGTTCTACAAAACTCGATGACAGACAATGTTAAGTAGTTGTATATCGGGGGGTCCTTATTTGGATTTCGCTTGCGACATGTACCACACATGAATCCCAGTGAATGTGAGCAGTTGTGAGATGTGTAGGGTGATAGGTAAATGATTAGTACATTAGTTGTTACACGTGTATGTGGAATACACTTTGAGCTGGGAGTTATTATATGATACAAGGATAATCTAGTCGGGTTGTGTTGTGTAAAAAGTAATTGTAAAACTTTTGCACCACTAGTGGATGGGGGAAATCTCGTACATAATTAAATCTTGATTAGTGGGGTAATCGGGAATAACCTTAAAATATATCCACATCCAGCATGCAGGGCCGAACTTTAGATGAATATGTTACATATGTGATGTTTGTGCAGATATTCACGGGATATAGGGTGTATGGTCACCCTAGTTAGTTTGATTTTCAGAATTGTCACATTAATTAGTAATTAATTAATGCTTGGAGAAATTTTAAGTATCATATACATCTAAGATAAGTGTTCCGTCCATTTTCATGTATGGTGTGCCTTTGAACCATCTTGTATTACTTAATTAGAATCTAGGGGGACCCGTAGTAATGGAGTCTAGATACACATTCTTTAACAAAATATCTTAAAAACCGTTTTTTTGTACTTGTAAGTGGTAACAGAATTAGTGTTTATCTGTTAAGCTTTGGGAATCCTATATATTGAAGTTAAATTAGTAGGTTGTGTGTTGAAAAAGCTAAACCATTTGGTGATATTTTTGTGTCCATCTGAATTCTTTCTATTTTGGGATTTTAAAACGTCACATTTTAGTAATGTATTTGGTTTGGACTCTAAATCCTATATATATATATGTTATATTCTCACGGTGGTCTTAAAAATGGAAAACAAAAATAACCAAAAGAAATGGTGGTGGTT
Source organism: Sambucus nigra (assembly GCA_949130495.1). Taxonomy (NCBI): domain Eukaryota; kingdom Viridiplantae; phylum Streptophyta; class Magnoliopsida; order Dipsacales; family Adoxaceae; genus Sambucus; species Sambucus nigra. Next base: position 156,366,874 of record OX422207.1, on the reverse strand, counting down.
TTGTGCGAGGATCCATGGCAGTTTCTTGAGATACTAATATTGGGGTTTCAACTTTAAAATTCTATTTAAGGCTTGTGGCATGAATTTAAGCTACGGGATTTACACAATATGCTCCTACAAATATCTCTAGAGTATTCCTTTTGTTCATCGTCTATTTTTATTCCTATTATTTATATCATGATATTTATTGGAATCTCAAATGTTATTCCGTTGAATACTATATTTCGTGATTTGGGCACGTGTCATGAAATTCTTATATGATATTGAGAATGGGCACCAACCAAAAGTCCAATATCTAGAATAAGGCTTTGAGATGCTTGGGTGAGGTGAGGTGAGGCCAAGTGACCCATTGATGTGTTATTGAAAAATAATTTGGTACAATGCTTAGGTGTCGCAATGGAATCTTATTGCATTTTAGTTTACCGTTATCGTATTGAGCATCTATTCTTTTCATATTGTGTAATTTCCCATCTTTTTAATTTTAGTGGCATGTGATAATGGATTTGGGACGGTATCGGTGATGAAGATATTTGGGTGACACATGAGATACAAATTATTATTGGAAAAACAAAAGCGTATTTTTAATGGAGCATTTTATTATTTTTAGTATAGTGGAAATTGTGTAATTATTTGGAGATGAATAATTATAAATTCTTGTATTACTGAGAGACACTAGAACTTGTTGTAATAAATTTATTTGATATTATTTGGGTGAATCACTTTAGTTTATTGGTGAAATTTGATGCTCTATTTACTTATTGAGGATTTTAGTTTAGTTTAATCAAAGTAGCGACTCAAAAAATTTCGGGTTGTTACAGGATCTCTCTAGCAAAGGGAGTCTCACTTATTCGAATGATAAGGGTGGCTTGCACATAAATAGGCTCGGGGTTCTTACCAAATGAACAGGACCCACGAAGGGGAGTAAGAAGTACCACATGACGTGGGATATTGAGCATGTGGATCAGCGTGGAATGAGATATAGTTAAGTTGTCTCCAGGTTCACCACTCATGGATGGGAAAAGGTTGATCAGAGGTGATCCACTAGAATTTTTCAAAAATTGATGATTCTAGTGACAAGATGGATAGGCAGACTAATGAAGTTCATTTTTGGGTTACCAACATCATTAAATGGTAAAGATTCCCCTTGGGTTTGTGAGATTGGTTGACCAAGTCAGAACAAATATGGATAAATGCGAGTGAAGTTACACTATTGGGCAGTGTGCCTAACATTTCACTAAAGGAAAGGGAATGAACTGGCATAAAGTACTACCCAACATCGTTATCATAAGGATGAGATCCTTAAGTCCTAACTTTGATTGGGTTTATCAAGAGGCAATGGGTACAAAGTACGTTTGAGCAAGACATATTAACCATAGACCGAGGAGTAGAAGGGAGAGGTGACTAAGATGTTGGACAATTCGATAAATGAGTTTTATGGATATTAAGGTAACTGGGAGGAGTAATTATCGTTAGTAGAGTTCCGTGTAATAACTCATACAAATTTATCCTTGGTAAGGCGCCTTTTGATACTTGGTGCGGAAGACCTTGACATTCGCCCTATGGTTGGTTAGGGGTGGGGAGGTAACAAGTTGGCAAGTAGGACATGATTTAGAGTCGGTCGATAGGGATTGAGTTAATCGAAGCTATTTTCATATAGTTCGGGAACATCATAAGAGTTATGTCATCATGAACCGAAGAGTTAAAGACTGACGTGAGTAGTCACACATTATTTCGGGTATTCCCCATTAATGTAATTATGCGATTTTACAAGAAGGGAAGTTGGCACCTAGGGGAGTGGGGACTTTCCCCAGTATTGAGATGATAGAGCTAGTGTTGTGCAAGCTCATCTTATTAGAACATTTTTAATAGGTTCACGATGGTTTTGCGTATTGTTGTAGAAGTGCGACTTTAAGAATGATGAAGTATATCAGAATGAAATGATTAAATTGACATGTCACTAATCTTCGGCCCTAGCTAGTAGGCAATCAGTGAGGATGGTACTACTAGCGGCTGTATATTGGAGGCTCTATAATGTTATCATGATTTGATTTTGGACATGCTCGGATGTCGTACGGGTAAATATTGGAAGTTTTTAGTTCCAGGCATATCTGAATTTTGGGTACGAAATTACTTTGCAAGGGGAAAGTATGTAACACCCCGTTTTGGGGGGAATATTTAAATTACATGTATCACAGTAATTTAATTAAATTGAATTTTAGGGAATACTTAAATTATACGTGTCAAGGTAATTTTATTAAACTGAAAAATAAAGAGAAGTTAATAAATATTAATTAGTGAGAAATGGATTAATATTTACGTGTTATTATATCTACTTGTGTGATAAGTAAATGAAATTGTATTATTTTATATTACGTCATAAGTGGGTAAAAGCAATGGGTATACGGTATCTTATTTAGGACATGCATATGGGTTCGTATTGGGAATAAGATGGTAACTTATGATAGGTGACTCAAATGATGATTTTGAGTGCACGGTTGATCCAGAATAGGTTGAAATAGTCAAAATTAAGAAGCCGTTGGATGTGATTGGGTTCCGAGAGCTTTTTAGACTAACTTATACCCGAATAGGGGTATTCGAGTCATTTTAAATATACATATTAACCTAATTTCAGGATTAGGCTTATATAATGAAAGGTTAGGGTTGAATGATTAGCCACTTTATCATATCAAGAGCTTTCCTTGTCATTCCAGAAGTCTAAGAGAGAATTTAGAGAGAAAAATGAAGGAAACTCAAAGAATTTCAAGGGGGGAACAAAGGGACTCAAGAGATAATCAATTGGGAGAAGATTTTGGGATATTTCTAGGATGGTATTATCATCAACAAAGGTAAATTCAGACTCTACAATCTTTAAGGAAAGTTATTAACTTGCTTAATATTTGATGGATGCAATTCAATTCATATTACAGTTAGTAGCAATTGTTTTGCGTGGAATTCACTTGTGAAAATATCGGATTTTGGTGAATGATATTATAAAAGTGAAAGTATTACAAATGAATTCTGAAATCAATCTAGAAAAAAGATTGAATCTTGAATGAGAAAGATTGGAAAATAGGGAAAATTGTGATTTAATTAAGAAGTATTAGAATTATTGATTAAAGTAGTGAATCCTATGATTTTGATGATATTTATAGGGATTTAAATATAAAAATTGAGTAGAATCATATTTACCATTGATAGATAATGAAAATTCTTGTTAGAATTGGTTTTAGATGTGAATTGGATTGAGGAAACTCTGGTCGATTTCGAAATAAGCAGAATTGCGGCTGTTCTGCAGGGGTGAACCGATTTGCCCTCAAGATGAACCGGTTCAACTACCCTTTTTCGCCCATAGTGGTTATTTCTATTGGATTTTTAATTTTGGGATACTTTAGAATGTTTGTAAGTGATCTAGGACTTATGGAAAATTACTTGGGAAAATAATAAATGACTTTAGAGTGGTTGTGTTGTTTCCATGGTGGAATTAGAGTATTTGGGATGAATAATACTTGGGAAAGTAAATAACGAAATGGGAATGAAAATTTGTTAAAAAGGGGATATGAGCTTGTTGAAAATAGTTACGTGTCTAGAATATTATTATGAGAGATAAATTAATTAAATAAGTGATTATTTAATAATTGGCAGTCAATATTTTACTTGGGAGTATAGGCCAGCGCTTCAAGTGACAAGCACGGTTAGCCGGGGTATTGGATTTATATATACAGGTATAAAGATAGTATATATGTGTGTGAATATATCTGTGTGTGTGTGTGTGTATATATATATGAGACATTCCTATCATATTGGATATGCTATCAGTGGAGGTTGTGCACAATGGGCAATCTCTCCTGACGAATCCCAGCAAGTGTAGTATATGTCCCTTGGGTCATAAGTCTGTTGTATGACCACCTTGTGTGAGTGCAGAGTTTGGTAGGGTTAATGTGATATGGTTATTCTCCACAGATGTATGACTATGACCACCTTTGGTTTGCATTTATATTTTGGGTTCGGTGGTGAGATTCTGACCCGGTTGCCCAAGTAGATGTGTGAATTCCCTGGAGCTTGGTAGCATGCTAGTGATTCGCATCCAGTGAGTTATTACTCTGAGGGATTATGGTTATACATATATAGTGAGTGAAATATATGTATGTATACTTGATGTGATATGAAAATACGTATATAGATGTGAAGAAAAAATAGATACGGGCATGAGATATTAAAATGTGAATATTGAATTAATAACTAGTGAAAGTTATTTAAAATGAATCTATAAATTATAATTGAGGATTAAAATTATTGAATGTTATTTGAATGAATTGAGTAATAATAATTGAGAATTATAATTGTTAAGAGGATGTGGATATAATTGTATAAAATACGCATGACACAGGGTAGCATATGAACTTATGGGTATATTAAGACTAGTTGGACTTGGTAGCATAACTAGGGGTTAAAATGCATACATTAGGTGGGCACTATAGTTGAGGGGTGAGTATTATCTCATGGGAGTGTGACACTAGTCTACATATGGAAGAATGCACTCATATTTATTAATGCATTTTAATTACTTGTAAAATATTTTCAAACTATTTGGACTCTGACCCGTATCAAAATATTTTCCAAAAACTTTAAGTGTCCAGCCACAGGGACACCAAGCATGATTATCATTTCCAGTTCATCATAGTTACAGCAGCTATGGAGTATTGTAGGTAATGTGTAGTCGTTTTCTATCTTTGAGATTCTATATAGGACTCAGTCGGTTATTATCTGAACATGTCGCCCAATGTCATCTTTTATTTCAATTTTATTCATTTCAGTTTTGATGGCTATCGCATTTGATTGTTGTTCAGTTAATGGATTTTTATTATATTCTAGTATTCATATTTGATTATTTGATTGTGCAGTTAATTATTTATCTGGAATGGTTTATGGTAAATGGATTTAATTATTGTAATTTAATTGAAGTTTAAAATTAGCGTGCGACTTGATTAAATAATAGGTGATTAGTAGCTGATTGGTTTTTGACAGTGATGCTAAGATATAGCCATTTGAGATTCCTATTTTATTTTAGTAGAGGGCTCGACACCTGTTATTTTAATAAGTGGGGTGTCACAGCATGGTCTAGAGCCTTATTGTCTATTTGGGCACGTTCGTTTTATGATGACTCTTATTTGATACATATAAACATTGTGATTATATTTTTTTTACTCTTATGCCACCATGATGCTTTCATTGAAATGATTATTTACTCTTAGGGAGGATGGTGAACTCGCAGAACTTTAGAGGATAGAAGGAAAGAAATGAGGACAATCTATTGGAAAAATCACAAGACAAGGAGGATGTAATACCCCGTATTTCTGCGTATTTAGAATTTAATTAATTGAATTAATTGAGTAATTAAAAAGGAAAATACGTTTTAATTTAAATTACGTGAGTAGAGTAATTTAATGTGCCACGTTTAAATTTAAATTATGTGAGTAGAGTAATTTGATGTCATGTAATAATAACTATGATTATTAAATGATTAAATAATCATTATGGCTATTATATATTAATCAAGAGTTGTATAGTGATTAATATGACGATTAAAGTCTACTAAGTGTGAATAGTAAATATTGAAAGTTTATGTGTACGGCATAAAGATTGATACGGACGTACTTGAGTTTACCTCAACCGAGTGTCACGCGTAGACAAAATTGAGGGTGAGATGAGAAACATATTTTTAAGAGACTCAAATGATAATTTAAAGGCCACAAGTGATTTCGAAAGGGTCGAATTAGTCAAAATAGTGTACCCAGGGGTACTAGTCAAGTGTCGCGTCATTTTTGGGCTAAACCGGGACCATACGAGGGCATTTTGGTCTCTTAACATTTAAGGGTGAGGATACCTACGAATTTTGGAATCCTAAGTCAGATTATAAGAGTTGGAGGCTAGGGTTAGAGAGAAAAAAAACACACCATAACCATTAGAGAGAAGAGAGAAACAATTCCTAAGGCAAAAGAAAGAAGTGAGAAGGATTCAACAGAGACTTTCACCACCAACTTGTTGGGAAGAAGGATTGAAGGAGAAAGACCATCAATCACCAACAACAATCACGAACTCAGACTCTACTGAACAATAAGTCAAGTGGTTATTTGCAACATAAATTGAGTTATAATACCCATGTATAAGTTTTGTGAAGAACATGACTTTTATGATTTTCTTCGAAACAAAGACTTGAATATGATACATGAGTGATAGGGATTGCATGTAGAACATTTTAGACCTTCAAATGATTTTATATCATAGGAGATTTGATGTTTAAATTGAATTAAAAAAATATGGGTCTATGGATGAAAATATGGAAAGAATATATTTTTAGGGTTCTTGAATAATAGGAAGATCTGAATTAATCTGGACTGAATTTATAACAATTATGTTGTTTTAGATCGTTCGTAATCATCCCAGGGTATGTAGGAATGATTAGAAATCGTTAGTTACAAGTTTGGTGAATTATCATGGGAGTTGGATAATCTAAATTGGTGTAACCCGCATGAAGAAGACGATCTGGGCCTGTCAGTGCTCGATCGATCGATCGATCCTTGAATGTTGATCGATCGAGCAGTCAATCGATCGACCATATTCCATCGATCGATCGATCCAGGCTGAATTTTAGAAAATTTTGTGGAAATCTCTCTTCAATTATCGTCACTTAATTTTTGGGGTATTTTCAAAATAAAGAGGAAAAATAAAGTTTTTGATAAAATTATTTTTATTGCTCAAATATATTGGTTATTATTTTTTAAGGCGAGAATTTCAAACGGTTTTGAAATCGGAGTTAAAACGGATTTTAAAATTATTGTTAAATGTTTTTAACTCTTGGAATTCTTAGTCGGTGAACTGTCAAAATTCCTGAAGGATCGTGAACAACAAGTAATTTTCAAGAGTTGTTTTGGCTTCCAACTCTTCATTTCTTTGCCTTATTTTAAGGAGTCTTTTGGATTCCAACTCTTCATTTCTTTGCATTATAAAAGGAGTCACGGGCAACCCTTTTTAACCTACTTTTGGCACAACTTTTGGCAGCAAATATATTTTATATTCCTCTTCTTTTTATATACACATTGGCCCTTGAGATTTTTGAGTTCCAACCTTAGATTAGAGGTGTTCTTGGGGATATTTTGTTGGAGGTTCTTGGAGGAGCTTTTGTAGATATTTTGTGTTGATCTTGAGGATGTGATCATTGGTTTCTCATCATGGTTTGAGGTATGGGGTTTTACACAATATGCTCCTTAAATCTCGCGAGTGTCATTCTCTTTGAATTCTTGTTTAATTGAACTCATATTTGAATTGATAAATTCATTGAAATCTGGAAAATAATTGTTGAAATCAATTTGAATCATGTGGTATCATTATATTGTTGATGAGCACGTTGTCATGAGATTTTAATATGGCACGGAGGTTGGGCACCCGCCAAAATTCCTGTTTCCCGGGCTATGGCTTGATAAAGCATATACGGATGTGGTGAGGCCTGGTGACCCGGTTAAAGTGTTGTTGAGAAATTATATTGATAAATGCTATGAGATTTGCATTTTGATTTGAGTATTCGTACTCGTGTTGTTACGTTTTATTCATCATTAATATATTTATTGAGCATCTTTCTTGTCGTATTGTGTACTTCCCCATATTTTCTTTTAGTGGCAGGTTAGCGCGGATTTTGGGGCGCTATGGAGATTGATTTTAGCGATGATTGTTTGGGAAAGATTTGTATTATTTATTTTGTTGTATAGAGCATTGGAGATTTGTATTTTATTTTTAGAGAGACTTGTTGTATTTCAAGAATTGAGATTAGTGGATTTATATTATTATGGGTTTTTAGATGCTCTATACCTTGTCACTTGTGAATTTGGATTTATTTTATCGATATTAGCGCTCCGTTCGCTCTCCCCGGGAGGGCGGGGTGTTACACTTAACTCAGAAGGGAGTGACCTTCGTATGGAATGACTACTGTCAGTTAGCGTTTGATGAGCTAAAGGACAAGTTGACATCAGCACCCATTCTTGCCTTGACTAGGAGCTAAATGGAGTACCAAGTCTATACTGGAGCATCCTTACAGGGGCTTGGTGGTGTGGTAAAGCAGGAAGAGAGGGCTATAGCTTATGCGTCCCGAAAGATAAATCCACGTGAGAAGGATTACCTCACCCACGACCTCGAGTTGGCAGTGATCATTTTTGCATTGAGGATATGGAGACACTATCTTCTAGTTGAGCAGTTTACTCTATTCACAGATCATAAGTCACTTCAGTATCTCTTCACACAGAAGGATCTAAACATGAGGTAGAGGAGGTGGCTTGAATTCGTTAAGGACTACCAGTTTGATATACACTATCATCCTGGTAAGGCTAACATGGTGGCAGATGCGTTAAGCCTAAGACCTACCGGAGAGTTAGTAGGAATTTGGAAGGCAGAGTGGAGTGAAATTCAACACGAGGATGAGATAGTTAGAGCATACATGGCAGTTTTAGCTATCACTCACGAGAGTGTTATGCGGGTAGTGAGGGCACAGGCCGAGGACCCATTTTGTCAGGACAGGGTACGACAGTTACTGATCAAGGGGGCAGAGTCCTACTCCATCAGCTCAGAGGGTGGACTGCGGTTTATTGGGAGACTGATAGCAACTGAGGATGATGATTTGAGGCATTTCGTAATGACGGAGTCGTACGAGTCAAAGTTTTTGGTACATACAGGTGGGGATAAAATGTACCAGAATAAACAATGACTATATTGGTGATCAGGTATGAAACAAGACATTACAGAGTTTGTTTGAAGGTGTGTTACATGTCAACTCATGAAAGTTGACCATCAGAGACCTTTAGGGATGCTACAACCACTAGATATTCCCGTTTGGAAGTGGGAGAGTGTCTCAATGGATTTTATTACTAGGTTACCAACGTCGTAGAAGGGTCACGATTCCATATGGGTGATAGTGGATCGGCTGACTAAGGTAGCTCATTTCTTGTAGGTTCGTACGAATTATGATACGATGCGGTATGCGCAGCTATTCATTTCGGAGATCGTTAAGCTGCATGGAGTTCCTATTAATATTTTGTCTGACAGAGACAAAATATTTATGTCACATTTCTGGCAGAGCTTTCAGGAGTCCATGGGCACCGACTTGCGGTTGAGTACGGCATATCACCCGGAGACAGATGGTCAGACTAAAAGGGTAAACTAGATACTATAGGATATGTTGAGGATGTGTCTCCTAGATTTTGGGGGAGTATGGGTGCAATACCTTCCTTTGGTAGAGTTTGCATATAATAACTCTTACCAATTCACTATCGGTATGGCTCCATTCGAGGCACTTTATGGGAGGCCTTGTCATTCGCTCACCTGTGGGTTAGAGGTGGGGGATAACAAGCTATTGGGACCAGAGACGATACAGGAGTCTTCTTCCAAAATAGAGTTGATGCGAGGATGTATTTGAATAGCTCAGGATAGGCAAAAGAGTTATGCTGACGCTGGTAGGAGACACGTGGAGATAGATGTGGGCGACCAAGTATTGATTCGGGTATCTCCTATGAAGGGGATTATGAGGTTCGGCAAGAAGGGGAAGTTAGCACCGATATATGTGGGACCATTTTCTATTATTGAGAGGGTGGGACCTTAGCTTACAGATTTGAAATCCCCGAACATCTTCAGTGAATACACGATGTGTTCCATGTGGAATCACTGAAGAAATACAAGAGGAGCGAGAGGGCCTTCTGGAACATTCCACTTGAGGAGATTGACTTGCATCCAAATGTCTCGTATAAGGAGAGACCCGTGGCTATTCTGGATTATAGTGAGCGTAAACTACGATCCAAGGTGGTACCCTTAGTGCGAGTACAATGGGGACATCACAATATTGAGGAGTCTACTTGGGAGCGGGAGGAGGATATGCGAGAGCAGTATCCAAAGTTATTCACCGTAGGTATTTTTCCTAATTTCGAGGATGAAATTCCTTCGTAAGGGGGGAAGTACGTAATACCCTATATTTCTTCGTAAGGGGTATTTTTCCTAATTTTGATGTTATATATAAGTAAAACTAGGACTTTTGAAGCGACAACAGTTTACCTAGTCAAACAACCATATATGTGCTTTAGGCTAACTGAGGCTTAAAAGGCCTAGTCTTACTTAGTCGAGCAACTATAAAGGTGCTTTATGTAAAACTGGTACTTTTCATGTAACAACAGTTTACCCAGTCAAGAAACCATATAGGTGCTTTAGGCAAACTGAGGCTTAAGATGCCTAGTCTTACTTAGGCTAACCATATAGGCGTTTTAAGTAAAATTGGGACTTTTAAAGCGACAACAGTTTACCTAGTCGAGCAACCATATAGGTGCTCTAGACAAATTCCGGCTTAAGGATACCTATTGTTCCCGTACCCTATTTTCTATTCCTTTAATTTATTCTTAATTCTCTCAGGAGGAAGTTAACCAACCCATGACTTTGGGGGTATTTTTTTCGTTACTGAGCAAGTATGATTCCATTTCAGACTTATTCAATTGTTAGGGCATGTCTCCCCTTTTCTTTTAGAGACAGTTTTATCATACTCAGTTTCATTTCAGTTTTGGAGTTAATTCACTTATTATTCAGACGTTGTATTTGGTTTTAACCATTATCTGGGATTATTCAGAGGAGTGGTACTCCAGACTCATTTTATTATTCCATTACTATCTTGATGTGACTGTGATGTTATGGTAGTATAATTTAGCTAATAATTTTAATTGGTTGCATTTTAATTTAATTTAATAAAATTTGACAACTCACTTTTTAAATATTAGGTGGCTAGGAATTTGGGAATTGAGTTAGGGAACGAGTAAGGGTAAATTCCAGAAATATACCAGTAGGTTAGAGATAGATTAACTACTGAATTAAGGAAGGGGTAACTAGAACCCTTAGAGTTGTTTGAATACTCGAATAAATGCGATGGTGAGAAATCATGATTTAATAGGTACGATGAATATAAGGAAAACATATTGCGTACGGTCATGATTTGATAGGTCGGGTGGGTACTTACTAAATTTCATAAATTTTTGGGTTAAGATAATTATACCTAAATTAATTATGTTAGGGTCGATGAGATATTCCGAACTAACATAGAGTTATTATCTGTTTGGGGTCGATGAAAAATGTTGAACCAAACCTTAAAACTGGTGTCGCGATGAAAGAGTCCCGAACCAGAATATGTGTATATATAATAGTTGGGGTCGATGCATCATTCTGAACCAATTCTCACTTGGGGTCGATGAATCATTCCGAACCAAGGGTCATTTATGTGTGTTATAAGGACATATTAGTGATAACTAATACTTAATACATGTTGTGTGATAGATGTATACCAGATGCATAATCTACTGACATGAGATAGTAAATAAGAAAATGGATTGATAATATCTTAGTAATAATTAAGTAGTGTGACATAATTATTATAAGTATAAGAATAACAAGAGATGAGTAAGTTATCTAAGTTTATGATATATGAGATATGGACTATTAACATACTACGGGTATGTTATGGGGACTTAACGAGTAGATACGGGCAATGGAGTATTCTAGTCTAGTTAACTTGGGTAGCACAACTAGGGAGACTAAGTACCAACGTTAGGCGTGCACTATAGGAGAGAGGTGAGGTAACTCAAAAGAGTGTGTGAAGTCTTAACATGTGTAATCAATAACTCATAATTGTGATAACTGCTTGCAAAATATTTTTAATTGTTTTGAGTACTAACTCTTGCTATGTAAAAATCTTTTCAAAAACCTTTTAGGTGCCCAGCCACAGGGACACCCAACATGACTTCATTCCAGGGATTTGGGAGCTTCAGCACGTGTGGATGTTGCAGGGATTATTTAGACGTTTCTCTTTTTCAGATCTAGTGTAGGATATCTGTTTTTAGTACTCTCAGTTTGGGACATGTTTTTCAATGTTTACAGTTGTGGTTCTTTTGATTTTAGATTTTGAGTTTGTTATATTTAGCCGTGATTTTCGGCGAGACTTTATTTCATTCAGTTATTTATGATGATTGGTTTAGTACTTCTTAAATTGTATTGTTCCGCATGAGTTGTTTATCTGTTTAAGGAAGATAAAATTTGGCACTAGCTTAATTTCACTTAGGTGGTTAGTAACTAAAAAGCTTTCGACAGTGATGCTAACAATGAACTATTTAAGAAACTTGTTTTAAATTAAATTAAGGCTTGATCACCCAAGGTTTAATTAGGCGGGGTGTCACAGAGGATTAAATAGGTTCTATAAGGATGTATGCAATACGTGGTGAAGATAATTAAACAAGTTTGAAGAGTGCGCGTTTGTTCAAACAAATAAACTATTTAATTAAACTCAGTTTTTCAATTAAATCCTAAAACATGCATCTAGGTGTGATTGAAGACAATATGATCATGCAAGAACATTCAATCACAAACAAAACACATAAGTGAGAGAAATCCCCCAAAGGGGCAAAACCTTTTATTTTCACTATAATTTTTAAAGTACGGTTTACACGGATTACAATGAAAACAAGAGTGACATACGAAATACCCTCAGGTGTCGGTTCCGATGTCGTCGCCTGGAATCTCCTGCAAGAACTCCAGATGGATAGCAATGGAAAAGAGACAGCTTCTCCACAAGTTACTCCAGATGATTAAAAACGATCCTCTTGAAAATGTAAAGATTCACATACATATATGGGATTATTTATGTGAATAAATAAGGCATGAAACCTTAAAACATGAAGTCTGCTTTTTAGGCTGTAAAACGCAGAAATCGTGTGCAAAAAGACTTGGAAAACGTGTAGAATGAACCTAGATATTTATACAAAAATCGAGGCGGCGGCGCTCGAACGAGATCGCGCGACATCCTCATGACGCTCGAACGACAGAGAGATGTCGTTCGAACGAGTTCGCACGACATCCTCATATCGCTCGAACGACAGAGTGATGTCATTTGAATGAGCTCGACGACCGAGACACGTCCGCTTCTACACTTAGAAAATTTTCTGCTTTTGATAAGACTTCAAAAAAATATTTTCAAAAAAATTCCCAAATATTTATGCAAATATAAACAACTCCAATAAATCATTTTACCAATTACGTGAAGTGGAGTAGTGGAAACGGTTGAGCAGTGCGTCGCATGTAGCATGATGCACGTGTGATGATGATGAATGCATGGATTCGAATCAAGCCCTTAGAGGATGATCATGTTGACGTGTCGAGTGTAGCAGTATCAGACATACATACTATGATCTAGGACAAATAGAAAATTCCTAGATTCTACCCCGGATATTTATAAAATTATGACCTTATAAATCTACCCCGGTAATAAACTTTCTATTTTTTAATTTTTCAAAATTTTTCACACAAAATATAAAACAAAGAATCACACCATGAAAGAAAGACACAAACAACCAAGTCGGTGATTGCGGAAATGTAGGGGAGTGATCAAATTCGATAGGAAAATCAATGCATACAAATATGACATATGTGCACGATGAATATCAGATACTCCAAACGAATGAACTCAACATCTTCCTTAGGTGTAAAAGGATGGAAATATGAGACATTGACTCAATCAAATCAGCAAATCAAAGCTCAAAGTGATTTCCACGCCAACAACGTCCAAAACGATTTAATGCTTTTTCATGACTTTGAAGGAATTGCAAACCCGTTTAAATTATCCAACCAAACTCCCTCGGATTTATATTTGGTTTATAGGTGATCTAAATTCTCAAACTTTGGAGAATTGATGGTGAAACCTAATGGCCTATAGTTGGCATGTATTTCTTGTTGTTTCCTTTAAAAAATTTCGGGCTCTTTTAACCTCTTTGGACCCCGGATAATAAAATTCCTCAATTTTTTAGGTCCATTTGAACGGTGGCTTAATCGCAAAGGATAGATAAGAACCTTTCGTAACCCTTCACCATTGATAAAATACCACACAATCTCACCAAACGGTTTTTTACATGAATTCCAATCTTGTCAAGTTTTATCGCATATGGTTCGTTGTATAGATAGAATTGAGATACAAACACTCAAGACAATATGTGATAGACAAGTACAATAGTCAAATAAAGTCGTGCATGAGTGAAATAAAGCGGATAAGGAGCCAAACATGTAGAAATATATCACTAATCACATCTCAAAGACTCCAAACAATGTAAAGCACATGGATGCAATGATGTAGCGTCTCAAATCACTATCAAACAGACATATGGATAAATGGAATAAGAAGTTGTGACTAAAATATCTTAAATGATTATCCATAAAAGGTGTAAACAAAATACAAAAATATTTTTTTGCTTTTCTAAAAGTTTTATAAAAAGAAAATCTTTTTGGATTTTTTAAAAAAAAATATAAAAAAGCAAAAATAAGAATACAAGTGATACAAACTAGCAATAGGAATCATATGATATGAACATGCCAATGCATCCTATCCTAGACACGGACCCACCCTTCAGTCAACTATGAAAATCCCAAAAGACTTCCTAAGACTCTTGAATCTAAGGGCATCTAAAGGTTTCGTGAAAATATCGGCTAACTAAAGGTCGGTGGGTATGAAACTCCGAGATACGACTTTTTCCTCAACTAACTAACGTATAAAGAGCTCGTGTATCCTGATGTACTTTATGCGCGAATGTTGTAATGGATTATGAGATATGTGTATTGACCGGGCGGAAAAAGTGTGCGCGTGTGAGGACATAATCGTCGTGTGTTTCGCCGCCGCGATACAAAGAAAACCTAAGCTACAACTACACTTGACAAGCAAGCACAGCGGTAAGTCGGGTATCGTAAATCCACAGGGAGTGATTGAATTTTAGACTTTAATTGTTTTAAAACTTCAGGAATAAAAGTGTTGTAAAATAAATAAAAGAAAAGGTGAGTGTGGTTATGGTGATTAAAGAAAAGAGAAGTTAACACTAAATTAAAGGAAAGCGAGGATCGGGATCGCATACACGCATTCACGGGCTAAACAACTACTAACTAGAGTTAAGGCTCGAAAGCAATTTAATCGAGCATTTACAATTAAGCATAAACATCACACAATAAGGAATTTAAGCCAAAGTTGCGAGATTAAACATTTAACGGAAAATGGTCACACGCTGATTAAATTCGGATAATCGCTATAAACACTAACGTTGCATGACAAAGAAAGTTAAACGCATAATAATCCGACTTTAATACGCGAGGTTTCAATTAAATGCAATTTTACACGAAACCTAGTTTTCGGAGCTCGGGGCTCGAAAAATGGCGAAAATGAAATCCCGAACCTATTTATCTAAGGGCAATACATGGAAATTAACTAAATTAAACTAAGAAAGTAAGAAATAAACACAATAAACTAATTATGAAAGCATGTAAACTATCTAGAAAGCAAGAATAAATGGAAAACAATCTATATTAAAGGAGAGGGAAGATGAATAGTCTACATACAATCCACATGGGGTGTCAAACCAAGAGGAATTGAAGAAGAACCAAGCAAAACCCCAAAACCCTAACTAAAACTAACCTAAAATCGTGCCTCTACTGATATATAGTCTTATTACAACAAAATTGGCTTATATAGTAAGTTGGAATAAAAATAAAGAAGAAAGAAAAGAAGGCAAAATATCTGCAGAAAATAGAGCATCGATCAATCGACCCCTTTGGTCGATCGATCGACCCAGGCAAAAATTCGATAAATCAGAATGGTCGATCAATCGACCAAAAGCGTCGATCGATCGATCAAGTAGGGCAGATTGCAGCAGCTTACTGCATTCCTCTCCTTCTTCTCCCTTCTCCTCTTTTGCTTCCTTGTTTTCCTCCGCTGAAATCGCCGTAACTTCTTCGTTATGAATTGGAATCGCGCACCGTTCACGACCACGCGAAGCTAGCGAGGAGGGATACAACTTCTGTGAGATGTCGGGCCAGGTACCCAAGCTGTGAAAAGACTAATATGCCCTTGCGCGTGCGATTGTGTACGAAACTTCACCGGAATGCATCCAAACTTCATACTAAGCATCCAAATACCTACAAAATCTCAATTAACCCCTGCAAAACATGTTAACATAGAAATCCGAGGTTGTCTGGTTAACGAGCATAAATATAGGGATTAAGATAGCCGAGGGGGCTAATAACGCGTACGTTAACGGGTGAAATACGCAATATTTGCGTCATATCACACCCCCTAACTTACACATTGCTAGTCCCTAGCAATGAAATAGGAAACAACAAGAACTACAAGCAAACCAAAAACAGGAGAAGTATAAAAGTATGGTATAAAAGCAATAAAAAGATAAGGCCACTTTCGCGGGCGCACGATTGCAT
This sequence comes from Sambucus nigra, assembly GCA_949130495.1. Classification (NCBI taxonomy): domain Eukaryota; kingdom Viridiplantae; phylum Streptophyta; class Magnoliopsida; order Dipsacales; family Adoxaceae; genus Sambucus; species Sambucus nigra. Next base: position 156,350,563 of record OX422207.1, on the reverse strand, counting down.
TTAGCGTATGCAATAAGCCGTTAAACCCCTAGGTTACCCTAGTGGACGAGTGTCGTCTCGTGAGGGTTTTTCAGGGATGAAACCCACAAACATCACATGGTTTCCTCAAAATATGCCCAACACAACATGCGACAAACTCAACAACAATGAAAAAGATTTCAAACATGTTATTAGCATATTGAACGAATTCAAGCTAAAGTTCGTTGTTATTAACAAGTTGAATGCACCTCATAGAATTGAAACTTTAAACGTGGGAGGGGGGAGAGCACATGCACAATATGATTTGGTAAAAACTTAAATAAACCGGATAAACATAAAGCAAGCATACATTCAATCCTCACGGGCATTACGCTCAACAAATGAATTCACTTATGAAAAGGGAGGTAATACACGGGACATGCGGGCATAAAGAGTAAATGTAAATGGAAACTAGGCCGCACACATGTCACAGATGAAGAACGCCATATATAAACTAAAAAACTGTAATCTCAATGAAAGGATGCCGCACACTAAAAGAGGCGAAATGCATTTTCACAGATTATCACAACTATTATGACTTTTGAATTACATCAACCTAAGATCACATAGGACTTTAATAGGGTTATGATGTAGGTATGGCTAGGGTGCGAAACGAAGGAATGTATGTACGGATTCAAAGTGTTCGGAATGAAAACTCGGGACAATGGGAGAATGCGTGCAATAATAAAATTGGAAAAACAAGTTCCAAACAAGCATTAGATATAACAACTGGAGAGTAATCAAAGCTTATTGAACTATACACAACATATACAACTTTTTCTTTCTTTTCTTTTCTTCTTTTTCTCAAGTTTTCTTTTGTTTTCTTTTTGCTTTTTGCTTTCTTTTTTCCTTCACTTTTTTTACTACTTTCTTTTCTTTGCTTATCAAACTCTCATATGCCTAAAATTGCAACCACACAACAATAACATCATTCAATCCCAAGTATCATTCCAAACAAAGGTATGGAAAGTGTATGTATGGGCTAAAAACTCCAATTTGGAGTTGGTTATGGTAATGGAGTTATGAAACGAAAGGCTAAATTTTGGCTCAAAGGGGTTAACTAGGGAAAACATAAGGGCGAGGTCAAGGTCAGTATGGGTGATATAACAAAGATGTCCTATGATCATTTCACAAAGTTTACGCAATTCTCAAGTCAAAACAATATATGAAAATCATAATCAAGTAACACATTTCAAGTATGAACTCAATTAATGAACGGTCAAATGAAAGAATAGAGAGATTACCAACGAATTCAACGTTTTCAAAGAGAAAAGAATATTGTATAACACTCACAGACGACGAAAGGTACAAAGCTTACTCGTTGTAAGTATATACAATGCAACAAAAGATTACCGAGTTATAAAAATCTTAAACCAAATAAATATAACAAGGAAAGTGCATATCGATCCGTTTATATTAAACGGATTCGATCCGTTTATAGGCCTAGTCATGAATCTTGCGAACCCAAGTAGGTGTGGCCCCTAACACAGGAGTAGGATCCACAGGGTGTGGGTGAGGGACAAGTAAATCGCTTCCAGAAAAGTCCTCATCCTCACACTGAAGGCTAGGATCAACAAACGCCGGAGGTTCATCATTTTGCACGATGACGTTTATTGATTCCATAACCCTAGAGCTTGTAATACCCCGTATTTTTATGCTATATTAATTTGGGGATTTATTAAATTTATTGTGAATTAATTATTTAATATAAATCCGAAAATTAATTATGTTATAATTATTAACGTGATGAGAGTTAGTAATTATGGGAAATTTGTTGAATATTACTAATGAGCAAAGTAATATATAATATTGGTTATATTAAATATCGCGAGTGAATAAAATGACAATTTTGGAAATTGAGTCGGGACGCGCCCGTGTCGCGTCGGGACTAAATATTGATGAATAAAAGTGAATATATTATAAGTCATTCGTATGGTTGTTTTGAGTGCGCCAAAGTGTCCGGAAGGGTCGAGATAGTCAGAAAAGTGTACCCGGGGGTTTAATTTGGGTCTCGAGGCGTTTTCAGGCTTAATTAGCACCCAGGGAGGGCATTTTGGACATTTTGCATTTTTGGGTAATTAAACCCACGAAATTTCAAGGGATATATCAGATGTCTAAGGTTGCCTTCTAGGGTTAAAACAACCAAAGACAAGTGACGGCCATAGGAGAGGGAAGGAGAGAGCTTCCAAAGCAATCCAAGGCCCAAAATCCATCTGTTTGCACCGCCACCACCACCAACGCGTAGATCACGTGACGGGGAACGCATCCACACCAAATTCGTCATCAAACCAGAACTCTGAAAATCCCAGGAAAGTGGTTATCTTTCTTATTTTCGTTAATGCATCACACATGTTAGTCTAGGGATGATTAGGATGAGATTTATGGAAGAAAACCCAAATTTGAGATAGGAAATCGCATGTAATAATGATTTGAATGTAAATATGGAAACCCCTTCACATGTAGAGGACTAAACCATGAAATTATGATGTTTTAGAAGAGGAAAATTCTGGAAAAGATTGATTAGAACCATGTTAAAGAGATTCTAGGGTTCTTGAGATTTTTATGAAGTTTTTGCCTATAAATCCATGATTAGTGACGGAAATTTACATGCTTTACGTAGAAGATACATAAAATTGAGATTATAATGTTAGTAGTACAAATTTCTGGGCGATTAGGGATAAAAAGTTTGGATTTTGATGAGGTTATGTGATAGAACCCGTAACTGATTAACTGCAGAATTCGCCATACCTGTTTGATCGATCGATCGAGCCCCAGACCTCGATCGATCGACCCCCTTCTGGCAGAATCATATTTCCCTTTTTAAATTAGTTGAATTAAATTTAATGAGAAATAATCCTTGGACACCCTTATTAAAATGTTTTGGGAGATAAAGAAGACCAGTAGGACTTCTAAATAATTATGGGACCTTTAATGTAAGACGAGAGTTGCATTTTTGGGACATTTACATATAAGGGATGATGAAATTATGTATTAAAGGGAGGGACGCGTAAGATAGTTACGTTGAAACATAAATGAATACCTACTGAATTTTTACACTTGGGAGGATAGATTCCGTGACTGTTACGTAGTGAGTTGGAATAATCCCTCAAATTAAAGTTAGAGACGAACCGTTATACGTGATAACAAATAATGGGAAAATAAGGATAAATGTCGTGATTATGGGTTATGGGATGAACCTAAAATTGATATGATAAAAGTGGTATATTTATATGACTGTGTGTGTGTGTGTGCATATATTATATACATGTGAAAATCATGCCCGCGCTACTTGCTATCCCTGAGGTTAATGCGCTGGGATAGTCTTATCTCGATGGGACCTTTATGGCGGATATTGACTCGTACCCTAGAAGATAGATATCCTTGGTACAGGCTATCTAATCGATAGTCAGACGGTCCTAAGAGACGTGTGGGTATGTGCTGACCTCTTAGAGACTTGGAATCTATGCTTCGCCTCAATATTGTTTGTGTATGTGTTAATACAGTTCGAGAGTGATTCTGAACTTGTATTTCCCTTAGTACGAGTGATACGGGGATTGGATAGCAGAGTATGCCTGCACCATAATTTTTATGTGGGGTGTTGTTAGAATATATATATATATATATATATTATTCGTGTATTTAATATATATATGAAATACTGAAATTTGGAACTGCCTACTGTGTTATGGTAAGTAAGAAATGAATCATGGCTTCAATTTGGAAATACTTGTTTTGAAAAAGTATAATATGATACTGGGAAACTTTATTAATAAATAAAGTTAAAATGAGAGCTTGTTACTATATGAAATTTTCCTTTTAAACAATTATATTGTTCAGTTTTAAATCTTACGAGTAACCTAAGATAAGTTAAACCATTAGGAAGTTTAGTGCGATATAAGATAAGATAATCAGTTGGGAAGGTTAGTACGATAGGCGTGCACAATAGAAGAGAGGTGAGAATTTCTCAAGAGAGTGCCGCACTAATATGTTGTTGCATTGGCCTGTAAACATTTTAAATACTTGCTAAACGAATTTTAAATCATTTACACTATCGGGATCTGACCCGTTTCTATTTCTCTTTCTCTCTTGTATATATATATGTATATATTACAGGTGCCCAGCCACAGGGGCGTCTTGCGCAGGACCCTTCGGAAGGAACGTGCTGCAGCTTAGGTGGGAGTTGCAGGCCTCTTGCTTAGACGACTTCATTTATTTGATTCCACTCCTAGCATATTCATTTAATGGGGCATGTGTCGCCCTTTCCATTATTTAGTTGTTTATTTGGACTTTGTGATTCAGTTGTTTCTAGTATTGTCACTTTGGGATTTATTACTGTCTGGATGTTTTACTTTAAGTTTTAATGTTGGGATTTAGTTGTTGAATTTTTAAATTATTTGGATTATATGTTCCAGGATTATTGTGGTGTGATTCTTTAATATTGGATTGTTGTAAATAATTAAATTTTTTTTTAAAATAAAATTTGGAAAGAAATGTTTAAAAATGGTTTTGACACTTAGCTTAATTAATTCGGATGTTTTAATTGGAAAAGTTATTTTTACGCCAGTGATGCTAAGAATGAACCAACTGTTCACCTTGATTTTAATTTAATAAAGGAGTGATCGCCCGGTATTTAATTAGGCGGGGTGTCACATGTGGTATCAGAGCATCAGGTTCTAGTGTCCTTAGGATCTGTACAGCTTATTTCGCTTCCAGCTTAACATTTTTGTTATAGAGCCCTATTATAGGATTGTTGTATTCCTGCTTTTACATTTACGCCTTCAGCTATTTGAGATTTGATAATAACTGTAGAATAATGAATTTCTTCATGTTTCAGATGCCTCTGAGACGTGCACCAAAGGATAGGCGTGCCCAAGCCGAGCAGCCAGCAGCTCCGACACAGGGTACAATGAATGCTAATGAGGTAGTCGCTATTATTGCTCAGGCAGTGAATGTCGCGCTAGCGGTGGTTCAGCAGGCTCGACCCCAGATTCAGGCAGTGGTGCCAGTACCTGCACAGCTTCCATCTACATGGGAGCGGGTTAGGGACGCCTTTCAGAAGGCACATCCCCCTGAGTTCTCTGGCAGTTCAGATATCATCATCGTCAGCCCATGGAAGAAAGATATTCAGCGACATCTTCATATGTATGAGTGCACAGATGTGCAAAAACAGTTGTTGGCTTCCTTTAAGCTGGTGGGGGCCGCTTTGCAGTGGTGGGAGTCCACCACCACCTTGGAGGAGAGGGACACGATCCCGATTCTGTCATTTTGGGACCGGTTTGACCGCAAGTACTTTCCACCCGCTGTGCAGACTGAGATGAGGCAGAAATTACTGAACTTGAAATAGGAGAATTCTACCGTTGCTGAGTATGAGGAGGAGTTCACGAGACTTCTCACCATAGTGCCAGATGAGGCACCCACCGAGGGTAAGAAGATAATGATGTTTGTAGACGGGTTAGCTTGGAGGATCCATCAGCACCTTATAGGGAATCTATCTCTGAGTACTTTCACTAATGTACTCAATGCTGCTTTACTACATTGCCAGGATCATCGCTTCCATCTGCAGGGAAGCAAGAGAGAAGGAGAGTCCGGCCAGCAGGGCAGGACCGGGGGTAGTAGTGCTAGTGGAGCACCGACATCTCAAGGATAGACTCGTCAGTACAAGAAGAGTTCCCATCAGGGGGACCCTGCTAAGTGATTCCGTTTAGGTGATTCCAAACAGGGATTTGGGATTTATAGGCGGGGCCAGTAGGGCCAGCCTAATTAGCAGGGCCAGCAAGGCCAACACCGACAGCAGCAGGGGCAGCAGCAGGGCCAACCGGGCCAACAGCCTTCTCATTAGGGCCAGTGGCGGGGTGGTAACGGCCAGCAGGGCCTTGGTCAGCAGGGTCAGAGAGGAGGTAATGTCAGAGGCCGATGTTTCGGGTGTGGCAAGAATGACCATAAGAACCAGGATGGCCCAGAGGGTGATAGGGCCCCACAGCAGCAGGGTGCCCGTAATGAGCCACAGAGGCCACTTTTTCCAGCTGCCCTCCCAGCACCAGCCCAGGTGCCAGCCCTACCAGCCGTTCCAGCAGCTCCAGTGTAGCAGGGGCAGTTACAGTATGGACGTGTCTATAATGTCCACCAGGCAGCAGCTCCATAGGCACCACCCGCAATTGAGGGTATATTTCCTATCCATGGTACTATGGGTCGAGTTCTGTTTGATACTGGGGCGACGCATTGTTTTATAGCTACGCATTTTGCGAAGGCCTTAGGGTTATTAGCCACAACAGAGAGCACTGTAACGTGTGTAGACTCACCACTGGGGAATGGTTCGCTTATTTTCTTTATATGCCGGGGAGTGGGGGTAGAGATTGGTAGCTTGGTATTACCTGCAGATATGTTAGTCCAAGATATGCATGAGCATGACGTTATTATCGGTATGGATTGGCTCGCAGCTTACAGATCCATGATTGATTGTTTCGGTGGGAGTATTGTTTTTGCCATTTCGGGGCAAGAGATGTTTGTAGCGGTGATGCCTCGCCCAGAGGGAGGCTCAACCTCTCATTTATATTATATAGAGGAGGATACCTCTAAGGAGGTTGTGACTCCCTTAGACTCGATCCCAGTTGTTCGTGAGTATTCCGATGTATTCCAGGAGATACCAGGCCTACCCCCCAGTCGAGAGATAGACTTTGTCATAGATTTATTACCAGATACTAGACCGATAGCACGAGCTCCATACCGTATGGATCGGGCAGAGATGCGAGAGTTATGAGATCAGATAGAGCATCTGTTAGGTCAGGGCTTCATTCGCAGGAGTACCTCACCTTAGGGCGCTCCAGTCTTGTTTATGAAGAAAAGAGATGGTTCACTGAGGTTATGTGTGGACTACCGGGAGTTGAACAAGGTCATGATACGGAATAAGTATCGATTTCCTCGAATTGATGATATGTTCGACTAGTTGAGGGGAGAAACTTTATTTTTGAAGATAGATCTGAGGTTGGGGTAGCATCAGCTACGTATTAGGGAGCAGGATGTTTCAAAGACTGCCTTCTTGATGAGATATGGGTCCTACGAGTTCAGGGTAATGCCATTTGGCCTCACAAATGCTCCAGCCGTGTTCATGGACTTAATGAACTGAGTATTCAGAGAGTTCTTGGATCAGTTTGTTATCATCTTCATAGATGACATTTTGATATATTCACACTTCGAGGAGGAGCATGCCGAGCCTTTGAGATAGGTTCTTCAGACTCTACGAGAGCATCAGTTGTATGCTAAGTACGAGAAGTGCGGATTCTAGTTGCGAGAAGTACAGTTCTTGAGGCATGTTGTTTCTGAACAGGGGATAGCAGTTGACCCGAGTAAAGTGTCAGCGGTGAGGGAGTGGGGACAGCCCAAGACACCGACGGAAGTGCGTAGTTTCTTGGGGTTAGCCGGATACTACAGGAGATTCATTCGGGGATTCTCCAAAATAGCTGGTCCATTGACGAACCTGACTCGCAAAGGGGTACCATATGTTTGTGATGATGCTTGTCAATTGGCTTTCGACGAGCTAAAAGACAAGCTTACTTCAGCGCCAGTCCTTGCTTTACCAAAGCCGATTGTGGAGTACCTGGTTTACACCGATGCCTCTTTACGGGGACTTGGGGGAGTACTTCAGCAGGAGGAGAAGGCTATAGCTTTTGCCTCCCGCAAGCTTAAGACTCATGAGAATTACTCCACCCACGACCTGGAGTTAGCAGCGGTCGTTTTTGCATTGAGAATATGGAGGCACTATTTATTGGGGGAGAAATTCTGCTTGTTCACAGACCACAAGTCACTGCAGTACCTGTTCACTCAGCGAGAGCTGAATATGCGTCAGCACAGATGGTTAGAATTTGTGAAGGACTATCAGTTCAACATACAGTACCATCCGGGGAAGGCCAACGTAGTTGCTGATGCGTTGAGCCGTAGACCGGTAGATGAGGTAGCGGACGTCTGGAAAGAAAAGTGGAAGGAGTTAGGCCACCAGGACGTAGTAGCCCATTCCTTCATATCTGTTATGACAGTGACACCCGAGATTGTTACGAGGGTGATACAGGCACAGACCGCGGACCCGTTTTGCCAGGAAAAGATTGTACGACTCTTAGCTGAGGGTGATGAGTCCTATTCTGTTAGTTCTGATGGGGGTTTGAGGTTTAATGGGATATTGGTGGTTCCAGAAGGAGCATAATTACGTCATGCAGTGATGACCCAGTCTCACGGGTCCCGATTTGCGGTACATCCTGGAGGAGATAAGATGTACCAGGATTGAGGCGGCAATACTGGTGAAGTGGGATGAAGAAGGACATTGTTGAGTTCGTGTCCAAGTGTTCTACCTGCTAGCTGGTAAAGGTGGACCATCAGAAACCGTCAGGGTTGCTTCAGCCATTGGAAGTACCCGCGTGGAAGTGGGAGAGTATTTCCATGGATTTTATTACGGGGTTGCCTACATCACAGTGGGGCCACGACTCTATCTGGGTGATTGTAGACCGTTTGACCAAGGTGGCTGCCGGTGCGGACAGACTATACCATGGGTCAGTATGCTCAGTTGTTCATTGCTGAGATTGTCAGATTACATGGGGTGCCCCTGAATATTGTGTCAGATAGAGACAAGATTTTTGTGTCGCGTTTTTGGGAAAGCTTTCAGGAGGCTATGGGTACTGAGTTGAGGTTGAGTTCAATTTATCACCCACAGACAGATGGACAGACAGAGCGTACTAATCAGATGTTGGAGGATATGCTACGCATGTGTGTTCTTGATTTTGGAGGAGGTTGGGAGACACATCTTCCACTGGTAGAGTTTGCTTATAATAACTCTAATCAGTTCACTATTGCATGGCTCCATTCGAAGCTTTGTACGGAAGGCCTTGTCGTTCTCCAACTTGTTGGCTCGAGGTGGGGGATAACAAGTTGCTAGGACCAGAGGTGATTCAGGAAACCTCCGTGAGGATTGAGATGATCAGGAGTCGCATTCGAGTAGCCCAGGACAGGAAAAAAAGCTGCGCCGATGCGAAACGGTTCTTCTGGGAGTTTAATGTGGGGGACCAAGTGTTACTACGTGTATCTCCTATGAAAGGAGTGATGAGGTTCGGGAAGAAAGGGAAATTGTCCCCGAGGTACGTGGGACCATTTCCCATCATCGAGAGGATTGGGCCGGTAGCATATAGATTGGGACTGCCAGAGCATTTACATCGCATTCACGATGTATTCCACATCTCGTCGTTGAGACGATATCTTCGGGATGATATGGCCCATACCCACATTGTAATAGATGAGATAGACTTACATCTTGATAGCTCTTACGAGGAGAGACCGGTGGCTATCCTAGACCATAGCGAGAGAAGATTGAGGTCGAAGGTAGTTCCACTTGTACGGGTCCAGTGGGAGCATCATAATATGGAGGAGTCCACTTGGGAGCGCGAGGCAGATATGAGCGAGAGATACCCAGATTTATTCTTACCAGGTACGCCTTATTTTTCAAATTTCGGGACAAAATTCCGTTATTAGGGGGGAAGTATGTAATACCCCGTATTTTTATGCTATATTAATTTGGGGATTTATTAAATTTAATGTGAATTAATTATTTAATATAAATCCGAAAATTAATTATGTTACAATTATTAACGTGATGAGAGTTAGTAATTATGGAAAATTTGTTGAATATTACTAATAAGCAAAGTAATATATAATATTGGTTATATTAAATGTCACGAGTGAATAAAATGACAATTTTGGAAATTGAGTCGGGACGCGCCCGTGTCGCGTCGGGACTAAATATTGATGAATAAAAGTGAATATATTACAAGTTGCTCGTATGGTTGTTTTGAGTGTACCAAAGTGTCTGGAAGGGTCGAGATAGTCAGAAAAGTGTGCCCGGGGGTTTAGTTTCGGTCTCGGGGAGTTTTTAGGCTTAATTAGTACCCCGGGAGGGCATTTTGGACATTTTGCATTTTTGGGTAATTAAACCCACGAAATTTCAAGGGATATATCAGATGTCTAAGGTTGCCTTCTAGGGTTAAAACAACCAAATACAAGTGACGGCCATAGGAGAGGGAAGGAGAGAGCTTCCAAAGCAATCCAAGGCCCAAAATCCATCCGTTTGCACCGCCACCACCACCAACGCGTAGATCACGCGACAATGAATGCATCCACACCAAATTCGTCATCAAACCAGAACTCTGAAACTCCAAGGCAAGTGTTTATCTTGCTTATTTTCGTTAATGCATCACTCATGTTAGTCTAGGGATGATTAGGATGAGATTTATGGAAGAAAACCCAAATTTGAGATCGGAAATCGCATGTTATAATGATTTGAATGTAAATCTGGAAACCCCTTCACATGTAGAGGACTAAACCACGAAATTATGATGTTTTAGAAGAAGAAAATTCTGGAAAATATTGATTAGAACCATGTTAAAGAGATTCTAGGGTTCTTGAGATTTTTATGAAGTTTTTGCCTTTGTTACGGAAATTTACATGCTTTACGTATAAGATACATAAAAATGAGATTATAATGTTAGTAATACAAATTTCTGGGTGATTGGGGATAAAAAGTTTGGATTTGGAGGAGGTTATGTGATAGAACCCATAACTGATTAACTGCAGAATTCGCCATACCTGTTTGATCGATCGATCGAGCCCCAGACCTCGATCGATCGACCCCCTTCTGGCAGAATCATATTTCCCTTTTTAAATTAGTTGAATTAAATTTAATGAGAAATAATCCTTGGACACCCTTATTAAAATGTTTTGGGAGATAAAGAAGACCAGTAGGACTTCTAAATAATTATGGGACCTTTAATGTAAGACGAGAGTTGCATTTTTGGGACATTTACATATAAGGGATGATGAAATTATGTATTAAAAGGAGAGACGCGTAAGATAGTTACGTTGAAACATAAATGAATACCTACTGAATTTTTACACTTGGGAGGATAGAGTCCATGACTGTTACGTAGTGAGTTGGAATAATCCCTCAAATTAAAGTTAGAGACGAACCGTTATACGTGATAACAAATAATGGGAAAATAAGGATAAATGTCGTGATTATGGGTTATGGGATGAACCTAAAATTGATATGATAAAAGTGGTATATTTATATGACTGTGTGTGTGTGCATATATTATATACATGTGAAAATCATGCCCGCGCTACTTGCTATCCTTGAGGTTACCGCGCTGGGACAATCTTATCTCGATGGGACCTTTATGGGGGGATATTGACTCGTACCCTAGAAGATAGATATCCTTGGTACAGTCTATCTGATCGATAGTCAGACGGTCCTAAGAGACGTGTGGGTATGTGCTGACCTCTTAGAGACTTGGAATCTATGCTTCGCCTCAATATTATTTGTGTATGTGTTAATACAATTCGAGAGTGATTCCGAACTTGTATTTCCCTTAGTACGAGTGATACGGGGATTGGATAGCAGAGTATGCCCGTACCATAATTTTTATGTGGGGTGCTGTTAGAATATATATATATATATATTATGCGTGTATTTAATATATATATATGAAATGCTGAAATTTGGAACTGCCTACTGTGTTATGGTAAGTAAGAAATGAATCTTGGCTTCAATTTGGAAATACTTGTTTTGAAAAAGTATAATATGATACTGGGAAACTTTATTAATAAATAGAGTTAAAATGAGAGCTTGTTACTAAATGAAATTTTCCTTTTAAACAATTATATTGTTCAGTTTTAAATCTTGCGAGTAACCTAAGATAAGTTAAACCATTGGGAAGTTTAGTGCGATATAAGATAAGATAATCAGTTGGGAAGGTTAGTACGATAGGCGTGCACAATAGAAGAGATGTGAGAATTTCTTAAGAGAGTGCCGCACTAATATGTTGTTGCATGGGCCTGTAAACATTTTAAATACTTGCTAAACGAATTTTAAATCATTTACACTATCGGGCTCTGACCCGTTTCTATTTCTCTTTCTCTCTTGTATATATATGTATATATTACAGGTGCCCAGCCACAGGGGCGTCTTGCGTAGGACCCTTCGGAAGGAACGCGCTGCAGCTTAGGTGGGAGTTGCAGGCCTCTTGCTTAGACGACTTCATTTATTTGATTCCACTCCTAGCATATTCATTTAGTGGGGCATGTGTCGCCCTTTCCATTATTCAGTTGTTTATTTGGACTCTGTGATTCAGTTATTTCTAGTATTGTCACTTTAGGATTTATTATTGTCTGAATGTTTTACTCTAAGTTTTAATGTTGGGATTTAGTTGTTAAATTTTTAAATTATTTGGATTATATGTTCCAGGATTATTGTGGTGTGATTCTTTAATATTGAATTGTTGTAAATAATTAAATCTTTGTTTTTAAAATAAAATTTGGAAAGAAATGTTTAAAAATGGTTTTGACACTTAGCTTAATTAATTAGGGTGTTTTAATTGGAAAAGTTATTTTTACGGCAATGATGCTAAGAATGAACCAACTGTTCACCTTGATTTTAATTTAATAAAGGAGTGATCGCCTAGTATTTAATTAGGCGGGGTGTCACAGAGCTCTTCAGGTTAAAAACCCAGTATGCTCTACTATTTGATGAATATCCTCGCAATATTCCCTTGTCACTTTGGGAGTCAAACTTTCCTAATTTCTCTCTATCCCATAGGATGTAGCATTTACTCCCAAAGACACGCAAATATGCAAGGTTGGGTTTCTTGTCAGTCCACAATTCATAAGGTGTCTTAAGTGTGTGTGGACGCAGGTAAACCCTATTCACCGTGTGGCACGCGGTAGACACCGCCTCTGCCCAAAATCTCCTAGCAACCTTACGACCCAAAAGCATAAATCTTTCCATTTCCTGAATCGCCCGATTCTTCCTCTCAACAATCCCATTTTGCTGAGGAGTCCTTATAGCCAAAAACTCATGTTTAATCCCAAGGCTATCACAGTAAAGATCTACCTTTTCTTCTTTAAATTTTGTGTCTTTGTCACTACGTATCCTATTAATAGTGACTCTGTGTTGATTTTACAGGACATGGAACTTGGTCATTAAAAACTCTACAGCATCGAATTTCTCTTTTAGAAAACCTACAATCGAATATCTGGAGAAATCATCCACCATCACGAGGATATACCTCTTACCACCCAGACTCTCAGTACGAGTAGGACCCATAAGATCCATGTGAATAAACTCAAGCACACGGGAGGTGATAATGGAATGCAACTTCCTATGAGGGCTACGGATTTGCTTTCCTAACTGACAGGTTCCAAAAATCGTGGAAGTTGTCTTTCCAAGTGTTGGTAAGCCACATACTAGGTCCTTTTTAGCTAAACGTGTCAAATCTCTAAAGTTCACGTGACCTAGACGTTGGTGCTACAGATTCATAGGAGTGATCATGGCGATGTTGCAGACAAGTGAGGATTTGGGCACAGTCCCATAGCAATTATCCTCTGTCCTCACCCCTTGCACTAAAAGTTTATTGGCTTGATTATAGACATTACAAGCGTCCCGATCAAACTTTACGACAAAGTCAGTGTCGCACAGCTGGCTAATGCTGAGAAGGTTTGCTTTCAAACCTTTGACATACAAAACATTCTCTAGCTTAGTAAATCCTCATAACTCTACTGTATCTCGTCCTACGATGCTAGACTTGCTCCTGTATCCAAAGGTGACTCTACCTTCCTTATAATCCTCTAGGTAGGTAAAAAATGAGACATCACCGATCATATGTCTGGAGCACCCACTATCGAAATACCACTGTGAGGTATTACGTGCTTTAAAAGCGACATGGACAACAAGGGCCTTTTCGTCTTTCTTAGATACCCAAGAAGTGGTAACCTTTTATTTACCCTTGTTGTTGTTGGTTTTATCCGGGATGCGGGAAGCATTCACTGATGATAAAGATATTCGTCAAAATTCTTCCATCAAACTCTGTGATGTGGCGGCTAAAAACTCAACACGCTCTCTTAGACTGGTAAAATGATCAGTATGATGTGGTGGAGAATATGTATGTGAAGTATGACCCAAACTATATCAATACTCTCTCAGGTGGCCTTTTCTCTTACAGTATGTACAAAAGAACACAGTCTTCGGTGAACCTTGGTTTGCTTTTCTTGGTCGAACTCTCCTTCGTGATTTTTGACGATGGCCATATGGAGCTGTAGTAAACTCAGGAACTGGTCCAGGTGCAATTTGGGACGTGGAGGCACCATCAAAACCTATTCCCTGCCTATCACCAAAACTTAAAGCGGGACTGAGGAGCATCTTTCCCATCTTTCCAGATCTGACCTCGATTTGAACCTTGACTTCCCGTGATCTCTCAAGATCATGAGTAAGCTGGGCTATAAGGGCTTCAAGTTTCTTTTGAGTCTCCATGGAGGAATGGAGCTCACTCGTAAGACTAGTCACTTGTTTAGTCAAGTCCCCTTTCTCTTTCTCAAAACAACTCTCTCTCTCCAAATAGTCTCTCTCTTTCTCTAAAAAAGCTTTCTCTCTCAACACAGGTAGACTCTCTCTCTCTCAAGGTAGTGCAGGTGGAGGACTCTCTCTCTCTCGCTTCTTCTAAATCTTCCTCTAAAGTAGTGATCCTAATAGCTAACGCTTTGTTACGCTTTTTGGTTTTAAATGACTCATTACATAACTCAGTGTAGGCGCGTTGAAGATTACTCTCGCTTTCACTTCCATCACCCTCCCCCTCACTCACATCGTTCTCACTGTCGAGGTGTCCCTGAGAATTAGCATCCTCATCTTCGTGAGGAGTACTAGAAGTACTCACATGACTAGCCATGAATGCAGTGAAGTTACACTCATGTGGTGACTCGTCTCCAGAGTCCACCGACTCGACCTCACTTCCGTCACTAAGGGTAGCATTAAGGACATATTTGCTCTTTTCTTTGGAAATTCTGTTCAGCCTAGTAGCACACTAAAAAGCTCTATGACCCTTATCGTCGCACTCATAGCATCTCTCACCTTATTTCTTATGAGGGTCTTTAAAATCCTTTTCATTTTTATTGTCAAACTTATTTTTCTCAAAATTCTTTTTATCTTTGAATTTTCCATTTTTCTTGAATTTGAGAATTTTCTTAAATTTTTTTACAAACAGAGCCAAATCATCTAAATCAAAGTCACACTCGAAATCAGACGTTTCTATCTCCCTTTTTCTAGATGACTCAACTCTCTTTCTTGCCGACCCCTCACTCTTCCTATCCTGGGCATTAAGTGCAATTCCCTTATCTTTAGCCTTGACAGATTTAGGAAACATATCAATTTCATACGTTTGTAGGTCTCCTACAAGTTCTTCTAATTTAAGCGTGTTTAAATTACCCATATAATTTAGCACATTGACTTTAGGGATAAAACACTTATGCAGTGATCTTAAAATCTTTTTAACAACTCTAGCATTAGGAATGTGTTAACCAAGATTAAAGCTAGTGTTTACAATATTAGATAACCTAGCATAAAATTTATCGAAACATTCAGTCTCAAACACGGTGATAGTTTCAAATTGAGTTGTTAAGTTTTTCATCTTTGATTCTTTCACGGTATTAGTTCCTTTATGGGTAAGTTGTAAAACCTTCCATGCCTCTTTTGACGTGGTACACGTCATTATCCATTGAAACTCGTCAGGTGTGATGGATCCAGATATAGCACTTAGACCCTTTGAGTTAAAAGATGACCATTTAAATTCTTCTTCAGTCCATGCAGTCATAAATTTTAAATTATTCATGTTATCAATAGTGATGGAGGGAGGTGTCCACCCTCTTTCTACTAAAATCCAAACTCTTTCATCAATGGATTTTAAAGCAGATTTCATGCGGGCTTTCCAGTAAGCATAATTTGTCCCATCAAAAGCTGGCATTTTATTATATAATTTCTCCATTTTGAACATGCCCTTTTTCAAAAATCAATTTTTCAGAAAATTGATATCTTAGAAAAATTTTGCGGAAAATTACACGGTATAATTGTGTAATTGGCTCTGATACCAATTTGAAGAGTGCGCATTTGTTCAAATAAAGAAATTATTTAATTAAGCTCAGTTTTTCAATTAAATCCTAAAACATGCATCTAGGTGTGATTGAAGACAATATGATCATGCAAGAACATTCAATCACAAACAAAACACACAAGTGAGGAAAAATTCCCCAAAGGGGCAAACCCTTTAATTTTCACTATAATTTGTAAAGTAAGATTTACACGGATTACAATGAAAACAAGAATGACATACGAAATACCCTCAGGTGTCGGTTCCGATGTTGTCGGCTGAAATCTCCCGCAAGAACTCTAGATGGGAAGCAATGGAAAAGAGACAGCTTCTCCACAAGTTACTCCAGATGAGTAAAAATGATCCTCTTGAAGGTTTAAAGATTCACATACATATATGGGAGTGTATATGTGAATAAAAAAGGGATGAAATCTTAAAACATGAAGTCTGTTTTCTTGGTTGTAAAATGCAGAAATCGTGTTCGAAAAAGACTTGGAAAACGTGTAGAATGAACCCAGATATTTATACGAAAATTGAGGTGGCGGCATCACTCGAACGAGATCGCGCGACATCCTCATGTCGCTTGAACGATGAAGAGATGTCATTCGAACGAGTTCGTGATAAATCCTCATGTCGCTCGAATGACAAAGTGATGTCGTTTGAATGAGCTCGACGACCGAGGCACGTTCGCTTCTACACTTAGAAAATTTTCTTCTTTTGATAAGACTTCGAAAAGATATTTTTAAAAAAATTCCCAAATATAAAAAACTCCGATAAATCATTTTACCAATTACGCAAAGTGGAGAAGTGGGAACGGTTGAGCAGCACGTCGCGTGTAGCATGATGCACGTGTGAAGATGATGGATGCATGGATTCGGATCAAGGCTGTCGAGGATGATCGTGTTGACGTGCCGAATGTAACGTCATCAGACATACATACTATGATCTAGGACAAATAAAAAATTCCTAGATTCCACCCTGTACATTTATAAAATTATGTCCTTACAAAGTTGATGATCATTGAAACGATGACCATATTCTATATATTTTGCAAGCACTAGTAGTGTAAGTGCCTCCTGTCATGCCAAATTTAAGATAGGGTGGGTTTCAAAGTTTCTGAGAGGGATTCCACTAAAGTTTGTAGGTTTTATAAGTTCTACAGTTTCTTCAAAGTAAACACAGAGATAGGGGACTCCTTCATGTAATTAAGTGCATTGAGGTGTAAAAGTAGT
Organism: Sambucus nigra; assembly: GCA_949130495.1. NCBI lineage: Eukaryota > Viridiplantae > Streptophyta > Magnoliopsida > Dipsacales > Adoxaceae > Sambucus > Sambucus nigra. The sequence continues at coordinate 156,333,369 of OX422207.1, read as the reverse complement.
GGACTCTTGCATTTTATCATCTTTGATATTCTGTGATAATGTGGATTAGACCCACTAGTTCCTTGTGAGGAACTTATGCTTGTTGGCATGTAAATATACCGAGGGGGTGAATTGGGTATACAGGTTTAACGGAATATTACAAACTTTCTTATCTTTGTGTAAAGATTTATTAGTCTTTGTGCAAAGATTTAATCTTTTTGGAGGCTAGAGTGGTCTTAGAGAGAAGTGTGAGATGGAGAGTGGGAAATGGAAAAAAATTTAAAATTTATGCAAATAAATAGATTCCTAAACCACACAATTTCAAACCTTTTTCAAGGCAAAATCATCCATATAACACCCATTTTATAAGTGGTCTCATTGACCCCTTATCGGGTGAATAGGATATTTTCTCATGTCCCACATATTTTCTCAGCGGGAAGTTGATGATATCTAAAGTATCTATCTAAAGATCCCATTATCAGAGGATAAAAAGATTTGGCATTTCGAAAAAATGGTAAATTCTTAACAAAGAGTGGATGCCATGTTGCTCGGGATATTGTCCTAGTCAACTGTACGAAACGGATTTCAAATCCATCCTCTTCTTCTTGTCCCCCCACCCTAACTAGAATATTATTTGGAAGTGTGTGGTTCTAAATGAGGTGAAGCATTTTATCTTCCAGCTTTGGACTAATTCTCTCCCGTTGGGAAAGAACTTTATAAGGCATAAAATGAACACTATTTATCAGATTTATTATGTATGCAATGATAGGCCAGATTCAGCGGCTTATATCTTCAAGAGATGCCCTTTGTCTTTTGATGTGCTTAAATATTCCGGGTTAAATTTAGAATATGTGTGCCCTTTTATGATGATTTGGGAAGGTGGGTTTTTTTTCTAGGCTAACACTTTAACTAACAATATTTTCAATTATGTTTGTGTAGCTCTATGGACGTTATAGCTGAACAAAAATAATATTTTTCACGAGGCTAGTGGGAACAAAACTTATGATGTGGTTTCCTAATTCACAAACGTGTTTATTGATTTAGAGAATAGTGGTTTACAGATCCTACACATAACAAAGTAAACAAAGAAATATGGAGGCCCCCAAAGATGGGTAATATAAAATTCAACTTTGATGTTATAACTTTCACTGATTCTAAGAGTTCGAGAATTGGGGTTAGTATTCGACATGAAAAGGGACAGCTTCTTGCAACGTTGTTCCGGCGAGTTTGGCAACCACTCAAAGATGAACAAAAAAAAGCCATAGAAGAAATTGTTGCAACGTATTTCTCTATTTTTTGTGGTTTTCCCTATTTTATTCTTGAAGGTGACTGTTAGAATGTGATTTCAATACCTGGAAAAGAGGAAGAAGACATGTCTGAAAGTGGAAATTGTATTGAGTTTAAAAAATTACCTATCTGTCATGGACACAAGATTGGTTTCTCCTTTGTAATAATAGTCCAGTCCATTTATTAGATCAACAAGCTAAAATTGTTAAGGACTTTTGTTCATGGAATGATCCTCCATACTTTTTTAGGCTTCTTTTCTCAATGGGGTTCCTCTAGTCTGTTAATTGTGGAAATGATATTGATCTTTTCAAAAACAAATCTGTACATGATATAAGTCAATAGAGATGAAGAAAAAGGGTTCCCAAATCCATTAGTTTTCATAAATTAAAACAAATACTCAACTCTTTGATTCACATGAAAGGACAACACAATGATCAATGACATACACCAATGCACAATGATGGCCTAAGAAATGTCAGTAACTATTGAGTATGACATACAAGAGCCTAGGGATTTTTCTTATAAGATATAAAACAAATTCTTTTCCACCATGCAAGGAAAAGAACACATATTGGTGACTAGGTACACGAATCTTACCCCATATTAACACCAATTTAAAATGAGGGAAAGACCTCAAAATAATCAGCTCAACTAAGTTTTGGGGAAGATGGAGGTGGATAAATTGGTAAATAAATTAGGAAAGAACACATGTACATATCGACATTCTTTCTACCTTTAGGTAAAACAAGAGCATACCTTAATGAAATCAATAACGTAATTGGGGTCGATTGACCTTAATGAGGTTAAGAGTGATCCCCAGATTGCAAAATTTGATAAGGATAGACGTTACAACATGCGGTTATTCCTATTTAGGACTCTTCAAAAATAGATATATGTTAGGATTAATGAACGAAGATAGTGGAAAGATCACACCCATCGAAATCCTAGTACTAGAGAATCGCATGTAAGTATAAATGACCCATTATGAGGAGGAAAAAAATCATTGTAAATCATATGGCTTGGCTCTCAGTGAGTAGTTTTCTAGCACCGAAGCCTTATTTCTAATAAAGAAGCCTTATCCCCTTCCCGTGGATGTGGGGAAGGTCGATCGTATTGAATCAGGTATATTTTTTTCTTTATTCATTTTCCTTATGTTCATTCATTGTTATATTGGCAATCATGATTATAGATGATTTATGCATGTATAGATATTAATGACCCGATAATTCATTGTCACTAACAATACATTACGACATTGTTAAGTGATAGTATTATAGTGTTAATCACATAAAATGAGTCAGTTATCATTAACACCCTTTCAAAGATAATAAATGTATTTTTAAGATTTACAATTTACTTTAGAGACTTAAGCTCAATGAGAGTGCACTATCTCGATCTTATTGGAATATTTATATAATTAAATGTCCGCTATGCACAAATCCAAATTTTATCATTTTATCCTAAACATGCATTTAGGTGACAAAACAGATAAATTAAATCATGCATTCGATAAAGGCAAGTTAAGAAAAAAACTTTCGAGTAAAACCTTTATTTTCAACACTTTAGAGAGTTTATAAGATTATTGACTTACGGATTACTTGATAACCTCCACAAGTATAATGTGCAGTGCCTTCACAAATCTCTAAAAAATACAGCTCCGTTCTTTGTCATCCACACGCATCCCTCCATGCTCGGTATGTACTAATCAACCTTTGTCTTCAGTAATGATCCCCTCGAGAATCATAATGGATTGCAATGAAAAAACTCTCTCCACAAGAGTTGTGTATTCAAGGATAAAAACTATAGGGTTTAAACTTGATTCACTCAAATATATATTGGGGATGTTATTTATGAATCAAAAAAGTTTTTTTCAAACTCAAAAGGTTGAAAACTTTTGCTAAAGGTATGTAAAAACAGTTTTGGAAATATTCTTAACAAAAACAAACACGAAACAAGTATTTATATGTCATTTACAAATTTTGAGGCGGCGGCTCATTCGAACAAATTTTGAAGCTTGTTCAAATGAGAATGGAACCTTGTTTAAACAAAACTAATTTCATTAGAACGAATGACCTGAAACAGTAAGTCATCGTTCGATGTTCGATCGAAGTAAACTTCAAATGAGACTTCGAATGAAAACAAGATCTCGTTTGAACGAGATACGCAAACGTTAATAAAAAAATTTAAATAAAGAAAAATGCCTCGAGTTTTAAAGAAAAAATCATGTTTTCAGTTTTAATAAAAAATAAAAATCCCAAAATAAATTCAAGGAATAAATTTAAACTTAATAGAATTATACCTTCATAAAGTGTAGATCCTTGAAAGTTGAATATGTTGGATGTTCGGTCTTTGTGATGGCTCTAATCAAATGGTAGCAGGATATGCCAAAAACTTGTGCTAGCCTAAGCTATGAGCAAATTATGCTCTTACAAATCTCCCCCTTTTTGGCTATTCCAGTACAAACATAAAACCGAAATCCAAATTATAAATAAATCCCTTAAGAAAAATATAATATCCTAATACCCTCCCAGGCCCTAAAATGGATAGGTACAAGATAAAGATGTCTTCAAAATAACGTCTTCAAATCTTCACTTCTTATTTGACTTCTCTTGGGCACTTTGTCTTCATTGAGTGTAATATCAATATGATCTTTCAAAATTACCTACACACATAAAAAAGAAATACCTGTGATGCATCGAGTTTGACATATAAAATAAAATGCATAAAGTTCTCCCCCATAAATCAAATTCATGTAATATCCCCTGTAATTTGTTATCCCCGTTTTATTTTGTCCGAAATAGATAAGGAGTCGAAACTAAACATGAAATATATGGAACATCATTGAAAGGAATAAGATATTATCACAAAAACATATCAAATAATCACATACAATGATAAACTCAAAGGCTCCACAAACTATATTTGAAATTTTTCAATTTTTTTAAGTGGATTTTTTTTTACAAAAACAACACACCATGGAGAAATAAAAAAATAATCGAATCATGGAAAGGGAATGTAGGGGTGTGACCACATTCCATAGGTTAATCAATGTAGACAAACATAACATATGTGCACGAAGTAATGAGACACCACTAACAAAATATCTCAAAGTTTACCTTACGTATAAAATGGTGAACTCAAGTGAAATTGACTTAACCTAATCAACTAATCAAAATCAAAAGTAATTTTCACACCAATAATGCCCAAAACTATGTAATGATTTACGAGATTTTGAAGGACGTGCAAACCCATAGATCTTTGATTTAACTCTCTCAAAACTCACATACTTAATTTTTCTCTTAATTATTTTTGAAGAAATTAATGCTCATATATAGCGAAGCATCAATGTTCTTAGAAATTAACCTGACACTTCTGTTTTTATATGCCTTTAATTTTTTAAACACTTTTTCTATTGCAAATGGTGGATTTCCAAGCAAAGTCACATGTCTTTTGCAACCCGATTCCACTACATAAAATATACCAAATTTACTGGATAAAATATTTTCTACTTTTTTTAATCCGGGCAATGGTTCTTACATGCACTACTTTTATTATCTTGTTTTTCACATTTGGTTTGTTTTAAAAGCAGGATTGAGATGAAAATATTATGATCGACACGTGAAAGGTAAGTGCAACATTCAAATAAGTTTCTGCTCGTGTGCATTAAAGGTGACAAGGAGTCAAACATATAGCAAGATATCATCATATCACATCTTAATGACTCCACAAATTATAAAGAACAAAAATTAAACGATGTCACGTCTCAAAACACAATAAAATAGCCGCATGGATATGGAATGAAATGGTGACTTGGCCATCTTTAATGTTCATCCACAAATGGTGTTAAAAAAATACAAAACTCTTTTTGTATTTTTCAAAAAATTTATCAAAATAAAATCTTTTTGCCTTTTTCAATTTTTCTTAAAAAGAAACCGCGAAACGTTTTGTATTTTTCAAAAAATTTCAAGGAAAAAAGAACTCTTTTTGGATTTTTTGAAAAATATAACTATAATGAGAGTACACGCTAGCAATAGAGATATATGATAAGAACATGAAAAATACCCTATTATAGTAAAAATTCGCAACCTCAATTATTAGGCCCGGAGGAGTTTTAAAAAGGAGATGACATCCTATGAAAAATATCCATCAAATCTTGTGAAGTATTTACTAAATACTTTACTTGCTCTCGAAAACTCTCAAAATCTCTCATGTGATATGCGGGAGCATGTGGAGCAACATGTGTGGGAGTACATGCAGGAACTCGAGTACTAGCATATCATCGAAGATACCTATGAGACACTCTCCCTAACTTAAAGTAAAAGTTCCTAAGGTGACCTCTTTATTTGCAATGGGAACAAACATATATAGGCTTGGATCTACCTCTCTCCAAATGTCTAGGTTGATCTCTCCTACACGGATTCGGATGCCTAGGTGGGTTATGTCGAGGTCCATATGGATCTAACACAAACTCGGGAACCGGCTCGGGTGCTACATGGAAATTGAATGCACCGTCATAACCTATTCCTAGCCTCTTAACATTATCCAAAGCGGGACCGAGTAACATCTTTCCAACCTCCTTAGATGTGTCCTCTAAAGTCAATTTGACCTTCCGGACACGTTCGATATCTCTCTTGAGTTGGGATACACGGGCTTCAAGTTTCTCACGAGTCTCCAATGAAGATTAAAGATCTCCCATAAGACTAGCCACAGTGTTGGTCAAATCACTATTTTTTTTACCTAAGATGATCAACTGCTCACATAAAGAAACCTTTATCTTCTAGAGTTGACTCGTCGACGCCTCACACACCCTCAAAACTTTCACCTCTGTCTTCAAATCTTACACCCTAAGAGACAATTCCTTATTAATTTTTTTTTGTATTCAATGTCTTGGTGTATGAATAAAAATACCACCCTCGCTCTCACTATCTTCCGAATGAATCAAAACATCATCGAGGCTCTCACGTGTAGATATGTCATCATCGGTGTGGACGCAATTCACGTTTCATGTGGTGATTCTCCACATGAATCAACCGACTTGATGTCACTATCGCTAAGAGTGGCTTTATTTGTAATCTCTTTGCCTTTTCTCTTTAGCCTAATGGTACACTCATGTGCCTTGTGCCCTTTCCCCTCGCACTCATAACACCTTATCTCTTCCTCTTTCTCATTTCTATCCTTGACCTAATTCTTATTTTTATTTTTCTTAAAAATATTTTTATTGGAAGAATTATTTTTGGAAATTTTGAGAAACTTTTTTAAAAAAATCTCAAACAAGGCCAAGTCATCAAAATCACACTCACAATCATATTCAGACTCACAAACTCTCTCACTTTTCTTCTTCTTATTTTGAGTCTTTAAAGCTACCTCTATATCCTCGGGTTTAATGTTTTTAATGAACATATCCATCTCATAAGTCTGAAGGTTTCACTCAAAATAAAACTCGAATTAATATTGTCCGATAAACGGGCATAAAACGCATCAAATTTCTCGGACTCTAACAGAGTGAAGGTCTCAAATTGGGTGGTCAAATTCTGAAGCTTGGACGCTTTCACAGCATTGGTACCCTCGTGAGTGAGCTGGAGGGTATCCCATGCTTTCTCAGATGTAGTGAGCGTCATGATGGGACGAAACTCGTTAGGGGTGACGGCTCCATAAATAGCACTAAGTCCACTAGAATTGAAAATAATCCATTTAAATTCCTCATCAGTCTCGAAAGAAACAGGTTGAGGCCCAATAACATTGTCAACAGTGATCATGGGAGGAGACCATCCTCTTTCACAAACTAACCAAACTCTCTCATCTATGGATTTTAAAACCGACCTCATCCTAGCCTTCCAGTATGTATAATTGGTACCATAAAAAATGGGCCCTCGATCATATAAATTTTCCATTAAAATCCGGCTTTTCAAAGATCAACATTTTTAAAAAAAAAATGATATGAAAGAAAGATTTTGTAAAAAAAAGAATCACATGGTATTTTTGTGTAACAGGCTCTGATACCAATTTGAGAGTGCTCTATCGCGGTCTTAATGGAATATTTATATAATAAAATGTGAACTACATACAAATCCAAATTTTATCTTTTTATCCTTAACATGCATCTAGGTTATAAATAAATAAATGCATTCGATAGAGGCAAATTAAGGAAAAAAAATCTTTCAGGTAAAACCTTTATTTTTAGCACTTTAAAGAGTTTACAAGATTATCAACTTACAAATTACTTGATAACCACCACAAGTATAATGCGCAGTGCCTTCGTAAATATCTAAAGGATATGGCTATGTCTAGAGTCATCCATACATATCCTTCCATGTTCGGTATCCACCAATCACCCTTTGTCGTCAGTAATGATCCCCTCGAAAATCACAATAGCCTGCCATGAAGAAACTCTCTCCGCAAGAGTTGTGTATGCAAGGATACAAACTATAGGATTTAAACTTGATTCACTCAATTATATGTTGGGGAAGTGATTTGTGAATCAAAAAGTTTTTCTAAACTCAAAAGGTTGAAAACTTTTGCTAAAGGTATGCAGAAACAGTTCTAACAAAAGTCTTAACAAAAATAAACACGAAACAAGTATTTACGTGACGTTTACAAATTTTGAGGCGGAGAATCTTTCGAACGAATTTTGAAGCTCATTCGAACGAGAATAAAACCTTGTCAGAACGAAACTGATCTCGTTCAAACAAATGAACCATCTCATTTGAACGAAGTTAAAACGGCCTAAAATAGTATGCCTCGTTCAATGTTCGATCGAAGTAAACTTTAAACGAGCTTTCGAACGAAAAGAGGATCTCGTTAGAACAAGATTCCCATTTTGTGTGAACAAGATACACAAACTTTGATGAAAGTTTTAAATAAAGAAAAAATCCTCGAGTTTTAAATAAAAATCATGTTTCCAGTTTTAATAAAAAATAATGATCCCAAAATAAATTCGAGGAATAAATTTAAACTTAATAGCATTATACCTTCATAGAGTGGAGACACTTGAAAGTTGGAGATGTTGGATGTTTGATCTTTGTGACGGCTCGAATAAAATAGTAGTGAGGTATGCCTATAACTTATGCTAGCCTAAGCTATGAGCATCAAAGCAGCCATGAGAAAACTATGGGTTAGACCTATATGAGCCCCATGTACTCAAATAGGTTTAACATTTTTCTCTATTTTGTGATAGGGCCTACACTTTTTTATAATGTTATGATAAGTCACTCAAAAGTAAGATTATCTATCGACTGAAATATTGAATACCGACATTTTATGAATGGTTGATGACTTTGTATTTCTCTGTGCGCATAGGTATATTTTAAAAAATGTTCACTTTTAATAAATAATGTGTGAAGAACATATTTTTTGAAGATAATAAATTTATCTAAGCTCATGAGAGCTTTTGATTTGTTGCATATAATTATTTTGGATTAGTAATTAACAAATAATTATATATATGCTCAAATTTACTATTAAAAACTCTTTATATTGAAATGATAATCTTACACATATGTCACATATTAATTATCAATAGGTCTTATCACTTTAAACATTTTTTAGAGAGCCTAAAACTTCAAGTGTGATAAACTTAAGACCTACACAAAAATGCATCATTAATAAATAACATACATACAAAAATATTAAAAAAAAGGTTAATGCCGTTAATGCACGTGCTTAGCACATACAAAATATCATTTCAAGGGCTAAGAATGTTTGTGGTGATTGATACTTATGGGTACAAGTTCATTGATTCGAAGAAAGAAGTTGAATAGTTTCCCTCATAAGTAATTTTCCCAAGAAATTTAGAATAGAAAAATTTATTCTTTCAAAGATTTAAAAAAAATCTTTTTCCAAGTCTTTGAAATTATTTATACCTATTATCTTTTTGACAAAACATGAAGGATAAATTAAAATAGGGGAATCTTACAAGTAATGTTACAAACTGCAAATCATACTACCGTTATATTACACACATTGCGGGCCAAAGTCGGAACTAAAAAATGCAAAATCTGAACATACATTGTAGAAAGAAACAACTGTGTGTGCAGCAAGAACATCAGCAAATGCATTAGCCTCCCTGAAACATAAACATATGGTAACATGTCAAAATCTCTAGAAGCCGTCACGTATGGCCTGGATCGAATTTACGTGATCAGGAATATGAACTTGGTTCTTGTGGAACATACTAAAGTCAATTTTAATATCGGTTTCCACCTCAATGAAATTAATACCCTAAGCATAAGCAAGATCCAACCCAACTTTTAATGTCCTAAATATCCACTAGAATTGATGATGCAAAGCCTATATGGTGGGTCAAAGAACATACAAACTTCCTTTGAGAATCGCGGATAATCCCACCTCTTGTAGCATGACCCGTAATATGTGATTTTGTTCCATCTATATTACATTTGAAGAAAGAAGGCGCAGGTGTGGACCAAGCAATAGGAAAAGAGAAAGGGCCCGTATACTGGGCCGTATTAATTGACGAGCCTGGTAGTAATTACCGAGGTGGTGAGATAAGTTGGACTTGAAAGTATCGCCTCATTGTGCGTAATCCAAAATAAACAAAGGAGAAAAAATGGGTGAATTTGATTGACTGCAACCAGAGTCGTAGACTGTGTAACACCCCGTATTTCTGTGCATTTAATATTTAATTAATTTGGCTAATATTAAATTCCTTATGTGTCTTAATTTAATTGAATTAATTATTATTAATATTTATTTAAATATTAATCTGGAGAGCAAGTGGTTAATATTTATTGAATTTATAGTACTAAGTGAATAGTAATAATTTATTTGCGTCATGACGAGTGATAGTGACGTGACATTTACTTATCTCAATCAAGAGTCGGGTATAAACTATATTGGCGTCGAGATAAGGACTTTTAGTAAAAGTATTCGAATGATAATTCTGAGTGCATGCTTGATTCCGGATAGGCCGAGATAGTTGGAAAAAAGTACCCGGGGTTGGTAAATGGGCCTTGGAACATTTTTAGGCATAATCAGGCCCACGCGGGAGTGGTTCGGCCATTTTAATAAATCCCACAAGCCTAAAAATGGGATTGGCATAATAAAACTAAAAGTGAGAGGGTGTGACAGCCGTAACTCATTTGAGAAAACCTAATTATGTAGAGGAGAAAAGAGGGAGAAATTGAAGAACCCTTGGGAGCCAAAAATCAAGAACAAGTGTGTGTGTGTACTTCATCAAATCACCATCTACATCAAAGGATTCAGACTCTACGAAATTATCAGGCAAGTGGTTAAACTTCCTTTCAATCTAAATTGCAGTATTTCAATTCATATCATAGTGGGTGTGATTGAGAATTCGTTTTGGGAGGGTGACACGTGAAATTTGGATTTTGGGGGGGGGGGGGGGGGGGGGGGATTTAAGCATTAAAAGTGTAATTGATATTTAATTAATGTGAGAATAGTATCATATGATGTTACAATACGATTTATAATCGAAACCCGGTAGGAATTGTTGTTGAATTTGGATTATTGAATCGAATTGAATTTATGATATAAGAAATTTTGAGAAAAATCCAATTCTTGAACCCTAGAAGTTTTAATGAGAATCAGTGGTGATTGATGATATATATTTGTGTTATAACCCATTTATAGATGTAATAAACGTGTGGTATCAATTGGGTTGATGTTTGGGTTGAATCCATAGAGGTCTAAGGGTTAAAAATGGAGAAAAAAGTGTTACAGAAGAAGATGATTCGCAGTATGGCGAACCGGTTTGATTTTGATGCCGAACCAGTTCGATTTACCTATTTATCAAAAATGAAATTTGTAGATCTTTTCATATCGATCGCGTGAGCGCTGACCTCGTATTTTTTTGTTTTTTTTTTAATTAGTTATGATTTTTCTACGGAAGGGTGTCCAAGATCAAAATCTTTAGTCAGAAATCACATTCGGGTATGGATGCTTGAGATTATTTTACCTAGGGATTATTAGTGGATGTATCTAAGCCTAGAGAGGGAAAAAAGGAGAAACCTAAATAATGAATTGAGTGAAATAAATTCATAAAGGTTTAAATACGGACCAAGTAGAGAGTCCAAATATTATCGTTGAGTGACACCACTGGGATAAAATTATTTGAGCGAAAAGTAATTTAATTCAGGGTCGTGGATTATACTCGGATATTTATAGGCTGTGTGTTATAGGAGTTGGGCACGGTATGGCCTAGTTAATTTATTATATAGTTATATAATAAATTATTGGATACTAAATTTAATGAGAAGTGTTAAACTATCTAGTGGGATTTTGTGTAACAAATACTAAGAGATCAAGATTCGGACTGAACGAGTGAGTCGGGGTATTATAATTGGGTAACATAACTTGAATGATAAAATAATTAATGTGGGATTTATTTATATAACAAGTCGATATGTAGACATGGGAATGTTAGGCTAGTGTTACGGTAATTGTGCACGGAGTAGCCGGATTATTTAAATAGATATATATACGGTGATTGTGTAGTGTGTGTATATATATATATATATATATATATATATATATATATATTGTAGGTGCAAAAAATCTCACCCGTCGGGGGTGGCAATTCATCACGATACAAGTATAAAAATAAATGTGAGAGAGACAAAGACTTACGTGGTTCGACCATGAATGGCCTACGTCCACGGGGCTGCTGGTGTGTTTCATTAGAATGATCAGAGAGTTTTACATGGGAGTGTTTCTCTAACTTCTAAGCCCCCTTTCACAATGGGGGGTGTCCCCTTTATATAGAGTTAGGGGTTACATTAGGGTTACAAATATGGATGAGTAACAAATATGGATGAGCCCTATCTTCGTGGAGTTTCATTCCAATCAGATACTGCTCCTCGGTCTTCTCGTTTACTAACGACTTTAGTCGTCCCTATATTGCTGGCACGTCGCCATCTTCACCGGGGTGCTCCTCACACGTCGTGCTATTCCATAGGCATATATTTTGCCCCCACAATAGCCCCACAGGTCGCAGTTCAGCTGAGTTGATTCTGAGATGAGCTGGGAGCTGGTACACAATCTCTTTAAACATATGCAGTTGGTGGTGTGAACTGGACTGGCATTCTTTGATCTGTCGTTCAACTTTTAAGCCTTCTTTGGTTGATCTTCTCGCCTTCATAGATTTTTAGATGAATGCTTGGCTTGAGTTGAGAGGCGTTTAATCGATATGGGAACCGGACTCGAGAGTGTCGAGCTGCCTACGTACCCTCTTGGGATCAGGTCGAACGTAGTTCATTGTCTGTTTTATTGTATGGCCCAATTTATGAGGCTGACCACAGGCCTGTTCAGAATTTGTTTGTTGAGGTTTTATCGAGCGTGCATCAAGTTTAGGGCGTCTCCCTGTATTTTGGTCTCGTATGGTCCGTTTGTTGAGGCCGACCACATGCCTATGCATCGAGCCTTGCTCAAGCATGTACCTAGTAGGGGTAAGACCTTGCCTTAGGTTTTTCATATGGTCCAATTGGAGAGGCCGACCAGAAGCCTATGCGTCGAGCCTTGCTCGAGCATGTACCTAGTAGGGGTAAGACCTTGCCTTAGGTTTTTCATATGGTCCAATTGGAGAGGCCGACTAGAAGCCTATGCGTCGAGCCTTGCTCGAGCATGTACCTAGTAGGGGTAAGACCCTGCCTTAGGTTTTTCATATGGTCCAATTGGAGAGGCCGACCACAGGCCTATACATCGAGCCTTGCTCGAGCATGTACCTAGTAGGGGTAAGACCCTGCCTTAGGTTTTTCATATCGTCCAATTGGAGAGGTCGACCACAGGCCTATACATCGAGCCTTGCTCGAGCATGTACCTAGTAGGGGTAAGACCCTGCCTTAGGTTTTTCATATGGTCCAATTGGAGAGGCCGACCAGAAGCCTATGCGTTGAGCCTTGCTCGAGCATGTACCTAGTAGGGGTAAGACCCTACCTTAGGTTTTTCATATGGTCCAATTGGAGAGGCCGACCAAAACCCTATGCGTTGAGCCTTTCTCGAGCATGTACCTAGTAGGGGTAAGACCCTGCCTTAGGTTTTTCATATGGTCCAATTGGAGAGGCCGACCACAGGCCTATGCGTTGAGCCTTGCTCGAGCATGTACCTAGTAGGGGTAAGACCCTACCTTAGGTTTTTCATATGGTCCCATTGGAGAGGCCGACCAAAAGCCTATGTGTCGAGCCTTGCTCGAGCATGTACCTAGTAGGGGTAAGACCCTGCCTTAGGTTTTTCATATGTTCCCATTGGAGAGGCCGACCAAAAGCCTACGTGTCGATTCTTGCTCGAGCATGTACCTAGTAGGGGTAAGACCCTCCCTTAGGTTTTTCATATGGTCCAATTGGAGAGGCCGACCACAGGCCTATACATCGAGCCTTGCTCGAGCATGTACCTAGTAGGGGTAAGACCCTGCCTTAGGTTTTCATATGGTCCAATTGGAGAGGCCGACCACAGGCCTATACATCGAGCCTTGCTCGAGCATGTACCTAGTAGGGGTAAGACCCTGCCTTAAGTTTTTCATATGGTCCAATTGGAGAGGCCGACCAGAAGCCTATGCGTTGAGCCTTGCTCGAGCATGTACCTAGTAGGGGTAAGACCCTGCCCTAGGTTTTTCATATGGTCCAATTGGAGAGGCCGACCAGAAGCCTATGCGTTGAGCCTTTCTCGAGCATGTACCTAGTAGGGGTAAGACCCTGCCTTAGGTTTTTCATATGGTCCAATTGGAGAGGCCGACCACAGGCCTATGCATCGAGCCTTGCTCGAACATGTACCTAGTAGGGGTAAGACCCTACCTTAGGTTTTTCATATGGTCCCATTGGAGAGGCCGACCAAAAGCCTATGTGTCGAGCCTTGCTCGAGCATGTACCTAGTAGGGGTAAGACCCTGCCTTAGGTTTTTCATATGGTCCCATTGGAGAGGCCGACCAAAAGCCTACGTGTTGAGCCTTGCTCGAGCGTGTACCTAGTAAGGGTAAGACCCTGCCTTAGGTTTTTCATATGGTCCATTTGGAGAGGCCGACCAGAAGCCTACGTGTCGAGCCTTGCTCGAGCGTGTACCTAGTAGGGGTAAGACCCTGCCTTAGGTTTTTCATATGGTCCATTTGGAGAGGCCGACCAGAAGCCTATGCATCGAGCCTTGCTCGAGCGTGTACCTAGTAGGGGTAAGACCCTGCCTTAGGTTTTTCTCGCAATTTAATGTGATACCGATTACGTTTGCATTTTTCCATTTTCTAATGCCTCGCATGTAAATATCCACCTATTTTACCTTTTAGGTTGTGCCGTCACACTTCCTTAGGCCTAAAAGGCGCTGGCAAAAATGCACCTGGTTTAAGGGTCATCCACCTGTTCAGGATTTTAATCGACCAACATAGTTGGCGACCAACCTGGGTTGGCTTTTTGCCTAGGGATCCCCCGTAGGGCTTTTATTGTTGCCTGGGCAACTCGTGAGGCCATTTGTGTTTGGAGATAACAAAGGCCTGTAGACGTACTTAATTTAGTGGGAACGAGCAAGAAGGTCGTTGTAACTAAATCAAGCTTAATCATGATCGTCATTTGAAAGACTAATTCTGGTGTTAGCCATATTGGCATCTGTCTTGAGTTGACCTCTTTTATTTTGCTTTAAATGTTGTAGTGAATCTATTCACGTGTCATCGCTGTTATGGAGCCCCCAATCGGGTTATGAAGAGAAGGCTGCCTGACCGTCCATTGGGTCACTAGATCTGTATAATCGAGATGATAAGTGTGCCCAATCATTCCTCGAGCTTTGTTGTGTCGAGGAGCGTCACGTTGATCGTTCGTCGAGCTGGATATAATTAGGGATTATCTTGCTCATATAGTTCCATGTAATGTATCATTCCTCGGGGCGCACTTGTTTGTCGACCATGC
Organism: Sambucus nigra; assembly: GCA_949130495.1. Classification (NCBI taxonomy): domain Eukaryota; kingdom Viridiplantae; phylum Streptophyta; class Magnoliopsida; order Dipsacales; family Adoxaceae; genus Sambucus; species Sambucus nigra. The sequence goes on along the minus strand of OX422207.1, from coordinate 156,318,250 downwards.
ATGGTGGTTCCGGGAGGCTGTGGAAGACTCCATATAGCTCGTACAACTAAAGAAATTGATATGAATTCAAAGCGTCCCTCTGCAGAAATGCGTTGATCTGATATGGCGTTCAAGAAACGTTGTTCCTCTGGAGTGGATATCGTGATGTTGACGACGCGTTAATTTGTTGCTTGGTGATCATCGATCACCGTGGGTTGTCTGATGATGTTGCTCGATACATTCAGGGTGGTCTGGTGTTGTTATCAACATGTCTTGCGCGTTGACTGTGATTTTGCTGGATATGTGACTTCTTACATGTTGGATCTGTCCTTGTTGATAAATACAGTTGATCGTTGCTCTTCATGCTGCTTTATGTGCTAGGTTGAATTAAATAGGAATTGTATTGCCCAACTGTTTATTGGAGCTTGAGACGTGATCACACAATGTCAACTATCGATCGAAGTTGAGGGTCCGTTGAGGCAAAATTGTAAAGGACCTAGTAGATGTTGCGAACGATCCATGCCTGAGCATCTGTCGGAGTATTGATGAGATAAATGATGCCTGAATGCCTGTCGAGGCAAAAACTAAAGAGGATCTGGTAGATATTGCAGGTAATCCATGCTCGAGCATCCGTCGAGGCAAAGAGGACCGAGCAAGTATTACGAATGATCCTGTATTGTTAGTGAAAACTAACCTTCCAATAAATGCAATGTTGATTATTAATCGACTCTGCCAACCATCAGTTGGGACTGAATACAAGAATTATCCTTACCAACCATTTGTTGGGGATAAAATGCGACATATGTGGCAAATACCCTCGGGACTAAATATATAGAAATATTTTGCCGAGCATTTGCCGAGATGAGCCTTGAATATGCCTGATCATCCTACAGGTCAAGAATTATAGAGCCAGATAACCCATTCTGAAATTCAAGAAATGTCAATATCCGAGCATCTGTCTATTATAAATAATATTGCCCAAACATGTGTTGGGTCCAAGGTGGTGTAAAGTGTTCATCCATCTGTCGGAGCATTAACAAAATAAGTGGTGCCAGACTGGTTTGCCGGGGCGAAGTTGTACAGGTCCGAGTATATATAAAGAGCGATCCGCGCTCGAGCATCTATCGGTGTGTTAATAAGATTTTCAAGAGCTTAAGATTATTGCCGAGCATCCGTCGGGACTGAATCTTATACATGTAGAAGTTAATAAGTTGCTCGACCATTTGTCGAGGCTAATTCAAATAGAATTTATCATGCAATATGATTTGCATCCGCTCGACCATTTGTCGAGGAAAATATTCATAGTATTGAATGAATGACATGAATTATCCCATAATTTTTGTGATAAAATCTCACGAGGATGGCCGCGCCCTAGCATTCGCTGGGGCTACGCTAAGTATAAGTAAAGATATTACACCGACCATTCATTGGTATAACCAATAATAGCTAGACGACAATATTGAAAATTAAATGACCGGATAAATGACATGAGTGCTCTTCTAAGTGCGCCCCAATATTTATGTGGACAAAATAATTATAATAAAGTCGAATGAAAGATGCAAAATTTATCAAATATATCCAGATGTATGGCACTGGAGTTAATTTGGAATTTGTGCAAATAGATTTAAGCAAATACTTAAAATACAAATTCGGTTTCAAAAAAAAAATTCACAGAAAATTTGTGTAGTGGCAATCAATTGTTTTTCTCATGTGAAGTATAGAGTATAGATAGCCCCCTGCTAACAAATTTATGATGATAAAAATTGTGAGCATAATTTGTGACCAAATGAAGTATTATGAGATGGAAACGAACAATGTACAAATAAATGTGTGTATCCATCAAGTGGGGTTGTGCTAAATACAAGAATTATCCTGACCAGCTATCCACTGGGGATAAAATGCGACATGCGAGGCAAATATCTTCGGGACTAAATATATAGAAATATTTTGCCGATTATCTGCCAAGATGAATCTCAAATGCGCCTGACCGTCATTCAGGTTACCGAATCATAGAATCCGAGCTTCAGTCGGAGTAATAATAATTTTGCCCAAGCGTTTCTTTTGGTATAAGGTGCCATAGTGTGCTCGACTATCTGTCGGAGCATTAATAAAATGAATGGTGCCTGGATAGTCCGCCGGGGAAAAGTTGTAGAATACCAAGTAGATATAGTGAGCAATTCGTGCTCGAGCATCCGTCGAAACATCGATGAGATTTCCAAGGACTTAAGATTATTGCCGAGCATCCGTCGGGACTGAATCTTGTACCTGTGGAAGTTAGTAAATTCCCCGACCATCTGTTGAGACTAAATCAAAATCGAAGTTATCATGAAAATGATATGTTCAACAAAGTATATAAGATATGCATCCGCTCGACCATTTGTTGAGGAAAAAAATTCATAGTCACGCATGAATGTAATAAAGATCCAATGATTTTTATCATAAAAATTTCACTGTGATAACTGTGCCCGAGCATCCGTCGGGGTTGAGCTAAATAACCAATAATCTCGCTCTGGTGAGATTAAATTATTGTAGCTGGATGATAATATTGAAAATTAAAATGTTCGAATAAATGACATGAGTGCTATATCACTGCGCCCCACTTATTTATGTGAGCAAAATAATTTGTAATAAGGTCGCATAAAAAAGTGCCAAGTAAAATCATTGTAAAAAATCACACGGTCCCTTAAAATAATTTTATTTTTAGAGAGAACCAAGCAATGCAAAAATTAGTCAAATATATCTTAAACGTAAGACACAGGGCTGATTTAGAATTTTTTGCAAAAATATTTGGACTCAAGCAAATATCCAATTAAGTTGGTTTCACAAATACGTTTCCACCGTAAAGTTCTGCAAAAAAGAAAAGCCAAATGCTGATTTTGATGAAGTATGGTTGGAAACTCATTCAGTGTTCCATCTGTACGCGAGAAACCAACTTCTCAGCACTGTTGCTGTCTTTCAAGCTTTTGCCTCTGATCAAAGATCACCAGATGGTGGTATGGTGAAGCCGTGGTCGCCGACCAACTGATGTTGTCGCCGAAGAAAAACTAGCCTCAATCTGTGTTATAAACTTTGCACGGGGGCGAGCTCGTCACTGCTCGTCCTCGCCGCCGACCAGCTGATGTGCTTCTCTTTGCTCGTCCTTGCGACCGACCAACTGATGGTAGTTGCCAACTGGTCGCCGACTACGAGGGGCTCCGGTAAAGTCCTTGCTGGTGTTCTGCTTCTGCGAGCTCATTTCGTTGCTGATGCCCTCTGGTCGACCAGCTATTATGATCGCAAATAGGTCGCCGACCTCAGGGGCCTGCTTGACCAGAAAGGTTGCAGGTCGGAGAACAACCCGAGGTGAGGTCGTTGATGCTCGCTGACGCTAGATGATCTGCATCGAGCTCGTTGTCGTGCTGCCGACCAGACAGAGGAAAGATGGTGTTTCCGATTTAAGCCAGCTCCCAATAGATTTTATTCCGCTGATGCGTGATGATGGTCGCCGCGAAGAGGCCAATGATCGCAGGCCGACCAAAAATAATATTGGGTGCAGATCTCCCATAACTCTTGATGAGGATGGACGGCGCCAATTGTAGGTGCAAAAAATCTCACCCGTCAATGGTGGCAATTCATCACGATACAAGTATAAAAATAAATGTGAGAGAGACAAAGATTTACGTGGTTCGACCATGAATGGCCTACGTCCACGGGGCTGCTGGTATGTTTCATTAGAATGATCAGAGAGTTTTACATGAGAGTGTTTCTCTAACTTCTAAGCCCCCTTTCACAATGGGGGGTGTCCCCTTTATATAGAGTTAGGGGTTACATTAGGGTTACAAATATGGATGAGTAACAAATATGGATGAGCCCTATCTTCATGGAGTTTCATTCCAATCAGATACTTCTCCTCGGTCTTCTCGTTTACTAATGACTTTAGTCGTCCCTATATTGCTGGCACGTCGCCATCTTCTCCGGGGTGCTCCTCACACGTCGTGCTATTCCGTAGGCATATATTTTTCCCCCACATATATATATATATATATATATATATATATATATATATATATATATATATATTTGTGTGCTTTATAAATATTGATGTGAATAATATTTATAGGAATACATGCCCCTTTAGTGCGATCACATGAGGTTGTGTGATGTGGGTGAATCCCCTGGCTTGAGAAGCAGGGCGAGTATAATCCCCATGTCATAGTCATCTAGGATTTTAGTGTGATTTATTTTCAGGGATGAATCGCTTTAGGGTATGATTCGGTTTCACTTCCAGTGAAGGAACTATGGCTACCTACGCTACATTTATTTTTGGTTCACTGATTTGGGTAGCTAATCGAGTCGGGGTGTCCGAGTGGATGAGTATACTTGGAGTGATAGCATTTTAGAGAACATCCGGTGAGTATCTACTCAGTAGGATTGTTATATATCTACAACATGTGTGTGAATGTTGTAATATGATAATACGTATATATGGTGATGATAGTTATATATGGGTAAAATACATGAAGTGAAATGTATTGTTATATATAACTAGTAAGAATGTTATATGATCTTAAATGGAAAATGATTAGTTAAGTTAATGTGATAAATGACTTATAAATCATAAATTAAACATACTCGAGCTAGAGTAGTGTGACAGGAAGGAGTCATAACAAGGACTAGTTACGGGGTAGATGACTATGTGGGTTATAAAGAAAAGCGTTAGGTGTGCACAATAGTTGAGGGGTAAGTAGGTCCTCAAGGGAGTGCGACACTAGCTTAAATATGAAAATCATTAATGCATTTTAATTGCTACATTTTAAACACTTGCTAAATATTTTCAAAATATTTTGGGTTCTATCCCTTGCTATAAAATATTTTCAAAACCTTTTAGGTGTTCAGCCACAGGGACGCTATACTTGTTTTTATTCTGGAGTCAAGCTGCTGCGGCATACGTGGATGTTGCATGATTTAGACTTAGTCACTTCAGTTATTTCATTCCTAGAGTAGGATGCAGGCAGTATTTCATTTGGGCTGGCCTCCCTAGTTATTTCTTTTGTTTCAGTCGGATGTTGTACTCAATTTATTATTCAGTTGGTTTATTATTTTGAATTTGAGATTTGTAGTCGATAGTTTATTCGATAAGGATTTTCTTTATTGATTGATTCGGTGATTATGTGAATGGTTTAAGTTATATTTTTTTGCATGTTGTTGTTTAATAAAGATTAAAATTTTGAGATCATCTTTTGAATACCAGGTGGTTAGTAAGTTTTAACAAGTTTTCGATAGTGATGCTAAGAATGAACCAGATGAGATTCATGTTTTAATTTGATATAGGACTGATCACTCGATATTTAATTAGGTGGGGTATCACAGACTGTATGTGGGAGAGCTGAGTAAAGATGGATGTAAGACTAAGGTCCAGAAAGGCATCGAGTGTCGGAGTTGGAAAAATATAGGACAATCAGAGTAAGTATGTGTATTGCAGTCGTCCAAGTCACAGATAGTGCACAAAGGATTTGGTCATTTATGGTAATGAAAGAGTAAGTCCGTAGTTGGTAAGGCCCTATGAATGAGAACCCGCAGGAAAAACTGAAGCTTAGGGGGCAAGATACTTTTCTATAAATATTTCCAAGGAAGCACAAGAAGGTGTTGAGCATATAGGGGGATGTGAAGCCAATGATAAGACAATTTGAGAGTAAAATTGCCAGAATAACTAGGCCACCAATACGGAACATCCAGTGAATCTAGGGATGGGACATACAGGGCACGAATACGGTTAATATCATCCAACAACAACCACTGAGCTAAAGTTAGAATGTTCTACTGTCCATTAGATATGAAAGTGTGTAGGGGGAAGCTAAAATATGAGAAGGAATATGCGGGTAAAGGTGATTAAAACAATCCTGTAAGGTCCAAATATGATTCCCAAAGGAAATAGAGTCGGAACCAAGTCACCATTTGATCCCAGTGGCGAAGGAAGGGAATAAAGCAGAAACATTCTTCCAGAACCATGAATCTGATGTCTTACTATGAGAAGCCAATAGATCGGTATGAAAACAATATTTATTTTTCATAGTTCTAGTACAAAGGTTGTGGGATTTGGTAAAAAGTTTCCAAGGCATCTTAATCATGTAAGCTTTATTTAAGGAATGTAATTTTTTTATGCCCAACCCCTCATATTGTTTGGTAAGAGTAATCGTAGGCCAAGGGACTGTGGTCATTTTATGAGAAAGTTTGGAAGCATTCCAGAAGAACGATTTAAGTTTTTTTGATAATATAGTAAAATATGGGGAGGAATCGGATATGAGGACATGTAATAAGATGGAAGTGAAGTACACACCGCATTATTTAAAGTGATGCGGCCAATATAGGATAAGAAATTATTATACCACACCTATAAGCGGCGATCGAGATTCTCAGTCATCTCAGAAAACATTTGGCGTGTTACCCGACCCATAATAAGAGGTAAACCAAGATATTTATCATTTCCATGATACCCATGAAGTCCTAGTTGGCGTAAAGTAGCTTGTTTAATGTCATGCGAAGTAGAAGGGCCGAAAGTGACTGTAGATTTATTCTTGTTAACGATTTGACCCGAATAACGGCCAAAGGTAATTAAAAGATGATGGAAGTGAGCCACAAAAGCTGACGTGGGTTGAAGGAAAAAATTACAGCTGTCAGCAAAAGTAAGCCCAGGAATAGGGAGTCCATTGTGAGAGGGTCGGAGAGACGTCATATTTTTTGAAATACAGTCTGACTCCACTCGTCGTAAAAGGACATCTAGCGCCAAGTTAAATAAGTAAGGCGGGAGTGGGTCCCCTGGTGGACCCCTCAAGTTGGGTAAAAAGTGGTCCCCATATGGCTATTAATAAGAGTTGTGAACGACGTAGAAGAAACACATTCCATAAGATATCGAATCCAAATATGTGGAAACCCATGTTGTTGGACAACCCATTGGATAAACGACCATTCCATTTGATTGCAGACTTTAGCTAAATCAATTTTAATGGCACTTTTTTTAGATTTAGATTTATGCATAGTCTGTAAAATCTCAAAGGCGATCAGAATATTGTCCTGAACATGACGAGTGGCAATAAAGGCGTTTTGATACGTGGACATAAGGTATTGAAGGATGGGTCGCATGCGAGTAACCAGGATCGTAGAAATAAGTTTATAAATAACATCGAAAGTTCTTAACTTAAGTGGGGTGTGGAATTTTGGGATAAAAATGAGATGAGTCTTATTAAGAGCACAAAGAAGTCGACCAAAAGTGAAAAAAGCTTTAACTAAATTAAGGACTGAGGGTCCCACAATGTCCCAATGGTTTTGAAAAAATTTCACATGTCAACCCATCAGCTCCCAGACTCTTATTTTTCCCCATAGTACTCAAGTTGTGCCAAATTTCAGCATCAATGAGAGGTTCCAATAATCAAGAAATGTCGGTAGGTTGAACTTGAGTGAAATTAGCCTCAGACGGCGGACAAGGGGGGTTGGTTGTGATAAAAAGGGTCTCATTGAAGTGTTGGAATTAGGCCTGAATGTCATGGACAGTAGTATGTCATCCAGTGTTAGGTTTGAAAATAGCAGGAATCGATTTATTACGTCTTTGTTGCATGACACCAGCATGGAACAATTTAATATTTTGATCACCTTCCAGAAGCCACTTATTATTATTATTATTATTATTATTATTATTATTATTATTATTATTATTGTTGTTGTTGTTGTTGTTGTTGTTGTTGTTGTTGTTGTTGTTGTGTCAATACAGGCGTTTTAAGTCCATACAGTGTATAAGTTAAGATCGTAAGTGGGTTTCCCGAGAAACTAAGAGGCAAATTATTTTTAATACACATTCTTAGATTATGAATTTTTTGTTTTAAGGTAAAAATTGAACTAGAGATATTCCCCAAAACAGCGTGCTTCCACCGTCGAGCAGCTCTACCAAAGGACTGAGCCTCGCGCGAGAAAAAAAAACGTGCGACCCTGAACTAAGGTATTCCAGTGGTAGTGCAAGAGGTTAGCAAAATACAAATAGGATGCTCACTCAATTAATGCATATTATTATTATTATTATTATTATTATTGTTGTTGTTGTTGTTGTTGTTGTTGTTGTGTCAATACAGGCGTTTTAAGTCCATACAGTGTATAAGTTAAGATTGTAAGTGGGTTTCCCGAGAAACTAAGAGGCGAATTATTTTTAATACACATTCTTAGATTATGAATTTTCTGTGTTAAGGTAAAAATTGAACTAGAGATATTCCCAAAAACAGCGTGCTTCCACCGTCGAGCAGCTCTACCAAAGGACTAAGCCTCGCGCGAGAAAAAAAAACGTGCGACCCCTGAACTAAGGTATTCCAGTGGTAGTGCAAGAGGTTAGCAAAATACAAATAGGATGCTCACTCAATTCATGCATACGTGCACACACAACAATAATTATAAATTATAGGAAAATGCAAACCATTCATGTGGCCATCTGCTCAAATTATCAAACGTATAGTATACTATTAAAATTCTCTCACGTCCAAGCTGAGTAAAGACGTCCATGTGGCCATGTGCTCAATAAGTATTCACAAATTAAATTCCTAATTATCATTTTTTATAATATATTAAAAATATAATATACTTTTGTATTTTATATATAAAATACATATTATTTAATAATATTCACATAACTTACAAAAAATTAAAAATTATAGTTTAATCCTTAAAAATATCTATAAAACACCCAACCTAACAAGATGCAAAAACATCTATAAATGTTGCATTATTTATCATTGATAATAATAATAATTATTATCATAAGTGTGGGAAACGAAAGAAATTGTGGAAAAATTCATTTTATTTCATTTCCTTACTGTAGGAGCCTAAAGATTTTACCGAATTTATGAAAATCACTCTTGACATTTTATTTCAAACCAAATATACACACATTTGGCTGTCATTTGAGGTAGAAAGAGACCAAGGAGAGAGAGATCATGAACACCCCAAACGAACCGATAAGAAAAATAAATATTCCAAACCATTGCAGAAGTAAATGAAAAAAAGTAAAATAAAAAGGGCTGACTTAAAGGGTAAAAAGGAAAAAGTAAAAGACAGGATTTGATTCAGGTGTAGTCTGTCCCTCTCACACTCCCTAGCTGAGCAAAGCAACCCATGTGGCCATGTGCACTCAGTCAGCGGATATTCTGCAGGTCCGAGTTAACTCGCTACGAGTTGATAAGCCGAGGTGGTGATGAGTGGACGAGTGTGCCAACCCAGCATCAAACACCCATCTTTCTCTTCCACTCTATACCCATCCCCACCCGCAAACAAAGCCAACAACATACTCGCTTGCTTAAACGCGTTGGAACCCAGGTGCACCGGTTCAAACCCAGCCGAACCCAGTCGAGTTTGCCACTGAGTTAAAGACTCATGCCTCTCAACTCGGTCAATCCCTTCACAGGCCACCACGTTGTAAATCTGCCGCCCCATGTAAACCTCCGACATAGCCACGTCATCATTGTTGGCTGCCTGAGTTAAACCGGAACTCTCTAAAGAATCAAACATGGTGGAATAGTAATGCAAAGCTTCAGTAAACCTGTCTAAAAACACAGCCCCGTTGTGGTTCGATTCTTGTTCCACAATTGTAACAATCTTCGGTTTCATTTCTTTAATTGATGACAAAACTTTCTCAATTCCCCCGGGACGTGCTAATAAACGGTGCAGCTCAAACACTGAATTAACCGCAACAACCGACCCCGGCCGAATATCAAGCATGCCCGCGCTTAAATCCGCTAGCGAATTTGCAACAAACCCACGAAATTCAAACTCAATCCCAATTGTTTCAGCCAATCTTGCAAGTTTCCAACCAACTTCTTGCAAAGCATCTGAATTATCCGGCTGCGGGGGGCCAATTCCGGTAAGCCGAAAACTTGGCGGCCCACCAGGCCTTAAAGCCAACGCTTGCATAAGCGCTGGCCATTGCATACCTTGCTTTAAACTAAAATCAATCACATGGACACGAGTTGCGTTACCAAACGCTTCTAAAATCGCCTGATTGGCTGTAAAGTGAGCAAATTTTAGATAAGGACAGCTCTCGTAGAAGTGCATCTGGAGAATATCGGAATAGGAAGTTGACTCTAGAGGATCTTGTGGGTAGATCTTGTAAATCCTTCTAGCTAAACCCTCTGCGAAATAAGTTGCCACTTTTCTCATGGCGCCGCCTTGTGACACTGCTAACATAACTATGTGTTTCACCAAAGCATCAGCCAGTTTCAGATTCTCTTGTTGAACCGCTTCAGCACAAGCCATCAAAGTGTGTACCAATCTCACTCCGGTTTCTTGTGTATCCACTACCACCACTGGACGTGACGGCTCAACATCTAGAGTTGATTTAAGTCTCTTTACTCTTTGGCCCCTTTCCAAGTCGTTATCTTTTCCGTAAAGAGCATTACCAGGGATGGCTCTCAAATCATACTCAGAATTGTCGGTGTAACTACTCTGTGTATTGTTTGAGAAATTAATAATAGTTGTGGACGATTCATTAGATGAAGGTGGAGAGGTGTTGAGTTCAGATAACATGCTCTCAACCCAGCCGGCTAAATCAGATGGGTTCAAATGAACGGTCTCAGTCCCAAGGTGGGATACTCCATCTTCCATATTTGTTTCCATGACCATCTGGAGTTGTTCAAGTTTCTCAGCCACGTTAGCCATCTCAGATGAGTGGACTTTGTAACCCAACACCGCTAAAAGCTCATCCATTCCGCCGGAATCCGGTGGCTCTTCGGGCCACATCTTGGCCTTCCCAGATGCTGTCGAGGACATCTCACCTTTCTCACGCTCGCGATCTCTTTTGGTAACCATATTTGTTGTTGATGCAGGCGGCGGTGGGGTGAGATTATTGGGAATCAAATGGGTTCAAGAAACTTGGATCATTTCAAGTGGATCAGTTTGAAGTTAGTTTGCTTGGTTTTGCGCAAATCACTTTTTTCTTTTTTAATATCTTCCTCAGAAAATTATGAGGAAGTGCTCGTGATGGGGCGCAAGCTTCAAGAGTGGAACTGCAGATAAGAAAGAGCAGAGTCACCAGTCATCATAATGTTCTCTGTGCTTTTTCTTTTTGCGATTTTAAGATCACCGGCTGTATGTCATTTTTACCCATATTAAATAAAATTTATAAATTTTTAATTAGTGACATCTATCAAATAATTTTTTGAAATTTTCTAATAGATATACGGTCTAAATTTTTTTTATTATGCACTAAAAAATCTTTCACTCTATTAAAAATATTTTACTATGTTGTAAAAGAATAAAGAAATTTTTTATACAAAATAAAAAGATTGAATTAAATGTGTATTAAAAAATATTTGAGAGATTTTTTGATATTTGATCCTTTTAAATTATTTCTTAAACTTAAATTTAGGGCAATACTTTTTAAAAATAGTCATACTTAATAGTCATACTTATTTTCTAATACCATTCCCCCATCATAGGTCCGGATAATAAGTAATTAGTTTCAAGTTTAAAAATTCATTTGAAATAATTTTAGTATTTTTATTTTTTAATTATTGATCATATTATAATAATTATGAGACAAGGCTTATTCTTTGCGAAAATAAAGATGGACGGTTACAAAACTGTTGAGAACGATTTTTTATGAGTATGAGATTTAATACAATTTAAAAAATACATGAGATGATAGCATAACAAAACTTTGTGAATAAGACTAAACCACAAAAAACTATGGTTACAACACAGTAGAATTTTTTTTGTCAAAACAATGTTGGTTGGTAATAGTCGACATGAAATTTTCGCACAAAACAGTAACAAAATTTCTTGTGAAATTTTGCCCTTAATATTATGTTATTTTGGCCGAACGGAACGCGGAATTTCACATGAGGTGCTCGAATTAAGTGCAAGTAAATTTTAAGGGGTTATTATATTTGACCATCATTTCCCATACCAACTCTTATATATATATCATAGTTTATTAAGTTCGTTACAAAAAAATTTAGTTAAATATACAACAATTATATATCAATTGTGAATACTTTAACATATTTCATATTGCAGTGGTCATTCAACTGCAAACCAAAATTTCCTACAAGTTTGATAATTCTGAGTACCTAGTGTGTGCACTATCATGTTTATGCCTTATGTGTTATTTGTTGCATAGGTTAAGTAGTAATCGTAAGTGTTGAATGTGTAGAGCGTGTCTCTAATCTCACATGTTAAGTAAAAAAACAACGACGATGGGCAACAATACAAGTTTCTCAAATCTATGAGCAATAATTGTAGTGTCGCCTAATTAACAAGAATGCTTGCAAGATATAAAGTTACATACTCACTTAATATAACTTGATTTAACTAATCTACCTAGTTTTTCTTCTAACGTAGCTCAAAAACTTGAAGATGATCTAACTATTTAATTATTTGAAGTTGATATAAACAAGAAACCACATTAACCTATCTATAATTTCGTTATCGAAATTCCCACAATTTCCATGAAAATTTATAACTCAATCATCATTGTCTTCATCCACTCCTAAGATTTCATACGCATTCGTCCTTTAAGGTGATGGATATTAACCATGTTCATAGCCTTCTCTCTCTAATTCCACCATTAAAACTCTTAAAGTTATATTCCCAAATCTCCCACATCTTTTAGATCTGGTACACAAAAATGATTCTTCGATTATTAAATTGTTAAAAAGGATTACAAAGAATCATTGGGGGTTTGTAGATCAAGGCTCTAAACACTCAATCACCACAAAATCTTTACACAAAATAAGTTGTTGAAGCTTGGGATACGCATGGAGTTTAACATCAAAAGGTAAGGGAATTTTATAATTTATTATTTAAATCAAAAGAAGATTAGAAGAAGGTGTGGATGGTTGGATCTATTATATAGTCGATATGATTATTTTGTTTGGATTTTATTCATAAAATCATATATGGGGCTTATTTATTAATAGAGGTGTATCAGGTTCATTTTGAAATGAGAATCATGTTTCTGGAAATGCCTTATATTTGTATTTAAATCTTTTATATTCATGTCAATCAATTGAACTTAGTAAGAATTTTGGTGAATTGGATTCGGCCTGATCAAGGAAGATTATAATTCAGGTTCTAATTCAATTGAATAATTCACAACCTAAATAGGGAGATAACATCCTATCAGTAAAGCTTCGAGTATTATCTTAGTACTTTATCTTGACTACCGGAATCTATATGATGGTTCATAAACACTCTAATAGTTGAAAGGGAATTGTACTGGTACATCAGGAATGTACTAAATAGGATTACCAATGAGATTTAAGTCTAGGTGTTGACTAAATTAGACTTGTTCAATCTCATAAAATTTGCAAACCTTATAAGGATCTTAAGGGGGTGTCACCAATCTCTACACCAAGACGTGGATTCCATCCATAATATATTAATCACCACTATGTCATCTTTGAGGCTTATTGATAAAATAATAAATCTTACCTAATAAGTGAAAGAAATAAATAAATAGTGCACAAGTCCATCAAGTATATCAGGATTATAATAATCATGAGGTTTACATTATCTTATAAAATATGTACAAAGGCAATGGGATAAAGGTGGTTATGTTTAATACACATTAATTAAATAACATCAATGAGTTGAAACTATATCGTTTCCCGTAATAAAGATATACCTACTAAAGTATTGTTCTATAACCCTACCGATGGCGTGTCCATATCCATCTAAGAATGTGAACGAGATAACTTATATTCTACAAGAATCAGTGATCTGATCTTCTATGTGTAAGACGTACTCTACATACCCAATCACTTACTATGTAGAATAAAAACACAAGCAATGTATAAAATAGTACAAACATTATTCCCGTACATGATTCTCATTAAAACGGGATAATCTTATTTCATAAAATAATAAATCAAAAACTAAAACTATTATATAAACCATGTTTTAGTCTACTTCTCTTACACATTGGAGGTCCATGGAGTATGGAGAGAAGTGGATATTTTATTCTGATTGAAAATATTTTTTTTTTGAACTCTTAAACTAATGGGCCAATATGATGTAAGTCTTATTAATAAACCTAATGAGATGGATAACTTGGTTGTCACCCGAAATCTAATAAAATTTAATCAAGTTGAAAACATAAGGATTAATAATACCATAAACAATTGACACTACAGTACATTTGAGACCACACATGAAGCACCGTGGTTGATAATCCATTTGACACTACACAGGAAGCACCAGTGGTTGATAATCCATTTGACACTACACGGGAAGCACCAGTGGTTGAGAATTCAAATGAAGCACCATCCAACATGGGTCAGTTTGATAACTTGGACACAAAAGAAGTATACAACAATCTTAATGAAGATAATGAGTACATGGAGAGTCATACTGAGGAATCTAGTGGTGATGAATGTGTATAATTAGCTTCAGAGCATCTTGAGGACATGGAATCACAACAGTCAACTAATTAGTGTATTGAGAGAGGCATTGGGTTAATGGAGTCTGAGTTTAAGGAATTCATTAATCAAACTGACAAATTCTTATGATAGTGAAGATGTTGGTGCTGATACAGGTGACATTGTAGATTTTCATACTAAGATGTTATGGCCTACTATGAAGCATTATAGATAATACATGAGGAGATATGGCCTACTATGAAGCATTGAGTACCAACTATTAGTGATGTCTATCATGTAAAAAAGAAGAATAGAAGTAAAAGCTCTGCAAAACACTCGACTTGTACATAATTTTGGGAAAACATAAGAACTATTACAACAAAATCACAACCCAAGGTTCTAATGACTTTCTATATATGCTACTCAATAGGCAAGAGCAAATATGGACCTTAGATCTTCAAAATAAGACTTGCACATGAAAGGAATGGAAAATGTCAGGCATCCCATGTGTGCATGCCACACCAATTATTACCAAAGAGAGAACCATGGGATATGTAGGTGTGTATTGATTTTCTTAATTACGAATGTGTATATTTGATTGCGTATGTTTTCTTTGATCATTAATGTGTATCTTTAATTGCTGGTATTGCAACCAACTCTTTACTGTGCAAGCTTACAAGGCTACATATGCAAGTTATGTCCACCCAACAGATGATTCAAGGTTTTGGCCACAGCCTGAGCACAAAGTAGAACCACCACCACGCACAAGGCCTACAGGAAGACTAAAGACTCATAGGAGAAGGGGAGAGGCTAAGGGACTAGTTCCAGCAAGAAGGATAATAAAACCATATTCCCTACATTTGGACACTTATCCAGTAAGAGTTGAGCTTATCCAGCAACAAAAAGACTTGCAAGAAGGAAGTTCAATGTCATATTTGGATGTTTTTCTTTAGCGATGTCGAGCCACTCAAAACTATCACAATCAACACATTTGAGAACTTTTTTGCCGTAACTCCATTCTTTCTTAGACGTCCATAAATTTCTTGGGGTCTTGCAACCTTTTGGACACTTCGTATTCTTCCACGGATAATGTTTTACCCAATGCCCCTTTTTCTCTACATTGAAAACATATATCTTTCTTCACATCTTGTTGCGTTTGATTTTTCTGGAATGACGGACATAATTTGGCTACATAGCTAGTTTCATCGCAAAGTTGGCATATTACATGCAATAATAAAATAGAGTACAAATTAATAGTTTAAATTAATAAATTATATTAATAAATTGGCAAAAAAAATGTTATAAAATAACATTGTAGGATGAAGTTGAGCCTCCCCCCATTTTGGTAACAAAATGAATTATAAATTGGAGTTAAGTAGGAAGTCTTCCAATAGCTAGTAATGTCCCAACAATAAAGAGGGGCAATCTGGGGATAAATGGAAAAAACATGGGGGTTAATGGCTAAGTGGACGAAAAGTTAAAAATGGGGGCCAAAACTTAAAAAAGTCAATTCGCGGGAGTTTAACTCATTATAGGGAATTAAATAGGGGCAAAACCTTAAATGCCCCTAAATTGATTTTAGATTTGAAGGCATGGGAGAAGACTCCTAAGGCTAAGTTCACTTTCATTGAGGGGGAGTGAGATGACCTTCTATGAATGATTAGAAATCTAAATAAGGAGTCCTTAAAACTTGAAGTGTCTAATTCTTTGCTTGAGTTTAAAATTTTAAAGTTATAAGATGATATGAAAGACTCGAGCAGAATTGGTAGTAATGATACTGGCTTCCATGATTCTAATACTTCCGCTGCCAAAGCCAAGACCACTGTTTGTTTTAGAGGGTCAATCGCATCCAAGGATGTTAGAAAAAATCAAACCATAGGTAACATTCCTCGAGTTTACACATGTTTCACATTGTGGTAAGAAACGTCACCTTGGGGCATTTTGTTATGATCTTGGAAGAGGTCCTAGAAAGTTGAAGTCCAGTGTACTATTTGTTCCTGAAACCCGATACATTAAGTATATATCTATTTGGGCCAGGAAATCTATTTTAGAGGCGTTAAATGTTTGACTGCTTGATTCTCGCATACTTGCTCATAACTATTCACATGTTGTATCTTATGGGTAATTGCTTGCATATTTTTATTTGTCATACTCTAATTGTACTTCATGATATATGTTTTCTAGTGTTATGACATGTGTATCTTTTGTATTTTATTTTTCTTTTATTGAATCATAATGAAAAATACAAAAATATTTTAGTTTGTCTTTTGAGTTAGAGTTTGTTTTCATCAATTGAATTTTTTTTATTTTCTTTTGAAAATTTTAGAATAACTCAAAAAGTGTTTTGGTTGTTGTATATTTTAGTTTTACACATTTGGTATGGCATATTGGCATGTTTGAATCCAATTCACTCGGCAACTTCTATGTGGTTAGGACATTTGGTTATGATTATAGATACTTAGATTGTTCTTAATCATATTTTTACGGAGTTATTTCGATCTTGATTTTCTTTATGTAGAGGTGGAAATTCGAGTTAATCGTGTCATTTTTTGGTTGTGTTGATTTTTATTTGAGTATAATTTTTGAGTACTCTTAAATCTATACAAGTTAATCGTGTCATCTTCGGGTCATTAAGGGTTATTACCATAAACGGATTATCGTGTCAAAAATTGTTAGCCCTAGCTTATTGATTCGACTGTGTATATGCCTCCACAGACACATGTACGAATTTTTTGAACGTTAACTTCACATGTACAATTAAGTTTGGTGAGATGTTCTCCCATAAATTTTATCATATACATGTTTTTGTGATTGTGGAGGATTTATGCATGTAAGAATCGTTGCTCATGGGCATTATTTAATAAGTTTAAAAATATGAGTGTGCACGAAAAGGGCTACAAAAGGAGAAAAACTCCTTTACGGGAAATTCGCCACTGTCAAGAGTCTAATTAAATGATTAAAGGCAATAAAAACTAAAAAATGCCAAAAAGGGCCAACATAGTTTTAGTGTTTGATCATTCAAAAAGAAATAACTTCTAAAGAATAGAGAAAAGAAAAGACTAGAAAATATGATATATGTTTATCTTTTGAGGGTGTTTAATAAAAGATCAATAGGTTTGCGCAATGAATCTTATGGATTTGTAGAATCATCAATATTCTAGACTTGTGTGCATTGTTCTTGTTTATTCATTGAGTTTAATTTTACTTGTCACTTGAGGCTAAAACTTAGTTTTGATAAATGTTTACGATCAATTAGAACTTCATGAACATATTTGAGTGTTTACGTCTATAATACCCTATGACTTTGGGACTGAGAAAATAAATTTTCGGGAGAAATAAAATTTATTTAAAATGGAGAATTTTAAATTTTGGTAATTGAGGTCCAAAAATTGAGAGCGTTATAAAGTATTCCGGATGATGATTTTGAGTGCGCCATCGATTTCGGATGGGTCGAGATAGTCAAAAGGATTGCCATTGGGTTATATTTCGGCTCCGAAATATTTTTTTAGTTAGTTGACTCGAATTGGAGTAAACGAGTCATTTAAAGCGTGTATTACCATTTAAAACTGGGACTTATGTTTTAAGGGCTTAAGAGGCTTATGGATCAAGCCATTCTCATTTGTGAGAAAGAGAGAAAACCCTAGAAAGGGAAAGAAAGAGAGAAAGAAGAAGAAAGGAAGAAAGAGAGAGGAAAAAGCTTGGGGATTCCGGCTCGTACGCGATCTCGAGGATGTTTCAACCACTACAATTTCAAGGCAAGTGTTTAATCTTGCTAAATAATTCATCTGTGTATTTCATTTCATAATTTGTGGAAAAAAGAAATGGATTTTTAGATTATGTGTGAAAACCTAGATTCTTGGACTAAAACTTGAATTTAATGTTTATACATGGGATTGATAGCATTTAATTTGATGAGATGAGGACTAAGTTGAGTTTTGATGTGGGAAAAATGATTTAGTTAAAGATTGAGGGGTGGATGATAATATTTTTGGTGTTTGGAGAGTTTGGGTTTTGCTCAAAAATGGAAAAAGATCAAGATATCTGGAATGGCCGGTCGACCACGCCTCAAGGGAAAAGCATACTGCATTCTTCGTAGGGCATAATTTTGGCCCGCGGTCGACCGGGGGTCTGGGACCGATCGACCGGTCCTCTGTTTTTAGCCTAAGAATGGGATTTTCTTTTACCATTTTCCTTTTGGGGTTAAAACTTCATGACCTTCTTAGTGGATCTCTTATAAAGGGTTATGTTACTATATTTAGAGATTGGCGCCTTAAGGTGATTAGGGGCATTCCAGCCTATGTTTGAAATGGATTTTGAGAGTATGATGCATATTTTAGTGTGGAAAGGATTGAGGGATTGAGTGATAGGCGGATTATCTTGAAGTGATGGTGGTGGTCTACCATGGAATAGTTATAAAATGTAGAGATAGTCCCTTTGTGTTTATGTGTGTCTTAATAATAGATTTCCGGGCTATAGTGGGGAATCTCATTGAGGATTGTAGTTACATTTTGAGGTCAAAAGTGAGTTTGGATGACGTGAAGTTTAGAACTCTTTGAGAGAGTCGTGAGGGTATGGCATGAAATGGTAGGCTAATAATTATGTTGATTCTTTATGGTGATAGGATTCAAATTAAGATATGATTGGGGACCAATGAGAGGTAAAGGTTGCGTATCCTTAGTGATGATAAATTCAAGGAATATATTATGAATGTGTTAATGTTAAGGGTTCATAAGGACAATTGAACCGTAGTCAGAATTAGGAGCTATTGGGTCATACTATCACCTAGAACAGGGTGTTGTAATTCTAGTCAGGATATTTGTTATATATCAGTGTGGGATTTAGAATGGGGATTCCAATAAGCGATGGGATCATGGTATGAATTTAGGATTGAGCTTGAGGTTTGTAGACCATTAGTTATGTGCATACCAATAGTCGAAATTACTACTAGATTTAACGATGTGCTTTCTAATATAGATGGCATGTATAGTGATTGATACATACGTTAAGCTCTGGGTTGATAACCTTAATGTTGGATATATTGGAAGACTATTCATATCATAAGGGTAATGGGTGAATATGCTTCAAGTGAGGGATTGTATTTATATAACTAATTAAGTTAATATGCTTGGAGTGATAGCTAGTATAATAATGACTATGTACACGTATAGCCAAGTTTATAAATTTTATATATACGGACGAGAGATGGTATATATATATATAGTGTGAATATCTATACCGTGCGTGATTGTTTGATTATATGATGTGATCATATGGATGTATTTATATATATATATATATATATATATATATATATATATATATATATATATATATATATATATATATATATATATATATATATATATATATATATATACACACACTAATGGTGTGAAGCATACCTGGCACATGATATTATGGGAAGTTGCACGATGAGGGTGAGCCCCTGGCTTGAGGAGCAGGGTGTGGATATTCCCCTGGTCATAGTCGTCCATTATTATTTGTGTGATTATATTTTTGGGAGTGAGAAGTCTTGGGTATGAGTCATTCTCACCTGCCGGTTAGGAGCTATGACCGCTTCCCATACGTTGTGATTTGGTTTTGGCCACAAAGTAGGTGATATTTAGTCCTATCGGTGGTCCCCAGGATAGTATGTGAGTGATTCCCTGGAAGATGATAGCATGGTGCAGTATTTTGGCATTCTATAGCCGTTTATGTTATGTGTATGGCAAGTTTACATTATGTGTGTTATGTATACGTGGTTATAGGAATGAATGATTGCCTATATATATGTTTAGAGTAAAAACGTATATATATTTTTAAATCCTATGGATGAAAAGGCTATTAAGTTTCCACGATGTACATCTTGGGTGATTTTGGTGTACTAGTTCAGTGGGGTCGAAGGATCGTACTTAGAGACAATTGCGGTTATGTCGACCCAAGGGTTTAGTAGAGATTCTAATTATGTTCTTAGATAGTAATCTATAATTATAGTAATTGCAGTAATAGAAATTGTGTGGATGACATAATGGATCCCTACGATCAGCATTGTCAAGGAGTAGTGTATCGGGGGGTTCCTTGTTTGGATTTCGCTTTGCGAGACGCCCCACGCACGAAACGCAATGCAATGTTGAGAGTGGAGAGAAGTTTTGTCCTTTTTAAATATATGCATGTTATTTAGAGAATAAATTCTTATATTGAAGCCTAATGCTATTGTGTGACGTATTTAGACTATAATTGGTTTAAGTTATGTAATGGAATTGCGAGAGCATAATAAGGCATATCTGTGAATGTATATATTTAAGTGGGATTAAAATGGTAAGGATTCTTGACTTTTATTTGGATGGAAGGTCATGTGGTCATAGTCCGTGCGAAGGGTGAGGTAGGTTATCCTTAATTGGGTCGGGTAACTTAACTAAGGATCCAGGACGCGATTAGGTGCGCGCAGTAGATGAGAGGTGAGTTTGGGGTTTCACGAGAGTGCGACTCCACTTTAATATGAAATAGTGAATTTAGATTTATTATGCACGGTTAACACGCTTGCAAAATATTTTTTACACCTCGGGCTCTGACCCGTTTATATTTTTCTTTTGTTGTATGTATATATTGTACTACAGGTGTCCTGCCGCATGGATAATGGATGCTTTTCTATCCAGAGTCTTGAGAGTCGTTGCAGTTGCGGACTGTTGCTGGATTTAGATTGTATTTGCTTCCTATTTATTTATAAATCTAGATAGAATTCATTTTGTATATCGAGTATACACCAAGGAGTTAAGTTGAGATGTTTGTATTTCTTCATTATAGCTGTTGTACTGTGTGTGACCCGACAGCTTATTCGGGTATATTTCCTTTTGTATACTCATTTTACTTTTATGTTAGCACCTTCGTTTATCATGGTACTTGCGTATTCTACCTTTGTTAGTAGTTGTACATTGTTGGTTTGATTCCCATTGCATGTTTTGTTTAGATTTTGGCATCCGCTTTATGATTTTGGGTAGTTAGCCTTATCTGTTATAGTATATTCTGTTGATGTTGAGACTGAGCCATCTAAGATTCCTTATTTAATGTAGTATAGGGCTGGCCACTTGTTATTATTTTAAGCGATGTGTCACAGATAGTCAAAATGACTGTTATTTGGTTTTATTTCGGCTCTGGAATATTTTTTTAGTTAGTTGAATCAAATTGGAGTAAACGAGTCATTTAAAGCGTGTATTGCCATTTAAAACTGGGACTTATGTTTTAAGGGCTTAAAAGGCTTACGGATCAAGCCATTCTCATTTGTGAGAAAGAGAGAAAACCCTAGAAAGGGAAAGAAAGAGAGAAAGAAGAAGAAAGGAAGAAAGAGAGAGGAAAAAGTTTGGGGATTCCGACCCGTACGCGATCTCGAGGATGTTTCAACCACTACAATTTCAAGGCAAGTGTTTAATCTTGCTAAATAATTCATTTGTGTATTTCATTTCATAATTTGTGGAAAAAAGAAATGGATTTTTAGATTATGTGTGAAAACCTAGATTCTTGGACTAAAACTTGAATTTAATGTTTATATATGGGATTGATAGCATTTAATTTGATGAGATGAGGTGTAGGTTGCGTTTTGATGTGGAAAAAATGATTTAGTTAAATATTGAGGGTTGGATGATAATATTTTGGGTGTTTGGAGAGTTTGGGTTTTGCTCAAAAATGGAAAAAGAGCAAGATATCTGGTATGGCCGGTCGACCGTGCCTCAAGGGAAAAGCTTACTGCATTCTTCGTAGGGCATAATTTTGACCCGCGGTTAATCGGGGATCTGGGACCGGTCGACCGACCCTCTGTTTTTAGCCCAAGAATGGGATTTTCTTTTACCGTTTTCCTTTTGGGGTTAAAACTTCATGACCTTCTTAGTGGATGTCTTATAGAGGGTTATGTTACTATATTTAGAGATTGATGCCTTAGGTTGATTAGGGGCATTCAAACCTATGTTAGAAATGGATTTTGAGAGTATAATGCATCTTTTAGTGTGGAAAGAATTGAGTGACTGAGTGATAGGAGAATTATCTTGAAGTGATGGTGGTGGGATATCATGGAATAGTTATAAAATGTAGAGATAGTCCCTTTGTGTTAATGTGTGCCTTAATAATAGATATTCCAGGGTATAATGGGGAATCTCATTGAGGATGGGAGTTCCATTTTGAGGTCATAAGTGAGTTTGGATGACGTGAAGTTTAGAACTCTTTGAGAGAGTCGTGAGGGTATGGTGTGAAATGGTAGGATAATAATTATGTTGAATCCTTATAGTGATAGGATTCTAATTAAGATATGATTGGGAACCAATGAGAGGTAAAGGTTGCGTATCCTTAGCGATGATAAATTCAAGGAATATATTGTGAATGTGTTAATGTTAAGGGTTCATAAGGACAATTGAACCGTTGTTGAAATTTGGAATTTTTGGGTCATACTATCAACTAGAATAGGGTGTTGTAATTCTAGTCGGGATAGTTGTTATATATCAGTGTGGGATTTAGAATGGGGATTCCAATAAGTGATGGGATCATGGAATGAATTTAGGATTGAGCTTGAGGTTTGTAGACCATTAGTTATGTGCATACCAATAGTCGGAATCACTACTAGATATATCGATGTTCTTTCGAATATAGATGGCATGTATAGTGATTGATGCATACATTAAACTCTAGGTTGATAACCTTAATGTTGGATAAATTGGAAGACTATTCATATCATAAGGGTAATGGGTGAATATACTTCAAGTGAGGGATTTTATTTATATAACAAATTAAGTTAATATGCTTAGAGTGATAGCTAGTATAATGAGGACAATGTACACGTATAGCCAAGTTTATAAATTTTATACATACGGACGAGAGATGGTATGTAAATATGTGAATGAATATATATATATATATATATACAGTACTGCTCTTGTGCGGACTAGTCCGCATTTTAAGAATGCGGACCGGACATGTATCACCTGGCGGTGAGCCCAGAAAAGAGAGAGAGTGTGCCTATAATTTAGGCGATAATTTCTAGGTGCACCGTTACGTGACACATGTCCAGTCCGCATTCGTAAAATGCGGACTAGTCCGCACAGGAGCAGGACTATATATATATACACTAATGGTGTGAAGCATACCCGACACTTGCTATCATGGGAAGTTGCACGATGAGGGTGAGCCCCTGGCTTGAGGAGCAGGGTGTAGATATTCCCCAGGTCATAGTCGTCCATTATTATTTGTGTGATTTTATTTTTGGGAGTGAGAAGTCTTGGAGATGAGTCGTTCTCACTTGCCGGTTAGGAGCTATAATTGCTTCCCATACGTTGTGATTTAGTTTTTGCCACGAAGTAGGTGATATTTAGTCCTACCGGTGGTCCCCAGGATGGTATGTGAGTGATGTCCTGGAAGATGATAGCATGGTGCAGTATTTTGGCATTCTATAGCCGTTTATGTTATGTGTATGGAAAGTGTACATTATGTGTGTTATGAATACGTGGCTATAGGAATGAATGATTGCCTATATATATATATATATATGCACACACACACACACACACACACATATACACACACACACACACACACACAGATACACACACACACACACACACACACACACACACACACACACATATATATATATATATATATATTTGTATATCCTATGGGTGAAAAGTATATTAAGTTTCCACGATGGACATCTTTTGTGATTTTGGTGTACTAGTTCATTGGGGTCGAAGGATCGTACTTAGAGACAACTGCGGTTATGTCGACCCAAGGATTTAGTAGAGATTCTAATTATGTTCTTAGATAGTAATCTATAATTATAGTAGTTGCAGTAATATAAATTGTGTGGATGACATAATGGATACCTACGATCAACATTGTCAAGGATTAATGTATCGGGGGGTCCCTTGTTTGGATTTCGCTTTGCGAGACGCCCCACGCATGAAACGCAGTGAAATATTGAGAGTGGAGAGAAGTTTTGTCCTTATTAACTGTATGCATGTTATTTAGAGAATAAATTCTTATATTGAAGCCTAATGCAATTGTGTGACGTATTTAGAATATAACTGGTTTAAGTTGTGTAATGGAATTGCGAGAGCCTAATAAGGCATATATGTGAATGTATATATTTAAGTGGGATTAAAATGGTAGGGATTCTTGAGTTTTATGA
Source organism: Sambucus nigra (assembly GCA_949130495.1). NCBI lineage: Eukaryota > Viridiplantae > Streptophyta > Magnoliopsida > Dipsacales > Adoxaceae > Sambucus > Sambucus nigra. Next base: position 156,293,734 of record OX422207.1, on the reverse strand, counting down.
GGATGGCAAGTCATGTGGGCATAGGTCGTGCAAAGGGTGAGGTAGGTTATCCTTAATTAGGTCGGGTAACTTAACTAAGGATCCAGGACGCGATTAGGTGTGCGCAGTAGATGAGAGGTGAGTTCGGGGTTTCATGAGAGTGAGACTCCACTTTAATTATGAAATAGTGCATTTAGATTTATTATGCACGGTTAACACACTTGCTAAATATTTTTTACACCTCGGGCTCTGAACCGTTTATATTTTTCTTTTGTTGTATGTATATACTGTACCACATGTGTCGTGCCACATGGATACCGAATGCTTTTCTATCCAGAGTCTTGGGAGCCGTAGCAGTTGTTAACTGTTGCGGGATTTATATTGTAGTCGCTTCCTATTTCTTTGTAAATCTAGATAGGATTCAATTTATATATCGGGTTTACACCAAGGGGTTATGTTGAGATGTTTGTATTTCTTCATTATAGTTGTTGTACTGTCTATGACCCGACAGCTTATTTTGGTATATTTCCTTTTGTATACTCATTTTACTTTTATGTTAGCACCTTCGTTTATCGTGGCACTTTTGTATTCTACCTTTGTTAGTAGTTGTATATTGTTGGTTTGATTTCCATTGCATATTTTGTTTAGATTTTGGCATCCGCTTTATGATTTCGGGTAGTTAGCCTTATCTGTTATAGTATATTCTGTTGATGCTGAGGCTGAGCCATCTGAGATTCCTGATTTAATATAGTATAGGGATGGCCACCCATTATTATTTTAAGCGGGGTGTCACAACGTCATAATTCATTTTTATCTAGTTCACACCCATTCATTCCATCCCGCATGTTTAGACACATCGATAGTATGCTAGTGTATAAGGCTTAGGTGTTTTGTGTTGAGTTTTGTGATTGTTTATGCCTATATATGTGTGCCGAATTTTCATTGATATCTTTTGCATATATTATATACAGTATCATGCTTTGACTCTTTGCGGTTTACATTTAGTCCATGGTTGTCACATACTTGATCATAGTTTAGATTATTTTTTCTTGAATTGTTGTGTTGTACTTTTATCATTTATACTTGATAAAAATTTGAAAATCTGAAAATTTTCAAAAATAGTTAGTGAAGCCTTTGAGATTATCATTACATGTGCTTTATTTCTATATTTTTGTGATGATATCTTACTTCTTATAGGTGATGTGTTATATTTCATGTTTAGTTTCTACTCCTTGGTTTGTTTCGTACAAAAAGGGGGAGAACAAATTGATGGGGAGATTTGATTATGAGTTTGATTTATGGGGGATATCGCATTATGAGTTTTGTTTTTACTTTCTATTTCAAACCCTATGCATCGCGGGTATTTTCTTTTCTTCATGTGTGTAGCTATTTAAAAGAAATAATACATTACATAGGAGGAAGACAAAGTTTCCTAAGGGAGGAACAAGATGATATTAAAGATAAAGTTTCATTATGTCGTTCCATTTCTTGGGTTTGGGAAGGGTATTAGATTTTTTTTCATAGAGGGGTAATTATTGTAATTTGGGTTTCAGTTAGTTTTTTTTACCAGAATAGCTAAAGGGGGAGATTTGTAAACACAAATTTTTTAGCTTAGGCTTTTTATTTGTATTTAACTGCAGTTTGACATATTTGGCGAATCCCATTACGTATCGACACGACAAACCGAACTCCAACGTCTTCAAGTTCAAGACTTCTCTACATCTCATGAAGGTATAAAACATTTAGGAATTCACAATTATTTATTTTAATATTTAAAATGTAATTTTTATAAAAAAATAAGTTGGGATTTTTTATGTTTCAAAAATAAATTTTTGTTGGCATTATTCAAACGAGTTTAACAACTCATTTGAATGAAAATTCCATTTTGTAAGAAAGTTATTAGATATGTACTTCGAACGAACATCCAACGAGGGCGTACTATTTTATAGTGAACTTTCGTTAGAAGCTCATTAGAAGTGTACATCGAATGAACTCTCATTTTCGTTAGAACGAATTACTCCTCTCGTTCGAACGATATGCTTGTTTTCATTCAAATGACAGTGATTCTCGTTCGAACGAGCCGTCGCCTTGAATTTTATGTCAGATCTATGTAACACCCCGTATTTATGAGTAATTTGAAATTAATTAATTCATTTTAGCTATAAATTACGCGTGTGCGGTAATTTGATGGAATTAATAAGGATTTATTATTGCTGGAATAATTTGTGCAACAATTACTATACGTCATTGTAAGTGATATCGACGGGATTGTGTGAGATCTCAACCAGGGGTCACGTGTAGACCATATGAGGTCAAGATAGGAAATTATTGTAGAGTGACTCGGATGATAATTAATAGATCACTATTGATTCCAAAAGGGTCGAAATAGTCGGAATAGTGTACTCAGGTGTATAGTTTGGGTCCCGGGCAATTTTAGAGCAAACCAGCATCGTTTAAGGGCATTTCAGGCATTCGGGAGTTTGTGGTAGATGGAAATCCTAAATTCGAAGTTCTATATCTACCCCTTTGAGTGAAAATCTAGGTTTAACACAAACATAATAGAATAGAGGCCATAGGTGAGGAAGAGGAGAGGAAAATCAAGGCTTCCTACACCAATTCTCATCCCGAACGTGACGGAATCAAAATCAGAACGAGGTGAGATCAATTAGATCATCCTATCAATGGGTTCAAACCTTCATATCAAAGGTAAGTGTGTTATATTGCATGTTTTTTAAGAAGTTATAATACCCATGTGGTGTAGAGTTTTCAATTTCATGATTTCAATTATGTTCTTGGGATTTAGATGAATACAACTCATGATTTGGTGTAGGATTAAATGCAAAATGAATCCCTATGTGAAGATAAAATGAAATTAAAATATATGTGACAATTTAGATGGAATCTTTATGGGTTATTAGTTGAAGAACATGAATCTTGAATGACTTAGGGGTTAATTGAGGAACACAAGATGTCAATCTACCAAAAAATTTATGTGACATTAATCGTATGACATTTCAATTTTACGTAGAATTAGAGTGTGAACAATAGATTTTTGATGAGACATATGTCTTTTCTTTCCAATGATCTTTGAATTAGGTCATTTGGAGTTTTATAGAGGGTGTAATTGACATTTTACTATACGGTGTCTAATCTATTAGTATAGTAATCTGCCTGAATTGTTTATGTTACTTTAAACGTATGTCATTTTAATTTTATTTAGAATTAGCGTGCCAGACATAAATTTCTAGAAAGGTCTATGTATTATCTTTCCAATGAACTTTAAATGGGGTCATCTGGAGTTCTGTAGAGGGAGAAATCGAAATTTTACTACGGGGTGTTTAATCTATCAGAAAATTTATGACTCGATTCGGTTACGCATAATTGCCCAATTTTCCTTGTTTAAGCCTTGAATTTTTGAATAATTAATGGGGGAACTTTCGAGACATCTCTAAACTACAATGAGGGATATATTGAATTACAATAGGCCTAATGTGGGGTTGAGTCTTAGCCATAATGAGAGAATTAAGGCGAATAGCTATTGGATATGAATTGTAAAATAATGAATTTGAAGGAATGATAATGGATCACGAAGAGTATGAGTGAACCTATGATATAGACCAGTAGTGTATGAGTGAATTAACTACTGAAATAACTTAAGGGGTAACTAGGGCCCTTCGAGTAGAGATTAATAGTTGAGAAAATGCGATAGAGAGTTATAATCATATATCAATAGTATGTCGAGTATTCGAGAGATATATTACGTACGAATTCCTATATGGACTATATTATAGTTTGAGTGTATACCGATACAGATTATATTTATAGGTTATGTGTATGCCTATGTGCGACATATAGATATGTTGCGTGTATGCCTATTATGTGCTTTCTTATGTGTGAATATACCTACGATGCCTGTTATCACGGAGGTTTCACACAGAGGCAGATCCCACATTAACGATTTCAGTGAAGTCTGGATTTGTGCCTCAGAACATAGAACCTAAATACGATGAGTATCGGAGTGTAAGATAGTATTGAGGGTCAATTGGGTACGTTAGGTATGTGCGTGACCCATAGTCTTTGAACTACGTTCGCCTCCAATATGTGTTGATTTGATTTTGGGTTCGAGGAGACATGCCAAACCATTAGTCCTTGATTTGGCACGAGAGGTACATGAACTTGATAGCAGAGTATGCAAGTGTGCATCGCGGTGGCCAGTCTGGGAGATGCTATATATATATATATATATATATATATATATATATATATATATATATATATATATATATATATATATATATATATATATACTTGGGTGATGTATCCTACTTGTGAGTAATGTAGGAAGGATAGAGAGTGTATATCTAATAGTGATTTAATTGTGAGGTAAATTACTTAGTGTGTGATGGTATTAAAGTTAGATAGCGTATCTCTAAAAGATGATTTAAGTAGAGCAACTTAATGAAATGATTTAATGATAACATAAGTGAGATATTAATTATATTTATTAATAACATACGAGACATGTTTTAATTAGTGTTATAATAATGTACTGTATGGGCGGCACGTGAGAAGTTAAAGAGATGTTTAATTAAGGACTTAATGAGTAGCATACTATATGGACGGTACGGGAGAGCCAAAACTTTTAGTAGATAGATAATTATTGAGGAGACCTAGTTGGACTGGGTAGCATAGCTAGGTAGGAGACATTAGGCGTGCACATTAGCTTAGAGGTGAGGAACTCAAGGGCGTGTACGTTGAACTAACATGTGTAATCAATAACTAATTTTAAACTGTGATAAATACTTGATAAATATTTTCAAATGTTTTGGGCTCTGACCCATTTGTAAAATATTTTTAAAACCTTTTAGGTGTCCAACCACAGGGACTCTAAGCTTGATGATCTGTTCCGGGGATGCATAGCTGCAGTACTTATGGATGCTTACAGAATTTGGATTAGATGCTTCCGTTGCTTCATTCCTATAGTAGGATTCAGTTTGAGTTATTTAATTTGGGCATTTCGTCCCTTCAACCATTTCATTTACTCAATTATATTAGACTATGTATTAGTGGATTCAGTTTTATTTCATGGACTCATATTTGGGTTTTTGTACTGTGAACCGATGGTTTATTCGGTATTATTTATTTAATTAGTTATTTATCTCGTGATGGATTCATATTGTTATTACTGTTTCAATGGTTTGGTTATCGTATTCAATTTCCAAATGTTGTTATTAATGAAAGATAAAATTTGACACACGCTTAATTTAATATAAATGGTTGGTAAATTAAAAACATTTCGACAGTGATGCTAAGGATGATCCAGATGAGATTCCTATTTGTTTTAATAAAGGACAAATCACCCATGGTTAAAATACGCGGGGTATCACAATCTATAAATACCTGTATTGACTCCAAATTTCATAAGACTTTTGAAAAAATGTTTCCCGTATATTTGTTGCAAAAGTTCTCATAATTTTTGTTTCCAAAATACTTTTTATTCATAAATTGACATCCCCATATGTTTTTGTGAATCGTATCTTGCACACATCTTGTGGAGAGGATTCTTTATGATTGAACTTGTGACCCGAGGGATCACGACTGAAGAAGGAAGAAGGATGATTGATGGATATCGAGGGTGGATTATCGACTGTGGGCAAATCTGTACTGAGCCATTTTTTAGAAGGTTTTTAAAGACACTGCGCATTATACTTAGTCGGTCTAAGTAGTCTATAAGTCGATAATCTTGTAAAATATTCTAAAGTGCTGATTAAAGGTTTTGCCCTGAAAAGGGTTTTTTTCTTCATCTCTGTGCGTTTGGATGTTTCGTTATATATTTACAATTATATATTTAGAACACATATTTGCGTGCACATCTAATTTAGTCTAAGATTAAAAATTGACTGAAATTTAATTTGTGTGTGTTGGGATTTAAATTGGAAAATACAAAAATATAATTTTTGATTGTGACCATCACTGTTGGGCGCATTTATACCCCTCCACAAATTGGTATCAGAGCATGTTGCACTAATTTATCATGCAAGATCCTTGTTTAGTGTTGTTTAGGGTTGTTGATACCAAAATTAATATGCTGATGTGGACGAATAGTATGAAGACACGTGTCGATCTACGTGGCACAATAACAGCGAGGAAGATCATTTACTGAACAACCATGGTTGGTACCGAGCAACGAGAATACACCGAGGAGCTCTATCATGCCGAGGAACTCCATCCGAGGAACTCCATCATGCCGAGATACTCTAAGCACTCCGAGGAACTCTTGATCAACGAGCAACTAAGGCGGTCCGAACTGCACCTCGGCCGTGTCATCAATTATCAGACGGACAACTGTTCAACTATTCATTAGATTCTTGACGCACACGCTGCATTAAATGTATTACCCATTCATATGTATATCATTTAATGTATTGGACCTTTCATGTACAGCCTTGAGGCTATAAATACCTTGTATCAATCCCATTCAAGGGGACCGGAATTTCTTGAGAGAACTTGTAATCAAGAATTCCACAAACACTCAGCAATAACATAACAATGGACGTAGGCTTTATTCCTAGCCGAACCACTTTAAAAGTCTTTGTCTTATTTATTTATCTGTGATTGAATAATTAGAGCGATCTAGTTTTTTACATCAACAGATTGGCGCCGTCTGTGGGAAACGACTGTTGTTATCGTTTTTCATAAAAATCATTTATCACCAATGGCAGATAATCCAGAATCCAGTAATCGAAATGCTGGAAATACTGGAAATCTTCCAAATCCATCTGCATCTCCAGATCTGGCCGGAATTATGATGAATCTGGCTCAGGGACAAACCGCCATGCAAGAATCTATGAGGCAACTCCTTCAAACTCTTCAAGGCGGTGTACCTACTCATTCAGGGCAAAGGACTGATCATGGGCAATCACGATCCAGACGTATTGGGTCATATCGCAATGGGGAATCCAATGATTCTTCTTATCAACCTGGGCGAACTTCATCAATACGGGCTACGGATACAGATCAACATATCTCTCTTTCTCCGGAGAGAACTAGCGCTTTAGAAAGATTAAGCAGGGTGTCTCCTTTCAGTCGGTTAGGACCAAGGAGGAACATGAGTCCACCTAGGGCTCCATCAGGAAGTTTTCGACCACCACCAGGTTTGAGAGAAGGATCTGCACAATCACGACCAATTACTCGTCGAGATAAATCTCAGGAAGCTACGTCAGAGCAATCAGTTGCTCGGACTAAGCGGCCCGAGGAAGGAAATGAAGCATGGAAAGGTTCCATTCAACGATTGGAGGATAGACTGGGAGAAATGGCTAAGGCAAGGAACCCCTTACAGAGAACTTTTGTTCAAGGGACACCTTTTGTGCAAGCCATTGTGGATTTCCCTACACCGTCGAAATTCAAAGCACCTGTAGTGACCCCCAAGTACGATGGAAAGACGGATCCCGTACTTCATATAGAACAATACCAAGATGCTGCAGATATCTACGCTGTCCCCGACGAGATGAGGTGTAGAGCATTCTCGGGAACTCTTACCGGATCTGCACAGATATGGTACAATAATCTTCCTCGGGGTAAGATTTCAACTTTTGTTCAGTTAGCCGAGCTGTTTATTGGCAATTTTTGTTTTGGAGCAAAGCCGGTAAAGCGAGTAGCGCACTTACTAAGTGTTAGACAAAAATCAGGAGAAAGTACTAGAGATTACATAACTCGTTTCAATAACGAGAAGTTGGAAGTCATAGATTATGAAGAAAAGACAGCAATCACTGCTTTGATGAGTGGTTTGCTGCCTAACAAGCTATACTATACTCTGGCCAAAGATCCGCCTAAAAATATGTCGGAATTGATGGCAAAGGCGGCCAAAATCATGAATGCCGAGGAGGCTATGAATGCGAAGAAGAATATGGATAAAGAAGTTAAAGTGGAGGTCGACAACTCTAAGAAGAAAGATCAGAAAGGTAATGGTGGTGACAAACATTCCAGGAATAACAGGATAAAGTTGGAAGCCCTAAAGAAGTATGATAATTATACTCCATTGAAAATGGGTATTAATCATGTTTTAGAAGAGATCAGGAATAACGAGGAAATCAAATGGCCAGAGAAACTGAAGACAGATCCAGACATGAGGAATAAAACCAAATATTGTGACTTTCACAAAGATCATGGCCATATGACCAAAAATTGTATAGCCCTTCAGAACGAGATTGAAACACTCATTCGAAGAGGAAAATTATCAAAGTATGTAGATCGCAGAGGTGAGAGGACAAATGAGGACAGAATTAGAAAGAGATCTAGATCTCCTCGTCGTGCAGAGGAGAAAAAGAGGAGGGACCATGAAGAGGATCCAGATGATGACCCCGATCTTCCCAAGAAGCCAAGAAAACCTGAACGAGAGGTATTTTCCATACGTTTTGGATCATTTCATTGTAACGTTATTACAGGGGGAGATGCAGGAGGAGGAGACCTTACTGCAGAAAGAAAAGCTTATCTCGGAGAGGCTCAAGCTTGCTCATATATTCAGCGAATAAACCTGGCCGAAGATGATCGTCCGAGGAAGGTAAACAAAGAGAAGCTAGTAATTGGTTTTTCAAAAAACGACCTGGCAGGTGTTCTTTACCCTCATGATGATCCTTTGGTGATCAAAATGAGAATGAAGGACGTGATCATTTCAAGGGTGTTGGTAGACAATGGTAGTTCGGCAGACATCATGTACTATTCATGCTTTGATAGCCTGAATTTGAAATTATCTCAATTGGAACCTTATCACAGACCCCTTCTGGGTTTTGCTGGCGAGAAAGTTTTTCCACTTGGGACGATCAAGTTGGATATATTCATTGGAACCTGGCCTGTTTGTCGAATAGAAAGAATACGATTCTTTGTGATGGATAAGAATGTGCATTCGGCCTACAACATCATCATGGGAAGAGTTGGATTGAAGAAGTTCGAAGCCGTTCCTTCTACAGTACATCAATGTTTGAAATTCCCAACAAATTTTGGAGTTGGAGTGGTGAAAGGTGATCAAAAAGTAGCTCGGGAATGCTATTATTCGTCGGCCGAGCAAGAAGAATTAGAAGGATCGATGAAAAAGACTATTACTTATCAAGTGGATGAATGTACAGAAATTGAAACTCTTGATCCTAGAGATGAGTCCCAACTTGTGAAAGGTCAAGTGGTAGAATCTACAGAAAATGTTATTCTGGACGACGAACATCCTGAACGAATAACCCAGATAGGTTCATCGTTGGATATGTCAATAAAAGAGGAGTTGATAACTTTCTTGAAGAATAGGAAAAATACTTTTGCTTGGAGTCATGAAGACATGCCAGGAATAGATCCAAACTTCTTATGTCATGAACTCAATGTGAATAAGGAGATTAAACCTGTAAAGCAGAGAAGAAGGGTGTTTAGTCCCGAGAAGAACCAGGCCATACAGGAAGAAGTCGAGAAACTCCAGAAAGCCCAATTCATTGAAGATGTAAAATATCCAGATTGGTTGGCTAATGTGGTGATGGTAAAGAAGAAAAACAACAAATGGAGAATGTGTGTCGATTTCACCGATCTCAATAAAGCATGCCCCAAGGATCATTTTCCATTGCCCAGAATTGATCAACTGGTGGATGCTACCTCGGGACACGAGCTACTCAGCTTCATGGATGCTTACTCTGGCTACAACCAGATCAAAATGAAACCTGAAGACAGGGAAAGTACTTCTTTTATTACCCCTAGGGGAACTTATTGTTATAATGTTATGCCTTTTGGTTTAAAAAATGCAGGTGCAACATATCAGCGGTTGATGAACAAGGTTTTTACCGAACAAATCAGCCGCAACATGGAGGTCTATGTCGATGACATGCTCACTAAAAGCAAGAAAGCTGCTGATCATTTGGTTGACTTGAGTCAAACTTTTGATCAATTGGATAAATACCAAATGAAGCTTAACCCGACGAAGTGCACCTTTGGAGTACGAGAAGGAATGTTCCTCGGATACATCGTCAATCAGCGAGGTATTGAGGCAAATCCAGATAAGATCAAAGCTCTTCTAGGGCTGCGATCTCCGACGACGAAGAAAGAAGTGCAGAGTCTTACCGGACGAGTTGCAGCGCTCAACAGATTTGTATCTCGAGCAACTGATAAATGCATACCATTCTTCAAAACACTTCGAAAAACCTTTGAATGGAATGAGGAATGTGAAAAAGCTTTTCAAGACTTGAAGAAATACTTGGGAGCACCTCCACTGTTGTCCAGACCAATAACAGGAGAAAAGTTGTATTTGTATTTGGCAGTATCAGAGAACGCAGTCAGTTCAGCGTTGATCAGATTGGAGAATGGAGTCCAGAAGCCAATTTATTACACAAGTAAGGCTTTCCGAGGTGCAGAAATCAGGTACCCAAAGCTAGAAAAATTGGCATTGGCACTAATTGAAGCAAGTAGAAGAATGAGGCCATATTTCCAAGCCCATACCGTCATCGTTTATACTGATATGCCATTGACACAAGCCCTCCATAAGCCAGAAAAATCAGGGAGACTGATGTACTGGGCAGTAGAACTTGGTGAATATGATATTGTGTATGAGCCCAGATCATCATTCAAGGGGCAAGCTGTAGCAGATTTTATAGCAGAGTTCACATACCCTGATACCCCCGAGGAGCAAAAGGTGCCTGCTGATCTACCTGTGGACGATACAGGATCAACAGAAACATCTGCTGATCTACCTGTGGACGATACAGGATCAACAGAAACATTTGCTGACCTACCTGTGGACGATACAGGATCAGCAGAAATAGGTCCAAACCAGCCAAGGTTGGTAAAAGGACTTGCGGATGTAGAGAAATCATTATATTCAAACTCAGACCAACCACGGTTGGTAAAAGGGTACGAGCAGATGACTGACGAGGAGCGAAAGATACCGGGGGATGATGGAAGAAAACAGCAGATATTTTATCGAGGAACTCTGACAGATAAGAAATTTGAAGACGAAATACCTACATGGAGATTATATGTAGACGGATCATCCTGCACAGCTGGTTGTGGAGCAGGAATTGTTTTGATCACTCCAGACGAGATTGATATGGAATATGCTTTGCGATTCCAATTCAAAGCCTCTAACAATGAAGCGGAGTATGAGGCCATGATAGCAGGTCTTAGCCTAGCAAAAACTATGAAAGCACAACAAGTGATGGTATTCAGTGATTCTCAATTAATTGTGAATCAGATGATGGGAATATACGCGGTTAAAGGAGACTTAATGATCAAATATCATGCAAAGGTGATGAAATTGTTGACAGAATTTGAGGCCATTCAATTGGTGAGAATACCGAGGATGGAGAATGTACAAGCAGACGCACTGGCCCGACTAGCATCAGCTACTCGTACCGAGATGCGAAGAACCATACCGATTGAAGTATTAGAAGGTCGGAGCATAGATGAAGATCTGACAACGAATGTGATTACCCTTGATTTAGGACCATCTTGGATGGATCCAATCAGGAAATATGTTGAAGAGGGTGAATTGCCGGAGGACAAACTCGCTGCCAAGAAACTGAAGTATAAAGCTGCTCGGTATGTATTAACTAATGGTATTTTGTATAGACGAGGAATTATGGCAGGTTTGCAGAGATGTGTACATCCCACCGAGGTGAAAGAATTGATTGAAGAAATCCATGAAGGATCTTGTGGAGCTCATGTAGCAGGTCGAACACTTTTACAAAGAGTGATGACACAGGGATATTACTGGCCGACAATGAGGGCTGATTGTATAGCCTATGCCAAGAAATGTGACAAGTGCCAACGTTTTTCCTCCATCCGACGAACTCCACAAGCATTGCTAACACCAATAACTTCCCCTTGGCCATTTGCCATGTGGGGAATTGATTTGGTTGGACCACTGCCGACCACCCGAGGAAGATTCAAGTATCTCGTAGTTGCAGTGGACTATTTTACTAAGTGGGTGGAAGCTGAGCCTCTTATCAATATGACGTACGAGAAGGTATACCAGTTTGTATGGAAGAATATCATTTGTCGATATGGTCTCCCTCATGCTTTCATCACAGATCATGGAACACAATTTGATAATGAAGAATTTGCTGCCTATTGTCATCAGTCGAACGTTTTGAAGTTTCATTCAGCACCAGGCCATCCCCAAAGCAATGGACAGACTGAAGTGACGAACAGAACATTACTGAATGGGTTGAAAAAGAGGCTAAGTGAAGCTAAAGCAAATTGGATTAATGAGCTCCAATCAGTATTATGGGCCTACCGAACAACTCCCCGAGCAGCAACTGGAGAATCACCATATATGCTAGCATTTGGAAGTGAGGCTGTGATACCGGCCGAGTTGGGTCTCCCAACGCATAGAGTGCTGAATTTCAACTCTCCGATCAGTGACTTGATGAGAAGAATGGATTTGGATATGCTCGAAGAAGTAAGAGAAGAGGCAGCCATTAGGAATGCTGCTTATCAACAATGAACAGCTCTGTTCTACAACAAAAGGGTGAAGAAATGCGATTTGAAGGAGGGTGATTATGTGCTGAAGAAAGTCATTCAGAAACAGAATAAACTGGAAGCAAACTGGCATGGACCTTACCGAGTTACAGAGGTTGTTCGACCTGGAACCTACAGAATAGCAACTCTAGAAGGAGAAGAATTTCAGAATGCATGGAATGCTGAACACCTGCGAAAGTATTATCAGTAATGTAAAATGTAAAGTATTTCCTTCATTATGAATAAAACGAGGATGGTTCACCATTTTCTTTCTGTTGAAAGTTTTTCGGGGAATATTAGTGTTGAACACTACACTGCTTGATAACAAGAAGAAGACTGCAGACTGCTCTACGGAGCCATGCTCTACGGAGCCATGCTCTACGGAGCGCTCTACGGAGCAAAAGTGCTATAAGTAGCCAACCTCCTTTGGTTAGGAGGATAAGCTCTACGGAGCGCTCTACGGAGCAAAAGTGCTATAAGTAGCCAACCTCCTTTGGTTAGGAGGATAAGCTCTACGGAGCGCTCTACGGAGCAAAAGTGCTATAAGTAGCCAACCTCCTTTGGTTAGGAGGATAAGCTCTACGGAGCGCTCTACGGAGCAAAAGTTCTATAAGTAGCCAACCTCCTTTGGTTAGGAGGATAAGCTCTACGGAGCGCTCTACGGAGCAAAAGTGCTATAAGTAGCCAACCTCCTTTGGTTAGGAGGACATGCTCCAAGGAGCCAAAAAGTTCGAAAGAACCCTACTACTCCTTTGATTAGGAGGTGTATACCAGCATGATCAACTACGGTTGGTAAGACTTTATATACTCTCGCATTACAGCTTATGTTGATCGGGAGGTAACATTATTACAAAAAGTTCTTTGAAGAACAAAATATTCCAAACTGTACCAAGTATGGTTGGTCGGGGATAAAAACCCACTAACTGTAGTTGGTCGACGAGGACAAAAGTATTGACCTTAGTTGGTCGGACACATGTTTATATTTTAAAATTGAACCAAGTATGGCTGGTCGGGGATAGAAACCCATCAACTGTGGTTGGTCGACAAACATTATTTATCCACCTTGGTTGGTTGGAAACAATTTTGAACAATTTATGCTTGTTATAAATTCTAAGTTGGTTGATGAACCATATAATTTGCAAACAGAAAAATAGCTATTGGCAAAACAGAAAATGAAATTCTTTCATTAAGATAAAAATGTATTACATGTTACATGTATGTGCTAACTATTACATTAAAGATTCCTACTCTATTGGTTTCTTTCCTTTATCCTTTGAGACAGGTTCCTCGCCAGCAGGAGGATCCTCTAGACAAAGAGGAGAATTAATAAAGTTCATGTCCTTCAGCATTCTGACATTCATTATTGTAGGAGTGTCCAACAGGTGCTCAGGACGAGATACTTCAACTTGAGAATGAAGGTTATAATCACCAAGATATTTAGAGATCAAACTCCGAGGAATGGAACGAGCAGGAATCCATGCCATATCCAATTTATAGGGAGGAACAGGCAAGTCTAGCAATCCAGGAGCATGATAATCCCATAAATAATGACCTCGTTCCAATTTTAATACACCCAGGGCGTTCAACCATCCCTGCTTATAACCTTCATTGTTAGCATTTTCAATGCGAGCATCCAAATGATAAAGAGCTTCATTATAGCCTGCATTCCAGAACTCCCGAGGTTGTTTATGGAATTGGAAAGTTAATCTATCTACTTGCTCGAGAAAGTTCTTGATAAGAGCATCTTTATTATTCAGAGCAGACTTCATCGCGGCCAATTGATCCTCTAAAGATAAGTTTTTCTTAGACAAATCAGACAGAGCACGATCCTTAACATTCAGTTGGAATGTTTGAGTTTCCAGAGTAGATTGGGTACGAGATTCTTCAACACTGCGGCTAAGAACTCTTGACCGGCTCCGAGAAGCAACTGGAGAATTTTGCTCCTCGATGATTCTTCCTCGTCCCCGAGAACTCCTTCCTCGTCCCCGAGCAGTCACAGGAATAATAGACTTTTTCAAGTCATCCAACTCTTGCCTTAGTTTGGCGTTTTCAACCTCTAGAAACGAAAAACCTTCATCAGTAACTGGTACTAATGCAGTGGAAGAGGAGGCAACGGATTCATATTGAGCCAATCTTTTCTGCAGACTATTATTTTCTTGTTCCAGGATCTCGACAATTTGTCGGCAGGCTTCAACTTCACCTTTTAGGGTCCTTTCCCTAATGTCATATGCAGCAATGATCTTTTTATGACCTGTATCAGAGGAAAGTTGTTGATATCTATTTTCATATTCCTCGTGTAATGAAGCCATCGATTCATTGTGCTGGCCTTGGAGATCCTCTAAGGAACAATGCAGCTCTTCAATCAAGTCATAATAAGCGACATTGTTAGCTACAGCTCGGTCGAGTAAATTTTTCAAGTACCGATAAGCCTCAGTCGCCTGTTCTGAAGCATCATGACCAAGAATGTCAGCAATTTCAGAAGAACTAAGGTCTGTATGACCAGCCCTATAGTATTGGTGACATTTCTGCATCAGCTCGGTATCATGAGAAGAGATTAGTTCCATTCTAGCAACAAACTAAAGACAAGAAAAAGACAACAATCAACAAAGAATCATCAATAACGGCGATGAGTAAAGAAGTATTTTATTAGATCATAAAAGGATTACAGTGTTCGATTACAAATGATAAAAGAAAAGAATGATACCGAACAACTTCACACCTTTTCCTTGTCTCCCAAGACTTTCTCGGGAGGCTGGGACGAGGAGCTCGGTTGATCGGTGATAACAACAGCTTGATCGGCAGAAATCTTCTCGGCAGGAAGAGGCATAGAAGAAATATCCTCAATGACAGAGGGTTGAGAAGCAGAAATTGGGACATCCACAGCCATGGAAGATTCATCTGAAGCAGGTTCATCTTCTTCTTCTTCCACAATTGGTGGAGGAGGACCAGGGAGATGCCATTGGAATAGCTCAGAATTGTCTTGGATTTTTAGCTCTTGTAGAGCAGCTACCCAACCGTCATGGAAGTATTTCAACTCCCCATATTTGACTTGAGATGTCATAGCTGCAATCCCTTTATCCCATCCTTTTTCCCAACCAGCACTGAAATGTTTCCTAACTGCAACTTTTCTTTTCAACTGCTCCGAGGAGAGTTTGACATCCAATTGTTCTTTCTGGATTTTGATGTCTCGCAGGATAGACAGTTCTTCTTCTGCCTTCTTCAGTTGGTCATCGCACCTTTGCTGATTGACCTCTAAGCTTTTCACCTTCTCCTCCAAATTCTTGGAGGTTTCAGCCATCTTCATCTTATCAGCCTCAGCTGCAGCCAATTTTTTCTCCCAGGCAGTTTTCTCCTCGACGTACTGCTGGCGAGATTCTTTCACAGATTGGGCTAAACCCAAGAGGGCATCATCAACATCGGACGAGGAACTAGAAGCTTTAATAGCTTGATCTTTCTTCACGATGGTATTGAAACAGTTCACCAGCTGAAAGATAAGAAAAACAATAGAGTCAACACAAATATAAGAGTTCAGGAAAAAGAAAAGAAAGACCAAAGGTATGAGAAATTTACTGAAGAAAGATGGCGAGCAGCTAGGGATGTCAGTGTATCCCTAGGAATCTTTTCATCAACCCCGAGAACCTCAGGTATAACTGAGCTCGTTGAAGAACTCGGAAGAAGGATTTTTGAAACACTACTACCACCAGCGGGTAGAGAAGATGCAGTTCCAGCAAGATTAACCGAAGATGATTTCCTCAATCTCTTCAAAGGAGGGTCAGCAGCATCAACCAAGGAAGAAGTCTTGGTCGGAGATATTGTAATTACATCAGCACTAGCACTTTTCTTGCTCGGGGCCACTGGGGGCTTCTCGGCAACTTTGGAGGAACTAACATCTATTTTTTTAGTCCCCTCTGGGACATCAATTTTGCCTTTCTTTGCTCCAACAGCAGAAGAAATTTCACCAAATAGAGCAGGAGGAGCTCTTTTCTTGCCCATTCTCTGAGATAGGGGAATATGAGAATCTGAAGATGAACTTTCTGGTGTTGAGGCTGGTTCAACAGGGCGAGCAGTATAAGAGGTTGTGTAGCTCTTATACTGCAGCAAATATGATGCAGACCTAATATGCTCGTCTGCAATAGTCTTGTGCAAATTCCAGATAAGTTTTAAATGCTTGATATTCACTTCCGACTCTTTTGGAGTTTTTCTTTTACTATCAACTGCAAATAAATACATAAATCTCAGTCATACATTTTGTCAAACATGATGAAAACGCAATTTCATAAGTAAAATAAAAATGAAAAATAAACCTATCCCATTGCCGTATGGGGGGCATCTGGGACCATTGTATACTTCATTCCCAGATAAAGGCGCGTGTTGCCAATTTTTTATGACCAACCCATGCTCAAAATAATCTCTATTTGAATCAGGGAGGTTAACTACAAGGGCTCTATTTAAAAACCTAGTTTTTAAATAATAAACATTATCTAAAGTGGCCCATTTATAGCAGTACATGATTTCTGGGATCCCTATACGAGTCCCATGAGTTAGATTTAACTTGTGCACCCCGTTAATTATTCTCCATGAATTGGGGGCTATTTTTGCAGGAACAAGATCAAAATATTGACAAAACTCAAGACATAATGGGTTTGGGGGAAAAGAAAAACCACATTCAGCAATGAAAAGACTGGGGAACCAATGTCCCTCAGCCAATCGAAAGTAATCTAAAGGCTCAGAAAGAACCTCTAGAATTACCCAAGAAGGAATGGAAAAGTCAGAACGAAATTTCTCAGCAGATTCAATAATATAAACCATATTGAATAAAAGAGATGCAGAAGAAAGGAAGAAGATCTTACAGAAAGAAAGGAGATATGTTGACAACAAACGGAAACAATGATGAACACACAAGAGAGAGGAAGAGAATAGAAAACTTGAATGCAGAAAAATGGAAAGTGTAGACGACGGTATGGTTACCAAAGGAGTTTAAATACTTTGCATTGGGAAGCGGCGAAAGAAATGATTACTAAAAAGAAACTACTGAACTTCCGGCGGCTAAAAAGACAAAAGTTGCACGAAGATCGAAGCGCTTATAAAAAAGGCGGAAACTGCGAAATGAGAAGGAAATTTGAATACAATGCTCCTAAAACTTAGGAAGGTCATTTAATATTACCATATACCGAGAAAGAATGTCCCATACTCCTCAAAGTTCGAAATATGAAACATTGGGGGCTTCTGTTGATACCAAAATTAATATGCTGATGTGGACGAATAGTATGAAGACACGTGTCGATCTACGTGGCACAATAACAGCGAGGAAGATCATTTACTGAACAACCATGGTTGGTACCGAGCAACGAGAATACACCGAGGAGCTCTATCATGCCGAGGAACTCCATCCGAGGAACTCCATCATGCCGAGATACTCTAAGCACTCCGAGGAACTCTTGATCAACGAGCAACTAAGGCGGTCCGAACTGCACCTCGGCCGTGTCATCAATTATCAGACGGACAACTGTTCAACTATTCATTAGATTCTTGACGCACACGCTGCATTAAATGTATTACCCATTCATATGTATATCATTTAATGTATTGGACCTTTCATGTACAGCCTTGAGGCTATAAATACCTTGTATCAATCCCATTCAAGGGGACCGGAATTTCTTGAGAGAACTTGTAATCAAGAATTCCACAAACACTCAGCAATAACATAACAGTGGACGTAGGCTTTATTCCTAGCCGAACCACTTTAAAAGTCTTTGTCTTATTTATTTATCTGTGATTGAATAATTAGAGCGATCTAGTTTTTTACATCAACAAGGGTGATTATTTATTCTTCTATCGTGAGTTTGTTTTCTCGATGGATTCCAGTAGTCATATGTTGTCCGATAAGTCTAATGATGGCATATTTGATATTCGAGATGAGTTTAATGATCTTAATAATTGCGCTGAAAAATTAAATCATTTGAATTTGGAGTTTGCAAAAAAAAAATTAATTTTTGAAAAAGAAAATTTTGTTTTAATGTTGTAATAGAACTTTTGCTAACTGTTCAAACTCAAAGAGATTTCTTTCGTGAGAATCTTGTAGACACAGATCGTGGTTTTAAAAATTTAGAAGTGTCCAAGAAAAAGAGTGAGGATAGAGTTCGATTTTTGGAAAAAGAATAAGAGGACTAATATTTTTAAGGTTTGTCACTACGAGGAAAAGTCATTTCCACGACACTTAATATGTGTCATAAAACTGTTTCCATGACACATTTTCTATAGTCGTTGAATGGGGGAGTCGTAGAAAGTCTCCTGCTACATCAACACCTCTATGGTGTCGTAAAACCATTTCATGACACCCTTCAAGTGTCATTTAAACAAATATCCACGACAACTAGTTACTAGACGCAAAAGTCATTACACAAAAAAATCATTCGCGGTCACTTATTATGTGTCGCGAATGCTATTTTACTACTGAACCCGCGTGTCGCTGATATTGTAAACAACTAAATATAAGAGTTGTAATTATCATTGTACGATATATAAAACATGTCGTTAAAGGTGCATAGTTTTTTTTTGAAAAAATTAGTTTCTCAAATACCCTTTGGTTGTACTAATACTAACATAGCCACATTTTTGGAGTTCCGCAATTCTTGAAATATATAACAAACTTATATAATTAAGAGGAACTCATAATATGTACCCATAACCATAATATCAAAGTCATGCTCAAAACAGTAGAAGGAATAAATATTTGGGTGTTACAAACCACATAAAAACATGGGACTAGGATGAAACGAGCATAACCTAACAAGTTAAAATGTAATCTCCCTTCAAAAAACAACTAATAGCATCCTTAAAAAAATTCCTCCCAAAATGTCTTCCACATCTTCCAAAAATAAGTACTTCTTCAAAAAACAATTTTAGTAAATACTCTCATAAATTAACAGCTTCAATCTGAAAAGCAATGAAGAAAATTATACCCACTTGATTTCTTAAGTCTTCCTGACGTCAATACGAGAGAATGTCAGGAAAAAGTTCTTACGATAAAGTTCAAGAACTATAACTATTCTACTCATATAATTAGTCAAAATGAATGTATCGATGTTGCCATGCTATGATACTTCCTTTTTCATCATCAAGTGTGGAAAACACATCTGATTACCAAAAACTGGCACTTTGGGCACTAACATTTCAACAACCCATACTTTATAGTAATCAAGTCCAAGGATTTGATGGTGCACTAGTGACTTTGGGTATGTAGAGTCAATTTTTGTGCTTGCCACATCTTCTCTGGTACCCAACCAATGTAACAATTTGCAGGTAGAATTACTTTGTGGAACAAAGTGTACACATGCACTATCCTGATTGCACTAACAAATAGTACAAAGAAAACAATTATTAATGCAACTAGTAAAAAAATTTACACTTAGATAATTCATTAACAATAGCTTGTGGAGTATGTGTGTGATTATGCATGGTGTCGCCACCACCCTCATGTTAACCTATAGAAATTGCAGGTGAAGTAGATAAAAATAAAACAAGGGAAAAATTATACGTATTGATTCATGTTTAATTTAAAAAAAATACCACGTTTCGTTCATTTCCATGTGTCATTCGACTTTTAATGTAAATCTTCCATTCTAAAAGTTGTTGAATTTCATTTTCAAGAGTCGTTACCCTTGCATTGCTATGTAATGATGCATTTACCTTCACATGCGTCATCCCAAATCCAAGACCTCGGACATGACTTGGACGTTTCGGACCAAGCGCGTTTACTACTATATCATCTCTCAATGATGATGAGTCATGAGATGGAATTTTTTCCATCTTTTACTAAAATAAATATAATAATTCAACTTATTAAAAAAATATAATAAACACATTATAGCTAAAAACAATTAATTGTATAGTACTGTGTAAGTGTTTAAATCGTTACTATTGCTTCACCAACAACTTGATTTACCGGATCGTCATTTTATCTCCTATGTCCCCTTATCCAAACATCAACATGACTTATAGTTTTATTTGGGTCTTTAGCTTTCTACAAAATTTTAAAACATAGAATTACCAAATAATTTAAGCTATTTATTAATTATACAACTTTAAAAGGGGAAACATACCATATTTTCCTCATGTCTTGCATAGCCTCTATGCCTAGTTGTATGTAGATGGATTTTCTTTGCTCTAGCCTCCTTATGCTTTTCACTTGTGTCTTATTAAAATAAGAGAAAACATATATAATTTCAATAAATACGAGAATACTAAAAGGGGACTTTAGTCTATTAATAAAAATAAATAATAAATAATAAAATTCACTTACATCAAATTCAGGTGACAAACGAGATTTAATAAATTCATCCCATTCATTTGACTTCATTCCGGGGGGCTTGAGCAATGTAAGATGGTTAGTGGGATTTTGTCCTTTAGCTATTTCTCGTATAGGAGTTAATAATTTTGACTTATAATCTTTCCAAGTTGTGTCCGTCAGACCCAAAACAATGGCCTTCCGGCATTCTTCAAGGTTATATTTTTGATGCATCATATAAAACAAATACACTATATTAGTTACAATTCAATATGCACAAAGTTACTTTCAAAATATTACACAATAATGCAAAGGCATTTATAAACTATTATATAATACTAACATGACATTCAAATGAATTGAGTAGAGAAATAAAATACTCACAATAACAAACTCCCATATTTAATCCTTGATGTCAATTATCACCTTATCCCAACTTTTAGGTGTTAATGGTAAGCTTTCTCGTGCTAAAATACCAATCATAGAACTAAGCTAGATGGAATTGAGTCCAATTGGTTGTCCTAATTCATTGAATTCTACCTCTTTATAGTCTTTTATCCCAATTGCAATTATATTCAATTTTAATGGGCCCCACTTCTTTTTTTCCCTTTTCAATAGAATAAATATTCGGTACTTCATCCACATAAATTTATTTCACCGCATGTGAGTTAGAGCCTTCACATGATAATCTTGCACCCTCATTCTCCTTGCATATAGTTAATTTCGATCTCTTACCCCTACCAACCTATTTTGGATACACACAGTATACATGGAATGTAGTGTAAATTATATGGACTTCATTAATATTTATTATACGGTTCAAATTGAATAGATAAAGGTCTTACAATCTTAAATATTCTCTTAATAATATTTTGAATATCAAAGAAGAATTTCCCAATATTTAACTAGGACGGATATTTTTTAAAGGCTAAAGTGAAAGAAATCCCATTAAACTACACATTTTGCTACAAATACTCCCTTTTGGGGACTTTTTAGTAACAAATTGTTCACTAGGGTTTTGGGGGCCTAAGGCAAAGTTTTGAAATAGGGCCTTGCAATATCCGAAAAAGGGCCAAAATTTAAAAATATTGTTGTTATATGTTATGAATTCTTGTAACTTAAGTCTTTTTAACAAAATGCATAATTTAGGGGGTTTCTTGCACCAATAATAGTTAAAGATGGATTTCAGCCATCGTTCAATTTTAAAAAAAAAAAAACTTACTAATGGGAAGGACAAGGGTGATGACATGTTGAATATTAAGCATGCGGATGAGAAAGAGGACTTCTTCGCCAGTCACAATGAAAATCTTTTAAATCTCCTCGGTAGGTTTTCCTGCTCTCAATGTTTTCTGCCAACCACGATAATAAGCATGTCTATAATTTTTCCATCTCTCAAAGGAAAGGAAAATCTATGCATCTTAGTGATCGAGTGGAAAAATCGAGCGTCCGTGTAATACGCTAGTCGTTGTTATCGGCTTCCAACCTCAATACAAAAAAACCTAAACTTGTAACTACACTCTTAAGGAGTATAGTGGCGAGTCTGGGTATCGAATCCACAGGGAATGTTTGATAGAATTTAACTGATTTATTACTTCTAAAATAAAAGTGAAAAAGATGATGATGGTTGAAGAGGGAAAAAATAAAAAAGTTAACTATGCATGCGTGAGCAAACTAATTAAGATGAATGAGAAAGTAGGTTGGAATACAATCCCCTAACCCTAGTAATTTACCGTGTAGAATACTAGAATTATAAATTACAAATTTGAATGAATCCAGTCTTTATAGATCCTAAGCATTACATATATGAGGATCAAGCCCGCACCATATGAAATCAAAGGTAAATATAAAGCGGTGATACATAATTTTACGCACATCATATTCTTAAACATCCCAAGTACCTAGGGCAAGAGAGATTAAAAGATCTACAATGTTTGTAAAATTGTCTCGCACGACTCTTTCAAATTTTTAATTTAAATTCTATTTTCTACATAAGTAATTTACATTGGGATGGGTTCATGCATCCCAACCCTTAAAAATTTAGCTTAACATGATGAAATCAAAATAAAACTTACAAATTAAAGTGTAGGAATTCATCACTAACTCTAGAAAATTGAGAACATGACTTGAATTGGGAATGGAAAACTAGAAATCAACAATTAATTAAACTAACTACGAAAGTAGTAAAAACAATAAATAAAAATTACTTGCAATGGATGAATGATGAATCTTGAATAGAACTTTGAATCTTGAATAGTAGACAAACTTCAAAAACTAGGGTTTATGAAAATTTCTACCAAAGAAAACTAAAAAGACTCCCTAAAATCTGACTTTCTCTCTCTAAAATTCTATTCTACTCTCTATAATTCGACTCCTTCTCTCTAGAATTCAACTCCCTTGGAAGGATGTAGGGCTTGACCTTTTATAGATCTCAAAAATGACTTTTCCCATGCCTCTCCACGTTTTACCCTTTTAAAATACCTAAATGAGACTCTTCCCATGCGTCTCCACGTTCTCCACGTTTTACAACTAATAAAAATGAATTAAACAAGAAATTTCAAGAGTTGTCTCTTCAGCTTCCATAATTAATTTCAACTTTTGACTTTCTGTCTCCAACTTTAAATGGGCATAACTTCTTCACCGTAGCTCGGATTGGGGTGCCGTTTTTTCCAATGTTCTTGTAATTTAGAGCTCTTTAACTCTCTAATTTTCCCCACCACCGTAATATATATGTAAAATTATGAAAATGCCCTTCAACTCCCCATTTCTTGATTTCTTTCACTGTTTTGAGTTCTCCTTCGCACTAACTTGCATGAAATACCTGTAAAACACATGAGAAATACACAAAACAAGAATTACTTGCCAAAAAAGGTTAGTACCATAAATACGAGATAAATCCAAGCTATTTACACTGCACGAGATCATAAAATACCGAAATTAAGGGGATAAATGTGAAGAATATGTGCCTAATCACACCCCCTAACTTTGAACTTTGCGCGTCCCGAGCAATGTAAAAGAAATTAGTTTAAAGTTAAACTCTTGAATTTTTTTTTATTGGGATAGAATACCATTTTCGCGGGCAAGCGATTGCATTTAGCGTATGGAACAAGCCTTTAAACCCCTAGGTTACCCTAGTAGGACGAGTTTTGTCTCGTGAGGGTTTGCAGTGAATATACCCACAAAATTCTTTATTGACTCAAATAAATATCAAAATACTTAAAAATTGTACAATTGAAACTTTTCGAAAAATAATCACCATAAATTCATATTCAAATGTCTCAAACCATAGTGTGTGTGCAAAGCCAAAAATTAAACCTCAAATTTCCACCGATTGAACAGTACGTTACTTTCCGAAAATTCATTTTGATTCAAATTCTTACGGATGCACTCACAAACGAATCATTCGAATTGTGGCTATTTTCTCTCGGTATGCATGATATAAAGAGTAAATATAATGGACACAAATTCACGCATACAAAATTGAAAAGAAGGAAATATATGATGAAAAGATCTCATCATCGGAATACAGTTATTAGGAAATGGGAACATCACCTCTATTTCACACCATTTAATCTCTCATTTTATCTTTTCATGTCTTAGCTCTCCACGCGGTAACCAATTTCGCAATTTGGACTCGGTTAGGACTTTTCTTGGGGTTAAGGTGTAAAAGGGAAAAAATGGAAATGGTAGGGAATGTTGGAATTGAAAAATGTCCTTATGATGTCCATTAGTGCTTTTTCGGGCATTTGCTCATTTTTCTCTTTCTTTTTCTATTTTCATTTTTTCTTTTCTTGCTATTTTTGTTGAGCATATCTATTTTTTTTTTCTTGCCCCTTTTTGTTGCACTTTTCGGACTTTATTTGATGAATATTCAATTTTCACAATTCTGGGCTAATTGATTTTTTCGGGTTATCAAACGAAAAGGAAAAATTTATTAGGCTCAATTTGGGTTGCAAAGGGATAATTTTTTCACAACTTTATTATGGCTAATATTTTTGGGTAACAAACGAGGGCCTACTTCATTGTCCGAATTGCTAATCACATTACCATATGCATCTCGAGATTAATTAAGTTTAAAGATATATTTAGCACGAATTTCGAGACAATATTTCACACATTTCTCATAACCGATCAAAACAAAGGGATTGAGATCATCAACGACTTATTAAAATGCTGAAAAGGACTTTGAGTTAATCATAAACTCGGATTGATTTAAAATCTCATAAAAATTTGAAAGGCTCGAAATCTCACCGGGTTTGATCAATCTCCACACTTATTCGTTAAGTCATCAATTTTCTTTCAATTTCCATCTTCGGTTAATTTTTGGCTTAGTGCAATTGATTGTTAACAATTTGAGACTTTAAATAGAATAAAGGTGATATTTTTGAAAAATTTAAATTCTAATTTTAATTTATTTTGAACAAAAATATTTTTGACTTTTTCTAAATTTTTCATTTTTTTTTAAAAATAAAATAAAAAATATACTTGGAACAAACATGTGATCGAATCAATGAGTCTAAACAATAAACGGGAAGAATATCCCACACCCCCTAACTTAAATGTTGCATTGTCCTCAATGCGAATCAAGAACACAACATAAAGAGAGGAAAATAAAGATATTACCCAAATGGAGCGATCCCCGATGAGTACGAGTCCATTGAATCTACAAAACACGTTAGAACCAAGCATAGCAAAAATAATAACAAAAACTCTAACTATCAAAACTAGACTATAATAAAAGAGAAAAAGAAAAAAAACTAACTATTTACAACCTAAAATTGGAACGGCTAATAAATCATACACTAAAAGTCGAAAAATTTGAGGGTCCACCCAAAATACAATCTGACTTTGAGGGATTAATAGTGTACCCTCACTATAAAGCATGCCTCCCGAAAAATAAGAATTCCGTTTGAAAAACGGAAGGCAGGTGCAAAGTTTAAAAAATAAACCATCACTCATTAAAAAATTTAGGGGGATAATGAAGTATTTGGGTGCATAGGGGGATAAGTACAATTGAGATCCAAGAAAAATATAATCACCTCCCAAAGATTTTTCAAGTAGTATGGGGAGAGGGGCACACAAAAAGGAACAATCCATATTAGAAAACAATTCTAGCAAAGTGTCTTTGTCGGTAAAAGGTGTAAACGTTTCAGAATTTTCAACCGACTCATAGGAATCTAGCGGTACTTCTAATGGTTCAATAACCGTGAACGAAAATGGTGATGAAATAAACTCAATCTCAAGTGATTCATCATCACTTAGATATTGAATTTCAAAGGAGCAAGACTCACTTTCAATGAGATGTTCTTCAAAAAATTTAGGTTACACACAAGTCTCAACCTCCTATTTGTTTTCCAAAATAGAACGCACATCATCGCAAAGTGTGACCATTTCCTTCACAAGACCATAATCGATATTCTTTTTGCTTTGGGTGGAAAGAAAATCCAGTACTCTTTTGGTTAGAAAAAGCGTGTTTTCTTCCAAAGTAGGATCCCTTGGCTCTAGAACCTCGGATTCCTCATTTGGTTGAAAACCTTCTATTGTTTCCCAAATATCGGAAGAAAAATCTTCATTGGATTCCCCAAAATGATTTTTTTTTTGATATTCGTTTTCAAGCTTTTCATATGCAAGATTTAGAAAGGCCTCACCCATGGTAATAGGTCGAGGCACAACTTCTTGAGAATATTTAATATAAATTTCTCTCCGATATTCATTTTCAAGCCTTTCATACTCCAGAGTTAGAATGGCCTCACGAATGGTAATAGGTCGAGCCGCGAACTCTTGAGAATAAAAAGTTTGAAAACGATTACCATATGAACCATTATAATTACCGAACTCACCATGAAAAGACATGATTAACGAATAGTATGTAAATGTAAATTCGAGTACAAAGGTGTGCGGTTGAGGATTCAACGTTTCTTGGCGCTCAATTGTGCAAGGCTACAAAAAAGGTTAAAACAAAAAACAATCCAAAGAAAAAAAACTTTCGAAATAGTAAATCAATTATAATCTATAACAAAACGTTCCCCGGCAACGGCGCCATTTTGATTGAGTGGAAAAACCGAGCTTCCGTGTAATACGCTAGTCGTTGTTATCGGCTTCCAACCTCAATACAAAAAAATCTAACCTTGTAACTACACTCTTAAGGAGTATAGTTGCGAGTCTGGGTTTTTTTGTATTGAGGTTGGAATACAATCCCCTAACCCTAGTAATTTACCGTGTAGAATACTAGAATTGTAAATTACAAATTTGAATGAATCTAGTCTTTATAGATCCTAAGCATTATATATATGAGGATCAAGCCCGCACCATATGAAATCAAAGGTAAATATAAAGCGGTGATACATAATTTTACGCACATCATATTCTTAAACATCCCAAGTACCTAGGGCAAGAGAGATTAAAAGATCTACAATGGTTGTAAAATTGTCTCGCACGACTCTTTCAAATTTTTAATTTAAATTCTATTTTCTACATAAGTAATTTACATTGGGATGGGTTCATGCATCCCAACCCTTAAAAATTTAGCTTAACATGATGAAATCAAAATAAAACTTACAAATTAAAGTGTAGGAATTCATAACTAACTCTAGAAAATTGAGAACATGACTTGAATTGGGAATGGAAAACTAGAAATCAACAATTAATTAAACTAACTAGGAAAGCAGTAAAAACAATAAATTAAAATTACTTGCAATGGATGAATGATGAATCTTGAATAGAACTTTGAATCTTGAATAGTAGACAAACTTCAAAAACTAGGGTTTATGAAAATTTCTACCAAAGAAAACTAAAAAGACTCCCTAAAATCTGACTTTCTCTCTCTAAAATTCTATTCTACTCTCTAGAATTCGACTCCTTCTCTCTAGAATTCAACTCCCTTGGAAGGATGTAGGGCTTGGCCTTTTATAGATCTCAAAAATGACTTTTCCCATGCCTCTCCACGTTTTACCCTTTTAATATACCTAAATGAGACTCTTCCCATGCATCTCCACGTTTTACAACTAATAAAATGAATTAAACAAGAAATTTCAAGAGTTTTCTCTTCAGCTTCCATAATTAATTTCAACTTTTGACTTTCTGTCTCCAACTTTAAATGGGCATAACTTCTTCACCGTAGCTCGGATTGGGGTGCCTTTTTTTCCAATGCTCTTATAATTTAGAGCTCTTTAACTCTCTAATTTTTCCCACCACCGTAATATATATGTAAAATTACGAAAATGCCCTTCAACTCCCCATTTCTTGGTTTCTTTCACTGTTTTGAGTTCTCCTTCGCACTAACTTGCATGAAATACCTGTAAAACACATGAGAAATACACGAAACAAGAAATACTTGCCAAAAAGGTTAGTAGCATAAATACAAGACAAATCCAAGCTATTTACACTGCACGGGATCATAAAAATACCGAAATTAAGGGGATAAATGTGAAGAATATGTGCCTAATCACTTAGAAAAGCTAAATTCTCTTGAATGCAATTAATTAGAGCATCAGTTGGATATGGTATTTGACATAAATCAAATTTAACAATTGGCATGTTGTAAGAACATGCAACCATGTCTTTTTAGGGGAGTTCGATTCATACTACTCCAGGTAATGGAGTTGAGAGGGTCCGAATTGCCTTGAATTAGGATCTGTTGGAAGTTCATACTTGAGATGATCTAATAAAGTATTCTCTAATATGGTTGGGAAGAAAACCTAATTAATAATTAATTTTCTTATGAAGTGAAATTTCCTCACACTAGATGAAGGGGTTTTCTTTTCATCCTAGTGATTTCCATATTGAAACCTCTCTCCCACATTCCATTTCCACCCTTTCCATACCCAATTTAGCAAATTCCCTTCCCTGTCCTCATACTACCTCGTATTATTTACTTAATTCCTATTTTAACATTTTATTTTTAATCAGATCACACATATTAATATCCAACTTTTTATTAGTAGTATTGCATATACTATACTTTCTATAAAACAAACACACACACAAAAAAAGGGTGTTTTCTTGTAGATTCCAAATGGGAATTTCTCACTACATTTTCTCACACTAAACCATCCTTTTTCCACACATAAACATATAAGAAAAGTTCCCAATTGAATTTATAGGATAAATCCCACCCCGTGTTATATGCAAATTACGTGGACTTTGATGTTTTTTTAGGCTATGTAGGCGTCTCGGATAAAATTCGAGATTCGAGTCCTCTCCTATTTCCTTTCATATATTCTTGAAACTATGAATTCTCCTCACACTAGATGAAGGGTTTTTCTTTTGATCCCAGTGGCAAGGAAATATCATAATCACCCATGTATGATTTTTCATATGATCATTTTAATTTTGCTAAAGCTAAATGTAGTACTTTAAGTCTGATCAAAGAAGCTTTCGTGGAATCTAAAGAGATGGTTGGAATGTAATGTGTAATGACAACTGGATGCAATGTTTCCAAGCTCTGAAACTAAGGTGTTTTGTGATGGCATCTCTGATCAGTCTCCTATTATTGAGTCCATTAATAATGAGTAAAGGAACAAGCCTTCTACATACTTTGTTTTTTGGGGATGAAGTTAATTTTTGCAAATACTCAAGGACTCTTAGAAGGAAAATAGTGTAGATATTGCCATGTTTAACCATAATACAAGTTAAAGAGGCTAAAACCTGCCCTTTAGTAATACAAGTTAAAGAGGCTAAAACCCGCTCTTTAGAAATTAAAAGAGTACTGGTAGAGCTTTATTTCACATACTGATGGCTGCAGTGTCATTTTCTTCAAGCATTGGGATGTGCTCCCAGATGTTGCCAATGTAGCAATTGAACTGTTAAAAAATGGGAAGATATTGAACTATTGAATAGAACCGACACTAGAGGATGGATAGAGATTCAAAAAATCTGATCAATTTACGGAATTTCAGGAGAGAGATATAACAGCTGCAGCAAAGAAACTTGTTGAGTGTTAAGAAACCATATTTCTCCTTAGCAAATAGTTGAAAGGTTTATGCCCCCAAATAGACTTTATGGGGTCTCCATTGCTTGAGAGGATCCAAAAAGGCGAAGGCTTCACTGAAAAGGAACCCACAACTAGTGGTATGAACTTACAAGATACTGATCCGACCAAGATGGATAATTACTTTCGCGAGTCCCCAAAGAATAGGATTTGAGTCCCCATTGATTTATTCAATTCACCTTTTATCCCTCAGACTCCGAAGCAAACAATTTATTCAGATCACCAATCAGTTCAAAGAATCCTAATCTCCGACCCACTTTATCTGGTTTGTCTTTTTCATCCTCTGCACCAACACCCCACGCGATGCGCGGGCCTAATTTAAATTCTTTCATATATATTACTGATTTTCGAAATTAGCAAAACCTTATATATCGATTAATATATATAAAAGATCCGAAGGTAGTCCAAAATGTATGTATAAAAATTTAAAAACACTGTTAATCGAACTCCATCATAAAAAAGTGCTCACAATTTTTTTATTTCATCAAAGGGAAACATTCATGACTTGACAATAAACGATCTCTCACTGTTCCATTGGGGTCGGAACCCAGAAAAATTTATTCTGCTACACAAAGAATGCTAGATAGGACTCAAAGTCAAGACTCGGGGTCATTGCAACATGCCAGTATCTAAGCATTCTCAGTAAATTCTCGTTTGATTTAAGGTGAAAAACTTTTTAACCGTTTAAAAAGTAAATAGCGACCTTTCTAATTATTTGTCGAAGTTATAATTATAAAAAAATTGATATGCTAAAATTACACGATTTTAGACAAACATGATTTTATTTTATTGTGTGATAAATGATTTTCTTTTACATAATTATAAATATTTTCACATGCTATAGTTACACGATTTTATATATAAAATTTATTTTTAATTGGGGAATAATAATTTTCATTTTAGTTTTGATCTAGATAAAAAAAGTTTGGTAAAAAAAGGAGTCCAAGTCATAATAGATATTGTTTAATTCATTTAGTATCTTTAATACCCTGCTCAAATAACTTGACTTGTAACTATCTACTTAGGCATCATAACACTGCTTAACATTCTTATCTGTATTTCCATTTAGGTAGGTGCTGTAAAAAAATTGACTCGAACCAAATAAAAGAGAAAAAATAGGGGAAAACACCACTTAGATATATTATCAGACATCCAAAAATAATATTATGTGAACATATTTATCTAGTAAGCACTATCTAATTACAATAATATTTAAAAAAGTGAAAGAAAAAGGTTATTAATATTACAGAGATACGGTCTTGTTTAGAGTCAGACCTCACCTTTCTAACCTTTAAACTTTTCGATCCCTCTAGACCCATCTCTTTATTTTACAAAGAGAAATTACACGAACGTTGTACAATACATATACTCCAGAAATCAGTGCATACCTTCCCTTTTCATTTCCTTAATTATTATTACCTATACAGATAATATATTCGGTCCAGATTTAGCGACAATTAAACTTCTAGCATAAAATCAACCACACCCTAGCATGAACATATAAATTAGAGTATATATATGGACTCAAATTGTGAAGGAGGTAAGTGATCAAAGTAGCTAAGGCAAAGAAGAATGCATAAAAATATTATTAAACCCAAGCTTCAAAGAACCTGACGTTGAATATCATATGCGGGTTAGGGTATGCGTATGGTATAACGACGATAAAAAGTAGGAATGCACCTGTGCAAATATATATAGGATGTTTGTATGCGTTTATTTAAATTTTTTGGACTTCTCAATGGGATTTTATGGGAAGGAGAAGGAGAAGCGATGTAAGTGGCATCATGAATTTAAGTTGTCTTCTTCAAAATTGGAAAAATGAAGTGAAGGGAATTGGGAAAAGGAAGTTCAAGGTCATGGAAAAGGAGAAAAGAGATCATTTATGTCTTTCACATCAATTATATTGTAATGGATGATAAAAATAATATCTTAGTGTCATTATGGATCTCATTTGTTAAGCCACATGGCACATCTACAAATGGAGACACCATTTTTAAATAGAAATATGAGATATGTAATGATGTAATGATGAGAGCATTTATTCAACTTTATCAATATTAGTAACATTTCATAGTTGTTTTGTCTCTTATTCGTTATTGAATATCAATCATGACATTTGCATCAATTGATTAATCACACTTTTAATTATGTTTAGAACCGCTACACACACATGTTATTGTTATTAGTTTATTATAATCACTTTATATCATAGGGCTTTAGTGAGCATCTTGTAACTGCCAGTCGCCCTGCAATTGGTCTCATGTTTAAGAAGGTTAGTGTTCGGGATCTATGAGTTGATAATGTTACTTGAAGTACACATGCTATGTAAGTTTTATGAATCTTCTTCTCAATTAATTTAAGAAATAGTGAATCCTCCCCCTTTTATTTATTATTTAGCTATTGTGATAGACATTGTTTGTTGTTAGACAAGAGCTTGAATATGTGATGCATGATTTGAGATATAGATTATTTGCATACATGTTTCACTCCCACGTCTCCATTATACATCCATTCACTATTTTCCATTTGTGCAGTAAAATGTATAGGTGGTGAATCTGATGTTCTGTGAGCCAGAAGTACAAGATCAGTTTTGATTAAATCAATATACACATGTATGTATGTATATATATATATATATATATATATATATATATATATATATATATATAGTCACTCATAATTCTTTCTCCGTGTAAAGTAATGTTGCACTGCGTATTGAATTTGTGATAGATGATCCCTTGTCGTTCTCAAAGCTAATGGAGTTTCCATCCCTCACCTCTATGGCCACACATGGTAGCAGGTGGCACCTACCGCGCTAGCCTATTATGTTTTGAGAAGCAGTCTAAGGTCTAATGAGACCCTAGCCTAGGCTGGTACAAAATCTCCAAAATTAGAGCTCCAAAATCTCCAAATATCAGAAACATACATACCACATAGCTAACACTGAAACCTTACCCCTACCAAATAGTGTTATATATATATAATTAGTGGTAACCTGTGTGATGCATGACCTTTGTGGTTTCTAGGAAGCCATAAAACTTAATTGAGTAAACAAAATTATGAACTTATTTAACTGATAAGGTGTGTTAAATTATTCAACTATGCTGATTTTGGTCCATATTATACCAATCATCATAGTAGTTTTTGAGAAAATAGAGGACCTAATTTTTTTAATGTATCCCTAAATAATCCCATAAAAATGGAATTTAGAGAAGTTTCAAGCATCTACTACACTGTCATAGAAAGTATAATTTGACCAAAACATTAAATATAACTCCAAAAACCTAAAATATAAAATGAAATGAAAGATATAATATAGTTCCCAAGCTATATTCATCAAGCAAGCTTAATGTCAACATATCCTCGCATGAGGCTCATCACCATTTGTCTTATTATTGTCAAGTTTTGAAATATCAATCAAAAAATATGATGTGTGTAGGAGTTCCTTTTTCTGAAATAGAGATGCGGAAGCGTAAAGGTGATGATGGTTCAACTTAAAATAACAAATTTTAATTTCTTCTTCAAATTAAAATTAAAACACAAAGTGAAATAAGTTGGAATTACACACACTCTTTGAATTTCACTTAGCATCCCATTAATCCAAGTTCTAGCTAATATTTAATTATGCACCAAACAAAATTAAGTGTGACAATTAAAACCAATTTTATCTTGAATTATCCTAAGGATGAGTTCTAAGTCATTGTACAAGATAAAATAAATCAATCACACTATATCGCGATGTACGAGGAAAAACCCAAGACGGGAAACAATCTCGGACGGGCCTAGCCTCAAATCCACTAAGTACGGAATTTACAATTACAAGACAAAAGACTTACATCACACGACTCGATCCCTCTCAAGCCCCGACGCTCCTTCTTGTAGACACCTCTTTCTAGCGGATAACCTTGGAGCTCCACCGTGGTCTCGGAATCCACCGATCAGACTTTATATGGTCATCGTCACCCGAACTAGGAGCCTTTCTCCAAGTGGGTAAATCAACATAAACAACTTCTTCTTTGTGGGATTTAGAAGCAAACCCAAATACTCTCTTCAATTCGATGTAGAGATAAAACCGGTGCCAAACTCTAAGCAAGATGTATATATATGAAATTGGATACATAAAACTATGGGTGAAAACTAGAGTGGTAAATGATTTTCTCTTTAAAAATTAACACTCAAAACTTGATCTTTTTCTCTTCATATTTTGCTCTCTAAACACTCTCTAAGAGTTAGAAGTATATGAAAAATATGGATTAGAAAAATGGTTTCCCACACATAGATATTCAGCAAAAAAGTAGTGGGGTAAAACCAAGTGGTAAAGTGGGTAAAAACTGCTAAAAACTGTCAAAAACCTATTCCCGCCAAATCTCGTTCGAACGAGATTTCGTTCGAATGACATTCTCGTTCGAACGAGTCTTCTAACGAAGTTCTAGTATGAACTCGTTAGAAGTTCGTTAGAAATATCGTTAGAACGACCATCTCGTTCGAACGACATTTCGTACGAAGTTCCAGTATGCCATAATGGGAAGTCATTAGCAATCTCGTTTGAACGACTTTTGGTTCTAACGACACTTCGAACGAACTCACAGAATGTTCAAAAATTCTTTCTAAGCCCAAAAACTTTTATATACTTTATATATAAGTTTTAATAGAAACCATTCTGAAAACAAAACACAGTTTTAAAAACCTAACACCCAATATAAACCGTTCTAAGCTCCTATATATATATATGTAATGCATTCATACCTTGGGAGCATGGAACCACTGTTGATGACGTTAAAACGAGGCTCATAAACCACAACATTTTGATGAAAATTTATACACTTGGCCGCTACGTCTTCAACAAACACGTTTTTGTCCTATGACTCAAACGTTTTTGTCCGGAATTGAGCCAAAACAACAAAGGACTCAATTGGAAATTTGTGTCCTTAGAAATCTCCCCCTTTGGTTATTCCGGGACAAAAACTATACGAAAATCCTAAAGGGCCGTCAAGCTCTACTAGACTAATAAAAAGTCCCACCCAAAATAAAATTACAATGCTTAACACAAACAACCCAAAGGATAAAAAATCTTTGCCGGTGAAAGTTGCCACTTATAATACGATTCCTGCACACTTAAGCAAACACATTACATGCATAGGGAATATCAATATATTTAATGCAAGTGAACTAAGTAACTTATAATATGATTCCTGCACACTTAAGCAAACACATTACACGCATAGGGAATATCAATATATTTAATCCAAGTGAACTAAGTACTCCCCCTGAATTAATTCTCCCCTTTATCAAACAAACCTACTTAGAAAGACGTCTCCCCCTAAGATAAATCTCCTTAAACTAAGGTACGATAATAATAGGATTAGATACCATTTTACCATTTCTCCCCCTATCATCATTCTCCCACTTTTTGTACAGGAATAAACAAAGGCTTAAAGAATAAAAAATTGACTTATCTCCCCCAAATAAAGCATATACACCCTCTAAATTGAGCAAGGGATAAATAGAATGGGATAACAAGCTAAAACAAGTAATGTGCATATAGTGATGAGAACGTGAAAGCATATGGGCAAAAAAAATTCAACTAATCCAACAAATAACAACTTAGACCAACTAGGATGCAATAAAATGATATCAATATGATATATGAATTATTAAGCATGTGATATCAACAAAGAATGCAATAAGATGGATATCAAGTATGAATTAAAGCATATATGGATTAGAAATCAAGGCAAAGACTAAACAAAAATATCAAATATATGTATACATAATATATACCAAAGAGACTCAAGTACACATATATAGATATAAACACACAAATGACACACACAAAATATAATAGGAGTCTTTCACACTCGTATGGAGAAAATGTGTCATATGGAAACAGAAGTGTTGGGGTGTGAACTAGTAACGATTAAATTTAGACCCAATCACTTAAAACATGTTCACGGAGTTCTCAATTGATTGCAAACTTCATCACATTTGAATATAACCTCATGTGACAATATAAATTGAAGTCAATGAACAAACATACACAATGCATACAAGCCTAGCATATTGATGATTCTACAAACCAATAGAGTCATGACATGAGATACGCAACTAGGATAAACGGACATTGTGCAAACCGTTGATATACCATCCAATCTCCCTCAATATACATTTATATTAAATTTGAATGAATATATCAATCAAACTTAGGCCTTGGCAATTATTTTTTCTTTTAGTGCCAATTTTTTTCTATTTTTAGGCCTTTGGACCACGTATTTCTTTTAGGTCCATTCCAAACGGTGGCTTACAATCGCAAAGGATTATTATTCCTTTCGGATCCCTTCCCCGTGCACATTTATATTTATCAGGTTTTCATTATTTCACACAAATATCACGTGCAACGGATTTTGACATGCACTAGTTCTCCTAAGTCACAAATATGTAGATGACAAGATTGGAAGGAGAACATCTCACATAGATCAAATATACATATGAAGTTAAAATTTCAAAATAGCTCGTGCATGTGTGAATAGAGGCATATAAAAATAGAATCCATTTAAATAACACAAAATCCAACTACTCCATAAAAATATGGTAAAGAACATTTTAAGTATTGACAATCTAAACCAAAAATTCTAGCCACATGGGAGTGTTAAAGAAGGGATTCAAACACAAGTATATGCCACATAAAGTGTGTCAAACAAAAATACACACAAAAAAAAAATCTTTTTGAGTTTTTGACATTTTTAACCAAAAATAAAAATATATACTCAAAAGGATAAACAAAGATCATTTGCATTTTTCATTAAGCTTAAATGAAACAAATAAAACACAAATGAGAAACAAAAATCTTATTGTATTTTTCATTTAATGCAAACAAAATGAAGAAATAAAATACAAAAGATAAACAAAAATCATTTTTCTTGCATGAGATATGTGATTAAGCAATGAAAAGAAAATGATTAAACATGCATACATTTAGCATGTGAATATAGCATGAAGTAAAAAAGCTAAAGTATGCAAACACTAACACATTCATCCTTTAGATTTAGCAAGGGAGGAAGCATGTGGAAGTAAATGAGAATCAAAAACCCTATTTTGCAAGACAACCAAGTCGGATTTCCTAACCCAAATTGATGAAGAATGACTATCTTGGGGTGTAGGAATTTTAAATACATTGGTTGCTTTACGTTAGGATTTTCTAGGAATTCGTTTAAGACCAAAACAAAATTTCCTAAGATGACCTTTTCGACCACAATGTGTACAAGTGAAAACATGTCGAAAATATTTACTTCCGGAGTGATCTCTAAAAGCTTTCCTAGTAGATTCTTCAAAAATGTTGGTTTTGGATTTATGAGTAGATTCATTACAAGTGTTGAAGCCTAAACCATAAGTGTCATTTTTAATTTGGACCGTTCCTAATATTTTATCTAATTTTTCTGAACGACACTCCAAATCAAATTTGACATTACTAGAGTCTTTTAATTTATTTTGCAATTCTAAAATGTTAGACTCTAATAAAAAAATTCTCTCTTCAAAAGCAAGAAGATCCTTTTTCAAGGATTCCATTAAACCCTTAAGGCTATCTCTCTCGCCTTCTATATATTCAAGCTTCTCTAGAAGAGCTTTCTCTCGTGTCCTAAGGTCTTCAACCAACATACTATCATCAACGACCTTGACACTCTCTCTTAAACTAGCTTCTAACTTCAAATTAGATCTTTTCAATTTAATAGATTCTTTATAAAGTTCTTGAAAAGCATTTTGAAGTTCACTCACATTAACCTCTTCTTCATTTTCACTATCTCTTTCTTCTCCACTCTCACTATCATAAAAAACAAGGGAATACAAAATTTTGACCTCGGAAATGTCATGAGTTTGAGTATCTTCATGAGAAGATTCACTTTCGGTGCTCACATGACTAGCCATAAAAGCCACAAAATTTGTCTTAGTGGGGGAAACGGGTCCCTCTTCCTTATCACTATCACTAAGGGTCGCATTATATGAAATGGGTCGTTTACCCTCTTTCTTTAGTTTAGTGGGGCACTCAGAAGCCCTATGGCCATAACCCTCACAACCAAAACACCTATTTGACTCGTCTTTATTTAAATTTTCATTGATAGGTTTAGGGATCTTCTCGACTTTGTCATGCTTAGAAGTTTCAAATTTCTTAAAATCATTTTTAAATTTATCTTTGTTAAATTTAAGAAATTTTCTAAATTTACGAGCAAACAAAGCAATGTCTTCCGAGTCACTATCACTCTCGCTCTCTACTACTTGTTTGACCTCTTTACGGGCTTTCAAAGCGACGTCCTTTCAATTTTATTTTTAGTTTCAGAGGGGAACATGTCTAGTTCATAGGTTTGTAAATCACCTACAAGCTCTTCTAATTTCGTAGAGGCTAAAGTTGGTAAAGAATTTAAAACCGTCATTTTCGGAATAAATCTATCGGGTAGGGACCTTAAAATTTTCTTTTCAACTCAGTTGTCGGGTATTTTCTCTCCCAAGTTAAAAGATGAATTAACAATATCTGAAAGTCTAGCATAAAATTCATCAAAAGTTTCATTATTGTTCATTTTGATGGTTTCAAATTGAGTGGTGAGGTTTTGGAGTTTAGAAGCCTTAACGACACTAGTTCCTTCATGAGTTAGTTGTAAAATATCCCAAGCTTCTTTAGTGGTTTCACACGTCATAATGCGTCGAAATTCATCCGGTTTGACTGCGCTAAACAAGGCATTTAAACCTCGGGAATTAAAATTTGAAAGTTTAAACTCATTCTGAGTCCATCTATCGGCCGGTTTGGGAACACGTTCATTTTCAACTAAATGAGTTGGTGGGGACCACCCGTTAACAACAGACATCCAAACTCTCTTGTCGATAGATTTTAGTGCCGATTTCATACGCTCTTTCCAATACGCGTAATTAGAACCATCAAAAATAGGAAATTTTAAAAATAGGGAAACTTCCATTTAGCCAAAAATTATTTAAAAGATCTTTAATGAAATAATTTATCGCTTTGGCTCTGATACCAATTTGTAGGAGTTCCTTTTTCTGAAATAGAGATGCGAAAGCGTAAAGGTGATGATGGTTCAACTTAAAATAACAAATTTTAATTTCTTCTTCAAATTAAAATTAAAACACAAAGTGAAATAAGTTGGAATTACACACACTCTTTGAATTTCACTTAACACCCCATTAATCCAAGTCCTAGCTAATATTTAATTATTCACCAAACAAAATTAAGTGTGACAATTAAAAACAATTTTATCTTGAATTATACTAAGCATGAGTTCTAAGTCATTATACAAGATAAAATAAATCAATCACACTATGCCGCGATGTACGAGGAAAAACCCAAGACGGGAAATAACCTCGGACGGCCCTAGTCTCAAATCCACTAAGTACGAAATTTACAATTATAAGATAAAAGACTTACATCACACGACTCGATCCCTCTCAAGCCCCGAAGCTCCTTCTTGTAGAAACCTCTTCTTTGCGGATAACCTTGGAGCTCCACCGCGGTCTCAGAATCCACCGATCGGACTTTATATGGTCACCGTCACCCGAACTAGGAGCCTTTCTCCAAGTGGGTAAATCAACATAAACAACTTCTTCTTTATGGGATTTATAAGCAAACCCAAACACTCTCTTCAATTCGGTGTAGAGATAAAACCAGTGCCAAACTCCAAGCAAGATGTATATATATGAACTTGGATACATAAAACTACAGTGGCAAATAATTTTCTCTTTGAAAATTAACACTCAAAACTTGATCTTTTTCTCTTTTTATTTTGCTCTCTAAACACTCTCTAAGAGTTAGAAGGATATGAAAAAGATGGATTAGAAAAATGGTTTCCCGCTCATAGATATTCAACAAAAAGTAGTGGGGTAAAATCAAGTGGAAAAGTGGGTAAAAACTGCTAAAAACTGCCAAAAATCTGTTCCCGCCAAATCTCGTTCGAACGAAATTCTCGTTCTAACGAGTCTTCTAACGAAGTTCCAGTATGAAATCGTTAGAAGCTCTTTAGAAATATCGTTAGAACGACCATCTCATTCGAACGACATTTTGAACGAAGTTCCAGTATGCCATAATGGGAAGTCGTTGGCAATCTCGTTCGAACGACAATTTCGTTCGAACGACACTTCGAACGAACTCACAGAATGTTCAAAAATTATTTTTAAGCCCAGAAACTTTTATATACTTTATATATAAGTTTTAATAGAAACCATTCTAAAAACAAAACACAGTTTTAAAAACCTAACACCCAATATAAACCGTTCCAAGCTCCTATATATATGTAATGCATTCATACATTGGGATAATGGAAGCACTGTTGATGACGTTGAAACGAGGCACATAAACCACGGCATTTTGATGAAGCTTTATACACTTGGCCGCTACGTCTTCAACAAACACGTTTTTGTCCTATGACTCAAACATTTTTGTCCGGAATTGAGCCAAAACAACAAAGGACTCAATTGGAAATTTGTGTCCTTATAATGTGTAAGAACTCTCATCATATGTATCTAGCTCATGAAAACCTCATGGAGGTGCCTTGAGAATCACATAT
Organism: Sambucus nigra; assembly: GCA_949130495.1. Classification (NCBI taxonomy): domain Eukaryota; kingdom Viridiplantae; phylum Streptophyta; class Magnoliopsida; order Dipsacales; family Adoxaceae; genus Sambucus; species Sambucus nigra. The sequence goes on along the minus strand of OX422207.1, from coordinate 156,253,437 downwards.
CAATTTGATGTTCCACTTTCTCTTAAATAAAATGCCTGTGTTTCATGTGATGCTAGGACAAAAGGATATTTTTTCAGGTGATATCGGCCTTGGTGGAGGTTAACCAAATTGAATCGATTGTCAAATATAACACCACTGGAAATGTTGGCCCAATCATATTGAAATATAGGCATTCGAAATTTCTGAAAGTGAAACAAAATTATATCTCGTATAATCTCATAATATGAAACATTAGCAACAACATGAGAGGTATCCCTTACACTAGATTTATAAATAGTCTCCACCTCCAGAAAAACTCCACTATCTTGGGTGGATTTTTCAACTATTGATGTGTGAAATCGTTTGCCATTTATTGTGTAGCCTGAATATGACATAACATAACATCGTGGCTCAACCGCTAGACACTTCAGGATTGTTGATACTTCGATCGTACTTGATTGAACCTTAATCTGTTTAAAATATCATAAATGAAATTATATGAATTTTGATATAAATAACGACATTAGAATCTTACAATGCACAATGTAAAAATTGGTGCACCTACTTCACAAACCACAAAATGAATGTCTTGATGTGTCTTTTTTGTAGCATAATCTCGTCTTGGGATAAACTTCAATTAGAATCCCTTAGCTCGCTCAAATGCATTCTAATATGGATGTAGATGAATTTTAACAATAATATTAATGATAATAAAAGTTAATAAATATATATAATGAGCATCATTTTACTCACTCTATATATGGCTTAACTTCTAGATTGTTAAATATAACATAACGATGGGCAATTTTTAACAGGTCAATAGACAATGTTATTGGCTTCCCCTTAGAAATAGGTTGACCTCCCAGTATTGTTTCATCTTCGTACTCTTCATTTTGAGATTGTGAGAAACCTATATCTTATTTTTTTAAGATACATGCTACAAAACCATACACAATCATCAGCCAAATAATTTTTTGCTATGCATCCTTCAGGTCATACACAATTCATAATATAACCCTTGAGTACCTTCATAAACCTAATGACAAACCATAGCAAAAGAATACAAATATGACATATATTTCTCATATCTAACTTATTAATAAGAAAAACATCAAATACATTCTAAATTACCTCTTAAATAGGTATATCCATTGAAATTGTACCGGCCCACATAATTGATCTTCTCGAGCTATATGAATTGGCAAGTGAACCATAATGTAAAAAAAAACAAGGAGGTAAGTACCTCTCCAACATGCATATAATATCTATGATATCTTCCTCTAATTTTTTCATTCTCCTTTTACCAATCACTCTTTGTCATAACTCATTAAAAAATGAAGATAAGAGAAAAATCACTTGTCTTGGCCCCTTTGGTAGTATTCCCCATATAGCAACTGACAATAATTGTTGCATTAAAACATGATAATCATGGGATTTCAATCCAATAACTTACATTATTCCAATGAAACACAATGACTAATGTTGGAGCTATAACCATCAGGTAACTTCAAATCACATAGTCTTTGACAAAAAAAATTATTTTCTTTGAGAGTGTGTAAGGTGCTTCCGGCAGGTAAGATTTATTCCTTTTTGGTTGAGGATGAAATTCCATTATAATGCCCAATTCTTGCAAATATTTACGAGACTTGAGCCCATATTTTGATTTTCCCTTTACATTTAACAATGTGGAAATGAAGCTCTCACTTATATTCTTTTCGATGTGCATCACGTCCAAATTATGGCGTAAATATAATGCCTAAAGAAAAATAGGAGGGAGGATTAATGTGCAAAATAAAATTCCTAAAACTTTTAATAGAATTACATTATGCTAATGGCTTAAATTATGAGTAAAATATATGTACATGCCAATATGGTAAGTCAAAAAATATTTACTTCTTTTTTAAGAATACTTTCTTCTTCTTACGCTTGTACCCTTTACCGAAATCATTTTCAACACCCTTCAGAGAATCTAAAATTTTCTCTGCATTTAAAGGTTTTAGTGGACTTATAAACTCTTCAAATCCATTAAACCAACTCTTTTTGTTAACCCTTCATGGGTGGTTTATTAGAAGAAAATTTATATGGCCCATATACATCGATTTCATAATCTTTGATAACCGTACTGAGGATGTGTTAGGACCACAAGCTGGACATGAAAATTCCCTTTTTGTGGTACATCCGACTAAATTACCATATGTAGGAAAGTCATTCATTGTCCATATGAAAATATTTTTCAAGTTAAAAGTAGATTGACTATATTCATAATATATATCCATCCCATTATTCCACAAATTGATTAAGTCATCTATAAGCATCTATGTCATTTCTTGATTGCTTTGGTCCTGGTATAAGAAAGTCAACATTAAATTTTCCTGCAACATGCATAACCATGGGGGAAGATTGTACACAATTAGAATTACAGACCAAAAACTATAGCTCGAGCTAAGATTATTGAAGGTATTAAATCCATCCGCTCCAAGTCCAAGTCTGAGATTTCTTGGATTAAAAGCGAAATGAGGCCACTTTTTATTAATTGTGTCCCATGCTAATGAAATATCTGGATGTCGCATCTTTCCATCTTTGCTTATGTCAGTTGAGTGCCACTATAACTTCTCTGCTTTATCTGATGATAAAAACATCCTTTGAAATCTTGGGATTATTGGAAAGTACGATAATTCTTTTGTAGATACTCCCTTCTTAACCTTCTTTCTACGTTAGTCGGCTTTTCACCGTGAGGAGCCACATTTAGGGCATTAATCTAAATGTTCATACTCTTGTCTAAATAAATGACAATAACTAATGCAAGCATCTATCTTCTCATAGCCAAAGTCAAATTCTTTTAAAAACTTTTTTGTTGCATACAAAGACTTAGGAAAAACATTATCCCCGGGTAACATTTCATGTATAGACTGAAGAAGTACTTAAATCCTTTATGAGATAGTCCATGTGTAGATTTATGCTTGTATAAAGTTGTAATTGTCGAAATCTTTGTATACTATGTACACCCGGGATATAAAGGAATCTCGACATCTTTCAACATTCATTTAAAATTTTCATCATTGCTTTCAAAACTATCTTCGGCAAAAACTGCATATTGAACATAAGCATATCTATACATCCTATGTAAATCTAACAATTCAATTTCAATATCATTAGAGTATAAAGAAGTAGGATGTTCTCCGTGAAAGACCCACTTCTTGTACATATCCATGAATGGCTAGGTGTTCAAATAGTTCTTCCTCATCTTGTTGACAAAGGTTTCTACATTTTTTTACAAGGACATATTATCATATCAGAATTTCTAGCAATTTTCTTGCCAGATTCAACAAATTTTTACACACTATCTTGGTACTCCTTGGTATGTCTACAAATAATAATAAAAAATGAAATCATAATCTCTTAGGATTTTTTAACACTGTTCATTTAATAAAACTGATTTTTCTAATATATGTGTATGTATATGCATGCGTGTAATAATAATATTAAAAAACCTTGAAAATCTCAACCAATCTTTTTCCTTCTTGAGTTACTCACTTGCTAAATTCTAGTCTATTTACACTGTTAAACATTGATATAGAAAATGGTAAAATGTCAACAGTAAACGGATAAAATATCATATTATTTTCAAATATAGTTATATTATACAAAATCTCATTAGATTAGCCAAATTATACTACATCTTATTAGATTAGTCATTATCTACAAAGGTAGGTTGGATAAAATATATAGTTAGATTATCGGGGCTGCAAATTAATAAGAATGGATTATAGCTATTTTTATCTTATTTATGGTTCACTTGAGCATAGAAGAAATATAAAAACCCACACTCAACCATAAATATACCCTTTTAAAAAAATGAAAGAGAAAGATACACAAGTGAAGAAAGAAAATATACCTACAACTGAAGAGTAGTAAATCTTAGATATGGTTGGTATGTAGTATCACAATACTTCCCAAAGTAATCACCTACAAAAATAGAAAAAATGAAGTATTGAGAATGAAAATATAAGGGTAAGTATTAATGAGGATGTGAGAGATACAAAACTTAAAAACAAAATAATTAACACAATCATGGGCAGATGTAAAATAACTAACATTTTCAATAGATTAAAAAATTAATATTAATCTAAGAAATTGAGGAGATGCCTTTTAAAATATAGCTATACGCAAACAAGGGCAGATCTAGAATATTTTGTTAAGCTGAGCGGGTGAACTTAATTTTTTTTGTTTTCACAATTGATAGGAATAAAAATTTAACATTAAGTACAATAAATTTTTTTGGGTACAATGATAGAGCTTTCACTCATTAACTAATGTAGTACCTAAGAATAAGAAAAATGTAACACCCCGTAATTTTTATGATTTAGTATTTAATTATTTTTGGAGAAATAAAAATATTTAAATTGGAGGAACTTAAATTTATGATTTGGAGAATTTATTTGAGTGGGAAGAATTATTTACATTTGGCGACTTTAAGTTAAATTGTTCGAATTAATGTGTGTGGCATTTTCGAGGTCAAAATTGGAGAATGTTATAATGTATTTTGGATGACGATTCTGAGTGCGCGGTTGAGTCCGGATAGATCGAGATAGTCAGAAAAGAGTACTCGAGGGTGGTAATCGGGTCTCGGGGCATTTTTGAACATAGCCAGGCCCACACGGGGTGATTCAGGCCATTTTAATTAGGCCCATATTGCCAAAAACGGGATTAAGGGTATTAAACCTAATTGAGGGATTATGGAATGACAGTTAGAAAATTCTAAACCCAGGGTTTGAGAGAGGATTAGAGGATGCTAATCAAGAAGCCAATTGGGGGTCTTTTGGAGCCAAATTAAAGGACGGATTGGGGTGTTCTTCATCAACACCTTCACTACACCAACAGATCAGACTCTACGAATCATTCCAGGCAAGTGGTTAACTGTTGTAGTTCTTAAATTGATGATAATCAATTCATATTATAACATGTGTATATGAAAATTCATTTTGAGTGTGTAGCCATAATTAAATTGGATTTTTCTGAATGTAGAGTAATGGATAGATGTAATTACTCAAAGGATGTTAGGTAATAATTTGGGACTGCTAAGAATGAATTGTAGGGTGGATTACAGTAGACATTTATGATTAAATTGAGTGATAATGGGGAGGTTGATTTCGGTAAAAACTGATCTGGGTAAGAGTTTGGGAAGAAATAAAATCTTTAGGGTTCATCCATGGATGAACAGAGACTGGAGAAGACGATTACTGCAACGATCGATCGATCGACTCAGGGGGTTCGATCGATCGATGATACAAAAATTTTGGCAGTGATGCCAGTTTTAATTACATGGGAGATGTTTATTTAAAAAGGGTCTTGGGATGATTTAAATGATGAAAATTGAATTGGGGTATGACTCTTGGTAATTACAAGTAAATATAATTGGGAAATTTCGGAGAGACGAATGTGTGACACATTATGGATGAAAATTTGGGAATGAAATTCTGAGATTTAAAAATGGACCAAGTGAGCGAGTCCGGGTAGGTTGGGTAAGTGACACCAAAGTATTAAATTAATTATTGAGAGAATAAATTAATTTGAAGTCGGAATATAGACTCGGAAAATATTAAGTTATGGACCAAGTGAGCGAGTCTGGGTATAATGGTTGGGTGACACCAAGTATTAAATTAATGGCTGTGTTAATTAATTAAATTAGAGTCGGACTGTAGACTGGGGAAGGTAATAAATTAATTGATGTGTAAATTAATTAAAATAGAGTCGGACCATTGACTCGGATTGGTATTAATTAATTAATGTGTAAATTAATTAAATTTGAGTCGGACCATAGACTCAGATTGATAATTAATTAATGAGTAAATTAATTTAATTTGAGTCGGACCATAGACACGGACTAGTATTAATTAATTAATGTGCAAATTATTTAAATTAGAGTTGAATCAGAGACTCGGGTAAATATTTGATAAATCAATGTGAAAAGTATTAATTTAAGAGTCGGACCATAGACTCGGGAAAATATTATATTAATTGAGTTGTAAATTAATAAGTGAGAAAATTAATTAAGTTGAGTCGGGTCACAGACTTAGGAAATTACAGGCTAGTGTTACGGCATTTTGAGTACACGGTAAAGTTGGGGTATATATTATATATATACGGTGTAGTTATAATATATATATACGTGTATATATTATGTGTGCTATTAAATATCAGTGACTAGATATTTATTTAATTTATATACTCTGGTGCTATCAAGGGAGGTTGCGCAATGTGGGTGAATCCCTAGCTTGAGGAGTAGGGTGAGTATATCCCCAGGTCATAGCGTCTGGTATATGGGTGAGGGGCTTATCTCACTTTCAGGGAAGGAATATGACCGCCTCCACTACGTTTATATTTTGGGCCAGGTTGGTGAGCGATTCCAACTTGGGGAACTAGGTTATGTGAGTACACCTAGTGAGATAGCATTTTAGAGGGAATTATCCGGTGAGGGTATACTCGGAGGGATGGAGGTGTAGATATATATGTGTGGATGTTATGGTAAAGGTACGTATATAATGGTAGTAAATATTATATGCGGGTAATAATACAATGTATGATGTAATTGTTTTATATAATTTGTGACACAATTATATGATTATTATTTAAAAAAATTAATTAAGTTAATTGGTGAGATAACTTGTAATTCATGAATAATTATACTCGGGTTAAAGTAGTATGGCAAGGGGAGGTTACACCAGGACTAGTTGGACGGGGTAGTACAATTAGGTGGGGTTAAGGTAATCGTTAGGTGTGCACATTAGTGGAGGGGTGAGAATATCCTCATGAGAGTGCAACACTAACTTAAATATGAAGCGCATTCATGCATTTTAAATTACTGCAGTTAATTCACTTGCTAAATATTTTCAAAATATTTTGGGTTCTAACCCTTGCTATAAAACTATTTTCAAAACCTTTTAGTTGTCCAGCCACAGGGACACTAGGATTGATATTCTATTCCAGGGACACGGAGCTACAAAATATGTGGATGCTAGTAGGAGCTTGGATTAGACACATCGTTCTTTCATTCCTAGAATAGGAATCATTTATCAATAATTGTTTTATGTAGGGCAAGTCGCCCAGACTTTCAGTTCAGTTTTCAGATTTATTTTATTCCGGTGTTGAAGATTTGTATTGGAACTTTACTTTGGTGACCGATGGTTTATTCGGCATGTAGTAATTATTTATTCAGTTGATTTAATTAAGTTGTGTGAATGGATTATATTTATTTCTACATGTACTGTTTGGCTTTATTAATAAGATAAAATTTGGCACCAGCTTTTTGGAATACTAGGTGGTTAGTAAGTTTTAAAAAGGTCTTCGACAGTGATGCTAAGAATGAGCCAACTGGGATTCCTATTTTAATTTGATATAGGACTGGTCACCCGGTATTTTATTTGGCGGGATGTCACAGATGGTATCAGAGCATCAGGTTCTAGTGTCCTTATGATCTGTGCGGCTTTTCATGTTTCAGCTTAGCAATCTTTGATATAGAGCCCTATCATAGGAATGTTGCATTCTTATATGTATCCGTGTTAACGTTCTTATGCCAATTATATAATATTTGAGGGTGAACTCATACGATTCGATTCTCATTTTATATGCCGCCCAGGAGAGAGAGAGATGATCTAGGGCAGCAGGGGGAGATGAGACTACAGAGGTTCATGAGGAGAAAGAGTTACCGCAGCAAGTTCCAGAGATGATTTCGACAGCACATGTAACTGAATTAGTGGCATAGGCAGTTGAAGAAACGATGATCGCTATGGCAAGGTACTTTCCACGGGATCAGACACAAGTTTTAGTGGCACCAGATGTTCAGTCCCACCCGGGGCAGCAGCTAGTACGAGAGGTTTTTCAAAAAGGGCATTAACCTGAGTTTCGAGGGGGGTTCAGATTTGGTACTCACCTGTTAGTGGAAGAGATATATCCAGCGTCACCTAGGCATGGTAGATTGCAATGAGGTACATAAGTAAATGCTTTCCACTTTTAGGTTAGTGGGAGCAGCACTACAGTGGTGGGAGTCGATCACCACAATTGAGGAAAGGGATAGATTGACTATTACCGAGTTTTGGGTGCGGTTCGACAACAAGTATTTTCCACCAGCAGTTGAGACCGAAATGAGGAGGAAATTCAGAGAGGTGACTCAAGGGGACCGTTCAGTGGCCGATTACAATAATTCACTCGGTTGGAAAATTTTGTACTGGATGAGGTAAGCGATGAAGAGAGAAAGAAAGAAAGGTTTATGGATGGGTTAGTCTGGAGGATCAGAGAACATTTGATTGGTAATCCCGCATTAGTAGAATATACAGATGTCATTAACGCAGCACTCCTGCACTGTCAGGAATATCGCTTCCACATGAGAGGAAGCAAGAGGGGAGGGGAACCCAGTCAGTCGGATAAAGCGGGAGGGAACAGTACCAGTGGGGCATCCCAGCAGCAGGCAGGGGAGATCAAGGGCTGGATTTATGGCAGGGGAATCATGCCAAGAAATTTAGGTTTGGAGGCTATCGACAGGATGGCCAGGACTTCTAACAAGGCCAACAAGGAAGGGATCGGTGGCAGGGTGAATTTATTAGAGGTGTTTCGTTTGTGGGGAAGCGGGACACGTGAAGAGAGATTGTCCTCAGCGAGGAAGGGGTCAACTACAGGACGAGGTCCTGGATGTGCACCCACTACAACAAGTCATGGGTGCATTCGGCCAGGGGAAGCTACTCAGGAACCCAAGGATCAGCTATTGCAACTAGAGTATGGAGGTAATTATCTTTTTATCCTATAGGCATGGGGTATATTTTGGGTGACAGTGAGGGTGTCACAATATGAAATAATTTTTCACTAGAGTTCGCGTGTAAGTCGAATTTAGTAGGTGCACTGGCTATAGCAGCCATATTACATATATATTTCTGTGGGATAGTGTATTTCCTTAGTGTTAACCACGAGAGAGTGGGGGTATGCACATATATGGTATTGGTATTATGCGAGGGGTCACTACTTTCGATAATTACGGAAGTAGGGTAGAAATTTTTTATATCGGATGGATAGAAATGTATTTTAACTATTGTAAATAGTAGGGGTAAGTTTTAGTGTTCGAGACACCAAGGTACGATTGGTACTAGGTATCACCCGAGAGGGCGTCTAGCCTATATATATGTGTGTATATATGTTGTATTGTGTGGTGCGATAGGCACATAGTGAGGTTTTGTGTTCTCACATTTTATCCCGATAAGTAGGGGTGTTTACTAAAATGAATCAGGGTGGTTAGATTTATTTTTGAGCAGGGAGAGATAGCTCGGGGTTTATTTTGCGCAAGAACTAGTGATAGTAAGTGTGTGGTATTTTATGTTGTCTTTTATAGCATAAGGGTAGGCGTATATACTTTTGCATTAAGAGATAAATATTCGGGGGTAGGTGCTATGAACTGAGGGTCTAACGGATCTCAACGACCGACAATGTTAGGTAGTGGTGTATCGGGGGGGGGGGGGGGGTTCCTTTTTTGGATTTCGCTTTGCGAGACGTTCCACGCATGAAACTTAGCGCAACGTTGGAAGTGGGAAGATGTTTGGTCGTTAGTACATGGGATGGGTACCGGCCAGTATATATATATGTGTGTGTGTGTGTGTGTGTGATATGACTACGGGTTGTAAGTTATATTACAGGTTACGGCTATCGTAGTCGGGTAACTTTCATGCAGTAAAGCACGGGGATAGGGTGTATGGGCACCCGAGATAATTAAGGCAACTTCGTGCGGTTAAGAATGGGTGCAGGGTGTATGGGCGCCCTGGTTAATAAAAATGCATAGTTGTGTAACTTATAGTTAGGAGCGGGAGAGATTGATATAGCGAGTCTAGAGGCACATGACTAGAGAGTGATATGCGAAGCTTGGAGCAGTAGGCTTATCTTAATTTCGAGGATGAAATTCCTTTGTAAGGGGGGGAGTATATAACACCCTGTAATTTTTAGGATTTAGTATTTAATTAATTTGGGAGAAATAAAAATATTTAAATTGGAGGAACTTAAATTTATGATTTGTAAAATTTATTTGAGTGGGAAGAATTATTTACATTTGGCAACTTTAAGTTAAATTGTTCGAATTAACGTGTGTCGCATTTTCGAGGTCAAAATTGGAGAATGTTATAAACTATTTCGGATGATGATTCTGAGTGCACGATTGAGTCCGGATGGGTCGAGATAGTCAGAAAAGACTACTCGGGGGTAGTAATCGGGTCTCGGGCATTTTTTAACATAGACGGGCGCACACGGGGTGATTCAGGCCATTTTAATTAGGCCCATATGGCCAAAAACGGGATTAAGGGTTTTAAACCTAATTGAGGGATTAGGGAACGACAGTTAGAAAATTCCAAACCTAGGGTTTGAGAGAGGATTAGAGGAAGCTAATCAAGAACCCAATTGGAGGTCTTTTGGAGCCAAATTAAGGGACGGATTGGGGTGTTCTTCATCAACACCTTCACTACACCAATGGATCAGACTCTATGAATCATTCCCAGCAAGTGGTTATATATTGTAGTTCTTAAATTAATGATAATTAATTCATATCATAGCATGTGTATATGAAAATTCATTTTGGGTGTGTAGCCATAATTAAATTGGGTTTTTCTGAATGTAGAGTAATGGATAGATGTAATTACTCAAAGGATGTTAGGTAATAATTTGGGACTGCTAAGATTGAATTGTAGGGTGGATTATAGTAGGCATTTATGATTAAATTGAGTGAGAATGGGGAGGTTGATTTTAGTAAAAACGAAACCCGGATGAAAAAAACCCAAATCGGATATACTTGAGGTTATGTATAAATTTAATGATGGATTAAGGTCTTTAGGGTGTTTAGAAACTTTTTATTGCGTGGAAATAATGTTGGTTGTGATCTGGGTAAGATTTTGGGAAGAAATAAAAGCTTTAGGGTTCATCCATGGCCGAACAGAGGCTGGAGAAGACGATTACTAGAATGATCGATCGATCGACTCAGGGGGTTCGATCGATCGATGATACAAAAATTTTGGTAGTGATGCCAGTTTTAATTACATGGGAGATGTTTATTTAAAAAGGGTCTTGGGATGATTTAAATGATGAAAATTGAATAGGGGTATGACTCATGGTAATTATAAGTAAATATAATTGGAAAATTTCGGAGAGACGAATGTGTGACACATTATGGACGAAAATTTGGGAATGAAATTTTTGAGATTTAAAAATGGACCAAGTGAGCGAGTCCGGGTAGGATAGGTAAGTGACACCAAAGTATTAAATTAATTATTGAGAGAATAAATTAATTTAGAGTCGGAATATAGACTCGGAAAATATTAAGTTATGGACCAAGTGAGCGAGTCCGGGTATAATGGTTGGGTGACACCAAGTATTAAATTAACGGCTATGTTAATTAATTAAATTAGAGTCGGACTGTAGATTGGGGAAGGTAATAAATTAATTGATGTGTAAATTAATTAAAATAGAGTCGGACCATAGACTCAGATTGGTATTAATTAATTTACAGGTAAATTAATTAAATTTGAGTCGGACCATAGACTCGGATTGATAAATAATTAATGTGTAAATTAATTTAATTAGAGTCGGACCATAGACACAGACTAGTATTAATTAATTAATGGGTAAATTTATTAAAATAGAGTCGAATCAGAGACTCGGGTAAATATTAGATAAATCAATGTGAAAAGTATTTATTTAAGAGTCAGACCATAGATTCGGGGAAATATTATATTAACTGAGTTGTAAATTAATAAGTGAGAAAATTAATTAAGTTGAGTCGGGCCACAGACTCAGGAAATTACACGCTAGTGTTACGAAATTTTGAGTACACGGTAAAGTCGGGGTTTATATTATATATATACGGTGTAGTGATAGTATATATATACGTGTATATATTGTGTGTGCTATTAAATATCAGTGACTAGATAGTTATTTAATTTATATACTCTGGTGCTATCAAGGGAGGTTGTGCAATGCGGGTGAATCCCCTAGCTTGAGGAGTAGGGTGAGTATATCCCTAGGTCATAGCGTCCGGTATATGGGTGAGGGGTTTATCTTACTTTCAGGGAAGGAATATGACCGCCTCCTCTACGTTTATATTTTTGGCCAGGTTGGTGAGCGATTCCAACTTGGGGAACTAGGTTATGTGAGCACACCTAGTGAGATAGCATTTTAGAGGGAATTATCCGGTGAGGGTATACTCGGAGGGATGGATGTGTAGATATATATGTGTGGATGTTGTGGTAAAGGTACGTATATAATGGTAGTAAATATTATATGCGGGTAATAATACAGTGTATGATGTAATTATTTTATATAACTTGTGACACAGTTATATGATTATTATTTAAAAAAATTAATTAAGTTAATTGGTGAGATAACTTGTAATTCATGAATAATTATACTCGGGTTAGAGTAGTATGGCAAGGGGAGGTTACACCAGGACTAGTTGGACGGGATAATACAACTAGGTGGGGTTAAGGTAATCGTTAGGTGTGCACATTAGTGGAGGGGTGAGAATATCCTCAAGAGAGTGCAACACTAACTTAAATTTGAAGCGCATTCATGCATTTTAAATTACTGCAGTTAATTCACTTGATAAATATTTTCAAAATGTTTTGGGCTCTAACCCTTGCTATAAAACTATTTTCAAAACCTTTTAGTTATCCGGCCACAGGGACGCTAGGATTGATATTCTATTCCAGGGACACGGAGCTACAACATATGTGGATGCTAGTAGGAGCTTGGATTAGACGCATCGTTATTTCATTCCTAGAGTAGGGATCATTTATCAATTCTAGTTTTATGTAGGGCATGTCGCCCAGACTTTCAGTTCAGTTTTCAGATTTATTTTATTTCGGTGTTGAATATTTATATTGGATTTTTACTTTGGTGACTAATGGTTTATTCGGCATGTAGTCATTATTTATTCAGTTGATTTAATTAAGTTGTGTGAATGGATTATATTTATTTCTGCATGTACTGTTTGGTTTAATTAATAAGATAAAATTTGGCACCAGCTTTTTGGAATACTAGGAGGTTAGTATGTTTTAAAAAGGTTTTCGACAGTGATGCTAAGGATGAACCAATTGGGATTCCTGTTTTAATATAGTATAGGACTGATCACACGGTATTTTATTAAGCGGGGTGTCACAAAAAATATCTATATTACGGAGTTCTCAATACATATTTAAACAAATCAAACATATAAAATAATCAAACATCCAAACATTAACGATTAACAAATGAAATCTATGTATTAATCGAATTGTCTAAATTAAACCCCGATAATTAACAAATCAAAACTGAAAGCAATCATAAAATCAAATTCAAACATTAAATCTCATTTATATAAGTTATACATTTTTTTGCTACCCTATTAAAATTTCTAATAAGAAAATCGGGTTTGCATATGGATTTTAGCTTCTAATAAACTGCATCTTTAAACATTTGAATAGTGAACTAAAATATCTAATACCTAAACAAATACCCTTCGATGTGTTGGTAAAAATTATAATATTGTTTGTACCTCAGTAGTAATCTCCATCCTTTAATGCACCCTTAGTTCTTTCTATATACAAAGTACTATTAATTATGAAAAGACAGATGGATGTATTATGGATAACAGTAAATGTATGAAATGTAAAATAAAAAATGACAATTAAAATATAGAGGATGCCATGCTAGTAAAGGAATCTCATAACATTTTGTTTAAGTACATCAATAAAGGAAATATATTTCCCAAAACGGGATCCTCCATAATAGTAAAAGGTGTTAAAAAAGCTTACTTCCCCCCTGAAGACTCATTTTGATTGTTATGTATGAGACAATGTTTTTAACATAATCGTCTAAGAGATTTTTATCACAAAATCTCTTTTGTGATAAAAAAAAACTATTCAACAGAAAGAGAATGGTTTTGATTTTAGACGGCTGCTGGGCAAATAAAATCCATAGGTTAGTGCAAAATCAAATAGTCGCTATTAATTTGGAAAAATCACGGTAGAATATTTTTTAAACTCGAACAAATGTATCTTTTGGGAAAAATAATAAAGGCCAACATACAATTCAGGTTAGATAATTATACGGGCTTTAGACACTGGCTAGAAAAATCTCTAACTAACTAAACACAAATAAGAGGTCTTTTATGTGCAAGCAATCATTTAAGTCATTTTAGACTTTAGCACAAGACCAAATAAATTCAAGACTGTAAGGACATAAATTTCCAATTGAGTCCCCATATTGTTTTGACTTAATTCCGTGAACAAAACTGTGTTTGTAATATGACATAGGGTGGATTTTATTTGTGTCATGATCCCACTTGGTCTATGAGGTATTGAAGAAATTGAAGACATTGCGACAAAGATTCAAATAATTAATCATGCCGAAGTTTAATTGGTGCAAGTTTAATCGTATTCAAAGTTAATTTCTTTCCGAGATCACTCAGGTATGAATGCGTATAGTTTATGGTGCTCGGAATTATTTTTATAAAAGATAAGGATGTAATTTTTATAAAGAAAAATGTTTTTAAATGTTTTAAAAGTATTTTAAAGGTTTAAAATTCATTTTATGATGATAAGCTTGAAAAAGAGCTTGACTAATTTAAATCTCTTTGTTAAGAGACGTTTTAATCAGAAAGTCAAAGAAAGTCAAACTTTCGCGCTGTCGCTCAAATGATATTGGATCTCGTTTGAATGAGATACAATGTCGCGCGAACGACATGCTTAAGTCGTTTGAACGACACGTTTTTCACGGCGACATTTAAATCCTATTTAAACGTGTTTTCATCATAATTTTGAAAGTGTACATTCGGGAAAATAATATTCGACTAGAAACTTGTTTTGCACATGTTTTCTATGGTTTAAAAGTCTTAAACACATCCTTAGAGTTTGTAAAGATCCGAGTTATCATTCTTATATGTTTAAGTGATCTTGCGGCACCAAAGTTGTTTGTTCTACACATTGAACACAAAGGGTTTTGCGGTGAAGAAGTGACAGACATCGTGTTCGACATCGTAGACGTATTAAAGCCATATCAGTGGACACCGAGACATATGTGGACGCGTGTCGTGGACAGAGATCGTGGAAGACGAAATTTCTACGTGGGCACTATTGAAGAACGGTTGAAGATCAGAAGGAGTGTCAAGACCCGTGGGGATCGAGTCTTAGTGTAAGGCTAATCTATCTTTGTAAAACCATTGTTCATAGTGATTGTCTGGCTTGGGTCGTCCGAGGTTGTTTTCCTGCTTTGGGTTTTTTCCTCGTACATCCGGCGTTGTGAGTATACTTTACTTTACTTTACTTTACTTTCTTTAATCACTAGATGCATGTTTAGGATTAATCAAGATAAAACTGGATTAAAGTAAGAATTGAGTTTTTCACAACTTGGTTTGGTGCATAATTAAAAGTTGGATCTTTTTCGGAGAAAAATTGGTTTTGTTTGAAACACACATATATCGGGCACTCTTCAAATTGGTATCAGAGCTAGAAAATATTTTTTATTTGTTTTGTGATCCCGTGTGTTTTCAAAGATGAATTCTGGATATAATGAATTTTCTCGAACTCCTATTTTTTATGGACTAATTACACTTATTGGAAGATGAGAACGTGATGTGCTTTAAAATCTATTGATGAGCGTGTTTGTCTTGCTGTTGAGAAAGGTTGGACACCCCCTGTCACTATTGTAGGTGAGGTCACTAGTTTAAAGCCTGTTGAGTCATGGACCAAAACTGAACAAAGACTTGCACAATACAATCTTAAGGGTCTGCACGTTATTTCTTCACATGTCACACAGGAAGAATATAATAGAATTATGACTCGTGAAACATCAAAAGAGGCTTGGGATATTTTGGCACTAACTCACGAGGGCACTAGCACGGTTAGGGCGTCAAAACTTCAAAATCTCACTACACAGTTTGAGACCATTAGGATGATAGAGAGTGAGACCTTTGATGAGTTTTATGCTAGGTTGTCCAATATTGTCAACTCATCGTTTAATCTAGGTGAGAAAATTCCCGACAACAGTGTCATTAAGAAAATCGTTAGGTCGTTGCCTAGTAGGTTTGATGCGAAAGTGACCATTTTAAACTCCTTGGGTAGGTTAGAGTAAACTAAACTAGAAGATATTGTAAATGACTTACAAGACTATGAAATCGACATGATTACCTCCAAGCAAGTGCCTAAGAAAGAAAAGGGTATCGCTTTGAAAACCCGGATGGATGAAATCAAAGTTTCGGATTCCGATTCCGATTCTGATTTTGAGGATGTCGCTTTGTTGGCAAAGAAATTTAAAAAAAATATTAAGTTTCAAAAGCAATCGAAAGATGCCAAGAAATTTGAAAAATTCAAGAATAACAAAGTAGATCCCGCCTCTAAGGATAAGTTTGAGAAGCCTAAGAGAGATGAGTCGGATAAGTGTTTTGAGTGTGAGGGGTACGGTCACAAAGTTAAGGAGTGTCTCACTAGACTTAAGAAAGAGGGCAAGTAACCCATTGTCTATAATGCCACCTTAAGTGATAGTGATCCGGAAGAGGGAGAGAGTTCCCCCATTGCTCGTAACTTTGTTGCATTTATGGCATGTCATGTGAGTGACGAGGATTCTCATGTGCATGACACTTCCGAGGAGGTTTTGAGTGTATCCCATGTTAGTGAGGGTGAAGAGAGTGACGACGAGGAGATAGATGTGAAAGAGTTGCAAAATGCGTCTAATGAGTTGTATGCCGAAATGGTGAAGGTAAAAAAGGCTCACTCAAATTTGCAATCTAAGTTGAATGAGCGTGCCATAGAAAATAATGATAGTTTGATTGAGGATCTTAGGGTACGAGAGAAGAAGTTTAGGGAGAAACTAGAGTTTGTGGAGAAAGAGAGAGATAATCTCCGTGGTTTGATGGAGTCCTTGAAAAATGAGATTTTAGTGTTTGAGGAGTCTAGATGTTTGCTCGAGTCTAGGATTCACGAGTCGGAGGAGAGATTGATAGACTCGTCTAGAGTCAAGTTTGATTTGGAGGCTAGGTCGGAGAAGTTAGATAAGATCCTAGGCACCGTCCAAATTAAGGAAGATAAGGGAGTTATAGGTTTTGATAGGAGAGTTGTTCCCATTCCCCCCGCACATGTGAGAAACACTAGGATGGTTAGAAAAGGTTCACATAAGGGTAATCATTACCACCACCGCTTCACTTGCTCATTTTTGTGGTAGGAAAGGTCACCTTAGGCGTTATTGTTACGACCTTAGACAAGCTCCTAGGAAGTTTAAGAATAAAGTTGCACCGGTTACCCAAAACCCCATGCGTCGTTTTACACTTACTTGGGTTAGGAAATTGGATTTAGTGGCTTTAGGAATTAAACTTCATGATTCTCGTTTGGGTGCACTTGATTCTTCCCATGCTAAATCTAAAGGATGATAGTGTTGCCATATTTTCCATATGCTAGTTTGCTTCATGATATATTCATTGCTAGTATTATGACATGTGTATAATTTCGTATTATAGTTTTTCATTTGTTTGAGTCCTATTTGAAAAATACAAAAATATTTTGTTTTTGAGAAAACTTTTGAAAATCCGAAAAGATTTTGCTTTTCTTTGAGTAATAATATGTTTGAAAAGCTAAAAAGATTTTCAGTTTTTTCTTTTGAGTTTACATGTTTGATAATTCATATTGGTGTGCTTGAATCCCCCCCCCCCCCCCATCGTTTCATTATCCATGTGGCTAGGACATTTGGTCATTATTATCGATACTTAGAATGATCTTAACCATTGTTTATATGGGGTGGTTTCGAAGTTGATATGCATTTTGATTCGACTTTGTATATATGCCAACACTGTACACATGCACGAGTTTATATGGATGTTTGACTTCTCTTGCATATTTGAATTTGATGAGGCGTTCTTATCTCAATCTTGTCATCTATGCTTAAGTAGACTTAAGGAGAAGTGTGAATGTAATAACCGTTTACCTTGAGGATTTAAAATTGGTAAAAATGATGAGTGATTCACGGGAAAGGGCTGCGAGAGTTCAAAATTAACTCATCGTGAAAGCCACCGTTTAAAAGAGCCCAAAAGAAATTGCAATATGCTAAGAAAAAGGGCCAGTAAGATTTTCTCTAAGTTGAGAATGCTATAAACCTCAAAATAACTTGAAAAAGTATATATTTTTTAGGGAGTTTTGGTTGGAGAAAATTTAAACGGGTTTGCACATCTAATACTAATGTTGAAACATTGCAATTTGACGCTATTGTTTGTAGAATTGTCAAAATTCTGGATTTGTGTGTATGTAGTATGTTTAGTTCATTAAGATCACACTTTAATTGTCATATGGCTATGATAAAGTTTGATGTTTATCACTATCAATTCTCAAATTGATATCAACTTGATTCAAATTGGTTTCATATTCTCATGCAAGATATTTCATATTATTTTATCTTTTCACCTAATTGTCTATTCGAGACAAAAAGGGGGAGAGATGTATGTGATGTAGGGGAAGATTTGTTGAGCGCAATTATTGATATCTGGATTTGCATATTGTTTGATTATATTTGTTTCAAATTAGTATCACATAATTGCTCACATGTTTCAAATGATTTGTTCTTATTAGAAATATAAATTGGTATCATTTGAAAATTGGTATCATTTGTTCCTCCATACTTCACTGGGTATCTATTTGTCTACTTTATGTGTGTAGGTATGGTTCAGCGATTAGATATTTCAAGATGTAATACCCCGTGATTTTAATGACTTTTAAAATGGGTTATATTTTAAATTAATGGATTAAGTGGATTTTACTATAAATTAATTCATTTGGGTTTTATCCGAATTGCGGATATTAAAATGAATGATTCTGAATATTACTTAAATATATTTAGGTAATATATGAATTTGATGTTATTGATATTGCGTTGAGTTATTAATTCCATAATTTGAATTTTTAGTCGGACGCAGTATGAGACGTGTCGGGACTAATTTGTTAAATTAAGAAGGAAACTTATTTTTACATCAACCTTATAGTCGTTTCGACTGCGTCGTTGCATCCGAAAGGGTTGAAATAGTCAAAAAAGTCTATTTGGATGTTGGTTTTGGATCTCGGGTCATTTGGAAATAATAAGACAATCAAAAAGGGCATTTTAGTCATTTTTACAAGGGGGGATGAATAGTGATTTCGGATTTTGTCTTATTATAAGTATTTGGAGACTATGTTTATGTGGGTTCATTCATCTCTTCTACAAAAAATTGATAGGTTATCTTTTAGAGAGAGTGAAAGGTTGCTTGGTAAGAGAAGCTTGCTTGGAAAGGAGGAGAACCAAAGACCAAAGGTCACCACCACCAAACCACCATCGGAAGTGACCGGAGAAGGGGAGAACCACCTGTGTTATACAACCCCAAAGGATCAGATCTTCATTAGAGGCAAGTGTTTGACAATTGCAATCTAAGTTTGAATATTGTCCATGTTAGGATAGTTATAAAAAAAGATGAGATTTTTACATGTTTGGAAGATAATGAAGAGTTGTTAATGGATTTATGAAAAATGGAAGTTTATAGGAATCAAACTCATGTTGTAGGGAGTTAATAATCCACAAAATAATTATAAATCTGTCGAAGAAATTTTGAAAACCATTGATGTGTTCTTGAAG
This sequence comes from Sambucus nigra, assembly GCA_949130495.1. NCBI lineage: Eukaryota > Viridiplantae > Streptophyta > Magnoliopsida > Dipsacales > Adoxaceae > Sambucus > Sambucus nigra. The sequence goes on along the minus strand of OX422207.1, from coordinate 156,233,817 downwards.
ATATTATGTTGATAATTTTCTGGAAAAAGAGGATAAACACATGCTTTTAATTCAATCCCTTGATGATTCCAGGATGTTTAGATCATTAGAAATCATTTATATGTGTTGATTTATCATGTAGTAAGGTTTATAAGTCATTTGGGCTGTTAATATGAAGGCTTGAATGATCAAAAATTGTTAAACCGTAGTAGAAGAAATGTAGAAAAACAAGGTTGTTACCTGGGCAATCGATCGATCGACCCCCTGCCTTCGATCGATTAACCTTCCGAGGATTGTTAAAGTTTTTTTCTTTTTAATGTTGGTTCTTATCCCAAACCTTTTGTAGATCTTTAGTGATTATTAATTGGAGATTATGGGACTTAGAGAAGATCAGTAAGCCCTAGATAAGAGTTGAATGAATGTGATTGGGATTTAATTGATTAGAATGATGACAATTAAATTGAAAGAAATTTTTATTGCTAGATTCATGTGTTGGATTCTAATTTGTATACATGAGGATTAAGGATAGTTCCAGTAGGGGAGATTTAATATAACACATGGGTAGCCTTAGGGTTACAATTTGAACATCAAGGACTGAGTTTAAGCTCATTATTGATTGCAAAAGGACTGAGTGTAGTACAAGCACTTAGGGGTATGGCTCCTGGATAGAGATGGGAGTTCAAACCACACTTGGTTGAAATAGGGGATAAGGTTATTCCGATTGCGTATTTGAAGTTGACGGACCTCCACGACCGACAATGTTAAGTAGTAGTGTATTGGAGGGGTTCCTTGTTTGGATTTCTCTTTGCGAGACGCTCTGCGCATGAACCTTAATGACGTCGGGAGTGAAGAGATGTTATAGGATGCGAGGATGTTGATTTTGTTGATAAGTCATATAGTGTGAATAAAACACGATAGACTATGAGCCATGTGATGATGGTATTCAATCTTAGTTGATAGAAGATGTGAAATAATCGGTTTTAACCCTATTTAAGCAAAGTTTAATTCATAGTATTTCGGGAGATAAGATGAGGTGGACCAGTAGGATATTAGTGATTTCTTACCGAATAAATTCATTAAGGAAAACCTATTTGAACCTTGAGTAATGAGTGAGACACTGGAATAATTAAATTAAGAAGTGAAGTTATAATATTTTAATACGTGGGATTTGAGAGATATAATGCTACGTATGGGAATTATCGTAGGGTAATGTGAGTACCTTGTTGATATTGTATAGGTAGATGATAATGCCTATTTGAATGATGATTTATGTGTATGACATACCTAGCTTACTTGCTATCGATGGGGAGGTTTGCGCGTGAGGGCAGTCATATCCTGATGAATCCATGGGATCTTTGATTTGTCGCTCGAGAACATAGGTCTATGAACGACTTATCGAGGAGTTGATAAGTCCGCTGACTATGGAAACGTAGGTATGTGCATGGCCTGTGGGTATGACAACTATGTTCGCCTCCAATTTATGTGTTGTTATTTGTGGTTCGAGGAATCCTTACCGAACCTTTAGTCCCCTATTCGGCGAGATGCGATATTGGGACGTGATAGCAGAGTAATGCATGCACCGCAGTTGTGACTCGGGGTGCCGTATTATATATGTATATTCTTATAGAATTGAAGAGCTTAATTCATATTAATGAGAAACGTATATGAATGATTATACGACGTATGGTATGGGACATACGCGGTTAATATATGGGATAGAATCATGTTATGGAAACTAGTGAGGAGGAACCATTATCTAGGAGGTTAATAGGAAACGTTAAGTGTGCACTCTAGATGAGAGGTGAGAATATCAAGTGAGAGTTTGGATACTAACATGTACATAATAAATTCTTTATTGCACTTGTTAAATACTTGTTGTTTTCAAAATCATTTTCACATCGGGCTCTGACCTGTTTCCTTGCATATTCTCTTTTCTATTGTACCTTCTATATCAGGTGTCCAACAGTAGGGATGCCAACCTTAGGGAATTATGCCGAGATATGGAGCTATGGAGTATTTCTTAGACGCCTATCTTCATTTGATTCGTAGTGTTCTTTTATTTAGGGCATGTCGCCCAAAGGAATTCAGTTATCTCTTTTCTATCTGAGTCAAATACTTTTGTACTCGTGTCATTTTCATACATTTAATTTTGTTGGGATTACTGTATCGATTAATTGTTTGGTAATGTTTATTCCAATTTCATTTAAATTCTTTTGAGTTATCTGTTCGGTTATCAATATTGTAGAATAAAATGTGTAGTGTTATTATTCAAACTAAAAATGGTTTTTGTTGAAATTAAAATTTGGAAAGTTTTTAACACCAGCTTAATTGGGTATTAGGTGAGTTGTAAATGTTTTCGACAGTGATGCTAAGAATGAGCCAACTGTATATTCTGTTTTAATTTGGCATGGGACGGGCCACCCGATATTTAATTAGGCGGGGTGTTACAGGTGGTATCAGAGCATCAGGTTCTAGTGTCCTTTAGGGTCTATACAGCTTACTGTGTTTTCAGCTTAGCGTTCTTTGATGTAGAGCCCTATGTTTAGGATTGTTGATTTCTTTGGTAAGATTCCGTATATATTAGTGAATCTTATTTGCGTTCGAACGGGTTCGTACAAGATGTATGGCAGATGAGGGCCATTGGACGGATAGCGGAGGTTGTACTTAGGAGGTTATGAAGTACGTTCGAGTATGATGACCGTAGTCGAGGTCACCCCTATTATGGAAAATTGAGGAGAGTCATCAGTAGAAGTTCTTAAAATGCGGGAATTGTGTGTGTTACCTAACGAAGGTAATATATTCAAAGGCTTGGACATAAAGTGGAGTGTGGTTAACTAGAACTGAAAATTTGGAGTAAAATTTTTCTTGACTCATCAGAACAAAGTTATAATAGTGGGAGTCAACAACCACCATCCGCAAATGAGGGTATGTTTTCTATCTAAGGAGTTATGAGGCGCATAATGATTTACATGAGGAACTCATATTTATTGTTTCAATTTATATTGTGTGGTCATTAGGGTTACTAAACTTAGCCTATGGCACTTTATTTACGTAGACTCACCGAGGGGTGTGGGCCACCTATATTTCCATGTCATTACGTGGGTTTGATTTTTATCACGGAATTACTTACTTTGGGCATGTCCGAACATGATGTGACTATCGGCGTGAATTGACTTGTGGTATATGAGAGCGTATGTACTACTATAGCCATCATCTTGTCTTTAATAAGAGAGTAGATGAGTAGACTTTTTTTTGAAAATCGATAAAACGTGTAGAGAGGTTATAAACTATTGACTAAGGACCTGAGGAGTTTCGATGATCGACTACTTTAGGTAGTAGTGTATCGGGGGGTTCCTTGTTTGGATTTCTCTTGCGAGACACCCCATGCATGAAACTAATAAATGTTGGGAGTTGAAATAAGTTAGGTCTTTAGGATATGAGTTTATAACCTTTGTGATAAATATTATAATGAAAGTTGTACGATAGGGTGTATGGGCGCCCTGGATGGTTGGATTGTAGTAGTTTTCATAATTGTGAAACTGTAAGTAGTTGTGACTTCAGGATTTATATGTTTAATACGTGAGGATCATTTTTCCCAAACTTTGTCACGAGGATGGTATAGGAAAGATTGCGTAAAATTTAAATTCGATTCAGTTGAAACTATACGGTGAGGCTTGGCGTATAACATCAATGGGGGATTTTCGTTAATGTAATGTATGGGCGGTACGACTTAGATTACTTGCGATGTGAGATTTATACTCAGAGTTGACCTTACCAATATGATTTGTCTTTCCGAATTTCGGGACGAAATTCTGTTATAAGGTTGGGAGTATGTAATACCCCGTTATTTTAATGACTTTTAAAATGGGTTATATTTTAAATTAATGGATTAAGTGGATTTTACTATAAATTAATTCATTTGGGTTTTATCCGAATTGTGGATATTAAAATGAATGATTTTGAATATTCTTTAAATATATTTAGGTAATATATGAATGTGATGGTATTGATATTGCGGTGAGTTATTAATTCCGTAATTTGAATTTTTAGTCGGACGCGGTATGGGACGTGTCGGGACTAATTTGTTAAATTAAAAAGGAAACTTATTTTTACATCAACCTTATAGTCGTTTCGACTGCGTCGTTGCATCCGGAAGGGTTGAAATAGTCAGAAAAGTCTATTTGGATGTTGGTTTTGGGTCTCGGGTCATTTGGAAATGAAAAGACAATCAAAAAGGTCATTTTAGTCATTTTTACAAGGGGGATGAATAGTGATTTCGGATTTTGTCTTATTATAAGTATTTGGAGACTATTTTTACGTGGGTTCATTCATCTCTTCTACAAAAAATTGATAGGTTATCTTTTAGAGAGAGTGAAAGGTTGCTTGGGAAGAGAATTTTGCTTGGAAAGGAGGAGAACCAAAGACTAAAGGTCACCACCCTAAAACCACCACCGGAAGTTACCGGAGAAGGGGAGAACCATCTGTGTTATACAACCCCAAAGGATCAAATATTCATTAGAGGCAAGTGTTTGACAATTGTAATATAAGTTTGAATATTGTCCATGTTAGGATAGTTATAAAAAAAGATGAGATTTTTACATGTTTGGAAGATAATGAAGAGTTGTTAATGGATTTATGAAAAATGGAAGTTTATAAGAATCAAACTCATGTTGTATGGAGTTAGTAATCCACGAAATAATTATAAATCTGTCGAAGAAATTTTGAAAACCATTGATGTGTTCTTGAAGATATTATGTTGATAATTTTCTGGAAAAAGAGGATAAACACATGCTTTTATTTCAATCCCTTGATGATTGCAGGATGTTTAGATCATTAGAAATCATTTATATGTGTTGATATATCATGTAGTAAGGTTTATAAGTCATTTGGGCTGTTAATACAAAGGTTTGAATGATCAAAAATGGTTAAACCCGTAGTAGAAGAAATGCAGAAAAATAGGGTTGTTACCTGGGCGATCGATCGATCGACCCCCTGCCTTCAATCGATCAACCTCCCCAGGATTGTTAAAGTTTTTTTCTTTTTAATGTTGGTTATTTTCCCAAAACTTTTGTAGATCTTTGGTGATTATTAATTAGAGATTACGGGACTTAGAGAAGTTTAATAAGCCCTAGATAAGAGTTGAATGAATGTGATTGGGATTTAATTGATTAGAATGATGATAATTAAATTGAAAGAAATTTCGGTTGCTAGATTCATGTGTTGGATTCTAATTTATATACATGAGGATTAAGGATAGTTCCAGTAGGGGAGATTTAATATAACACCTGGGTAGCCTTAGGGTTACAATTTGAACATCAAGGACTGAGTTTAAGCTCATTATTGATTGCGCAAGGACTGAGTGTAGTACAAGCACTTAGTGGTATGGCGCCTGGATAGAGATGGGAGTTCAATCCACACTTGGTTGAAATAGGGGATGAGGTTATTCCAGTTGCGTATTTGAAGTTGACGGACATCCACGACCGACAAAGTTAAGTAGTAGTGTATTGGAGGGGTTCCTTGTTTGGATTTTTCTTTGCGAGACGCTCTGCGCATGAACCTTAACGACGTCGGGAGTGAAGAGATGTTATAGGATGCGAGGATGTTGATTTTGTTGATAAGTCATATAGTGTGAATAAAACACTATAGACTATGAGCCATGTGATGATGGTATTCAATCTTAGTTGATAGAAGATGTGAAGCAATCGGTTTTAACCCTATTTAAGGGGAATTTAATTCATAGTATTTTGGGAGATAAGATGAGGTGGACCAATAGGATATTAGTGATTTCTTACCGAATAAATACTTTGAGGAAAACCTATTTGAACCTTGAGTAATGAGTGAGACTCTGGAATAATTAAATTAAGAAGTGAAGTTATAATATTTTAATACGTAGGATTTGAGAGATATAATGCTACGTATGGGAATTATCGTAGGGTAATGTGAGTACCTTGTTGATATTATATAGGTAGTTGATAATGCCTATTTGATTGATGATTTATGTGTATGACATACCTAGCTTACTTGCTATCAATGGGGAGGTTTGCGCGTGAGGGCAGTCATATCCTGATGAATCCATGGGATCTTTAATTTGTCGCTCGGGAACATAGGTCTATGAAAGACTTATCGAGGATTTGATAAGTCCGCTGACTATGGGAATGTAGGTATATGCGTGGCCCGTGGGTATGACAACTATGTTCGCCTCCAATTTATGTGTTGTTGTTTGTGGTTCGAGGAATCCTTACCGAACCTTTAGTCCCCTATTTGGCGAGCTGCGATATTGGGACGTGATAGCAGAGTAATGCATGCACCACAGTTGTGACTCGGGGTGCCGTATTATATATGTATATTCTTATAGAATTGAAGAGCTTAATTCATATTAATGAGAAACGTATATGAATGATTGTACAGCGTATGGTATGGGACATACGCGGTTACTATATGGGATAGAATCATGTTATGGAAGCTAGTGAGGAGGAACCACTAACTAGGAGGTTAATAGGAAACGTTAAGTGTGTACTCTAGATGAGAGGTGAGAATATCAAGTGAGAGTTTGGATACTAATATGTACATAATAAATGCTTTATTGCACTTGTTAAATACTTGTTGTTTTCAAAATCATTTTCACATCGGGCTCTGACCCGTTTCCTTGTGTATTCTCTTTTCTATTGTACCTTCTGTAGCAGGTGTCCAGCTGTAGGGACGCCAACCTTAGGGAATTATGCCGAGCTATGGAGCTATGTGGTATTTCTTAGACGCCTATCTTCATTTTATTCATAGTGTTCTTTTATTTAGGGCACATCGCCCAAAGGAATTCAGTTATCTCTTTTCTATGTGAGTCAAATACTTTTGTACTCGTGTTATTTTCATACATTTAATATTGTTTGGATTACTGTATCGGTTAATTATTTGGGGATGTTTATTCCAATTGCATTTAAATTCTTTTGAGTTATTTGTTCAGTTATCAATATTGTAGAATAAAATGTGTAGTTAACTAAAAATGGTTTTTGTTGAAATTAAAATTTGGAAAGTTTTTAACACCAACTTAATTGGGTATTGGGTGAGGTTTAAATGTTTTCGAGAGTGGTACTAAGAATGAGCCAACTGTATATTCTGTTTTAATTTAGTATGGGACTGGCCACCCGATATTTAATTAGGCGGGGTGTTACACAAGACTACATCACATTCAGACAGTTCATGCTTGCCGGTGCTACATATTCTAGTCCGTGTCCTGTATTTTTGTTTGTGGGTTTATGGGTGGGGATTTAGGCGTCATACGACTTGACGGCCCGGTTAGGCATTTCACTGGTTTAGTTTTATCCCGGAATAGTCAAAGGGGCATATTTGTAAGGACATAAATTTCCAATTGAGTCCATGTATTGTTTTGACTTAATTATGTGAACAAAATTGTGTTTGTAATATGTCATAGGGTGGAGTTAATTTATGTAACGACCCCACTTGGTCTATGAAGTATTGAAGAAATTGAAGACATTGCGGCAAAGCTTCAAAGAATTAATCATGCCGAAGTTTAATTGGTGAAAGTTTAATCGTATTCAAAGTTAATTTCTTTTCGAGATCACTCAGGTATGAATGCGTATAGTTTATGATGCTCGAAATTATTTTTATAAAAGATAAGGATGTAATTTTTATAAAGAAAAATGTTTTAAAAGTATTTTAATGGTTTAAAATTCATTTTATGATGATAAGCTTGAAATAGAGTTTGACTAATTTAAATCTCTTTATTAAGAGACGTTTTAATCAGAAAGTCAAAGAAAGTCAAACTTTCGTGCTGTCGCTCGAACGACATTGGATCTCGTTCGAACGAGATACAATGTCGCGCGAATGACATGCTTAAGTCGTTCGAATGACACGTTTTTTGAGGCGGCATTTAAATCCTATTTAAATAATGTTTTCATCATAATTTCGAAAGTGTGCATTCTGGAAAATAGTATTTGACCAGAAACTTGTTTTGCACTTGTTTTCTAAGGTTTAAAAGTCTTAAACACATCCTTAGAGTTTGCAAAGATCCGAGTTATCATTCTTATATGTTTAAGTGATCTTGCGGCACCAAAGTTGTTTGTTCTACACATTGAACACAAAGGGTTTTGTGGTGAAGAAGCGACGGACATCGTGTTCGACATCGTAGATGTATCAAAGGCATATCGGTGGACACCGAGACATACGTGGACGCGTGTGTTGTGGACAAAGATCGTGGAAAATGGAGTTTCTGCGTGGGAACTATTGAAAAATAGTTGAAGATCAGAAGGAGCGTCAAGACCCGTGGGATCGAGTCTTTGTGTAAGGCTAATCCGTCTTTGTAAAACTATTGTTCATAGTGATTGTCTGGCTTGGGTCGTCCGAGGTTTTTTTCCCGCTTTGGGTTTTTTCCTCGTACATTCGGCGTTGTGAGTATACTTTACTTTACTTTCTTTAATCACTAGATGCATGTTTAGGATTAATCAAGATAAAACTGGATTAAAGTAAGAATTGAGTTTTTCACAACTTGGTTTGGTGCATAATTAAAAGTTGGATCTTTTTCGGAGAAAAATTTGTTTTGTTTGAAACACACATATATCGGGCACTCTTCAAAGACCATCCAATTATATCATTGAAACCATTTTCACTACTTCATTATGCATTTCATAAGTTATTTTATGTTTGAAATCCCTCTAGATGAATTTTATCAATCCGTGGTGTTGAAGCTTTACTTTTTCAAGTCTTTTTTTTGTCCATTTTGAGTAAATTTTATTTTTACTTTTCCTATTTTTATTTAAATAAAATTAGGAGGAGATAGACCCAAGAAGATCGATTTTTTTTTTAAATTTCATATCCGAAAAAGAAGAAATCAGTTCGGAAAAAAACTTTCGATTGTTTTTTTTAAAAAGAATAGTAGCAGTTTTTTTTTAAAAAAACGGACCAAATGTTTTTCTTTTTCGTTGAAATAAAAGCTTCAGAAAATATAAAACAGTAGATCGATTCCAAAACAACACAACAACTAAGATCCAAATTGCCTTGGATAAAAAAGAATGAAACAAAATATTGGAAGAAATATCTTACACGTTTTTATTTTTGACCTAAAATTGAGAGAAGGGGTTTTCTCTCTCTTTTGTACTTTGTAATTCCGTCTCCCTTGAGGTTCGGCGGTGGAATATTGATCCACGATTGAAATTTTGTCTCCCTTGAGGGTCAATGGTGGAAGATCTCACTGAAAAAGGGTTTTGAATGCAAGTTTGGATCGTTTAGTTTTGATTACAGACAACTATGAAAAGGGTTAATGGTTGGTTTTGATTTTTGACCGCCATATCCCTATATCTTGGAGATTGATTTGTTTTTTTCCTTTTCAAGATACCGTGCACGTGGAAAAAAAATTCAACGGGTATTAAAAATTATTTTTGGGACACATAATAATAGTCCTCAAAATTAGTTTTCACGACATCTTAATTATAAGCGTCGTGAAAATTAACTTAATACTAATTTTCAAGAATTTTACTATAAAAGTGTCGTTATTTGGTATTTGTACTTGACCTTTTACCCGCGTGTCATCAAAAAGGTGTCGTGAAAGATATTTTTTCTTGTAATGTGTTTATGTGCTAATAAGGATAATGATAAATTGATTTTAGATTTGAAGGCACGTGAGAAGACTCTTAGGGATAAGTTCTCTTGCATTGAGGGGGAGCAAGAAAACCTTCTAGGAATGATTAAAAATTTAAATAAGGAGTCCCTAAAACTTGAAGAGTCTAATTCTTTGCTTAAGTCTAAAGTTTTTAAGTTAAACGATGATATGAAATACTTGTGTAATATTGATAGTAATGGTACCGGATTCCATGATTCTAATACTTTTGTTTCCAAGGCTAAGACCATTGTTTCCTTTAGAGGGTCAATTGCATCCAAGGACGTTAGAAAAAGTCAAGCCACATGTAACATTCCTAGAGTTTACACATGTTCACATTGTGGTAAGAAATGTCACTTTAGGGCATTTTAGGAAGTTGAAGTCTAGTGTTTCATTTGTTCCTAAAATCCAACACGCTAAGTATACATGTATTTGTATTAGGAAATCTATTTTATAGGAGCTAAATGTTCGACTGGTTGATTTTTGCATGCTTTCTTATGACTCTTCACATACTATATCTTATGGGTAATTGCTTGCATTATTTTTTCATACTCTAGTTATTCTTCATGATATATGTTTTCTAGTGTTATGACACGTGTATCTTTTGTATTTTATTTTTCTTTCATTGAGTCATAATAAAAGATTTTGGGTGGTCCTTTGAGTGAGAGTTTGTTTTCATAAATTGATTTTTTTAATCTTTTTTTGAACATTTTATCTAAACTCAAAAAGATTTTTGGTTTTAGTGTATTTTAGTTTTACACATTTGGTATGGCATACTAATGTGTTTGAATCTAATTAACTCCACAACTTTCATTTGGATAGGAAATTTGGTTATGATTATAGATACTTAGATTGTTCTTAACCATGTTTTCTTGGAGTTATTTCGAGCTTAATTTTCTTTATGGATTTGACTGTGTATATACCTCTGCACACACATGCATGAGATTTTTTAAAGTTAATTTCATATGTACATTTGAGTTTGGTGAGGTGTTCTCCCATTAATTTTGTCATCTATATTTTTTTTGTGATTATGGGGGATTTGTGCATGTAAGAGCGGTTGCCCATGAGCATTATTTACTTCGTTTAAAAATATGAGTGTGCATGGGAAAGGGCTACGAAAGGGGGAGATCTCCTTTGCATGAAATACATCATTTGTAAAAGTCTAGTGAAAAGTTTAAAGGAAATTAAAATAGAAAAATGCCAAATGGGACAATGTAGTTTTTATGTTTGATCATTCAAAAAGAAATAACTTTAAAAAAAATGAGAAAAGAAAAGAATAGAAAATAAGATATATGTTTATCTTTTAAGGATGTTTAATTGAAGATCAATGGGGTTGAATATCGAATACTAGTTATTCTTATTTTGTCATGAAACTATTGATTTTTATAATCATTAATATTCTAGGCTTGTGTGCGTTGTTCTTATTTCTTCATTAAGTTCAATTTTACTTCTCTCTTGAGGCTAAAACTTTGTTTTAATAAAGTTTTACAATGAATTAGAACTTCGTGAACATATTTGAGTGTTCGGGTCATATTTCATTTGTATCTATTTCACACCCATTCATTCTATCCCACATGTTTAGACACATTGATATTATGCTAGTGTGTAAGGCTTATGTGTTTTGGTCGAATTTAGTGGTCGTTTAGACCTATATATGTATGCAGGATTTTCATTGATATATTTTTCATATATTATATGCAGTATCCTACTTTGACTCTTTGCGGTTTAGATTTAGTCCATGGTTGTCACGTACTTGATCATAGTTTAGATTTTTTGTGCTTAAGTTGTTGTCTTGTATTTGTATCATTTACACTTGAGAAAATTTTGAAAATTTTCAAAAATAGTTGGTGAAGCCTTTGATATTTTCATTGCATGTGCTTTAATACTATATATTTGTGATGATATCTTACTTATTATATGTGATGTGTTCTATTTCATGTTTAGTTTGTACTCGTTTATCTATTTCGAACAAAAAGAGGGAGAACAAATTAAGTGGGAGATTTGATTATGTGTCTGATTTATGGGGGAGATCGCAATATGAGTCTTGTTTTTATTTTCTATTTCAAACTCTATGCATCACGAGTATTTTCTTTGCTTCATGTGTATATGTATATTAGAGGAATACCATATTACACTTTATGAAGATAAATTTTCCTAAGGGAAGAACAAGATGAGATTGAAGACAAGGTTTCACTATGCAGTTCCATTTCTAGGGTTTGAGAAGGGTATTAAATTTTTCTCCATAGAAGGGTAATTCTTGTAATTTTGGTTTTAGTTAGTTTTTATACTGGAATAGCCAAATGAAGAGATTTGTAAGTGCAAATGTTTTTTTAGCTTAGTCTTTAGGTTTGTATTTATTTGCACTTTGGCATATCCACGTTACATACCGACACGCACCAACACGACAAACCAAACTCCAACATTCAAGTTCAAGACTTGTCTACATATCATGAAGGTATAAAACATTTAGGAGTTTATAATTAGCCATTTTAATATTTGGGATGTAATTTTTATAAAACCCCGAGGCTGGATTTTTTTATGTTTTAAAAATTAATTTTTTATTGGACTCGTTCAAACGAGTTTAATAGCTCGTTAGAATGAAATTTCTATTTCATTAGAAGGTCATTAGATATGTACTTTGAACAAACATCCAACAAGGGTGTAATTTTTTACATCTAACTTTCATTAGATGATCATTAGATGTACATATCAAACAAACTCGCATGTTCCTTAGAACGAATTACTGTTCTCGTTCTAACGACATGCTGTTTTTGTTCGAGCGACAATGATTCTTGTTCGAGCGACATCCTCGAATTTTGTACCAAATCTATAAATACCTATTTTAACTCCAAATTTTATAAGACCTTTGAAAAAACGTTTCCTGCATATTTGTTACAAAAGTTTTCATAAGTTGTGTTTCCAAAAAATATTTTGATTCACAACATTCCATCCCCACATATTTTTGTGAATTTCTTTAAAACCCTAAAAGTTTTGTATATTGCATACATCTTGAGGAGAGGATTCTTTACGGCTGAACTTATGACCCGAGGGATCATAGCTGAAGATGGGAGAAGGCTGATCGATGGATACCGAGGGTGTACTAGCGCATGTGGATGACTCTGGACTGAGTCGTTTTCTTTAGAAGGTTTTTGAAGACACTTCGCATTATACTTAGTCAATCTAAGTAGTTTATAAGTCGATAGACTTGTAAAACATTCTAAAGTGTTGATTGAAAGTTTTTACCTAAAGAGGGATTTTTTCCCCATCTCAATTTGTTTAGATGTTTGGTTTAATATTTACAATTATATATTTAGAACACATATTTGCATGCACACCTCATTTAATCAAAGATTAAAATGACTAAAGATGGATTTGTGCGTGTTGGGATTGAAATTGAAAAATACAAATATAGAATTTTAGATTGTGACTGTCCTTGCCGAGCACATTTATATGACTCCATAACCCGATATGCAACAGTGCATTATCCACACAAATCTCAACTATTCTTAAATCCAGTAGAGTGCTTAACCACTCCCAAAACTCTTAACATGTAACCATTTAAATAATAGTATACTATCCCCACTCATCCTGAAAACGTTACTATGCCAAAAACATATATGACCTTACCAAACTTCATGTAATTGAGGCCATCTCTAGCCACAAGGTTCTTAAAATAGCCCAACCATTGTGGCACCCCGCCTATTATAATCATTGGTGATCATTCATTTATCAAAATAACTAGGAATATCATTTGGTCATCCTTAGCATCATTGTCCAAAACTTTTTAAATTATAAATCACTTATGTCAAATTAAACCAGTGCCAAATTTTATCTCTCATTATAACTACACACGAACAAATAAAATAATCATACCATCCATTCAATACAATAGTCTGAATTAATCACATAATAAATAACGGAATAAATAATACCGAATAAATCATCGGTTTCCAAAACAAAATCCAACTATAAGTCTAAGGTAAAGAAAACTGAATCTAAAACAAAGTCTGATAAATACTGAATAACTGAAATGCTGAATCGTCTGAAGGATAAACATGCCCAAATAAAAATACTGAAATTAAATTCTTAATATAGGAATGAATACCTAAAGCGTCTAATCAATCCTATAAGCATCCACAAGTATTGCAGTTACGCATACCTGGAAAGAATCATCAAGGTGGGCGTCCCTGTGGCTGGGCAGCTAAAAGGTTTTGGAAAATAGATTTTACAAGGGTCAGAGACCAAAGCATTTTGAAAATATTTTACAAGTATTTAAATTACAGTTTAAATCAGTTATTAAATACACACATTAGTTTCATGTACACTACCATGAGTTCCTCACCTCTCAACTAAAGTGCACAACTAAACGTCTCTTACCTGACTATGCTACCCAACCTAACTAGATAACATATCTAAATAACCACAAAAGATTTAGCTCCCCCGCATTACGCTACTATACTAATAATAATTAATATATACAACTTTAGCATCCCTTGGAATGGCCACCGAGATGCTTGCTGTAGACACCCCACTGTAGCACCCCCTAACCTCTCCTTAGGTCCATAGCACCTCCCTTCATCACTACAAACCTAAGTCATACCCTGAGTACTGACTCAGAGGCCATCGGGCACTCCCAAACTCCGTTTGACCAAAAGTCAAACTCTTTAGCTCAACCGAGACTGAATAAATCCTCAAAGGGAACTGAAACCCCTTTCCAACGGTCCTCCCCCGTGCGCAATTCTGACTTACGGTGCGGACGAACAACCCGTTTTTCCCCAAAACTTGATCAAAAGGCCACCGAATGCTCTCGGGCTCCATTTGACCAAAGTCAACTCTTCAGATCGACCGAGACTAAGTGAATATTCAAAGGGAACTGAAACCCCTTTCCAACGGTCCACTCCGGGCGTAATTCTGACTTATGGTGCGGACGAATGATCTATTTTACTCCAAAAGGTCACCGAATGCTTCCAAGCCCTGGTTGACCAAATTAAACTTTCTAGACCGAGTCATACTCCTTGAAATGTCTAAGTACACCTCTTAACCTTTCCAACGGTCTACTCCATGAGCAATTTTGACTTACCATGCGGACGAACGATCCATTTGCACTCGACGATCCCCCGTCCAAAGGATCGACAAATGCTTCCGAGCCACATTTGACCCAAAGTCAACCCCCGAACCCAGAGCAGTCCAAAAAACTTACGAAGGTCTCTGAAGTACCTTTCGAACGGTTCACCCCATGCATGATTCGGATGAATGGTTTGTGCTTTATGACCAATTTTCCGATGGAACCTGAAAGAGACTGCCATACGGCAGGTTCCAAACCCTGCCTATCGGCAGTGTGCCTAAAAACACCTATTAATTGGCAGGACCAGGACTATGCCGATCGGTAATGCCCCGAGCCTATAAAAAGGAGGGCCTGGCCTTATTGCAAAGACATAAGATCTGAAATCCATCACTCTCAACGAGCTCAGAAAACCTTTCTCGAAGTCAGTGTGATTTCCCCATCCAAATCCCTTTCCAACTTTCACCTTTCATCATCTTTTTTATCAAACATGGTGAATTAACTACCCTCCATCATCACTTAAATGCAAGGGCTGCTCTCCAACATCCAAAATCCAGCTCAAGATCTTCAAGAAGGTCCAACTTTCTCAACTCTCTTTTCAAATTCTCCTAAATTAGCATTAACTTCTTTTATTACTTAGCACTTTTATTCTCTCATCTCATATATCCTAATATACTTTTTATCTAGTATTATTGCACATCTCTTATTTTCATATAAATTAAACCCAAAAAATAAGAAAAAGGGGGTTTCCTCATAAATTCCAAATGGGAATTTTCACACTTTTCTCACAACTAAAACACTCTTTTACTCACACACACACACACACACACACACAGACACACATATAAGAGAAGTCCCTAGTTGGATTTATGGGATAAATCTCACCCCTTGTTTTGCATATGAACTACGTGGACTTTGATGCCTCTATAGGCTATGTAGGCATCTCGGGGTAAAACTCGAGACTCGAGTCCTATTCCTACTTTTTTTTTCTATGTTTATATATTATTTAAACTTAACTCTCTTAGATTCTATATTTTTATATATACATATATTGTTCTTAGTCTCGTATTATTCCATATGCGTTATCGTGCCATTAAAATGATCAACGCTAGGATAATCGCGTATATCCTATTTTATAATATTACTTTTGGGAACATTCCTACCAATGACTCGCTTTATCTCTTCCATGATATAAGTCGATGATTCCTATCTCCACTACACATACATATGCACACATATAACGGGGAAATAAAGGAAAATAACAATAACCCACGAGAGGTCATAAGGGTGGAATGGGTGCTTAACACCTCCCCATTTCGTAACTTAGCCTCCGAACCCTTTTCGAATCATTTTGGTTTCGTATGCATCAGTATGTCTTTGGATGCTGTCCCTCGGGATGGATCCTTTTTCTTTTGTCTGTTTTGAGTAAAATAGACTGGCGACTCCATCTCTCTACATTTTTCACCTCATCACCAATGCCGGTCGAAGCGCTCCCAAGAGGGATGTGCGGGACCAAGATCCTCTCGACATTGAAGATACCCTCTTCTCCATCTCTCCCGCCCCGAGGATCGGGGATGGCCAAAGTGGCGACTCTACTGGGGACACTTATTTTGAGGGCTAGACTCTATTTATATGGGTGTTATATTTTCTTATATTTTTCCATATTTTGCATGTCCCCTTATACTATTCATGTGTACCTCATGCTTATGCTTTTATTCACACACTTGTAGAATATTCTCCAAGTACACTTTGCACCACGTGCACCTACGATCACATATGTCCACATGTTGCACGCATCACCCATCCATACTTGGTATACCATTGGTACTTTTACTTTGCTCCCAATTTGGCATAATCAAGAACGATACTCTCATCATAAGATACAAATAAGAGAATCATGTATGATTCACACGACATCACCAAAGAGCATTGGTATTGACCAAATTATGTTCGGTAACTAGAGGGTCACTTCGTGATGGGCGCTGGTCCGGCAGGGCGCATTTTGCCTAAGCGATATGACTCTCACCTTCCATTGGCCAAGTACCTTTGACTTATATCGAACGGTTCCCCTGCATCGTATCGTTTAACCGAAGTCATGACGGGAGGTATATCGCAGGGAACTCATTCACGTACGCTGAGTATATCGAATTCGCTCTCACATGTACCATCCCCATGAGGTATATGGTGAGGCAATTCACGTACACTCATGCATATCAAATGACTTGTCCATACGTACCGATTGCCCTCAAAAGCAAGATGTATATCTTGGAAGTCACGCCAAAGGGGGGGAACCCTTCCCGATTCACCCAACCAACTACATACCCACATATTGGTCTCAAGCCTAGGACACACATGTTAGATTGACGGTTTCAACCCGAAACTCTACCGAAATTCTGGGTTAGCCTGCCGCCCAAATTTTCAAGGATTTTTAAAACAGGACCCTGCCTGTGAGCCTAGTTACAAGTCCAACCATAGCTTTGCATGTCTTACAAACCCATCTTTTCTAGGCTCGGGTCTCGTCTGGCATTTCATTTTTGCATTTAGGAGAATTTAATACAAGTAAGAACATAATAATTATAATAATCATGCTGAGACCCGTCTCCCAAAAACATTTCTCCCTTCTTTATCAAAAATCCAAAAACATTTCTCCCTTCTTTATCAAAATTCCAAAAATATTTATCTTTTCTTTATCAAAAATCCAAAAATATTTTGTCTTTCAATCTAAACAATATATATATATATATATATATATATATATATATATATATATATATATATATATATTCATCCTTTTTTGTCAAAATAAGTCCCCTTTTACGCTTTCTCAGGTCGATCGTACACCCTTGGCCTGGCTCCTTATTGGCTTCGGTCTTCAGTCAAATCACCCCGGAGTTCTATTTTTTCCCCTACTACCTCTTCTGAGTCCGGTACCCATCCACTTTTCATGGAGAATACAGATCAAGTACCAATTGCGCAGCCAGATATGACGACAGTCTTAGCTCAGCTCGTGTCCAAGATTGACAACCTCTAGACTGAGGTTTGAGAGATGCAATGAAACCAGGTTCCTGTTTCTAAAGAGCCCGAGGCCATATTCTCTCGTGCTATGGGTCCACCCAAGCCTATCTGGGTTCCCTAAGAGTATCATCACCCTCCACGTGCCCCTTGTGCTAATGGGCCGCCGCCTGCCCAACTTCCTATGTCGAATCTTTACCAGCCTAGGGCTAACTTGCCTATGATCATGGATCTGAAAGAAGAAGAATTGAATAAGGTCAAAGAAGATCTCAAGATGCTAACTAATAAGTTCTATTAGGTTAGAGTCTCTGGAAATTACATGGAATACACCCACATGTCTCTTTATCCTAAGGTGAGGTTACCCGAGAAGTTCAAGATGCCAAATTTTAAGAAATTTAGAGGAAGTGGACCCTCGATTGTTCATCTTCATACTTATCACCATTCTATGACTCTCCTAGGGACTTCTGAAGAAGTGATGGTCCAATTATTTCAGTAAAATTTGAAGAATTGCGCCCTCCGATGGTTTTCGTCTCTCGAGGAGTCCAAAATCCATAGTTGGGAGGATGCTGCCCAATAATTCATGCCGTAGTACAAATATAACAAAGAGCTTGAGGTCACCCACCGTGATTTAGAGCTTCTCAAATAGAACTCTGAGGAATCAGTCAGTAACTTCATAGCCCGACAGAGGGAAAAAGCAGCCACTATGACCAATCGGCCATCTGAGGAAGAACAAGTCAACATAGTGAAGAAGAAATTCTTACCCCATGTCCGAGCAACAATGGGAGGACAATACTATCCCCACTTTCGAGCTCTCAGAGAAGCAGGAGTGGAAATCAAGGAAGGTCTTGCTAAAATAGAAATTGAACCAAAGAAAGTGTCCGGATAGTTCACTCCTAGAAAATATGACAAACATGCCAGTGCTGCAGTCTCAACCATCAACAACATCTCTCAACTAACCACTTCGTGGGCACCAGAAAGCCGCCCTATCCCAGTCCGAAAGGAATACACCAAGCTCCATTCTCCCCTCTTCAAAGTTTCTCAAGCCCTATTAAGCCGAAACCTTATCAAACCCTTGGAACCCTGTCCATTGCTAAATACACTTCGAAGAAACTTCAAGGCAGATGCCCACTGCTCCTTTCACCAGACTACTGGCCATGCCACCGACCAATGCTTTCACCTCTGAAACATAATCCAAGGTCTAATTGACCAAGGTACGAATGCCCTACTAGCCAATCCTAACCCAAACACTACTCACAACCCACTCCCAAATCATGCCAATTCCATCTTATTATAAGAGAGCCCAGAATTTGATCCCTCAACTCAAATCACACCCATATACTCTCCCAAACCTCTCCAAACAAGCCCATTTTTCCTCCAACACCCTATTAGCCTCGCTGATCAAGCACTGTCACTCCTTACCAGAGCATGCATCGCTGTTCGTACACGTTCTGAAAATGGAAGTATGGAATTATCAGAAGTGTTAAACCTACTCCTAGAGTTCGGGCTGAAATTGCCCCCACAGATGATCATTAATTGCCAAAGGTTCAGTACGCTATTTTTGGAAGCACGGAAATGCGCCCGAGAGTCAGACAATTAGGTAGTACAATCGATGAAGTCAGCCTAGATGATGTTATCCAGATCATGGGAGAATCATTCAGGCAAACCAATAATATTTGTAGTATGACCGAGTTACTTGATATTCTGAAGCTATAAGGATGCCTGGTCCCTTCACCCTTACTTATCCCCACAGAATGGGAAGACCTGTATGAAGAAGCCATTGAAGTTGTGGACTGCATTGACTTTACATGAAAAGCCAGAATTGTTGCCACTGGATGGGGGGAAGAATTCGAAGATTCAAATAAAGGGCAAGCTTCAGAGAAAACTGCCCCGGTAGATGAAATATGTGGGATGATATCATTTAAGGAACTCCTCGGTGAAATAAACAAGATGGAAGAACATCCCGAGATTGACGAAGAAATAGGGTTCATATTCTTCTTTTCTTCAGTAAATCATATGACCAGATCAGGGAGGCATTACCAGATCCCAAGATCACTACTAGCCAATGATAAGGGGAAGGGCATTGAAAACCTTCCTATGCCAGAAATGACCCTCGAGGAAAGCAAAATCCTCGATCAACTGAAGAAAACTCAAGCTAATATCACTCTATGTAGGCTTTTCATGTCTTCCCTGTTACACAGAAATACTTTGATAAAATTGCCCATTGGACCCACAGTTCCTCCTTCCACCACACAAGCGATAAATTTAGTCGGATCTCTGACCTCTACCCTAATTCTATCCTTCTCCGAAGAAGAAATCCCTAGAATTAGGCCAAACCACAATCATGCACTCAACATCTCCGTTGAATTTATGGGTAAGATCGTACCACTCTCTCTTGTCGATAATGGATCCTCCTTGAATGTATGCCCATTAAGAACATTCAAATTCTTAGGACTAAAGGAAAGTGACCTCGCTCCAACTGCCATTACGGTACGTGCCTATGATAATACCCGTCGGGAGGTGACGGTATCCATAAAACTTGTAATAGGGGTTGGCCTTATAAACCATGTCGTTGAATTCCAAGTTATTGACATCCCAGCTTGTTTCAACCTGTTGCTTGGATGACCTTGGCTCCACATTATCAAGGGTGTGTCTTCCTCACTCCATCAGAACTTGAAGTTCTTCGCCGATGGACGAGTTATCACTATTTTAGGTGACGAGGATAATATCGAGGGTGCGAGTACCATCAATCCAGTCCTTGAGAAACAACATGGGTCAAATGATATGATCCTATCAGGATTCCGAATTGAGCCACTTTTACTCCCAACAAGGGATGATTTTAGAGAAAGTGTTTGTCTAGAATACGACCCTCATGGCAACGTTAATGTGATTCAAATGTTTAGAAACATGCATTTCATGCCCAGACTGGGGCTAGGACAAAGACATCAAGGGATAATTGAGCCCATTGAACTGAAAAAAGCTTTCAGTCCTTGTGGTTTGGGGTATCAACCATCAGAATAACAGCTCAGAATGATTTGCCAGTCACGACCAAAGAGAATATTAGATTGCATCCAGACTATCCCAGGTGATTCCTTGAATGGATAATTCATCAAAGAAGGTGAAGACTTTCCCTTTTGTGACTTTTCAGAACCGTGGTATGACCATACAAACAAGAAGATGAAGCCTGGAATGGAGTTATTTTTCCAAGACAGCTAACCATGGGACAAAACTTCCTAACACCATGTACAACCACTCATCAAAGACACCGCAGATTCCGGGGGAAGTGATTTCAAGGATTTGTTTGGCTTGCAGACACTAGGGCTGATACTCTGCATGGTTCATTCAGGCACTACATCACTGGATCCATCCCACCTGATTAAAGCTGCTGATACACCTCTCCTCAACTAGCTTGCTTCGCCAGTTCTACCTATTGAAATCCCACCTAACCCCAATGTTTACCCAATCTCTTCTTTTGTTGTCTATCCTTGCGCAAATGTAATCGAGACCTCCTTTGATAAGGTTCTCAATGCTGTTTTCCCTATCAATGAAATAAACGAAGATTTTGAGTATCTTGTTGTGCCTTACATTAATTGTTTAGATTCTACTCAAATTTTTTATGATGATGATTTTGCAAATGAATAATTCGTAATTGATCTAAATAAGGTAAATAACAAAAAAACATAACCGCGTTCAAGTTAATGAAGAAGCGACTGTTATCGTTAACCTCGGTTCTAGTAGCCAACTGCGTGAGATTAGGATAGGGGCTACCCTCGATGAGCATGAGCGTGCACAACTTGAAGAATTACTGAAGGAATTCGTGGATGTCTTTACATGGTCCTATGGCGATATGCCTGGCATTGATCCTGAAATAGCTCAACATGAGATTCCCACTCTTCCAGATTATAAGCCGGTTAAATAGATATTGAGAAAGCTCCGCACTGAATGGTCACTCAAGGTCAAAGAAGAAGTGGTCAAATAGCTGAATGTGGGCTTCATTCGTGTGATCGAATACCCTACATGGCTAGCCAACATAGTGACTGTGTCAAAATCTAGACGGAAAGTTTGGATGTGTGTAGACTATCGGGACTTGAACAAAGCCTCTCCAAAGGATGATAACCCGTTACCTAATATCGACATGATCATGGACAACACAACCAGTCATGCTCTCAAGTCGTTCATCGACGGGTTTGTCGGGTACAACCAAATCAAAATGCACCAAGATCACCAAGAAAAAAATCGCGTTTATCGCCCCATGGGGAACCTTTTGCTACACTGTTATGCCATTTGGTCTCAAGAATGTTTGGTCTACCTACCAAAGGGCTTCCATGACCATCCTGCATGATCTGATTCTGTAAGGACACAAATTTCCAATTGAGTCCATGTATTGTGTTGGCTCAATTCCGGATAAAAACATTTATTCATAGGATATTATGTAATTGTAATACTCTCAAGCCTATGAAGTGTTTGTTGAAGACGTAGCGGCAAAGAGTATAAAGCTTCCTCAAATATGCCGATTTGCGTGCCTCGTTTCTACGTCATCAACCATGGTTCCATGCTCCCAAGGTATGAATGCAATATTATATATATAGGAGCTTGGAACAAGTTTATTGGGTGTTAGGTTTTATAAAAACTGCGTTTTGTTTTAAGAAAGAATTAATTAAAACTTTAAATAAATGTTTATAAAGTTTTCTGGGCTTAAACAAGAATATTCAAACTTTCTATTTTTTCGTTCGATAGAGTCGTTCGAACGAGATTGTCGTTCGAACGAAAATGTCGTTCGAACGAACCTGCCAACGAGTTCCCATATTAGGCCACTGACATGTCGTTCGATATGTCGTTCGAACGAGATATCCAACGAGATTCTAACGAGTTCAATCTGGATCGTCGTTAGAAGTCTCGTTCGAATGAGATTTCGTTCGAACGAAATGTCGTTCGAACGAGATGCCAGGCGGGAACAGTTTTTGGCAATTTTTTGGCAGTTTTGCACCCACTTCCCCACTTGGTTTTTAACCAACTTTTTCAGTCTTTAATATGTGCGGAAAGAACATTTTCTAATCCAACTTTTCCAATCTATTGTCATCTCTTAGAGAGAGTTTGAGAGCAAAAAATGTTTAGGAAAATGTTCATGTTTTGAGTGAGATTTTTAGAAAAAAAAATTTCCATCACTCTAGTGTTTACACCCAAATGAGTTTATTCCAAGTTCTTATATACATATCAAATTGCTTGGAGTTTGGCACCGGTTTATCTCTTCCGTTTCAAAGAGAAGTTTTGGTTTGCTTCTACATCCATCAAAGAAGAAGACGTTTTGTTGCAATTCTACCCACTTGGAGAAAGGCTCCTTGCTCGGGTGACGGTGACCATATAAAGTCCTATCGGTGGATTCCGAGACCGCGGTGGTGTTCCAAGGTTATTCGCTAGGAAGAGGTGTCTACAAAAAGAAGCGTCGAGGCTTGAGAGGGATCAAGTCGTACGTTGTAAGTCTATCTGTCTTGTAATTGTAATTCCGTATCTAGTGGATTTATGGCTAGGGCCGTCTGAGGTTGTTTCCCATCTTGGGTTTTTCCTCGTACATCGCGGCGTAGTGTGATTGGTTTATTTTATCTTGCAAAATAACGTAGAACGCATGTTTAGAATAATTCAAGATAAAATTTGGTTTAAATCATCACACTCATTTAATTTGGGACTTATATTAAATATTGGGTAAAGTTTATTTAATTCAAGTCATTTGCTAAAATTTGGTTTCGCCTAATTTGCTAATATTGATAAATATGACTTAGGCAAATTCTAGGACTTGGATTAATTAATTGGTTTAAGTGAATATATTAATTGTTTAATTTTACTTCACTTGGTGTAATTTTAATTTGTTTAAGGAAATTAAAATTTGTTGTGTTTAAAGTTGAACCATCACCTTTACGCTTCCGCATCGAGTTGAATTTATAAAAAGGAAATAAGCGTTTTCAAATTGGTATTAGAGCCGGAGCGCTAAGTTATCGCGTTAAAGATCCGTTTTTCGGCTTTTTGTATTTTCTTACCTTTTTAGGTGGTTCAATTTTTTATCACTCTCATTTTTTTTCTCTCAATGGGACGTCTTAATGAAAATTTGTCCAATTTTAATGAAAATAAATTTTTTTTTTCGAGAGGAATTAAATGGGCTTAACAAATGTAACGAAAATTTAAAGGAATTAAATTTGAGATTTGTAAAAAGAATTAAATTTCTTTAAAATGAAAATTCTTGTTTTAAAGCTCAGATTGAGTCTTTGCAAATCTCCTTATCTCAAAAAGATATTTTTCGTGAAAAGCTCATGGACTTACATTCAAATTTTGATATTTTAGAAAAGTCCAAGAAATAGAGTGAAAATCGTGAAAAGACTCTTAGGGACAAGTTTGCTCATATTGAGGGAGAGCGTGTTAACCTTCTAGGAATTATTGAAAATTTAAAGAAGGAGTCCCATAATTTTGAGGAGTCTAATTTATTACTTGGGTCCGAAATTTTAAATTTGAAAAATGACTTTCAAGACTCTAGTAGTTGTTCTAATGGTTCTAGCACATCATGCTCAAATTCTTCCATTGCTAAAGCTAAAACCATTGTTTGTTTTAGAGGGTAAACTTTGTCCAAGGACTTTAAAAAGGGTCACACCTTAGGTAACATTCCTCATGTTTACACATGCTTGCATTGTGGTAGGAAAGGTCACCTTAGGTCATATTGTTTTGATCTTAAAACAAGTCCAAGGAAATCTTTATCTAGCATTTCATTATTTCCCAATCCCCATCATTTTAAATATAAATCTATATGGTTTAGGAAATCATTATTAAATGCGCTAGATACAAGATTTGTTGATTCTCATTTACTATCACATGAAACCTCCCTTGCTAAATTTAAAGGTTGAATGTGTTAGTGTTTTATGCATACTCTAGCTTTTTGTGCTTCATATTATATATCATTGCTAGATGTATGCATGTTTGGTAATTTTCTAGTCATTGCCTTATTTCATATCACATGCTAGAAATTATGACTTGTTTATCTTTTTGTATTATATTTTGTGTTTGAATTAATTGAAAAATATAAAAAGATTTTTGTTTATCATTTGTGTTTTATTTATTTCATTTAATCTTAATGAAAAATAAAAATGATTTTTGTTTATTCTTTTGAGTATGTATATTTATTTTTGGTGAAAAATGTTAAAAACTCAAAAAAAAAAAAAAAAAAATTATGTGTGTATTTTAGTTTGACACACTTTAAGTGGCATATACTTGTGTTTGAATTCCATCTTTTACGCTCCCACGTGGCTAGAACTTTTGGTTTAGATTTTCAATCCTTAAAATGTTCTTTACCATGTTTTATATGGAGTAGTTGGATTTTGTATTGTTTAAATGGATTCTATTTTTATATGCCTCTTTTCACACATGCGCGAACTCTTTTGAAATCTTAATGTCACATGTTATATTTGAGCTTTTTGAAGTGTTCTCCTACCAATCTAGTCATCTACATATCTATGACCTAGGAGGACTAGTGCATGTCAAAATCCGTTGCACGTGAGCTTTGTGAGATAAAAAAAAATTATATATATAAATGTGCACGGGGAAGGGCTCCGAAAGGATGAATTAAATCCTTTGCGACAGTAAGCCACCGTTTATTGGATCTAAAAGAAATACGTGATCCAAAGGCCTAAAAACAGAATATTTGGCATTAAAAAGAAAACAATTGCCAAGGCCTATGTTTGTTTGATATATTCATTCAAAAGAAAAAGAATATATATGCTTATTGAGGGAGAATTGGATGGTATATCAACGGTTTGCACAATGTCCGTTTATCCTTGTTGTCTTTAATGTCATGACTCTATTTGGTTTGTAGAATCATCATCATGCTAGGCTTGTATGCATTGTGTATGTTTGTTCATTGAGTTCAATCTTCATATTGTCCCATGAGGTTATATTTAAATGTGATAAAGTTTGCAATCAAATGAGAACTCCGTGAATGTTTATTAAGTGTTTGGGTCTAAATTTAATTGTTGCTAGTTCACACCCCAATACTTACGTTTCCATATGATAAATTTTTTCCATACGAGTGTGCAAACTTATTGTATTTTGTGTTATATGTGTGTTTATATCTATATATATATGCAAGTGCTTGATTGGTATATTTCTAGTTTATATATATATGATATCTGTTTGTCTTTTCCTTGCTTTTATTGCCCATATGCTTTAATGTCTTAACACTTTAAGCTTCAACGTGTTTATTAGTTCTTTATCCTTTGCATATTCCTGAAAAAAAGGGGGAGAAATGATAGGGGGAGAAATGTTATCTAATCCTATTATTATCGTATCTTAGTTTGGGGGAGATTTATCTTAGGGGGAGACATCTTTCTAAGTAGGTCATGTGTTTGATAAAAGGGGAGAATTAATTTAGGGGGAGTAATTAATTAAAATTGCATTTAATACTTTGATATTCCCTATGCATTTGATGAGTTTGCTTAAGTGTGCACGATTTCTTCTAAAGCGGCATTGTTTAATGGCAAAGCGTTTGATCCTTGGGTTGAGTCAAGTTTGGGTGGGTTATGTTTTGAGTCTAGTGAGCTTGACGGCCCTTTAGGATTTTTGTTTGGTTTTTGTCCCGGAATAGCCAAAGGGAGAGATTTGTAAGGACACAAATTTCCAATTGAGTCCATGTATTGTGTTGGCTCAATTCCGGACAAAAACATTTATTCATAGGATAGTATGTAATTGTAATACTCTCAAGCCTATGAAGTGTTTGTTGAAGACGTAGCGGCAAAGAGTATAAAGCTTCATCAAATATGTCGGTTTGCGTGCCTCGTTTCTACGTCATCAACCATGGTTCCATGCTCCCAAGGTATGAATGCAATATTATATATATAGGAGCTTGGAACAAGTTTATTGGGTGTTATGTTTTATAAAAACTACGTTTTGTTTTAAGAAAGAATTAATTAAAACTTTAAATAAATGTTTATAAATTTTTCTGGGGTTAAACAAGAATATTCAAACTTTCTGTTTTTTCGTTCGATAGAGTCGTTCGAATGAGATTGTCGTTCGAACGAAAATGTCGTTCGAACGAACCTGCCAACGAGTTCCCATATTAGGCCACTGACATGTCGTTCGAACGAACCTTCTGTCCGAACGAGATATCCAATGAGATTCTAACGAGTTCAATCTGGAACGTCGTTAGAAGTCTCGTTCGAATGAGATTTCGTTCGAATGAAATGTCGTTCGAACGAGATGCCAGGCGGGAACAGTTTTTGGCAGTTTTTTGGCAGTTTTGCACCCACTTCCCCACTTGGCTTTTAACCAACTTTTTCAGTCTTTAATATGTGCGGGAAGAACATTTTCTAATCCAACTTTTCCAATCTATTGTCATCTCTTACAGAGAGTTTGAGAGCAAAAAATGTTTAGGAAAATGTTCATGTTTTGAGTGAGATTTTTAGAAAAAAAAATTTCCATCACTCTAGTCTTTACACCCAAATGAGTTTATTCCAAGTTCTTATATACATATCAAATTGCTTGGAGTTTGGCACCGGTTTATCTCTTCCGTTTAAAAGAGAAGTTTTGGTTTGCTTCTACATCCATCAAAGAAGAAGACGTTTTGTTGCAATTCTACCCACTTGGAGAAAGGCTCCTTGCTCGGGTGACGGTGACCATATAAAGTCCTATCGGTGGATTCCGAGACCGCGGTGGTGTTCCAAGGTTATTCGCTAGGAAGAGGTGTCTACAAGAAGAAGCGTTGAGGCTTGAGAGGGATCGAGTCGTGCGTTTTAAGTCTATATGTCTTGTAATTGTAATTCCGTATCTAGTGGATTTGTGTCTAGGGCCGTCCGAGGTTGTTTCCCGTCTTGGGTTTTTCCTCGTACATCGCGGCGTAGTGTGATTGGTTTATGTTATCTTGCAAAATAACGTAGAACGCATGTTTAGAATAATTCAAGATAAAATTTGGTTTAAATCATCACGCTCATTTAATTTGGGACTTATATTAAATACTGGGTAAAGTTTATTTAATTCAAGTCATTTGCTAAAATTTGGTTTCGCCTAATTTGCTAATATTGATAAATATGACTTAGGTAAATTCTAGGACTTGGATTAATTAATTGGTTTAAGTGAATATATTAATTGTTTAATTTTACTTCACTTGGTGTAATTTTAATTTGTTTAAGGAAATTAAAGTTTGTTGTGTTTAAAGTTGAACCATCACCTTTACGCTTCCGCATCGAGTTGAATTTATACAAAGGAAATAAGTGTTTTCAGATTAATAAAGAAGTCGAGGTCTACGTGGATGATATGATTATCAAATCCAAAACTAGAGAATTTCATGTTCCTTCCCTTCGAAAGTTCTTCAAACGATTGCGATGATATCAGATGAGACTCAATCCACATAAATATGTATTCAGCGTTACAAAGGGGAAACTCTTGGGATTCATAGTCAGCGAGAAAGGGATAAAAGTAGATCCTGCCAAGCTGAAAGCCATACTTGAGATTCCACCTCCCCGAACGGAGAAAGAAGTCCATGGATTCCTTGGAAAATTGCAATACATAAGTTGGTTCATCTGCCAGCTAACCTCCATCGATGAACCTATATTCAAACTCCTCTGAACGAATTCAACGAAGGTTTGGAACGAAGCCTGTCAATAAGCTTTTGATCGAATCAACTAATATCTAGCCCAACCTCCGGTACTCACGAAACCACAGCCTGGTCTCCCCTTTCTTCTATACCTAACCATAATTGACACTACAGCTGGGGCTTTGATAGCCCAATAACTTGAAGATTCCTGTAAAGAAAGATCCATCTATTACGCCTCTCACAAATTGGCTGGGTACGCAGTCAACTACACTGCTTTGGAAAAAGAATGCATCGCGCTTGTTTGGGTCACCCAAAAGTTGCGACACTGCATGCTCGCCTTCCCCATCAAACTTGTATCCCGAATGGACCCCATCAAGTACCTACTTGACAAACCCGCCTTATCTAGCCGAATGGCTCGATGGTTGATGCTTCTAACTGAGTTTGATATCGTGTACGTCACGCAGAAAGACATAAAAGGAAGTGCCATCTCTGATTACCTCGATGATTACCCCACAGAAGAAGCTGATGAGTGGATCTCCTAATTCCCAGATAAAAACATCCTCTACGCTGCTCAAGATGACCTTCGATGGAAATTGTTCTTTGATGGCGCTGTAAGAAAAAGGGATATGGCATCGGGATACTTCTGATCACCCTAGATGACTCCCACACTCCCATCACTATCAAATTAGATTTCCCCTACACCAATAACATGACTGAATACATGGCGTGTACGGTATGCCTTAAAGTTGCTCTCAAGAAAGGAATTCAATTCCTAGATGTCTACGGGGATTCTGCCCTCATCATTGGTCAAGTCCTCAGAAAATGGAAAGTCAAGGACGAAAAACTCTAACCTTCCATGCTCACTTAGAAGAACTAGCCTCCCAATTCCAAGACATCACCTTCCATTACCTACCTCGAGCAAAAAATAACCTAGCCGATGCCATTGCTACCCTAGCCTCCATAGTCGACCTGCCCGAAGGAATAACAATGGCCCCCTTCCTAGTTCAAAAGCAAGATAAACCAACCCATTGCTACCATATTGACCTCATCACCACAGAAGATCCCGAGTTAGGCAATTGCTGGTACTATGATATCTGGCACCTCCTCAAGCATGGTAAGTATCTCGAGGGTTCCAACAAAAAAGATCGAGTAACCTTCCCGAGATTGGATAGCCAGTACATCATCTGTTATAAAGAACTGTTCAAGAGAAACTTCGATGGAACCCATATACACTGCATCGCAGGGGCTGACATTGAAGAGGTAATGCAGAGAATCCATAGCGGGGAATGCGGGGCCCATATGAACAATCACATGCTTGACAAGAAGATCATACGATGAGGCTACTACTAGACGACCATAATCCAGGATTGCACCGCCTATGTCGGAAGATGCCTCAAATACCAATAATTCTCCAACCTTTAACACCTGCCTTTGTGTGAATTATACAACATGACTTCTCCCTGACCGTTCTCCACCTGGGGCATCGACATTATAGGGAAGGTTATACCCAAGGCCTCCAATGGGCATGTATTCATCCGAGTTGCCATTGATTACTTCATTAAATGGGTCGAAGATGAGTCATACACAGTCCTAAATGCCAAGAATATGGCCAAATTCATCAATAAAAACATCATATGCCGATATGGGGTCCCGCACAAGCTAGTGTCAGATAATGGGTTGAATTTTAAGGAAAAAGTCATAGAAGTGGTCAACGAGTATGGGATTTAGAGACACAAATATTCTCCCTACTAACCTCAGACCAATGGTGCAGTCGAGGCCGCTAATAAAAACCTCAAAACCATTATCAGTAAGATGACCGAAAGTTGTCAAGATTGGGTCGATTGAATCCCTTACGCCCTCTAGGGCTACCAAACCTCAATCCAAATTTCTACTGAGGCTATCCCTTACTCTCTAGTTTATGAAATGGAAGAAGTCCTACCCATGGAGTTAGAAATACCCTCATTACGCATCATGCTTGAAACCAAGGTCAGCGAAGAAGACTAGTACCAAAGTCGTCTTGACAAGTTGACCCTCCTAGATGAAAGGAGATTTAAAAGAGCCATACCGCATACAAGGGTACCATCGCCGTATAACGCGATAATTCAATAAGAGAGTCAAGGATCGCGGTGTAAAGAGGGGGATCTATCCCTTAAAGAAATAGTAGAGCCCATCTGGGACCCCAGAGGGAAATTCAAGACCAATTGGAGCGGCCCATACATTGTGAAGAAGATCTTGTCCGGCGGTGCTGCCATGCTTACCGACCAAGATAGAGAAGAGATGGCTCGTCCAATCAATCTGGACCCTCTCAAGAAATTTTACCCCTAGTCTGAAATCTCGGTGCGCTACGACTCTTCTCATCTCCTTTCTATTCTAAAAAAAATTCATTTCCCTCTACCCAGAACTACGTGGGCCTGATCCTCTGCAAAAACCATTTTCAAACAAACTAAAAAATTTGAAAAACCCCCAGAGGTAGGTAGGTAGCTCATACATCTTACATGAGCACGTCCCTTTCTTTTTCATAAAAAACTATTATTTTCTTATCCCCGAGAACGATAGTTCATTCTAGCATATATTTGACCAAAAGGATTATGCATGCCTTAGCGATCGGTATTGATAATTCAAAATACAAAATTCATTAAAAGGCATAATTGGATGATCAAAAACTTGTTTATTTCACTAATAAGAAATTATGGTACAATTACATAAGAAAAGGAATGGATAACTCCCTTCCCCCTACCTTCTTAAAAAGACAAATAAATTCCTAAATTTATTCCCCATTACAAAATAAACTCTCCAAGAGTCCTACCCACAGCCACAAGGGGAGCCCGCTCTGTCATCATCTACATCCTGGGGTCCCCAAGCTTCCCTTGCCTGAATGGAGTGTCGTAGACGCTCCATGGATCGATAAGCTCGAACCAACTTTGGAAAGACCACAACACCTCCCTCCATGGTATCAGATAAGGCAAGCCACCTTTGTCCAGTCAACATCTTGCTAACTACTCTTCTCCACAACCACTTCATATAATCCCCAGGGATGTGCCAAACTCTCCCAACAGACTAAGAGGAATGGGTTGACGAACGCCGAATCTCCTATAAAGAGCCGAGACGCATGCACAAACGCTCTGTCAAATCTTCTACCGGAAAGAAATTGAGTGTCCCAGGTGGCACAATCTGCTCCTAGCCAAATTAGTGTAGAATACGCCAAGGGAAATAGAAAGAGGTCTGTGTGAGACCAACCAGCGGAACATACGGGTATTCTCCCAGTTCTAGAATAGGCAGCAGCTGTCCCCACCAAGGCACTGACCAGTACAAATTTAGAGCCGCATGCTCCACAAACCAGTTTTCCTAGCTCTTAATATCCATACCAATACTAATAAAATAGCACGAAAATAGGTTGGGTACAACTGACAAAGGATATTCTGAAGGAGTCATCTGGCGGAATCTTTCAGATAACCACATGAACAGCATCATAGGGCTACCCCTCAGAAAGTCAGAACTACCTTCTAGACAGGAATCCAGACCATTCAGAGTCTCCACCACTATCACCGCCGCAGGATTGCGACGGTAGGACATCCATAAAGTAATAGTTGCAAGTTATAGATCCACCAATAGTTCCCCAGTCACCAGCAATAATTTTGAAACTAGGCCCAAAACGATGGCTCTGGTATATCCAGCATCACCAACCTCCTGTCAATGTACAGACTGCAGCATCGCCAGAAGAGAAATAATTCCTCTAGTAACCAAGGATCTGCCTGCCAAGAGCGAGACGCTGAAAAGTCCAACCAACAGCTCCCGAGAAGATCGGGAAAACTCAGGCATAGCAGTCGCCATAATAGGATTTACTCCCAATATGGAAAAAAAATCCTCATTAGTCGGACAGACTTCTTCCAAGACAAAGAAGAATACAGGGTCTTCGGGGTACCAAAATTGTACCGTCGCCATCAGCATGTTCCATTTTATGGGTCGATTATGCCATAAAGAGACTCGATGCATGTTGAAAGCATCGTAGTCGACATTATAGGAGCACATCGCCTCCGTCTCGAGGTAGTTGGCAAACTCAACACCACTAGGGAGAGACATCTCACAGAAAAGGAAAGATAGAATGTGAGGGTGTGATGAAAACACTCCACCTTACCCTTATTTTATACTTAAAAACCCTCACAACAGACATAACCGTGGTAGAAATCGGAGGAAATCCTGCCCCATAAAGTATCGAAGGATGAAGAGAGTACCAGTCAAAAACTTGATTGATTAGACTAGACTGACCTACCGATAGGCAGGACAAGGTGTTTGTCGATCGACAACCACCTATTTTTAGAAACATTCCCTTTTCCTCTTTTTTCAAAATCAGAAAACTCAATAAAAATGAATTGATATTCTCAAACAGAGTTTCAAATTCACTTTTTATCTTTATATAATTCCTCATTGTGAATAAAAATTCCTTTCAAAACTTCCAAAAAGATTTCCTTTTTACAGTCTCAGCAGCAAAGTAAAAAGCGCATGTGCATGTATTCATTCATTGATCATTAACAGAAGATAATAAAAAACTCCATTGCATTGCATAGATATTTTTCTGTGTTACATCAATTTTGCAGGAAAATAAAGAAAAGCAAAAACAATGGGACTCAGCTCGAACCCACATTCTCTCTCTCTCTCTCTCTCTCTCTCTCTCTCTCTCTCTCTTTAAGAATTCCCACCCATGCGACGCTCTCTCTTTCCCCTGCGGTGAGATGATGCACCACCGCTACTCGAACCAAACTTCTCCCTGGATGAGGAAGATGACACCAAGAAAGAAGGAACAGGAATCGCGTCCCGAATATGGGTAGTCGTTGAAGATATCTAGTCCCTAATATCCCTCATCCAAATGGTGGACACACGAACATACTGCAAGAAAAGGAAAAATCAGTATCAAGCAGAAAATATCAAAAGAAGCCAAAAAAAAGGAAAAGAAAAGAACAAAAGGATATACCAAAGGACGAAGAACCTCCTCTGTCAAGCCCAAATCCTTCGAGTCCATCGCATGGGGATGATGAAATATAGGAACCATCCCTCCATCAGTTCTCCGGATGTTGTATGAAGGGGTATGCAACCTCACAAATAGGACCTCCGAAGTCGCTGCCGCCACAGATGTCGACGGACCGCCACCGCTGTGGGAAGACCCCACTGGCTGACTCGAACCTGCAGGAGGGAAGGGCAGGGCATTATATATGTTGGGAGACATCATCCATCTCGTCACGAAGTCCATATAATCATACAACACAGCCTTATCGGTGTACAATAGATAGGAGTTTCCAATCATCGCTATAATCCTTGCATCCTCTGGCAACAGCCACTCCCGCCTCATAGACATAGAGGGCCTCATAGGTGGCACCACCACCTCCTCCTTAGCGATCTGTCAAACCACCCTCTCCCCGAGATACCAAGAGTGGCCAAACTCATGCGCTAGCAAATGCCTCATCTGAGCGTTCACCCCAGTCAACCCCATGTCCTGAACAAACATCCCCTAAGGGTAAAAGGTCACCTGAAAAATCTCCAACAGATATAAGGCAATATTGAATCAGAGCACACAAAGACATATGCTACAGAAAGGAAACAAAATCTTACCCTATCACTGGTGAGGCCATTCAAGACCTGATGCACCACCTCCAGATAAAGAGACTTCCTCGACTGCCAATTGGCCTTTCGCCACCGATACAATCGACAAAAGTCCCCAACGGTCTCATACTTCAGAGAAATTAGCTGGGTATTACACCCAATCACCTCATAGAACCACGTCTGCCAAAGACAAGAATCCACAACCAAAAGAGATGCATAAGGTAAAAATGAATGCATGAAAGGAAAATACGCAAATTAAAGAATACCTCAAGTAAATACGTGGCTCCAGTGAAAGACTGCCAGCAACACCGTTGTAATGCATTCAGAGAAAAATAAAGGGTTGCCAAAGTCAAGCTTCCCCAATCATAGAGAGGGATGTTCAAAAATATCCTCAAGTATGGTAAAAATAATAAATGGACAACATCGCCGCTCAAGGCCACCGAAAATCCCCCCAGCACTATCAAAATAAACAACCGGGCCATGTATCTCACCTGCAGCCCGTCCTCCGAGTCAATCACCCTACCCAGCAAAACATCCCTCAGTAAGGACAGTCGAATAGAATCCCCAGATACTATCCTCCCCACATAATCAAACGTCGCATGCGCCACTTTTGACCTCACCCATAAAGAGCTATCCACCTCTATCTTCTCTCCATCATAATCCAGCCCCAGCAGCTGCTACACATCTATTGGAGTCACAGTCATCTCCCTGAAACCAAAATGGAGGGTGTGGGTATTGTCCCACCACTTCTCCCCCAGAGCGCATAAAACTTCCGTCGTACGAGGCATCTCATCCAACACAGATGCCAACCTCCCAAAGCCTGCTGACGATACCACCCAATGCACCATAGGTGGAAGGTGCTCCCAGACATCCTTAAGCCCCGTCGTCCCGCGGGCCCGTATGGTCGACAAAGAAACATCAGACTACTAAAGAAAAACCTTGTCAAAATCCAAGAAAAAAGGAAATCACCGAAAAATAATGCCAAAAGTCATTTTACTTACATAACCACAAGGGTTCACCACCCTCGAAGAGAAATGACGGGACGACTCCCGCAGAAAAGTCCGCTAATCCGCAACTGGCTCGAATGCATCAAAAGAGTTCTCACTCCCCAAAGTAAGAGGGGCTCTGTCCCTCCATTCAACGTTCGACCAGTCGTCAATAGGAAACTACTCCCGATGTACTGCAATTCTCACAAAAACGACCATTTTTTAGATTGCGGAATACTAGAACGATTTGCAGAAGAAATTTGCAGAAGAAAATTACAGAAATAGAGAAGGAAAGAAGCTGCAAAAAATGAGGGTAACCCCCCCTTTTTATAGGATGCCAAGGGCCATGCCAATCAGCACTGCACCACGACCTACCGATCGACACTTCTCCTTTATCTTCTCGAGGCAGTCCAAAAGTCTGTGCCACTGCCGAATGTCACCCTCCACACCATGTCGATCGACAATCGAGTACCCAGCCCAAATCAAAATCATGAGGTAATTTCCCCGGCAGAGTTCCCCGAGAGCATATCAACTTAAGCCCTCAGAATTGGCTTCGACCTGCAGAATTGGTCATCTTAACTTAAGCCCTCACAATTGTCTTCAACCCGCAGAATTGGTCATCTCAATTTAAGCCCTTAGAATTGGCTTCGACCCACAAAATTGGTCATCTCAACTTAAGCCCTCAGAATTGGCTTTGACCCGCAGATTTGGTCATCTCATCTCAAGCCCTCTGAATTGTCTTTGACCCGCATATTTGGTCATCTCATCTCAAGCCCTAATAATTGGCTTCGACCCGCAGAATTACTAATCTCGTCTCAAGCCCTCAGAATTGTCTTCGACCCACAGAATTGATTATCTCAACTTAAGCCCTCAGAATTGGATTTGACCCGCAGAATTGGTCATCTCAACTTAAGCCCTCAAAATTAACTTTGACCCGCAGAATTGGTTATCTCAGCATTAGCCCTTAGAATTGGCTTTGACCCGTAGAATTGGTCATCTCATCTCAAGCCCTCAGAATTGGCTTTGACTCGCAGAATTGGTCATCTCAATTCAAGCCCTCGGAATTGGCTTTGACCCGCATAATTGGTCATCTCAGCTTAAGCCCTCAGAATTGGTCATCTCAACTTAATCCCTCAGAATTCGCTTCGACCCACATAATTGGTCATCTCATCTCAAGCCCTCAGAATTATCTTTGACCCACAGAATCGGTCATCTCAACTTAAGCCCTCAGAATTGGCTTCAACCCGCAGAATTGGTCATCTCAATTTAAACCCTCATAATTGGCTTCGACCCACAGGATCGATCACCCTCATCCCTAAGTCCTCAAAATTGGCTTCGACCCACATAATCGGTCACCTTCATCTTCAAGTCCTCAGAATTGGCTTCGACCCGCAAAATCGGTCACCCTCATCTTCAAGCCCTCAGAATTGGCCTCGATCCTCTAAATTGGTCATACTCTTTCAAAGCCATCATGCGGTGTCTATTCGATGTCTATTATTTATTCCAAACTCACCCGTCGAGGGCTCTATAAACACCTCATTCTAGCACCTCCTAACCTCTCCTTAAGTCCCTAGCACCTCCCTTCATCACTACAAACCTAAGTCATACCCCGAGTACTGACCCAAAGGCCATCGGGCACTCCCAAGCTCCATTTGACAAAAAGTTAAACTCTTTATCTCAATCGAGATTGAATGAATCCTCAAAGGTCACTGAAACCCCTTTCCAACGGTCCGCCCCGTGCGCGATTTTGACTTACGGTGCGGACGAACGACCCATTTTCCCCCAAAACTTGATCAGGAGGCCACCGGATGCTCCCGAGCTCCGTTTGACCAAAGTCAACTCTTAATCTTGACTAAGACTGAATTAATATTCAAATGCTGAAACCCCTTTCCAACGATCCACTCCAGGCCCAATTCTGACTTATAGTGCGAACGAACGATCCGTTTTACTCTAAAAGGTCACCGAACGCTTCCAGGCCCTAGTTAACCAATGTCAACTTCCAAAACCGAGTCAAAATATTTGGAATGTCGAAGTACGCCTCCTAACCTTTCCAACGGTCAGCCCCATGCGCGATTCTAATCTACCATGCGGCCGAACGATCCATTTGCGTCCGACGATCCCCCGTTCAACGGACCGGCAAATGCTTTCGAGACACATTTGACCCAAAGTCAACTCCCAGACCCGGAAGCAATCCAAAAGACTTTTGAAGGTCTCTGAAGTAACTTTCCAACGGTTTCCCCGTGCATGATTCGAATCAATGGTTTGCGCTCTACGATTGATTTTCTGAAGGAGCATGAAAGAAACTGCCAAACGGCAGGTTCTAAACCCTGCCTATCGGCAGTGTGCCTAAAAACACTTGCCAATTGGCAGGACCAGGACTTTGCCAATCGAAAATACCCTGGGCCTTTAAAAAGGAGGACTGACCTCATTGCAAAGACACAATATCTAAAATCCATCACTCTCAGTGAGGTCAGAAAACCTCTCTCGAAGTCAGCGTGATTTCCCCATCCAAATCCCTTTCCAACTTTCACCTTTCATCATCTTTTTCATCACACTAGGTGAATTAACTACCCTCCATCATCACTCA
Organism: Sambucus nigra; assembly: GCA_949130495.1. Lineage (NCBI taxonomy): Eukaryota > Viridiplantae > Streptophyta > Magnoliopsida > Dipsacales > Adoxaceae > Sambucus > Sambucus nigra. Next base: position 156,196,428 of record OX422207.1, on the reverse strand, counting down.
AGTGCAAGGACTGCTCTCCAACATCCAAAATCCAGCTCAAGATCTTCAAGACGTCCAACTTTCTCAGCTCTCTCTTCAAATTCACCTAAATTAGCATTAACTTCTTTTATTACTTAGCACTTTTATTCTCTCATTTCATATATCCTAATATACTTTTTATCCAGTATTATTGCACATCTCTTATTTTCATATAAATAAAACCCAAGAAACAAGAAAAAGAGGGTTTGCTCATAAATTCCAAATGGGAATTCTCACAACTAAAACACTCGTTTACACACACACACACACACACACACACATATATATATATATATAAGAGAAGTCCCCAGTTGGATTTATGGGATAAATCCCAACCCTCGTTTTGCATACGAACTACGTGGACTTTGATGCCTCTATAGGCTACATAGGCGTCTCGGGGTAAAACCCGAGACTCGAGTCCTATTCCTACTTTTTTTTCTATGTTTCCATATTCTTTAAACTTAACTCTCTTAGATATTATATGTTTATATATACATATATTTTTCTTAGTGGAGTATTATTACATACGTGTTATCGTCCCATTATAATGATGAACACTAGGATAATCGTGTACATCATATTTTCTACTATTACTTTTGGGAACAATCCTATTGATGACTCGCTTTATCTCTTCCATGATAAAAGTCGATGATTCCTATTTCCACTACATATAAACATGCACACATATCACGGGGAAATAAAGGAAAATAGTAATGACCAATGAGAGATCATAAGGGCGGAATGGGTGCCTAACAACTTCCCATTTCATAACTTAGACTAGAACCCTTTTCGAATCATTTTTGTTTCGTATGTATCACTATGTCTTTAGCTGTTGTCCCTTGGGATGGCTCCTTTTTCTTTTATCTATTTTAAGTAAAATAGACTGGTGACTCCATCTCTCTACATTTTCACCTCATCACTGACGCCGACCGAAGCCCTCCCGAGAGGGATGTGCGGGACCAAGATCCTCTCGACATTGAAGATACCATCTTCTCTGTGCCTCCCTCCATGAGGATCGGGGATGTCCACACTTGCATACTCTCCTATCAAGTCCATGTACCTCTCGTACCAAATCAAGGAATGTCGATTCGGAATATCTCCTCGAACCTTCAAACAAATAACACACAATGGAGGCAAACATAGTTCTAAGCCTTTGGAATAGACACATACCTAACATATCCAAATGATACACCAGTCCCACTAATACACAAAATATAATGAGTAACCCTAAGTTCTATTTTCTGGGGCACACATCCATACCTCACTGGAATCGTCAAGGTGGGATTTCCCTATGTGCAAAACCTCCCATGATAACAGGCAGCGTAGGTATGTTCACACACATAACAAGCCACAAAATAGGTATTTACAAAACCTATATATACATATTTTGAGTAGGCATACACAATACCTAACATATAAACCCGTATGCAGTATTTATCTCTCTCGAATACTCAACGTACTAATAATTCTTCCATAATGTTTATTTTATATTATTCGATCATATCTCACTACCTGAAGGGTCCCATCTACCCATTAAATTAATTCAATAGTTTTTAATTCACTTTACTACTAATTAAAGTCTTAGGTTATCATTCACTAGTCCCGTATTCCAAAATATAAATTCTCGATACGTCCCTCAATCGGTTAAACATCATCGATCAAGTCCCAATTTACCCTCATTAAGAACAATCGAGCCTTAATCATGTACCTACTGACCTTTCCCAAGTCTTTGTATAAATATTAAACTTATCTCAGAGTTTTTCCATAATTAATTTCTTAAAAAATTAAGCAATTAAAAATTTCAAGTAATAACAGGTCACCTGAATAGGTTCAGCAAGGTAGGCAAACCAGTTCGCTGCCAAACCAATTGAAGAGAGGGTCCAAACCAGTTCGAGTCCCTTGACAGTTCATCTTCCTCGTTTTATTACGTTTTCTCTGATTTTTATCCAGCGAAACCTTCATGCATAGAACCTAAACTCAAACATAAATCAACACATCATTAAAATCATAATAATTAGTAGTTCATCAATGGTTTGGCTACAAAACCCTAGTTTCACTTTTTCATTCATGTTCTTCAAGAAACCTAAATTTTAATCTCTCACAATCTCCTAAAAATTTAGATTTCATTTTATCAATCTCAGAAATCAAAGTCTAACATGAATCTTAATCATTAACAGGAATTCAAGACATCGTTTTATCTCAAAATTATGTGTTCAAGCTAGATTTCAACAAGTCCTACCATGGATATTATAAATTCTTTAAAAAATGCTAGATAAAACTTGGATTTGCAATAGCAAGTCTGATTTCATTTTTGTGTGATGAAGACGATATTCCCTTGCTTTGATCATAATTCTTGCAATTTTGGTGAGGAGAAAAGGTGTGACAGAACCTAGGTTCTTCTCTTCTTTCCCTCCAATGACCTCTCTTCTCTCAAGATTGTATTAACCCTATACTCTAAATCCAAGGGGATGATATAATCTTTCAATTTTTGGAGTTCTCTCTACCCTAGCCCATAAAATGATCGAAACGCCCTCATATGGTGTGGAGTTGGTCTAAAATCACCCCATGATCCAAAGAGTACACCAGGGTAAAATATTCTAACTATTTTAACCCATTAAGAATCAACCGTGACCTCAAAATCATCATCCGAGTCACTCTATAATAATTTCCTATCTCGACCTCATACAATCTACACGCGACCCTCGGTTGAGATATAACACTGTCATATCACTATCACTCGTTATGAAGTAAAATAATTATTTACTATTCACTTAGTAATTATATTCAATAAATTTTAATATTTATCTCTCGATTTATGTTTTAATCAACCCATAATATTTAATTCGATTAAATTATGGCACATGTGTAATTTAAAATAACCAAATTAATTATATTTTAATTACCCAAAAATATGAGGTATTACATACTTCCCCCTTACAAAGGAATTTCACCCTTGAAAGTGGGACATACCTAGGATGAATAACTTTGGATACTTCTCTCGCATGTCATCATGTCGTTCCTGCATCGACTCATCCACATCATGGTGCCCCCACTGAACTCGAACTAAGGATACCACCTTAGACCACAGCTTACACTCACTACGATCAAGTAAAGACACTGGTTTCTCATCGTGCGAGATGTCTGGCTATTAGTCGATCTCCTCTAATAGAATGTGCCAAAAATCTCTCTCTCTCCTTTGGTACCTCTTTAGCAATGACATGTGAAACACATCGTGAATCTGCTGTTAAAGCTCTTGTATTCCCAGTCTATATGACATTGGTCCTACCCTCTTAATAATTGGAAACGACCCTACATATCTCGATGCTAGCTTCCTTTTATTGACGAATCTTATAACCCCTTCATAGGAGACATCTGTACTAAAACATGGTTGCCAACCTCTAGCTCTAAGTGCCTCCTGTCTGCATCGACGTAACTCTTTTGCCTATCCTGAGCTATACGAATACACCCTTGAATAATCTTAATCTTGGAAGTGGTGTACTGAATCATCTCTGGTCCCAATAGTTTGTTATCCCCCACCTCTAACCAGCAAGCGGACAAACGATAAGGTCGTCCATACAGTGCCTCAAATGGTTCCATACCGATGGTGAATTGGTATGAGTTGTTATATGCAGACTCCACCAATGAAAGATAGTGCTCCCATACTCCATCGAAGTCAAGTATGGACGTCCCCAGTATATCCCCAATCATCTGATTAACTCATTTCGTCTGCCATCTGTCTGCAGGTGATACACTGTACTCAATCGTAAATCCGTGCCCACGACCTCTTAAAAACTCTCTCAGAAGTGGGACACAAATCTTGACTCGATTCGACATAATATTATATCTGCACTATCTCAGCAATAAACGACTATGCATACTGACAAAAGATCCACTATCACCCATATGGAGTTATGACCTCGCTGCGATATCAGTAGTGTGGTAATAAAATCCATGGAGATACTCTACCACTTCTATATTGGAATCTCGAGTGGCTGCAACATCCCCGTAAGTCTCTGTTGGTCTACCTTCACTAGCTCGCAGGTAGCACACCTCGAAACAAACTCTATTATGTCCACTTCATCCCCGACCACCAATACTGCCTATGCATATCCTAGTACATCTTATCTCGATTAAGATGTATCGTAAACTTTGACCCATGAGACTTTGTCATCACTGCATGTCTCAAATCCTCATTCTCTAAAACCAGAAGTCTCCCATTGAAGTGCAATCCTCCCTCAGAACAAATCATATATAAGTCAGCCCCATCCTCTAGCAACTGGCGTACTCTATCCTGGAAAAACTAATCCCCTACCTAAGTTTTCACTACCCGCATAACAATCTCGTGAGTGATAGTTAAAACGAACATATAAGCTCCGATGACCTCGTCATCATGTTAAAGATCCTTTTCCTTTTCCTTCCAAACCTCTACTATCTCTCCAGCAGGCCGTTGGATTAATGTGTATGCCACCAAGTTAGCCTTCCCAGGATGATACTGAATATCAAACTGGTAATCCTTCATGAACTCTAACCATTTCCTCTGCCTCATGTTCAGATCATTCTGTGTGAACATATATGGAAGTGATTTATAGTCCGTGAACAAGGTAAAATGTTGTCCCAAAAGTTAATTTCTTCAAACCCTTAAGGAAAACACAACCGCTACTAACTCCAAGTCATGCGTGGGGTAATTCCTCTTATGAGGCTTAAGCTTGCGAGAAGCATAATTTATGGCCTTTTCCTCCTACTGTAGTATGCCCCTAAGTCCTTGTAAGGATGCATCTATGTAAACATGGTACTCCACTCCTCCTTTAAGCAGTGGGTGTTGAGGTTAATTTGTCCTTTAGCTCATCGAAAGATAACTGACACTGATCGTCCCAAATAAATCCAACCCCTACTGAGTCAGATTCATCCACGAACCCACAATCTTTGAGAAACCTTTAATAAATCACCCATAGTATCCGACTAGTCATAGAAAAATGTGAACCTTGGTCGGTTTCGTGGGTCGTCCCCACTCCCTCACTGCCGATACCTTACTCAGATCGACCGTTATACCCCTGTCAAACACAATACAGCCTAGAAACTACACCTCTCGAAGATAAAACCCACACTTATAAAATTTGGAGTATAATTGGTGCTCCTGCAATGCTTGTAAAACCATCCATAGATGCTTGGCATGCTCCTCCTCCAAATAAGAGTAAACTAGAATATCTTCGATGAACACGATTACAAACTGGTCAAGGAACTCTTTAAAAACTCGATTCATTATATCCATGAACACTGCTGGTACTTAGTTAGCCCAAATGGCATCACCGTAAACTCGTATGACCCATACTGTGTCAAATAAATTATCTTATGAATGTCCTACTCTCTAACGCACAACTGATGATAACCCGGCCTCAAATATATCTTGGAGAAGTAAGTTGCTCCCCTTAGCTGGTCGAATAGATCATCGATTAGAGGGAGCGGGTACTTATTCTGAATCGTGACCATGTTCAACTACTTGTAATTGATACAAAACTAAAGTGATCCATCCCTCTTCTTGATGAATAACATCGACGCACCCCATGATGATGTACTCCATCTAATGAAACTTTGCCCCAGAAGCTATTGAATCTTCTCCCTCAATTCCCACATCTTAAATGGGGCCATACGATAAGATGCTCGGGTGATAGGCCTTGTACCCATTTCTAGGTCAATAACGAACTCAATTTCCCGTCTAGGAGGCAACCCGGGTATCTCCTGAAACACGTCCTCAAACTCCCTCACCACTAGAATCGATTTAAAAGGGATAACCGCCTCCTATCAGGTCTCCTCCTCGATGTAATACAAATTTGTTTTCGACTCTCCCTCAGAAAAAGGCATCTCCACTAGGAACTTATCCTACCCTAGGATAGAGAACACAATGGTCCTCTCAAAACAATCCACTATTGCTCGGTATCCTGCTAACTATTCTATACCCAAAATGACGTCATATACCCCTCTATATCTAACACTACAAGGTCAGTCTCTAATGATAATATCCCTACATCAATGTCCACACCCCTACAGATCGAGTGTATAAGTGAAACACTACCTATGACTCTACACACATAAGGAGACTATCTACTGTCTCTAATAGACTGATATATCGTGTAAATATGGTCGCTATGAAATAGTAAGATCCCCTATCAAATAATATCCTACCCTCAAGCTCGTGAATAGGAAGCGTACCCTCAACTGTCGGTGCAGCCTGCGGTAGAATTTCATCTCTAACGTTATATACACGACCATAATATAACTGCCCTCATTGCAGTGGGGATAGTGGAGCTGGTGCTACAAGTGGTAACTGCGCCTACTGCCCCTATTGGGTACCTTGTCATTGTGGTGCTCCACCCTGCCATGGACAATATCTCCTCTTGTGTCTTATCTGTCCATAAATAAAACATTGGCCTGGGAAGTCGCTCTACCTCTGGCGCTATCGAGGTCGCCCCTATTACTGGCCCTGGTGGACTCGACCCTGCTAGCCTCTCCTATTGTTCCGTTGTCCCAAGCGGACCCGAGGAACATATGTTGCTGCTACTGAGGACCCTACAGGCTCAGCCTAAAACTTCCCTCGGTTCGGTAGTCCCTAGATTTAAATCTCTTGGTCTGATCCCCCTATCGGGGAATTAATATTTGACCGTCCGATCGAGCGAAATTTTTTTGTCCTATTTCTTCCCGTCTTCTGCCACTACGCCCCTAAATTTCAGCCAATTCCAACGGTCCGATTGTTCGAATTGTTTTTTTGTGTTTGTATCTGATTAGAACTCTTTTCTTAATCAAATTTTCAATCCTTTATATATCACAATAAATTCTTGGCTCGACTTTTCAAATCATGTTTTCATCAACTTTTCAACCAAAAGACTTCTCCAAAATTATTTCCTTTCATCTACAAACTTTATCCCCAAACTTAATCAAGTGTTTGACTGAATATTTGAAGGCTAAATTAGTGTTTTCTCAAGATTGTTTAAGAACGTCTCTTTGTTAATTTTTTGAGAGGAATCCAACCGTGTAGTCAGATTTTCTTGATCTTAGTCTTAGTCATGAATACTTTATTCTCTTCCTTTGGTATTACGCGTCATAAGTGTCGCCTAAACTGTTAATCATGTTTTATTATAAAATCATTTAGTTACTTAATTAGAGAAAGTGGACACTTAATTTGGGACTATTTTTATGAAATCTTTTAATATGATTTAATCTTTGAAACCCTTGGATGCGTAGGTTAGATTATTGGATTTTCATGGTTTGGGGGATGTAGGTTTGCATGTAGAAATTATGGGATTAGATATATCTTATATTAGGATGCATACACACTTACAAAAAATTAGATGATTTATTAAAGAGAACGATTATATCATATTCAATATCATCGCATGTTTAATAAATGAACATTATTGAATATAATGAAATATGTTGAAAACAATGACGGTGCTATTAATTGAATTAAATTAAATTGGGACCTTTTTGATTAAATTGTTATGTTGTGCATATTGAATTGTGTATTGTGCGATTTGCTTTAATCATTTTTGCCATCACGGGGACGAGGGGATTTTGGGTAGTATGTTGCTCAACCCTATTTTTATGATGCTTACTAGGTATGGAACTAGAGGGTAGGCCTTGGATAAAATTTATGCTTGCTAGTTATGGAACTAGTTAGTGTAAATTCCCGAGAATTTGATATTTCGAGGTGAGGCAGATTTTTACGTTATATCGTCATTTCGTTAGCCTAGGCATGAGACTAGGACATGTTTCACATTGGTGATTCATCATATGTGTAGGATAGGACGTATGTATTTTTGGGGACCCTTAGGTATGGGACTAAGGGGTATTTTGAGGATGTCACATCGATTAAAAGGGCGGGGTAACTTGAAAATTGTGAAATTGAGAAGATGAGAATTAATGCCTAAGATAAAAACGGGTATTCAAATATGGGTGACATAAATAGCGAGGGCCGACAATTTAAACGGGACAGTCAACATTTTATATCGTGTCGTGTGTGGAACATTGTCAAATTGTGGGATCGACAGTTTAAATGGATCGGCGGTCGTTTTGACAAGGGGAAGCGTTAAACTTTGGTGGAAATTACCACTCGGGGCGGGAGGAATGCTATAATTAAAAATGAGACTAATGATATTTGGATTAATTTAATTAAATTAACAACTTGAGCTTTAGTTATTTAAAATTATATTGGTGTGCATGGTGAATAACAATTATTAAGTTTAGTTACTTTTGTGCTACTGCATTTAATTATATTCGTTTAATTAAAATATTCTATTGTGATATTTATTGCGTATAATGTTATTGTCTGGGTTCACGAACCCTATTTGAGGGGAGTAGTGTGTATTCATGCTCGGGGCTCTGACCTCGTGCGTTGACTAATGTTTTCAGGTATTAGTGCTGGAGTAGCTGCATAGGATTTATCGGATATCGCTTGGAGGTGAAACTAGAGATGCTTTATTTATTATTTTATTTAGTTTAATTTTCATTTTCGTCGTATTTCATTATGAGACTTCACTTGGGTTTTACTGGGCCATTCGGTTCCAAAATTTTTTGAGGATTTCAATTGGATTATTTACAGCCAGTTTATTATTCATATTTTAAATTAATTCATATTATTGGAGATTGAATTATTATTTGGATTTTTAGCATGTGATGGCTATCTTATCGCACAGTTGGTTATTATCATTTGGGATTGATTCAATTATTTATCATGTGGATTGATTTATTTATGTCTCATATTTGTATCATGCTGAGAATGGTTTTGTATTTACTCACACCCGGCTTAGTTTTGGTGGCGTCCGACGCTAGAAATAAGTCGGGTGTGACATCCTGACAATGAAAACGTGTTGAATTGATGACATTAGTATAAGTCCTCAATGCGAGGTTGCCTACAAAGTGTTGCCTAATCTTATAGGCTAGTCCATCGATAAACTTTATCTTCTTCTTATCTTTGCTATTCACCTCGTCTGGCACGAAATTATCCAAACGTGTGAAATCCTCCTGATACTCAGCTATGGAATGATCACGTTGGACCACCTCAATGAACTTCTTTCGCATCTCTACCTCAATGATTGGTGGAAAATATTGTGGCCAAACCACACCCAGAACTCAACAATGGACATAGTGTCCCTCTCCTCGGCAGTGGTAATAGGCTTCCACCGCTGTAAAGCTACCTTGGCTAGTATAAACGTGGCCATCATCTACTTCTTCACTTCTCTACAGTCAACCATGTGTAGGTGGCGCTGAATATCTTTCTTCTACTTGTGACATCCCGACTAATTAAATACCGGGTAGCTACTCCTTTATTAAATCAATACAAAATGTCAAGTTGGTTCAGTTAATAGCATCACTGTCGAAAACATTTTAAAGATTACTAACCACCTAGTATTTAAAAAGTAAGTTGCCAAATTTTAAGTTAAGTCTGATTAACATGCAAAAAGAATAATGGAAGAATAACATAAATCCATTCACCATAACGAAGTAATGAAATAACCAAAAATAGTAATAAGTCCGGAGGAAAAACTCCTCACAACAATCCCACAACTGAAAATATTATGACAAGTCTGAAACCTGAATTAATTACATGCCCGAAGTCTGAGTAACTGAAATAAATGAAATATCTCTAAAAGAAATGGGCGACATGCCCTACAACTGATAAATGCTGAATATAGAGTCAAGATATATGAAGCGTCTATAATCAAAGTCATGTAACTTCCACAAACAGCTACAGCTCGTCACCTGAATGAGGATTCTAAGCATGGTGTCCTTGTGGCTGGGCACCTAAAATGGTTTTTACAAAAACATAGATTTGAAAGCAAACGGGTCAGAGCCCGAAAGTGGAGAGTATTTTGAAAACAGCAAGTGCTTTAATAACATTTAAAACAATAAATGCAAGATACCTGTTAGGACGTGCTCTCACATGAAATACTCACCTCTCGTCTAACTGTGCACTCCTAACGTTCCTGTACCCATTCATGTGTTTTCTCATAACTATCTAGTTCAAAAGAGTTTCTAACACTTCTACTCGGTTCACGTTTTAATTTCCAACCTTAAAAATTAAATAGAGGGTTCTACTTTAATTCTCGGATTCCCAATTATTAACAAAACCATTTATTGATATCCGTCCCCTTTTATCTTTTCATAACGTTACAATTACTATACTCACAATTTAACATAGCAAATTCCTTTCCATTTAACCGTATATTATTCACATCATAAATATACAATACAAGCACCCCGAGGCTAAGCTGCGGTGCACACATACTCTGCTATCCATTCCGGTACATCACGTACATAAGGATCACGCATTCCGAATCTCTCAGGAATCGTTCTCAGATAACAACATCACAAACAATGGAGGCGAACACAGTCACATCACATGGGTCACGTACATACCTACGCTCCCACGATCAGCAGACTTATTAACATCCCAATAAGTCCTTCTCTGACCTATGTTCATCGAGGTACCAATCTAAATCCGGGCAACACAAGGATAAGAAGGCCCTAAGCGAACGTAAACCTCCCGTGATAGCAAGTATGGTAGGTATGTCATACACATAAAATTATATGCTAAGCATTCACACATCTTAGATATCTCAATATTAATAAAGGTATACTCTACATCTTTATACCATTATTCCAAATTTGTATATTTTACGTCTCCCAATAATATAAAAGTTAAACTGTCGACACGTCTCACGTCGTAGTTTCTTATACTTAAAACCTATCTAAAATAGATTATTAAGTTCCCAATCTTTATTCCTAAGGTCCTTACTTCTGCCCCAAACCTCATTTCATCAAATTATTCAAATTTACACTATTAACCCAAATATTATCTCACTTATCGAATTTCATTAGCTTAGAATGATTCCTCAAATTGAATTCTCATTAAGGTCCAAATTTCATAACCATGCCTACTGGTCTTCCTTAAGTTTAAGGGTATACATAAGGTCTCCAATAAAATTTTCCAAGGGTTACCACCATTAAAATTTAAAATAGGGAAAACTTTACTCATTCTGGGAAGGTCGATCGATCGACCTTTTCCTTCGATCGATCGATGGTGGTCGATCGATCGACTGATGAACATCGATCGATCGAATGCACCAGGTATGGCTACGGACTGCTTCGTTTTGCAGTTTTCAAATCATGCCAAAACATACTTTTAATGCATGAAACTCTAATATAACGTTATAGTATCATCATACAACCATCCTACAACATTATTAACGTTCTAAAATTAATAATTCGTCAACCAAGGGCTATATTTGGATCAAATCTTCATCAAGAACCCTAGTTTTCTACTTCTTTCAAGAACATTGATAAACCTCTTCTTAAATCCGTTTTTAGATCATCAAGGGTCATAATTTTGAATTCATAATTCGTCCAGAATGTTTCTACATGCAGTCCCTAACATAAATTCATAGTTTTAACCTTTCAATTCATGGGTCTATATCAATCTTCCAAGATAATTTCGATAATTCCTAAACAAGGAAAAGCATAGCATTGAATTAATTATAATTAAACCACTTGCCTATAATCTTTCTCTGAATTTGAGGTTGAATCTTGAAGGTTGAATTGCCTTTTCTCTCTCTCTGCAGAATCCTTCTCTTTCTCTCTCTCTCTACAAGTTCTTCTCAAGGTGTTAATGGAGGTGGGGATGGTTTTTGCCAAGTTATAAGGTTTCTAACTTCTCCCGTAGCCCACTACCTAAATTGGGGTTGGAAATGGCTTAGTGGGTTAATACTAAGTCAGTTTTTTAACTCTAATTTTCGTGGGTTTTAATTACCCAATTTCCGAAATTACCAAAATGCCCTTATAAGTTACCGGTATGGCCCAATAATGCCCCGGGACCCAAACTTAACCCCCGACTAGTGTTTTCTGCCTATTTCGACCCTTCCGAACACGTTGGCGCACTCAAAATGACCATACGGGTGATAAAAATAAAATTCATTTTTTAATTCAAATAATTATATTCCTGACGCGACTGTCACGCGCGTCCCAACAAAATTTCCCAAATTGCCGTATTTCAATCTCGCGACAATTTCAATATTTCCAATATTCATATATTGCCATATATACACATTTTAATCAAATACTAACTCACATCTCGTTAATATTTTTATCCGAATTAATTTCCAATTAATACACATATAATTCAATTAATCCCAAAAATAAATATCACAGAAAATACGGGGTATTACATACTTCCCCCCTAATAACTGAATTTCGTCCCGAAATTCGGAACTAGAAAGTACCTGGTAAGAACAACTCCGGATAAAGTTCGCGCATCTCATCCTCGCGCTCCCATGTGGACTCCTCGACATTATGATGTCGCCACTGAACATGCACTAACGGAGCGATCTTTGACCGCAGTTTCCGCTCACTTTGGTCCAAATTAGCAATCGGCCCCTCCTCGTAGGAGCTATTAGGCTGGAGATCGATGTCCTCCAAAGCAATATGAGAATGAGCTAAATCATCTCTAAGATATTTCCTTAGCGAGGAAATATGAAACACATCGTGAATCCGATGCAAATGCTCCGGTAACCCAAGCCTATACGCAAACGGTCCAATCCGCTCAATAATAGGAAATGGTCCCACATATCTTGGTGCCAACTTCCCTTTCTTCCCGAAATGCATAATCCCCTTCATAGGAGATACTCTGAGCAAAACCTGGTCCCCCACTTGGAACTCCCTGAAGAACCTCTTCGCATCAGCATAGCTCTTCTGCCGATCCTGAGCTACCCGAATGCGACTCCGAATCAATTCTATCCTCGTCGAAGTATCCTGAATCACTTCCCGCCCAAGTAGTTTGTTGTCCCCCACTTCCAACCAACATGCTAGGGAACGACAAGGTCTACCGTACAATGCCTCAAATGGAGCCATGCCAATGGTGAACTGGTAGGAGTTGTTGTAAGCAAACTCCACCAGTGGAAGATACTGCTCCCATCCACCCTCAAAATCAATGGTGCACATACGTAGCATGTCCTCCAACATCTGATTTGTACACTCGGTCTGCCCATCGGTCTGCGGGTGGTACGCCGTACTCAACCGCAACTCCGTGCCCATGACCTGCTGAAAACTTTCCCAAAACCGTGAAACAAATATCTTATCTCTGTCAAACACGATATTTAGGGGTACTCCGTGAAGTCTCACTATCTCTGTAATAAAGAGCTGGGCATACTGTCCCGCAGTGTAGTCTGTCCTTACGGGTAGAAAATGAGCACCTTTCGTCAACCTGTCCATAATTACCCAGATGGAGTCGTGACCTCTCTGTGACGTAGGCAACCCCGTGATAAAGTCCATGGAGATGCTCTCCCACATCCACATCGGGACCTCCAACGACTGTAGAAGTCCTGCCGGTCTCTGATGATCAACTTTTACTAGCTGACAAGTGGCGCATTTTGATACAAACACGGCAATATCTTTCTTCATCCCGCTCCACCAATACTGACGTCTCATGTCTTGGTACATTTTGTCCCCATCGGGATGTACCACGAACCGTGAGCCGTGCGACTCTTCCATCACCTCGTGTCGCAATTCCTCCCCTTCTGGAACTACCAGTCTCCCATTGAAGCGTAATCCCCCGTCTGAGCTAATGGTATAGGATTCGGCTCCCTCTGCTAATAATCGAACTATCTTCTCCTGACAGAACGAGTCATCTGCTCGTGTCTTTACCACCCTCGTGACAATATGCGGTGTAACAGTCATCACCGAAATGAATGATCGGGCCACTGCATCCTGGTGTCCCAACTCCTTCCACTTTGCCTTCCACACATCTGCTACCTCATCTACGGGTCTACGGCTCAACGCGTCTGCTAGCACGTTAGCCTTCCCCGGGTGATATTGGATATCAAACTGGTAGTCCTTCACAAACTCAAGCCACCTTCGCTGCCGCATATTCAACTCCTTCTGCATGAATAGGTACTGTAGGGACTTGTGGTCTGTGAATAATCGAAACTTTTCCCCCAAAAGATAATGTCTCCAAATCCTAAGGGCAAATACCACTGCCGCCAACTCCAAGTCATGGGTGGGGTAATTCTTCTCGTGAGGCTTAAGCTTGCGGGAAGCATAAGCTATGGCCTGACTCTCCTGTTGTAACACACCTCCAAGTACTTGTAAGGACGCATCGGTGTAAACTAAATACTCAACTCCCGGTCTCGGCAATGCTAACACAGGTGCTGAGGTCAACTTGTCCTTCAACTCATCGAATGCCAACTGACAGGCATCACTCCAAACGTACGTCAAACCTTTATGAGTCAGATGTGTCAAAGGACCTGCTATCTTCGAAAATCCTCGAATAAACCTCCTGTAGTATCCTGCTAGACCCAAGAAACTACGGATCTCTGTCGGTGTCATGCGCTGTCCCCACTCCCTCACCGCGGATACCTTCCCCGTATCAACAGATATCCCTCGGTCGAAAATAATATGCCCCAAAAACTGAACCTCCTTCAGCCAAAACCCGCACTTCTCATATTTTGCATACAGCTCGTTCTGACGTAGCATCTGCAAAACTTGCCTCAAGTGCTCGGCATGCTCCTCCTCTGTCTAGGAGTGAACCAGAATATCATCAATGAAGACAATAACAAACTGATCTAGGAAATCTCTGAACACCCTATTCATCAAGTCCATAAACACGGCTGGAGCATTGGTCAAACCAAAAGGCATAACCCGAAACTTGTAAGAACCATATCTCGATAAGAACGCAGTCTTTCAGACGTCCTCTTCCCTGATACGCAACTGATGGTATCCCGATCGCAAATCAATCTTCGATAAGAAGGAAGCTCCTCTCAACTGGTCGAATAGGTCATCGATTCGAGGAAACGGATATTTATTCCGTATCGTGACCTTGTTCAACTCTCGGTAGTCCACACACAATCTCAGTGAACCATCTATCTTCTTCAATAATAATACAGGGGCACCCCACGGCGAAGTACTCCTTCGTATAAACCCCTGACCCAACAACTGCTCAATCTGATCTCGTAGCTCTCTCATCTCTTCCGGAGCCATACGGTACGGTGCGCGTGCTATAAGTCTCGTATCTAGTAGTAAGTCTATGACAAAGTCTATCTCTCGACTGGGGGGTAGGCTTGGTATCTCCTGAAACACATCTGAGTACTCCCTGACAACTGTTATCTAATCTAAAGGAATCACAACCTCCTTAGAGGTATCCTCCTCTATGTAATACAAATGAGCAGTCGAACCTCCCTCTGGGCGAGGCATCGCCACTACAAACATCTCTTGCCCCGGAATGGCAAAAACAATGCTCCCACCGAAGCAATCAATCATGGCTCTATAATCCTCCAGACAATCCATAGCGATGATCACATCGTGAACATGCATATCTAATACCAACATGTCTGCAGGTAATACCAAACTACTAATCTCTACCCCCACTCCCCGGCATATAAAGAAAATAAGTGACCCACTCCCCAATGGTGAGTCTACACACGTCACTGTGCTCTCTGCTGTGGCTAACAACCCTAAGGCCTTCGCAAAATGTGTAGCTATAAAGCAATGTGTTGCCCCCGTATCAAACAAAACCCGACCCATAGTACCATGGATAGGAAACATACCCTCAATCGCGGGTGGTGCCTGTGGAGCTGCTGCCTGGTGGACGTTATAGACGCGTCCATAGTGTAACTGTCCCTGCTGCACAGGAACTGCTGGAATGGCTGGCACCTGGGCTGGAGCTGGGAGGGCTGGTGGAAAAAGTGGCCTCTGGGGCTCATGTCGAGCACCCTGCTGCTGCTGCGGGGCCCTTCCCCTATCAGGACAGTCCTGGAGTTTATGGCCAGTCTTGCCACAAACGAAACACTTCCCCGGGAAGTTCCCCCCTCTCTGTCCCTGCTGCCCCCGGCCCTGGTGGCCGTTACCATTCCTCCACTGGCCCTGCTGAAATTCCTGTTGACCATTCTGACCCTGCTGGTTCTGATGGCCCTTCCGGAAACCTCCTTGTCCGTGCCTAAAATTCCAGACCTGAACCTCTTGTTATCCCCCTGCTGGGAACCCTGGTCGCCCTTTCTCTGCCCCTGAACAGATTGTGCCCCACTGGCAGCATTCCCTCCAGTCCTGCCCTGATGGCTGGACTCTCCAGATCTCTTACCCTCAGCCATGTGAAAGCGGTGATCCTGGCAATGGAGCAATGCAGCGTTAACCACATCAGAATAAGTGGCTAATGAGAGGTTCCCTGACAAGTGCTGACGAATCCTCCATGTTAACCCGTCAGTAAATTTCTGTATCTTCTTCTCCTCTGTCGGTATCTCATCCGGAACAATGTTCAGAAGATTAGTAAATTCGGCCTCATACTCGGCCACAGTCTTACCCTCCTGTCAAAGGCTCATCAACTTCCTCCTCATTTCCGTGTGAACAGCTGACGAAAATTACTTGCGGTCGAACCGCACCCAGAACTCCTGAATAGTGAGAGTGTCTCACTCCTCCACGGTGGTAATAGACTCCCACCACTGCAGTGCAGACCCCACTAGCTTAAAGGTATCTAGTATCTACTTCTGAACCTCAGTGCACTCGTACATCCTCAAGTGCCTCTGTATATCCTTTCTCCACTGACTCGAAACAACAACATCGGAGCTACCAGCAAACTCCGGTAGATGTGCTTTCTGAAAAGCATCACGTACACGTTCCCAGGCAGACGGGAATGCATGTGGCTGAACTGGCGCGACAACTGGCGCCTGAGGTGGTGACTGCTGAACTACGTCTAGTGCAGCATTTACCGCTTGGGCTACTATGGCTGCAACCTCAGCGGCGTTCATCGTGCCCTGAACTGGTGCGGGCTGTGGTTCTGGCGTTGCATTCCTAGGAACCCGTGGTGCACGTCGTGGAGGCATTCCGAAACAAGAATAAATTCTATAAGTTCGCAGTTATAAACTTAAAATAGCAGAAGGACGTAGCATATACAAAAGAATACAACAGGCCTAAAATATAGGGCTCTACATCAAAGAAAGCTCAGCGGAAACATAATAAGCCGTTCAGATCCTAAAGGACACTAGAACCTGATGCTCTGATACCACCTGTGACACCCCGACTAATTAAATACCGGGTAGCTACTACTTTATTAAATCAATACAAAATGTCAAGTTGGTTCAGTTAATAGCATCACTGTCGAAAACATTTTAAAGATTACTAACCACCTAGTATTTAAAAAGTAAGTTGCCAAATTTTAAGTTAAGTCTGATTAACATGCAAAAATAATAATGGAAGAATAACATAAATCCATTCACCATAACGAAGTAATGAAATAACCACAAATAGTAATAAGTCCGGAGGAAAAACTCCTCACAACCAACCCCACAACTGAAAATAATATGACAAGTCTGAAACCTGAATTAATTACATGCCCGAAGTCTGAATAACTGAAATAAATGAAATATCTCTAAAAGAAATGGGCGACATGCCCTACAACTGATAAATGCTAAATATAGAGTCAAGATATATGAAGCGTCTATAATCAAAGTCCTGTAACTTCCACAAACAACTACAGCTCGTCACCTGAATGAGGATTCTAAGCATGGTGTCCTTGTGGCTGGGCACCTAAAATGGTTTTTACAAAAACATAGATTTGAAAGCAAACGGGTCAGAGCCCGAAAGTGGAGAGTATTTTGAAAACAGCAAGTGCTTTAATAACATTTAAAACAATAAATGCAAGATACCTGTTAGAACGTGCTCTCACATGAAATACTCACCTCTCGTCTAACTGTGCACTCCTAATGTTCCTGTACCCATTCATGTGTTTTCTCATAACTATCTAGTTCAAAAGAGTTTCTAACACTTCTACTCGGTTCACGTTTTAATTTCCAACCTTAAAAATTAAATAGAGGGTTCTACTTTAATTTTCGGATTCCCAATTATTAACAAAACCATTTATTGATATCCGTCCCCTTTTATCTTTTCATAACGTTACAATTACTATACTCACAATTTAACATATCAAATTCCTTTCCATTTAACCGTATATTATTCACATCATAAATATACAATACAAGCACCCCGAGGCTAAGCTGCGGTGCACACATACTCTGCTATCCATTCCGGTACATCACGTACATAAGGATCACGCATTCCGAATCTCTCAGGAATCGTTCTCAGATAACAACATCACAAACAATGGAGGCGAACACAGTCACATCACATGGGTCACGTACATACCTACGCTCCCACGATCAGTAGACTTATTAACATCCCAATAAGTCCTTCTCTGACCTATGTTCATCGAGGTACCAATCTAAATCCGGGCAACACAAGGATAAGAAGGCCCTAAGCGAACGTAAACCTCCCGTGATAGCAAGTATGGTAGGTATGTCATACACATAAAATTATATGCTAAGCATTCACACATCTTAGATATCTCAATATTAATAAAGGTATACTCTACATCTTTATACCATTATTCCAAATTTGTATATTTTACGTCTCCCGATAGTATAAAAGTTAAACTGTCGACACGTCTCACGTCGTAGTTTCTTATACTTAAAACCTATCTAAAATAGATTATTAAGTTCCTATTATTCCCACATATAACATCTTTATTCCTAAGGTCCTTACTTCTGCTCCAAACCTCATTTCATCAAATTATTCAAATTTACACTATTAACCCAAATATTATCTCACTTATCGAATTTCATTAGCTTAGAATGATTCCTCAAATTGAATTCTCATTAAGGTCCAAATTTCATAACCATGCCTACTGGTCTTCCTTAAGTTTAAGGGTATACATAAGGTCTCCAATAAAATTTTCCAAGGGTTACCACCATTAAAATTTAAAATAGGGAAAACTTTACTCATTCTGGGAAGGTCGATCGATCGACCTTTTCCTTCGATCGATCGATGGTGGTCGATCGATCGACTGATGAACATCGATCGATCAAATGCACCAGGTATGGCTACGGACTGCTTCGTTTAACAGTTTTCAAATCATCCCAAAACATACTTTTAATGCATGAAACTCTAATATAACGTTATAGTATCATCATACAACCATCCTACAACATTATTAACGTTCTAAAATTAATAATTCATCAACCAAGGGCTATATTTGGATCAAATCTTCATCAAGAACCCTAGTTTTCTACTTCTTTCAAGAACATTGATAAACCTCTTCTTAAATCCGTTTTTAGATCATCAAGGGTCATAATTTTGAATTCATAATTCGTCCAGAATGTTTCTACATGCAGTCCCTAACATAAATTCATAGCTTTAACCTTTCAATTCATGGGTCTATATCAATCTTCCAAGATAATTTCGATAATTCCTAAACATGGAAAAGCATAGCATTGAATTAATTATAATTAAACCACTTGCCTCTAATCTTTCTCTGAATTTGAGGTTGAATCTTGAAGGTTGAATTGCCTTCTCTCTCTCTGCAGAATCCTTCTCTCTCTCTCTCTCTCTATAAGTTCTTCTCAAGGTGTTAATGGAGGTGGGGTTGGTTTTTGCCAAGTTATAAGGTTTCTAACTTCTCCCGTAGCCCACTACCTAAATTGGGGTTGGAAATGGCTTAGTGGGTTAATACTAAGTCAGTTTTTTAACTCTAATTTTCGTGGGTTTTAATTACCCAATTTCCGAAATTACCAAAATGCCCTTATAAGTTACCGGTATGGCCCAATAATGCCCCGGGACCCAAACTTAACCCCCGACTAGTGTTTTCTGACTATTTCGACCCTTACGAACACGTTGGCGTACTCAAAATGACCATACGGGTGATAAAAATAAAATTCATTTTTTAATTCAAATAATTATATTCCTGACGCGACTGTCACGCGCGTCCCAACAAAATTTCCCAAATTGCCGTATTTCAATCTCGCGACAATTAAAATATTTCCAATATTCATATATTGCCATATATACACATTTTAATCAAATACTAACTTACATCTCGTTAATATTTTTATCCGGATTAATTTCCAATTAATACACATATAATTCAATTAATCCCAAAAATAAATATCACAGAAAATACGGGGTATTACACTACTGGCATGCCAAAATCATGTCTGAGATACTCTGGACTCGAGTGGGTGGCCTTTCTGAAATTCCTCCCTCACTCTCTGCCAATCTGACGGCCTGGGGTGGGCCTGGACAACCGATTCCACTAGTTACGGTGACTGCTGGGCCAGAGGAAAGTGGAGAGACATGGTAGCCACAGTGGTGTTAATTGTGACACCCCGCCTAATTAAATACCGGGCGATCACTCCTTTATTAAATTAAATCAAGGTAAACAGTTGGTTCATTCTCAGCATCACTGTCGATAAAATAATTTTTCCAATTTAACACCCTAAATAATTAAGCTAAGTGTCAAAACATTTTTTCATACGAACTTCCAAATTTTAATTAAAGAAAAGATTTAATTAACCAAAACAACATTTACAATATAGAATCACACCACGATAAACTAAAATTAAAACCATACATTCGTCAATCGAATGTCAACATTATAAAACTAAAAATCATAAACCATCCTGAATAAATCCCATAAAACAATACTGGAATAACTGAAATATAAGGATCCCAACAATAAATGAAATGATGAAAAGGGCGACACGTGCCCAATAAATGAGAGTAGTAGGAGTGGAGTCAATAACAAAAGCCGTCTACTCAAGTGACCTGCAACTCCCACCTAAGCTGCAGCTCGTTCTTCTCAAAGGATCCTAAGCAAGACGCTCTTGTGGCTGGGCACCTGAAAATATACATATATATACAAAAGAGAGAGAGAAAAAGAAATGGGTCAGGGCCCGAAAGTGTGTTTGATTTTAAAATACGTTAAGCAAGTATTTAAATTGATACAGGCCAATGCAAATCATATTAGTTCGACACTCTCTTGAGGAAATTCTCACCTCTCTTATAATATGCACGCCTATCGTACTAACCTTCCCAAATAATTTAGTTTATCTTAACTTACTCATAAGTTTTCAAAACCGAACGATGACAATGTTTTAAAAAGGTTACTTTCAATATGTAGAACTCCTCTCGTTTTATCTTCATTAAATTATAAAGTTTCCCAGTGTCTTCTCATACTTTCACAAAACAAGTATTTAATAATTGAGTCAACACCATGTTCTACTTAACAAATCACAGTAGGAAGTTTAAAGTTTATAACCTCATCTATATATTAACTACTCGTATAATATATATATATAATGGCACCCCAACTAAACTATGGTGCGGGCATACTCTGCTATCCAATCCCCGTATCTCTCACACAAAGGGAAATACAAGTTCGGAATCACTCTCGAACTGTATTAACATATACAAAACAACGTTGAGGCGAAGCATAGATTCCAAGTCCAAGAGGTCAGTACATACCCACACGTCTCTTAGGATCGTCCAACTATCAATCTGATAGCCCGTACCTAGGATCTCTATCTTCTAGGGTACGAATCAATATCCCCCATAAAGCAACACTGGATAAGATCGTCCCAGCGCGGTAACCTCAGGGATAGCAAGTAGCGAGGGTACGTTTTTCACATGTATATAATATATGTACACACAATCATATAAATATACCAATCTCATCATGTTAATATAGGTCACTCTCATTACCCATAATTACAACATTTATCCTTACTTTTACATTCTTAAGATATCATATAAGGTTTCGTCTCTAACCTTAACTCGAAGGGTTTTCTCACTAACTACGTGACGCTCGTGGATTTTATCCATCCAAGTAAAAAATTCAGTAGGTAGACGTCTATTCACTATCGTAGGTATTCGTTGTAACCTGTCACTTGAAATACGTAGTTCATCGTTCCTTAATTAATTATCCCTTAAACCCAATTATCATTTCATAATAAAGTTCTCAACACTTAATCATATGTCCTACTGGTCTCTTCTATATCCCAAAACATTTTATTTATACTGCCCAAGAAATATTCCACGGTAAATTAATTCAACTAATTAAACAAGGGGAAAAAGAGTTTGCCAGGAGGGGTTGATCGATCGACGTCTGGGGATCGATCGATCGGACCTTCGATCGATCGACGCTCTAGGTTCGATCGATCGATCAAACAGGTATTTCGATTTCTGCAGAAGTGCAGTTACGGGTTTGACTAATATTCTTCATTCAAATCCATAATTTCCAACACTAATCGTCCCAAAATTTATACTACAATCATGGTAATATATTTACAGATGTTTCTAACGTTAAGCATGCATATAACCATCATTAAACATGATTAAACAACCTAAAATCTCATCTAATCATCAAGAACCCTAAGTTTTCTTAACTTTTGTTCTAATCAGTTTTCTCTAGAATTTCCTTCTAACAAGTCATTACAAATTCGTGGGTTAATCATCTACTTCACATATTAATTTCCAGAATAAGGTTATAATGATTTCTACATGCAAATCCCTATCAAAATTGGGGTTTTCTTCCATTATTTATACTCCTAATCATTCCTACACTAATATGATTATTGCACCAACGAAAATACGCAAGTTAAACACTTGCTTGGGATTTCAGAGGTCTGGTTTCCTGCTGATATTGGTGTGGTTGCGTTCTCCTCCTCGTGATCTACGCGTTGGTGGTGACGGCGGTGAAATCGGTGGTGTTTTGGGCCTTGAATCACCTTGAGAGCTCTCTCCTCTCTTCTCCAATGGTCGTTCTACGGTTCTGAATGTTCTAACCCTAAAAGGCTGACTTAAAAGGCTGCTAAGGATGGCTGAAATTCGTGGGTTTAATTACCCTATTTTGTAAAATGACCAAAATGCCCTCCCGGGTCACTAATTAGGCCTAAAAAATACCCCGAGGCCCGAACTAAACCCCCGGGTACACTTTTCTGACTATCTCGACCCTTCCGGATGCGTTGGCGCACTCAAAACAACCATACGGATAACTTATAAAATATTCTCTTTTTAATTAACATAATTAGTCCCGACGTGACACGGGCACGTCCCGACTTAAATTTCCGAAATAGTCATTTAATTCACTTATGACATTCAATATAACCAATATAATATATTACTATGCTCATTAGTAATATTCAACAAGTTTCCCATAATTACTAACTCTAGTCACGTTAATAATTATAACATAATTCATTTCCGGATTTTTATTAAATAAATCATCACATTAAATTTAATAAATCCCCAAATTAAATATAGCATAAAAATACGGGGTATTACATACTTCCCCCCTAATAACGGAATTTCGTCCCGAAATTCGGAAAATAAGGCATACCTGGTAAAAAAAAATCTGGATATCTCTCGCGCATATCTGCCTCGCGCTCCCAAGTGGATTCCTCCACATTATGATGCTCCCACTGGACTCGCACAAGTGGAACTACCTTCGACCTCAATCTCCTCTCACTATAGTCTAGGATAGTCACCGGTCTCTCCTCGTAAGAGCTATCAGGCTGTAAATCGATCTCGTCTATCGCGATGTGAGTATGGGCCATATCATCCCGAAGATATCGTCTCAGCGACGAGATGTGGAATACATCGTGGATGCGATGTAAATGTTCTGGCAATCCCAACCTGTATGCTACTGGCCCAATTCTCTCGATGATGGGAAATGGTCCTACGTACCTCGGAGCTAATTTCCCCTTCTTCCCGAACCTCATCACTCCTTTCATAGGAGATACACGCAACAATACTTGATCTCCCACATTAAACTCCCGGAAGAACCGTTTCGCATCGGCGTAGCTCTTCTGCCTGTCTTGGGCTACCCGAATACGACTCCTGATTATCTCAATCCTCACGGAGGTCTCCTGGATCACTTCTGGCCCTAATAACTTGTTGTCCCCCACCTCGAGCCAACACGTTGGAGAACGACAAGGCCTGCCGTACAAAGCCTCAAATGGAGCCATGCCAATTGTAAACTGATAGGAGTTATTAGAAGCAAACTCTACCAGTGGAAGGTGTGGCTCCCAACCTCCTCCGAAATCGAGAACACACATGCGTAACATATCTTCCAACATCTGATTAGTACGCTCTGTCTGTCCATCTGTCTGTGGGTGGTAGGCTGAACTCAGTCTCAACTCTGTACCCATAGCCTCCTGAAAGCTTTCCTAGAAATGTGACACAAAAATCTTGTCTCTATCTGACACAATATTCAGGGGCACCCCGTGTAATCTGACAATCTCAGCGATGAACAACTGAGCATACTGACCCGTGGTATAATCTGTCCGCACTGGCAGAAAATGGGCCACCTTGGTCAGACGGTCTACAATCACCCAGATAGAATCGTGGCCTCGCTGTGATGTAGGCAACCCTGTAATGAAATCCATGGAAATACTTTCCCACTTCCATGCGGGTACTTCTAACGGCTGAAGTAATCCCGACGGTTTCTGGTGGTCCACCTTCACCAGCTGGCAAGTAGAACACTTGGACACAAATTCAGCGATGTCCTTCTTCATCCCACTCCACCAGTACTGTCGTCTCATGTCCTGGTACATCTTATCGCCTCCCGGATGTACTGCAAATCGGGACCCATGAGAATGAGTCATCACTTCATGACGTAGCTCCGCTCCTTCTGGGACCACTAATCTCCCATTAAACCGCAACCCTCCATCCGAACTAAAAGAATAGGACTCACCACCCTCGGCTAGAAGTCGTACAATTTGCTCCTGACAAAACGGGTCTGTGGTCTGTGCCTGTATCACCCTTGTAACAATCTCGGGTGTGACTGACATGACGGATATGAACGAACGGGCTACTGCGTCTTGGTGACCCAACTCTTTCCACTTTGCTTTCCAAACGTCGGCTACATCGTCTACCGGTCTACGGCTCAACGCATCAGCAACTACGTTGGCCTTCCCCGGATGGTATTGTATGTCGAACTGGTAATCTTTCACAAACTCTAACCATCTGCGCTGACGCATATTCAGCTCTCGCTGAGTGAACAGGTACTGCAGTGACTTATGGTCTGTGAACAAACGGAATTTCTCGCCCAATAAATAGTGCCTCCAAATTCTCAATTCAAAGACGACCGCAGCTAACTCCAGGTCGTGGGTGGGGTAATTCTTCTCATGCGGCTTAAGCTTGCGGGAAGCAAAAGCTATAGCCTTCTCCTCCTGCTGAAGTACTCCCCCAAGTCCTCGTAAGGATGCATCTGTGTAAACCAGGTACTCTACACCTGGCTTCGGTAAAGCAAGGACTGGTGCCGAAGTAAGCTTATCTTTTAGCTCGTCGAAAGCTAGTTGACAAGCATCATCCCAAACATACGGTACCCCTTTGCGAGTCAAATTTGTCAACGGACCCGCTATTTTGGAGAATCCCCGAATGAACCTCCTGTAGTATCCGGCTAACCCCAAGAAACTACGCACTTCCGTCGGTGTCGTGGGCTGCCCCCACTCCCTCACCGCTGACACTTTGCTAGGGTCAACTGCTATCCCTTGCTCAGAAACAACATGGCCCAAGAATTTTACCTCTCGCAACCAGAATCCACACTTCTTGTACTTAGCATACAACTGATGATCTCGTAGGGTCTGAAGAACCTGCCTCAAGTGTTCGGCATGCTCCTCCTCGGAGTGTGAATATATCAAAATATCATCTATGAAGACGATGACGAACTGATCCAAGAACTCTCTGAATACTCGGTTCATCAAGTCCATGAAAATGGCTGGGGCATTTGTGAGTCCGAACGGCATCACTCTGAATTCATAGGACCCATATCTCGACAAGAAGGCAGTCTTTGAAACATCCTGCTCTCTAATCCGTAACTGATGGTACCCCGACCTCAGATCTATCTTCGAAAAGAAAGTTGCTCCCCTCAACTGGTCGAATAGATCATCGATTCGAGGCAACGGATACTTATTCCGTATCGTGACCTTGTTCAACTCCCGGTAGTCCACACACAATCTCAGTGAGCCATCTATCTTCTTTACAAATAAGACTGGAGCGCCCCAAGGTGAGGTATTCCTACGAATGAAGCCCTGACCTAATAGCTGCTCAATCTGATCTCGTAGCTCTCGCATCTCTGCCGGAGCCATACGGTACGGTGCGCGTGCTATAGGTCTCGTATCCGGCAATAAATCTTTAACGAAGTCTATCTCATGACTGGGCGGTAGGCCTGGTATCTCCTGAAACACATCGGAATACTCCCTAACAACTGGGATCGAATCCAAAGGAATCATAACCTCCTTAGAGGTATCCTCCTCAATGTAATATAAATGAGCGGTCGAACCTCCCTCTGAGCGAGGCATCGCCACTACAAACATCTCTTGCCCCGGAATGACAAAAATAATGCTCCCACCGAAGAAATCAATCATGGCTCTATAAGATGCGAGCCAATCCATACCAATAATCACGTCATGCTCGTGCATGTCTAAGACTAGCATGTCTGCAGGCAATACCAAGCTACCAATCTCTACCCCTACTCCCCGGCATATAAAGAATATAAGTGACCCACTCCCCAGTGGTGAGTCGACACACGTCACGGTGCTCTCTGCTGTGGCTAACAACTCTAAGGACTTCGCAAAATGCGTAGTTATAAGACAATGCGTTGCCCCCGTATCAAACAAAACTTTACCCATAGTACCATGGATAGGAAACATACCCTCAATCGCGGGTGGTGCCTGTGGAGCTGCTGCCTGGTGGACGTTATAGACACGTCCATACTGCAATTGCCCCTGCTGTACTGGAGCTGCTGGAATGGCTGGTAGGGCTGGCACCTGGGCTGGAGCTGGAAGGGTAGGTGGAAAGAGTGGCCTCTGCGGCTCATTACGGGCTCCCTGCTGCTGTGGGGCCCTATCGCCCTCTGGGCAATCCTGACGCTTATGGCCGTGCTTGCCGCACACAAAACACCGGCCTCTGAAATTACCTCCCCTCTGTCCCTGCTGACCACGGCCCTGCTGGCCGTTACCTCCACACCATTTGCCCTGTTGGCCCTGATGTGCACGCTGTTGGCCTTGCTGGCCCTGCTGTTGTCCCTGCGGTCGGTGTTGGCCCTACTGATTCGGCTGACCCTGATGGCCCTGCCTGAATCCTCCGAATCCCTGCCTAGAATCACCTTAACGGAATCGCTTAGCAGGGTCCCCCTGATGGGAACTCTGCTCGTGCTGACGAGTCTTCCCATGAGTTGGTGCCCCACCGGCACTATTTCCCCCGGTCCTGCCCTGCTGGCTGGACTCTCCTGCTCTCTTGCTTCCCTGAAGATGGAAGCGGTGATCCTGGCAATGTAGTAACGCTGCATTGAGTACGTCAGTGAAAGTACTCAGGGATAGATTCCCAATAAGGTGCTGACGGATCCTCCAAGCTAACCCGTCGACGAACAGCAGAATTTTCTTGCCCTCAGTGGGTGCCTCATCTGGCACAATAGTGAGAAGTCTCGTGAACTCCTCCTCATACTCGGTTACAGTAAGGTTCTCCTGCTTCAGATTTAGTAATCTCCGCCTCATCTCAGTCTGCACTGCGGGTGGAAAGTACTTGCGGTCAAACCGCTCCCAGAACATCTGAATAGGGATCGTGTCCCTCTCCTCCAAAGTAGTAGTGGACTCCCACCATTGTAATGCGGCTCCCACCAGCTTAAAAGAAGCCAATAACTGCTTTTGTACCTCGGTGCACTCATACATGCGAAGATGCCGCTGGATGTCTTTCTTCCATTGGCTGACAGTAACAATATCGGAGCTACCAGAAAACTCAGGGGGATGTGCTTTCTGAAAAGCATCCCGAACCCTCTCCCATGCAGATGGAAGCTATGACGGTACTGGCGCCACTGCCTGGACCTGTGGTGGAGCCTACTGAATCACCGCTATCACGGCATTTACCGCTTGAGCAACGATGGCGGCTACCTCATTCGCATTCATTGTGCCTGGTGCCGGAGCTGCTGGCTGCTCGGCTTGGGCACGCCTATCTTTCGGAGCACGTCTCAGAGGCATCTGAAACGTGAAAGAGTTTATTAGTCCACAGTTATCATCGAATCTCAATTAACTGAAGACTTAAACGTAAAAACAGGAATACAACAATCCTAAAAATAGGGCTCTATAGCAAAAACGTTAAGCTGAAATCGAAGTAAGCCGTACAGATCCTATGGACACTAGAACCTGATGCTCTGATACCACCTGTGACACCCCGCCTAATTAAATACCGGGCGATCACTCCTTTATTAAATTAAATCAAGGTAAACAGTTGGTTCATTCTCAGCATCACTGTCGATAAAATAATTTTTCCAATTTAACACCCTAAATAATTAAGCTAAGTGTCAAAACATTTTTTCATACGAACTTCCAAATTTTAATTAAAGAAAAGATTTAATTAACCAAAACAACATTTACAATATAGAATCACACCACGATAAACTAAAATTAAAACCATACATTCGTCAATCGAATGTCAACATTATAAAACTAAAAATCATAAACCATCGTGAATAAATCCCATAAAACAATACTGGAATAACTGAAATATAAGGATCCCAACAATAAATGAAATGATGAAAAGGGCGACACGTGCCCAATAAATGAGAGTAGTAGGAGTGGAGTCAATAACAGAAGCCGTCTACTCAAGTGACCTGCAACTCCCACCTAAGCTGCAGCTCATTCTTCTCAAAGGATCCTAAGCAAGACGCCCCTGTGGCTGGGCACCTGAAAATATACATATATATACAAAAGAGAGAGAGAAAAAGAAACGGGTCAGGGCCCGAAAGTGTGTTTGATTTTAAAATACGTTAAGCAAGTATTTAAATTGATACAGGCCAATGCAAATCATATTAGTTCGACACTCTCTTGAGGAAATTCTCACCTCTCTTCTAATGTGCACGCCTATCGTACTAACCTTCCCAAATAATTTAGTTTATCTTAACTTACTCATAAGTTTTCAAAACCGAACGATGACAATGTTTTAAAAAGGTTACTTTCAATATGTAGCACTCCTCTCGTTTTATCTTCATTAAATTATAAAGTTTCCCAGTGTCTTCTCATACTTTCACAAAACAAGTATTTAATAATTGAGTCAACACCATGTTCTACTTAACAAATCACAGTAGGCAGTTTAAAGTTTATAACCTCATCTATATATTAACTACTCGTATAATATATATATATAATGGCACCCCAACTAAACTATGGTGCGGGCATACTCTGCTATCCAATCCCCGTATCGCTCACACAAAGGGAAATACAAGTTCGGAATCACTCTCGAACTGTATTAACATATACAAAACAACGTTGAGGCGAAGCATAGATTCTAAGTCCAAGAGGTCAGTACATACCCACACGTCTCTTAGGACCGTCCAACTATCAATCTGATAGCCCGTACCTAGGATCTCTATCTTCTAGGGTACGAATCAATATCCCCCATAAAGCAACACAGGATAAGATCGTCCCAGCGCGGTAACCTCAGGGATAGCAAGTAGCGAGGGTACGTTTTTCACATGTATATAATATATGTACACACAATCATATAAATATACCAATCTCATCATGTTAATATAGGTCTCTCTCATTACCCATAATTACAACATTTATCCTTACTTTTTCATTCTTAAGATATCGTATAAGGTTTCGTCTCTAACCTTAACTCGAAGGGTTTTCTCACTAACTACGTGACGCTCGTGGATTTTATCCATCCAAGTAACAAATTCAGTAGGTAGACGTCTATTCACTATCGTAGGTATTCGTTGTAACCTCTCACTTGAAATACGTAGTTCGTCGTTCCTTAATTAATTATCCCTTAAACCCAATTATCAT
Source organism: Sambucus nigra (assembly GCA_949130495.1). NCBI lineage: Eukaryota > Viridiplantae > Streptophyta > Magnoliopsida > Dipsacales > Adoxaceae > Sambucus > Sambucus nigra. The sequence continues at coordinate 156,166,762 of OX422207.1, read as the reverse complement.
TTCATAATAAAGTTCTCAACACTTAATCATATGTCCTATTGGTCTCTTATATATCCCAAAACATTTTATTTATACTGCCCAAGAAATATTCCACGGTAAATTAATTCAACTAATTAAACAAGGGGAAAAAGAGTTTTCCAGGAGGGGTCGATCGATCGACGTCTGGGATCGATCGATCGGACCTTCGATCGATCGACGCTCTAGGTTCGATCGATCGATCAAACAGGTATTTCGATTTCTGCAGAAGTGCAGTTACTGGTTTGACTAATATTCTTCATTCAAATCCATAATTTCCAACACTAATCATCCCAAAATTTATACTACAATCATGGTAATATATTTCCAGATGTTTCTAACGTTAAGCATGCATATAACCATCATTAAACATGATTAAACAACCTAAAATCTCATCTAATCATCAAGAACCCTAAGTTTTCTTAACTTTTGTTCTAATCAGTTTTCTCCAGAATTTCCTTCTAACAAGTCATTACAAATTCGTGGGTTAATCATCTACTTCGCATATTAATTTCCAGAATAAGGTTATAATGATTTCTACATGCAAATCCCTATCAAAATTGGGGTTTTCTTCCATTATTTATACTCCTAATCATTCCTACACTAATATGATTATTGCACCAACGAAAATACGCAAGTTAAACACTTGCCTGGGATTTCAGAGGTCTGGTTTCCTGCTGATATTGGTGTGGTTGCGTTCTCCTCCTCGTGATCTACGCGTTGGTGGTGACGGCGGTGAAATCGGTGGTGTTTTGGGCCTTGAATCACCTTGAGAGCTCTCTCCTCTCTTCTCCAATGGCCGTTCTAGGGTTGTGAATGTTCTAACACTAAAAGGCTGACTTAAAAGGCTGCTAAGGATGGCTGAAATTCGTGGGTTTAATTACCCTATTTTGTAAAATGACCAAAATGCCCTCCCGGGTCACTAATTAGGCCTAAAAAACACCCCGAGGCCCGAACTAAACCCCCGGGTACACTTTTCTGACTATCTCGACCCTTCCGGACGCGTTGGCGCACTCAAAATGACCATACGGATAACTTATAAAATATTCTCTTTTTAATTAACATAATTAGTCCCGACGTGACACGGGCACGTCCCGACTTAAATTTCCGAAATAGTCATTTAATTCACTTATGACATTCAATATAACCAATATAATATATTACTATGCTCATTAGTAATATTCAACAAGTTTCCCATAATTACTAACTCTAGTCACGTTAATAATTATAACATAATTCATTTCCGGATTTTTATTAAATAAATCATCACATTAAATTTAATAAATCCCCAAATTAAATATAGCATAAAAATACGGGGTATTACATTAATCACATGCGCCATAATCGCTGATACCTCTGTTGCTGACACTCACCCCTTTAGTGGATGTGGCTGCGGTGCCTGTGGCTCCTGGTAAGTCTCCTTCACATCGGCTCTAGCCATTGCCCTTACTGATCGTGCTCTCTTTGGTGGCATCTAAAACCATATCAAATTGTATGATTTCATAGTCAATACAAATATAATAGCAAAAGAACATAATCTTAAATACATAATCATGAATGCAACGGTCCTAATAATAGGGCTCTATGTCAAAGAACGTTACGATAAAATTACAGTAAGTCATACAAATCCTATGGACACTAGAACCTGATGATCTGATACCATCTGTGACACCCCACCTATTTTAACCACGGGTGATTAGTCCTTCATCAATATAACCATGAATCTCATTTGGTTCATTCTTAACATCACAGTAAAAAACCTTTTAAATTACTAATCACCCACGTCAAATTAAACCGATGCCAAATTTTATATTTCATTATAATAACATGCAAAAAAATAAAATAACCAAACCATATGTGGAATACAATAGTCTGAACAAATCACATAATAAATAACTGAATAAATAATACCGAATAAACCATCGGTTTCCAAAAAAAAAATCAAACTACAAGTCTATGGTAAATAAAACTGAACGTAAGACAAAGTTTGATAAATACCAAATAACTGAAAAGCTGAATCGTCTGAAGGGGAAACATGCCCAAATGAAAATACTAAAATGAAACTCCTAATCTAGGAATGAATACCTGAAGAGTCTAATCAATCCTGCAATATTCCACAAGTGTTGTAGCTACGCATCCCTGGAAAGAATCATTAAAGTGGGCGTCCATGTGGCTGGACACCTAAAAGGTTTTGGAAAATAGATTTGAAAAGGATCAGAGCCCAAAGCCTTTTGAAAATATTTTACAGGTATTTAAATTATAGTTTAAATCAGTTATTAAATACACACATTAGTTTCACCTACACTCCCTTGAGTTCCTCACCTCTTAACTAAAGTGCACACCTAACGTCCCCTACCTGACGATGCTACCCAGCCTAACAAGATTACGTATCTAACTAACCAAAAAAGGTTTATCTCCACCGTATTACAAATATGATTCACTACTGTTGTTGAAAATGTTGACCCCCAATTTTTGGATTTTACAAAAAGTAATATCCTTCTAGATGCGGAATAATGATGGTTCAACAAAACAAGTACAAAAACCAAATTTTGATTTTTTTTAAATTAAAATAAAACTAAACTCAAAGTGAAATTAAATTAAACAAGAAATACATTTTTCACTTAAACATATTAACTCAACCCAAGTCCTAGAAATTTGCCTAACAATTAATTAATTCATTTTTGCAAATTATGCCAAACCAAATTTTATCCAATAAAATTAATAACTTGAACTAAATTAATTAAACATTACCCAAATTAATTTTAGCACCAACTTAATCTTGAGTAGTGATTTAAACCATATTTTATCTTTTATCACTAAGTATGCATCTATTGTACTTTTCAAAAGATAAAATAAGTAAACAACCACTACGCCACGATGTATGAGGAAAAATCCACAACGGGAAAAAACCTCGGACGATCCTAGCCTCAAATCTACTAAGTACGTTTTTACAAATAGAAGACAAACAAGACTTACAACAATCGACTTGACTCCGTCCAAGCCCCGACGCTTCTTCTTGTACACACCTATGCCTAGAGAATAACCATGGAGGTCCACCACGGTCTCGAAATCCACCGATCAGACTTTTCTTGGTCGCCTCCACCCGAATAAGGAGCCTTTCCCCAAGTGAGAATGTCACAGCAAACGAACTTCTTCTTTGGGGGATGTAGAAGTAAACCCAAACTTCTCTTCTTTATGGTGTAGAGAAAAATCCGGTGCCAAACACTCCAATCAAGGATATATATTAAGGAACTTGGAATAAACAAAACTATTGGTTGTGTATGTGTTTTGGTGAATTTAATCCATAAATATCAAACATAAAACATGAAACTTTTTCTTTTAAGATTTGCTCTCTCTAAAGTCACTTAGAATATGAAAATGTTGGTTACAAAGTGTTGGTTCCCACACATAAGTAATTCTGGAAAAATTAGTGGGAACAAAAGAGTGGAGTAGTGAAGAAAACTGCTAAAACACTGCCCAAAAAATTTCCTGCCAAAAATCTCATTGGAACGAGATTTTCGTTCAAACGAAGTGTCATTCGAACGACCCTTCTAACGAAGTTTTAGAGGCCAATGGGAAAAATTCGTTGGCAAACTTGTTCGAATGACATTCTCGTTTGAACGAAAAACTCGTTCTAACGACAATATCAAAAGAAGTCCCAGAAAGGTCAAAATTCGATTTTGAGCCCATAAACTTTATTTTAAAGTTCTAAAGAAGCTTCTGAAAATAAACACCAGTTTAAATAAAATTACACCCTTTATAAAATTATTCCAAGTCTTCCTGTATATATAAAAATGCATTCATACCTTTTGGAGTCTATGGAATATGATGTTGGTGACGTGAAACGAGGCACATGTAAACCGAAAAATGATGAAGCTTTTATAATCTTGGCCGCTACGTCTTCAACTAAAACGTCATAGGCTTGGATGGATACACTTGAACACTATCCTACGACTCAAAAGTTTTTGTCCGGAATTAATCCAACACCACTTGACTTAAAAAATATCCCACCCAAAATGAAAAAGTACATAGCTTGACACAAAACCCAAGGATCAATATCTTTTCCGGTGAAAGTTTCCATTCATAACAATTCCTGCACACTTAAGAAAACTATCATACGCATAGGGAATATCAAGAATATTAAATGCATGTAAAATAAATACTATTCCTAAATTAATTCTCCCCTTTATCAACTATGATCAACCTAAGAAGGTCGTGACTCCCCCTATGTTTAAATCTCCTAAACTAAGATACGATTATAATAGGATTAGATACCATTTCTCCCCCTTTTTGTTCAGGAATAGACAAAGGATAAAACTAATTTAAACATGAAGCTTAGAGTGATAAGATCAAGAAAACATATGGACAACAAAATCAAAACTAATCGATAAAAATAATAACGGATACCGACGAAGATGCAAAAAAATGATATCAATGTGATATATAAGATACTAAGCATGTGATATCAACAACAATATGCAACACGATAGATACCAATTATGAATTAGAAGCATAGATGGACTAGAAAGCGAGCAAAGAAAAAATACCATATATATGTAGACATAACGAATATCACTAACGCACACTCACATATATATAGGTATATACACCACACATGACACAAAATACAATAAGATTTTCACACCCATATGGAAAAAATGTGCCGTATGGAAACAAAAGTGTTTGGGTGTGAACTAGTAACAATTCAATTTAGACCCAATCACTTAAAATATGTTCACGGAGTTCTCATTTGATTGCAAATTTCATCACATTTGAATATAACCTCATGTAACAATATAAATTGAACTCAATGAACAAACATACACAATGCATACAAGCCTAGAATTTTGTTGATTCTACAAACCAATAGAGTCATGACATTGAAACAACAATTAGGATAAACGGACATTGTGCAAACCGTTAATATACCATCCAAACTCCCTCAATATAAGCACATTACTTTAATCTTTTGAATGAATGAATCAACTAAACAAAAGATTCCTTGGGAAATATTTTCTTTTAATGCCATTATTCTTTTAGGCCTTTGGACCACGTATTTCTTTTAGGTCCAAGCAAACGGTGGTTTACACGCAAAGGATGAATTTTCCTTTCAGAGCCCTGTAATACCCCGTATTTTCTATGATATTTATTTTTGGGGATTAATTGAATTAAATGTTTATTAATTAGAAATTAATCCGGATAATAATATTAACGAGATGTGAGTTAGTATTTTATTATAATGTGTATACTTGGCATTATATGAATATTGGAAAATATTGAAATTTTCACGAGATTGAAATACGGCAATTTGGGAAACTTTGTTGGGACGCGCGTGACAGTCGCGTCAGGAATATAATTATTTGAATTAAAAAGTGAATTTTATTTTTATCAACTGTATGTTCATTTTGAGTGCGCCAACGCGTCCGGAAGGGTCGAGATAGTGCGAAAACACTAGCCGGGAGTTTAGTTTGGGTCTCGGGGTATTTTTAGGCCATACCGGCATCATAAAGGGTATTTTGGTAATTTTGTATTTTTGGGAATTAAAAGTGACGAAAATTAGAATAGAAATCTGACTTCTTCTTTAACCCACTAAACCCACTAACTACACTAAGAGACTTAATGGGCTACGGGAGAAGTTGAAATATAGTCCTAACTTACCAAAAACCAAACACACATCCATTGTCATCATCCTTGGGAAGAACTTGTAGAGAGAGAGAGAAAGGAAAGAATTCTACAGAAAGAGAGATAGAGGACAGATTCAACCTTCAAATTCAACATCAAATTCAGAGAAAGATTAAGGCAAGTGGTTTAAATTCATTTGATTCAAGCTATGCTTTTCCATGTTTAGGAATTTTCGAAATTGATCTTGGAAGATGATTTAGACCCATATATTGGAAGTTAAAAGTTATGAATTATGTTAGGGATTGCATGTAGTAATATTCTGGACGAATTATATGTTCTAAACAGAACATTGATGATCTAAAAATGGAGTTTAGAAGTAGTTTATTGATGTTCTTGAATGGGGAAGAAATCTGGAAATTTTTGATGTAGTTTTGATCTAAACAAAGCCTTTGAATGATGAATTATGCGTTTTAGAATGTTAATACTGTTGTAGAATGATAGTATGATGATATTGTAACATTGTCTTAGAGTTTAATGCTTGAAAATGGTGTTTTGGGACGAATTGGTAACTGCAAAACGAAGCAGTCCGTAACCATACTGGTGCGTTTGATCGATCGATGTTCTTCAGTCGATCGATCGACCACCATCGATCGATCGAAGGTAAAGGTCGATAGATCGACCTTCCCAGAATGAGTAAAGTTTTTACCTAATTAAATTTTAATGGTGTTAATCCTTGAATGATATTATTGGAGACCTTATGAATACCCTTAACCTTAAGGAAGACCAGTAGGCATGATTATGAGATTGGACCTTAATTGGAATTCAATTTGAGGAATTATTCTAAATTAATGAAATTCGATAATTGAGATAATATTTGGGTTAATAGGGTAAATTTGAATAATTTGATGAAATAAGGTTTGGGGCAGAAGTAAAGACCTTAGGTGTAAAGATGTTATATGGGGGAATAAGAGGAACTTAATAGTCTATTCGAGATAGGTTTTAAGTTTAAGAAACTACGACGTGAGACGTGTCGACAATTTAATTTCTATATTATCGGGATACTTGAAATATATGAATTTGGAATAATGGTATAAAGATGTAGAGTATACCTTTATTAATATCGAGATATCTAAGATGTGTGAATGCTTAGTATATAATTGTATGTGTATGACATACCTACCATACTTGCTATCACGGGAGGTTTACGTTCGCTTAGGGCCTTCTTATCCTTGTGTTGCCCGGATTTAGATTGGTTACCTCGATGAACATAGGTCATAGAAGGACTTATTGGGATATTAATAAGTTTGCTGATCGTGGGAGCGTAGGTATGTGCGTGACCCATGTGATGTGACTGTGTTCGCCTCCACTATATGTGATGTTGTTATCTGAACGATTCCTGAGAGATTCGGAATGCGTGATCCTTATGTACGTGATGTACCGGGATGGATAGCAGAGTATGCATGCACCGCAGCTTAGACTTTGGGTGCTTGTATTGTATATTTATGATGTGAAAATATACGGTTAAACGAGAAGGAATTTACTATGTTAAATTGTGAGTATAGTTATGGTAATGTTATGTAGATAAAAAGGGAACTTATATCTATAAATGGTTTTGTTAATAATTGGGAATCCGAGAATTAAAGTAGAACTCTCTATTTAATTGTTAAGGTTGGAAATTAAACGTGAATCGAGTAGTAGTGTTAGAAACTCTTCAGAATTAGATAGTTATGAGATAACACATGAATGGGTACAGGAACGTTAGGAGTGCACAGTTAGACGAGAGGTGAGTATCTCATGTGAGAGAACGTCCTAACATGTATTTTGCATATACTGTTTTAAATGTTTTTAAAGCACTTGTAGGTTTTTAAAATATCTCCACATTCGGGCTCTGACCCGTTTGCTTTCAAATCTATTTTTTTTGTAAAATCATTTTTAGGTGCCCAGCCACAAGGACACCATGCATAGGATTCTCACTCAGATGACGAGCTGTAGATGCTTGTGGAAGCTACAGGGATTTGCTTTTAGACGCTTATATCATTTGGATTCCATACTCAGTATTCCTCAGTTGTAGGGCATGTTGCCCAATTTCTATTAGAGACATTTCCATTTCAGTTTTTCAGACTTTGGCATGTATTGATTCAGTATTCAGTATTTCGTTACTTACTTCAGTTGCGGGATTTTGTTGTGAGGAGTTTTTCCTCCAGATTTATTTATATCATGTGTTGGTTATTCTATTATTTCGTTATGGTGAATGGTGATATTATTCTTGCTTTAAATCTTTTACTGCATGTTAATCAGGCTTTAATTAAAATTTGGCAACTTACTTTTTAAATACTAGGTGGTTAGTAATAATAAAAATGTTTTCGACAGTGATGCTATTAACTGAGCCAACTTGGCATTTTGATTTAATTTAATAAAGGAGTAGCTACCCGGTATTTAATTAGTCGGGGTGTCACTGGTGGTATCAGAGCATCAGGTTCTAGTGTCCTTTAGGATCTGAACGGCTTATTATGTTTCCGCTGAGCTTTCTTTGATGTAGAGCCCTATATTTTAGGATTGTTGTATTCTTTTGTATATGCTACGTTCTTCAACTATTTTAAGTTTATAACTGCGAACTTATAGACTTTATTCTTATTTCAGAATGCCTCCACGACGTGCACCACGGGTTCCCAGGAATGCAACGCCAGAACTACATCCCGCACCAGTTCAGGGCACGATGAATGCCGCTGAGGTTGCAGCCATAGTAGCCCAAGCGGTAAATGCCGCACTTGCCGTAGTTCAACAGGCACCACCTTAGGTGCCGGTTTCCGCGCCAGTACAGGCAAATGCATTCCCGTCTGCTTGGGAACGTGTACGTGACGCTTTCCAGAAAGCGCATCCGCCAGAGTTTGCAGGTAGCTCAGATGTGGTAGTCTTGAGCCAGTGGAGGAAGGATATATAGCGGCACTTGAGGATGTATAAGTGCACGGATGTTCAGAAGAAGGTGCTAGATACTTTCAAACTAGTTGGGTCTGCACTGCAGTGGTGGGAGTCTATTACCACCGTAGAGGATAGGGATACTCTCACTATTCAGGAGTTCTGGGTGCGGTTCGACCGCAAGTACTTTCCGTCAGCTGTTCATACGGAAATGAGGAAGAGATTGATGAGTCTGAAGAAAGAGGGTAAGACCGTGGCCGAGTATGAGGCCGAGTTCACTAATTTGTTGAATATCGTTCCGGATGAGATACCGACAGAAAAGAAGAAGATTGAGAAATTCACCGACGGGTTGACTTGGAGGATCTGTCAGCATCTGTTAGGGAACCTTTCGTTGGCCACTTATTCTGATGTGGTTAACGCTGCTTTGTTACACTGCCAGGATCATCGCTTTCATATGGCTGAGGGCAAGAGATCGGGAGAGTCTAGCCATCAGGGAAGGACTGGAGGGCATGGTGCCGGTGGGGCACAATCTGTTCAGGGGCAGAGGCTGAGTGATCAGGGTTCCCAGCAGGGGGATCATAAGAGGTTTCGATCAAGGGGTTTCAGGAACGGTCAGGGAAGATTCCGGAATGGCCAGCAGGGTCATAACGGCCATCAGGGCCAGCAGGGTCAAAATGGTCAACATCAGCAGTTTCAGCAGTTTCAGCAGGGCCAGCACGGCCAAGGGAGGAACGGTAACGGCCACCAGGGCCGGGGATAGAAAGGTCAGAGAGGAGGAAACTTCCCAGGGAAGTGTTTCGTTTGTGGCAAGACTGACCATAAACGCCAGGACTGTCCTGATAGGGGCAGGGCCCCACAGCAGCAGCAGCAGGGAGCTCGCCAGGAGCCGTAAAGGCCTATGTTTCCCGCCGCTCTCCCCGCACCGCCATAGATTGCAGCATTGCCACCCATTCCAGCAGTCCCAGCTCAGCAGGGGCAGTTACAGTATGGACGTGTCTATAACGTCCACCAGGCAGCAGTCCCACAGGCACCGCCCACGATTGAGGGTACGTTTTCTATCCATGGCACTATGGGTCGGGTACTGTTTGATACGGGGGCTACACATTGTTTTATAGCTACACATTTTGTGAAGGCTTTAGGGTTGTTAGCCACAGCGGAGAGCACAGTGACGTGTGTCGACTCACCATTGGGGAATGGGTCACTTATTTTCTTTATATGCCGGGGAGTAGGGGTAGAGATTGGTAGTCTGGTATTACCTGCATATATGTTGGTATTAGATATGCATGTTCACGATGTGATTTTCGGTATGGATTGGCTCGCTGATTATAGAGACATGATTGATTGTTTCGGTGGGAGCATTGTTTTTGCCATTTCGGGGCAAGAGATGTTTGTAGTGGCGATGCCTCGCCTAGAGGGAGGCTCGACCGCTCATTTGTATTACCTAGAGGAGGACACCTCTAAGGAGGTTGTGATTCCTTTAGATTCGATCCCAGTTGTCAGGGAGTATTCTGATGTGTTTCAGGAGATACCAGGCCTACCCCCCAGTCGAGAGATAGACTTTGTTATAGACTTATTACCAGATACGAGACCTATAGCACGCGCACCGTACCGTATGGCTCCAGCTGAGATGAGGGAGTTACGGGATCAGATTGAGCAGTTATTGGGTCAGGGGTTTTATTCGGAGAAGTACTTCACCGTGGGGTGCCCCTGTGTTGTTCGTGAAGAAGAGAGATGGTTCACTGAGATTGTGTGTGGACTACCGGGAGTTAAACAAGGTGACGATACGGAATAAGTATCCGTTGCCTCGAATCGATGACATATTTGACCAGTTGAGAGGAGCTTCTTGCTTCTCAAAGATTGATTTGCGATCTGGTTACCATCAGTTGCGTATCAGGGAGGAGGACGTCTCGAAGACTGCGTTCTTATCGAGATATGGTTCTTACGAGTTTCGGGTTATGCCATTTGGTTTGACCAACGCTCCAGCAGAATTTATGGACTTGATGAATAGGGTGTTCAGGGATTTCCTAGATCAATTTGTCATTGTATTCATCGATGATATTTTGGTTTACTCCCAGACAGAGGAGGAGCATGCCGAGCACTTGAGGCAAGTTTTGCAGACACTGCGCCAGAATGAGTTGTATGCAAAATATGAGAAGTGCGGGTTTTGGCTGAAGGAGGTTGAGTTTTTGGGGCATATTATTTCTGACGGGGGAATATCGATTGATCCGGGGAAGGTATCCGCGGTGAGGGAGTGGGGACAGCCCACGACACCGACGGAGATCCGTAGTTTCTTGGGCCTAGCAGGATACTACAGGAGTTTTATTCGAGGTTTCTCCATGATAGTGGGTCCCATGACACATCTAACTCGTAAAGGTGTGCCGTTCATTTGGAGTGATGCCTGTCAGTTGGCATTTGATGAGTTGAAGGACAAGTTAACCTCAGCACCTGTGTTAGCATTGCCGAGACCGGGAGTTGAGTATCTTGTTTACACCGATGCGTCCTTACGAGGACTTGGAGGTGTACTGCAGCAGGAGAGTCAGGCCATAGCTTATGCTTCCCGTAAGCTTAAACCTCACGAGAAGAATTACCCTACCCATGACTTGGAGTTAGCGGCAGTAATATTTGCCCTTCGTATTTGGAGACATTACCTTTTATGGGAGAAGTTTCGACTGTTCACGGATCACAAGTCCCTACAGTACCTATTCACGCAGAAGGAGTTGAATATGCAGCAACGGAGGTGGCTTGAATTCGTGAAAGATTATCAGTTCGATATCCAGTATCACCCGGGGAAGGCTAACATAGTAGCAGACGCGTTGAGCCGTAGACCTGTAGATGAGGTGGCGGAAGTGTGGAAGGCAAAGTGGAAGGAATTGGGACACCAGGATGCAGTGGCTCGATCATTTATGTCTGTGATGACTGTTACATCGCAGATTGTCACGAAGGTAGTGAGGGCACAGGCAAACGACTCATTCTGTCAGGAGCAGATAGTTCGATTATTGGCAGAGGGAGCCGAATCCTATACCGTTAGCTCAGACGGAGGATTACGCTTCAATGGGAGATTGGTGGTTCCGGAAGGGGAGGAATTGCGGCATGAGGTGATGGCAGAGTCGCATGGTCACGGTTCGCGGTACATCTCGGAGGGGACAAAATGTACCAAGACATGAGACGTCAGTATTGGTGGAGCAGTATGAAGAGAGATATTGCCGAGTTTGTTTCTAAATGCGCCACTTGTCATCTAGTAAAAGTGGATCATCAGAGACCGGCAGGACTACTATAGCCGTTGGAGGTCCCGATGTGGATGTGGGAGAGCATATCCATGGACTTTATCACGGGGTTGCCTACGTCACAGAGAGGTCACGACTCCATTTGGGTAATAGTGGATAGGTTGACCAAAGTCGCTCATGTTCTACCCGTGAGGACAGACTACACTGCAGGACAGTATGCCCAGCTCTTTATTTCTGAGATAGTAAGACTTCACGGTGTGCCCCTAAATATCGTGTCTGACCGAGACAAGATATTTGTTTCACGGTTTTGGGAGAGTTTTCAGCAGGCCATGGGCACGGAGTTGCGGTTGAGTACGGCGTACCACCTGCAGACCGATGGGCAGACCGAGCACACAAATCAGATGTTGGAGGACATGCTACGTATGTGCCCCATTGATTTTGAGGGTGGATGGGAGCAGTACCTTCCACTAGTGGAGTTTGCTTACAACAACTCCTACCAGTTCACCATTGGCATGGCTCCATTTGAGGCGTTGTACGGTAGACCTTGTCGTTCCCCAGCATGTTGGTTGCAGGTGGGGGACAACAAACTACTTGGGCCGAAAGTGATTCAGGATACTTCGGCAAGGATAGAATTGATTCGGAGTCGCATTCGGGTAGCTCAGGATAGGCAGAAGAGCTATGCTGATGCGAAGAGATTCTTCAGAGAGTTCCAAGTGGGGGACCAGGTTTTGCTCAGAGTATCTCCTATGAAGGGGATTATGCGTTTCGGGATGAAAGGGAAGTTGGCACCGAGATATGTGGGACCATTTCCTATTATTGAGCGGATTGGACCGGTTGCGTATAGGCTTGGATTACCGGAGCATTTACATCGGATTCATGATGTATTTCATATTTCCTCGCTTAGGAAATACCTTAGAGATAATTTGGCTCATTCTCTCATTGTTGTGGAGGACATTGATCTCCAGCTAGATAGCTCCTACGAGGAGGGGCCGATTGCTATTCTGGACCGAAGTGAGCGGAAGCTGCGGTCAAAGATAGTTCCGTTAGTGCGTGTTCAGTGGCGATATCATAATGTCGAGGAGTCCACATGGGAGCGCGAAGATGAGATGCGCGAGTGTTATTCAGAGTTATTCTTACCAGGTACTTTCTAGTTCCGAATTTCGGGACGAAATTCAGTTATTAGGGGGGAAGTATGTAATACGCCGTATTTTCTATGATATTTATTTTTGGGGATTAATTGAATTAAATGTTTATTAATTGGAAATTAATCCGGATAATAATATTAACGAGATGTGAGTTAGTATTTTATTATAATGTGTATACTTGGAATTATATGAATATTGGAAAATATTGAAATTGTCACGAGATTGAAATACGACAATTTGGGAAACTTTGTTGGGACGCACGTGACAGTCGCGTCAGGAATATAATTATTTGAATTAAAAAGTGAATTTTATTTTTATCAACCGTATGTTCATTTTGAGTGCGCCAACGCGTCCGGAAGGGTCGAGATAGTCAGAAAACACTAGCCGGGAGTTTAGTTTGGGTCCCGGGGTATTTTTAGGCCATACCGGCATCATAAAGGGTATTTTGGTAATTTTGTATTTTTGGGAATTAAAAGTGACGAAAATTAGAATAGAAATCTGACTTCTTCTTTAACCAACTACACCCACTAACTACACTAAGAGACTTAATGGGCTACGGGAGAAGTTGAAATATAGTCCTAACTTACCAAAAACCAAACACACATCCATTGTCATCATCCTTGGGAAGAACTTGTAGAGAGAGAGAGAAAGGAAAGAATTCTGCAGAAAGAGAGATAGAGGACAGATTCAACCTTCAAATTCAACATCAAATTCAGAGAAAGATTAAGGCAAGTGGTTTAAATTCATTTGATTCAAGCTATGCTTTTCCATGTTTAGGAATTTTCGAAATTGATCTTGGAAGATGATTTAGACCAATATATTGGAAGTTAAAAGTTATGAATTATGTTAGGGATTGCATGTAGTAATATTCTGGACGAATTATATGTTCTAAACAGAACATTGATGATCTAAAAATGGAGTTTAGAAGTAGTTTATTGATGTTCTTGAATGGGGAAGAAATCTGGAAATTTTTGATGTAGTTTTGATCTAAACAAAGCCTTTGAATGATGAATTATGGGTTTTAGAATGTTAATACTGTTGTAGAATGATAGTATGATGATATTGTAACATTATCTTAGAGTTTAATGCTTGAAAATGGTGTTTTGGGACGAATTGGTAACTGCAAAACGAAGCAGTCCGTAACCATACTGGTGCGTTTGATCGATCGATGTTCTTCAGTCGATCGATCGACCACCATCGATCGATCGAAGGTAAAGGTCGATAGATCGACCTTCCCAGAATGAGTAAAGTTTTTCCCTAATTAAATTTTAATGGTGTTAATCCTTGAATGATATTATTGGAGACCTTATGAATACCCTTAACCTTAAGGAAGACCAGTAGGCATGATTATGAGATTGGACCTTAATTGGAATTCAATTTGAGGAATTATTCTAAATTAATGAAATTCGATAATTGAGATAATATTTGGGTTAATAGGGTAAATTTGAATAATTTGATGAAATAAGGTTTGGGGCAGAAGTAAAGACCTTAGGTGTAAAGATGTTATATGGGGGAATAAGAGGAACTTAATAGTCTATTCGAGATAGGTTTTAAGTTTAAGAAACTACGACGTGAGACGTGTCGACAATTTAATTTCTATATTATCGGGATACTTGAAATATATGAATTCGGAATAATGGTATAAAGATGTAGAGTATACCTTTATTAATATTGAGATATCTAAGATGTGTGAATGCTTAGCATATAATTTTATGTGTATGACATACCTACCATACTTGCTATCACGGGAGGTTTACGTTCGCTTAGGGCCTTCTTATCCTTGTGTTGCCCGGATTTAGATTGGTTACCTCGATGAACATAGGTCATAGAAGGACTTATTGGGATATTAATAAGTTTGCTAATCGTGGGAGCGTAGGTATGTGAGTGACCCATGTGATGTGACTGTGTTCGCCTCCACTATTTGTGATGTTGTTATCTGAACGATTCCTGAGAGATTCGGAATGCGTGATCCTTATGTACGTGATGTACCGGGATGGATAGCAGAGTATGTGTGCACCGCAGCTTAGCCTTTGGGTGCTTGTATTGTATATTTATGATGTGAAAATATACGGTTAAACGAGAAGGAATTTACTATGTTAAATTGTGAGTATAGTTATGGTAATGTTATGTAGATAGAAAGGGAACTTATATCTATAAATGGTTTTGTTAATAATTGGGAATCCGAGAATTAAAGTAGAACTCTCTATTTAATTGTTAAGGTTGGAAATTAAACGTGAACCGAGTAGTAGTGTTAGAAACTCTTCAGAATTAGATAGTTATGAGATAACACATGAATGGGTACAGGAACGTTAGGAGTGCACAGTTAGACGAGAGGTGAGTATCTCATGTGAGAGCACGTCCTAACATGTATTTTGCATATACTGTTTTAAATGTTTTTAAATCACTTGCAGGTTTTTAAAATATCTCCACATTCGGGCTCTGACCCGTTTGCTTTCAAATCTATTTTTTTTGTAAAACCATTTTTAGGTGCCCAGCCGCAAGGACACCATGCATAGGATTCTCACTCAGATGACGAGCTGTAGCTGCTTGTGGAAGCTACAGGGATTTGCTTTTAGGCGCTTATATCATTTGGATTCCATACTCAGTATTCCTCAGTTGTAGGGCATGTTGCCCAATTTCTATTAGAGACATTTCCATTGCAGTTTTTCAGACTTTGGCATGTATTGATTCAGTATTCAGTATTTCGTTACTTACTTCAGTTGCGGGATTTTGTTGTGAGGAGTTTTTCGTCCAGATTTATTTATATCATGTGTTGGTTATTCTATTATTTCGTTATGGTGAATGGTGATATTATTCTTGCTTTAAATCTTTTACTGCATGTTAATCAGGCTTTAATTAAAATTTGGCAACTTACTTTTTAAATACTAGGTGGTTAGTAATAATAAAATTGTTTTCGACAGTGATGCTATTAACTGAGCCAACTTGGCATTTTGATTTAATTTAATAAAGGAGTAGCTACCCGGTATTTAATTAGTCGGGGTGTCACAAGCCCTCCCCCGTGCACATGATATATATGTAATCTTTTATTGCTCAATTCTCACGTGCAACGAATTTTAACATGCACTAGTTCTCCTAGGTCACATAACATGTAGATAACAAGATTGGTAGGAGAACACCACACAAAGCTCAAATATACATATAAAGTTATAATTTCAATTGAGCTCGTGCATGTGTGAATTGAGGCATGTAAAAATAGAATCCATGATATCGACACAAAATCCAACTACTCCATGTAAGTATCGTAAAGAACATTTTAAGGATTGAAAATATAAACCAAAAGTTCTAGCCACATGGAAGCGAAAAGGAAGGTATTCAAACACAAGTATATGCCACACAAAGTGTGTCAAACTAAAATACACACAAATTTTTTTTTTTTGAGTTTTTGAAATTTTTAAAAAAGCAAACAAAACTATTTACTCAAAAGACAAACCAAAAATCATTTGTATTTTTCATTAAGCCTAAATTACAAAAAAAAAATAAAACACAAATGATAACTAAAAAATGAAACACAAAGTATGCAAACAACTAACGCATTCAACCTTTAGATTTTACATGGGAGGAAGCATGTGAAAGTAAGTGAGAATCAAAAATCCTATTTTGTAAAGCTACCAAGTCGAATCTCTTAACCCAAACTAATGAAGAATGATGACCACGGGGTGTAAGAATCTTGGCTAACTCGATTGCCTTACGTTGGGATTTTCTAAGACCTCGTTTAAGATAGATGACCTTTTCGACCACAATGTAAGCACCTAAAGACTAGTCGAAAAGATTTACCTAAGGAATGATCTATAATATTATTCCTAGAGGATTCTCCTAAAACATTGGTTTTGGCTTTATGAGTTGATTCATTAGAAGTATTGAAGCCTAAAGCACAAGTGTCATTTTTAATTTGGACCGTTCCTAATATTTTATCTAATTTCTCCGAACGACACTCCAAATCGAATTTGACTTTACTAGAGTCTGCTAATTTATTTTATAAATATAAAATGTGAGACTCTAATAAAACATTGCGCTCTTTAAACACAAGAAGCTCCTTTTTCCAAGATTTCATTACATCTTTAAGGCTATCTCTCTTGCCTTCTACATATTCAAGCTTCTCACAAAGAGCTTTCTCATGTTTCCTAAGGTCTTCCACTAAAACACTCTCATTAATGACCTCGACACGCTCTATTAAACAAGCTTCTAACTTCAAATTTTCTCTTTTTAATTTAATAGATTCTTCATATAATTCTTGAAATGCAAATTGAAGTTCACTCACATTAACCTCATTTTCACTTTCACTCTCTCTCTCTTCTCCACTCTCACTACCATCATCTTTTGATCTTCACAAACAAAGGCCTTGGAAGTGTCATGTTTTAAGGTGTCATCATCGGATAGGATCTCACACTCACTAACATGACTAGCCATGAATGGGGTAAAGTTGCGCTCAATGGGGGGAAGCGGGTCCCTGTTCCTTATCACCATAACTAAGGGTAGCACTATATGAAATAGGTTGTTGACCCTCTTTCCATAGTTTAGTGGGGAATTAAAAAGCCCTATGGACATAACCCTCACAACCGTAACACATATTTGACTCGTACCTATTTAAATTTTCATCAAAAGTTTTAGGGATCTTTTCGGCTTTGTCATGCTTAGAATTTTCAAATTTCTTAAAATCATTTTTAAATTATCTTTGTTAAATTTTAGAAATTTTCGAAACTTCCTAGCAAACATAGCCATATCTTCCGAGTGACTCTCACTTTCACTCTCTACTACTTATTTTTCCTCCTTTCGGGATTTCAAAGCAATGCCCTTATCTATTTTCTTTTCAGTTTTAGAGGGAAACATGTCTAGTTCATAGGATTGTAAATCACCTACGAGCTCTTCTAATTTCGTAGAGGCTAAAGTGGGTAAAGAATTTAACACGGTTACCTTAGGAATAAATCTATCGGGTAGGGACCTTAAAATTTTCTTTACTACTCGGTTGTCAGGTATTTTCTCTCCCAACTTAAAAGATGAATTAACTTTATCGGAAAGTCTAGCATAAAATTCATCAAAAGTTTCTTTTTCATTCATTTTGATGGTTTCAAATTGAGTGGTGAGGTTTTGGAGTTTCGAAGCTTTTACGACACTAGTTCCTTCATGAGTGAGTTATAAAATATCCCAAGCTTATTTAGTAGTTTCACACGTCATAATGTGTCGGAATTCAGTCGGTGTGACCGCGCTAAACAAGGCATTTAAACCTCGGGAATTAAAGTTTGCAAGTTTAAATTCATTCTCACTCCATCTATCGGTGGGTTTGGGAACACGTTCATTTTTAACTAAATATGTAGGTGGGGACCACTCGTTAATGACACAAAACCAAACCCTCTCATCTAGAGACCTAAGTGCCGAACGTATACATGCTTTCGAATATGAGTAATTAGAACCATCGAAAATAGGAAATTTTGAAAATGGGGAAAATTCCATTTTAGTCAAAAATATTTAAAAGGATCTTCAATGCAATAATTTAGTGATCTCGCTCTGATACCACTTGTTAAAAATGTAGACCCCCAATTTTTGGATTTTACAAAAAGTAATTTCCTTCTAGATGCGGAATAGTGATGGTTCAACAAAACAAGTACAAAAACAAAATTTTAATTTCTTTTAAATTAAAATAAAACTAAACTCAAAGTGAAATTAAATTAAACAAGAAATACATTTTTCACTTAAACATATTAACTCAACCCAAGTCCTAGAAATTTTCCTAACAATTAATTAATTCATTTTTGCGAATTAGGCCAAACCAAATTTTATTCAGTAAAATTAATGACTTGAACTAAATTAATTAATCATTACCCAAATTAATTTTAAGACCAACTTAATCATGAGTAGTGATTTAAACCATATTTTATCTTTTAGCCCTAAACATGCATCTATTGTGATTTGCAAAAGATAAAATAAGTAAACAACCACTACGCCGCGATGTACGAGGAAAAACTTACAATGGGAAAAAATCTCGAATGGCCCTAGCCTCAAATCCACTAAGTATGATTTTACAAGTCTTAAAACACTCGACTTGAATCCATCCAAGCCCCGACGCTTCTTTTTGTACACACATCTGCCTAACGAATAACCACGGAGGTCCACCGCGGTATTGGAATCCACCGATCGGACTTTTCTTGGTCACCGCCACCCGAACAAGGCGCATTTCTCCAAGTGGGAATGTCACAGCAAACGAACTTTTTCTTTATGGGATGTATAAGGAAACCCAAACTTCTCTGCTTTGAGGTGTAGAGAAAAACCCGGTGCCAAACACTCCAAGCAAGGATATATATTAAGGAATTTGGAATAAACAAAACTATTGGGTGTGTATGTGTTTTCGTGAATTTAATCCATAAAAATCAAACATAAAACATGGAAATTTTTATTTTTAAGACTTAATCTCCCTAAAGTCACTTAGAATGTGAAAATTTTGGTTACAAAGAGTTGGTTCCCGCACATAAGTAATTCTAGAAAAATTAGTGGGAACAAAAGAGTGGAGTAGTGGATAAAACTGCCAAAAAACTGCCCAAAAAAAAATCCCGCCAGAAATCTCGTTCGAACGACCCTTCTAACGAAGTTCTAGAAGCCAATGGGAAAAATTCGTTGTCAAACTCGTTCGAACGACATTCTCGTTCGAACAAAAAACTCATTCGAACGACAATATCGAACGAGGTCCCAGAAAGGTCAAAATTCGATTTTAAGCCCGAAAACTTTATTTTAAAGTTCTAAAGAACCTTTTGAAAATAAACATCAGTTTAAATAAAATTACACCGTTTAGAAAATTATTCCAAGTCTTCTTATATATATAAAAAGGCATTCATACCTTTTCGAGAGTATGGAATATGATGTTGGTGACGTGAAATGAGGCACATGTAAATCGGAAAATGATGAATCTTTTATAATCTTGGCCGCTACGTCTTGAACTAACACGTCATAGGCTTGGATGGATACACTTGAACACTATCCTATGACTCAAATATTTTTGTCCAGAATTAAGCTAACACTACATTAAGACTCAATCGGAGACTTGTGTCCTTACAACTGCACTACTAATATTTAATATTACTTGTATATTATTATTGAGTCATTATTTAAGTTTATCTACATAAATTACTTTTATATATACACGGTATATTAGTTATACCATCATACATAAGTAGATTTATCATACTCGTATATATTTATCACACTATAATATATACAACTATATCATCTCCCCGAATGGCCACCGCGATGCTTGCGTACTTTGATATCATGTCCTTTTACCTCTCGTAACAAATCAAGGACTATCGATTTGGAATGTCTCTTCG
This sequence comes from Sambucus nigra, assembly GCA_949130495.1. NCBI lineage: Eukaryota > Viridiplantae > Streptophyta > Magnoliopsida > Dipsacales > Adoxaceae > Sambucus > Sambucus nigra. The sequence goes on along the minus strand of OX422207.1, from coordinate 156,146,506 downwards.
AACCCTTAATCAAATAAATAAAAACCATACATAACACATAATGAGCCCCCCCTAAGTTCTTTGTTCTGGGACACACATTCAAACCTCACTGGAATCACCAAGGAGGGATCTCCCTCTGTGCGGGACCTCCCGTGATAGCATGCAGCGTAGGTATGTTCACACACATTGCAAGCCACATAATATTTATTCACACAACACACACACACACACACACAAATATATATATATATATATATATATATATATATATATATGCATATTCTCAGTAAGTATACACACAACCTAACATATAAACCCGTATGTAGTACTTATCTCTCTTGAATACTCAACGTACTAATAATTCTCCCATAACGTTTATTTCATATTATCCGAGCATCACTCACTACCCGAAAGGTCCCATCTGTCCCTTACATTAATTCAGTAGTTTATACATCACTATACTAATAATTTAAGTCTTAGGCTATCGTTATCTTGTCTTGTAACCCAAATCGTAAATTCTAGATACGTCTGTTAAACATCGTCCGTTCAAGTCCTAATTTGCCCTCATTAAGAACAACCGAGACTTAAACATTTATCTACTGACCTTCCCAAAGTCTTTGTACATTTATCAAACTTATCCCAAGGTTTTACCATAACTAATTTCTTGAAGAATTAAGCAATTAAAATTTCTGGAAATAACAGACCACTAAAACCGGTTCAGAATGGCAGGCGAATCAGTTCTCTACTGAACCGATTAGAGAGAGGCTATGAACCGATTCGATTCCCCTGAGAGTTCATTTTACTTATTTTATTACGTTTTATCCCATTTTTATCCAACAAAAACTTCATGCATCGTACCCAAACTCTAACATAAATCAATCCATCATCAAGTAAGAGTGTATGAACAAATTCTAATGAATGTCTAATACTCAAACATCATTAAATTCATAATAATTAAGAGTTCATCAATGGTTTGTCTACAAAATCCTAGTTTCAATTTTTCATTCATGTTCTTCAAGAAACCCCGATTTTAATCTCTCAAAATCTCCTAAAAATTCAGAGTTCATATTAACAATCTCAGAAATCAAAGTCTAACATGAATCCTAATCATTAACATGAATTCAACACATGGTTTTATCTCAAAATTAGGTGCTCAAACTAGATTTCGTCAAGTCTTACCATGGGTATTATAACTTCTTTCAAAACATGCAAGATAAACACTTGCCTTTATAATAGCAGGTCTGATTTGATTTTTGTGTGATGAAGATGATCTGCTCTAGCTCCGATTACAATTTCGACGACTTTGGTGATGAGAAAAGGTGTGACAAAGCCTAGGTTCTTCTCTTTTTCTCTCATACGGCCTCTCCTCTCTATAGATTGTATCAACCCTAGCCTCTGACTCTAAGGGTCTAATATAAACTTTCAATTTCGAAGTTTTATCTACCCTAGTCCATTAAATGACCGAAGCACCCTCATATGGTGCCGAGTTGGTCTAAAATTGCCTCGGGATCCAAATAACATACCCAGATATACAATTCCAACTATTTCGACCCATTCGGAATCAACCGTGATCTTGAAATCATCATTCAATTCACTCTACAATAATTTCCTATCTCGACCTCATATAGTCTACACATGACCCTTGGTTTAGATATAACACTATCACATCACTATCATTCGCTATGCCGTAAACTAATTATTTTCTATTCACTTAGTAATTATATTCAATAAATATTAATATTTATCTCTATCGATTAATATTTTAATCAACCCATAATATTTAATTTAATTTAATTACGACACACGTGTAATTTAAAATAATCGAATTAATTAAATTTTAATTACACAAAAATACGAGGTGTTACAACTGTATGAATTAAAAATGCGTATCATCACGCGTATCCTCGCACACGAAGATAAATCCATCATCGACTAACCATCCTACGTAGCCATCCTATAAGGTATGTCATCACTAGCACATAACCCATATAAGTACTATGTTCTCAAATATCATATTCCACGACCATACCCATGACATGAGTAAACAATCGTTATCATTATCACATTCAGTATCAAAATGCACAACAGTTCATTGCTACCAGCTAAGAATAACTACCATAATTCATAAGGCATTTACGAAACCCATTAACCATTCAGTCCCACCCATAACTCACATATAAGTAATGATAACAAGGGGACACCCACATGTACACCACTATCCCTAAATCTAGAGAAAATATACACATAATTTACTCATATATAACCATGACATAATAACTTTCATAAGGAATGACGTCTCATATCACCAACACTATATCCTAGTGAACACCAACCCATAATCCACATGATTGCGTCAATATTCAATCCACATATAAAGAGATAACTCTCTATAAAACCAATATGCTCAAACGATGTACATCATTATACAACATATATATTATGAATATCTCACTTCATTATGTACCTAATGAAAGAACTACTTAAATAGACAGTCTAAAACCCCCACATCATTGCACCCACTCTCAACATGTGCTACTTCCCATCTCACGCAAAACCCACGATTGTTACCCCCGTGTCGGTAGTAATTCCCATTACACAAAATCTATAAACCTTAATCGAACCATCCTTGATTCTACACCACCATACCAAAAATACATATTTAGGCATATGTTAGCCACATGGACATACACTACACATAATAAAAATGTAATCACAATTTCATTGTCGGAGCTATCTCTCTCTCTCTCGGCTTAACTTTTTCTTTCTTAACTTTTTTTCATTTTCCCTAAATTCATCTAGTAGTGCACTCTTGGTCTTTCATTCATAATTATGATCCTTAATAGAAACATTCTATTTACTTGATCCTTTTGGAACTTAATCATTCCTTAGCTTTTTTTATCACTAACCGTCCATAATATAGATGCCCATAACACATAGGCAAAAAACGACTCTCGTAAAATCTCTAATTGAGTCCTCTATACTCAAACATCAAAACATTAATATTTTCCTCTTCAGTTTCCACCAAATAAAGGCTACTATATATTATACCTATCTAACTCTAGCCCCTATTTTGAAACCATGCAACGATCCTACTCCTAGGTTAAACATTTTCATTTCCCCATCACCCTTCATCTTAAATGGGTTTAACAGCATAAATTACCCTTCTCATCTCTGAGTGCAACACAACTTCAACTCACTAATAAGAATTAACCATACATAAATTATTCAATAAAAACTTTATATGTTTCTAAAACACAACAATCCACTACCCTTTCTCTTAGGTGCATAAAATCTCACAAGGTCATTTTACTAACATAAATTTCCATCACAATCCATATTACCATAAGAAGAACCCAAAACTCCAATAGGCTTCTCAAAACTCAGATTCCTTAATGTATCGAAAAAATGGATTCAACGTGAAACACATTCACTAACTTTGGCCTGTAAAAGTATCTAAGTTGCAGACTTTACCCCCACACACGATAACTTGCCATAATCATATGCATAACGGGGGTGAGCACCTTCATCCCACCATTTGTTCTATACTTGACCACTAACTCTCAACAGGATTCATTATCATATTTCTCTAAGCTCGAATACTCCTCGAGTCTTGCCAATGATCAAAACGACAATGAAAAATGTCGGCACACATTTCATCGCGATACTAGATTACAAAACCTATGATAAACCCTAATGCATCAAATAACACTCAGCGACAAACGATATTCATACAACACAAATCCTAAGGACACTAGAACTTGGATGCTCTGATACTAACCGTAACACCACCGATTTTCCACATTCGATTAATCAAGCCAGACGTGAAATATACGGAGCCCTAAAATAATTTATATCATTCCTAACATCATGATAAAAAATCTACAATAAATAAAAACCATACACAATGAAAATCTCGAGAAAGGATGGCAATATAATAACAACTGAGAATAATCTGAACTCCAAAAAATGAATTAATTATACAAAATATCTTATTACAACTCTTCCAAAAGAAGTAATATAAGTATAACCGAAACTATCTCTAAGTCAAACTCCTGAATATAATGACAACTAGAATGAAGTAATACTATAGTTTTAAGAATGATAATCAGATCAACGAAAGTGCAAGTCTGCCTCCTCAGCCCTGGTAAACCTGTATACAATAACGATAATAAAAATACACGTGGGGGAAACATTTATAGTTTTGGGTGAGAGACCTAAATTTGCAAAAAATAACTCCAATCTCAGTTGTAAATAAGCATGAGATTAATTTACAATATATGTCACCCGTCAACTCTCACATGCACTAAGTACTCACCTCTCATCTTAATGTAGTATTACGTGCATGCCCCCAAATAAGGGCATAACTATGCTAAACGTCTTTACCCTTGGAATAATAAGGACTATCATTTGACAAATAACTATTCTGGAATGCTACTAAACCTAAGTAGGATTTCGCCTTCAAGTCCCACGCATATATTTTTATTAACATACTCACGATATCATAAAAGTAACACCCTCTATGGTTTGGAATCTTTAAATTACTCGAGTTCATTTATGAAATATCACAAATGATAAGCTATAACTATTTATCATGAAATATGGATGTAACTAACTATATGCGTAAGAATACAACCCAAATACTAACCCGCGCAATGTCACCTACGAGGAAATACAAGTAAATCACATAACGAATTTAGCATGACATAGGGTTTATTCTCAATTCCCCATACTAGGCTATATTAAATTATTATAATTATTTATTATACCACACAAAGGCCACTACTTTTGGTGTACATATCATGTATTTATTAGTAAGTCTATAGGTTCGTCATCTAACTGGCTTAAGGAAAACACACATAAATGATAGGGCGATCACTACGGAGTAGCACCACTAATGGGACCATAACCAACCAATCAACCAACCTTCTCTCGTTATGAATGAGAGACACACCTTCCATATGATCTAATATAATGGCCTCCACTATGTCTGGCTCATCTCAGCCAGGCACATGGTACACGGTCTGAATCGCGAACGTAACCCTAAACAATAGATTCCCCTCTAGTATATGTATGTTCACACACACACACACACACACACACACACACACACACATATATATATATACACACACATATATATATATATATATATATATATATATATATATATATATATATATATATATATATATATATATACGCTCAAAAGCTCAAATCTTAGAGGAAATGCTTTTCTTCATAAATCATTACAAGTGAGTCCAAATTAATTAAAATTTTATATTCTACTTCGACATCCAACTTTTGTATATCGTTACAAACTCATCTATTAGAGGTTATGGGGAAAATGGGGATGATATCCACTTTGTGGAGATATATATATAGAGAGAGGGATATCAAAAGGTAACTAACATAACAAGTATTGTATGAGCACCGTGCACTTTATTCTTTAAAAACTAAATTATTCTAAAGACCTTTTCGAGGACTAACTATTTAACTGAATAGAAGGATTTTTTGGTAGAGCATAACTGAGTTATTTAGTTTTTTAGAGGTTTACTATATCCCCCTCTTAGTTTGTTGATATTCTTATATTGAAATAAAATTCTCTTTTGTTATATATAATTGTTTACAAGAGTGTAAAATATAATAAAAAATAATTATAACATAAAGACATAAAAATCATACACAATAGATATTTGAACTTGTTATCATTTTTTTTGTTTTAGATTAACATGTTTTTCAAACATTTACGTATACACTTAATGAAATGAATTAGTTATATTTGTACTAACATATAAAAATTATAAAGTAGCGTTTGGGTCACTAAATTCTAAATTTTTCGTAATATTTAAAATAAAATAAAAACTTTATGGTTCTAAGCTAATTATGATTCTGAATTAAGGAGTTCTTATGTGTATCACACGTATGATTAATTATTTAATTATATGAATATTTTGTCATTTAAATACCTTAATCATGTGGAATTTTATAATTTATTTCTTCTTAGTTATTACAATTGATTTGAGTATCTCTTATATTACAAATCAGTCTAATTCAACGTGGCCTCTTAAAATAAGAAGTAATTCCAGATTAGAAAAACTCAAAATCAACTCAAAATTTGTAACTAAAATTCTGGAATAAAAAATGAAAATAAACCCATAACTAAACAGTCAACGCCATGCACCATTCGTTAAAACCAAACAATTAAGCATCCAAACCTTCGCCCACCACCACTTCCTCTCTCTCGTGTCTCCTTTATAATACCATCTCTAGAGCATTTGATCATTTTCTACACCAAAATTATTAAATGTTACTTTGCTCTTTTGAAAAATCTTAGTTAGTACAAGGTATTCCTCTCGTAGGACAAATGCCACGCTAATTAGATTCATGTGGTAGGTTAAATATTGTGGGAATCGGACATACATATACCCCATCAATGAGTTTGGAGAACATTTCATCAATTGCATACATTTCTCTCTAATATATTTTCTTATTATATCACTCAAAGTCGTCATATTCATGATATGGGGGAGGTATGTGATCCTAAAATGCATTGGCTTGCATGGTGCATCATCCTCATGTGATATCCTGCGTGGGAATGATGATTTTTGGTTTCCATACGGAACAAATATTATGCAAATGCCCCCATTTCATCCTTAATAGAGATGAATCCATCGCATAGGGTGTTGAATAATGAGGTGAGAATATCATTTAATTTAATTAATTTCACCTTATATTACTTGTTTCAATAATCTAGTGAATTGGTAATTTAGTAAACAAATTTAATAAGTTATTTATTGAATTATTTAGTCCATGAAAAGATTGGTTGGTAATTAATAAATCAATAAATTTAGAATAGAATAATTTAATATTTTACTAAATTATCAATTTTAAAATTATAATTAATCAATTACATAAAGTTTCTTTGTACAATGAGATTTATTCATTCATAGTGGTATGTTATGTTATGACGTGGTGTGGTGTGGGTTGGAAATTTAATGTTCAACAGATTTAGGACAATATTTTTGTTCCCGTTATTAATTAGCCTTACATCCATGTAAATCGGAACCTTATTTTGGCACTGCTTTAGAGGTGGTGGGACACAACCCACACATTTCACTTCTCGTTTGGGGGAATAGGTTTCCCTCAACTCACCTTTACAATTATGACGGCTTTAGAAGTAGGACATGGATATATCATTACCTTAGATGATGTTCACGGGATCGACGACTACGCCAAACAATATCTACTTGGGCATCTAAAGGAGTATGTAGCATATATCATATTCCAACATATATGTATTTGCTGGAGAACTTAATTTTCAAGATTATTTAATTTATATGATAATTTTGCTTCAATAAAAATGTGTTTATTATGGATTTGTGAAGGAGATTCAAGATTGCATATATTTACGGGTCATTCTGGTTTGAACTGTAACACGCCGCGCATTCTTCCATCGCCGCAAAACTATATCGGTCATCACTAAATAAAATATCATTTGACATAAATATGAGACGTTAAAAACTTTTATTCCGCAAGATATAATTTGAATAAATCCAACGAATATAAACATTCATGTAAATAAAGTCCATCAGCATGCTAACTCCAAAATAAAATCCCATTTCTAAATGATAGATGAAAGCTCCAGATAAATAATCCAACTAAAAATATCTTACTGAAATTCATAAACAATTGTTGAACCGAATGGCCCACCAAAATTTGTAAATAACTATCTCATAAATAAACGACAGAATGAAAAAAAATCAAACAACTAAAGCAATAGAAGTAAATCTCCAGCTGCAATCCAAAGATCTTCAATTCATCTATACAAGTACACCAACAATTATACCTGAAATATTAGTCAACACTAGCTACTCCTCCCAATTAGGGTCTGTAAAATCATAAATAAGCATCACACATGATAAATATCACAATAGAGTATTTTAAATTAAATGATATAATTAAATGCGAATAAATAAACACAACACTAACTATCCACATACTAAGCCACCCCACTATCCAAGTTTAATTATTAAAGTTACAACATTTCATTTTATCAAGGCTACTAACTTAATTTAATACATTTAATCAAAATATTATCGGAGCGATGCCACTATAGCTAGCTGACCTATCTATGGATTCTGCACATATTTGGGCCCGCCTAAAGTTACCAATCCATGACACCCATTCCCATCACTATAGCCATCCGAACCAATTTTGTTAGCCTTACATATATTGGTGACGTTCCACACACGACATGTCTTTATGGCCATCCAGCCCAATTATTGTTAGACCTAACATATTAGCGACGCCAACACACACCCATGTCACTATAGCTAGCCAACCCAATTTCGTTAGTTCTACACATATTGACGATGCAATACACACCCATGTCACTATAGTCAACCAACCCAATTTTGTTAGTTCTACACATATTGGCGACATAAATCCATTTTAATACGTGTTCTTTGTATTAGGCATTAGTTATTGTCAGTTTATCATTTCCCTCTATTAGTCCCACCCTTTATTTGGGTAATCCAACCTAAATCATCCCTAGTCCCATCACTAGATATCACCAAAATAATAAGTATTTCCTAGCCTATCACTTAGAAAGAATACCTACAAAAAATCAGCACCTATTCTCTCACCTAGGCTAACGAAAAACACATGACGATGAATTACCTAGCCCCAACTAGGAACTACCCAACTGTACAATCCTAAACTCATTAGTCCCGTCCTAGAAAGTGTTAACGATAATTAGGTCTGCCTACTAGTAACATACCTAGCAAGCAACTTAAAAATAAGGGTAAATGCATAACTACCCTCAAAATCCCAATGTCCCCTCGATGTTGAAACATTCAAATAAAACATATTTTCAATTTATAGCTACAATTCTTCCAATTAATTGTGACACCCCGTCTAATTAAATACCGGTTGATCAATCCTTTATTAAATTACATTAGAATATCCAGTTGGTTTAGAATATGTATCACTGTTGAAAGATATATTATTAACATTAAACACCTGATATTTAAAAAGGTTGATGTCAAAATTTTATCTTTAAATTAACAGAAAACCAAATTAACCAATTATTAAACATACACCAATCAAACTAATCTCATAGAAAATAAAATGTCTGAAATAATAAATGTGACTGGAGTAAACACTTCCAGCCCAAATACCCAATACAATAATCCAATAGAATAAACCAACAACTGAAAGGAGTAAATAAATAAATCCACAATCTCTGACTGTCTGAATAAGTAAAAGGGGAGACATGCCCTAACGGGAGCAAATAACTCAAGATAAAGAAACGAAAGTCATGGAGGTGCCTACTACCAAGTCATGTAACTTCCACAATAGCTACAGCTCGTCAAATGAATAGAACTCCTATGTTTGGTGTCCATGTGGCTAAGCACCTAAAATACATTGATAAAAGAAGAGAGATTTGCAATAAATGGGTCAGAGTCCGAGTTGAAAACAGTTTAAAAAAATCAGCAAGTGCTTAAATAAAAATAATAGCACATATTGTGTACATGTTAGATTTTCATACTCTCACTTGAGATACTCACCTCTCATCTGATGTGCACACCTAACTCGTATATTTAACCCATCCTGCTCATGTTACCCCGGCTAACTAATCCGAAGATGACTATTATTACACCAATAATCTCATGAATTTACCCATATCACCCGTACCCGTATTATCATATGTTTAAGGATAGTTATTCACCTCCATAACTGTTATTCTCATAGGTATTCTCATTCACTAAGAATATTTTTAAATATCATTATTCCATATCTACTAAACACGCATAGTAAAATAAGTAACAGGTATACATATATTCATCTCTCTCTCTCTCTCTCTCTCTCTCTATATATATATATATATATATATATATATATATATATATATATATATATATATATATATATATATATATATATATATATATATATATATATACTATTTCAGCACCCTTGGGTTAAGGCCCCCCTGGTGCAATGCATACTCTGCTATCATGTCCTGGTGCATCGCTCATTTCATGAAGGACTATAGGTTCAATCTTTCACGAACTATAAAAAACAAACACACATATTGGAGGCGAACATAGTTCCAAGCCCATGGGTTACACACATACCTACGCACCCATATGACCGTCAACACTATCATTCTCACTGATAGACCGTACCTAGGTTCTATGTTCTAGTGATACGAATCAAAATCCCCCCGAAGGCTCCTCAAGATGTGATCGTCCACAACACGCAACCTCTACCCGATAGCGAGTAGCGTAGGTACGTTATACATATAATAATTCAATCAATAGGTATATACATAACCTATAATAATCATTAGGCATTCACACAATCCAAGTCCCCAAATTTATACGTAGTATTAGTATCTCAAATACTCGCGTTACTCTACCCGTACGATTAATCTCTCTATCGTATCTATTCCATAAGGCCCTCTTATTCAAACATATTCCCTTAGTAGTTACACAATCATTTCATCGCTAGATTATGTAGTGAAGTCACTCAAGGATAGCGTAGGTCATTCTCGCTCACTCGAATCAACTTTATAAGGTTTTAATGTAACACCCCTCAATTTTTGGAGACTGAGAAATTAAATTTTTGGGGAAAATAAAATTTAATTTAATTGGAGAATTTTAAAATTTGGAAATTGAGGCCCAAAAATAGAGGGCATTTTAAAGTATTCCGGATGATGATTTTGGGGGTACTATTGATCCCGAAAGGGTCGAGATAGTCAAAATGACTGTCATTGAGTTTTATTTCGGCTCCGGAATATTTTTAAGTCAGTTTGACTCGAATAGGTGTAAACGAGTCATTTAAATTATGTATTAACATTTAAAATTGGGTTTATGTTTTAAAGGATTTGGAGGCTTACGGATTAAGCCATTTCTCATTTGAGAGAAAGAGAGAAAAAGCCCTAGAAAGAGAAAGGAAGAAGAGAAAGAAGAAGAAAAGAAGAGAGAGAGGAAGAAAAGCTTGGGATTTTCGGCCCAAACGCGTCATCGAGGGCGATCCAACCTCTACAAATATGAGGCAAGTGTTTAATCTTGCTAAATAGCTATTTGTGTATTTCATTTCATAATTTGGGGGTAAAGAAATGGATTTTTGGGTATTAATGTCAAAACATAGATTTTTGGGTTTAAATCTTGAAATCAATGTTTAGATATGGTTTGGTGGCATATAAATGGTTGGGATGAGTTGTAGGATGGATTTTCTTGTTACAAATAATATTTGGTTAAAGATTTGGGGGCTTGAGGATGATATGTGAGTGTTTGGGGTTGTGGGTTTACTGAAATTGGAAAATCGGCCAAGGCAACTGGTATGGCCGGTCAACCGCGGTCTGGGGACCGGTCGACCGCGCCTTAAGGGAAAGCCTACTGCATTTCTTCGTAGGCAAAATTTGGACCCGCGGTCGACAGGGAGTCTGGGACCGGTCGATCGGTCCCCTATTTTTAGCCAAAAATTTGGGATTTCTTTGTTTCCCTTTTCTCTTGGAGTTCATTCTTAGGGGCCTCCTTAATGAGTTATTTTATGAGGTTTTCTAGGATGATTTCTACCCCTTTTTGGTTGGGTTTATTAATTTGAGGTTTTCTCTTATGAAGTAAGAGATACTTTAGAGACTTATAGGGGGTCTCTCACTTAGTATATGATAGTGGGGACTTCTTGGAATAATTGGAAAAGAATATATCCATGTATGTTGTGAAATTTCTAGGCCGACATTTATGTCAAATACTTATAAGGATAGGATATTGTTAAGATAAAAATTGGGGTCAAATGGAAGAGAGTGATTGCCTACCCTTAGAAATAATAAAATTTAAGGAATAAATTCGAGAGATCTTAGACTAGGGGATTCACAAAAGTGATTGAACCGTAGACGGAACTGAGAGCGACGGGATTATATTACCAACTAGAGTAGAATGTGAAAATCTAGTTGGAATAGATGTTGTTTATCGGTGTGTTATTTACAACGGGATTTTCCAAAGAAATGAGATTATTTGATGAATGAAAGAATGAGCTTGAGGCTTATAGACTATGAGTTATATGTGTACCGATAGTCGAAATTATTACTAGATTTATAATGTGCATCTCGGATATAGAGGGAATGTGTAGTGATGGTTTCCTGCACAAAATTTTGGGTGATAACCCTAATGTTGAATATATATGTATAGATATATACATATGATTTTTGGGAGACTATTCTTCATAGGAAAAATGATTGAATATGGTTCAAATAAGGGATTGTATTCACATATCGAAGTAAATTAAATGAGTTTTTGGTGACGGCTTGTATATTGAGGATATTATATACTTATAGCCGAGTGTATATAGATATCTTATACATGTGAACAAAAATTAGTTTGTATACATACATAAAGATATGTGAATATATGTTTACATATCTATACAGATATGAAAATATGGATATATTTTTGTGGTGGACATATGTGGTATGGATACTTAAACCGTATATGATGCTTTAATGTTTAATTATATGATTGGATCATATGGATGTCTATATATTATTCATGTGAATGATATATATACTTATTTGGTTAAGCATACCCCGCTCATGCTATCATTGGGAAGTTGCGCGCGTAGAGGGTGAGCATCCTGGCTAGAAAAGCAGGGTGTGGATATTCCTCAGGTCATAGTCGTCCCGTGTGTTATTATATGATATATATATATATATATATATATATATATATATATATATATATATGTATTTTTGGGATGAGACGTGGTGGGTATGTTTCGTCTCATTGCCGGTTAGGAGCTATGACCGCTTCCCGGGACGTCGTGTGCGTGAGTTTACCACAAGATGGGTGTCGTTTAGTCCCTCCATGGTGTCCCCAGTATTGCTACATGAGTCGGGCACTGGAAAGATGATAGCATTGATGCAGTTTATCGGCGCTATATATAGCCGGGTATTTATTTGTGCATGGCCTTTGTACATCATATATGGTATGTATACATGGTCATGGGATTGGATGATGGTGTGTATATATATATGGTTAGAATGAAATGCCTATATATATATTTATATATCCTATAGATGAAAGGATATGGAAACTTTGTGGAGTACATATTGGATGATTATGATGTACTAGATTGATGGGGGTTGATGTATCCCATTTAAGGAATACTTCGGTTACCTCATCCCAAGGATATTAATTGAGATTTTTAGTTATTTCCATTTTGTAGTTTAAAATTTAGTAGTAGTAGTATATTTATGTATGACATTATGGATCTCTAGGATCGACATTGTCAAGGAGTAGTGTAACGGGGTGGTTCCTTGTTTGGATTTCGCTTTGCGAGACACCCCACACACGAAACGTAGTACCTTGTTGAGATTAGAGAGAAGTTTTGTCGATATTTATGTGTGGCATAATGGATCTCCAGGATCGACGTTGACAAGGAGTAGTGTAACGGGGTGGTTCCTTGTTTGGATTTCGCTTTGCGAGACACCCCACGCACAAAACGCAGTGCAGCGTTGAAATTGGAGGGAAGTTGTGTCAATAATAATTTTGCATGCTTATTAATTAGAAATTAGAATCATATGTTTCAACCCAAATGCATATTGGGTAACTTATTAAATTATAAATGGTTAAAGTATAAACCGGAATCCACTAAGCCTAATAAGCCACATATGATTGAAAATAAATACTTATCTGTGGTTAAAAGGGGGGTGGATTCTTGGGGTATGATAGGAAGGTAGATCTCGTGGGTATAGGCTAGGCCTATGATAAGTTAGGTTGTCCTAATAAAAATGGGGGTAATTTAACTAATAAAATTGAGGACGCGAATAGGTGCGCGCCTTTAGATGAGAGGTGAGTTGCGGTTCCACGAGAGTGCGATTCCACTTTAATTATGAAATAGTGCACCGATATTTATTATGCACGGTTAAGACACTTGCTAAATATTTTTCACAACTCGGGCTCTGACCCGTTTACTTTTCTCTCCTGCTTGTATATATATATATTACTACAGGTGTCCTACCGCATGGATGCCGGATGACCTTCTATCCAGAGTCTTGGGAGCCGTGACAGGTGCGGACTATTGCGAAAATTTGATGGTAGTCGCTTCCTAATTTTAAAAATCTAGGTAGGATTCATTGTATATCGGGTTTGTACCCAAGGGATATTTATATACATGTTTATATTCATTCCATTTCAGTCATTGTATTGACTGTGACCCGACAGCTTATTCGGGTCTACTTTTTATAGTATATTCTGTGGTAGTTATTTATTTCATTTTTATTCTAGCATTTCATTTATCTTAGTTCTTTCATGCATCTTTCTTTCTTTTATTAGTAGTGTTAGTTGGTTATCTGTTGCACATTTTATTTAATTTTAACATCTCGCCTTTATGATATTGGGTAGTTAGTCCTATATTATAGAGTGCCGACAGTTGATGTTGAGACTGGACCATCTGAAACTCCTAATTTAATATAGTATAGGGCTGGCCACCCGTTATTATTTTAGGCGGGTTGTTACAAATGGTATCAGAGCCTCAGGTTCTAGAGTCCTTAGGATCTGTGCGAGTTTTCGGCATTCTTCCGTTAACGTTCTTGACATAAAGCCCTACAGTTAGGACTGTTGTGTTCACTGCGTTGTTTTCTTCTGTGAAGTATATTCACTTGATTGGCATTCTGATAACAGTTGCTCTTGTTTCGTTTCAGACGTCGCCTAGATTTTGTCGTCTAGGAAAGAATCGGATTAGAAGTACAATACCCATAGCATATTTTGGGTACGCTTTAATCGGGGGTTCTTTGTTTTCCCCGATTCCGGAGGAGATATTTAGGAGATTTCTAGCAGTGGCTCGAGGTGATTTATCGGCAGTTGAGTAAGAAAGGAAAATTTACTCGAATGGCGAATCTTGGGCTTAGTAAGGAAAAACTGAAGAGAGGTTAGTGTAGTCCTTGGGAGGTTTAGGTTGAGAAACCCGTTAACCTTCATTAGGGAACTTGGTGTTGGTCACTCTTACCGAGGTGAGGAAGGTGTAGTTATCCCAATATCAGGAGTATTGCCTTCTAGGAAGAGGGAGTAAGAAATTAGAGACTCAGGTTCGTGAGTAGGACTGAGGGAGTTTCCGATAGTCGCAATCGCATTTTGTCCTTCAAGATGGTTAGGAAGGATTTTGAGAAAGATGTTTCTCTTGTGGAGAAATAGGTTTAGGAATAACAATTGTCCTGAAAGGAGTAGAGGATTTTAAATAAGGATCCACGGATGAAGTAAAACAATTGGAGTTTTTTTTTAGTAGTGGTTATAAGACGATTGTCTTATGGGTAGGTTAGGTAGCAAAATTGTAGTGTTCTAATAAAGGGAGAACTTATATTAT
Organism: Sambucus nigra; assembly: GCA_949130495.1. Classification (NCBI taxonomy): domain Eukaryota; kingdom Viridiplantae; phylum Streptophyta; class Magnoliopsida; order Dipsacales; family Adoxaceae; genus Sambucus; species Sambucus nigra. The sequence continues at coordinate 156,131,161 of OX422207.1, read as the reverse complement.
GGAAAGGTGTTGATGTGATGTAGAAGAATTTTATACTTGAGGAGTTCAAGTCTAGTAGGTGTATGTTGAGCGGATAATTTAGCTCATAGTTGTGCTAGTTTTGATAACTAGGTAGTGATTAGAAGTGTTGGATGCGTTGAGGCCTTGTGTTTTAAACATGAGGTGATTGTTTGGCGTGTCAAAAGACGCGGAATATAAATTATATCGTATTGTTGTATAGGCCCTCGTGCAGTATTTAAAATATGAAAATCTTTTTATAAAACTTTAGCCCTGGTTCGACTAATCTCAATTCCCGACCTAGCTACACAGTAGTGTGTTGGGAGGGTTCCTTGTTTGGATTTCGCTTTGCGAGACCTCCCCCGCACGAAAGCAGCTAGCGTCAGGAATTGAGGAGAGTTGAACCATTGGGAATTTTCAAACTTTTATATGTTTAGTATGTTATTATAGAAAATAATGCTGAGGGTTATGTTATGATTTGAGGCTGATGGAGCCTCATTAAAATTCTACGAGTAGAGCTCGGGTATGGGGTGTATGGGTGCCCCGGGGTAGTTATTTGTTTAAAAAAAATATATATGGTTCGACGTGAGAACTAGTAAGGATTCGGTATAGTGATCCTAAGGGTTAATGTTAGGATTAGATGGATTTGAGGTCCTAGGCACATCTTAAATTTCGCGGGAAAAATTTTTATAAGGGGGAAGATTGTAACACCCCTCGATTTTTGGAGACTGAGAAATTAAATTTTTGGGGAAAATAAAATTTAATTTAATTGGAGAATTTTAAAATTTGGGAATTGAGGCCCAAAAATAGAGGGCATTTTAAAGTATTCCGGATGATGATTTTGGGGGTACCATTGATCCCGGAAGGGTCGAGATAGTCAAAATGACTGTCATTGAGTTTTATTTCGGCTCCGGAATATTTTTAAGTCAGTTTGACTCGAATAGGTGTAAACGAGTCATTTAAATTGTGTATTAACATTTAAAATTGGGTTTATGTTTTAAAGGATTTGGAGGATTACGGATTAAGCCATTTCTCATTTGAGAGAAAGAGAGAAAAAGCCCTAGAAAGAGAAAGGAAGAAAAGAAAGAAGAAGAAAAGCTTGGGATTTCCGGCCCAAACGCGTCATCGAGGGCGATCCAACCTCTACAAATCTGAGGCAAGTGTTTAATCTTGCTAAATAGCTATTTCTGTATTTCATTTCATAATTTGTGGGGTAAAGAAATGGATTTTTGGGTATTAATGTCAAAACCTGGATTTTTGGGATTAAATCTTGAAATCAATGTTTAGATATGGTTTGGTGGCATATAAATGGTTGGGATGAGTTGTAGGATGGATTTTCTTGTTACAAATAATATTGGGTTAAATATTTGGGGGCTTGAGGATGATATATGAGTGTTTGGGGTTGTGGGTTTGCTGAAATTGGAAAATCGGATAAGGCATCTGGTATGGCCGGTCGACCGCGGTCTGGGGACCGGTCGACCGCGCCTTAAGGGAAAGCCTATTGCATTTCTTCGTAGGCAAAATTTGGACCCGCGGTCGATTGGGGGTCTGGGACCGGTCGACCGGTCCCCTGTTTTTAGCCCAAAATTTGGGATTTCTTTGTTTCCCTTTTCTCTTGGAGTTCATTCTTAGGGGCCTCCTTAATGAGTTGTTTTATGAGGTTTTCTAGGATTATTTCTACCCCTTTTTGGTTGGGTTTATTAATTTGAGATTTTCTCTTATTAAGTATGAGATACTTTGGAGACTTATAGGGGGTCTCTCACTTAGTATATGATAGTGGGGACTTCTTGAAATAATTGGAGAAGAATATATCCATGTATGTTGTAAAATTTCTAAGCCGACATTTATGTCAAATCCTTATAAGGATAGGATATTGTTAAGATACAAATTGGTGCCAAATGGAAGAGAGTGATTGCCTACCCTTAGAAATGATAAAATTTAAGGAATAAATTCGAGAGATCTTAGACTAGGGGATTCACAAAAAATATTGAACCGTAGACGGAACTGAGAGCGACGAGATTATATTACCAACTAGAGTAGAATGTGAAAATCTAGTTGGAATAGATGTTGTTTATCGATGTGTTATTTACAACGGGATTTTCCAAAGAAATGAGATTATTTGATGAATGAAAGAATGATCTTGAGGCTTATAGACTATGAGTTATATGTGTACCGATAGTCGAAATTATTACTAGATTTATAATGTGCATCTCGGATACAGATGGAATGTGTAGTCATGGTTTCCGGCACAAAATTTTGGGTGATAACCCTAATGTTGAATATATATGTATAGATATATACATATGATTTTTGGGAGACTATTCATCATAGGAAAAATGATTGAATATGGTTCAAATAAGGGATTGTATTCACATATGGAGGTAAATTAAATGAGTTTGTGGTGATGGCTTGTATATTGAGGATATTATATACTTATAGCCGAGTGTATATAGATATCTTATACATGTGAACAAAAATTAGTTTGTATACATACATAAAGATATGTGAATATATGTTTATATATCTATATAGATATGAAAATATGGATATAATTATGTGGTGGACATATGTGGTATGGATACTTAAACCTTATATGATGCTTTAATGTTTAATTATATGATTGGATCATATGGATGTATATATATTATGCATGTGAATGATATATATACTTATTTGGTTAAGCATACCCCGCTCATGCTATCATTGGGAAGTTGCGCGCATAGAGGGTGAGCATCCTGGCTAGAAAAGCAGGGCGTGGATATTCCCCAGGTCATAGTCGTCCCGTGTGTTATATATGATATATATATATATATATATATATATTTGGGATGAGACGTGGTGGGTATGTTTCGTCTCATTGCCGGTTAGGAGCTATGACCTCTTCCCGGGACGTCGTGTGCGTGAGTTTACCACGAGATGGGTGTCGTTTAGTCCCACCATGGTGGCCCCAGTATTTCTATGTGAGCCGGGCACTGGGAAGATGATAGCATTGATGCAGTTTATCGGCGCTATATATAGCCGGGTATTTATTTGTGCCCTTTGTACATCATATATGGTATGTATACATGGTCATGGGATTGGATGATGGTGTGTATATATATATGGTTAGAATGAAATGCCTATATATATATTTATATATCCTATAGATGAAAGGATATGGAAACTTTGTGGAGTACATATTGGATGATTATGATGTACTAGATTGATGGGGGTTGATGTATCCCATTTAAGGAATACTTCGGTTACATCATCCAAATGATATTATTGGAGATTTTTTGTTATTTCCATTTTGTAGTTTAAAATTTAGTAGTAGTAGTATACTTATGTATGGCATTATGGATCTCCAGGATCGACATTGTCAAGGAGTAGTGTAACGGGGTGGTTCCTTGTTTGGATTTCGCTTTGCGAGACACCCCACGCACGAAACGCAGTGCAGCGTTGAAATTGGAGGGAAGTTGTGTCAATAATAATTTTGCATGCTTATTATTTAGAAATTTAAATCATATGTTTCAACCCAAATGCATATTGGGTAACTTATTAAATTATAAATGGTTAAAGTATAAACCAGAATCCACTAAGCCTAATAAGGCACATATGATTGAAAATAAATACTTATATGTGGTTAAAAGAGGGGTGGATTCTTGGGGTATGATAGGAAGGTAGATCTCGTGGGTATAGGCTAGGCCTACGATAAGTTAGGTTGTCCTAATAAAAATGGGAGTAATTTAACTAATAAAATTGAGGACGCGAATAGGTGCGCGCCTTTAGATGAGAGGTGAGTTGGGGTTCCACGAGAGTGCGATTCCACTTTAATTATGAAATAGTGCACCGATATTTATTATGCACGGTTAACACACTTGCTAAATATTTTTCACAACTCGGGCTCTGACCCGCTTACTTTTCTCTCCTGCTTGTATATATATATATATATATATATTACTACAAGTGTCCTACTGCATGGATGCCGGATGACCTTCTATCTAGAGTCTTGGGAGCCGTGACAGGTGCGGACTGTTGCAGGACTTTGATGGTAGTCGCTTCCTACTTTTAAAAATCTAGGTAGGATTCATTGTATATCGGGTTTGTACCCAAGGGATATTTATATACATGTTTATATTCATTCCATTTCAGTCATTGTATTGGCTGTGACCCGACAACTTATTCAGGTCTACTTTTTGTAGTATATTCTGTGGTAGTTATTTATTTCATTTTTATTCTAGCATTTCATTTATCTTAGTTCTTTCATGCATCTTTCTTTCTTTTATTAGTAGTGTTAGTTGGTTATCTGTTGCAATTTTATTTAATTTTAACATCTCGCCTTTATGATATTGGGTAGTTAGTCCTGTATTATATAGTGCCGACAGTTGATGTTGAGACTGGACCATCTGAAACTCCTGATTTAATATAGTATAGGGCTGGCCACCCGTTATTATTTTTGGCGGGTTGTTACAGATGGTATCAGAGCCTCAGGTTCTAGAGTCCTTAGGATCTGTGCGAGTTTTCTGCATTCTTCCGTTAACGTTCTTGACATACAGCCCTACAGTTAGGACTGTTGTGTTCACTGCGTTGTTTTCTTCTGTGAAGTATATTCACTTGATTGGAGTTCTGATAACAGTTGATCTTGTTTCATTTCAGACATCGCCTAGATTTTGTCGTCTAGGAAAGAATCGGATTAGAAGTACAATACCCATAGCATATTTTGGGTACGCTTTAATTGGGGGTATTTGTTTTCCCCGATTCCGGAGGAGATATTGAGGAGATTTCTAGCAGTGGCTCGAGGTGATTTATCGGCAGTTGAGTAAGAAAGGAAAATTTACTCGAATGGCAAATCTTGGGCTTAGTAAGGAAAATCTGAAGAGAGGTTAGTGTAGTCCTTGGGAGGTTTAGGTTGAGAAACCCGTTAACCTTCATTAGGAAACTTGGTGTTGGTCACTCTTACCGAGGTGAGGAAGGTGTAGTTGTCCCAAAATCAGGAGTATTGCCTTCTAGGAAGAGGGAGTAAGAAATTAGAGACTAAGGTTCGTGAGTAGGACTGAGGGAGTTTTCGATAGTCGCAATCGCGTTTTGTCCTTCAAGATGGTTAGGAAGGATTTTGAGAAAGATGTTTCTCTTGTGGAGAAATAGTTTTAGGAATAACGATTGTCCTGGAAGGAGTAGAGGATTTTAAATAAGGATCCACGGATGAAGTAAAACAATTGGAGTTTTTTTTTAGTAGTGGTTATAAGACGATTGTCTTATGGGTAGGTTAGGGCGCAAAATTGTAGTGTTCTAACAAAGGGAGAACTTATATTGTGGAAAGGTGTTGATGTGATGTAGAAGAATTTTATACTTGAGGAGTTCAAGTCTAGTAGGTGTATGTTGAGCGGATAATTTAGCTCATAGTTGTGCTAGTTTTGAGAACTAGGTAGTGATTAGAAGTGTTGGATGTGTTGAGGCCTTGTGTTTTAAACATGAGGTGTTTGTTTGGCGTGTCGAAAGACGCGGAATATAAATTATATCGTATTGTTGTATAGGCCCTCGGGCAGTATCTAAAATATGAAAATCTTTTTATAAAATTTTAGCCCTGGTTCGACTAATCTCAATTCCCGACCTAGCTACACAGTAGTGTATTGGGAGGGTTCCTTGTTTGGATTTCGCTTTGCGAGACCTCCCCCGCACGAAAGCAGCTAGCGTCAGGAATTGAGGAGTGTTCAACCATTGGGAATTTTCAAACTTTTATATGTTTAGTATGTTATTATAGATAATAATGCCGAGGGTTATGTTATGATTTGAGGCTGATGGAGCCTCATTAAAATTCTACGAGTAGAGCTCGGGTACGGGGTGTATGGGCGCCCCGGGGTAGTTATTTATTTTTAAAAAAAATCTATATGGTTCGACGTGAGAACTAGTAAGATTCGGTATAGTGATCCTAAGGGTTAATGTTAGGATTAGATGAATTTGAGGTCCTAGGCACATCTTAAATTTCGCGGGCGAAATTTTTATAAGGGGGGAAGATTGTAACACCCCTCGATTTTTGGAGACTGAGAAATTAAATTTTTGGGAAAAATAAAATTTAATTTAATTGGAGAATTTTAAAATTTGGGAATTGAGGCCCAAAAATAGAGGGCATTTTAAAGTATTCCAGATGATGATTTTGGGGGTACCATTGATCCCGGAAGGGTCGAGATAGTCAAAATGACTGTCATTGAGTTTTATTTCGGCTCCGGAATATTTTTAAGTCAGTTTGACTCGAATAGGTGTAAACGAGTCATTTAAATTGTGTATTAACATTTAAAATTGGGTTTATGTTTTAAAGGATTTGGAGGATTACGGATTAAGCCATTTCTCATTTGAGAGAAAGAGAGAAAAAGCCCTAGAAAGAGAAAGGAAGAAGAGAAAGAAGAATAAAAGAAGAGAGAGAGGAAGAAAAGCTTGGGATTTTCGGCCCAAACGCGTCATCGAGGGTGATCCAACCTCTACAAATCTGAGGCAAGTGTTTAATCTTGCTAAATAGCTATTTGTGTATTTCATTTCATAATTTGTGGGGTAAAGAAATGGATTTTTGGGTATTAATGTCAAAACCTAGATTTTTGGGATTAAATCTTGAAATCAATCTTTAGATATGGTTTGGTGGCATATAAATGGTTGGGATGAGTTGTAGGATGGATTTTCTTGTTACAAATAATATTGGGTTAAATATTTGGGGGCTTGAGGATGATATGTGAGTGTTTGGGGTTGTGGGTTTGCTGAAATTGGAAAATCGTCCAAGGCATCTGGTATGGCTGGTCGACCGCGGTCTGGGGACCGGTCGACCGCGCCTTAAGGGAAAGCCTACTGCATTTCTTCGTAGGCAAAATTTGGACCCGAGGTCGACCGGGGGTCTGGGACCGGTCGACCGGTCCCTTTTTTTTAGCCCAAAATTTGGGATTTCTTTGTTTCCCTTTTCTCTTGGAGTTCATTCTTAGGGGCCTCCTTAATGAGTTGTTTTATGAGGTTTTCTAGGATTATTTCTACCCCTTTTTGGTTGGGTTTATTAATTTGAGATTTTCTCTTATTAAGTAAGAGATACTTTGGATACTTATAGGGGGTCTCTCACTTAGTATATGATAGTGGGGACTTCTTGAAATAATTGGAGAAGAATATATCCATGTATGTTGTGAAATTTCTAAGCCGACATTTATGTCAAATCCTTATAAGGATAGGATATTGTTAAGATACAAATTGGTGCCAAATGGAAGAGAGTGATTGCCTACCCTTAGAAATGATAAAATTTAAGGAATAAATTCGAGAGATCGTAGACTAGGGGATTCACAAAAGTGATTGAACCGTAGCCGGAACTGAGAGCGACGAGATTATATTACCAACTAGAGTAGAATGTGAAAATCTAGTTGGAATAGATGTTGTTTATCGATGTGTTATTTACAACGGGATTTTCCAAAGAAATGAGATTATTTGATGAATGAAAGAATGAGCTTGAGGCTTATAGACTATGAGTTATATGTGTACCGATAGTCGAAATTATTACTAGATTTATAATGTGCATCTCGGATACAGATGGAATGTGTAGTGATGGTTTCCTGCACAAAATTTTGGGTGATAACCCTAATGTTGAATATATATGTATAGATATATACATATGATTTTTGGGAGACTATTCATCATAGGAAAAATGATTGAATATGGTTCAAATAAGGGATTGTATTCACATATCGAGGTAAATTAAATGAGTTTGTGGTGACGGCTTGTATATTGAGGATATTATATACTTATAGCCGAGTGTATATAGACATCTTATACATGTGAACAAAAATTAGTTTGTATACATACATAAAGATATGTGAATATATGTTTATATATCTATATAGATATGAAAATATGGATATATTTATGTGGTGGACATATGTGGTATGGATACTTAAATCGTATATGATGCTTTAATGTTTAATTATATGATGGGATCATATGGATGTATATATATTATGCATGTGAATGATATATATACTTATTTGGTTAAGCATACCCCGCTCATGCTATCATTGGGAAGTTGCGCGCATAGAGGGTGAGCATCCTGGCTAGAAAAGCAGGGTGTGGATATTCCCCAGGTCATAGTCGTCCCGTGTGTTATATATGATATATATATATATGTATTTTTGGGATGAGACGTGGTGGGTATGTTTCGTCTCATTGCCGGTTAGGAGCTATGACCGCTTCCCGGGACGTCGTGTGCGTGAGTTTACCACGAGATGGGTGTAGTTTAGTCCCACCATGGTGGCCCCAGTATTGCTACGTGAGCCGGGCACTGGGAAGATGATAGGATTGATGCAGTTTATCGGCGCTATATATAGCCGGGTATTTATTTGTGCATTGCCTTTGTACATCATATATGGTATGTATACATGGTCATGGGATTGGATGATGGTGTGTATATATATATGGTTAGAATGAAATGCCTATATATATATTTATATATCCTATAGATGAAAGGATATGGAAACTTTGTGGAGTACATATTGGATGATTATGATGTACTAGATTGATGGGGGTTGATGTATCGCATTCAAGGAATACTTCGGTTACATCATCCCAAGGATATTATTGGAGATTTTTTGTTATTTCCATTTTGTAGTTTAAAATTTAGTAGTAGTAGTATATTTATGTATGGCATTATGGATCTCCAGGATCGACATTGTCAAGGAGTAGTGTAACGGGGTGGTTCCTTGTTTGGATTTCGCTTTGCGAGACACCCCACGCACGAAACGCAGTGCAACGTTGAAATTGGAGGGAAGTTGTGTAAATAATAATTTTGCATGCTTATTAATTAGAAATTTAAATCATATGTTTCAACCCAAATGCATATTGGGTAACTTATTAAGTTATAAGTGGTTAAAGTATAAACCAGAATCCACTAAGCCTAATAAGGCACATATGATTGAAAATAAATACTTATCTATGGTTAAAAGGGGGGTGGATTCTTGGGGTACGATAGGAAGGTAGATCTCGTGGGTATAGGCTAGGCCTATGATAAGTTAGGTTGTCCTAATAAAAATGGGGGTAATTTAACTAATAAAATTGAGGACGCGAATAGGTGCGCGCCTTTAGATGAGAGGTGAGTTGGGGTTCCACGAGAGTGCGATTCCACTTTAATTATGAAATAGTGCACCGATATTTATTATGCAAGGTTAACACACTTGCTAAATATTTTTCACAACTCGGGCTCTGACCCGCTTACTTTTCTCTCCTGCTTGTATATATATATATATATATATATATATATATATATATATATATATATATATATATATATTACTACAAGTGTCCTACCGCATGGATGCTGGATGACCTTCTATCTAGAGTCTTTGGAGCCGTGACAGGTGCGGACTGTTGCGGGACTTTGATGGTAGTCGCTTCCTACTTTTAAAAATCTAGGTAGGATTCATTGTATAATGGGTTTGTACCCAAGGGATATTTATATAAATGTTTATATTCATTCCATTTCAGTCATTGTATTGGCTGTGACCCGACAGCTTATTCGGGTCTACTTTTTGTAGTATATTCTATGGTAGTTATTTATTTCATTTTTATTCTAGCACTTCATTTATCTTAGTTATTTCATGCATCTTTCTTTCTTTTATTAGTAGTGTTAGTTGGTTATCTGTTGCACATTTTATTTAATTTTAGCATCTCGCCTTTATGATATTGGGTAGTTAGTCCTATATTATATAGTGCCGACAGTTGATGTTGAGACTGGACCATCTGAAACTCCTGATTTAATATAGTATAGGGCTGGCCACCCGTTATTATTTTTGGCGGGTTGTTACAGATGGTATCAGAGCCTCGGGTTCTAGAGTCCTTAGGATCTGTGCGAGTTTTCTGCATTCTTCCGTTAACGTTCTTGGCATACAGCCCTACAGTTAGGACTGTTGTGATCACTGCGTTGTTTTCTTCTGTGAAGTATATTCACTTGATTGGCGTTCTGATAACAGTTGATCTTGTTTCGTTTCAGACGTCGCCTAGATTTTGTCGTCTAGGAAAGAATCGGATTAGAAGTACAATACCCATAGCATATTTTGGGTACGCTTTAATCGGGGGTATTTGTTTTCCCCGATTCCGGAGGAGATATTGAGGAGATTTCTAGCAGTGGCTCGAGGTGATTTATCGGCAGTTGAGTAAGAAAGGAAAATTTACTCGAATGGCGAATCTTGGGCATAGTAAGGAAAATCTAAAGAGAGGTTAGTGTAGTCCTTGGGAGGTTTAGGTTGAGAAACCCGTTAACCTTCATTAGGAAACTTGGTGTTGGTCACTCTTACCGAGGTGAGGAAGGTGTAGTTGTCCCAATATCAGGAGTACTGCCTTCTAGAAAGAGGGAGTAAGAAATTAGAGACTCATGTTCGTGAGTAGGACTGAGGGAGTTTTCGATAGTCGCAATCGCGTTTTGTCCTTCAAGATGGTTAGGAAGGATTTTGAGAAAGATGTTTCTCTTGTGGAGAAATAGGTTTAGGAATAACGATTGTCCTGGAAGGAGTAGAGGATTTTAAATAAGGATCCACGGATGAAGTAAAACAATTGGAGTTTTTTTTTAGTAGTGGTTATAAGACGATTGTCTTATGGGTAGGATAGGGCGCAAAATTGTAGTGTTCTAACAAAGGGAGAACTTATATTGTGGAAAGGTGTTGATGTGATGTAGAAGAGTTTTATACTTGAGGAGTTCAAGTCTAGTAGGTGTATGTTGAGTGGATAATTTAGCTCATAGTTGTGCTAGTTTTGAGAACTAGGTAGTGATTAGAAGTGTTGGATGTGTTGAGGCCTTGTGTTTTAAACATGAGGTGTTTGTTTGGCGTGTCGAAAGACGCGGAATATAAATTATATCGTATTGTTGTATAGGCCCTCGGGCAGTATCTAAAATATGAAAATCTTTTTATAAAACTTTAGCCCTGGTTCGACTAATCTCAATTCCCGACCTAGCTACACAGTAGTGTATTGGGAGGGTTCCTTGTTTGGATTTCGCTTTGCGAGACCTCCCCCGCACGAAGGCAGCTAGCGTCAGGAATTAAGGAGAGTTCAACCATTGGGAATTTTCAAACTTTTATATATTTAATATGTTATTATAGATAATAATGCTGAGCGTTATGTTATGATTTGAGGCTGATGGAGCCTCATTAAAATTCTACGAGTAGAGCTCGGGTACGGGGTGTATGGGCGCCCTGGGGTAGTTATTTGTTTTAAAAAAAAATCTATATGGTTCGACGTGAGAACTAGTAAGGATTCGGTATAGTGATCCTAAGGGTTAATGTTAGGATTAGATGAATTTGAGGTCCTAGGCACATCTTAAATTTCGCGGGCGAAATTTTTGTAAGGGGGGAAGATTGTAACACCCCTCGATTTTTGGAGACTGAGAAATTAAATTTTTGGGGAAAATAAAATTTAATTTAATTGGAGAATTTTAAATTTGGTATTTGAGGCCCAAAAATAGAGGGCATTTTAAAGTATTCCGGATGATGATTTTGGGGGTACCATTGATCCCGGAAGGATCGAAATAGTCAAAATGACTGTCATTGAGTTTTATTTCGGCTCCGGAATATTTTTAAGTCAGTTTGACTCGAATAGGTGTAAACGAGTCATTTAAATTGTGTATTAACATTTAAAATTGGGTTTATATTTTAAATGATTTGGAGTCTTACGGATTAATCAGTTTCTCATTTGAGAGAAAGAGAGAAAAAGCCCTAGAAAGAGAAAGGGAGGAGAGAAAGAAGAAGAAAAGAAGAGAGAGAGGAAGAAAAGCTTGGGATTTTCGGCCCAAACGCGTCATCGAGGGCGATCCATCCTCTACAACTCTGAGGCAAGTGTTTAATCTTGATAAATAGCTATTTGTGTATTTCATTTCATAATTTGTGAGGTAAAGAAATGGATTTTTGGGTATTAATGTCAAAACCTAGATTTTTGGGTTTAAATCTTGAAATCAATGTTTAGATATGGTTTGGTGGCATATAAATGGTTGGGATGAGTTGTAGGATGGATTTTCTTGTTACAAATAATATTGGGTTAAAGATTTGGGGGCTTGAGGATGGATTTTCTTGTTAATAATTTTTCAAAAGACAAAAATACCCTTCCAAGGTGTTGGGCCTAAAGTTTCCCCGGACTCCAAACTAAACCCCTGAGTAGACTTTTTTGACTATCTCGACCCTTCTGAACACACTAACGTACTCAAAACAGCCATTCAAATAACCAAAAATAAAATTATATTTTAATTTCTCATTTAAGTCTCGACACGACTCACACGCGCGTCCCAACTAAAGTGTACTGTAACTGTCGTATTTTTTTCACTCACAACAATTAAATAATATTCTCATTATATATTAATTTACTCACTAAGTAATCTTTCACATAATTCTCACCAATAAATACTAACTCTTATCACGCTAGTAGTTATTTACTTAAATTCGGATTAATTATAAATAAATTTTCCATTTAAATTAATTAATCCCATAATTAAAATAAAACCTTCCAAAAATATGGGGTATTACATTAATTCTCAAATTTCAATATTATCCAAATTATGCCATTATTAATTATATAATTAAACAAGCTTACCAATCGTCATACAAGTTTTCAAGGTTCATAATTTCTATTCGAGTGATATTTTACCGGTTAACACAAGATTCTATTTTTAATATGCATATAAACCTATTACGAGATAAGAAATCCAATCTAAAATCTACACGTAAGAATCATGATTTTTTGAGTCGAAACAATATTATTAATTCATATTTTTAATTTTAATACACAAAGCGTTCCACAGTTCTACCGTAATCCCAACCTCTAATCTAAGGATGCGATTGTTTCAAGTCTTAAATATATTGCAAAACATGAATAAAAACATCCCTGAAATTATTTACCTAATTAGTCATCCTAATTTATTTTAAGAAAAATACCATTCATTAAAATTTAGGCGATATCTAAAATGCATGACGCTTAAGGGAAACAATAGAAGACTTCATGCATGTAAAGAAGTCATTTTCAAAATATGATTACACAGTTGCGTTTCTCTTATGAAAATAGCAACGATACGTTCTTGGTGGTTCTTGAGAAAACTTGATTTAGATATTCAAATCTTGGGTTGAAAATTTTGTTTAATGGGGCTTAGGTTTTGTATATGAGAGGAGATAAGATTATGGAGGCTGCTATTTTTTGGAAAGGATTAAAAGTGTTTTAAAAGCCTAAACACCGAGTCTAATTTATATGAAAAAGAAAAAAGAGTTTTTATTAAACACAAACACTAAAAAACTACTTGCATCTAACAGCCAGTGCGAACCGGTTCTCCCCCAGGTCCAAATCGGTTCGGTCTCTTTAACTAAACCAATTTCTCCACATTTTTTTATATAATTCTAGAAATTCCCGATTTTTCTCCCGAATTAAATTCCACTTAAAAATTTATTTTTTATATAACAAAATCAAAATTTTTACATCCTAAAATTAATTAAATTCCAAAAAGTATTTTTTTGAAATATCATGAACAATCTAGATTTGATCACTTTTTGTCATATTGTATCGCGTCATGAATCTGTAGGTGTGGTTCTCACAAAATCAGAATTATTTTTTTGGAAAACGTTAATGACCTCAATATAAGATCTTTCGCAATTTTTATAGATTTTGGCCTTTGGAATATCTAGAAAAAGGTTTATCATTCTTATAATGATTTTCATGTTACACCTCCGACAAGGTAGACACCATGCATGTCGAATTTTTTTTAGTTGATGAGATCTAATGTTCTTTAATTCATTGCATCTCTAATTCATAATATCCACGAGCCTCCAATCATTATATTAGGGCTTATGTGAATAAGAACCCCTTCATGAATGTTGAATCAACCTTCTTGATTTCTTCCTGATTCGATTCTCGATCTACTCTATACTGTTAAAAATATTTCATGAATCACTACTTTGTATGCGTGAAGACAGACTAAAAGATCTCCGAATGATCTAAAATTGGTGTGCATTTTTGTTTCTATATTAGGAATCTATAGTTAAAATTACAAATTTTTTCAACGATTCAATTGTCCAAAGTCGATTTCAAAAAATGAGAGTTGTAAAAGAGATCTTGAGATGTTGTACCTTATTCCTTTCAAGCCAAGCCATGACATTAATGTGTGGGAACCAAGGAGTACGACCCCCCACTCCTTTTTATGTATTTTGTTTTTATCTATAATGAACCCTTACTTATTGGGAGATAATGGATTTCTTATATGGACTAGCACATGGGTTCCCAAGAGAGATAGGAGACTATCTTCCTATAGAATTATAAAGTTTAATTAAACTCTATAATTAATTTCATATTTATATAAATTATTATTCATTCAATTAAATAATAATAATTTTACTCTAATCTACTATCTCAAAAATTATAATTTTGATCTCCTCATTATTAAATTCTTAATAATCTCCCCATGCTAAGATTACAAATACATGTCGATTAAATTAAATTTTTGACAACTATATCCAATCGACTTCTTATAATTTCCTTGAGACCATTCGCCTCACTTTTTTATACGCCGCATAGTTAAATCCACCGACTGGGTCTGACATAATCAAAATTTATAAGCTACATCAACAGGCCATCATCAATATTTATATCGAGATCTAGATTTCATTTATAATTAACTTTCACTATACCCTAATCACCATTACCCAATCCACCAACCTGATTTATCCATAAATAAATTTCATCTAATAGGTCAAAGTAATATACAACCAATGCATTTTTCTAGCAATTATGTCTGGATTAAGAGTTTAATCACTCACAATAATCATGAGGTGTGTATCATATTATATAGCCAATATAAATACAATTATCTCAAATTGGTCTCGTTTACTACACACAAAATATACTAGAAAAATAAGTCAAAACCATATCGTTTCTCATAATTAAGACAAACCTACTTAAATATGATGATACAATCCTACCGATGTTTGCCCATTTCCATCTAAAATTGTGAACTATACTTATATTCTATAAGAATCGATGATTCGATCTTCCATGTGTAAGTCGAACTTTACACACCAAATTGTCTATTGTGTATAATAAAATAGACCTATGCATCAATATTTAAATAATATGATGAAAACTTTGCCTGTAAAGAATCTAATTAAAAGTAAATACATTAATGAACCTTGACTTTTAGTATACAACCCTAATAATATTCAGACGTCGAGGATATGGTTAGGAATGATAAGGTACCCTATGATCATATTGGGTATATTTGGGAGTTCTTATTTTGTAATTTAGGCGAGTCATTCTTCACAGCTGATAATAGTGATATCAGATTAGGTTGCCAATCCCCATTAATTGACTTAGGTCGTTTAAGTTGACTTTAGCTGAGGTGACACCATCATGGCGTATGTTTTATTGGGTTAGACGTGGACTATCTATGATGCGTGCACCTTTTGTTGGATAAGGACTATGTCGATGATGATGTATACTCTCACATTTATGATGTGGGAGGGATAACAGGAAGTTCACTTTAAGTGAGGTTCATCACAACCTCTCCATGTATCGTAATCAGTTGGAGATGCGTGGTGTGGAGATTATGGGTCATGAGTTAACACTTAGATAGGGACAAGGTGATGCAAACCCATACCTTACCAGCACAAAGGGTTATTTTATTGGTCATGGATATTATTTATATTTTATAAGTAAGCGATTAGTGTCAGCGGAAGCACATCGTATTTCTAGTAGTCCTATATCCTCTAATATCTGACATGGCATGACATCACATGCATTCGGATAAGATCACATACCATTAAGCCCTTAACCGATGGCAAATTTTCATCTTTTTCTTAGATATGCACTTGTACTATGGAAGATGGTGAAGGGAGTATGGACAGCGGTCATTAGTAGCGATGGTTTACATAACGGCTAATGTTAATGTCATGCACACTAATGGCATATAGTCAGAGTTATGGATAGCGCATGCTAGTAAGCCTCACTATGCTCTTTGAGGGTACCCTTAAGCTTCATTAAACCCACATTTTCTTAAAGAGTGTGAATGGAGGGGATATGTGGTGAGCGTGCAAATAATCGACCATTATATCTCGTTGACCGGTATCCTTAGGAGTTTTTTTGGATACTTTGTTATATTTTTACCAACTAAAGGAGATGATATTTTATATATTTGGCTGATCACATTTTATTCATGTTATATTATTGTTCTAATAAGAACTAACTTTTTCCCTTAATGTAGGACTAATATTAGTGACGTCTGGGACATCATGTCTTGGTAAATTGTTATATGACAGAGACTTTTTACCTCCACACATGATAGGTAACACCATCTTTGACAAATAGGGCACATTGAAACAGTTTATGTAGTATTTTACTGCGATGCGTATTTATTACGATGTGATTCGAATGAAGCATAATGTACCCTAGTAGGTGTTCGAGGGTGAAGACGAGACAAGCCAAAACCACCACATTGTCCCAGATGACGCGCGCCACATTAGCCAGGCAATACATCATACTTTATTTGTATTATTGTTTCTTTTTTATATCAACAATGTGCTCTAAACATTTCATTTGATGTTTGCTATAGATTTTAATGCATATGAGTATATTTTTGTTTAATATTATGGTTTCATTTAACATGTTTAAATTTATTTGAATTAAACCCAAAATTGAATTTAACGAACAATTGAACCATTCAAACATTAGGATAATACATTTTCCTACGTAATAGTTCACTGTCGTACATTTCCTTCTTGCAGTGTCCCCTAACTAAGTTTCTCTTGAGCAAGGAGATTTATAACCATTTTCCCCTTATCTTCTCTTATTTTAAATTACTTTATTATTTTTCTCCATACTCTGGAGAGACAAAATAAACAAATTGATAGAACATATCTCCATGCCTTAGAGATGCTCTGAAATAAGAAGTATTCCATCCCTTCCAAATTAATAGTCGTGATTTTCATTTTAGTCCATCCCAAATTAAGATTTGTGTTTGTTAAAGTGGTACATAAAACTAGGTGAAATGGCAAAGTTAGCAATCCGGATATTACCCTAAAAAACGATGATACAAATGCATGTATTTCATTCAAATGCATTAACTCTTTTTAGAAAAATAAATTTTATAAATCTTAATTTTTTCTTAAAATGTTTGACTTTCTTCGGAAGACTATTAATTTGGGTCGGAGGGAGTATATTTTCAAGCACAAATTATATATATTCATATATGTACTATTTCAAATTTTACATTTATTGTCGTATGTTTTCTTTTCAAGTCAGTTTCTTATATATTATTAACTATTGATTAATCACAAATATTGTATATTAACGTTGCTTATATTTATGCATTCTAGGACGATTGTGCCTGTTATTTTTTACTTTTATACTCATATTTCGGTTAACCTTGTTTTTTGATATATATATATATATATAGTTTGCAAGATTTATGTGAGTTTTTGTAGGTATTGGAACGCTTAACGAAGAAATTCGTTGCGTTTTGAGAAAGTTTTATTGTATGATGCAACTTCAAAGGCATTTTTATAATTTTAAATCTCATATCCATTTGGCGAATGGCCATAAAAGCATAAATTATTGAGTTAGCTTCACGTGGTCACAGACAACACATCATTCTGAGTCCAGATGATGAAGTTATAGCCATTTTCGCGATGCAACTATTTCCTATTTTAAAAGCAAAGTTGCCCAAAAAATTAAACTGTCGATCGATCGGCTAAAAGGGTCGATCGATCGACGCCATCAGTTATTTCGTTGAATCTAAAGCAGTGGGAAATTTTTAGAATGATCTATCAAATGATTATTTCCATGAACCAATCGATCCTCCCATGTTTTTCCATAAAAGGAAGTCAGTATCCATCTTTTCCAATCATCGACCGATCGACCCTTTTGGTAGATCGATCAATCACTTTAGATTTTTTATATTTTGAGATCTTCGATTTATTTTCTTTTGTTTAATCCACTTAGTATTGATATTATTAGGTTATATCTAATTTTAGTTTTAGTTTTAGCTAGTTTTCTTGCTTTGATAATTAGGTTTATGGCTTTATTTCTTTCTTTCCTTTTATTACATGTATTTATCATGCTTTCTAGGTAATTAAATTAGGTTGAGATGATTGAACTCACCTTGGATTAGTTGGTTGTTTTGTTGTGGTATGATGGATTAGGCTAGTTTTAACGGGTTACATTGTTATTGATTTTGTCCCTAGGAAACTTAATGGAGCATATCATTTATGCGCCATATTTTTTTAATCTTACATGTGTAATCTTTGGAGTATTTGTTGATGCCAAAATCATAGCAGGCATTTATCATAATTTAGAGGGTGACAATTTTAGGTTTGACTAATTATCCAAATGAGGTTTAATCTTGATAACTTTTTTCTTTCCATGTCACCATTTATGCTAATTAGTCCGAGGTGAGGGATATTATTCTCAATCTATAATTTTTATTCTTGTTAGCTAATCTACTTAGAATACTAGTGTAAAATAATTTTATTATAGTACATTTTAAAACAAAATATCATATTTTACACTTTTATTTATGAAATAATAAATCAATAGAATTCTTGCAACATTTTATGTGGATTCGATACCCAGACTCACCGCTACATTCCACAAGATTGTAGTTAAAATTTAGGTTTTTGAATTATGGTAGGAACCGATAACAACGACTGGTGGCCTTTACATAATGCTCGATTTTCCCCTGTTAATTAATTTGCGTCTTTGTCCGGGATTGTTTTATTTAGAATTTCATTGATTTAGTATTTCTTACATTTTTTTATTTATATTTGTATTTGTATTCTTTATTTTAAATTGTTTTATAGCCTTCAGCGTTTGAGATCTAATAACGCTTGAATTTGAGGCCTTTACCATCTTGAGATATTTGGGGTAAGCATGTCTTACTCTAATGTTTTCGGTAATCATAATTGTTCATAATTTTGTCCCAAGAATAATTTTCAAAGTGCATCAAAGCCTATGACTCTTAGTGAATACTTATATGAGGAGAAGAATGAAAATTGTAAAATTACTTTTGCTAAGTATTACAAAACTCAATTAGTGGATGTGGGGACTTTCTAAAATTACTTGCATGATAAAAGACACAAAATTCTTATAATAAGGATCTTGAAAATTACCGTGATAATAGTTCTCTAAACTATTATTACAATAACTTTTAAAATTCTTATAGTAATAATTTTGAAAGTAGCTATGACAATAGTTCGCAAACTTTTCATTTTGAAGAATCCGCACCTCAAACCATGACATTATGTGAGGCAATACACATGCTTGAGAATGAAAAGCTTGAAAACCATTGTTGGGAGCAAGAGTTGGATGCATTATTTGGATCCAACAATAATTTTTCTTCCGAGAATTTAAAAGTTGAGGAATGTTTTGATCCAAATAAGGAATATGAGGATATTGATCTAAGGGTGCCTACTTTGGAACAAGCCATTCTTTTCTTTTCCCAAGTTATAAAGGAGAACGAAAATGGTGATAATATGAAAATTGAATCACTTTGAAAATAGATGATTTCTTCTTTGAAAAACAAAGAGGATCTTAAGACTTGTTCTTCACCTCAAAATATATTATAAGAACATTTTGTTGAAACTAAATCTTTCTCATTCAAAACTCAATATCTTAGTGATGATGAATCTCTCGAGATTAAATGTATTTCCTCCCCATTTTCATAAACTATTATCCAACCATTACAGCTACACACCTCATCGGTTGAAAATTTCAAAATGTTTAATCCTTTCAACGATGAGGAATTATTGCTTGAGTTTCAGTACATGAAGGCAATATTTCCTCTATGTGACCCACCTACCATTCCATTTGAAAAAAATATTAGGATGAAATTCAGTTTTTGGGATCCCACTTGTCCTCATCCCTCGTTTTATTAGACCACCATCATCTACCTAAAATTTTTAATTATTGATGGTTCCTTTATCCCTCAAAACCATGCCTTTCGTTGTTCAAACAAAATTTCTATTTTTCAGACGACATGAACTCAAATTTGGCTACACCGTTGACCCCTTAAAGTCAAATTGTATTTTGGGTGGACCTTCAAAAAATTTCAACTGCTAGTGTATAGTTATTTAGAAGTTAAAATTATAGTTGTATATAATATATTCTTTCTTTTTCATTATTGTCTAGAGTAATCAGTTTAAGTTTTTTATTATCCATTTTTTTATTTTGTTTTTATGCTTGGTTGTAACATGTTTTGTAGAATTAATGGACTAGTGCTTCCTGAAGATCACTCCATTTTGTATCATATCTTTTTCTTCCTTTATTTAACTTGTGTTCTTGATTCATGTTGAGGATAATGCAACATTTAAGTTGAGTTTCATTAATTAATTATATATTCTTCCCAAGCACGCTTTGGTTGTAAAATTTAAAAAAATATTTTATTTATTCCCCATTTGTTGGGCATTTTCCCCTTGTTTCTATTGATATTTAAAATAATTTCCCGATACAATATATAATTCAATGATACATGTTCTCGATTTTAGAAGTTATTAGACTTTAGTCCTCTAATCATTGATATTATAAAAAAACTTCATGAATTAAACTTTGAACCCATGAACACATGCGCTTTTCTTGCCTAAGTGATTTGGTTTAAGATATTTATAATTCGATGATGTTTTGTTATATTATATATACATACACTAAATGATTATTGTATTTTTCTTTATTTGTGAGCGTTTATACATTACTCTTTCCTCCTTGAAAACGTTAAAATCATTACTAATCTCACCATTCTTTTTCTGATCGTCCGTTATAAAATGTATTACTTGAGCATGATTTTCAAAGTTATTTTAACTTGAGCATCGCGTAAGCTTTAGGAAAGGATCATAGACGCTCGTTATTATTTAACTCATATTAACCTTGACATCACCCTAATGTTTCTCCTAGTCAAACTCTGTGAGCCTAAATATTAAACTTTCATTTAAAACCCCAAATTCCCTTAACCATCTCTACATTAGAGTTTTAAACTATATATACACCTTTCATACCTCTGTTTGTAATGATAATTGAGATTTTATGATGTGGATGAAATTCAACATGCGATAGTGACAAGAAAAATAAAATAAAAGTTAAAAAAGAAAAGAAAAACAAAAGAAAAACAAAAGAAAGAAAAAGAAAAACCAGAAAGATAAAGAGAAAGAGAAAGAGAAAGACATCCTCTATTACATAGTGTTCAATAATCTTTGTCACTCTCTTTGGTTTTATCCATTGTTTTTTTAAAAATTATATTTCAATTTTGAAATTGCTCGCAAAATTTTCATTTACCCCAAATGTTGTCCGTAAACACTTTGATTCCATAGATATTCCCTTCGTTTCATACAAATTAATCCCAAACCTATGATAAAACCCTTGAAAATCCTATTTGATCCGAGTGTGAGTGTAATTTAATAATCATAATAGTTGCAATAATCTGTTAAAATACATTTCACTTCCCTTAATGAAGGGTATTTTTTGTTAAGATTACAATTTTTCACTTTATATATACCACTATTCATTGATGAAATGTGCTCAACTTTTCTTCCTTTTACATTTACTCATTATGCCTACATATCCCATGTGTGTTACACCTCATTCAGAGTGTTTTTCGTCTATTGAGTGTAATCACTAGAGAGATTGGATCCACGCACGCTTTAATGTTTATTCGGATTATAATTTTTTTGTCAAATTACAATTTACACTTGTTCTCACTCTTCCTCCTACGTTTAAGGTTTCAACTGTGATGAAGTTGTTCTAATAATGTTAATAATTTAGGACTTTTAGGTGAATTCATTTACTATGCTAGTAACTTTTTGAGATCCTTTTCATTATTGTTGTGCTTATCACATTGGTATTTGGTCATACTTTTGAGAAAACATGATGTTTGTGGGTTTCATCTCTGAAAATCCTGACGAGACAACACTCGTCCACTAGGGGAATTTAGGTATTTAATGACTTATTCCATATGCTAAATGCAATCGTATGCTCGCGAAAGTGGCATTTATATCTTTTATGCTTATCTATATTTGTTATCTCTCTCTCTCTCTGTGGGGATGGTTCTCGCTTTATTTTATCATTAAGGATGGACATGTCTAAGTTAGGGGGTGAGATTAGTCACGAATATCATGTATTAGTGCCCTTTATAATTAGGCTTTCTAGAAAAATTTTGTTTGTTATTTCCTACTTTTATGCTCATATCTTGGTTGACCTCAATTTCTAATATATATATATATATATATATATATATATATATATATATGCTTTTACAAGGTTTATGTGAGTTTTTGTAGGCATTGGAACTGTTAACGAAGCACTTAGTTGTGTTTCAAAAAAATTTCAACGCAAAGTGCAATATCAAGTGAATTTTTGTAATTTCAGACTTCATGTCTTGATTAGCGAATCTCCACAGAAATGTAGTTGATCGAGTTAGCTTCGCGTGGTTGCTGACATTGCGTCATTCCGAATCTAGACGATGAAGTTATAGTCTTTTTCGTGATACACTTATTTCCTATTTTGAAGTTGGGTTGCCCAGAAAAATAGAGTGTCGATCGATGGACTAAAAGGGTCGATCGATGGACCCCGTCAGTTATTGCCTTGAATCTAGGATAGTGGGAAATTTTCAGAATCATAGTTGGATCGACCATTTCCATCGATTAGTCGATCCTCCCTGCTTTTGCCTTGAAATGAAGTCAACATCGATATTTTTCAATCATCGATCGATCGATCACTCCAGATTTCAGATATTTTGAGATTTTTGATTTTTTTTCTTTTGTTTAATCCACTTATTATAAATAGTAAGTGGACATTATTAGGTCGTTATCTAGTTTTGGTTTGAGAGTGATTTTGAGAGCTTCTCTCTATCTCTCTCTTATGGTTTGTCCATTTTGAGTTTTGTAAGTACCATTCATTTTCTTCTTCCTTTAATTCAAGCTTTCTTTTATCATTTCAAGCTTTATTAACTAGTTTTCTTTCTTTGATAATTAGGTTTATTGCTTTCTTTATCTCTTTCCTTTAATTACATGCCATTTATCATGCTTTCTAGGCAATTAAATTACGCTGAGATGATTGAACTCACCTTAGATTATTTGGTTGCTTTGCTATGGTATAATGGATTAGGCTAGTTTTACTGGGTAAGGTTCTTAATTTTTTTCTTAGAGAACTTAATAGAGTATATCATGTATGAGCCTTATTTGCGACCTTATGTGTGTAATCTAGAGAGTATTTGTTGACGC
Organism: Sambucus nigra; assembly: GCA_949130495.1. NCBI lineage: Eukaryota > Viridiplantae > Streptophyta > Magnoliopsida > Dipsacales > Adoxaceae > Sambucus > Sambucus nigra. The sequence goes on along the minus strand of OX422207.1, from coordinate 156,107,951 downwards.
CAAAATCAAAGTAGGTGTTTATGAGAATATAAGGGATGACAACTCTTAGTTTGATTAATTATCCAAATAAAATTTAATCTTGATAAAACTTTTTTTCCCAGACTAGTGAGGCATATTATTTTGAATCTATAGTTTTTATTCTTGTTGTTTAATCTAGTTTCAATACTTGACTAGATTAACGGTAGTATAAGATATTTTAAAATCAAAGATCATCTTTTACACTTTTATTTGTAAAATAATAAATCCATAAAATTCTAACAACATTTTCCGTGGATTCTCTATCTAGACTCTCCTCTATAATCCGCAATAGTGTAGTTAAAGCTCAGGTTTTTGTATTGCGTTGTGAATCGATAACCACAACAAGCGGCCTTTACACAACACTCGATTTCTCCGTGTCAATAAACTATCTATGTCCATCTCAACTTTTGAGATACATATATCCTTTCCTAGAAATTTTATATGCCATGTAACTTAATATTTTATGGAGTTTATACGCCGCGTAACTTCATGTTTTAAGCGATACATAAATATTCTATGCGTAACTTGACATTCTTGAATGAGAAATAATATATATGTTAATGATTAATACTAACATTGTATCATAGGATTATATCCTAGTGCTAAATGAGTTTTACTAAGTAATAAATAGCCCACAATATATGTACACTCTTAAATGAGTAATAATATTTGTATTAATAAATAATTAATACAACGGGTGTATTTATTGTATTATACGACAATGTGACAATATTATAGGATAAATTATAATAAATCTTGTTGAAAATATCACCTTCCAATTTACAAAATTTAACAAAGTGTTCATAAACTATTAAACTTTGACAAATAATACGTTTTGAATAAAAAATTATAATTTTTATGCATACAATCATAATTTTAACAAATTTATGGGTCACTTTTTTGAATATTTTAGGCAAGATGGCGATCTCCAAAACTAATATAATTCTGGAAATTTACTATAGTTTAACCTATATTGTATTAGGTTGAGTATTATCTTTTCATGGTATATAAGAGATTTTGACTTAGTTTTATATTTTTCAAGCACGTTTGATAATATTTACAACTTACATACACTGATACAACTAGGTGATGTGCTTGCTGGCTATCTAAAAAATTCTCTGCGTAAGGTAATATCCACCAAACAGTGCCATCTTATCGCACCTACCCAGAATACAAAGCCACCAAAAGGAATTTTATAAAAGACCATCCCAAAATAATAGTAGTTTAAGATTTAGAATATTATAATTAAATTTTGGGAATTGGCCCGGCAACCGCATCAAAGCATAAAAAGATGCGTGGCAGCACCGCAATGTTAAGACGATGCCACAGATGAGATGTCGCACTGGTAACCTGTTGGCCGTACGCCTTTCAATATGGTAGGAGTGGGCTCAATCTGACGACGGAAATATAAAAAATTCTGGTGGATTATGTACATAATCGTCCGTAGACGTGTCATGTTTGTGTTGTTTCGTGCCTTAAGTAGATTCAACTACAAATTAATACACACATGATACGTTAATCTAGACATATAATTCTATACGAATTCTCTGTACGTGTATCATCATCTTGAAAATATTAATGACACCACCAGTGATGAAAACGCCCGACTTCTGTGCATTTGTGCACACGTTCGGCATAATACATTCAACAATTAGCGAACGCGCACCAATATTATTCTATAATATAGTTTTAAACCCCACGCAACAATAGTTTTAAGCACATAGCAATTTAAAACTCATCCGGTCTTGTGACCTGTGACGGGATTTTTTAACCCGTTCTCAACTCGTTTAAGTGTAATTCCTCCTAAACCCACCCCACCTCACCCCTCCACGCTCCGTTTACATTAAGCAGGTCAAAAACCCGATCAGGGCAGGTAAAAAACTGCATGTTAAACCCGCATACCACATATATAACTTATTTATAAAAAGTTTTTAATGTAAATAATATATTAAATATGTGTATTTTAATACTTATAAGAAATAAACGAGGTGGAGCGGGGTCAGTTATGCTTATATAAAGTAAACCCAAACCTAACTTTTTTATTAAACGGATTTAAAAAAAAAAATCCATGTCCGCCATGTTAATTTTAAACGGGTTTTTAAACAACCCCATTGGTGCGGGCACGCCGGATTAAATTGTCATTCCTATATATTATATAAATATGATACAATTCGAGCAACGCACGAATGATGTACAATAAATAAATATAACAATAATTATAATTTTTTTTATATATAATACATTTAATATTTTATCTTAAAGTCGTTACAAAAATTAATTTTTTTCATAAATAAAACTTGTCTATTATTTTTAATTAATTTTATTATATAAAAACTATTACTTATAAATAAAAAGTTCAAAACAACTTTACATATTTTATATAAAAAAATTATATTTTTATTTGTTTTCAGTTGAAAAAACTCATTTATAGATACAAACTTAATTTTTTTTCTATAAAAAAATGTTAAAATTGTTTTTATAACCAAACACTTATTTTATTTATATTAAAACCAAGTTCAAATTTTTGGGAACTTTTTTTAAGTTAAAAATATTTTTTATAAATAAAAACTTAAAAAAATCTATGTATTTTATATAAAAAAATTATACATATTTTTATTTATTTTTAATTTAAAAAACTTTATGTCATTTATAAATAAAAACTTAAAGTTTTTTTTAATATAAATGCAACATTAAAAATATTTTTACTAGAAAAAACTGTAATACTCCATGTTTTCGGAATAAAATATTATGAAAAAAATTAATTTAATAATTTCGATTTAAATTTGGAAATAAATTAAATTGAAGAGATTTAAATTTAAATGGGTAAAATTTAAATTGAGAATAAATACTTAATCCTAATTTAATAATTACAGTACTCAAGTGGGTAATAAACTTATGGTTACGTGTCGTTGAAGTAATATAAAAATATTTGTGTTGAATAAAAATAATTGGGACGTATTTCGAGAGATTTATGAGATCTTTTAGGTGTTTTAGACCTTTAAAAATAGTTTCAGGATATATGTATATATTTTGGGAGGCTATTGGACTATTTGAATTTTGAGTTTGAGCCCTTTTGGGGGCCAAATATGGACCTTTAGGTCCAACTCGAGAATTAATTAATATAAATTGATTAAGAAGGTTAAGAAATCCCCAACCACTAACCAAGAACCCTAGCAGACACCTTGGGAAGAGAGGAGGCAAACGCCTAAGGGAGAATTCAAGAAAGGACGCTCATTGTGATTTATCACAAAAGAATTTTCTTGCTAACTTTACGTGTCCAAAATATTTCTTAGTTCATTGTGATTTATCTCCCATGTAGAATTCTGGATTATGTAGAGATTTGTGGTGATATAATGATGTAATTAAGTCATGTTAGTGAAGGACATGAGTTTGAAAATAAATTAGTAAATCTTAAAATTATGATGGGTATTAATTATAGGTTGGATGAAGGGAAATTTATGCTTAAAAACCCTTATTGTAATTGATATGATTATTTACATGTAGATGACTATTGTGTACGTTAAAGATCTAGAGTTTTGTTGATTATTACCCTTGCATAATGGTAAGATCATAGGGGATTTACAGGTATAAATCTAATTTGGTATGAATGCACTAATAGCATGAAATTTTGGGATTTAGGACTTGAATTCGTCATTAAAACACGTATTAAATGATCCTGAGAGGGTGAATTAAGTCACGAGGATTTGCTTTAATGATTACTTTAAGGTTTAAACAAGTGGAATTACGTTTGGATTGAAGATTAGAATTCTCTTTCTTGTATTTTTTGGTAGACCTGTGCAGTTGTCTAGGGACAAACCGATTCGGCCCAGGAGAATTTTTAGTCCGGCCTAGGGTTGCATCCGAGGGAATTTTAGATAACCGCACAAGGTGGTGGGACGAAAGGATAATCGAGGAATTTATTAAAAATAATCTAGTGATGTCACTAATAATTTGTGACAGTAAAATTAACTGAATGGCTAAGTGTATCTTATAACGAAAGGAAATTGAAAAATTTACGGGATGGTAGATCTTTAACATAGGATGTTTACCGGTAATCCTTACGGTGAAGCTAAGGGAAAATTTATATAGTAAATACTATAATGAATTAACTAGATGGTTTAAAATATTATTCAAAGGAAGAGACTTTAATAATTAATGGTATGGTTATTTATCAACGTAAGAGGTTATGGATAATCTGTATGGGGAAACTACTAGGTAGTCATAGAGTAATTACCTTTACATATTGTAAGAGAATAGTATGCATTAATATTTTTGTGTAGACATACCTATGTTCATGAACGGTCCTATCGGTTGGGGTTACACGCGTTCGGGACCGTAACACAAGGTAGGCTTAGCGTAATGTAGGTCATTATTATGGTACTAGCCCCATACTTTTGGACCGTTTATCTAAACCGTCATAAATAAAAGTTGGAAAAATATTATATTTTAAAATGGAATTATTTTTTGCATTTTAAAATGTTTGTTTTATTATTGGAAAAATGAGATTTTAATCGAAATTGAAATCGGGTGGAAAATGAGTTTTATTAATATATATATATATATATATAGAGAGAGAGAGAGAGAGAGAGAGAGAGAGTCCGACTCTCATGGGGACCAGCTACTGTCCAAAATTTATCTGGGGACCACTTTGTCTTTTATATACTATTGTCTTTTTCTAAGATTCCTGAAAATATAATTTTCTACCCCAATAATTACTAGAGACTTTAGGCTTTGTTGTAAAGTCTAATTAATCTGGAATGAGGAATGGTTCAGGACTTACATCTTAAGCTTGGTCTGTCACTATCGTATTGTATTTTAGAATAGTGAGGATTATTTATATATATATTTTCCTCAGGGTGTCCAGAGATTTCAGGAGGTTTTGAAGGAAAATAATATAACCTTAAACACCTTATACGGTATTGAGATTTTATACGTCTAGTCTCTCTATATATCAAATTAATAATATGAATTATATCGTTTTGTATGAATTCGTCTAACTCACCGTCACCATAGGATGACAAAAGTCTTCTATATGTCCTTGCTGAAGTTGTTTCTACGAATTTAAGGAGTGGATAAATTCCTCCTGGTCTAATTAAGGTGGCTATAGTTTCAGCTAACCTTTTTCGTCTAATATATTTTAATACGTCTATAACATCTTTAAGTATTCTAGTATATTCTTGGTATTTTTCTGTAACTGAAAGTTCTTCTGCAAAATTTTCAGTTCTTAAGTCTTGTATGAAGAGATCACGAATCTTTGTTCTAATCAAATCTATTCTAGGTACTTATCTTACTAACCACTCAATAATTTAGTCTATATATTTGTAAGTACCTCTTGTGTATATTAAAGAAGTTTCTATAAGTAGTTTACCTTTAGGGTATATGAGATTCCACTTTTGGATTTCTCTTGTTAAGTCTAGATTTGTTTGATTAACAAATGCTGAAAAGTCTGTAGTGATTCGTAGACTCATGCAAGTTTCTTTGGATTATAACAATAATATGTAAAATAGTTAGAGGTTTGGTTCGAGTTTATACCTTCTTTCTGATTTGCAATATCTTTATCTTCTTTCCGTCATCTCTTTAGTTTTGTCACTATTCTTCTCCGATCTGGGCCTCCTGTAACTCTCTTTTTATGTGTCTTACCTCAATCCACAATTTTGGCATTGGACCCATTTTCAGCCTGTACGACACCACGTCTAATTCCTACCTGGATAACGGCTCTTGGAAAATCAGCACCTGAAGGTGGTTCAACAGTATAACACGTACGTGCTACACTAGAGGTTCCACACAATAGTTCTCTATGAACAGAAAGTTGGAGACGATTGGAGAATATTAACGACTTAACATAAGAGATTTCTAGAAAATAAAATACTTTTATTGCATAACATAAATAAATACATCTCCCCTCTTCTTTAACTATGAGAGGTTTACTCACTCATATACATATTACTCTTTGAGATAACTTGATTCTCTCTCTCTCTCTCTCTGATATCCCTTCTTCTTACACACTGGATGCTCCCTTTTATAATCACAAGGGCACATACATTTGACTGGAAACTGAAGGCTAAAAGATAACCGGTTAAAGGAATGCAATAATTAAAGTCTTTATTTTACAGAAAGAAACTTTGTCTTCTTATCAATAATTCTGTCAGGTCTTGATTTTATTTCTCCTATACGAAAAGAAACTGTCTGGTGGCCCGTATGGGGTAGATTTATAACTTCATCTTCCTCTACTAATGTGGAGGAATCTTTTGCTTTTTCAAAGAGGTCTAAATAATTAAGAATCTAAATAATGTCATCTTCTATCTGTAGTAATTATTTGTATATGGTGGGGCCCTTTTATGTATCGTATGTGTCTTCTTCTGCCTTGTCTTTATCTGTAGGGCATTATTGTTGAAGAATTCATCAATGAGGCCTACCACTCTAAAGCTAGCTGTTCAAGCTCTCTTTACCATATCCTTGGATTCTTTCTTGAGCCTTCCATTGAATGGCTCATCAGCTTGGATAATGAGATCTTCTTTATGGTACGTAGTGTACCATCTGTCTTCACTTGTTAATGGCTCCATGATTTCTATTATCTCCATAGCTTTGGCAATCTGTAGTTTGGACTTGTCAACAATCAGGTCTTTAGTTTCATCTACAGATAGAATCTCAACGTCTTCAAAAGAATATGTGGAGATTTTAACGAGTCTAAATCCTTTAACTCTCATTCCTTTATAGGAACTAGGAGAAATATAGTAAATCCTGGCAAATAGGGGAAGGAAGTCTTCTTCCTTCTTGGTATACTCGAGGACTATTTTTCCAAGAGCAATAGAGTCTTCTACAGTTTGAATCTGGATGAGTCCAATGAACCCGTAATCTACTAAAGTTATCTGAGCCATTTCTTCCTTTCCAAAAAGATAAATTTTTAGAACGTCTTTGAAGAAACCCCTATTTATTAAGTCATCTTGAGTAATCTCAGATAATAACATATTAAAATGATTAATATTGCCATTAGCTTCTTTCTGACAGACTTCTTAAAATGGAAGATTATTATGACCAAATGGTAAAACAATCTTAGTCTTAAAAGTCTTTTTCTGATAACAAATATTATCAGGTGGTCTAATTTTGGAGGATTCTCCAAGAGTGTGAGCATATGTTTGAGTCTGAGGTCTAGGAGTAGCATTACTACTAAGTTGATCTACTACAAGCCTTTAGAGTCTCATGAATCTGGAAACAACTACCAAATTCTATTTTAATTCTACCCATAATCTATTTTTAACATTCCACCATAGGGCGTCTATAAGAGTATTTTTATCATCAGAAAATTCTTGTCTGTATTTAATCATGTCTAGGTATCTTTGGTCTGTGCTATATTTGGAAAAATACATCTTTTCTATGAGTCTATTTTGAGCAATGATTTCATTCCTAGATTTTCCAAGAGGAACTAGAATCTCATCAAAACTTTATAAAAATGGTCTTTCTTGAGAGTCTTGAATATGAATCTGAGTCTATCTTTGTGTTGACCATCATTTGATCTTACGCATCTAAGATAGTCCGCAACGTCTTCTTTGTTTAGTCTATTCGTTCCAGAGGAACTCATGGTGTCTAAGTCTTCTGTTTACAACACAAAATAAGAGATAACATTAGTGTTAACAAACATAGGTTCTCTGGATATGATGTGTGGAATGGTATTTTTGCTTCCTTTAATATATATAACAGAGAAGTCATAACCATTAAGCAATTGTTTCCATCTAATAAGTCTATTAGTCCTTGATTTGGATAAGTATAAGTCTCTGAATTTTACTGCATAAGAAGAGTCACTATAAACAGTAAAATGTTTAAGTATAAGAAAAAGCATATATTTTTCTATTGCCTTTACTATAACTAAGACTTCTTTTTCATGGACATTGTATCTTATTTATGGATCAGTAAAGGTTCCAGAATTATATCTACAAAGTTTTTACTTTTTTGTCTGATGATCATTGGCAAAGTATACTGCTCCACATTGTTTATAAGATGCATTTATTTCTACTATAAATTGGTCTTCAGCATTAGACAGTTCAAGTAAAGGGATATTCTTGACTCTTCTTTGATTAGTCTTATAACCTAAAAATCATCTGTAGTCCATTTAAAAGGATTGGTCTTGTATGTTTCTTTTAATTTTGAAGTTAGGCTTTGTCTTTTTGAAGCATGGTCTTTAATAAAATCTGCCGCACAATTTAGCAATCCTAAAAATGATTACAATTGTTTTCTATCTTTGAGTTGGTCTGGAAACTCAAGAATCTTTTTATTTATGTGTTATGCTAAGGATATTTTTTCTTTATTAATATGCATTCCTACACAATCTATTTCGGTCTGAAATGATTGCATGTTCTTCTCAGAAATAATAATTGTGTGTTTATCTAATTCTAAGATAATATTTCTAAGGTGATCTACATGTCCCGTCTCAGTCTTACTGGCTATTAGAATATCATCTATGTAAACAAGACAAAATTTTAAATATGGTCTAAAGATATTATCCATGCATCTTTGGAATTCTTGATGGGCATTCAAGTATCCAAATGGAATTACTAACCATTAATATTTTCCTTGGGGCACACTAAAGGCTATCCAAGTTATGCTATCTGGATGCATCTTTATTTTCTAGAAGCCTGATTTGCAATCAAATTTGCTGAATATAATTCTGTCTTCAATCAAACTTATTAGGTTATTCTTATCTAGTATCTTATAAGAATCAAATTCATAATTCTTATTAAGGTGTCTATATTCTATGACCATACATCTTTTTTCTTTCTTTCATTTTGACTCATTTTGAATATAGAAGGTAAGGCTATTATGTCTACTTTTACTTTCTCTAACAATGCATAGCTTAATCATTTCATCTATGTCTTTTTTAAATTATTCTCTGTCTTCTTGTGAATATCCTTTTTTATAGGTTCCACCATTAATATTGGTGTCTGGATTGATAGGTATGATTTCACAATAACTTTGAACTTTATCCCACTTAGCAATAGGATTTTCTCCTAAATTAGGCTCTGCTAATTGCCTAATCTTTTCTTTTTCTACTTTTATATCCATCTTCTTTTGTTTGCATAAAGCTTGGACCTTTAATAAGGTTTGTTGAGCTTGATCTAAAATGTCTTGTTGTATATGTGCTATTTGCTTATAACACTTTTGGTCTAGACACTTACATTCTTTTTGTAAAGGTTTGGTTATTTCTAGGGCTTCTTGTTGGTTTGTAGGTATAATTTCACCATGCTTAGCTAAAGAACTCTGCTGTTTTATTAGTCTACAATTTGGTTTGACCTCCATAAGGTCAAATTCAGTCTTATGATCTATTAGAGGGAATTTAATATTAAATTCCTATTTATCACTAATTATTATCTTATCATTATACTGAGTATAAGGATGATATTTAGTAATAAAGTCTTGTCCTAAAATAATGTTTCCCGTGAAACTAGGACAATGATCCATTATCCAAAATCGATGATTAACAGTTTTGTTAGTCTGATTTTTGAATTTGAAATAAATAGGAATAGTCCAAAAATATAAGGTAAATGGCTCTCCATTAGCTAGCTTACCACTGATTTCTTAATTACTGGGTAGAAAATTATCTTCAGGAAAGGCATTAGCCTTACAAATACTTTGTGAGCATCCTATGTCTATAAAGGCTGAAAGTCTTTTAGGATAATCTTTATGTTGTATAAATAACTCTACAAAAAAAGCATGTGGTTTAGTAGATATTCCTAAATTGTTATTTTCTAGAATAAATATTCCTTTTTAAGGTTTGTCTATAAGTTCAAATGGTATTAGGTCTTCTGAATTATTATCAGAGCGATTATCTTCTAAATTATAGGAAGTTCCCTTTCCTTTTATGTCTTCATTTTCTTATAATCTTTTGGCTATATTTATATCAATGTCTTGATAATATATTTTAATATCTTGATCTATTTGAGCATCATATTGGGTAGTATAAATTGCTCTAAATCTAGTTCTCCAATAGTTTTTATGGTAGTGTAATTAACAAATAACACAAACCATAAATAATTCTGTTTGTATAGTCTCAAAGCATTCTATGCATATAAAGTCTTTATTTATACATTTCATTGCAAATGTGCAATAATGTTCTTCATTATAGTAACATCTAGGGATATATGTTATTAACTCAAGATTACTAACTGCCCATCTTTTCTTTAAAAAGGGGCTTAATATATATTTATACCAAGCTTCTTTGAAGTCTATATATTCATCATATTGATCATCGTGATTAATTTGAATCATATATAAATCTAGAGTATCTTGGGAGTCTTCATACTCATCAGTGTCACTATTATAATCTTCTGACTCACTGTTTGTGTATGCACTGTAGATACTAGTATTATTGTTATTTTCTATGTCTGATATATCTATAGCACATAAAATATCTAATTATTCTTGATCAGCAAAGTCTAGTATCATATTAATAATCTTAATACTTTCTTTGTCTTTCTTGTTAGGACGGTATTTAGCAAAATGTCCTTCTTTGCCACAAGTCTAACATTCTTTGGTAGAAGTCTTAGATTGATCTACTTCTTTTTTCTTACTATAATTGGGAACCTTCTTATGCTTACTGGTGTTCTTCTTAAAATACCGTCTTTGGTTAAATCTATTTTTCTTAGCTCTAAAGTTCCTTTCTCTAAAGGTAGTAGATGGTTTAAATTTATATTTCTTTGGAAATACTAAAGGCCTAGTCTTAAACTTCTTTTGTTTCCAATCTAGATTCTTTTTGAATTTTTTAGATTCACTACCACATCCCCATTGGATTGGAGTGATGTCTCTTTCATCTTTAATTGGAGGAATCTGTTTGAAAGTCTCTTCTTTAACTTTCCTTGAGTTATTCTTAATTCCAGCTACTACTGGCGAATTCCTATATTCATTAATTATGATTTTTCTTATTGCTATATCTTTATAAAATATTCATCTTTTAATGTCTATCCAAATTCTTTAATTTTGCAATATAGATGTTTATAATTATTACTATATTCATTGATCTTATCTAATTTACAAATACTAAGAAGAGCTAACTTAGTTTTTGCTAATTCTTGTTCATTGATTTGAGCTAAATGTCCATCTGTAATGAATTCTCAAGTAAATAATTAGATATGTTCTTTAATTGATCTTTCATCTAGGTTTTCTTTCATTTTCTCAATCTTAGCTAGGGATTCTTCATCTATAACTTTTCTTAAACTATCTAAATAATCTTTTGCAATACCTATAATGGACAACTCAGCGTATTGTTTACATGTACTTGCATCCCATTGTTCGTTAGATGCAAAACACATATTCATTTGGTTACGCCATTCATTTAAGGCTTTTTTCCTACTTGGACATCGTGTAGATTAAGATATATACTAACTGGGTTTATGGCTTGACTTGCCATAATTTTAACAAGAGTAAAACTCTTGTCACTAGTTGGAAAGTCTTTTATATAATCAGGTTTGGTCTTTACTAAAGTGTTTGAGTATATAGGAATATTTATTCCTATTGGTTTACTAAAACGTCTAGGGGCATCATCTATATTACTACTGGTTCTTATATCTTGTTTATTAGGACCTACATGTGTATCTGGAATTAATCTTTCTTCTCCTTCTTCCATTAGTCTTAGGTTTCTAAGAAGCTCCTTAGTATTTTTAGATTCTTTTAATTTTAATATATGGTCTTAGGCTATCATGTTAAATTTGTCTCTATTTTGTTCCTAACATAATAACTTATATTAAGATGTTCTTTAAATTTCTTCATGTCCAATTCTGAGGGTTAATGTCCAAAGTTTGGGATTCTAGTTTTTTCTCTAACTAAGTCTTTTTGTTCAGGGGATCTTCTAGGTCTGATTATTGGGGCTTGTCTTAACAAGCTAAAACTACCTTTACTACTACATTGTCATTCTAAAGGCTAATTCATAATGGCTTCTCCCATATTTCTAAATCTAATTTCTTTAGTGTGGCTATTCTTATTAATAATCTTAGGAGGAACAAACTGGATAGTAACATTTCCAGTGACATCGTCTTGATTAATAAACAAAGGTTTATTCAATATAGTCTCAATTTCTTGAAATTCTGGCAATTTCCTAAGGGTCTTAGCTTTTTCTTTCATAGATCCAGTATTCTTAATACTGTAAGTATGATTGTAGTGTGAATTATTTGTTCTAACTAATAGTTCTTCATTAAGTCTACCGCTAGGAATGTCCGATTGCATTCCTTCATTGGGGAATCGGGAGAATTTCACATAGCTTTGGAATTCTATATTTATATTAGCATTTGGAATAATATAGTCTTCATAGCCACTATCATATAAGATTAACTTAAAATGTTTAGTTGTGTCTATGGTTACTATAAATGTCAAAATGACATTAAAGTATCCTATATTGTCTGAGATTTCTAATTGGGCTATACCAATAAGGCATTTCTCAAAATCTTTCACATCTATTAAATAACTTAATATGTTGATATTATTTTGAGGTCTATGTAATCCTTGTATTCTTGCTTGAAAGAGTTTAAGGTTAGGAACTGGAACTTCCTATCAGTTCCTCTGAATTTTAGCCATTCTGAGTCAAAAACTTGATGCTCAGTATAGGACTTGTCTAACACATGATTTCTACAATGATAAGTCATGTTGTAATTAGGAGTTTTAGGAGTCGCTCCTACTTGGAATAAGTCTACATATCTAACTGATGGAAGTTGTCCATTGTGTATGGAGTATTCTATAATTTTCTAGTCAACTTTACCTTAGTCTTTCCATTGGAGAGGATTGGTAAAAATTCGTTCCTTCCACCATGTTCTAACATTAGAGGATGAATCTTTAAGTCTTTGGAGCATAAATTACTATGTCTAATATTTGGGATAGGGCTAAATATCTTATTAGTCTTATCTAATCCATCATTTATGATTCTTCTAGTTATAGTCATTCCTTCCCTAGTTTCTATATAAGGATATTCTCTAAATTTATAGTTGCTCGCCTATTTTTGTTCAAGTATTTTCTCAATTCTTTCTAAAGAGTATGAATAATCTTTTTGTCTTTTTATCTGACTAAAGATTTGTTATTTAAATATCCTTTTCTCTTTTCCTACATTATTATTAATATCTTCATTATGTTTTAACAAGAGTATTAACAATAGAATTATCAACCTTAGTAATATAGTCTTTTACCTCATTATTTTTTTCTTGTTGTTGCACAGATTCTTGTGCCATTCTAGCTTCTATAACTTCTATAGTTTCTACAGTTTTTTCTATTTTATCTAAACGTGCTATAAAAAAAATGGAGACTCTAATTCTTCTTGGGAAGGTTTATTATATATGAACTTAATTCCCTAAATAATTTCTTCATATTTTTCTTTTGCTTGTGGCATATTTAGTCTAAGTTCATTAGCAGTATTATCCATTCTAGATAGGTTATGACTTTCCATATTGTTAAGATAATTAGCTAAATTATGTTGGAATTTAACAAAGTCTATATATAAGGTGGTTAATCCCTCTGTCTTAGCCTTTAAATCTAATTGTATGTCTTTAACAAAGCTACTATTATAGTCTTGAGTAGTTTCTATTGATGTTGAGATTAAATTTAATCTCTCAAGTATAAGTCTTGATGCTTTAGCAGCATTGGCAATCTCATTATCATTTATCTTATAATAAAATCTATCATTAGTTATCTTTTTTAGAATTCTTTGGTAAAAATCTGCCAGGGTCTGAATGGAGAGGTTTCTAGGTTCCTCATTCCAGTATGATCTAACTATTTCCATTAGGTAGATAATTGTCTAATATAGGAATAAGATTATCTTGTTCTTTGGTGAGTTTAATTAACTCACTTTCTTGATTTTTTGTCAAAGTTTTAATTTCTAAAATGTCTTTGTTAAGGATTTCTATATGATTAGTCTTAATATTTATTTCTTGTATTACTTGTTTAGAGTCTACTGGGATTTAGCTATCTATTTATTGTATTTTTTAAGAGATATTTTTTATCCTTTTTTCTAGGGTTTAAGTGTCTTTAATTAACTGTCTTAAAATAAGGAATATACATATTGATAGCACTGGTAGTAACTTGTCTACTATCTGCGTGTTTTGCTGGGATGTGTTTAGTGTGTGAACAACCGTCAATGTGTGAGGTTAAGCAACCTTCTGGGTATAAATCAGTTATGGGTATAGGTTGGTAATCTGGATTGGTTCCAAAAATATCTTTGTAAATGCATGGGATAAATCCCAAGGGCATTAAAGTCCTTTAACTATAGGTCGAAAAAGGAGCGTCTTGGCTCTAATAACATAACTAGGAATAGGTCGGAATTCGACGGGTTTCTCTTTGTAAAATTTTAAATATCTGATATGCTAAAATGGTTTCTAAAAGTATTATGGTCTAAAATATTATTTTACTAAAGGTATTAATTTTGTCTTGTTATGGACCTTATTTAAGGACCTTATGTGAGTCTCTCTCTCTCTCTCTCTCTCTATATATATATATATATATATATATATATATATAGGGAGAGGTTCAAAAGAGAACATTAAGAATGGACATTTTAATGAACATTAAGGAAAAACACCCAAAACCCATTTATTTTAACTCCTATGTTGAAATTGGTCCGCGCTAGCGGCACCAGAGACCATTCCGTCTACCACCCCCCACCCCCACCTACCCACCCCCTTAAGGGCTGCCATACCTCTTGCCCCTGGCTACCATGGTGGTGGGGTGGTGGCAGTAGGTATGGCAAACCTTATGGGGACGGGGGGAGGGGGGGTAGGTTGGGTTGGGGGTGGCGGGGAGGGGGGACTAGCCGGAATGGTCTCGGGTGCCGCTTGCGCAGACCAATTTCAACATAGGAATTAAAATAAATGGGTT